>CM054006.1:2677191-4002191 GCA_028641665.1 Chelonus formosanus | reverse complement strand
TTAGTTTTATCAAATATTTTTTTATTGATTATTAATTTGCAGAAAAAATTTTTTAAGGATAAATAAACTAGTGTCCAACACTTGTCTAGTTTGATGAGAGCTTTTACGGTTGAAACCGCTTAAGTGAAAACATGTAGCTTTTCTGTCTGTGATAATATGCTATTAAACACGTGTTAGCATTCGTTGTCTAGTTGTTCAATGAATTGTAATGTTTCCATACAAGCATTTAGGCAGCAATTACTCCCGTGTAATAAAAATAATCACTTTTGTGATTGAATAAGCAGTAAAAAATCTAAACAGTCCATTCATACTCGGTAAAATTGTCACAGACATTTTTTCCTTCACAAAGCACATCTTCATGTTTGACATTCATGAAAGAAGTATCAATTCTACTGTCTCTTTGAGAATAATAATTAATAAATTTTCAATTAATTATTGGGTTATTGCATAATTAATGATACGATTCATAGAAATAAACAAAAAATCTTAATCATTATAAGATATATATTTAATCAATAATATAATTGCCTTAGCATAAGACACACTACTTAACAGCCTGTCCTATGCAGCTACATAGGCAAACGAATGGAAGAATCGACAGAAGAAAACTCTTTAGAACATGTTCGGTAATAGTACAATCGTATCATTACTTATGCAATGACTCAATACATTACATAAATTAAAAGTAAATCCAAAAAAGTCAACTTATTGATTTCAGTTGCATGCATAACTTATCATAATTAATGTAATAGAAAATGATAAAATTGCAATAATATGGATTCTCAGTAGAAATATAAAATAAATTATAAAAGACTGATTAGAATTGATAAAGGTGATTGTGACTTATCAAATGACGTTATCAAAAAGTATATAGAAAATTTGATTACGTCATATGCATGTATGTCATCTAAGTATGCGATAGTGAGATATTGGCATGGAACACGTGAGTACAATTCTGTTAATATAATAATCAAATTATTAAAATTATTATTGTTATTATAATAATTATTACGTATCATCTCTGTATATATATAGGACTTGTTGTTTTTGTCGTTCACACTGACCACCTCCTTCATCGTTGCTACCGTACACGATTCACGTAACAATTCATTCCGTTCGTCAAGAACAATTATTCATATAAACGTTAGGATGCCAACTATGTGCTTGTTAAATGCTAGTACTTTTTTCTGCTGAGTAAATGAAAAAAAGAAACTGAAAATTCCACGGCCCGATAAGTCTATTGTTGCGATACAAGGATAAGTTGTGTCATTGTATTTTTCTCGGGAATACTCTGTACATGGAAACATGACTCTGTAGTTGATTTTCTTCGTCTCGTACTTCGATAAACATATATACAATTGGAAGAGAAAATATATTCATATATATATATTTCGAAGAGACTTGTGAGATATGGGATATCTCGTTGAGCGATTTCCGGTTCCTGTCCAAGAAAAGTGTGTTCGCAAAGATAAATTGTTATCTCCAACCTCCGTAGAATATTTCAATGGTAGCCGAGATCTTTTCTTTGTTAAAACAGTCGCGGAGGAAAGACTAAAGATGACAGCGGATGTTCAACAACGACAATCGCACTAATACACATGTGTCTTAAATGAAAAAAAAAAAAAAAAATGGAGAAACGCGAGAATTGAATAAATATAAAAACATTATCATCAAACAGGATGTTTACATAAAGTAAAAACGATTAGAGTTGATTTAATAGAGAAAAAGGTTAAGAAAAAGGGTGGAAGAGAAGAAGGAGGGAGAGATGTATAAATGAAGAATGAAATAAAGAGTTGTCAAGCGGTCGTGACCAGCCTCGTCTCATAACTTACGGTATATAAAACAATATTGATTGGTGGTACAATGCGGGTGGATTATAGGGTGGTTAGTCGGGGGCGGTAGGACGGTCCGCGATGCATTGTGCCCGCTGCGTCCGGTCAAACTTTTCATCATCCCTAGTTGCGCACTCTCCCCTGCAACCACCTCGCGCCTGCTCCGGTGTCTCGCTCCTTTCCTCTCCGATTCCCTCTTCTATACTTTTTCTTCCCTCTCGTTCCGATCTACTACTCCCTCAGCGCATTCTCAGTCGATAATTATTGCAGTCCGTCTCCGCTCCCGTTCCGTCTTTCTTCTCCATGTCGACGTCAAGCTTTTGAAAGCTCCCTTGACTTCTGAACGGAGCTAGGGGGACAGACCAATGTGTAAATGTATGTATAACGTTCCGAACTTGTAGCAAGGGTCCATACACATTGAGAAACTCAATGGTACATTGATGCGTGTAAGTTTATATGTATCGTAGAATTACGATTGCTGAGAGAGAAGAAGAGAGAAGAGTAATATGGAAGATATAGAGAGGAATGCGTTCTATGTGGTCCTGATTGTGCCAAGCGCGTCTTGTGCAACCGAGAGACTTCATTATTGAAGCCAGTGCACGGAAGCGGATAGTCTGAAGAAGAGAATAGCACATTCGAGAGAGTGAGAGAGAAAGAGTCATGAGAAGAGCAAGACACTAGAGTGGTCACTTTGAAAAGCGTCGCGACGCAATGATGCATTGGCCAACAGAGTACAGAGAGTAAATAAGGGACGTGCTCGTTCGCCTTAATAGCATCCATAACGTTCAATGCGTGGTATATTGTGTATAGAAGTTAGATAACATGATGATGGCCGTCGTAGAAAAATTCTAACGGAATTATATTTTACGCTTCACTCGATAATGCAGAGATTTCGTTCCAGATGTCTAGTTATTTTGATCGAGGATGCTGAGAAAAATTTTTTAATTAAATTTACCTTGAAATTACGATCAATCTTGTGGTATTTTAATATTTTATTATCCATAAATTCCTTTACTAAAAGATCTTTTTTGAATTTTTATCAGAAAATTTGCTTTTAATGTTAGTATTACAACTCTAGAGTATTAAATTCCTTGTATGATTCGATGTTAAGGTCAATAACCCATATTCTTTAAGAATAATAAAACTTAAAATTTAAAAAAAATTGAATCAACAATGGATTAAATGATTTTCAAATATAAACAAACATTCAGACAGTTGGCTAGACAGATGTTAGATTGTGTCGAAATATAAAAATACGGAACTAATTTTAATCCAAGTATTTCAATATAACATCACCTGAGAGAGATTACAGAAGGCAGGTATTTTCAGTTGAAAATATAAAATTTATATAGAAAAATTAAAAATAGAAATTTTGAAATTATTTGTCATCTTAATTATCCATCGTGTTCAATAAAGATAAACATGGTCAGTAATTTTTTGTTTGTTAAAAATGTAAAGAAAGATTAAAAATATGAACTTTTTTACGAGAGAAACATGAAATTGATACCAAGCATGGTTCACCCTATACAGAAATATAAATTGAAAAATATTAAAATAATTGGTTAATAATATTTAGATATTTTTAATTGACGTTTATTACCACGTTCAACGATATTTATATATAGAATGACAATATAAAAAACGGAGTGAGCATCAATAATAAGAGATAAAATGTGTTATTGAAATTTTGTATGATGTACAAGGTTTGTATGTGATATGAGTGACCATAAAAGGGCACATAGTAACATCGCTTTGAAAGGATATGCAAGAGAGACTCCACTTTTGGTTTTAGTATCATCCTGTAACGCTCGGCCAACGTCCAAGTATCATGTAGATGTAGGCACATATGCAGAATGCACTTTAGAATAGCGACTCATGAGGGAAGGTATCCGCAAAAATTTTCGAGAGCCTTCCAGCCTCTTTTCGTTTTTCCACCCTCTTGTTCATGGCTCGTTTCTCCAGAAGTACAATGTGTGCATCGTTTTCTGTATGCTGTAGTCTTTCACTAGAAAGAACCAATTCAAATTGTACTCGCATACACGAATTTTGCACTTTCTTGTGTACTAATATTACCAACAGCCAGAGATGATGTAGCATAGTTGGTTCTTATCCATGTAATCATTGTGTGCACGACCAAAAGTATTCAAGTTGCTTCCCTTTTGCTTGATTTCTTTTTAATAATCAGTCGATTGCTTTCTTTGGATTAATATACCGAACGACTCAAACTCAAGGTAATTTTAATCGCAAGCAAATCGAGGGGATGGAGCAAAGTCGCTCGATATGCTTTGAAATAGTTTTCAAATGGCTGAGGGATACGAGATTGCTAATTGAGGGGATGAGGGTATGTATATATGAAAGAGGGTGGACATAGTTGTATCAGTCTAGAGAAAGGTACTTGCTTCGTAATTTATTTCTTGCTTGAATTACTCGATTTCTGACCACTAATTGTTTCCTATTTTACAATCAGGAAAATCTTAGACCAACATCTACTCCCTGAGAATTAATTTTCACGCCAACTCTCCCCAATAATAGTCAACTATTTCGAAATCAATTTAACTATCAAGTTGTGTTTGTAATTAAACGACTCGACATTAATCGATAGTGATTAATTTCTCGAATTTTTTCGAGATACTTTTTAGTAAATATTTAAGAACTTCCTGTATAAAAAAACGTCATCCCTGCATGTTCCCCAGGAGTGGAGTTCCTCGACGTACCCCTCGTGGAACTATGGGGACCAAAAATTTTTTTTTTTTTTTTTTCAAATTTTCCCTCTCTACTCCAAACGTACTTCAACTTAGTTTTCTGCTAATTACTCAGGATCTATAAGGCCTATGTAGACAAATAAGGATATCAATAGATTCGTGAAAACGAGATCTTTTTATTGCACAAGTAAAAATAATTATTGGAGCATAATTTATGCAAAAATTTTTGCAAATTTCCAGTTTTACCCCATTTTAGGGGTGAAATAATTGATTTTTTACATATTTGACCTAATTTCGCATTTCTACGCATCAAGACGAAGAGAATGAGTGGTCAATCATCAAAATCGGACAACTTTGATTTTTCGACCCAAAAAAATGGCAAGTGGTACCCCTTTCCATTTTTTTTCGCCAAAAAATAAAAGTACTCCGATTTTGATGATCGAGGACTCATTCTCTTCGTCTCGATGCGTAGAAATGCAAAATCACGGCACAGTTTAGGAAAATTCATTCTAACACCCTCAAAGAGGGGTAAAACTGGATACAAATTACAAATCATTATCTCTTTGGCTTTAAACCCTTGTAACTCATGAACGAATAGTCTAATAACCTTTTTCTTGGACGTTTTAGAAACCTCAGATCTTGAGCTATGAAATAATATCTCCAAATTGATTCCAAAAAATTTATTTCCCCTTCAAAATTGCTAAAATATAAAAAAAGTCACATTTTTTTAGGGAATTTACCAAGTATTTTTGCAATTTTGAGGGTGAAATAATCATTTAAAATGTTTTTTAAGGATATATATTTGTAGCTTAGATTCTAAAGTTTCTAAATCCTCCTCGAAAATCATTATCAGACGACTCGTTTAAGAGTTATGAACGTTCAAAGTTGAAGATTAGATGATTTTTTACCCTTACTTCGGCTTTGAACCTTCATTTAAAAATTTATTTAGATTTGGACAGTTATAAAAATAAAATGAGTTGGAGGATTATTTTTTTTATGTGAAAAAAAAAAATATTTTTCACCAACACCATTTGACCTCTAGCAATTTATTTTCTTTTATAAAATATTCAATGAAAATGGAATCATATGAGGATTAATTTTACCAATTCCTGTTACTCATTATTATTTTTTCTCAAATATTTCAAATGGAAGTTAACAATAGAGATGATTTCTTTCATTAAAATTTTTCGAATATGAAATATGTTTTTCACCATTGGTTAGTAAGTTTGATTGGTTTTTTTTCTTCACAAGAAAAGTTAATGCATATTACGTTAATAAAACGTACACATGAGTCGCTAAAAACCTTTTTAAATTTTAAACAGTGTCCGTGCAGTGGTCCTACTCGGAAGGTCATGAATAAGGGATGAATGCTCACGAGAATCCACGTTTTCACATGCGCGTATATAGATAAATGCAATAGCAAATATCGAAGAACGTGAGTTTTAGATACGATTGTGGATGGTAAACGGATAAATGTGCAAATTTGACGAGCCGTCGCGGCTTGCCATTTGAAAATGCACATGTACAAAACATATATAGCATGGGAGAGAATGAAGAGAGAGAATTTGAGAGTGAGGACACGCCTACGCTCACGTCCATTTCTATCCACGTCGGATTGTGAATAAAAATAATTAACGAAACCTACGAACATCGGAATCACGATTGATTTACGAGAGCGCCAAGTTTAGAGGCAGCACTGGATATTTTGCTGCGTGTCCGCGAGGCTCGATTGATTTTTTTACTATCCTGCTTTCATCCCTTTACGTATCTCTACACATATTCGTACAATATATACATATATATATATCGAAAAATAAATGCTATATTTTTTTAATAATTTTTTTGTAAATATTTTCTTAATGTATTTATTAAAAATGAAAAAGTTCTTTTTCGTAAAAAACAATTTTTTTTTTCAACAGATACTCAAAAATGTTTCCTCTGTTGTAATGAAATATCCTCCTGACAATTAGATTCATTTCTTTGCTGAAAAAAAGCAAAAATTACGGTCCAGTCGGTAATGTGGTCCATTCGTTTATTTAGCGAGCATGCTGTATCTTCCATCTTCTAACTCTTAGACATATTAAAAAATAACTTCTTGACAGTAAACATAAAATTTGTGAGAAGTAACGATTGGTAATAATTTAATTAAATAAAATATGATTTAGTAAAAATAAAAAGTGATTGATAATCCTACCTTCTTTTATATTATTCTACTTAGAGGAGAAGATATGATTATGGATCACTTTTTGTTTTTCTTCAATTACATTTTACTGTGTTAAATTATCATTAATTGACACTTTTTAAAGTTTCCGTTTATTGTCAAGAAGTTATTTTTCAATATATTTGTCGATTAGCTGATGGAAAACTCACCATGCCTGCATAGTAAACGAATGGACAATATTAAAGATTGAATCATAATCATATCTTCTCCTCTAAATATTTTTTAAAATTATCTTTGAATTGTTTGAATACATCCATTTAATTCAAGAGAAATAAATTTCAATCCTTATTGTTCATGTTGAAATCAAGTTTTAATGATAGACTAGATGATAATCTAAGGGTTGAAGTTAAAGGAAGTCGTAAAATGTACCCATTTATCCTTTGAGGTAACAATAAAAAAATGTAGAGAGCTTATGATAATCTGTCAATTTGCATCAATTGGATGAATCAAGTATTCTTTTGAATGAAATAAGTGTCGTGTGCAAAGTAATGAGATGGCATAGATGCATCCAGGTGTATAGATACGTGACGTGTGTATGCAGGTAGAGGGAAGGGGCAGATGGACTCACCCTTGTGGTAATAACATAGACATTCTGACTGGTTTTACTTTGGGGTGGTAAACAACCATCTCCTAGAAAACTGCTATAGCACTTTTTCTCCCCCTTTTGCCTTCTGGTAAACAACGAAAGTAGAACTGCATGACGATCTTTTGATGCCGTATAACACCTGGGTTTTGAAAAATTTCATGAAACTCTATTAAATTGGAAATTCGTGATTGGCACTGTTACATGAAATACAAATTTATTGATACAACGAAAAAATTTCAATAAAAAGGTCGAGTAAATTAAATGAAAGCTGTGCAAAAACAGAATTTTCAACACTATTAATTGAAAATATATAATAGATTTAAATTCTTTGTTAATTAAATATTTTTTTTGTTGTGAAATATTTTATTTATTGGAAATTGCTTAACATTTATTGTATAAAACAAAAATAAAATTTTTGATTAGTTATTATTAAAGAAAAAAATAAACTTGAAATCAAAAGTCAAAAGTTTTTTTTTTCCAATGTAATAATATATATTTTTTTTTTTTCATTAATCATTTCATTTGTTACTTATTGCAATATCAGTCATGGATTTTCACATAATATCCTACTCCAAATATTTATATATTTTTAATTAATCCAATAATCAACTGTATATTATTAATTAAAAGTTTGAACTCGAATATCCTGGAATGAATATAAAAAAAAAATGTCATGTGCATTACAATGCTAACTTGTTTTTAAAATATTGTAATATTTCCTGTTATACAACGAACATTTCCTCTAATTTAAATTATTAATTATTGTTATCTATTACATTTTGTGAGTTTTCATGAGTTTTATAAATTTACAAATAATCGTAAACTATACTACATTTTTGATAAATTTTTAGTAATTTTTCCTGAATCCGAAAGTTTTTTTCTCCATACCCTGCTATTCACATTAAAAATGATAAATCAACTGTTTTTAATAAATGGAGCACAATACTTGTCTGTCTGAATTATTTTGCGCATTATTTCCCGAAATCTCAAGATTATTGAAAGACCATACGTAATAAAAGAGTCTGTAATATTTATTGTATTGTGCTGGTGAGTTGGCTTGTTGAAATTAAATCCATTATCTTGTCGTTATTGTCTCGGGTGTCTTGAAACCGACATCTGTTTTAAAAACAGATAGACAATCGAGACGAAACAACGAAAGACCAGCTGTCCATGTGGTTAAAGGAGCATCGCGATCAAGATCTCGAGTTACTCCCACGAGAGATTGAGTCTCTCTCCGGCTCCACCTCCTGCAGTGACTCTATCTCGCCTACGCCCGCCGATGAGATTTACCAAAAGAAAAGCAGATCATCTGCCTTGTGTGGTCTCTCTGTTGCTCTTTTTTTTCTTCTCTTGAACCATACCGGAATAATAACCCGAAAACCCAGTTGCCACCTATCGATTCCATCCGCGATGTTTACGGTCAAATAAAGATCGCCTCGTGCACTTGGTTTTGTTCTTTACATTGGAAAAAGTATATTGTGGTTAAGCACTCGAGCGAAGAGAACGTACTCTGCATATTATGAATATCTACTGGAGAGAAGAAAAAGCAAGCTTTTGTCCAAGACTGACCCAAAAGGTATAGCATACATCATGCAGCCATTACATAATTGACTATCATTCCAACCGGAAGTGCATGCAATCTTTATAAATACCTACATGTTGACGCAACAGTTATTCAAGTATTATTTACTTAGAGACTGATTAATTTTAAAAAAGATTGAATGAATTAAAAATATACTGACATAATTGGAGTTTTTATTGAAATCATCAATGGTCCACTTGGTGAAGTTATGAAAGGACTTGAAAAAAAATTAACTACAATGCCCGGAAGTATTTAAACTTCTTTTTCAGAGGCAATTTATTTAGGAAGCTTATTTCCGTGGAAGTAAAAAGATGAAAATATGATAAGATAAAAAACGATACTTGATAAAAGAGCCCTTCGCTACCCCTGTTAATCGTTTCCGTCTTTCTCATCTTCTTATCCGGAAGATCTTGAAGCTTTCTGGATTTTCACCCTTGAAGCATCTTGTGTCGCACTCTCTTGAGATTGTGTCTTTAGCTAAGGAAAACACTCTACCTTGATTCCTCTTCGCAGTCTTCTTCTTCTAAGAATGGGGATGAGGTTTGTTGGCTTTTTGTCGTTTATTACAGTAGATCACAAGACGGTGTTGGAACCCTCTGAAGAAATCTCCCTTTTCCTCATCCCATTCCTAAACTATAACTAAAATTGAAGAGAGAAAAGACGAAAGTGTAAACGGGGTTGAGTTTTCTGGCTTCTCACCCCCCAACTAAAGATTTCCCCTAAGATTTTCCAAGCCACAGGCTATAGAGGGAACAAGAAAAGAGAAAGGAAACGACCTGTTGAGCTAAGAAATACGCTGAAAGTCGAGTCCAGATACAGGATGATATTTTCTTACGAGAAATGGATCTGACTTCACCCTCTTGAAGTATTAAGAATCAACTTGTTGAATCTAGAATCGAGTCCCGTCCAAGAATAACACTTGTTTTACTTTTTTTCTCTTGTTGTTGTGCGAAAATGAGACGAAGCACGCAAGCTGTTCTAATCACAACCCTTCAAAACTCTACAACTCGCCTTTTTTTATACCATAAAAACTCTTCCCCTTCAGTTCAAAATTCATAACACGCTGTGTGATGTAGTTTATTTCGCAACTTAAAAAACATTTATTTCAATAATCTCATTAAGTCATTACTCGAAATATAAAATATGGTTTCACTGAAACACACTGAAGACTCAATTTTATAATAACGCTACTTACATAAATTCTGAATTTTTTTTTAGCTACTTGACGTTCCAAATACCTTTTTTTATACTTTTTCAGTATAAACCAATTAATAAAAAAAAAAAAAAATATAATAAAATTTTTATTCAAATTTTTGTTTTAAACATTCATTAGAATCAACCTTTTATGTTATTAGAAAAAAAAACTGGCTATTCAAGCTAGGAAATTAACAAAAAGTCTGACAAGAGGACAGAGACAGTATGTATTGAAATCTAACAAAGTAAACGTTAAAATTGTAAAATTTATAGTGAATTATTGATGAATGTTATTTTTTATAAAAATTTTATTGAATAAATATAGTAAATAGTACAATCGCTAGTCAAGAGATATTTATTGACATTTTATGTAAAATCAATGAGCTAGAATGAATACTAATGATTACTTTCATCATATTAACAACTGTATAGTTTGCTATAACCACTATTTGATAGAAATAAAAATCATTTGATCATGAAAATGAAATAGTTTGATAAAGATATAAAATCATTTCATGTTATATACCATAAAATTGTTATCTAAATATTGATGGCAGTTATTCCAATTGAGTTGTGGTATATTGTCTTTCAAGAAAGCCTTCCGGATATTTAATCGTCCGTAAGACAACTTGTTGAATCCTCCTCCTTCTCTAAGATTGTCCAAGCTAAGAAGCCACTTGTTGCTCGCTTCTTAGCTGCTATTTCCGCAAATAACAGCTCCGTTCGAAAGCATTACCTTTCAGCTTAACAGCTGTTAGAAGTTAAAAGTGGTTGATAAATAAAAAAAAATTTCCTATACTTTTTATTTCTTATCTCATTAAATGATAAAAGAGCTAATTAAATTTTATAATACTTTAAAACAGAATGTTTTAAATAAAAAATATTGGAAAATGATGCTAAGAAGTTAATAGGATAACTCTATTTAATTACAGGCATTCAAAAATTACCGGCTATTTTACGCCAATTTATTTAGGCTAGAAAATTTATGCAACTAAGTGAAGTGATTAAAATTTTTACATTGAAGTTTTGAAATGATTTATCAAGCTTGTGAGAAAGAGAGAATCTAATATAGAGAATTAAGGTGATAAATCTGTTAAGATGACATCACTATTGGAGCATTTCTCATAAAAAATATCTTTAATGAAATTTAAAACACTGCAAATCGTAGTGTTTTATTTTAATGCACTTAAAGTGTTTTGAAATGACGTCAGCCATTTGATTAACATTGTAGTAACTTTTAATGCACTTGGAAGTGTCTAAAAAGTGATTACAATGTTAATCAAATGGGTGACGTCATTTTAAAATACTTTAAGTGCATTAAAATAAAACACTACGATTTTCAGTGAAGGCTCTTATTGAAGTAAATTGTCCAAATATTCATAAAAATACGCGGATAGAATATGATAAAATGAACTCAAAAAGATTAATTTGAAAAAATGTGTTCCATTTCTTTAATTAAAAATTAAATCCGAGAATATTGAATAGTAAAAATTTGATAATTTAATTAATTAACAATGGTTAAAAATTGCTTAACTTCAACAAGATCAAATCATTATTGTTCTTTTTTAAAACAATTAAATGAATAAATAATTAATATATGTCATGTTTTAGACTTTTATCTGAGTCTTTACTTGCATATGCTTATAATAAAATTAATTAATTAATTATCTGTGACATAAATAAATAAATCTACAACGGTAGACCTCAACATGTGCTACCGTACGGTCGTTTGATAAAGCATAGCAGCATCGAGCATTTAATGAGCTGTTAAGTGGCACATAACTCGAGACAGACGAAGACGTCAAATCGGACTGTTAGTAGGAGATGTCTATAAATAAATCGAATTAGTTTAAGGATGCTTATGAACGTTCTATCAAGAGAGGGAGAGAGAGAGAGAGAGAGAAAGAGAGATTCAATTGACAAGATTGGATGTCAATATATGTACGATAAAAATGCAAATATTGATCGGAGATATTTTTTCTCATATCAAGAAATAAAAAATAATAATTAAAATAAAACTAAATATTATTTTCTAGCACTCACGTTGATTAATTCGTCTTGTTGATGAAAAAGTCTATCTGTATGTTTTATTCAACTTTATTCGTCTTTTATACTGAAATTAATTTCTTGCGGGTACGTGACCCTCGTAAAGTTTGTTGGGAAACGAAAAAAGAAATGTATTCTATATATATTGAGACGCTTGATGATTAGATCCCGACACGTGGCTATTGTATTTCTTGAAAAAGAACGACGACTCACCCTCGACGATTCACTCACATCGTTGTCCGATTATCGTGTCTTATTCATGCTCGAATAAGATCGTAACTTAATATTCTCTTATATCTTCAATCAACGAGACGATCAGCTTGATGAGAATTGTCAAAATAAACTTTCCGAATTACATACACTTACATTAAATAGCTGAGTAAAAATTTTAAACAAAATAAATTAGTTACATATTATTTTTTTACAGCCTTGAGGTTTTATGTATTACATTTATAATCATTATTTTTACCCTTTAATATTTGAAATATCAATCTTTCAATATAACCAAGTCGAAAGATTTTTTTCAGTCAACTCAATTTGCAACCCCATCTTCCTAGTCCCCTATGTGTTCATTCGGGGGGGCGTATGGCAAAGAAGCCACCCTCTTGAAGCTCAGGAAGATCAGTTTGAGTTTGATTTTATTAAGTTGCGCAATGCATCTCATCGTAGTTTCTTTGTTTATAAAGAGCCATCTGTCGATCCTAAGTACATATGAGGTGTTGGTCTTAACATAAGAGTATATTTATTATTCTACAAGACCATCATCAACCTACATCGGCTTTATAAAAAACAAACTTCCTTCTTTTATTAATTCCTTTCTCATGTCAAAGAGTCACAATTTCTTTTTAATTTATCATTAAAAAAAATCTTCAATCTTATAATTATAATTATAAATACTTTTTCTTAAGTCATATAGTTTATCGATCAACCTATTAATAATTATTGTGTACAAAAAAAAAAATAATTGTTATTTTTTAATGAAGTTTTGGTTTATTAGTTCATTAAATTTTGATTCCATTTACTGATTTTTATAATTTCTAGATGGTTGTAATGCTAACACTGATAAAAAATCGAAGATATTAAAAGTATAAGATCATAAAAAATAGACTGGTATAAGCGCAATTCCGGGATAGTATCGAGTATTGATTTTACTTTGAGCTGTGCTTTTCCCCGCGACCCGTGCATTCGTCGTCATAACCTGGACCTGGGTATAAAGTATATACACGAGGGCAGTTTATTAATCCAATGATACATACGACAGAGAAATAACTCTCGCTGTTTATTTATTGTCGTCTCTATTTCTCTCTTCAGTCTGCTTGCTATGAAAAAAGGAATAAGAAGATATGCAAACGTAATATAAAATTGAATTAACTAAATAATTCGGACTTTATTTGATTGTTCATATCGACGGATTGTAAATTTTTTAACTTTAGTATTTGAATCAAATCTTTTTATAGTAGTTATATAATACATTTCCGGATTAAATGTATACAGTTGTTTGGCAAAATGTAGTGCAAGATATAGAGAAAACAAGAGGAACGGAGTACTTGAGGGAGAGGTTTAGTTAAAAGGAGAATAGCTAATACATCACAAACTTAGGGACAAAGAGGAGGATGTCGTAGTTGGTACAAAACTTTACCTATTTGTTAAGTCTTGCTACTCGAAACTGCCTGAGACACTATGGCGTCGCTTTTCTCTCACTTTATAAGCATACTATACGACCTCAAGGGTGATTGTAAAGTAGTCTACAATGCACTACATGAGATGCTTAATTCTTCGATGACAAAATTCAAGTTACTACATCATGAAAAAACAAACAATACTCTTAGGAGAAATTTGTGATTTTAAGTAAGAAGATAAATGATTGATTTCCTGGTGAATAGATTTATTTAATTATATCATCAATATATGATTTTAAATATTTAATTTTAAAAATTAGCATTGATTATAAAAGCATTACATTTGCATATAATTGCGTTATTGAAACTAAAAAGTAAAAGGGAAAAATGAAAGTGAGCATAGCTTTCTCCGGAGGTAAAATATCAGTGACATGCATTTACATAGGGCTGTCTTCTCCTGCTCCATCGTTTTCGTCGTTGCCTGACGCGTAGAAGATCCATAGGGAGTTTCATTGTCACAATAATATTGCTTTAGGGGACATTATAGTGACACACACTGAGTCAATCTTAAAAATAGAAAAATAAAAAACAATATTTATAATAATTCTCAGCTACATTATTTATTTACAAATATTTTAATTCATTTATCAATAATAATAATAATAATCATTTGGATAATAAATTTTATAAAAAATCTAATTGATAAAATTTTGATTTTCAGACGACAGCATCTTTCACATCACCTCCATCGAATCAATCGTAAGTATCTATAAGTGATAAATAATTAGAAGGAATGAATTTTATTAAAAAAAAAAAATAGTAAATTTATTTTGGAGAAGGGATAGTTTCTACGCCACTGTGTGCACGCGCGCATGATGGTTGACAATGCAGCGCCTGCAAAAGTGTAGAAGGGAAAAGAGATGGTATTCGCCAGAGGGCTGTCGATTGGGGAAAGGGGTAAAACAGGAGCGAGAAAAAGAGAAGGTACGACGGTGGTGGAGATGTGCTCTAAGGTACATAATCATGCTTGCTGATTCCTTCCCTAATAAAAGTCGCACTGTCACTGAGCCCCTGCGGAGTCACAATCGCCCGCAATTTCTCCTTGTCTTTTTTTCGCTCAATCTAGATACTACTACACAGTCTTGATTCGTGTAGTGTACATGACAAAGAAAAAAAACTGCCCGCGGCATAATTCGTATATTCTTTTAGATGCAGTCTTTGCGATGCACTACAATCGATCTGCATCATTATTTTGTACTTCTTATACTGAGAAAAAAATGTTTCGTTTTCTGGATAGACATGTTCTCTTGATTAAAAATTATTCCAACACATTTTTTTCGAATTAATCATTCCAATAATTTACTTAAGTAATCATTTAATTAATCATTAGCAGTAAACTACATAAAAATATATTAAAAAAGAAAATTAGTCATTGGATTCTTGAAAGAAATGATCAGATAAAATATGAAATAATTCAGAGTTTAATTTTTTCCTCAGTGAAAGGAAGGCAAAGATAAATTATTAGGAAATAGGAATGAAAAATAATTGTAAACATAATTAGTTCCTCATGATTATTAGGGTGTAAAGGCGACAAATAGTGACTGGTAGGTAATAAAATCACACCGGAACGCATCGAGGGGTGTCTTGGTTTGTACGCGTCAGGGTCGATCTTTTTAAAGGGCCAAAGAAACCGAGGGCCAGAGAGGTGAAGGAATAGAGGCAAAGAAGGTATAATACACCAAGGGTCTTTGGCCTAAACAGGTCTCAAGGTGCATGTCTGAAGCGCGTTTAAAGGGCCAAATAAGAAAACGCCAGATGGTTCGACCTACCCTAAAGTTCCAAGTAAAACAGGCGCCGCGGTACGTTATGAATCATGTAAGTAATATCGCCACGTGGATGAGTTTTAACTAAATCAGGCGATTAAGAAAAAATTGACTTCACCATCTTTTTCTTCCTTTCTTTCTTTTGTCTCTCTCATCAATATCTGGGTCTTGGAGGCTGTCGATAATGACGCGAGCTGATGCGTACCAGCGAATAGAGAAACTCTTGATCGCTGAACATATGTTACCAAGTCATTGTGGATTTTTATCCTTCGTGTCTAAAATGGTCTGAAGAGGTCCAGAGAATCGTTTGTTATTTCTTTAATCTCCCGTTAGACAGGAAAAGGACAAATGGATCAAAACCCATGAAAAATTAGACCGGATATCGAAAAGTGTTTTGATCCTGCAATATGCCATGAGTCGTAAAGAATAATGTAACGGAAAATATAACAGTAAGAATGAAAAAAAGATGAAGGAAAAAATTAAAATTTCTCTTCTTTATTTTTATAAAATACACAACAGTTGTGGCTCGTGCCGATTCACGACCACAAATCTTCGAGTTTTTTTTTATCGGTATTTTTTCCTTCCCTTTGAGATACTCAAGCACCCACGCATGCTAAAAGAAATCTTCAGTTCTTTTCATTCTCAGTTTTATACAACAAAATACAATATATATGAATGTATGTATATGTAGTGAATTATTCTTTATTAGAATCTCGGTCATACTTTTCTCTACTTAAAAGAAGAAAAAAATAAAAACAGTGAATACTTGTATACACGATATATTGATTGTGCAAAAGATGCTTTTCTTTTATTTCCTTTTAATACTTGAAAATGAAATCGATTGAAAAAGTATAGCTTTGATGATTATATTTCATATTCTCCAAAGAGTTTAGGATAACGATGTTCTTAGCTTAAAATAACCAGATGTATAGTTCAAGTATATAAAAAGAAAATACATACGGTTGATTGCGTTAGAAAATAGACCAATACGATTCTCGTTGTTGAGTTTTGAATAAGAAATGACCGTTCTTTACAATACAGGGTACGGTCGTACATTGTATTTACTATACAAACCGCCCACGCGCCTCTCACTTCAATCATAGTCCTTGGCTGAAAGCTACCGGAAATACCATGCTGAGTATTAATTTGGCTTTTGCTACAATGAAAACGACAAATCGTTAGAGTATTATTTTCAATAAGGCGTGAAAAGCTATAACACCACAATTACCTTGTTATCTTACTGACCTATAGAGCCTTGGAAGATTAAAAAGAGCAACAAAGTAAGTTGTCACTTTTGCATTGTAGTAGAGTGCAGAATTTTTAAATGGACACTAGACCACTGGATACCTTTATTCTCGAGATCAACGTACACGAGATCCGTTGTCATTTTAAGGGACTAAAAGGTGTTTACACTATTGGGGGTCGTCTTTTAAGAATTTCTATTCGAGTCAGAGATAAATTATTAGTAGATAAATAACGTATTTTATCTTATTAGGTTGACCTTTTAATGTTATAAGTCTCTATTTTATGGCAATTCTACAATAGATTTTTTCAAATTGACTCCAGATGGTATGATAAATTACGCTGGAAGACAAATTGATCGATTTTTTTTATATTAAATTCTTCAGAATAGTTATTTTCATCAATTTGGATATTTAATTCAAAGAAATAACGTATAAATATTTTCCTTTCATCCTATTAATTTTTTTTCTTACGTGAAAACTCTATTAAGGAGATAATAATCGTACTTAGAATAATATTAGACTACAAAGGAACCTCCACTTCCTGAATAAATAGTAGAAAAAAATTAAATTAGAAAAAATAGAGGTTTAAAAAGACATTCGTTGCTTGGACAAATAACTGACAAAAAATTAAGTTTCTTTTTTTTAATGAACTTCTTGTAATAATAAAGATAAAATTTAGACACGTAAAATAATTAATTAAATAGTTCTTTTTTTGTCATCTAAAAATTTTGAAGACGCTTTAGAATAATTTATTGAGCTCAACAGAGCAAAACGTGATTAAATATTTACATATGACATGATAATTTGTATTTATCCAAGCATTTTATCATTGCTGATTAATCTTGTGGATCTATTCAATGTTTAGCATATAATTAAAAGTACATCAGTTCAACTTCATTTATATTTTACGTGAAACTTTTAATACAATGAAAAAAAAATCAACAAACAAATGTAGAAAATTTTCTTTTTAAATAAATTGAGATGATGATCAATTTACTGTAACTAATCAAAAACTTGGAGTATTTTTTTTTCGAGGGAGGTTTTCTAAAAATCCAAGAGAATCATATGGAATTTCGATATGGGGGAGCACCATCACTCCACCCCTCCTGTAGAGTCTTGCTATCGAAGTAGCTCGTGCGCTACCTGAGCAGCTGCGAAGTCCTACAGAGGGTTCTAAAGCATTAGCAGAAGTTTTATTTTTATTTTACCTCGCCTTATGGGTTGTACACGCGCTACTAAAGAAAGAGAGGGTGCGAGAGTGAAAAGAGAATAAAAAGAGAGTAAAAGCTATATGAAGTGGAGAGAGAGGACCCCTTGGCTAGACGCCGCCAGGTACCCCTTATTACTTGAGCGTCACGCTTGAGAGGGGGTGCCATCTGCCCCCCTAACGAGTGTGTGACGTCAGGTGTGACGATATGTAATAGTAAGAAACGTATGTCTTGTTATTAACCCCCATGTTGATCAACAGTGTTGCCAGCTTCAGACACATTGCACAGCTATTTTTTACAGGTTTTCTTCAAAACAAATATTCAATGTATTATTTCATGAAAATCTTCATTTTCTCTGCTAGTTAATGTACTTTACGTTCACTTTTATTCTTAAAGTTTAAAGAAATCAATTTGCTTTGCTCTAAAAACTTGAAGTTTTTTTTTTAAACAAGTTCTCAAGTTAAAATAAAAATAGAGAAATGAAATATTTTTAAAAATCGAAACAATTAATGAAACTTTTCTTCAACTCAGTCCTCACGTAATAAAATTAATTCATCAACTCCGACTGGTTCGATAACTGCAGATACAGCACAATCAAGTGGAAAAACTTGGAGGGAAGTCAAATACATTTGCACTCAACAGTTGATGTTAAAATGAGTTATAGATATTTGGAATGATTGAGAAGAATTTTACTGTCAACATTTACATATTTTTTGAAATATATAATTTAGGCATATAAAATATTATATGATGTACATGAGTTAAATTTCATAATTTTCCATTAGTGTATATTATGAGCAAAAAAAAAAAAAACTAAAAACGCCATATGTTATTTAAATAGAAAATATATATAAAAAAAAGAGAAAAACTTTTCTCTTTTCATTTCACCGTAAATTAAATTATGAAGTACGTTTTTATTTTTTTTCATATGGCTCTATATACCAAATAGTTTACTCACAAAAAAGTTTCATATATGTCAAATTTATGTGTATATATATTTAAATATTAATGTGTCTCTCCATTTTACATCATTACCATTCATATTTTTATTTATTATTTATGTTTTAGAAGAGCTTGATATTAAAAAATAATATCAAATATCTAGAAATAAAAATATTAAATATTTAATTAGCAAAAATATATCAAGTTAATTATCAAAATAACTTTGAAATTATTTTTTCATTTAATAAATATTAAAAAATTTTTTTATATTTAAAGATAAAAATATTAAAAGATTTGAACTGTTTTAGAAAGTTGCTATTAATGTGTTGACTAGTTGGTACCTTTATATTTTCAACGGTAGCAAGATAATTGCCATTCCCCACTTTCCTAGGTCAGAGTTAAACGAGGCGCCAACTAAAGTGCACCCGGACCTTGAGTATGTTTAAGTGAATCGAAGAAACTCGGTCGACTCTAGGAGAAAAGCAAGATTTTCATTGACTTTCTAATAAAAAATAGAACAATCTATTTTTAACTTCACGATAGGTACATTTTTTATTTACCCTACGAACAAAATATTCTTATTTTCTCGAAAAATTTATTCTGATTATTCCTGATAAAATTGACATCTTTTGAAGAAGGCGTAAACGCCTCATTAACCAGATGTGTCTGAGGCTACAATCACTTCTTATCATAAAGTGGGCGTTTTCTGAAACTGACTGAAGAAAAAAAACGCCGGATATTTAATCATCTGAGAAATGATATTTATAATAATTTACACCAAGAGAAGTTTTATCACTAAAAAAATATCTTTCTCTATTTATTTTTTTTTAATTTTTTCTGTTTTAATCATAAAGAGTCTGAGTTAAAGAAGAGTAATTGTTTTTTCAAATAGAATATGCATTAGTTTTTTTTAGAATCTCAATAAAAGTATGAAGTTGACTGCTTTCGTCACAATTAGAGTCTATTGTACACATTGATATTACTTGAGCTGATGTACGCATATATTATAAGCCTTTGATGTAAGTTTACGAACAATCACCATCAAACCTATGAAGTCAATCCTCGCTTGATCGATCCTCAAACTTACAGCTTGATGCATTCACCTCTATTTAATCGTATAACAACTCACATTTGTGCTGCGCCACCAAGGGGGTCTTATACCCCCGCATGAATAGAGGGGGGCTGAAAGAAGCAAACGCGAAAGGGAGTAAAGAGTAGATTGCGGGTTCTCTAGCCTCGACACAGGTCTTTTTGGACTCGCGACTCCGTGGCACACGTCATGGAACATCTGCCGAACACGCGTGACTCCCGCTCGAGTGAATGAGCGAGAGAGAAAAGAAGCTGCCCCTAAGAGTTGAGAAGGGTCTAAGGGCTGAGACAAAGAAACTGTGTATGACGTACAGGGCAGCTGCATATGTGACGTAGAACCCAGATGAGAGAGGGGTGTAGTAGCCCTTGTCGACTTGGACGAATATATTGAAGATGAGAGGGAGAAAACTACCCCAATATCGAACCGCGACATTGACAACCCTATAAGATTTATCGTTTGAGATTCATAAATTGGAGATGATGCTTCCAAGAATTTGTGATATCTGTTTAGATACACTATTTATTATGTCTTACAGGGTTAGTGTTTACTCTCGAGGCAATTTTATTCATGGGTGGAAATAAATTATTGATGCTTTTTTTCATTTAATTCATCAGAAAAATTCAAGGAAAATTTTCTAAACGTGAAAATATCAATGATTCAGGTCAAATTCATTTTACCAACTCTAATATGTAAAATTATTATAAATAATTAAAGTTGATTTAAAATTTTTAATTTAATTGTAAGTTAAAATCAGTCATATTTATTGACAATTCAGTGAAATAAAGTTAATTATGATAATTGAATTTATGAAAATTTTGTTAAATATCCAATAGAGTCTTTGAGGAGAAAATTATCGAGTTTGCCTTTAATTATGTTGATTATAAAGTAAACAGAATAAATCTTCATGCGAAAAGATAGGTGGCAAATGATTCGTTTTGAAATCAAAATGCTAATGAAAATTCGAATGAATTTTATTATGTAAATTGGAAAAAGTTATTACTATATTTATACAGACTAAATCAATTTTATTTCAATTCACTATTTCCTTAGTGTACATAAGAAGTAATTGTTCTGCAAACAAATTTTTCCAATCGTCCTGTATATATATATATGATTGTAGCATATGAATGACTTGTAATCAGCTCTTTATAAATTCGCGTGCGGCAACCAAAAGAATAAGGGGGCCCCCATAGACTTTGCTCATTATTACCTGATGGCAGAGGTGAACCCTCCAACAACTCTCCGTCTTTATTTTTCTTTCTCTTTCTTTCAAGTTCCCCTCATGCCGATGCCCCTTAGCCACGCATCTGCCGGAGCACGCGACTCGTTTTGAGTATAATCTGCTCCCTACTTATACTAAAACTGAATAAGAAAAGGACGATATCCTACTGGTGGAAACAACGCTTCTGAAATCGCTTCGTCTCGATTTGTCAAAGTTTTAGGGGATTATTCATTTTACGCATGAATGGTATCTTGTAACCAAGTTTTTTATTTTTCGTCACGTGTGCCATTTCATTTAGATACGAAAGAAAAAACCTGATATCCATGATAATAGATTTAGAAGAAATAATCACTATGAAAAAAGTAAGAATAGGTGCATCCTTTGAAGGAATTAGGCTTTAGTTATTCTGATAAAAATAACTTTTGAGTTATTTCTCTTTCTAACTTTAATGATCATTTCATTTGAAAACAAAATAACAATAATAAATAATAGTGAGAAACTTTAAACATGATAAATTATGTTAAATAATTTATTAGGAATATTTTACGTTAAACTGTTGATTGATAGTAAATTAATTAATATTCAATATTTTATTGAAAATATTAAATTCATTATAAATGATTTTAATTAATTGAAATTATCATAATTTATCTATTGGTTTGGAAACAATAATTTTAGTGAATTCATTATTTATCATTGGAAAGTATTGATTAGCTATTTAAATTTAATAGCAACAATAGTTTTTATAAGAGTTTCTTAAGCATAGATTTATATCATAATAGTGGAAGAAATGTTGCGAATTATATCGGTTGAATGATTGAATATAGGCAGATGCATCGTGTCCCTTATTGAAACATATTTAAAGGATTTTTCGTGAAAAGAGCGCGCATCGAAAGGATGTCCATTGAACTCCTTTGCATCTCGTATAATATCCAATGACTAACCCTTTGGCATCTGTCTTTTCTCAACCACTGAAAAACTCTAAAGGGTCCTCACACCTATAGTACTCACTTTCACGAATATAATACCGTCTTGTATACAAAATACAGATGTCCAAAAATCTGAAAACCCATTCCTTCAACCGTTCAAGTGTAAATCTGAAGAATCATAGTGAAACCTATAATAGTTATTTTAGATTTCTTAAAGATTGTCAGTTTGTTGAGTTTTGAGGATGAATTCTTGGATTGGTTTGATCTGGCATATGGAAAGGAGGAGAACTGGTCTACAGTGTGGACCAGGTGCTTCTCTAGATGTTCATCACCTGCTTCTTTCCCTAAAACTCGTATTTTCTTGACAAAAATGAGAGTAGTTGCATATAGAGAGTTGATTTTTACACCAATTGGATCGAAAATATGAGAATTTTCGTTCACTGCAGTGATAAAGCAATTTCGAAATAAATGGTCATCTCTTGAGTTTTTTATAAAAAATTTTCAACGTAACGGTCGTACGATTTTATCTGTTTTTTTAACTCTTTCCGTTGCCAGTTGGTCCGTCGGCGATCAATGAATTGAAGCGCCTATCCTTTTTTTTGGTCAGTCTCTGCTCATCTTTGTTGGACGTATGTTGACTGCCTGTATCCACCTTCCTTTTTTACCCCTTCTGTACTTGGTCGTGCACTGACCCCCTCTTTTCAACTCTTCCTCTCGCGTTGGTCCTCCCGTGAGCTCTTCATTATTTTATCCTTCCTCCTCTATCCTTTCCACTACATACCTATATGTATATATCTATCTATTCCATCTCTTTATCTTTTTTTATCTTTCTCGTACTCATGCGGATACTGTTTTTTCTGCTTTACTCTTTTGGTCAGCGTTAACGGATATTCTATCTCTTTTCTCTTCGCTCCATGCTCCCGCGTGTGCACTTCTCTTCATGTACGTGTATTCGTGTATATGTATATATAGCTGCAGTGCGCGTACGCTGGAGCTTTGCGAATTTGCGTGTGCATTGATAGATAAATTTCTCTGGGGCTTATGTGCGAGAAAGAAAAAACGAGAAAAAAGAGCGAAATAGGGAGAGGACGTAGCGCATGCGAATTGGAAATTCTCTTGACCACAATTGCATTTTAAAAATATTTAAATTTCGTTATTATTATTGTTATGATGATTTTTTAATAGAAAAAAATAACTTTTGAAAGAGTTAGCAGGTTAATTTTTTAGTACATTTGTAGTTTAGTTAAAAAATAATTGGGGATGTTTTAAAGCTTACTAATGAAGCAAGGTCTTGGTGTAATTAACGAGTCAGGATTCTTGAATCCTTTCTCACCATTCACCCTTTCCTCTTGAGTATAGAAAATAAAGAAGATTGAAAGTCCGATTGTAACCCCATCGAAACAAGCCAGACCTTAGCTTCAACTTTTGGTCATGGACAGAGCAGTGCATAGGGTCCGTTGGAGTAAACTGAGCGCTCAAAACCCCTCTGCAATCTCTTCTGACTCACTACGTCCAGGGCGGCAAATAAAATCGTATTTTATCCCTTTGCCAAGCAAAAATGCTGTCTCTGTATCTCACTCCCTACCTCTTTCACTCACAGTCTCCTCTTCTCTCGTAAGCTCGTACATCAAAGCTCAGTCCACGTCTGTCTTCCTCCATGCTGCCCTCGTATTTTCAGTCTCGGCCGCTTGCCCAACTCTCCCTATGATCCACCTCCACCCTTCTTCGCTCAGCCTTCTAACTGCTCTCTCACTCTGTTACTCCTTTTTCTACTACACCACCACACTACCCCTTAGCCAATTTCATCTCGTGTAGAACTCATAAACTTTTATACGAAGCTTTAGCTAACTTCCGGTTATTCTCGTACGTATTTATTTCCCACCCCGTATTTCAACGTGCCGCTAAACTCTTTCGCTCTGTTTCTCTACGTCCCGTTACTCAATTCCAGGCCACTCTTTTCCTCCCTAGGGCACAGGTATAATCACCTCTTGTAGATGCATCTCTACTCATTGCAGTCGCCTCTCCAGTCTCTAATCACCTGCTAAAATGCTACTTTCCGCGAAATTGCTTTTTTATCAACCTCCCAAATGTCATTTAAAATTTTCCCTTGAACGTACAATTTATATTTACGGATCAGAATCTGCTGATAAAGGTCCCATTGAGGATGTTTGAATTATCTGTCAAATGTCTGGAAATAATAGAGGAAATCTTTAGACAACTTGTCGAGAGAATAATTATGACATCATTGACAGCTTATCTATATGACGATTCTAATCACGATTAGATCTGAAGTGCCTTCACGACTCGCGATCGACGACTGTTCATCCGGTTGTTGATTTCATCTTTTTATTTATCAACTACTGGAAATTCCACAATATAATTATATAACTTTTTCTTCATCAGTCAAATAGATATGAAAAAATTGCAACAATTTTTTCTTCATCAGACTAAAAATAAATTTGCTATTGTTGATTACTTCTGGACTTGACTGCTCTTTTATACCACATTTAACTTGATGTACAATTGTTACAAATAGTAATAATATTTTCTGAAAAATGGCTATGTTTTATAATGCAAAGATAATTAGCGTATACACTGATGATGTAAATTTAAATTCCTTTGAAATTTTCAGAGTGGGAATTGTATAATGGAGTTACAAATCCTGACGATATAACCTTGCTGACCAGCCGTGGTTTTTAGTTAGTAACTGGATTAAGCCCTCGAGTCCATCCGCTTTTCTATCTTTTTTTTTTCATTCTGTCTCGTTCGTTGTAATTCATAGCGAATGCAATTTTCCGTAATTGCAACGGCGAGACAGCAGAGCCTGCAGGACTCGAATCAGAGAGAAAAAGATATCGATGAGTCTTTACGAGCACAGTGTCGAAATTACAGTTGCAATTTTCGGTAATACGATGTGTACAGTCATAATTGGAAATA
This sequence comes from Chelonus formosanus, assembly GCA_028641665.1. NCBI lineage: Eukaryota > Metazoa > Arthropoda > Insecta > Hymenoptera > Braconidae > Chelonus > Chelonus formosanus. The sequence goes on along the minus strand of CM054006.1, from coordinate 3,977,014 downwards.
CGATGAGAGAAAAAAAATACATTCAATTAATTTATTAAAAAATTTTTTCAAAATTTCATTACTCGAATTAGCATATAATTATAAGTATTTTTTTTAAATTCACATTTCGTAACGTCAAAATACAAGAAACTGATGTTCGTTATACTTTTAATTGGCTACGCTTTTCAATATATACATAATTATTCTAAAAAAATAACAATTAATATTTTAACATAGTCACGACTACCCAATTAAATGATACATCTGTTGCAACAATGAAATGTTGGCACGTGTACCGACTGACTACAATCTGACACTACAACAGACTTTTTATTTTACCAAGTACTTAGCATTTTTTCCTTTTAAAACTCTTCTGGCAACCGAAACTTTCTGAGATCCTCTTTGGAAAACAACGGAACTGTGAATTTTCCTCTCGACGTCCACTTTGAAATAATTGCAGTAGACTACCGGACTGGCGAGTAATTTCTAATGGATGGTTTAGGCTACCGAAAAATACCGGTGAGTTGCTATTTTTTTTTTTTGTATCTTTCTACCACCACTTGGACTGCACCTGTGCCAATGACATTGTCAATAATCGATAATTAATGAGGTTTTAAAAGTTGATATTTATATAACTAAATGGTAGACGCACAATAACTGACATAGTAAATAGCACTTTGCCTAAAAGTTATATCTATGTCGGTTAAATTATATATTATTAACTAATAATTGATAGCTAAATTTAAGATGAAGGTATAAATAACTTTAGCACTGTATAATTATTTTAATGACACTGAGTTATTTAACGAAAGCTATAAAGTTGAATTTTAATAACTCAAAATGAACAATTAAATGATGATATAAAATATTAATGTTTAATATAACTAGCTTGAAGAGACAATTATGATAGTGAGAAGAATATTATCATTGTTCAGAGGATTTTTTTTATCATCGTGGTTGTTGTTGAGACTTTTCTTTCATGGCTAATTGCTCGAACGTGTGTAATAATTCTGGCAAAGTTCCGTGATGATTATTCGGTAGGGTTTGTGGTCATGATAACACTGATACGTGTTCAACATATCTTCACGCTCGATGAACAAACGGTGGTGATTGAGATTTATCGTGAATACTAAACGTTAAAAATCACATTCTCTGAAATGCTCCAAAAAATGATTTTCCATTGAAAGATAAGTGAGGTTGTATGTATTTATTTATTAATAAATTTAGTTAAATGTTCATATGAATGTAGTGATGTTTGGGTCATTTTTGATTGCAGTCTCTTGAAGATTCTTTCTATTGGAATTAAAAAAAATTTAGTTTAAAATCTCGTTTTTTTTAAAGTGCATTTTTCAATTGAAACGCATCAAGAGCTGCTATGTGTTGCGGTTTAGGTGCAGCTTAATGGATTTTCCAATAATTTTTTTCTATGGTTTATTTTATGGTCAAGGTAAAATTATTATAAATGCTTAAAAATCTTTTGTACATTTTTGTAAAATTACTGATCGATAAGAAAGGTTTGTTCTTTTTTTTTTTTTAAATTGAAAGATTAATTGATTTATTTATAATTAATTAAAACAATTCGATAGTAAGAATTAAATTAATTAAAATATTCATATTTATATTTTAATATTATCTAAAGTTGAACATTTAGAAATATTCAATAAAAGTTTATTAATCTCGAGCAATTTTAGAAAAGAAAAAAGTAAAAAATTAGAAAATTATAAGAACAGTAGATCTTAGTTAATCTGACTGAATTGGCAGAGGGGATTCATGCAGTTGTGCATGAGTATAAGGGAGGAGAGGTAACAAACGCAACGAGGCAAGAGAACGAGAGGGCGAGGAAGAAGTCTGAAGGGATTTGTTGCTATGTGAATGCATCACTGATCCGGCAAAGAGAATTTTAAACTGAAATATATGCAACTAGAGAAAGAAATTTTTTAAATGTCCCATTTTTATTACTCAAATGTATCAATGCTTTCATAATCCTTTAATGGAGAGTCAAAATATAATCAGACATATTATTATCATGAATATATCACATAGTGAAGATAATCTAAATTGTATTTTTTCAAACAAACGGATGTATATTTTTCGTTTATAGAATTTAAAAAAAATATTTTATTAAGCTCTATAGTATTTTTATTCATATTAAAATAATAAATTTTTTTAAATATCTCTTTAAACTTTTTTTAAAATTTTCTCTATTTCATTTATGCATTTCGACATACAAAAAAAAAACAATTAATCGCAAATCACATTTTATTATACATCTGAAATTATTTAATAAAATGAAATCCTGTTATTGAAAATTACATAATCTCCTTTTTTTATCGAAAGTATTAATTGGAGATTCTCTCATGTATGATAAACTTATTTGAAAATTGAGTGGGTGCATGAAATATGCTAATATTTATGATAGACGCAAAGATGATGAATAGAAGCCTTAGATCGCAAACAAATCAGTATTTACAGAAAAACTTTCCTTCTCTCGTATAAGTTGAAAATCAGTAATCTGACTCGTAGTAATCAAAAGATTGAAAAAAATGATGAGAGGAAACAAGACAAGAGAAAGACACGTATTGCATAAAAAAAAAAAAAGAAACGATGGGGGATGGATATAGAGAGGGGTGGGCAAATTAGCTCGCGGATTAGCCTCTGCATATTTTTGCGAAAACGAGATAATGCTAAACGCTCACTAGCCTCTCGTGCGAATGTCAGAACAAAATGAAGGAGCAAATGAGTATGGGTGGGATATGGAAGAACGTTGGACGTAGCCGTGAACGAAGCAGTGGGTGGTGGGTGGTGGGTGACTGGAGGGCGTGGCCAAGCGATTTTCCAACGGCATTAAAAGAGAAAGAAGAAGGTTCTTCTTCTCGCATTCTATGCTCAGTTTTAGTGTGGGAGCTTGAGCGAAAGGGAATATGAAGGAGAGTCGATAAAGCGAGCGCAGTCGAGGCAACGAACGAACAAGAGAATGGTAGAGGGAAAAAGCGAGAGGAAAAAAGCAAAAACGGGAAGGGAGAAAAAGTTATAGATGCAAAATACGTATACGTGAAGCGAACACGTAAGCGTTTTGACGAGCAGCTTGGATGTACGTTATCATGATAAGCATGTGTGAGTGTGCGTGAGGTAGAGAGTACGAGCGAACGAATGAAAAAGAGACACAGAGATGTGTCCGGTGTATGTGCGTGTGAAAGAAAATATGCATCTATATATCACGAGAAATGTGGCCCGTGGGGCAAGCGGATAGTGGGGAAGGACAAAGAGGTAAAAATCATTGCGCGGTCCAGCCTCGAGGCTGATCGATGGTTGCTGTTCTCGCATCCTCCCTTCAACCACCCACCCCCGCAACCGTCAGTTGCTCCATGATTCTCGTTGCACCCAATTCCCATTCTACCGACACTCACCGCCACCCCTTATACATTCACTGATCCCTGGGACTCACTGACTGGTCAGACAAAAAATGGCCGTTGCGTCCGCCTGCCTAGCTGACGTCGGTGTTTGATGACCTCGCGGAACCGTCGAGGGGCAGTGAGGTGATAGAGGCGGCGATCGAGGGGTAACCGGAGGCTGAGCACAAGCTAACACTGCTGCAAATGCACCAGAGGGAAGTCCAGAAAAATCCCAAAGGGGTTGGGGTACGACAAGCCAAAATCAATGACGCTAATGATTTTCGCCCCAAGTCCAGAGAGGTCTGTGTACGGATTTTTTACGTTTTTTTATTTCCTTTTTTACAATTTCACGTCATTTATACCGAACTGCATTGCTGCTCAGTCTACATCATTTTCTTCTATTTTCATTTTGGACGAGACGATGATGATAGCATGCGAGTAAAGGCAATAAAGATTCACCAATTTATCGAACTGCATCCATGTTAGTGATGCTTTTATAGACCTAAAACTTTGAGTCATTCTCTTGCTTTGATCTCTATTAACGCTGAAAAAAAAATTCCAATCATTTAATTATCAAAAAAAGAATACCAACTATATGACGTTCCTTTTGCATCTCAACTGTTTGGATAATTTCATTTAAAAACCCATCCATTATTATCATCTATTTCAACCTAAACCCCTGTTTTTATTCTATACACTACCGTACTATAAAAATTTCTTTTGAAACTTTCACCGCCAACAAATAGATATCATTTAACAGCACAAAGTAGTGAAATCTGTAGATCACGTATAATGGAGACATTATATCCATGCGTTGTTATTTTGATGTACGAATTGAGAATTGAATAGAGATTCACGTCCAAAGCTTTAATACCCCCTTTCTGCACTCGGTGTAATCGACGTGTTATGTGAAGCGTGCGCGCCTCGTTTCGCAAAACAATGCTCATTGCACGCTAGTGAGATTGCTCGTTGACATAAATTATCGACAAAAACACGTGATAATGCTATTCATCCGGTACTTTGACAATTATTCGACGAACCGTTCAAAAACCAACTACAAGCATCATCATTAGTACCGTCATCAGTTTTGTTACTTGACTTCTTTTTTCTATTTACATATTGATTTATGACATTACAAAAAGACAAAGAAAAACTCAAATTCCATCACATTGATGAAAACACTATGCACCATTGGAGGGAAATAAAAATGATGTCCTGTTAGTCTTTGCATCTGAATCTCAGATCCGGCGGTAAATGCCAACGGCACTCGTGAACTAGAAAAGAACGACGTTCGTCGCCCAATGATGCACGACCGGCGACATTAATGATCATCCCCGCATACTCACGTTATACTCAACTCGTCGATCCTTACGTTCAACTCACAGAGACAAAAAATCTCTCCATCCCACAAGTGTCGGCGCGTCCTAAACGGATACGTGTGTGATAGAATTTCTTCCGTCATTAAGAAAACGTTACACTGTACTCTGTATACGTTGCTGCTTTTCTAAGCATCAGGGGTAGCAACTATTCAAGCAGATTCTACTGATATTATAATCGAGACTACCAACGACACGATTATATATATATATGGCTTCACCAAACTTTCTCCAAGTATTCTTTTCATTATCGCCCTTATTTCTTTCAACTTGTTCAGATGCACTCGTTGTATGTGTCTATGTATTCAAGGTGTTAAAGTTAACATGGTGTTGTCTGCATTTTGTTTATTAGTGTTTACAGTTACAGTTCATTTATTTAAATTATTTTTTATTTTTAATCATTTTATTTTTGGCATTTCTTTGAACATTTAAACACAATAAGTTGATTTATTTTTTCAAAATATATTGCATTGTAAAATGGCACTCAAATGAACATTAATTAAAAATATCGATTCATCGATTAGCTTCGTCATTTTGTGTGATTTTTCCAAAAAGATATTTCCAGTTATTTTCATGAAAAACTAAAAGTATTCTCATGATACTGTTCTATCGATATATGAAACAAATTGTTAAAAATTTTTATTGATCATATTTCACCACAGTACACCTGGTAAATTATTTCATTTGACATGAAAATTTCCAATAATTGAGAAAATTGTTTTTTAATCATTGGATTTAATATTCTAATCTCTGCTAGATGATGGTAAATGATTATTAAACAAATCTTTGAGTAATTATCTTTTATTTTAAACTATTTATATAATAATCAGAAAAGTTTGAGTATACTACATGTAATGAAATAATACATTACACATAACCAACAGGAAATTTTACACAATGATAAATTTGTGATTAATTAGTATGTAACTCATGGAGAAAAGTAGAAAATGATGTCGTTAATTTTTTAGCAATCTTGTATATTCCTTATCTTGTTTCAGCTCTTTCATTTACATTTTTTACAAGAACAAATTGTTGTTTATATATATTTTGCATTTATTTGATGGAACTATTTATTTCATTCCTACTATTTTTGTGAGGAAAAACAAATATTCTCTAAATATTTATTTACATTATGAATTACAACAATAATTACAATAATTAATTTATCCTCAGAAATCATTCTTTTTTAAATCTGAATGAAATAAATAAAATGGACTGATTATTAAAAATAAATATTTTAATACCTTATTGATGAGCCAGTTGACTCACTGAATTTCCGTTCAAAATTCATTTATGTGTTTACACAACCCTTAGACACATCTCAGATATTCATGAAATCACACCATGTATTGACGTTGGAATGAGCGCACCTCAACTAGGGGAGAGTTGATCTATACAATGCTCTGATATCCTACTATTACACGACCCACAGATAAAAGCACTTGACTTTATCTTTCCTATTTATTTGATGAATCCTAGAGTCGAAAAATCACAACCACAAAATGTATTTTTACCATCAAATGTCATTCACAATATTCATTTGATTATAAAGGTACTGATGAGATCGATTTAGGAGACTCGATTCTCCCCTATATATTACATTGACAGGAGTGTTTGTGAGGTCTGACCTATCCCAATCACATGCATATATGAAGCAGTCACGTCAAAGAGTAAAAATGGTCGAAAAATCCCTTTTCTCTGGCTGAAGGCATGAGGGAGTAAAAGCGGGAAACCCTAATGCTTGGATAGGTCATTGAATACATGGAAAAAAGTACCAGGAATGATTGAAAAAGGTTGATGATTACTGGCTTCTGCTAGCAGGAAGAATCATCAAATGATCAACCCTATCTACCAAAAATCCATTACCAACCTCATCGTCTGATATTCCCGTAATGATTTTTCTTGATAAACAATTGGTTAACAGATGAGAATCTCTCCCTTGCATTTAACACTCATATACTCATGCTGATATCCATCTACGTTTTTTACATTTTATCTTGTCTCATACATCCTATTGACAATCTATAAGTCACTTTTGCTTTTTTTTTCGTTCGTTCTTTTCACTTTTCACGTATTCTACAGCGGTGCATTTGGTTCATCTGGTATATCGAAATGCCTGTCAAGGATTGCAAGTATGAAAAATTTCTATTGTTTTTATTTGATACAAATTTTGTGACATATAGGAAATATTTCGATTGTTGGATGAAAAGATCAAAAGGGATCTAAAATATAGATGATCGTTGTACATTGCTTTGTATAGAAGCGACACAAGAGCTTACGAAACTTTGAAGCGATTCGATCGCCTGTGCAACCCCTTTTTGTCTCACCCGCGATCTTCTACCGACCGTAAAATACGATTGTTCTTCAACTTCATTTTTGTCTTTCTAATCTATCATCAATTGGATAAGATTGAGACTGAAAAATGTATAAAGACAAGAGGATCATAACGATGGAGACTTGTCGATTAACTAATTAAAACTTTCAGCAAGAAAGATATGATTTATGTCAAATGACTATTTTTATTTTTTCATTTAGATTAAAAAATGAAAAAAAAAACGAAAACTATTATTAATATTTATTTTACTTCGAGATTGGAAGAAATAATTTTAAATCTTCTCGATTATTTTTTCATTAGATTAATTTTTATTGATACAGTTAAGCTCATATAAAACAATTCAATGATATACATGATGCAAAGAGGTACAACTCAATAGAAGTGAACCTGGTTGACTTGGCAGTATAGGTGCATAGATACCGAAAAGTTCCTCCTGGTTTTCGTGATAGAATGATAGACATTTGTTCAGAAAAGAAAAATGCAAGATTCACTGCAGTCACGAAATGGCAAATTAGAGTTGGAACTTCCCTCGTACCGACTGAGAGAGTTTGGGGTAGGTTGTGTTAAAGTTTGTTCATAGAATAAGGGTAAATTTTTCTTTTTATCTTGAAGCATCTTGCTTATACTTTTGGAAAAAAAATTCAATTGTCTGCATATAAAGAAAAATTAATTACTTCTCAATTAATTGATCTGTTGCACATCACTTTTATTTATAAGTTTTTATTTGAAATGAAATTTCCTCAATTGAACTACATAAAATGAAATAAAATCAGTAAGTCTATATAGTCGTAAATGAAAACTGCCGAGAATCACGTGCTTACGTTAGGGGCGAGAGTAGAGGGTCGAGTTTTATCGATTTTTTTGTAACTTTAAAAAATCTTAATGCAGCTTTCGGTGGCAGGGGAAAGTTTAAATTGAACAGTGTTGAGGGAACTCTAACATAAATGAAAGCGAGTATATATAAGATAGATAAAAACGAAGATAGACATTGAAGCACATACAGAGAGTTACAAAGATATATACATATGGTTGGCTCATATGAGTGTTAGAAGGAATCACTGTAAAGGGTAAGAGGCAAGAAGTTATGCGTGCGAAATGTTGAACCAACCACATGCAAGCTTTGATAAGCCTAACCAATGTGTAAAATAATTTATTTTACAAATATTTCTTCATAATATATCAATTAAAAAAGAATTAAGTCCATTTAATTTTGACAAAATTCTATTAAAATGACATTTTTCAAAGAAAAAAGAAAATTTATTGTTGAATAATATTTCAATACAACTTTTTTTTTTAAACAACTTGATATTTATAATTCGGAATAAAAAATAATCATGATAACAACTCACTGAAGATGAAAAAATAAAGCCTTTTCATTTGTCTGTGCTTCTTATAGTCTCGAATTATTACTATCTCCGGCTATCTCCCTTTCTCGAATGTGGAATATCGCGCGAGTATGATCCCTCTTATGTCGTCGAAAGTAAGGGTTGCAATGAGTAAGTATAAGCGAAGGGAACTTGCAAGAATCAGAGTCCCCAGTACTCGTCGCGTCGTTGGGCTCGGCTAAGAGACCTTGAGACTCGCTCTCTCTGCTTATTTATTTCTCTATTTGAATTTTATTATCGTACACGGTGTCGTTTGCGGTTCGAAATCTTTTTTCCCTCGCAATCTTACTTATAAATCAATGAAGGGTGGTCATGCTATAACTGCTGATGTTTACGCAGTCAAAACTTTGGGAAAAATATTTTTATTGACTGACATTGATTGTAGACTGACGTAACATGACTTGTTAATATTTTTATCATTTGAATAAACAATCTATTATTTGATGAAGTTGACAATGATTAGCTTCAATCTGCTATAGTAGCAAATATAAAAGAATTCTTCTAGTCTTTTATATTGTAAAATTTAATGCAGTTGGTATTTATCCTCAAGTATATAGTTGTATTTACCCACAGCTTTTTGCTATGACCCTTGAAGAGGAGTTTTGAGCTTACTGGTTTCTCAAGAGTACGTCGCTCTTCTTACAAACTAAAATCAAGCTTTTTTTCTCTCTTATTTATATACACGTTTTTCTCACCCTCTCACCCCTACCCCCGTTGGGTTAGCTGTCGATAGGGTCTTTCTACGAAGACCTGCCACCATTCTTCTTCTTTCTTGTTCTCGTCTGGAATCAACATAGCTTGTTCCTGCCATTAAGAAATTCACGAAACGAGACGTTGCTTACTAACACTTCAAGTGAAAAACTCATTACCATACCAACTCAATCAAGATTCAACTTTTGAGTGTGTGTGTCTGTAAATTTTAGGTAAATACACTTCGATATGATATTATATAATTTAGAAATGATAATGAGGAAATGTTGGATTCTTAGACAAATGATGGAATCGATATAGACATATTGGAGATAATTTTTCAAGATATTTTTATACTTAATCCTAAGTGCAAAGTTGAATGACCTCATTCGCTGACTCTCATGATAATAATCTAGTATCAAGCCGCGAGGCATAATTTCCCCGGTGAATTTCTTAATGCCGAGTCTCCGATTTGGAACGAGGTGAGTGTAAAAAAAAGAGAAATGAGAAAAAGAGAAAGAAAGGAGGCGAGAGGAAGAAGGAATTCTCGGATTCCCAACCAACTTGACGACCCCGCATCCGACGAGGTTGCATCAGGAGGAGGGTAAGATGGAGAAGGAAAGAGTTAAGAGTTAGCTTGATGATGAAGGGCAGCAGTGAGAGAGGAAAGGAAAGACGCGCAAGAGCAGGCTAGTGGGTGGTTGGGTAACTTTTTCGTTCTCTGGAGTCAGAGAAGGTGGAGGAGACGAGCAAGTCTGAGTTGCAATGATATCGATTCCAATGCTTCGTAAACTAGACGCAGTTGGTTAGGGTGGGCACCCCTTACTTTTTATCCTTATTCTTCCACCTCCGTTCAACGTCAAACTACCCCTCGCATCTCGATCTTCCCATTCCATGTCTCTTCGATGTTCTCGGGATCTCACTTGGTTATTTCTGTACACCTTATTTTTATTTTTTCTTCTTATTTTTTTTTTCTACTGCATCTTTATTCTCATTCTTGCACAAACCTACTTCAGATGTTTTTTCCGCCTCTCATTCAATTTTCTTCTTGAGAATACCGTCTTCTTTTCTGCTTTTCAGTTTTGGTCCTCTACTAAATAAACCATTTTTTCAATTATTTCAAATAATTATAAACAAGTATCGCTTTTTATGACTTTGAAGGCTCATTATGATGTCAGAATAAAAGTGAATACTTGGAGTTTAAAAAAGTAGGAATGATGTAAGATTTTAAAATAAAAAAAAAATTATTTAATTGAATGTATTATTTTCAGTAAAACATTTATAGATTTCCAGATATTTCTAGACTATCTTTCAAGCGATTAAAGTTCGATCGTTCTTTAGCTTGGTATTTTTTCCATACATCTTACTCCACTTCTACTTGACAATATCGTTTTTTTGTACCACACTTGTTCATTCTCTTGAAGGCACTACTCTACCTCCTAACTCGACAGGAAGTCGTTGGAGGTGGCAACGGTAGTACTTTCCCCTTCTCGTTTAATTGATTTCTTAAGACCCGAAGGAGTTTGCGGGCTCAGTTTCAATGTGAATCCCAATGCAGTTTTTTTCTCACTCTTCATAGGGATTTAATTTTATCCCCTTACTTCTTGCATATTCGTTCTTATAATTCTTTTCAGTCATTTGTTTGACTCTCTCACTCGTGCATTTTATTCTCGTTGTCTTTCCTTATCCTTCAGATCCCTTCTACGGGAAAAATTGAGAGCAGAAGACAGCACCTGAGAGGGTGATCGTTGAGGGGTGAGAGACTGACAAGTTGGTGAGAGAGGAAATGCAAGATATTGCAGCCCCGCGGGACACGCTGAGAACGTAATCTCCACGACGAAGCTCGAGACGTATTACAATCTGCACTGGTTTTCTATACCAAGTATATACCAAGTCACTCGTTATTTTTCTCGTCTCTTTCTCTTGTATATGAATGGTTCATTCTCCTTGGTTTGTCTCTAGGCAAGACCTATCTATGACGATTATAACTCTTACCTCACCCACTATTTTTCTCTTCACAAATCTCAGAATGTGAGTCGACTCTTGAGTATTACACCGTGTTTTTTAATTAATTTTTTTTTTTTTTATAAACATACTATGATAATAAAAAGTTGAAAAAAAAAGTTTAATATATTCTAGTATATTTTTAAGTCATCTAAGGATATTCTAAAATTTTTTTCTTTGTTATTAATAGGTTTGGAAAATCTTTATTAATTAATACTGAAGCAAAAATCAATAAATAAAATTTTTTAATTTAAATATCATTAAATAAACTTAATGAGTAAATTATTAATTATACTTGAGTTCCATCGACAATTTTTTCTATTGATTCAAGACTTTAAGTAAAAGAAAAAAATATATGGATGAAAAAAAAAAAATCTTTATACGATGGAGAGTGAAAAAGAGGAGGAAAAGGTGGCAAGAAAAAATAATTATTCGATGCAAAGAGGGTAAGAAAAAGGGTAGAAACTGGTAAAAAAAAAAAGAAGTAACTAGAAGCGTTCCTTAAAATATCCTTGCACGAAATCAGAATGGGGAGTTTCTCATTCTTTAGTTGGAGGATCTTGTACTCCAGTCGATACCAAGTGGAGACGGTGAAGGGGTGCGAAATCGCACAGTTGTACTCATGAAAAAATGATTGTGAGACCAGAAGAAGTAGGAGTGAGAGAGAAATGCCTTGGAAGAAGAACAGGACGTAGGACGAATAAATAGGGGGACTACGAAGAACAAAGAATGCAAGTATAAGGCGTACTGAAAAAAGGGTAGCTGAGGTTTAGGGTGGGTGGTGCATATAAGATGGGAGACGTACAATGCACGCACCCTCACGACACACTCGACGGTCTCCTCAAGCAATACCTCGACGACAGGAATATATATATAGAAGAGAAGGGAAAAGATTCCGAAAACTCGGCCGCTCAATACGCGCAAACCCCGTATTTTTGTTCTTCCCTTCCAGACAAACCCCTTACATCGTCTCGTCAAGTTCACTTTTGCCGTCTCTTGGAAATGTTTTAAAAGCGTTGTCGGCGATTTCAAGCTTCTTATTTTTTGCCAAGTGTACAGTCATCTTATACTATTCCAAATGCATTTTCTTCCATCCATCCAATATTACACACAACATTTTATTCACCACCGTTTAATACATTTTTGAAGATTTTTTCCATTTCTACAAGACATTTTTTTTTCGCAAGCCTTATAAGATATACACTTGATGCATTTCTTGTGCGTTGAAAATTCAAGTGGGAGTCATCATATAATGTGAAAGTGTGCTCATGTCGTTTCATCATCATCGTGTCATATTCACCTCCTTTCTTTTACTTCCTTTAATGTCATGAATCCCTCCTTCGAAATAGGAGGAAAGATCTTGATGTCAAGATCCTCAAGCAACGAGCCACGTCGTTATATAATGAGTCAAGCAAACCTTATTCTTACGCTACTTTGATACAAAGATGTAAGGTATTCAAAGCCTCTCCACTCACTTCGTCAGGTGGTTTCTGAGTCTTGAGGGTTGAAATAATTCGTTGCTTGATCATCATCATGTAAGAGAAATATTATCAACGGTGTGTGCTTATTCAAATTGTCCTCTTCATCACACATTTTCTTCCATTTCTTCTATTGATAATGCAATCTTTTGTTTTATTTATTCATTTCATTTAATCATTAAATTTACCTTTTTTTATGTCTGATGATTTTTTTCTCAACTGATTGTTATTTTTCAAATAATAAAGAAAAAAATATTTTTAATAATTTCTTTTTCCAAATACTTGAAAGTAAAATGTTAACTATAGGATACTAGAGTCTCAATACTGCATTATTTAGTTGTTGCATTATGGAAGAAACTGCTCTCTCTCTATTGACAGAGTACTACTTAGATAAATCACCAGAGTACCTAACATTACTTAGCTCGTAATAAAGAGAAGATGATAGAAGAAAAAAAAGCCTAGAGGAGGTGGAGGACTGCAACAGAAATTTTTTTCTCGCCTTGATGCAACGAATGTACGCCTTGTCATCAGAAGTAAACCTTTCTCATTCTTAATGCGCGTTGGACAATGGCGAGAAAGCACTCGTTCCATTTCCCCTCGTACGTTTTCTCGTCCGTTTCAACTATCTTTTTTGGTCTCCTTCTCTCGCGGCGACGGGACCCACGAATATGAAAGAAAGAGTGAGACCAAAAGAAGATGAGGGAGATAAATATAGCGACGAGTCTTCTCAATGTTTTTCGCCTGAAAAGCGTACAAAAGTAGCATGAGCACCGAGGCACGGAGACACGCGACGTAAAGTTTTTCCCTTAGTCGCCTTCAGGCAAAGGATGATAAGAAGAAAGAGTCTACACCCTTCTATTCGAGTCACACGCCGCTCTTAAGAATTCAAGAAATCATTCTGAATACCCAAAGAGCTTCTTATTGTCTTCTTTTTTCTTTTCATCACTTCCGACATTAAAGCTTCACAGTAACATTTACCTACTGGAATTCAATTACATATCTCATCATGTACCTTTTCCCCTCGTGACATTAATTATGCCATTACCATTATCATTATTGAATTAATCTTCGTGTTTATGACAACCGGAATTCACTGTGACTATTATTTCTAGCACTTGATTTCATGGACAATGACGATCTAAAAAGTAAGAGGAACTGAGGACCGGAAATGTGTGTCTACTGGACCAAGTATCCTTGTGTGTTGTGGAAGCATCCACTTTTTCAGAGGAAATACTGCCGCTCGTAGTAGCGGTACGTGCGAGATTCCATCGAGAGAATAAGTGAGAGAGAATAAGGGAAGAGAATGAGCAACAAAAGACAAGTGGGAGAGGCGTTAAACCAAGAGTACGTGGAGCGATACCTGTGCGACTGTCCGTCGTCCGGACGTCCGTTGTTTTGTTACAATCACTCGTAGTATCGACTAGTGTATACGTATATGTTCTTCATACCACTAAGCACTGATTCAGGATATGAGGAGGTCATGGGCTTGGACTGACTAGCTAAAAAGGTGCGGACGTGTTCCGGTCGCGACATTGTGCTTCGATACGGAAATCATTTCTTGATTACTTGCTTCACGATGACATTTTATTACACACTCTTTTTTTTTTTCTTATCTATTATATTTTAGACTTCCTCAAAAACTAGAAAAAAATTTTTCCTCATGTTTTTTCTGCTGATTTTAACTTCGAAGAGAAGAGTAGAAAACTAAAAGAAGCTTTTTGAAGTAAAAAGTTCAGACTTCAAACAATTTTTTTTTTTCTATAACAATACGACTAAAATTACTGCTATTTAAATTTAAAATATTCTTTCAAGGAAACAAATAACTATCTCTTAATATTTTTGATGAAGGTATTGAAACACGAATTTTTTAAAAAATAGAACATCCGTTGTTTTATTTAAAAATATTAAAAAGCTTAGAATTTTTTTTTTTTTACTTATAAAATATCGTTAAAATGTTTTTTATTCTCAAACAATTTTAGTCTTATTTTTTTTTTACATCTACAAAATTTGATGATCTGTAAATGTCTTTTCCTCGTGTTTTTATCACAAGTTATGATGATGAAACTTATAATCGAGACCCTTGCAAGTACATAAAATATTAACTCCAACAGTTCAGTGTATTCTTCAAGATAATTTCAAAATCGATTAAAAAACACGTTCACGGGTGTAGGTATAGTTCTTGTGAACTTTTGTTTTATAGTACGATCGTATAGAGTATATCAGCAAAAAAAAAAAAGGAAAAAAATTAGGACTGTAAAGAAGTGCATCGTAACATACATATATACGACACTTGAGTATGGCAGGACAAGTTGGGCTTGGCTCACGTAAAAAGTCGTTATAACTAACATTTTATTGTTCATAAAAAAACTTTGTTTGTCATTATATTGCTGAGTAGATGGTTGTCGTCATTGTTTCTTCGTCGTTACCTTTGCCAGACTTTACCTCGTATTTCAAGAAGAGATGAACAGAACTGTTGGTGTAGTGATATCGTCTACCAATCATTTGTCGCGCCAAAAGACGCCAATGAGTCTCAGAAAAGCAGTTTTAAAGTCTAGATTGTTGATAAAAAAATAGTAATTACAATAAAATAACTTGGATCATTAAAGATAATAATTGAAACAATGAATTGTAAGACTAAGATTAAGTAGTCAATCGAGTTAAAGAGGACGGAAGTCATATGAAGAAGGTTATAGAACAAGTGTATTTATTGTCATCATCTTCATTCTCAAAGCAAGAAGGAGAGCATTAGTAAATCTTGATGCTGTCGTCTTTAAAAAGCAAAACTTGGTAAGGGGGTTGTGATAGCGGTGGGGATTCTCGAGGAGAAGTAACCCAAGACGAGTCTAAGTGAGTCTTCCGGTCGATGAGCAATGATAGCCCTGAGAACTGAGCCGACCTCCGGATATGTGTTACGTATACAAGCTGCTTATTACTACTCTGCTAATACACATATATATGCACAAGTCTATAGTAGCCAAGAGTGTCACAACATATCATCATCACACGACGCCTCTACATTAACCTATAGACAGTCTTGTATCTGTATCATCTTAAAGCGTACCATAAAGTAGTACCTGACACTTATATATAAATGTTTTTTTAATGATGCTTACAGTCGTTAAAACTGGTACTAAGAAGAAGGTGAATAGGGATTTTTTTGAATCCCTTTAGGACGTATTTTATCGTTATACATTTAAGTATCTCTCTGAGAAGTCTAGGCTTTGATCATAAGAAATTTATTTAAGACTAGATATTCACTGAGAAAATCTTTTAAATTATTAGCATCATTAATTGTTAGACATGTAAATATATCTTGTGAAATGTTTCTGCTTTCATCATATTTAATATGTAGCATTAATTAATTTGCAAAGATACAATGTGTACTATCTGTAAATCAAAATACTAGCTCATTGTTGAATTAATTTAGTAATAGGAAGCTAATAATTGCCGATAATTATCATCACGACAGTAAACATGTTAGATGAATAGAATGATGATGTAGAATTTCTACACTTTATTCAATCTTTATTAATTTTTTTTTAGTTTTATCTCTCTTTCCCTTAGGAAATGAGGTCCACTAACTGCGTCCGTGGCCGGCGAAAATTGTCCACATCGGCAGAGTCTCAGGCGTGCGAAGGTATAGGTACCATCAACAGTTGGTCGATCCTCATGGTCGCTCGGGTGTATCGCCTTCCGTAGCTTTGTCATCAAGTTCCGGATCTGAGGGACCCTTTCCCTACCTATTTGTTTTTCAATTGCCTCTCTACGACTTTTTACACTCTTATTCCGCGTGTTCTCCACACTTCCGCATTTCCCAATTAAAAATAAGATTTTTTTTTTAATACACTATCTGAAGCTAAGTCAATACGTTCATCACCAGTGAATATTTAAGTCACAAAGACCAGAATAAAAAGCAAAGTTCTATTATGGAGTTTAAAAAAAATTTGATTAGTGCTTCATACGTAGTTGATAGACAATAGAAAATGTTCGTCATTGAAACCTTGGAAGAAAAGAGAGTTTTGACCAGCATGGCGGAGTATAACTATAGCCTGTCCGGTATAAGGGTACATGTAAGCTTCGGTGAGACACAGTCAGGCGAGCTTGAGGCCACTTGAGAATGCTCTCCGTTTCCCTTATTCGTCCAATCAACGTCAGCTGGGGTAGCAAGTCTAGTGTGTACACTACTGGGCAAATACTCGCGTGCTCCACAGTAGTGCATTACCTAGAGACCAATGACTACATCATGCGGACGCGAGTGATATGAGAATGATGATGACGACTGAAGAAGATAAAAATAGAAGGGTGCAGACCAGATGCAATTTTTCCCCTCCAGAAGTCATTTTATAATTGATTTTTTTTTGTCTACAATGACTTTCTGTTTCTATAGATGGAAATAAGCTGTCTCTTATGAAGAAGAATATAATAGAACAATGCTTGAAAACAAGTCGTGAATCGTCTGATTCTCAAAAGTTCCAATTTCAATTTTTCATCTTCAAAATTTATTGTAACTTTTGCAACTAAATTTTTTAAATAAAATAATGAGATAAAAATATCTGTGAAATATTGTTTATTAAAAGTTTTTTCCCGTTGTAAATTATTTTAAAAAATCTAAAAAGTTGGAGAAAAAAATAAATAACAATATTGATAGCAGTAAGATGATTCAATATGTTTTGCTTCTCACACTTTTCTTGAATTAATTCCCTTGGTTATGGAGAAATAACATGTTTTAAAGTAGGAAGGAAGAATACCGGATGCAGTGTTACCCATGCATCATAGGTCACCTAAACGAGCTGTTTAGACGACTTCAAGTTAACCCAAATTGACACAATTGGATTAACCACACCGAGGCTCATCCGACACTTGGGAACTGGCCCGTGAACGTTTGACGTACTCAGTTCGCGATATAGACGCGAGTCGCTTCTCATGCAAATTATTATTATACATACATGTTTTGAGTAGTTATATTTTATCTAATGGCGTCTTTTTTCGCAGCTTCTCAAGTTATACTAATTAATTACTACATCCACCAGCTTGTCATTTACACATCACTATTATTATCTGTCATTCTCTCTATCTACTGAAATAATTCTTTCCTCGACAACTAATATTTTAATTTCAATCATCTCTTAACACTATTAATTAATTTAAAAAATTTTAATTCACTACTTAATTAAGTATTAAACTCAAAATAAAAAAAGATAAAATGAACAATGATTTTTTTATGTCTTATAATAATGGAGACGTAATCATTAATAAGTTGTCAGCAGAGTAGCCAATCGTTTCAATTTGCGTACCAGGCGCGGAAGTAAGGAGAGAGACGGATGAATTGCGTAGAAGCTTAGTTGGGGTGTCGAGATTGAAGTGTCCGCTTCTTGGATGGCCGGACGGACTATCCGGAGTAGCAGCACGCACCGTCATCTCTTTTGATATATCATGTCTCTATCTCTCTTGAACGTCACGTATTACTTGATATAGTCGGGTGTCGAGATTGAAGTGTCCGCTTCTTGGACCCTCGGTATGCCTCGCAACTCCTCCATCTGGTCTCCCTCTTAATCTCCTCTCCCGACAAACCGAACGTTTCTCGTATGTGGATCGTCGGAAGTCACCTTCCTCATTATCATACCAACTAATCCAACTCGCTCAGTACTCAAACACAGCCTTCATCCTGTGCCCTAGTCACTTACAGTGAGTATAGGTGATCAACCCAAGAGTTTGATGTACGATAAAGCTTCAATGGGCACGTGACGGCTGTTGATACTGAGTTGATGCGAGAACCTCTGATGTGGGGGACAAGACGCAAGTCCATTACACTCAATCACGATGTGATTGGTTCAAACGAACGAACTACAGATTGAGTCGCTTCCCGAGCATGCCGTTACTGTTGTCGATAGTTTGTATCTCTAAGACAAAATTATTGAATGAGCATCCACCAGTTCACGAAATTCCTTAGCAACCACTAAAGGACCTATCCAGGTGTTATAACGGACACATTTCTATTCAAGATACTATCCTCATGCTCCAAGTCATATATTTTCTACAAGATGATCAAGTCTAACGGACTAAATTTGTGCAGCTTCATTGATTTATTCTATTTCTTTTCCCGCTCTTTTGCTCTACATAACAACGTTGTTACTCTGAATGTGCACAATTTGAAAATTTGACAAATTAAAATTGATTTTATCGAATATACTTGGAGGACAACTTTGACGATTGAATAAATAATTAAGTAATTTGAGGCGCCAGATTATAGAACAAGCACTTAGATACTTGGAAAAAAAAGTAGTTGGAAACATTTAACTGGCAGACTGCCATCAAGACTTGACTAGTAAACCAATGACAATAATGTTGCAATTTTCAGATATATAACACGAATTGCCAATATGCTGTGTGCACAATATAGACCAATATACATGTATATATGTATGTAACTGCTTCAGAAAAATGGCCAAGACTACCCTGGTTAATAAAAGTCTAGATGCAGCTCATCGCTAAATTACTCTATATATCTATAGATATCAGCTCTTATTATTCATTTCGATCCACTTCTCTGCAATTTTCTCGAGAACGATAAAGAAAGATTGCATTTTATTTTTATATCTGTGTTCTAATACTCGAAATAAACCACTAGACAATGGAGACTATTGACATATTTTTTTGTAGAATCATCTAAAGTAGTATTTGAAGGAACAAAAAACTGGGTGGTGAAAAAAGTAAGAAGTCGCAACGGCAGTAACTTGAAAACCGTTGCTGCCCCACCTATGTCGACACATGCCAACTGGTTTCGTTTGGCTTGACGTACGATGTTTCAAGTCTCTCTAAGACGTTACACGAAAGGGGCCCCCAAGACGTTGAAGGGTCGGTAGTTAGAGCCACAACGACAATGGGAACCCCACCGTAAGAGAAGCCGAAACGGCGGTTACGCCTTGATACTGCAGCTGGCACGCGCCTTATGAACAGTCGTAAGATTACCACCTTCGTCTTACTGATTCTTAGCTTTTCGGTACCCTAACAGAGAGAAATTACCTTGCCGAGGGGGATACCTGGGCATTTAAATCGAGGGACTACGATGCCTGGTGGAAAGAAACACCTGAGCACTGAGGGGTCTACTGCATCTTGCAGTGGCCTCGACTTGCAGGGATTCCAGGCTTTTTTAAGCATTTAATATTAACGGAAATTACTTGTTATGTATTTTATAATTTATAAGAAAATTGTAATTTTTTTTTTATTCACCACTACTTCTTTAAATAACCAGTAATCAATAGTAGTACTTGATTATTGTTTATAATAATTTATTTAAATTGTCCAAGTTTATTGCTCTGGTTATTTATTATCCTCAATCATTTAAATGACAAAAACTGAGTCAACAGGAGTCAGTAAAATATTTGTTTATTGTTAAAAACGAATGTTTTATTTACCAGAAGTGATTTAAAAGCAAGAAAATAATAAATGTTATTGATGGAATTTAAACTTTGAAAACAAATTGTAAATAATTAATTGCGACGCCATTGAGGGTAAGGACCGTTGTGTTTATGTGTATACATTTCCTTTTCCACATGAGAAGCATACTAGGTTGAAGGGCGAGCTGAGATTTTTTTCACCTTTTAATATCAGACGTTAGTATTTCCCACAGTGACAAGTCATGGGAACCCCAGGGGACCGAATGAGAGTAATCTTCGGAAAACTCTCTAGAGAAGATTTGCGAGGAGGCTGACATACACCTTGGGAAATCCTCAACTGTAGTCCGTAGCCACCGTTTGATTTCTCGACCGTTGAAGAAGACCCATGAGCCCCTTTGCCCTCACGACGATTCATTGTATATCCCGTGAGATGGTTCGAAATCTTCCCCTCACTGTCAATTCTATTTACGAAAAGTTTGTAAAGACGATGAATTCCATACGTTAGAACTTTGAGATGAAGGGATAAATGGTCTTTAGAATCAGCATTGTGTGTATAAGAAATATCTTTATTGAGAGGAATGTAAGAATATCAACTACTAGATCAAACCTATAGATGATGGCAGTTCATCTTTCTCACATTATATACAAGCAAAAGAGAATTTATTCTCATGCAAAAAAATATTCTTATCAATTTAAATTCATTTTAAAATAGATAATTTTTATTTCTCTTTAATTGAATTCTAGAGAACAAATTATTTATTTACATAAAAATGGTTTCAACATAGAGGAAAATTAATTGATCGTTGTTAATAATAATGATAATGTGATCATGAATGAATTTATTTAATAATCACAATACACAGAGTAGAGAAGAAAAACAAAGAAAGAAAATAATGATTATTGTCACGCATCATCGCAAGAACAAAACCAAACAAATTAACCCAAGTGTAAATTATGAAAATTGTCGCCAACGTAAATGGAGTCGTAATAGCGAGGTGTAATTTAGCCTGATATATACATACATTTACGTGTAAACGTGTAGATCACAAAGTCCACATATCAGTAAATCAAAACGAAATCCCTATGCATGAAATAATACTGATAAAATTCCGCGAGACGAATGAGAAAGAATACGCGTGCTTTTTACCCATTTCATTGATTCGTTGCTCCCGGCACATTAACGCGATTAACTAACGATTAATAACGCATCAACTGCAGTGAGTGTCAACTTGTTGCATGGTTTGTAATGTAACCAGAAGCAGATAATATCTATATATATATGTATTGAACATACAATAGTCACATTGCCATTGTAAATACATTCATATTCATGTATTTTTCATAAATATAAATAAATAAAATAGTTAATATAAATATTGATATGCTTCATCCATTGAACCAATAACAAAACCGCGTAACTCATTATTTATCAAGTTTACATTTGTGCAAGGGGGAAAAAGTTAAACTTTTATGCAAGTATACAGCATTATTAGTGAGTTACTTTACAGAAATATAGAATTCACTATTACAGAGCGGATATTACCGTCATTTTATATAACTCAAAAGGGGTGAGTGTAGTAAGAAGGGCAACGATCAGTAAGAATGCTAAGTGAGGAAGTAAGGAAAGAGAAATTATTCGACATGGACTGGTGAACGTGATCGAGTTCCCAGGAACCCCCTGCGAACCTTTCACTTACTTACCACATGACACCTACAGGGGGGCTAAAATTCCGCTGCACATGTTGCTGCGTTTTGTCATGACATGTGGAAACTTTATGAACCATCAGTAAGATAAAGTTGATATTTTCGCAGTCTTGAAGGGTGTGTCCAGTGAATTAAAAAAAAATTATTTATCCTAAACTTATTCCCAACTATTTTAGAATATATTATCAAATAATTTGTGTCATAATTATTTCATTTGTTTTTCTAGAGGTAGTTTTAAAGATAGAGAAAAATACTATTAGAGTATTCTTGTTGTAATAAACTTAAATGAAGTATAATACTGTAAAATACTTTCTAGATGGTTAACACAAACAAAGGACATTACTATAAGAGTCATCATCATGTAATCACCCTTTGAAACGCAATCACCTGCTTAAATAGTAAATATCGCATGATCAATGTACAGGAAGTTTCGGTCGATGATTCGTGCCATAAAAGCTATTATTTCCTGAAAACATAAAAGCTTTAGTTGAGGGTCTAAGAATTTATTCAGACGAAAATTTCATCATTAGCTGTTTTAATCAGTCATTTTTCATCATTTTTAAAGCAAAGTTCATCGCACATGTCATGGCTTGCGGGTGAAATTTTGGTGACTTCTCTATAGCTAAATGAATGATTTCATGTTCTTTTATATCGACGCGTTACGCGTAAAAGTCGACTCATGTCTGTCTCTCGTGAATCTCGTGGCTGAGCGTCGCGTGAATAGACGGCGGCGTCTCGCGCGTAATTACCCTCTGGCATACTTCCGACTCGGAATATGATGAAGAAGGGGAGGTAGTGAGGCTTTGCTTGTGGAGGCCATTTCCGGTGAGTTACCTTTCTTTTTTCATTGAATCCCACGCATCAGAGCCCTCGATGCGTTTAAGGGAAGTGTATGAGTGGTTTGTGTACCCTCACGAAAGAGAGGCCCCCCCTCGAAGCGTCCCCAGGTAAAGTGGCCTCATGTTCTTATCTACAACCATATGTCTTTACCACGTGGTACACTCGGTTTCCCAACGTATTTTTTTCGTTTCTTTTTCTCGAGTGAAATGATATTTGTACAGCATTCTTCCAATTATTGATTTTTATGCTCTTTTAGGTTATACACATGTTGGATAGATTATTTATTTACTTGAGTTAAGGATATGTTATTAATTTTATCTTTGAATGAAGTCAAGTCATTGACATTGATCTTGAAATTTTGACAATAAATTTGCACAGCTGAAATAACTATTAGATATGATAAGAATATAGAGTTTATCTCGAAGAATATAAATTTAAATTTAATGTCATCTATTTTTTTTTTTTTTTTTATATTATTATTTTGTAATAAAAATAGAATACTGTATTAATTACAATAATCAATAAGAAAGTTCAAACTTGTTATAATGAATAATTTTCTAAGTTTTGCGACAACTATTTTTATACTAATCTAAAGAAAAGTTCTTACATATAGTACATTCACGTCTTATGTGCATACATTGTATTGATTAGCAAAAAAATTCTTACACTTGAAGACATAAATATTTTAGATGACCTAGTGTTTTTTATTTCTGCATCTATGTAAATTTTTATCATGATAATACAAATTTTATTTATTTATGAGTGACTAAAGCTTATAAATAATAAATTGAAGAATAATCATGATTCTTTTAGTTTTATACTTTGATAAATTCTTTCATAAAGAGTTACTTTTTAAAATTATTATTTTTTTAAATAGATGCTCCAGAAAAACATTTCTTATCATATCGACTCATGTGTCAAATCTATCTATAGTTCAGAGTGTATATGAAATTGAAAACTTGCAAGTAGCTTATTGAATAAGATATTTGAATGTAATTTTCTTATGGCCATTTCTTTACTCATCATAATGTCAGTTGTCTTTCTTATCATTAAATATGCTGTCATTCTCAATTCTCTTAGATTTGTTATAAGACTTAACTCTATCTAAATTTTTTACGGTCATTTTATTGAAACAAGAAAGATTCTAAAATAATTAACAACTTGTAAATTTGTTAGACGGTTGAATAATCGGATTATTAATGGATTTTTTTTTAATTTTCTGATTGCAGAGCGATAGAATTGAAGTCACGAATATCGAAACGAGGGAGCGAGGGGCAGCTAGCCCTTTGGAGCGCTCGAAGGATGCAGCTCCCAGGCGGGAGCACGAGGATTCCGCTTACGCGAGCTCCGTGTCCAGCTGCAACACTTGGAATTATAAACGAAAATAAAGAAAGTATCAAGCATCGATTACGAGAAATAAAGTGTAACACAAGCTCAAGTTGTCGGGAAAGCAGCAAGAGTAATATTAGTCACGGGAGCAATAACAGCCCCGACAACACCCCTACACTCTTGAACAATCGCAAGCATAATTTAAGAACGTATCATAGATTTAAGATTAGTGATCGACAGCCATTGGCGTCGATTTTAGGGCGAAAAAAACGTGGTGAAGAATAGTAAACGGGAGTCAACTTAAAAACGAAGGTAGTGGCGAAGAGAATAGAGAAGAGGGAAGGCCGTGGATGCAAAATAGAATAAAAAAGGAGAAAAAGGACCAAATAATTGGTACATAAAGACATTGCAACTAGAAGAAAAAAGTGATAAAGACACGATATAGTTGCGGTGGCGGTGATGACATAAGAGAAAAACGATCGAAGATTAACTCGTTGTCATTATCGACAAATTAAAAAGAAGAAAAAAATTAAGAGTAACAAAATTGACAGTAAAAAGGAGAAAAAAATAAAAGGAAATAAGGTCTGCGAATTTTCAGACCACGATAGAGAGAGAGAAGAAATACAAGTCGCGACATCAAGGAGGGAGAAATCTCCGTAAACTGTAAGGAGGGGAGCACGACTGCTAGACGGAGCGAGGTGGCTACAGTGGAAGGGATAGTGTTGGGGTGTAGTAAGAGTCTACAAAGCCACGAGGCAAGCTATTCGAGTAAGAAGGGGAGGGGAGATAAGGAGCCCTGGCGGGGAGGGGACGCGGAGGCCTTTGGGGGGCCGACCAACCAGACGGCCGATGATGTCATCGGAGGAGGAGACCGACTGTTTCGCCCTCTACGGAGCAACTGCGGATAGTAAGCAACAGCAACTTTTGAAGAAGCAAAAGCGCACCAGACAGCGCGTGGACGCCGGCGAGCCACGCAACAGCTATTCAAGTATTCCAAACTTTAGTTCCCGGCCATCCTTCTTAAGCGGTGGTATATACGGTGCGATATTTAGTGGATCTGCTCCACCATCAAGTCATCAACCATCGCCTCAACAGCAACAACAACAACAACAGCAGCAACAACAACAACTCCAGCAACAGTCTGGAGTACCAAATACTCAAGGTCATCTCACTACAACAACGGGGCCGACCACACAGCATTCCGCTCACGCGGCATTCGGCTTCTTTGGGGCTCCAAGCTTTGGCCCCGCCAAGATGCTGAACGAGCTCCTTGGACGACAAGTGAAACAGGCAAGTGATGCCGGTGGATCACCACCCGAAGGAAGCCACGGAATGACTGGAGCTGGTATGGACCAGACTGCTAACCTTCAATCAGGCGCGGTTGTCAATTGTGATGATCCAGCTACTGCAGCTGAACTTACGCAACATATGTTACGTGATATACTTCAAGGACGTAAACTAACCGCCCTTGGTGTACAGGAACAACCTAACAATAACAACAGTATACATAATCATAACAATAATAATAATACTAATAATAACAATAACAATACAACTGATTTAATTAAGTCTCAACAACACCAACAACAAAGTCCTCAACAACATCATCAAAATAGTGATAGTGCGCGTGCGATTAGTGGTACAGTGCAAAGTGGAGAAGAAGAAAGTGTTGATGGGAACAACTTAAATACTAATCATAGTGATCGAGATACTGTGATGCCAGGAGATGCTGAAGATAGTGCAGAAGACGCAGCATCAGCTGCACGTGCTATGGAAGAAGCATTTGCCGAGGCGGGTATGGAACCTGGTGCAAATCTTGATGGATCAGACTGTGAACCAAGTTTACCTCCAAGCCCATCGGTAACGCGTCCTGGTTCAGTATCGATTAAAGAAGAATTACCAGACTCAATGAGTATTAAAAAAAGTCGTTCTGCGAGTCATTCACCATGTCCAATTTTACCAAAGTCTGAAGTTAACTCGCCATCGACAGAAATTAAACGTGCGCGTGTTGAGAATATTGTTAGCACGATGAGAAGTAGTCCTGCATTACAACCTGTCAATGGTTGTAAAAAAAGGAAACTTTATCAACCACAGCAACAAACTGTTCATCACGTTCTTCAACATAATATGAATGATTCAATGATGAGCGTTGATGATGAAGATAGTGAAGAAGAAGAGGATCCTTCGACAATAAGACAAAAAAGAGAAGAGAAGGATACTCTACAAAATCAATTAAAACGTTTACATGAACAACTCGCAGTGATGCAACAAAAATACCATGAGCTTTCGAGTCGAATGGAACCTGAAAGCAATGAAAATAGTGAAGCACCAGCGAGTCCTCAAAATCAACCCCAGCAGCCGCCACCGCGACCGCCACGACCTCATCCACCACCTTACAATGGCCTTCCAGCACTGCCGCCTGATCATCCACATGCTACCGCGGCTGCAATGTATCATATGGGCCAAAAATTATATCTAGAACAACAACATGCAGCTCTAGAAAGGATGAAACAACATCAAGAAGCTGCTGCAAGACAACAACAGCAACAACAACAACAAGCACAGCAGAGAGAACGTGAACAACAACGTGAACAACATCAACGTCAACAAACGCCTCCTCCGTCTAATCAAGGACGAGAACAAAGTCAAAGAAATACGGGACCACCAACACCTCAGACACCACAAATGCAAACATCAAATACACCTCATCAACATAAGGACTTCCAAGAAAGACTGAACGTGTTTCGAAGTAATACACACTCTGCGAGTTCAGCTGGAACTCATATCACTGAAACTGACCTTGAAGGCCTTGTTGATATTTTAAAATCAGAAATGTCTTCGACTCTTGGGAATGTTGTTGATGCCGTGCTTGCTAAATATCTTCAACAGAGAAGGTTTGGTAAATCAATTGAAGCAGCTCAAGCAGGTGCAGATCAATTGAATAAAGATCTTCTTCATGGAAGTCAACTGCTAGACAGAAAATCTTCTCCAAGAACGAAAGTAGTTGACAGGGGAGCATCTCAACCATCCGGTGGCCCAAACGGATCACGGGGGCCGCTCAACGGTGGCCCCCCACCTTCTCAAACCGCATCTTATCCGCCAATAGGTTCTATGGGTGGTCCACATGGTCCACTCTCAGGCCCAACGGAAAATAATTTAAATCAAATAAATCAATTGCCACCATTGGCAAGACCAAATGCTCCTATTTTTCAAGCACCTAAACCACCGACGATATATGCTATGGCGTCGATGCAAGTGCAACAACAACAACAACAGCAAAGAGAGCAACAACAAAGAGAACAACAACGTGATCAATACTGCAACATGCGAAGTGAGGACAGAGAAGCGAGAGACATCGAACAAAATGAAGCATTGTCGCTCGTTATGACACCTAAGAAGAAAAGACATAAGGTAAATTGTTATATTTTTATTATATGTTCAGTCACAGCGGCATTTTTCGATAAAGTTTGATCTATGTTCCCAGGTCACCGATACGAGGATTACTCCAAGAACCGTATCGCGAATCTTAGCACAAGAAGGTAGCGGTTCTCAAAGTGGTAATGAAAGTCCACCACCCCCACCACCACCAACGCGCCACGTGTATGGTCACGCGGCACCTCCAATGTTACCAGTTTCACTACCTACGAGTGTTGCGATACCAAATCCAAGTCTTCACGAAAGTCAAGTATTTTCACCTTATTCACCTTTCTTTAATCCACATGGAGGTCATCCAGGTCAAGTACCACCACCTGGACCTCATCATCTTCCAGCAAGTCCACCAGGAGGTGGTGTAGATCTTCGTGATTCACCACCACTACCTCATCCACCAGCAATGTTACATCCTGCACTCTTAGCAGCGGCTCAACATGGTAGTCCAGACTATGGTCATCTAAGGATTGACAGTAACGACAGAGGAAGCGATTGCAACTCTGGTGATATCAGTTATGATGGAGTTCAGCCTACAATATCCTTTTCTAATAATCAATATCAATTATTATCTATTAAATAATTAATCTATAAGCTGATAAGGTATAAAAAAATGTCTCGTTAACTCAAGTCCACGATTTATTTAAGTATAAGTAATATAAACTTTGCTGACAATTGTTTTAATTTTTTTTCTCAGAAACTTAGTTGTAAAGTTGAGGTAGTTAGACGGTTAGCTTATACGAATGTTAGATTAGTTCGTCATGGAGTTTAGACTAACGTCGAGCACACATACGAGCATAGAGTTTGTCCAGCAACAAAGTACAGTTACGAAAGTTCTTTCCACTGTACTCGACTACTCACATAGAGCTTCTCTACCAACTTACCAAGCCAATAATCTGCACCGTCAGTTTGACTGAGAAAATGGGAAATTCGTTTTCAAGTTATACGAAAGTACACTCACGGTATCTTTTCATTTATTCATGCCATAAAGTTATAAACTTAGTTTATTTTTAATGAATTTAAGTGAATTATTCATCCGTGTATAAAATTGGTCAAATTAATTATTAAAAAAGAAAAAAAAAAAAAATTAATAAAAATCAATAAACGTAAATAAAATGAAATGAGAATGAAAGGAAACGAAAAAGAGCGGGTAAAAGGAAGGGATCAGTTCGCTCGATCAGTAGAGTTAGAGAGTAGAGCTGCACATTAGGGTGTACGATGCAACGGTATTGCATCGTGGGCGTTCGATCATCACACGACGTTCTTTGCCGCCTTTTTAGTTCGCCCTTTGATGTAAAATCAATGCCGTCGTTTTTTCCTCCGACATTTTCTCTTGCTCATCCTCGTCAAACGATAAGCCTAGGGGTAGGTCGAGCGCACAACTACATGCATCGCAACCTCCAGAGTCCACCTCAACGTCGACTCTCTTGTTCATCACGTGTGAACGCTGCAACGCTTCCATTAATATCCTAAATATTTTTCTCTCGTCTAAGAAATACTCTAAAATAAATACAAAGGCGAGAAAATTTTCATAAAAAACAGTATCATCAATTGAAGTGGGGTGAGAGATATCGAACGCGCGGATTAACCAAATAAAGATTCGATGAAACCACAGTAGGATATCCTATTACTAAGTAAGGAGACAGTAAGGCTTCTAGTGAAGATGTGGCCAATCGTAGGTCAACCTGAGTTAACGTCGGGACCCTACAACTATCAGAATACCTCAGCTTGTACGATTTCTAATCCAATTTTATATAAAGAAAAATACTATCAAGTATAGAATAATTATAAGACAATAAGATTTTATAATACTCAAGTATTTCCTTAACCACTGTGCAATCGTCGACGCTGACTCCGATGCATCTCAGGAAGGCCAAGCTGATGTTCTTCTGGGTGAGGTATCCGTCCTCAGCAGTCCTGAAGATGTACTTCCCAGACATCAAATTCAACAAAAATAATACCGCACAGTTGGTCAAGTGGTTCTCCAACTTTAGGTGAGTGACATTTCATTTAATTCATGTTACTTTTTTTTTCTCTATTTCTCTTGGCCATTCCCACAAAACAAGTCCAATTTCATGCTCTCAAAGACTTGAAATCAAGATGACGAGTTACATGACCAATTTTCATTATCCGTAAACTCCCACTCTCATGTAAACGAGAATAAAAGGTAAGCCACTCCTTCATCATGCTCACCATGTTCTTCATATGAATCCAAGAGATGGTGAAAAGTCATGATGGGTGTGTCTGAATCTTAATTACCACAAGTTGTTGAATAAGTTACTACGTTATTCTACTCTGCAACGTCCAACATATCGTCGACTACGTAGATACTTGTTAGCTTACCCAGGAGGGTTGCAGGTGGTATCTAGTACTGGCCACTGGGCATTAGTATGATTATAATTAGGCTGAGTACGAGATCGTAGATATATAAGATGAACTAAAGTAGTCTAGACGTTATATATTATCATATAATATGTTACTCTATTGTCTTATCGTTCATGATTTTTCATATAGACTCTCATACATCATTTACTTAAGCCGGAGACATATTTTTTTTTTTTTGTTATCAGATATAAAAATCCAACTATATAATCAACCCACGTAATCTCTTATCTACGTTATATTTGATGAAAATAATAGAGAGAAGCTTCAATACTAAAATAAACGCGAGTAAAATGTCGTCTTCGTTTCCGCCCACCACCCCTTCAGTAAACTCAGCTAATCACGTAAGGCTGGTCGCTTGGACTTTTTTCTCGTCGTTTTCTGCTTTGAATCAAACGCGTGCTTGATCTGATATCCTAATGCACGGCTTCCTATGCGGAAATGCTTCACTACATTATTCTACACTTATGCATGTAACATCGTCCAAGTAATTCCCCCCTCACCTCTTAATACGATGTTGTACTTTTGTCACGAAAAGCACTCATTCTCTCGGAATCAGCCTTCTAGTATTAAATATCAAGCTCAGCCCCTATATAGGTTCGTGTCAATGTACATGCTATGAAGTCATCTAAACCTTTATAAGGTATATCCGCTAGTGTCCTATTAAATATATATATTTTTTTTCAATGTCCCTTTTGAATATTTATTTGTTTATAAACAGTTACTTATCATTATTTTCCAGCAATTTTTCTTTTTTTTTTTTATTATTGAGAAAATTATATAATCAATGTTATCTCGTTATAGTTAGCATTTAAATTGAAAAAAAAGATATAAATATATTTAAAAGAATTCATTTTTCTTTTATATCGATTTCAAGTCAATTAAATTAAGTTATATATGTTGAGCTTTAGTTAGTATAAAAAAAAAAAAACATTTATGTAAGCTATGTTGCATATTAGAATTTATTAGATGATATCAATAGAAAATTATTATTTTTTTATTTCCCCTGATGATCTTCTTTATTTAATACTAGTAACACTTTGAGCATTAAAATGTATAGAAAACCAGGACAAATGATCATCTTTATCGTGATTCAATATTGAATGATAATTACTCTAGGATTTTTTGAGGCCACCCTATTTTCTCACGCTTTCAACGAGGGTGATTAGATGATCTTAGGGCAATAGAGTTCACGTGTCTTTTCTTTTATCGATAGAATATTCATTCACGATTAGAATTGAAAGGGATTATTAAAAAAAAAGAAAAAAGGCGATCAGATTTTTTTCGTAGGAAATGGAACAAAATGAGTAGGAAATATCAGAATAAAAAGAGATATTCTAGTAAAGTGAGGTGGAAACGTCTAGATAGTTGGACTAGGGTTGTTATCAGATTCTGTACCAGAACACGCGACAAAGCTAACTCGATATTATCATCAAGATGGAAGACATTTTATGTCGTACATAATGGGTAATGACCACATATGATATGAAACTTGGGCCAAATAGCTCTTTCTCTCCGTGTGACACGAAACGCTACATTTTTCTGTGACCCATCATTTATTTTCACCTTGTCGTTCTCATCATTTTCTATGCCTTTTATCTACAAATATTTCAAATAAGTTTTATTTTTCTTTACAATTCACTACAACTGTACTATAAAGTCTCCAATAATTGAACCTTCAACATTTAAAAAGGAAAAAAAATACTTAAATATTTATTGACCGCTTCAATAATTAATATGATGCTCAGTGGTGACGTGTAAGTGTCTAATTTTACCCTCGAGGAGTGACTACAAAGTATTCGTGCAAGGACGACTCATCCCTTCGTCTTTCGTGTGCTCGTAATTTCTTGCTTGACTTATCGCACTGCTAGATCACACTTTGTGGATGGAATATACCACCTACCACCTCACAACTCCGTCACTATGTTTCTCCTCCCTGGCTGCCGCACCTTCTGTCTCATTCTCGTATATAATACACGTGAAGGGTCAGACGAAGTAATGACGCGGTAATTTTCTAAACGCAAATTTCCTTTTTCGACCCCTTATCTTATTCGTCAGACACGTGACCGGTCGTTAGTGCTATTGCGCGTATATTTTCTTGTTTCTCCCTAGTTTTCAAAGAACGATCGTGCCTTTTCTTTACACCTCCTATACTATTTTTCTTTTACATACATGACAGACGTCTGTTATTTAATTAAAAATATATATTTCCCATGAATTTCCGTAAAACTTTTGTTTCAATTAAAACTAGTAATTAATAGTACCTCATAAGAGGATGATAAGTTAAACACCGTGAAAGTAAATCCATGACTGTAAAAGAAAAGATTTACTGTAATAGCAATATCACTTTTTTTACTTGTCAAGATATCAAATGCTGAACTAATAATAAATCATCCAATACATTAATAATAACTAAATGATTTCTTCTTTCCCGAACAAATTGATATTATTTTTATTTTATTTACATACAAAAAAAAAAAAAAAATTTCAATAAAAAAATAATATTTTTATTCTTTATAGAAAAAAACAGTGGTTGTATAATTCAATCTACTGTTATAAAATTATCTTTTCTGATCAAATAACAAGATAGCATTCTTTTGAAAAAAGAACATTTTAATTAATTCTTTTTTTTTTAATCAGAAGTTTTTTTTTTAAAATAATTTCTTGTCTCTACTATTAACAATAAAATATGTAATTAAAGCAAATTAGAATTTAATTAAAAGAAAAATAATATTCAATTAAATAATAAAAAAATCAACTGTCACAATTGATCCTTCTTTACCATCATACAGTTTAATTAACTTATAGAAAATATACCTCGAATAATAATAATAATAATAACAAGTGTTTATAAACTCAGACTAATTAAAAAGAAAAGGCGGCGGTTAGCTTTCAGTCTTGACTGGCAACGGACTGCGAAATAATCTTTCTACATATGCTAGTGAGTGATAATGATAAAGAAAGAGAAAAGAAGACGGAGAGAGAGTCGCGACACCGCCTGTTCTCTCGGCAGTCTTCTCAGAGAGTAAACGGGTGTGCTTTTTAATCCCACAAGATTGTGTGTACTCGAGCACAGGAAGTAGTTAGGTGGTCGTTACCAGAAGGGCGGTAAGAGTGGATCGGTATGCCAGAGAGAGCCATTTAGCGAAAAGGCTAGAGCAAGCGTCACATGTACGTATTGTCGTGTGGATAAGCTCGTAGTCAGTGGACCACTGTAGACATTCACATAAGGCTAGTTGTGTACGTATACATGCCGCAGGTTTTCTCTTGTGAGAAATAAGCTGGCGTACAGATTGAGAGACATAGGATAGAGAAAATTTGAGCCTTGAGGTATAGTGACGTCGTGCGTTTTATAGCGTGTACATGTGATATTCATCATACACTGCATACATATGTATATATCGTGATAACGACTTACCCCTCTTCTTTCTTTCTCTCTCGGCGAGTGTACCCAGAGCAAACAGCCGCTGCCTCGATTACGCGTATACTCACGATCCACGTTCACGCTCAGCTATACGTTTTTCCAAGCTGTTCTTCGTAAGTATGTGAATCCTCCCTCTTTTCTGAAACAGAGGAAAAACGATAGAAAAAGATGACAAGAGGGAGAAAAAAAGAGAATGTAAGTAGGAGAGGCCTTGTAATTATCATGCTCTCGTTTCGCATAATCTCTTCGCCGACGGCGCGTGTCTCATATCCTTTATAACGATTTCCACGAGAAACTGTGTGTATTACTTGGATGAACATATTAAAAAAGATAATTCATTTAGTTCCACATACAGTCTTATATAATATTTTATTCTAGATTTTTTTCTATAAAAAAAAAAAAACTTTTTACATTTTTATATGCCAAACGATCATCTTCTGACTTTTTTCCACCCCTTTGGCGCTTCTTTTAAGAGCCTCAAAAGAGAAAAATTTTTTAAATGAGCAAGTATATACACATTTTCAGTGTAAAGACAAAAGCATCTAGAAGTGAATAAAGCCAGAAGGCAAGAAACA
Source organism: Chelonus formosanus (assembly GCA_028641665.1). Lineage (NCBI taxonomy): Eukaryota > Metazoa > Arthropoda > Insecta > Hymenoptera > Braconidae > Chelonus > Chelonus formosanus. The sequence continues at coordinate 3,943,298 of CM054006.1, read as the reverse complement.
TAGTGGTGAATTTGGAAATATATAGAAGAGGCTGACGAAAAAAGCACTATAGCATCGAAAAGAGGGTTAGAAATATTAAAACCACTAGTGCTGCTATTGCACACCTTCAAGACATAAGTCTATGTATATCTTTCACTTATACCGTCTTTTAGTTCTTGAGTTTGTCTCTTACATCAAGCGGTGCGCGTTAATGAAAAGGAAAAGAAACTTTTTAGTCTTTGACTCGAGCAGGTTACGTTTCGTTGACATTGATGCGCTCTACGCGGTCCTTGGAAAATTGGAAAAAATAAAAAAAAAAAGACTCGAGTATTCTCGATCGTCACAAAGAAAAAAAGCAGCTTCTGTAGATTTATTTGAATATACGACTGTGTAGTATAATATAACTCACGTGACATGTCTTGAATTTTTCTCGTTGTACTTATTTGCATATATACGTACGTTTTCTCTTTATACTGCGGTCGTGTGTGTTTATGACGACGTAGCAGAGTAAAAGCCACGAAAAATCTCCAGGAATTCGTTCAGACTCCTTAATTAAAAACTCAGTGCACGGTATAATGGAGTGGCAACTCTTTGGCCTGTCGTATACTACCACGCTGACGGAGGCTTTTTCCTTCCGTAAGTATACGTCCAACTCCGACCTATCCCAAGCTCACTTCCTCTACGTCTCTATTTCTTTTTTCCCGCATCAATCGTTGAGGGGAGTTGGTACGTTGTTCAACCTCTTGCGCAACTTCTTGCTTATAAGATAAGTGTGTACAAAATCCTATCTCACGCCCTTATTCCTCCAGCTTCGTTTTAACTTGAGTCTTCATATAAAATTCATTAATTGCTAATAACTCAATTATATTTGCATGTGCAAATATGTTTATCCTTTAGCTTCTGCGTAATAATCTAATTATCATGTACGCGAAAGACTAAGGGTGTATAGTTGATAATCTTCAAATGATTATACTTATTTTTTTCTCGAATAAATTAAAATAATTCTTTAGATTAAATTTATTTCTTTATTGAAAAATATGGTAAAATTGTAACTGAAGAATACTTTATGCCAACGAGTTGATAACTTAATTAATACATATCATGATTTACATAATATGATAGGAATTATATGTACGTATTTCTGATGCTTAATAGCTTTACAATTTTTAAAGTTATCCCTCTCTCATTTCTATCGGTGTGTATATGAATACAAGTCACTCAATGAAAAATTGCTCATTTCGTTCTTATCACTAATTAGTAACTCGACTTTATTACTATAACATATTTCGACGAATACCCAAAGTACCTCTTACAGTTGGCTCTCGCATTGCAACTTCTGATATTTTCTTGATTTACTCCATCAACGTAAAAGTATAAATTTTTCTTATTACGTCATCTCATGTTAAATATAACATTTTATACACTTGGTAACAAAGTATATGAAGCTTGATGATTATTTATTGGTCCACTTGATTAATTTTTTCTCTTGACGTGAAATATTTTTGGCTACAATTGAGGTTGTGTGAATAGAAAGAAAAATAAAAAATACTGTATTGAGTCAGAATTTTTTCTTGAGCGATTTTAATACGAGGAGCATTGTTTGCTCGGAAATAAAAATCGAGGTGGTGACTAATTCGAGGGTAGAAGCCGCGAATTTAAAAAAGAGGCCATTTGTGTGAATAGCTCTCGACATTGTTGAGAGTTGCAGCACGAATATATAACGAGCAATGAAAGAGAAAGATAGTCATGAGACTTCATCGCGAGAAAAGATTGGTTTGGCTACTAGCTAGCACATAAGGCTGTTCTTCTGGCCTTCCTTTTCGGTTTTTTTTCTCTACTCATCTCTCACTCTTATGCTCAGTTAATATTGCCGTTTTTCTTTTTCTCGATAATGAATACAAGTAAGAGAAACATGACGGGTATTGGCTGAGCAGTAGACAATGCAGTAGCCGCGAGGCTATCGGAGCAAGAGAACTGCCGGAGTGAGAAAACTAGAGATGCCATAAAAGCTGGAAAAGAAAAGACTTTATAAGGGATGTAAGCATCTCCATTGCAAGGCTAATCCACTACTATGAGCTACAGTGTGTACTTACATCTAGAGCATCAATATCATCCCTCAGTAAAAATTCATTTAACCACTTTTATTCGATAATTCTTTATTAACTTCTAAAATTCATTCGAGTTAATATAAAAATTTAAAAAGTTATTTTTTCTGTTTAAATATAATTTAATTCTTTATTAAATCAATAAAAATTCGCGTTGATGAATTTTTTATTGGAAGAATTTATTGGATAATTGAGAATAAAGTTTGTATTGAGGTTTTCGATGTTTCCAATATCTAAGAATAAAAATAAAAGTACTTTATTAATAATTTATAATACATTGACAACCAGTGAAAGAAAACACGCTAGAGAAAAAAGAAGTACACGCTTCAATTTCAATTATTCTTCACTGTTATTGTCTACAGAAGACTTAATTTGCATCTCAGTAGTGAAAAAAAACGTGCAGAACAGTTTATCAATAAAGATTATATGAATAGGAAGAACTGAAAATTAAATTCTGTCATTTACTTTCGTTAAAATATTTTAAGGATATCGTTTGATTAAATATTACTTTGTAATTGATCGTTATTGAAATGTTTTTTTTTTTTTTTTTTAATTTTTACTTTATTCTCATTTTATTAGTTTTCATTTGGACAAATAAACTCATTCAAATCTTTTACATTTTTTTCAATCGAATTTCATTTTCTTCTTTATTACATTGAAACTTGGTATGATTTCCAATGATCGAAATAATTACTGTAAAGACATGTAAAAGAACGATTCGTTAAAATAAACTGACAACAGCAATTGCTAAATATTGTAATGGAGACATGTGCTTTTCGGTATGAATCCATATAGATGAAGATATAATAACTCGTTGGATCCTAAAATTCGTTAGGTATTGTCATCAGTGACGTATCATTTGATATTTTTGTCAGTGAAAACGATATTGGAAAAATTGCACCTGTCCTTTCCATACCTACATATAGAGATTAAACGAATATCCAGACGGATTATAATTACTACGTTGCCTCTAGGTCGTACTAATTCGCTTCTTTTCCTCTATTTTTCCATTTTGACTTTTTTCTCGATGCATCATCAAGCTTTCCAGTCCAGTTTCCTGAGCTTAACTGTGTCCAAAATGTATTTACAAACAATCTGGAATAACTCCAAAAAGCTTCTTCTTTCAATTCATTAGTTGGAGAAAAATTCTGTTCCGTTAATTATTGTTTCAGTTACGTAACTTTAACTTAGCTAATGGCTTCAAGTTTATTGATTAACTTGGAAGATTCACGAAGATAGTGTGCATTGACGCTAGCAATGATATGAACTACTTTTTTTTCAAGAACCGTTACGTAGTATCGTATGTAAATTGCCCTTATGTCGATTTGTCTTTCAAGTATATAGCGAGAACTCGAGACTTATTATTATGCGGGTTACTGCAGCTATCTTACGCACATACGGGTGATAAATAGGTCGTCGAAATTCTGGTTTCAAAGACGATTAACTTTTACAAAAGAAGAAATAAGTAGTTAGATTGTGTGAGTTCATTGTATTCCATTAAGAGCAAAATTCATTTTGTCATATTGGTAATTTAATTTGATTGGTTCTGTAGCAGGTGTTATGAAATAGGTCCATAAAAATAAGATGCAATATTTCTTGGTAATCTTTATAGCCAAAGTAGAATAGTTATTTGTTCTATTAGTAACAGTTGCTGGACAAATCCTCTTTACTGTTACTGATCGTACACGAAGCTGAATTGATCAAGGTTGAAGTGTCTGTAGTATATACACAGCATAGACACCCTAGCTAACCTACTGCCCCACTGCTATGAGACTTTTACCCCCTCTCTAAGTCATAAAATACGTACCCGGAAACTTCTTCTATCCCTTCATTCAACATAACAGAGTATTCAATAGATCGAATTCGGCACGTGATGATCTTACGATACAATTTTTTTGTCGACAACCAGCCCCTTTTTTAGCCGGCATTAGTGAGGGCGGAATTGTATCAATGAGTCATACACTTGGAATAAAGAAAAATAAAACGTAAATAACAAAAAAAATCTCATGTGTGAGTGTCAATAAAAGATATTATGAGATTAGTATAGAGAAAGAAAATGATTTCTTAAGTAGATCTTATGTTGGCTCTTCATCATCATCATCATCATCATCAGCATCATCATCATCTTTCTTGGACGATGAGGCTTCAAGTAACGTGGTTTAGCGTATAGTAGTATAGGAGGAGGCAAACTTGACAACAAAGAATTATTGATTTTGTTCTGAGCGGGTTGAACGAGTTGCCGGGCGGTTGAACGGTCCCTGTAGGGATACATTCGACAAAGGATGTTTTCCGAGTCCCTAACCTAGGTAACCCTTTCCTACACATTGACGTGAGTCCACACTTATACTTTGATGCGTGGGCTTAGCCGTTTCTTTTCTCATCTTTTCACACACCGCAGATTCAAATTAACCCGCTTCTTGTCCTTTTTCCTCTTTTCTTCGCTACGATCCTACGCTGTACTCTCACGTAGCATTTTTACTCCCTTGATAACCGCATATGTACTTACTTGGGTGGATTCCACTAGCTTTCATTTTCATCCCAACGGGCATGACAACTACATCAGGACAGATGTGCAAAATTTAAGGTTGCCGTGACACATAAAAAAGTCTTGTGGATTTAGTGATGATGGTAGATGACTTATTGTTTAGTTGATGTATCCTGAAAGAATTACAAAGAGAGTTATCTCGTGGAAATATAAAGAACGGTGTAGAGAGAAGATGAGAAGCGGGAAGTTGAACAAGTTTGCTCAGCGAGTACAGCAGGAACCAAGTTCGCTCTACTTCCGTGTTCTCGTAAGCTTGACTCTCTCAAGAGAAAAAGAAAAAAAAAACGATATATCTCTTTATTCTCCACCCACCTCTTTATAGTCGTTGTCTTTCTAATGCGTCATGACCTCAACTAGACGACGTCATTGAGTTGCTGCTGCTGGTCTTTGTACGACGTTTACGCCAAGTAAAGTGAATGCACATCAATAACATGTAGAACCAATCAGTATAGAGGACGATGGAAAAACCGACCGACTGAAATTATACTCAGTTAGTATCAAAGTACGTCAAGGACAAAAAATACCTTTAGTCACATTCTGGAATGAAAAATACAATAAAGAATAAATCAGTTGAATAGTAACTTGCTAGCTAGCTTTTGGTGTCGATATATATACATACACATATTGTCCAAGTATCTATAGGTAGATTAGTGGTGTATATATACGTGAAATAGGGGGAGTGGGCCGAAACTACTGAAGAGTAAAACTGTTCAAAGCAATTGCTCCCTCTTCAACCCGTTACTACCATCATATTCTACCGTGTATACTCTAAACAGACTCTCGTTTTCTCGATATTACCTTGCTAGACCTGCAACAAAAAAGAAAACTTTTAAATGAAAAAAAAACCTTACATGTTCTAATGCTTCAATATACAGAGTTAAATATGAACTCTACTACCTAAATAAATATACATAGAGTGGTGGTATAGGAAAGGTGGAAGATAAAACTTTAACCAGATGTAGGCAACTTAAGGGCACACGACCAGAGACCCCCACGAATTCAAGTCCACCCCTTATTCTTCATAACATCCCGCAGTGAGAATTATGTACAGAGAAAGAAAAAAATAAGAGAGGGAGAAGAATGAGAAAAGCTAAAGCTTCAAGGCAACCAGATGCCAGTGTGAAGAGGGGGCCGAAGTGCACGGGATCTGCCAAGTGTTCATTGTAAGATTGGCGCGTGCGGCATGCGGACTCACGTCTCCCCCTTACACATTTCTCTTTCTCCCTACCAAACTCTCTTTTACCAACGTCGCCTGTTTTCCTTTCTCAGTTGCACCCGTGTATGTTCCCTTTGACGCCAGAAATCTAGTCTCCCCATTTTGGTACCCCGCGACTGAACCCCCAGTTTCTCAAGCTCCCTCTTTGCAAGGGGATGACTAGAACCCTATACTACGACGACGGTTTTCATTGTCGACAGCACATCTGCTACGTTGATCGTAAACGATTGTCCAAGGCTTAGCATCGTCGTCAAATAATAGAGAAGTAAAGGATTTTTTTTTTACGTTTTTCCAATGTTAATGTAATCTCTACTCTACCATGATAATATATACCTTTTTTATTATTTAATTCATAAAATTAAATCATTAAAATGGCAGCAGGTATTTTTTAAAATAGCAACAATATTGTGTTAAAATATACACGTTTGATAATAAAGGAACATTCGTGTTTGAATACTCATGAGAATGGTGTTAAAGTGTAAAATACTATATAATTAAGAAGGGTAAAAATGCTTTAACATCTTTTAAAAACCGAGCATGCACATTTTTTCCTTTTCTTCTACTTTCTTCTACTTGGATGACACCCTTTTTTTTATTTGTTTTACCTTTCTTTTGATTCCTTTTTTTAACGCGCGTTATGAATAGATGCTTATATGGTTTGGCAAGCAAACGTGCAATCGTGAAACGTAACAACCAAACATTTGCTCTCGTTAATTCACAGTTTCCTCCCCCTCCAGTTACATACACTTTCATACTTTAAATTCTCGCCTCAATATCAAAGGCTTTGACACATCTTTCTTTACGTCATCTTTCACATATCAAATGCTACTTATTCTTTTGATGTACATTTATTAGTACAACTTATTTGTAAATAACTAATTATTTTATTTTATTCTATTTAAATCTCCGTTAACTGCTCTGAGAAAAAAAATAAAATAATTCAACTTGTTCCCTTTTTTTAAGACTTTTCGACTTGACAATTCTCTACCCTTCTTGCAAATGACTGTGGGAAAGTTTTGTGTAAGAAAGCCACTGAAAGTAATACAAAGGTAAAGATTTCAGGGTCAAGGTGGCTAGTAAATGTCTCGAGCGATGAGAAACCAAGTCACGTCGAAGGGGAAAAGAATCAGGGTATTGTCGGAGGTCGGTTGACTTAAAACCGTTAAAGAGGGGTTGGCAAAACTTAAGAAACAGCACCAGAGACTTTGAATACTTGTCTTTTAAGTATACGAAAAAAAAACCCTAAAGAAATACCAGGGTAAAATGAGAAGGTCTAACCGTATATATATTCTTAAAGGTTTTGTTTTTTTTCTATTCTTACTGACTACATTTTACTGGTTAAAGACTTTTTAGTCAAATGCAAATGATTAAAAAGAAAGAATAAAAATCATTGCAAATTATATTTTTAAATCTATATCTCTCAAGTTAGTATTTGAATGATGTCATCAAAAGCTTGATGATAATTAAATCTTAACAATTAGCACATTCGAAAGCACATAAAAAGATATATGATAAAAAAGAAAAGTTTGAAGACATTCAAGTGATGCTTATTATTACCCTAATTATACGAAACCACAATGAATAACTCGCTGTATCAGTCCTTCTTTTATAAATTGTAATTTCTGTAGAAACCCTCGCACTCTCACCTGCGTCCAAATGGCCTCTTGCATTCTCCATCTCGTTCACTGTCGTCCTTTCATTGCAGCCACGCATCGCGTAGCAGCTCACACTCTTCACGCTTCGTCGTCGAAGAGTGGCAATTCTAACACTCGGCGCCTTTTTTTTTGTCGTTGACGGAAGTAGTTGCATCTCCCTCATGCTCTTAGCAGCCTATTATATACATAATGCGGGGGTGGATGCAAGTTTGCGCGCCCGCGGCATGAACCCTTAGAGTCCCGTGTGAGCTTATCATCTCTCCCACGTCGTCGTCCCGTTTCTGTCTCGGGGTGTTTGTTTTAATTAGGCACTTTGCAGATATTCTCGTCTATACTCAGTGATTCGACAGGCTTGAATATATGAATGATGGGTGGTTGAGTAAGAATTATAGAGTGCAGGTGATATGCACCCTTGATAATTCATCAGTTCGCTGATTTGAAGAGACGCCAGAGTAATACCATGTACTAGTGGCTACACTATATTCTCTTTGCATGAGATTTCTGCCTTCGATTATAGATCTCGAGTTTGCATATACGGCGTCAGGTTGAGATGCAGAGGAAATAGAGAAATGCGCAGTCTTAATTGGTGATTACTCTGAAGGGAGTAATTTTATCACATATACATATATATTCATCTCTGATACAAATATTGATGTTCATATGAATGCTATATTCATCTACAACATATTTGATGAATAATGTAATCGTTACAATTATTTGATTGGAAATAGTCTTGATTTTTTAATTGGACATTTGTTGAGTAGAATAACCATGTTACTATTTGCATCATCATTTTGAAAAATAAAAAAAAATACCTTGTAAATTTTTAATTAGTTTTCTTAAAGGAAAAAAATAGGATATTTGATTTTATTTGTAATAATTAGAAATAAATGTGATTAACAAAAGCGGTTTATCTAATTTTAGTCTGTCAACAAGCAGCCAATTTGAAATAAGACGAGAATTGTTAATTAAAAGTATTCCTTCGCATATTGTATTTTGCATTTGTCGTTACTACCGTCTCAACGATTAGGTTGAAACGACGAATCTCACCCTCAACTACGCGGCCACCATCAAACGTACGCCTTTTTTCTTCCCTTCTTTCCTTGCCAACCCCTCCGGCAAGACTCAGGTCACTATAGTAATTACCAACCAATTAGCGCGTTATATTTATTTAACTGCGTTAATTAATGAACTTAAATACTAAAAAGTCAGTTGTTATTTTACTTTATACATTATTTCCTACTTCATTAGAAGGTAACTTTTGTGTTCTTTCGTACTTTTAATGTATGAAATTTTCTTTAACGCGGAAAACTCATTATAATGACACCCGTAAAACTTAAATTATAATTTTATTTATATGCATAGTTGCATTTCCTTTTAATAGACTTTTCTAATGAGGCCTTTTTGTTTATTTCAGAGAATTTTATTACATTCAAATGGAAAAATACGCGAGGCAAGCGGTATCAGAAGGAGTAAAGAATGTGGAAGATCTCAGGGTTGGTGGAGACTCGGAAATTTATCGAGTGCTTAACCTTCATTACAACCGCAACAACCACATTGAGGTATGGGGTCCTCAGGTGCGCAAATATACAAACACGCACATGCTATACAAATATGATTTTCTTTATTTTATTCATCTTGTAATTACTTTTAAACACGTCAAAGCATGGCTATTAAATATCATTGAACATTACACTGTGTAATATGTGGGTGTTTTTTATGCCAATAATCATTAGATGTCTTTAGCATTTAGATTTCGTTGAATAAAATAGTGGTTATCAATATCTTATGACTTTTGATCATTATTAAATACAAGAAACGACAATCAAGTGTCAATGATCAATGAAATTTTCATTTTTAAAACACATTAAATTGCTTATCACGCTCTATATAAATACTTAAAATTATCCAAATATAAATATTGACAACATACTAATGGAGATATTATTTTTTTCAATAGGTACCTGGTAACTTTAGGTATGTGGTTGAACAGACATTAAAGGAATTTTTTAAAGCCATCCAAGGTGGCAAAGATTCCGAACAATCATGGAAAAAAGCAATTTACAAAGTAATCTCAAGGCTGGATGACCCTGTACCCGAGTATTTCAAGAGTCCAAACTTTTTGGAACAGCTCGAGTGAAGCAGGCCTGCGCTGCGTTGCTCTGCTTGGTAGCCCGGTGACAAATAAGCAACATTAGTTGTCAATTTGTCAATCAAGATCACACAGACCTTCCTTGATGATGGCAATGTGCAACTGAAGCGCAAGAGGTTTGCCGACGCAGGACAGTTGTTCGCCGAGAATACATCAGGTATCTTTAGTAACATATCGCGAGAGAAGTTATTCAATTGAACTAAAAACTCACAAGAAACAACATTACAACTACGGACAAGGCAAGACACGTTTTAACAACCAGGTGAGCTGACGTTTATCGGCGACAGAACATCCAGTGGTCGTCAACTGGCAAACCTGTAAAACGCTACGAATTGGATCGTCTTAAGGTCAAGGAATCAACAAGAAGATCGACGAATTTATCGAAAGTGAGCGTATCGATATTAACAAATATTCATTTGTCAGGGAGAACACGCGTTAAATGATGCATTCTTTAATAAAAAGAATGATGAGTTAGTGAACGCCGATGATGTTACTAGATCTAAGTCGAACAAGAATAAGGAACACAAGATAAATCGTATCGTTCGCGAAGAGTAAAAACAAAAAGCGAGAATGAGTGCAAGAGCGAAATTCAAAGTAGAAATTATTACTAAAATTAGGAAAAATGTCTCTTCTACTAATTTTTGAGTTTTCTCCATGTCATATTTTCGCTCTAATCATCATTACATTCAATTTATTTGCTACTAAATAATTTTAAGAAACCAGAGTCATGTTTGGTCCAAAGAAATCTAAAGTCTGAAAATGTAAGCCACTGGACCAATAAGAGAATTAAAAAAATTTGTCTTTATTGTAAAATAATAGAGATAAAAGTTTTGATTAATCGCCAACAAACGATGTAAAATAAATCTTTAGCTTCATTTTACGTCGTTTAAGCAGAAATAAATCTGCTGCGTTTTAAGATTAAAAATAATTTAATCTTAATTTAACTGGCTGTGCAAAACTGACTGGCGAATTTTAATAATCAGATTGGTCTCAGTGTCTTATAATATTCCAAACTTTAGGATTATTTAAGATGTAAATAGTATTTTAAAGCATATTTTTTTCAAAAAGATCAAGCACAAGTAGCCTTGACAATTATTTTATTATGTTGGATATGCATTAGGCAAGTTTAAATGGAATGCGCGAGAAATAGGTAAGGGATTTTCGCAATTTATTTTCGAATGCAACGAAAAGATGATAAAAAAAAATTATAACAAACGCGAAGAATCATGGGTGTGATGAGAATTATACACATAAATAGCTTACATATCTTGCGCAATCAAAAACTATTATTATGTAAGATGTAATCATCTTGAGGTATAGAAAATTAAAGAGGGAATTGCATAGAAATATTTTAAAGAAATTGATTGTATAGGTTCAACTTATTAAGTGGATAGGCTAGTCATTCAATGATAGAAAAAATGTCACAGTAACTTGAGGAAAGTTTTAAACATTTAGATTGCGTGAGGATAAAATACCATTGGCGTTTCAAACAAAGTATATTTTACAGAGGATAGACAAAGAATATACTAAAGTACGGAATAGGCGCGGGTACATATTTTAATTAGAGTATGTAAAAATTTTAATATATATATAGAATTAAATTCATAAAAATTTTCTATATATATAAAAAAAATATATAGATATATATATGTATGCCACTAATCGCATAAACAATATTTGTTTTTTTTTCTGATGGAGGTTTGGTGACTGATGCTTTCACCTCGTTGTTTAGTGTTATTTAATGACACACTGCTATTTAAAAAGTATATGATGAACATAATTATATTAACTTCAACATAATTTTAATAGCTGAAAATTTTAAGTACACTTTATTTTTTTGTGTTCTTATATTATTATCTTATGAACATAATTATATTTATTCCGACTAGTATTATTGTCATGAATAATATTTTTAGTCTTATTGTTCTTATTATTATGTATTCTGTCACACTTAACTTATAATTATTTTCATTATTAATTATTACTTTATTACAATAATCCTTTTTTTGGCTGAATATGTTTATAGAAATTATCTTATTAGTAACACGTACATTTAATATCACACAATTACCTCGTTCTTTTATTATAAAGAGCATCAAGTCCTGCACATCCTTCTTGTAATCAAACCAAAAACCTTTTTCCACCTTATTATCCTATGCCAGTGGTTAACTGGAAATCCATCTTTAAATTTATTCTTATTATTATTATGATTATTAATTAACTTGTACTATCATTATATTATTAATATGGTATTATACTTTACACACATCTTTTTTTTGCAAACGGTGAGTCTTAACCTAGTCACGAATCACTATTTTAGTTAGTTAACGATTGATTTATTAATTATTATTATTTTATTTATTATTCACACAAATAAAAGACATTTCCATAAACATAATTTGTTTAGATTTTATTTATTATCTGATTAAGTTTTATTTATTAATTATATTTTAGATAAATCTTTATCCTTAATCCCGCGCCATTCTTTCCTTGTAAAAGAGAAATTAGAGAGAAAACAATAATGACTTGAATCTTGGAGAAAATAAAATTATTGAAATATGTTTATATAAATTTTCGGCCTATTTGAAAGTTGGCAAAATAATGAGTTAAAAAAAATAATAATAATAAATCAAACTAATTCAATATGTGAAAGATGAAGTAGTCTAAATTGTTGATGAAAATGTTTTTGGTCTAAGGACATATCGAATAATTTTTCTAGAAAATTTGTCGTACTGACAATTTGTGATAAACTTCAACGATTTCGGCCTAAAAAGGGGAATGTTTAAAGATTGTTATTGGCTACAAAATTTATAAAATAAAAAATTTAATAAGAAATTATAAAAAGAAAAAAAAAAGAAATGGCCAATAACCTTTATCTTTCACATGTGTTTTAGTTTTTCTATTGAAAAAAAATTTTATTTTAAACGGAAAATTATATTTAAAAAAAAAAAAAAATTAATTATTAGAATATAAAAAAATATTAGTTAAAAATTAAAAAAATATTTTTAAACTAATTAATTCTCTCTTAATATTTAAATTTCGCTGATTATCGAGATGAACATAATCCTGACAAAATAACACAAATAATTAATTTGATTAAATCATACTTTACACTACCGATAAATAAAACATCTTACGTCGATTAAGTATGTTTATTGCCGACTATCAAGTTAAGCACGCAGCGACGCTATAAGAATTTCACCTTACTCGCGATTCTTGCTCAAGCTAGATCGTGATTTTTATTCAGAAAGATCGACATATACGGATTTTCGTGACAACAATTATGTTGTACACATCACTGCCGAAATTGGATCAGTTTCATGGCAAGTGTTTATCTGTCGAGTGTATGCTCAGCAACAGTGATCGAAAACACACCGTAGTCGATCTAAATATCGATACAAAATATGACCCAGAAAATAGAACGAAACTTATTGTGTCGTATAGTGATTCATTCAATAATTACTCTCTCAACAATTACGAAGTTATGATATAACACAAAGCAAATAATATGCATATTGTTGAGTCAAAATAATTGAAATAGAAACAGATAATTAATAAGTATATCATTACACTTATCAAAGAAAAAATCTTAATATGACACACGGTGCGTTGCTAGATACGAAAATGAAAAAAATATTATGTTAGAGAAGATGAATTTTAAATGATAATAATATATATAAATCTATATATATATTATATATATAAATATGTAAAAGAGAAAATTGAGTAAAAAGAAATTTACAAAACATGATTAATGCGATAAAAAAAAAATATTCTCCAAAATAATATTTAATAATTAGAAAAATAAGAGATATAAAGCGAGAGAGAGAGTGAGAATTCGGAAGTTAATAATACTAGCACAGAGTAAAAAAAAAAAAAAAAAAGAATACGGTTCCCGTGCGTATCTGTTTTAAAAAATTAGAGTCATCCGCCTCACCCCTATATCCGTGATGGAAAAAATAATATAATACATTATTTCCCGAATATAAAAAGCTCGACAAAGAGAAGGTGATTGCGGAAGATGAGGATGGCGGAAAAGTTTTTAAAATGAAAAATTCAAATAATTTAATAATCCTACATACATACCTAAGCGCGTAAATAAACAAACTTGTAAGCAAAGTTAAGTAAATATTAACAACGTTAAATAAAAATAAAAACTTGCAAGCTATTAATTATTATATTACAATTGACAATTGATTTAAAAAAAAGAAGAAAAAAAAAATTAACATCATTACCTAATGAACACTGTCACGGTGGTTATGATATTATTATTATGATTATTATAATAATTACTACTAAATTTATATTAAGTTGTGATAAAGTAAAGAGTAAAAATTCAGAGTGAGTTGATTGATAATAATTAATAATTCTTTGGATATTAAAGAAAAAAATTCATACTTAGATTATACTATCGCGATCCATGTGGAGACGAATAGGAAGACGTTAAATTAACGGCATTTCATTTCTTTCTCTTAGATTTTAGGAATATGCGCGACTTGCCGACTTCACGTGGGAGCGAAAATAAAATACCCGAAAGGGAATGAGAGTGAATGCTGCAAGTGAATATATGCGCGAATATATGGTAGCAAAAAAAAAAAAAAAAAAATTGAATTTATTGCGACCATACTAACAAGTTATACGCCGCAAATTGTTGACAAAAATAATGCGTATATAAAACAAAAAAATTTTTAATTAAGAATTTACACTTTGTGTGATAAAGAAAAAACTTAATACGCATATTAGTATTTATAATAATAAGTCGAGCCTAAATATTTGCGTAAGGATTGAGGCGCGTTTAAGGTGATGTGTGGAATATAAAGATGAGACGAATCAAAAGTAAAATAAATTTTCCATTACGTTACAGATATATGAAACCGTCGACTACTCCGGTATTCATATCCACTGTCACAATTTTAGTATATCAATACGTCGAATTTTCCATTTTCTTCAACACTTGTTAATAAACAGATAAAATCAGGTTTTCATTTACAGATGCAAGTGCAGTCGATACTCCTGCAATTCACACTCATTTATTTATAGCTGTTATATTAATATCCGTAATTCTTGGAGAAGCTGTCGATACTCCAGTTCTCCATATCATATATATTTTATTACATGGAAGCATAAAACAGAATAATAAAACTAATTAGTTATCGAAGCTCCATTCCACATGGAAGATGCACGAAATTGGAAAATTCGATCGTATCGTCTGGGCAATGACCATCCAGTAATTACTGATATCGTTTAATTTGTACTGAATATTTTTTATCTACAATACAGAATAATAAAATAACTACATCTCATGTTATATATGAATTTATAACCATGATACGTCTTGTCTTTAGATTTTCGAAAGCACAGGAAGGGGGTGAAATTTTTTTTCGATAAGCTGTGAATTGTGCGGAATACGTAGGGAGCCAAGTGTCCTTGATGCGACCGTCGTTGAAGCCAAAAATCTCGCGATCTCATCAGACGATCTATCTTCGAATTATCGAAATCAAGATCAATTATTACCACCTAAAATTAAACTGAGTTCGGAGCCACGGGCGAGAGACGTTCGGCGCAAACCGATCCTAGAGACGGAGAGATGAAAAAAAAAAAAAAAAAAATAGAGAAAACAAAATAAAATGAAAAATAGTGAATGAATATGAGAGTAAGAAAGTGTAGGAATGGGATGAAAAAATGTTAAAATGAGTGAATGATGACGAGAGAAATTGAATTTACAAATGAAAAAATTATACAGAGAGCAGACCTTCTTGTCTACCGGAAGGTCCGCATATATTGTAAAAAAAAATTAAGAGATAATTAAATTGTGACAAAGAGAAGAGAGTGAGAAACGGGTTAAAACAAAATTTATAGGCCAGTTATATATAAGGAGAAATATGAAAATTACTACAGTGATTGAATATAAACCTTATCCCTTTCATATGCACTTTACTTTTGGCACTTCTTCCGCGTGACGATGATGATAACGATGGCGTAATCTGTGTGAGTTTGATTAAATATACAATGAGTGAGAAAACGCGAGTGAGATAAATAGGGAAAAATATATCAAGCTCCGTCGTCCGACTCAGTAGTGAATGAAAATCAGTAGTCAATAAAAACATAATATTTAAAACGTTGGAATTTATCGAGCAAATAAGCGTGATGATAATACTGAATAGTTTTCTGTGAAGATTAATTCATCAGAAGGAATCCGAATACTTGATATTATATGCTCAATCGTCATCAATTCAATTGAAACATTCTGCTCAATAATCCATTTTTATTTTACTCTACAAATCAAATATATTGAAATATTAACACTTTTTATTTAATACTCTTGTGTTTATATTTATCAAAAATACTTTATTAATCGTCAATTGAGATTTAAAATATAACATTTTTTCATAATTTTCATTGTTTCATTTTTTAATATTTTATTTATTCAGAAGATTATTGAGTATGATTGTATGAAATTGGATTGACTCACACAGAGAAAAAAAAATATTGAAAATATAATCGAAATTATCCTGAAGACACATATGACCACAATAAACAAAGACGCCATACCAAGTAATCATGTAAGCTCATTCCATACATGTTGTAAAATATAATAGAAAGTAAGATTTAAAATATAATAAAAGAAGAGCAACTATGTACATTATATGCACGCAAATAATAGAGAATGTGGCGACTACGTTGATGTGTGAGGATATGGGCTTAAGACTGCCATGAAAATTTTCATAAATCCTCAATAAATTACGCAGATTTTTCAAGATTATCCAAGACCTTTATATTACCACTAAAAACAAAACAAATGCAGAAAAATGAATTTTTCAATCGTCATGGAAATAAATTTAAAAAAAAAAAAAGAAAGTGGTACAAAAAACTATACAACAGTTCTGCAATGATTGTGGGAATTGTTTTTCTGCGTTCTATCAATAATTGGGACATCAATATTATTAACGGTGAAATGATTTCTCATCACATGGCTCTGTTCCTTTGTGTAAAAATATTATGTAAAATATACATAATAGATATATATAAATGTATGTTACATACTTATTTGCCACATGAAAACTAAACGTTGAGTCGATAAATCTACAATACTTCTGATTATATTATTACGATGCTGTCATGTCTCGACGCATCGAACACTTGAAAAGCGATTTCATCGGACTGTTGTAATCGCTAAATCCGTCCTTTTCAATTCGCCACACACAATGCGAGTTGCAGATTTAAGTTTTACAGACATACTTGATTCAGTTGCAATAGAAGACTATCGACGTATTAAAGAAAAAAAATAATAATCGACTTCGTGTTTTTGTATGGCAAATATTACTTTTGCACAGAGGAAAAATAAAATATGAAGACACGACTTCGGATACACATTTACCCGTCTGTTTTGATAACTATGATATTTCACTGACTGACCAATATCTCTATGTATTATAATTATACATTTAAAAGAGTTTACCGGCAATTTTTTCCTATGTTCACTTATGAAGATATATTTTACATATTATCAGTTGCGCACAAGACAAACGTAAGAACAGAATAACAGATATTAATCTAATGATGAAGATGATTCGAGCACAAAAAAGTGGAGATGTTGAATAGTTGATTGTAATAGAAATTTTGAAAGAGATTTAAAAGAAAAAATATATGAAATTCTGTTTTTGGCATAAAGAAGAAATTAAGACAAATAAAATAAAACAAATTAATTATAAAAATACACGGTATACTTTTACATACATTTGACATATACACACATACACAGGTTCGGCCCAAATCCAAAAAACACATCAAGGAACAAAGTACAAGTTTTCACGTTTGCGCCTTACATTAAAATTAAAAATTGATCAAAAACGTATTCTTACCAAAATCGGCCTTAGTGTATATTTTTCCAACTGACATGTTGGATAGACGTGGTCAAAATATGCTTATTAGTTGGAGCCTCACTATTACAATAATAAATGCAGTATCACATCTATTTGAGATATTAATAATAATAATAAAAAATTACCTCATTATTACTTTTAAAACAAAAACATATAAAGGTCAAGGACACATAGAAAAATTAAGAAAAGTCACTTAAATAGTCTCTTAAGTATGTGCTACTGCTAAATGTTCATCAATGAGCTCCTTATAATATGCTAATTGTCCACGAATCCTAAAATGTCGTATTTATACCCTTCGACTGAATTCTATACACAGCCACTGTTCCCATTAATCCCAAATTACTGCTACTGTATCCTTAAACCCTGCGACAAACTCCGCGAGTCTCCAAGGGAGTGTCCTTACACATTTAAGAAAAACACTTCCTACATGCTCAACGACAAGTGAATGGGTCACCTATGCTATCGGGTAATAATCTCGCTATCATTCTTTTTCAAGAATAAAAAAGTTTTTATTTTCATCAACAAAAGGCCCAAATTCTTCTTTTGTTCACATTCGTTCTTTAATAAAACACATCTCGGCACATTGATGTACTAAATCCGCGAAAAATATGGGAGATCTAACGAAGACTTTTGGAATAAATTTATTCGGGAATCAAAACTAAAAAAATTAAACGACAAAAAAAAAAATGGTGACCCTTAGAATAGAGAAGTTCGCGTGCATGGGCCAGCTTATGTCTCGCTAAAATATTTAGAAAAAAATAAACGAAATCCATCAATGAACGATATCGTTTTCCTCAGAAACTGAACTAAAAGTGCGGCAACAAACATGGCGGTAATTAACAAGTCGCTTTACGGTCAAAGTTCGTTACCGCGCGCGCGTAGATAAGTCATTAAAACACTACGTTTGAATACAACATATATGTATATAAATCCGTTTACAGCCCATAACTATAAATAATAATATAACCTAATGCACCACAAAATCACACAGAGTTATCAAGACAAGCTGTCCACAATCACCGTGCCCAATCCGACAGTTATTTCGTAGTCGCAGTCTCAAATGGAGAAAAAAAAACCACAAGATGCAATACATGTATTTAACTACTATATGAATGACATTGTTCTGATAGATTCTTATGGCCTATCAAGCAATCGCGATGTAATGAATATTAACTGTAATGCGCCACTAAACAATATATCGCTTGAGAAATAACAATCTGCCAAAGAGAATATTTATCACAAGAGAGCCTAATTAATATAAAAGGTTTTTAATTGTTGTTATTAAACAGTTTTAACTACACAGAATATTTTATTACATAGCCATCACTTGCAATAGTATCTAATACAAAGGATAATATTTTTTTTCTGCAGATATTTATGTTCATCGAGCCCTGTCGATTACTCCAGGGGATGAGAGATAACAAACAACTAACAAACAGCTGGCAGATTGTATTTTTCTCATTCAATTACGCAGTGATATCAAAGAATAAAAATGATCCAAGTATCATGGAGAATGGTTATGAACTGAGTGAAAGGAAAGGACAGTCAGTGAGAAAGGAACATGGAAAACAATAAATATAATTGAGAGTTCAAGCTGCAGTGACAAGACAGTCGCTGGCCTATGTGGGCAGAGCTGACTCCATATAACTCAATATGAATGTCAAAATATAGCAGCAGATATCTATAACACATAACAGGAAAATAATAAAAGTAATAAAAATACATAATATGGCAACCAAACAATTAATCACTTGCAGATCATTGTCGAAATAATTATATACAGCTATCGGTATTCCCATAATTTATAATCAAATCTGGAGAAGAAGATTCATAATTGTTAGAAAGAAATAAATCGAAGGAAGCATGTCAGCGCGATTTAGTAACAAGGAAAAATAATGAAAATAAAAATATATCAAGAGTGCGGGAGCGAAAGAAAATGTGAGAAAGAGAGCGAGAGTGTGAGCCGCAATTACACGTAATCAGTAAATAAACACAGTTTCAAAAAAAAAAAAAAAATAATAATTAATAAGGATCCGCCATTCGATCTCCTGATTTTCGCAGATTTTTACGGGGGACATCAATTAAAGCATCCTTAAGAAAAAATAATGTTCCCGCTTTGTATTCCTCTTTCCAAATAAATTATCCATATTATACAAAAATCCATAAACTAATTTATCTCCCCATTAAATAATCTCCATTTTCATAAGAATTAAAGACTCCTCATCACCTACCCTTATAACGCGACAAGAATTTCTTCCAATCCGCATGTGTTATAATAAAGAAAAAGAAAAATTAATACAATTATAAAATACCTAAGAATAATTATAATAAGTATTTAAGAGTTAAGCTTATAGATTAATTCAATTAAAGTAATAATACAATAATAATTATTAATATGTATAATTGATACAAAATAAACAAAAAAGAACGATCAAGACCCGATACCATGGCGGCTAAAAAACCATCCACTTCCCGAAAGACTATTTCATGCCGTGACGAGAATCAGTTCAATTAATTAATTAATCAAATATGATCGATATTAATAAACATCGATCTATATAAAATAATACTCGCGATCCTCTTCTTCCGTTTCATTTTCCTGCCTCTCTCTGCAGGCAAATATACTTCTCATTTGCCGCAACTATTTTATTTATTCGGGAAGGGCGATATTATAATATATTTATGAAAGCACAAAAACTCAATCCGATAATATTAAATTATCGTGAAACAGAAAAAAAAAATCACGCTAGTCGCGGACGAAAAAAGAAAAAAAAAAGAAAAAATGCAGAATCACACGATGAAGAAGATAAAATCAATGCCTAATGGGAAATAAATAAAATACATACACAGATAAACAATAAGTTTATACAAAGAAGAACGTAAGCGAGCAAGAAAGCGAGATAGAGGTCAAAAGGCAAATGAAGGGAAAGCGTGAAGGGGTAGCGAGTCGCACGTAACAACCCCTTTAAGTCCCGGTGTGGAATGACAATTCTTTGGCGAAGCGCGGTAGTTTCTTACCCATCATTTATACATCTAGTTTATAAATTTAAGACTTAAGATAATAATAAAAAGAATGTGAAAAAAAAAAAATAAAAAAAAACAAAAAACTTGATGATATGAAATACAAATATCCGCAGTGACGTGCCGGCGGATCAGACAAGTAGGCGCGAAAACGAGGCATACACGTTCTCCTAAGACACACGTTAAGATGAAGAGAAAAAGATCACAAAAATTGCATCATTAATTATAACTAATGATATTAATTATATTATTGATATACTTACGACTATAAATTATTCTAGCGGTATAATACGACGACATAGTTGATTGATCTGTTTAATATTGAATGTCTGTAGACAAGAGAGCGTTTGGAACTCTGTGCTATCCGTAATAAGCCCACCCAAAACCCTATACATCACTCTACTTTCACCGTTTACGACTTACATACCCATAATATACTGATCAATGCCAAGCCACAAAAATACTCAATACTGAATGACATCCTATTTAAATATTATTCCTTTTGTAAATAAATACCAACTCATTGGCATTAATTCAATCAACATTAAAAATATTCTAAAAAAATGTTTCATAATCACAAATTTATAGCCAAATATTCATTATTTGGTATTATTTATAATTAAATTATTGAGGGTATTGTTTAAAAACAGTTATTACGGTTGAAATAACAAATTAACTGATACCGCAATAATTATAATATAATAATAATAATAAGAATAATAATAACTCATCATTTGGCAATTGGTTTTCAGTTCGGAATTTTTTTTATCCAATTCACACACCATAGACAATAATAACAAGTAACTGGTTTTAAGTTAAAGTCCTGTATCAGATATTCTTGTTAACCGTAATAATTGTTTTTAATTACTACAGTTAGAAGGAAAGAAAAATAAATAATTAGTGAAGGGGTAAAACGGTGGTAAATATCTCGTGAAGAGTAGAATATAAATGCAAAAAAATGTTTCCAAACCCTCTGTCAACGAGTAGTTACATAAACGTGTGATACCGGATGTCGTCGATAGCTTTTGTGCAAATATACGTAGTAAATGAGAAAAAATAACTATGAAAAAAAGTATATCGACTGTATCTTCCCCGGTGTCCATGTTGTCTTGTTGAGTTTACGTTTATATCTAGTTAGCGAATTTTTTTAAACGTACGTTTATACGGTGTTTAAATACCAATAACAATAGTCGATATTAATGTTTTCCACAGACAATTGTTTACAAAGTCTTATTGATGTCGATGAATTTTGTTTTAAATATTATTACTTAAAAATAAAAAAAAAAAAAACAATGTAATATACATCGGCATCATGCTTTACATGCTTTTAATAATTATGTATCCTACTGTTGTGTATAGTTTTTGTCATTGTCAGAGGGTGATAAATATTGAAAAATTATAGGGAGAGACAGTTTAAATCGATAAACTGTATGTAAAGCCCCCCGAATAACAATAAGAGAATTTTTATTAATAACACAAATTGGCATTAGTGAATTCGGGT
Source organism: Chelonus formosanus (assembly GCA_028641665.1). NCBI lineage: Eukaryota > Metazoa > Arthropoda > Insecta > Hymenoptera > Braconidae > Chelonus > Chelonus formosanus. The sequence goes on along the minus strand of CM054006.1, from coordinate 3,921,241 downwards.
TTGAAACCCTAATTAGGACCCTCTAAAAAATATTCTCCTACCGATGAAAATGCTCTTAATTGGAACGCGCATGATTTCCGCGCATTGAAAAATATATAGATTCATATACACACACATACTAAATACACATCGACACAGATTCATCAAATCTTTACGCTTAATACTTGAACTCATGATAATTCATTTGAATGTATTTCATCACAGTGTGATCAATTATGTCATTTTTGACACCACAATATTTTTCATTTTAATTAGATCTACAATATACATTATGTAATTCTGATGGATTCCCGGAATTACATTTCAAATATTCTAGATATTGATGTGTTTCATTTTCAAATGATTCCGTCAGCAATATATTGTACATCAAATTTATAAAACAATAAACTTTCGAATAGATTAAGCAACGATTTAAAATCAGTGATTGGCATTGAAATATGATGAGTTCAAGTATAAAGTGATAAAATCTCCAATAGTAGATATTATTTCATCTGGGTAAGTACGCGTGAGCGCCGGTCCGGCTCTCAATTTTGAAATAGCCATTTCGATTAAAGCGAAAAATGTGGAACTGACCCCCAAACCCGACGCAATAGAAGAAGGCAACCGGATCAAAAAACCGCCACATGAAATAACAGTTTCTCGCGCAGGACCCGGCTTCAGTTACTGTCAAATAATAAGAGCCTCGCGCTAAAGAAAAGAAATTTTAAATAATAATAATTATTATAGTAATAAATAATAATAACAATAATAATGATAATTATTATAATAACAATAACAATAATAATATTACTAATGGTATTGATAATGATAATATGAAAACTTTTTTGTGACAAATCCCAACAACAACAATCAACCCTCTCTTACCTCCCCCTCATCCACCTCATTGCCTACCCCCTCAACATCTCTGTAATCCTGTTCATACTTGGACCTTTAAGCTTTATAGTACGGAGTATATTATAACTATTAACATTTGTCCGAGGCTCTTCGTGATCAATGAGTGCATAATGCTCACTGATACACGTAGTAACTGTAGCAGTCATTAATGACTTGAAATTAAAAGGAACGGGCCCTGCGCCCAATCTCACTCACAGCACACACTGGGCCGACTCGTCCGATAGAATGTGCCTTCAGTGTTGATTTTATACGAAAAAAAAAAAAGTAAAAAAAAAAAAAATACTAAAATTATTCAAAGGGGCCCGACATAGACCGAATGCCCACCCAAAGCCTGATCGGTGCTCGCTCACTGCCCCGTTATTTCATATAACCCATTTTACACTTATTACATCACATAACATTTCATTCCCCTTTCATTCCAATCTACACTCCACACAAAACAATTCAACAAAAACAACGACACATATACAAAAACAATATGACATGACACTCAATAATACACACACCCCTATTTCAATCGTAAGAGCTCAAAGCTACCACAAAGAGGTTTTTATTTGGCAAGGAGTTCGGAACGCTGCAATACACGTATATTGATTAAATGCAATTATAATGCAATAGGTATATTTACATAATATTATATGTGTACTATGGTCTCTCCCACTTTCCCATCAGACATGTTCATCGTTGCGATGAGGCGTCGCGTCGATCCGCACTTATAATTATTATGATTATTATCAGAATTAAAAAAAAAAAGGATAAAATTGTAGTAATATGTGGAATAACATCAACCAATTAATGCGGATCGGTGGGTCAATCGTTGCGGCGGACATCTGTTTTATTACAAGTGTAGGCCCAAACCGCATAATTATAATGAGGAGCTACGTTATAGCTAACTTACTAACTACAATTAACATTATTAATTATTAAACAATTAAACAAGCAGTAAACAGTATAAACCGTAAATGCCCAATAATCATTGAATTGTGTGTCGACAACTACATACTACTACCTACCTATATCGAAGTAATAGCCGTATGTAAAAGGAAAAAAAAAACTTGTAATCTACCAGTTATATCCAAGCCAAACCATTCTATAAGCCAGCAATTAAACGCAAAAATAACATAAATAATATTCCCCCGATCCTTTGAAACCTGAAATGATAATGCCGAGAGAACGATTATTATGAGAGCAAGCGATGAAGAAAGTGAGATTAGTTAAGAGAGAATGATACCCTCAGAAATTGAATCCATCAAATCAACCAAACGCCAAGCAAAATAAAAAGGACATAATTACCGATCAACCGGATACTGAAACGTATAATTAAATAGCAAACTTAGGCAAATTGTAAAACTTTGTTCACGTTGTACGCACATGTGTGGGGAGACCATGTAACTTTAGCTCCGCCGCTCATACTAGGTACGAGTATAAAATGATGATTAGCCACGTGAGCGTGGATCTCTTCACTTGGTTGAATTATTCTCGCGCAAACAACGTCGCGACGCCGGCGTCAAATTGTACGATTTTATTCAACCTATGATTCCAGGCTTACTTGACTAAGTATTCGATTTAAACTCGACCGACATTCCCCTGGTAAATCAAACATCTCTTTACATACCTAATCCTGATCTATTCCCTATCCGTCGAGATAATGTTTACATATCTCGTTTCCAATTGCCCTTCCTTCCCCCTTTCCCCTTAAGATTCCATGATACCCTACGTGTTGTATTATCCGTTATTTTCGATATATTATTATATAGTGCTAATAATATTTAATGATAATGATATGACGACGATAAGAATTATTATTGGAGGAGACGTTTGGTCACACATAATTACAACACGCCATTTTCCTACGGAATCACGTAATAAACACATTAAATAAATTAACATTACACGTAAGAAAGATTCAATTGAACACGTACACACACATTCATGATGGACAAGAACAACAACAACAACAAAATAAAATAAAATGAATGAGAAAAAAAAATTAAGGAACACGAAAGCCATTTCGCCACCGTGTAACGCAATCAACGTTCACACTCTCACACACGTACACAAGATGTACCAGAAAGGAAAAAATGTGAACAGGAAATAAAATAATAAATAACAAACTAGTTGCCGTGTTTAAGAACACCAGACCTACCCGCGGGTCCGCTTCGATTTTTAGCTCCGCGAAGCCGAGGCACGTTAGCGCGGACGCTTCAAAACGACTCCGATACTCATATCCGGGAAGTAATAAATAGAATTAAATCTGTATTATTACTATTCATCTTATCAAATCAAATGTGTAGAATTAAACTAAATAAACCCGGAGTATAATAAACGGTGTCGTGATAACGCGTGTGTCGCACACTCGCCTGTTAACGGCTTTTCTGGCTGAGGTATTAATTCAGTGCCTCGTGGTTGAACAATTTTTGTACAGGATAAACAATGCATAAACAAATATAAAATCTTGAGTTACAGAGCAGCACTATACATACAACACAGATGATGTATATATTTTTACGTTACAGAAATATGCCTGTGCGTATACCCTACGACAGGCGCAATAAGACTGGTTCTCATTTCCCAAGACAATGCGTACATACATGTCCTTATTAAGCATACTAATAATATAAAATTTAATGATATTTGTATACGATTAAAGAAAAAAGAAAAAAAAAGAAACAGAAAAATATCTGGATATTAAAAAAAAAAAATGCCATTTTTAACGGGAATGCCCGCAAGCAACATCATTGGTGGAGTTGAAATTTCCGCGCGGTTAAATTGATTGTTTTCTGTAACCTTCGAGTGAGCTAGTCTATTAACTCACTCGAGAGTGTATAGTGACGATCGATTTTATTGGTAATTGACGAAATTTTGTACATATTATAACGTTTTATCAACCGGTTAAATTAACATCCTAAGTTTACAATTCGATCCTTATATATAAAAAAAAATAATCAATTCTAGTCGAAAAACCTAATTCGGACTCTAAAATTTATCGCGCAACGGTATTTAAGATTCGATGTTGCAGAGAAGACATCCAATAGATTGTTTGATAAAGGTTAAGAGCAATGATGTAATCCGCCATGTTGTAAGCGGGCATCTCGGCGGAAGCATAACGCGGGTAGGAGTCTCCAAAATTCCTGGTGATTTCGAGACGAAAAATCAAATCCCAGGAATGTCCGAACATTTTTAAATATTTAAATCTGTACCTTGTGATCGTGAGTCTGCTATGTGTGCTCTTTGGTATAACTCTCAATTTTTCTTCAGGTATTTCATCAAATATTAATAAACAGAAAAAAAAAAGTAAAATAATTATTATTATATTGTGAACTACAGTAAGTAGTCATTGTCATTATACCAACGGTAGAAGGCAAAATAAGGCCTAAAAATGATATTGAAAAGCTATGAGGATAGATTGGAAAAGTTGTTGAAATGTCTCATCATATTTTCATCATGTTAAAAATGTATGTAAAAAAAAAAAAAAAAAAAAAAAAATAGCAACATTTTTGATGAGCTCAAGTTGTACCAAATGGTAACAGATTTAGCAGAATCATGTGAACAGGGATACCATATGACACAGTTTTGAGTTGCAGTGCAAGCGAACATCTGTAGAGCCATATACATATAGTAATGTTGTTGTATCTTAGACGATAGAGAATAGTGAGTGTACATTTTCATAAGGGTTGCAGGTTCGTACTAATTTGAGGTTTAAGCGCGTGAGCGAGAGGGGCAAATTTGTAGCCAATAAAAAAAGAAAAAAAAATAAATAAATTTAATTCACATTAAACTACAGAAAATACACATTTACACACGCAAAGAAGATGGTAAGAAGTATTGGGAGAACGAGACAAAAAAATAAAATAAAACTAGACGACAAAAAAAATAAAAATGAAAAAAAAAAAAAAAATAAACGACGAGTCGAGGAGAATGTGAACTGAGCCTATGTAGCGATCGATCGATGTTAGATGTGGTCACCGGAGGCCCCGTCCGAAACGGGTGCAAGTAAATTTAGGTGTATAAAAATTAAATATTTCTCTCGTGGTTTAGGATGTTCTAAAAAAAAAAAAGAAAAAATTATTGTAAAAACAAAGGATTTATTATACAAAAAAATTTTTAGGGACAGAGGGTGCACGTGTATTGCAAAAAATGTGAGAATAAATATGAATGCTTAAGTGAGCACATGGAAAAATGAATTTATGAGTGTGAAATTATGTGAACATACGAAGCTGCCAAAAAATCTATTGTAAATTTTAAGGGGTGGGGGGATGCTTCGGTCGTCCGGTGACCTCGTTGTGATCTCGATCTTAGCTCGAAGTTCCATAGGTGCAGGATCGTTAATATTTTCCGGTTAGACCGAGGAATCAAAAGTTAATACATAACAAAATTCATGAGTGAATAAATAATATTATAACTTAAGTGCAACAATAAAAAACAATGCTAATTCACTGTCAATCAAATGATCCAGCACCCCTGGTAATTTCGACAGTAGTATATACGCTCGTCTCGATTTCGGCCAATATAAAACAAAAAAAGCAAACGTTTCCGGGTTTTTATATATTTTTGGCAACGATATCTCGTTACTATTTAAGATTTAAGCGTAACAAAAAATGGGTGAGAAAAAAAACGGGAGATTAAAAAAATAATACACGAATACGAGGTAGGTAAAATAATAGGACACAATGCTGTCGTAGAGATTTCGACAGGTCAAACGGTTATAAGATTTGATAAAAACGATGGCAAGGTATATTTAAATATTCGTATCAAAAGAATAAAAAAAAAAGTGCAGGGCCTCGAGGTGGCGACATACGAGGAATATTAGAGTGTGAACCCGAAGCATGTAATGATCGAGTGAAAACACAAAAGAAAGGTAAAGGAAAAAAAGTAAAAAAAAAAAAATGCTGAACTACTAAAAAAAAAAAATATTATAATATATGGCTACAAGTACAAATTACTTCGATTACTGCGCGTAGGTGTATTGATGTGTGGACAAAATTTGGTTGGCCGATAACCGTTTTTGGAACCATCATACTGCGTATCAAAGTATGTAAAATTTATTGATTAAATGCTAGCGTACTATGATATAATGTAATCTAATAATGTATTATTGTAATGACGAGTTTAAATGATTAAGTTAATCTGAAGTTTAGAAGCGTGAGAGTGCACGTGAATAAAAAAAAAAAGAAGACAAAAAAGTTATTGTGCATACGAGCGACAAAAATTGCATATTTATAATTAAAAATTGTGTATTATGATTACTGCGATTGTGATCGGTATCATGGTCATTGTCATTATAGCCACATTGTCATCGCGATCGCTACGAATATTTATTATTACAATTATTATTCTCATTGTTTTGTCACTGTATCTTTATAATTATTGTGACGATGATTATTATTGAAATTGTATATGAAAAAAACTACAAAAAAGAACGTAAAATTGTACACAGTTTCAAGACACATATTATATAAATATATATATACGTTCGGGCCATTAAGGACGAATTATAAACAAAAAAAAAGTGGAATCACTAAGGAGTGAAAAAAGTGAGGTAAACTTTAGGGCAAAATGAGAGTTAAACAAAAATTTTCATACTAAATTTGGTTGCGTGGAGATGACGGCCTACGATGACAAATGTTGTGTATAAAGATGAAAATAATTTAAGTAATAATCTTGGTCGTTCCTGGCTGAAAAAAAAAGAAATTTAAGAGAAAAAAAAATACTTATACGAAAAAATTTAGCAAGATTAAGCAAATTTTTTGGAACGAACAGATAAATATCAACTTGTACGGCCTTGATATCGATGCACTTTCCACGCCTCACAAAATTCTATTTTTGTAAGCATATTTCTATAAAGGCATACTAACGATATGGCAAAATTTATTATTCTTAGTGTGGTGAAAATGAAAATTGAACGTTTAGATTTCGTTAGTATAGTGTAAAAAATTTACGATGTCTAGGTCCTATTCGTATATTTGATGGATGAAGCGGAGAAAAAAAAAATAATAAAAATTATATGTCGACGGCGGTAGGTTGTAAAATTGTACATAAATTGCAAGAGGAGACGTGGAGAGTTGCCGTACGATTCAGCGGTCGTTACGGGTTTTTGTAAAAAAAATAACTTTCGAAAAAAATACTAATTATCTAAATTTATCGATGCTAAAAATTATTTTAAAATAATATGTCGTTATCGTATGGCCGTTAACAATCCCGCAAACGTTTTCTACGTCACATCGCTGAGTATAAGACCGTTTTTGTCAAGCACGATCAACTATCGTTACTTTCATCTTAGTGTATATTTTTGGCGTGCCCTTATACCTTTTACGCATTTATTAACTCTAAATTTCAAAGACTTATGAAATTTCGAATAATAAAATTTTATTAATAAACAGAAAAGAAAAAAAAAACATTAAAAATTACAACATTAAGATGTTGAAATAACGATAGTTTATTCGTCTATAAAATGTTTATTTGAACGTTAGTTTTACCTATTTTTACTGTAAATTAACAAACGGCACGTTCCTACTAATTATTTGTCAATTCAACTTCATTAATTATTTTACTGTATCATTACGATAGCCCAACAATCCTGGAACTATAGGAAAGTGGTTTATGACAAGGGCAACAGAACTAATGAGATACGCGCTAATGCGTAAAAATTTTGGAAATATTTCGTTCGATTTTGTAAAATTTGTGCGCCAGTGTGTTACCGGATTTTTTCACGGCCTCGGTACATACTAGCGCACGAAAATAGGCCACACACTCTACGATACACGAAGTGCTACACCAAGTGTGCAAGACGAATTTGTGAGAACGAACGAGAGCGAGAATGCGAGAGTAAAAGGAAGATAAGGAGACACAAAAGTATCACGGACAGCCGTTCACATACCCCCCGCAAGACACAAATACACACTCACAAGGATGACCACACAAATATGAGACACACCACAATATTATATATATATATACGACTCCATAGATGATGGCGCGGCACACTCACATAGTGTCTCTCGGATTGTTCCACAAAACTTTTCATTCGAGTTTGCTTCAAGAAACCTTCTGTTTTCTAATGTATGACGTGTTGTTGTCGATATATAAAATAAACTTAATAAAAAAAAAAAATACATCAATAATGTGTTTATCTTTCTTCATCCCTCTATCACTAATATTTTATTTTAATTTCTTTCAGTTTATCATGAAAAAAAAATTATAATTCTCTAGTAGACTAAATCATGCTTTATAAAAACTTACTATTAATTAAAAATTATTTTTCCACTTACATAAGAGTAGATGTATCCTTTATAACTTAGGCCTTGTGCATAGCTAAACTTGTCTCCTGTTTAACACCACAAAGGTTGCATGAACGTTAATGCTTCATCAAGTTTATAATGAAATTTAAACACTTAAACGCATCTTAGACATATGATCAGTGAACTCTTTTTTACACTCGATTACTATGTATTCGTATATCCAAAAACCTTTTTCTTCTCATTAGAGTCTAATTATTTGTGCTCCTACAACAAAAAAAATATTTTTAATTAGTAATTATCGTTAAAATATTTGACAGTAAAATATTTTATTTTAAAATTTAACAGCGACACTTGTAGTAATTCTGCAAAACTACTTTTAATTTTACAAAGTTGATAGTAGGTAATGAAGGAAACAAGATAATCGTTAGTCGGTATACATATCATTAGGTGATAACAAATACTTCGAATGATAAGTTACCATCTATTTTAAAAAAGATTTCTACTATATTTACTGTCATTGATTGGATAATGCTTTGAAATAAATTTTTCGAGGGAGAGAAAACAAACCGACCTCCACTACAAAGAAAATTATCATTCGAGCAGAAGGCAAGGGTAATAAACCTATAGCTGGAGATATTTTATTCGTCTTTGTTGAAATTAAATACTTCCTACTGTCATACTTGTCTGCGGAATGCTGTACCTGTCTTAAATTGAAAAGAAAACTTTCCTTGAGACTGATAGTGAAAGAAATATTTAATTTTTCGGGTAAAAAATTCAAAACATTCCCACACCGGGAATCGAACCCGGGTCTCCTGGGTGAAAACCAGGTATGATAACCACTACACTATATGGGACATTGATATGACATCCGCAAAAAATTCCGAAGCAGAAAAATTCTCTATTCAAAATCTAATTGGAATGATAGTCATCTGAACGTTTCCCAAAATATCATAGGTTTAGCTAAAAATTTTTCAATCTTCCAGCTGTGAAATTATTTCAAGAGAATAAACAACTTAAACGTATCTACAGATGAATGAATTATTTTCACTGCTATATTTCGATAAATAATTTATCAATTATTACAAGGCGTAAGGAATAACAGTTAATTTCAAGCAATTCCTATCAATTTTCGTAAATGTATCGTAACTAACGATTAATAAAATCAAAATAAGATATTATCGTCTATAGCGGAGCTTTTTACTGCTATGCTTAACGTAGATATCATATATTATTAAAGTAGGAACAATATTTAAATACTGTTATAAATGATAACCCGTGAAAGGTACACTGCATAAATTTTTATAGACTGTAACATTTTTTAATTGATGGTAGAATAAATGACATAAGTTTCGATTACTCGGTGTGGATAACACGCTATATGAGTTTGCTAACAAATGATAACTCAGAATTTCAGGGGATCAATATCAACGCGTATCTTAGCAATGTTTTTTGAATACATATTATCAAATTGCAGTCATTAATGAAATTTCATTTCAAAATATCCTTAGTCTCCATTGATTAGCGTATTCATCAACATTGCGATAATTTTTTGATAAAGTAATTACTCTAAAAACAGTTTAAAGATTGTATAAAAATATTTTAAAAGCCAAGATTTCAAATAAAAAGGAATCCAAGTTTGATTATCTTGGGTAAGTTTCAATCATGTTACTTTTGAAAGTGATGAGTAAAATAATTTGGAGCGTAAAATTTCTAAGTAGTTCCTATTACTAATAATTGATCAATACTTACTCTGTACCTGGCCAATATCCATTAGCTTTATCTACCATATCTTTCTTTCAATTTCTTACCAGTAGCTATAACCGACGATTTTTCCATAGCTCGTGAATAAGAGAATACATATGTTGATGCTTGTATGTATATGTTGTAAAGAGTAAGTACTCGAAATAACCTGCTTGATTCCCCTCCGTACGTTGTGTATTCTCATCAACTATACACGTATCACGCAACCAAACCACATGAAACAGAAAAAAGAAACTAAAAATTGTTTAATAATGGGTGAATATATTTATTTAAAATGTTTCTTCTGACACATGCAGGAAGAGAAACAGCGGTTAGTGAGAAAAAAAATTTTTTTTTTTCAACAATACTGAGTACTCTGTAATCAGAATACTCAGTTCTTCCTTTAGAGTTGATTTTATATCTCAAGTAGCATTGACTTCTAGACTCGACTGTACGATAAATGAGCAAATTGTAGCTACAATGTTGCACAAACTTGTACAGACAGCGACAAAAATTTGATAAAATATTGCATTACTTGGTGTTTGTGAACCTGACGTTTGTTGCCAATCCAGTTTTACTAAAGTAGCCTTGCCTGTACTAGCATGATTAATGAATGAATGTCTTCACATGTAATATTCTTATAGAATAAATTTTTTTATCTGATAGTGTAACCTTTTGAGGTAGTTAATTTCAAATGAATCATACAGTTTAATTGATATTTGTCAGAAATTGTTCAAAAACTTATTCAAAGATTTTTTTTGTAAGAATAAAGAGAACAAATTTAAAACCTGTTTTAAGTCAATAATACATCGATTGATTTCAACTTGAAAGAACGTTCGTGCATTTATATGGGAAATGCAAAATACTTTTCGAATATTAAGTTCATTTACAGATTCGCATGTATAATTTAATCGGCATTTGCCTATATTTATCAGATGTATGATATTTTTCTACGGAAATTTTGTAACTATCGTGACCAGTCTATATATATACATCTATGAAAGCAAGTTGTAAACTAACATAAAAAAGAGTATTTTTAGCAAAATATTATTTTCCAAGAATGTTTTTTGAATATTTAAAATAATATAATTTACATCCCATTCATAAAAAATTTAATTAAAAATTATTTTATTTTTTACATGCAATAGTAGTATCATTTGCTATTTAAATTTATCTATAAAATAAGTTGCAATTTGCAGTCAGTCTTTCGTCATATTTTTTTCTCTTTACGATACGTGACCAGAGATTTAATTAGAAAATAGTTAATTTGGGAAAAAATTTGTTACAAAATCTTATGCACCACTAGTTCAAACGGAAGTTGAATTAAATGACGCGTAAGATTATGCATCTTTATGTAAAATCAAGTAAAAACAGTCAAGCTTACATTTATGCATTCTTGGACCTCCCTACCTATATCTAATAACATAGCTACAAATAGCTCATTTTTTAGTTCAGCTATTGCAGGCTCATTTGACTAATAATAAGTAGTAATGATACCTATTATCTTTATTCTGGTTTATTAGTTTTGATGTTAATTTAATAAACGTTTTTACTCATTAAAAATAAAATTTCTATTTAAAAAGACCGTCAAATGAAATCTCACAATGGTTGAAAAAGATATTTCCCTTCACTTTTACCATGTACATGCACCCTTTTTAATTGGTTTTTTCCGCAAAATGACACTCTATTTAATTGACTATGAGTAATAGTTTTACAAAATTGGTATAAACATCAAGCAAATAAAATCTAGTTATCAAGTCCAAAGACAATAATACAAGGTCAGACAAGTGAATAAAATGCAAGTGAACAGCATGGTTCATGCTTTTTTATTAGAAGAACCTTGCAAACATCAAAATTAATTTAATTCGTAAAAGGAATAAACAGATTATATCAACGAGTATACTATAAGTTTTTTTGATTTTTTAATGTACTCTAATGTTTTTTTTTTTTCATTCATTGCTAAATGTTTACATACAAGAAATCTTTATAAAGTTCAAAATCTTTTAAATATAAAAACGAATGATAATTTTTGAAGACACATAGATTTAGTAATCAAATTAAACATTATGTCTTATTCCGTTCAAAATGCAATATTTTAACTTCTTCACTGAGGACCTTGAGAGTTTGATATGAAAAAGATAGCATCGAAGCCTTTTACATTTCAATTTATTGATGCAAGACTCCGCGTAACACTTTAGTCGTAACCGTTTTTGATATTTCAACGGCAAACATAATTTTAAAAATTATATTCCTCAATAATAATTTCTATATAATGATGTGAATCATCAAAATATTGATTTTCTTCCGAAAAAAGAAGCTGAAGTCCTTCATTTATAAAAAACAAAAAATTTTTCATTTCTATATTAACATTGCATACAGAATAAAATATAAGATCTAGTGATATGAACATTTTTGAATATATTTTATCGTTCAGTTTCATGGCACATGTTACTGATAGGGTCATGATCTGGCGTTTTTTTTCTTTATATCTCATCATAAAACTATGATAAAAATAATGAACTATTGAATGATAATGAAATTATACTTTGTATGTTTTTAGTCATATTATCATCATTATCCACGATAATTTAAATATACTAATGGAAGAAATAAAAATTACATGTTGATAATGATAATTAATTAAAAAAAGCATTCAAATGAATGATAAAATTAAATGTAAGCTGTGAAAAAAATAAATAACCTGAACAAGTCAAATTGAACTATATTATTTCATGCCGTAAGCCATATCTTTTAAATGCAAAAATAAATTGTAAAGTTTTAAATCGAAAGAAATCGTTTTATAAAGAGAAAAAAGGACAAAAAAAAACAATTGGTGCACGAAACAGGTTACACTTGGCTGATCGTGTTCAATTTTTTATTTTAAGTGAATCAATTAATACCTCAAATTTCCATTCTAGTCTTTATCGAGATTTCGTTTTATGAAGCCATTTATTTATTTTTCATCATAAAAAAATGTTATCCATTTAAAGTTCAATTTATCTTTAATATTTTCGTGAATATTTTGGAAAAATTCGAGTGACTGTTAAAGCAATTAGTGTTTTATAACTTATTGCATAAAATGTCAAAAATCGTTAACCAATTTACAAGAAGCTTCTAGCTTTTACACTACTACTGCAAGATTTACCCATTTCATTATTCATCTAATTCTGTTGGACACTTTATAAAACAGCTGCAGCTGATGGTACCAATAGTAGAGCACTTAGTATTCATGAATATAAATATAAAGATATGTGATTTTAATACATTTTTATAGTTTAATGTAGTAGATAATAATAATTAAGATAAACTAACAAAATAGTTAGTAAGAAATAAGCTATCAATCAATAAATAGTTTACATTGATATTCATTTATTTTTCTAATTTAAGATATTATTTTAATTAATAAAGCAATTGATAGAGTAAATCATTGAAATAGATTATCAAATTGAATTTTTAAAAACTGTTAATAATAAGAAATTAATAGTAACAATCAGTTTGAAGAAAATAAAGTAGCTATTGAAATTAATCTACTGGATAAATCTTGGAATAAATATTGCCAAAAAAAATGATAGATAATGAGACTTTTCGAGTAAGTGAAAGTAAAAATTCATGAGTGTGAGGATAATAAAATAATGAGGTACATTAGAAGAAAATAGGGTTCAGTGAAGTGATTATTGTAATTTTACCAGAAACTTCCTACTGATTCACACTAAAGAGGCCTTATTACGTGGTATATTTTGACTTTTAATATATCTTGATGTATTAAAATAATTGTAGCAATAATAACACCTGATATGATGTAGTTGAAAATCCAAGACCACTAATGTACATTAAAAGTTTAAATTTGAAAAAGGTAATATTTGTAAAAGAATACTTGCACAAGAAATTTTCTTAATAATTATTAGTTAAGAATATGAAACCGTTAGGATACATACGAAGAAATGAATAAATAATTAACCTAAGCAGCATAAAAATTTACATACTAATACTACAAATCGAAACACCTACATCCAAGTTTTTTATTCAACTTTACCTGCATCTAGTTAAACGTTTTTTAGTGTAGAACGATCATGTATTTTTATGTAGTACTTCAATCAAGATCATTGATGATTAAAAAAAGTGTATCAAATTATACAATGATCTTACGAATTAATTTTAAAAACAATTTACTATATAATTCAAAAGCTGTACCAGCTTTAATTTTATTTCTAATTTTCATTTTCAGTAAAAAATCTATTGTTATTATCCTCTTGAATAGATTTGATTAATTTTCAAGTTTTGTTTCTGCTTTTTAATTTGTTAGTAAAATGTGTCAATCATAGCAGTCAACCTTAGTATTATGAATATCCTGAGTTCTTTACTGATCTTTTTCTAGCTGAACTCTGCATGGAATACGTATTTTTCATTCACTCGTGTTATATCGAGAACCTATCATTAGACATTTAAGACATTAAAACAATTATTCTGTCATGTCTACGCTACACTTCATGTTTCCTATAGCGAAAAATAAAATTCATACTGCGACCAATAGACAAAATAAAAATACATAGTGTAGAGAAACAGCTGTCATAAATTTTGTGTACCATTCACACCATATGTATTAAAATTAGAATCATAATACCAGCATCATAATTATGATATAAAACGCAGTTACCAAAAAAGATTAATTCAAAATAGTGTTTAAAAATTCAAGTGAACCAGCATTATCAATTTCTTTCAATAAAGGATTTGCTATACAATGTATAACTGAACTTGTATATTGAACAAGCCTCTTAATTGACTGAATGGTAATAAGTCATAAGAGTTGATGAAGGTGCTCGTTCATAAAGAATACAAATTATCTAAAATGATCTCGACTATAAGTGAAACATTATTAGATAATACGAAAAAAATATGCCTTTTGTTATTGGCTTTATCCTTCGTGTCTGACATTATTGCTACAAAATAAAAAAAAGAGTTGAACCAATATATAGCACTTTATTCGAGGGCACGTACCGCAATTGGAGTCTGTGCGTGTATTCTTCAGCATACATGCAATTACTATGAGCACGAAAAGAAGTTCGCCAACTCTGTATTATATCCCCGTCGGCACGTTAAAAATTCACAGACCATACACACTGCAATTCTAACATAAGCATACGAATACATTATAAACCATAACCAGCAAAAGAATGTTAACGTTGCGTGGCAACGCTTCTCTTCTGACACCCTTCACTAGTAATACATACATACGACTGAATATATGCCATGAATAAATATCCATTTTATCAACAATACTAATGTTTAGTATTTATTTTATCGTAGTGAGCTTATTGCCAAACACTCAACTGTTTAGTCTTCAAACTCATTTAACTGCGCTTAAGTGTTGATAACAATGAATGAGTAATATCTAAATATCTGTTACATTCAGTATAATTTGTATATAATCGTTCAATTCCAATAAATATTAAATGATAAAAATTGATAAATAAAATATTCTTTATTTAATTCTTAGCAGAAAAAAATCAAGACTTCATTGACGTCTTTTAAATGCAAAATAAAATATTCATGGCAAAAATTAAATTTAAAATACAAAAGATTTTTGACAATCTGCTAGTCACATTTTTGAAGTTAATTTTCAAATATAAAGAAAGTTCATTCATTTTTGACAAAATAAAACTCCAACGCCCGAGGGTTTGCTTTCATTGTTCCTCTAAACGCCACAGCAGAATTTTCTAAAAAACTCCAATTCTCACTAACCGAAACCTAAAGTCAATATTTTCCACAACTTAATTTAAAAGATTTAAAAAAAAGGACCCAAAATCAATTTCACAAAAGATGATTGAGAAGCATATGCTGTATAGTTCAACGGATCGATGAATCAAGAAGATCAAGAAGAAACCAGTGAGGTAGGATAAGATCATGAACAATGAAAGATGATAGAAGAATAAATTTGTATCAGAAAAGCTATTGACAGTTGCATCTTCAAGGACGCAAAGGTCCGATTTTGCAGAGAGAAATTAACAACAATAATAATTATAAATCAAAAAACCAAGAAAAAAAATACATATTCGTCTTATGATCAATAATAAGTCATTGCTCAAAAGATTCAAGAGGACTGAATTTTTTCTGTTTGTTGTTTTGTAATTCCTTACTTCTCTAAATGTGTGATCAGAATATTCATCAAATGCCGTTAGATTAAATTTTCGAAATATTATATACTACATCTATACATGTATATGAAAACACCGATACCCTTCTGAGAACTTTTTGAAATAATTGTAGTCTTCAAAATATTTATGAAAAATTTTGTTTTTAGTATCCTCACCATACTAATCATTTCCTCTACACTTATTTTAAAGATTAAGTAAGTTAAAATATGTATTGAAGCATAGCATTTTATAAAAAGTAATTCAAAGATTATTGCAATATCTGTATATATATAGATTGGGATCAACAAACAAAGCTTCACGACGTGAAGCTTGGCTGCTGTATGATGAGAAGGTAAAAGCAGCTATAAGAGAGTAGTAAATGAAGTTTGATCGTAAAATCTCTTTCATCGTTATTATCTTTCTGTAATTCGAATTCGGTGCACCTATCCGCTGCTTTGTCTATCCTCATAATTTAAAGTGTGATGTAAAACTTAATAAACAGTATATTTACCACATTATAAATAATTTCCAGCTTCACCAATTCCAATTGAACGATTGAACAGGTTGAAAAAAATCTGAAAACATTTGAAAATATTAGAGAGAGCTAATTAAATAACATTATTCAACTTAAACTCAATTATAAAATATTATTAAACATTATACACTTCAAGTATATTTGAACGATTCTTATATAATCACTGTGATTATTATTATTTTTATGATTATAGTTATGATGATTTTTTTATCATTTTTATAATTATTATATTTTTTTGAAACAATATCATCGTGATCGCAATTGGAAGAATGTAATGTTATTATGCAATATAAATATATATTTTTCATATTAACAACAAAGTTCATGTAACCTCACGTTGCTCATTATTTAGTTATTTACATGTTGAAAATTATATTAAACAATCACTCATTTTCACTTATATTATTTTGTGATTTTTTAAGAAATCGCATTTAAATTAAATTATTGGAATGTTAGAAAAAACTCTAAGTAATACATTTATCTTTTGAATTTTTTTCCTGATGAAAGTTGATAGCTTCTTAAGAAACTATTTTCTATCAAATATTATGCAATATATAATAGTAAATAATAACTTCTATTATAGCATAAATATCAATAATAATGTAATTATTGAAGTATGATTTTAGTTCAATTAAAAATTAAAGTTTTTGTTTCGAAAAGGCCTGAACAATTAGCAATATGTGAAAATAAATAAAAATTGGATTATTAATATTTATTATATATACGTATGCGTGTAAGAATAAAATGCATGAGTGATTCTAACAAAAAAAGAAGAGTGGAAGCTACTAATTCACACACAATACACTTCAAATTACTTTAAATATATATAAGATTGTTTATTAAATTTATTCACCAGATTAAATTTAACTTAGTAAAAGCTCAGTGTACTTTGATATCCACAAATATGGATGAGTTTAGAATTTTTTTCTGTTTATACGAACATGGGAAGAATTCTGTAGTTTCTATAGTTTCAAGCATTCTTTTTATTACTATAGTAATAAGTCTATATTTTAAACGATTTTAAAATATAACGTACAATTATCAGATAAAATTGACGAATAAAATTTGATAAAAAATTGAAAAAAACTAAAGCTGCTAATTTTACCTTGAAATTTCAGGATTGTTCTGCCATGTCCTTTCTGAAACAATCATTAAAACATGATAATGTTACAGAAAAAATGTAAATATTTGCTCAGTTTTAATTTTCAAGGCAAAGTTTGAAAGAGTTACACTTGTCTTCTATTAGTTCTTGTTGGAAATTTAGGATTATGGTGTAGGAACAATAATTAAATATAGACTGAATTTGTTTCGTTATATCAAAATATGAATACTTTATTTAACGATAACGGATTGTGCTGAGATGTGCGTCTGTATCCTTCAGAGATTTTCTCAAGACAAACTAAAAATTTCCTTAAACATTACTTTACAGTAAAAACAACCAATCCTCTCTTCTTTGTTCATATTTACAGATGTCTGCAGTATGTAGCATAATATTGAATAAAATCAAAGGGTCCTTTGACTGACCCAAGTACTTGAGGTCATATATTAAAAAAGTAATAAAATAAAATAGGAATGGTTTGAAGTCCTTACAGATGTGTATTAGAAATACACATGATTATATTTCTCGAACTTAAAACTAAATTGTTAAATAAACAGAGAATAAATTGAGATTCATTTTTGTTCAGAGAATTCAACAGTTCTAAATTGAAGTTAAATATTTTACGTAAAATTATTTGATAAGTGATTTTGATCCCAATGGTCTACAGATGTTAGATTTATATAAGCCTTCAGTGTTGTTATAAATAAAACATTAAAAAATGTCGTAGCAAAAAATTTATAAAAATATTTGCAACATATGTAACTACTTAAATTATTAGTTATCATAATCAAATCACAAATCATTGTTACTTCTTTAATATTTTATAACTCTAATTAGATTTCAAAATAAAAATTATATACATACCTGTGCTATCGTAAACACAAATGTATTTTTAATGTATTGTTACTATAGATTGAATTGATACTTCAATCGATAAATAATGATAACATTATGATCGATTATTGTAAACAAGTGAATACATTAGACTCAATATATCAATGTACATTAAATTGATTCAATGTATATACAATGTAGCACAGCATGAAGAAATTGATGTAATATTGACCTTGTTCATCGTGTTAATAAGTCACACATTACTAATATAGTCATTTATTTATATGTATGGTATGCTTTTTTTTCATATCCGACAAATTTTCATGACTTATTAAGACTTTCATTACGAATAATTGTAACCTGAATTATTAATTATATATAAATATTATATTTAGTAAAAATTCTCATTTTTCCCGATACTTTC
Source organism: Chelonus formosanus (assembly GCA_028641665.1). Taxonomy (NCBI): domain Eukaryota; kingdom Metazoa; phylum Arthropoda; class Insecta; order Hymenoptera; family Braconidae; genus Chelonus; species Chelonus formosanus. The sequence goes on along the minus strand of CM054006.1, from coordinate 3,902,346 downwards.
TACTTCCATTTTGATCTCCATGTGTACCTGTAACATTCAGAACATTTCGAAATATGCATGATTATAGGTTTACAAGTACAATTATCGGAAAAAACAAAAATTAAAAAGTTAGGTTATATTATACAAATACTTAAAAAAAGAATTTACATTTATTTCAGCAATAATCAAACATAAATTCTTCGGAGAATCATAATTTTGACTAAATTGATTATTTTAGATGATAAAAAAACTTGAAATTCTGCTTATTCAATGACGCACATCAAAGAGTGACTTCAGATCAATTAGACATTAGAAAAATGGAGTCATTTTAAGATGTCTTAGTGGTAAATTTGTCACCAACACCCTTTCTTGAATGCGCAAAATAATCCCCTCTGTAGTTACGATAACTGCTTGCCTAACAAACCCCACCTTTTGCGATTTGTTCTTCCTGTATGCTGGTCTACCGACGGCCTTCTTTACCCCACCATTTGTGACTTCTCTACTATCTCTTTCTCATTGCTGCCACTCGTATATTCGCCTCTGTCGCTACTGTCGCGCCGCCGTTGCCGCCGTCGTCTCATTGAACCACCACAAACTAACGTGCATTACCACGGAGTGCTGCCGTTACCAACACTCTTAGTGAGCAACGGACTACATATTGGTGATGATCAGACTTTCGGTCTCGCTTGAAAATCTGTTTTTATTTCGTGAATCTGTGAATGGAAGTTATTATTTTGTAATATTGATAAAACTGTTTCTTATTATTATTCTATACTTAGTATCAATGCAATAAATGGTGATTTTCGAGAACATTATAGAAAGTTGTAGTTAGTTTCTTTATTGCAGTCTTTAGAAAGACTCGTGTCTTTTTCATGTTTACATGAACACAAATAGTGAAAAATAAGTTTTGATTTTTTCCGTTTCACCTTGATATTTGGTATGGACTTGGAAACTTGGTAACAATAAAAATATGTTTTTAAATTGTATATGACCAAAGGCACTTTGAAATATTTGCAGGCGTATTTGGGGGGTTGGACCTTGACTTCCGGGGGCGGTGACTCCCTGCTGTTGCTGCGCCTGTTCCACGTGACAGGCGCGAGCGCGTACTTGGTGCGCAGCGTGTGCACGCGAGTTCAGAAGAAAGAAAATAACAACAAAAATATTGAGAAAAGAAAAAAGTGCGATGTGCGTGTTTTTTACTTATCACCTTGATACATTTTGAATCGCACGCGATAATGAAAATTCACTGATTTTGTATTGGAATATTTTTGCGTGTATTCTAGAAAATACACTTTAACCACACGGCGTGGGAATAAATAAAAAATAATAAAACTTTCTTTATTTTCGGCTGTTGATTGTGGCTTAGCAGTTGTTACAATCGTGAGAACAACGAATAATGCAGAGAAGACACAAAAGTTTTAAAATTCTGTATTGACAGGTAAGAAAATACATTGTTATTTTATATCAAAACCACAAAATAGCTGAAAATGAGTCTAGTGTATAATAATTTCTTTTTTCGTTTCAACTTACAGAATTTTCATTGAATCCAAATATAATTAAGTTTCATTCTTTAATGAACTCAATATATCACATGTTAACTTAGTTGCTAATTATAAAAGGATTTCTAGAGATAAATCTAACGTCAATTAATTGGCAAGTATCAGGAAGAGAAAAAAAACGGCACAATCATGATTTTAAAACACTTACTTCCGTGACTGAGCTAGTACAGTTTAAATACAAACAATAGTTAAGAAATCTATGTTGAGGACAGTAGATCATTTTTAACTAAATTATGACACGAAATGTAAACATGTGAGCAATTATATAGATGGCTCATATTCATCTTGATAGTCATCAGATTGCTATATAAGTGTAAGAGGCTAATACAATGTTACCGTTGCGGGAACTTGCTCAATTACTACATGGTTATTTTTGATTATTGGACACAATGACAAACTCGAGTAACTTGTAGTATCTAACATAATCTCACTTGCTGATAAAAACACATTAGTAGTAGTAAGTCAAATACATGCAACATGTGTTTATATGATATGATAACAATGTAAAAAAAACTTGAGTATTTAATATGATTATAGAACTACTAAAAACTAATACAATTATGCCGTTGGAAATTACAAGAAAATTATTAAAACTCTTTCCAAGCTAGATAAGTTTAGAGGGGTCATTTATTGCAATATCTACTCACCATAGAATGTAACTTCCTCTTAAAAAAAATTCAAGCATGTCACTCATAGAATTATATTTTTTTTATAAAAAAAATTACAAATAATAGGATAGTTAACATGAAGAGAGATTTTCACGTGCGTGTTTCTTTACTGCAACTACTTATTTATCAACCTGTGTTAAAAATTAACTACACTGGATGAACCTGGAAAAAACGAGAATTAAAATAAATCTATCAATCTTTTCAATGCATAATAGATGTAGAAATTTACATATTATTTACTGCATTAGCTGATAATATACAATGTAACTATTTTTTTCTCTACGCTGATACTTGAAATTATAAATATATTAAGTTATGTATCAATTAGTTGACGCAATCTTGTTCTAAATATGTAGTCGTTAGTTACATCTATATAAATGATAGATCAATACCTAAACTTGTACATCTATGAAATAGAAGTATGATGTATTGATACATAAGAATGAGATCAACATATCTTCATTTTTTAACTAACTTTACGTTACAATACTTATGAACATTGCTCATTGCTAGAGGGCAACTTTCGTGTCGATAGTTAATTAATTCATAGTATAATATAGTGAATAATTCAGCAATCGATTATGCAAAATTATCATTTATACACTCTTTTTATATATTGATTCACTGCCCCGCGGTTAATGCCTATATTCTCATTTTAATAACAGTTCATACTACTTATCACATGATATCTTCTTATAATTAACTGAATATATTGACAAAGTTAGCGAATATTGGATGATGCTTAATTATACCATTGTATTATGAGATCTCATCTATTTTTTTTACACTTATTTTCAATATGATCTTATCAAATATTTTTCTTATTTCTAATGAATAATTTAATTCTGTTTAATAATTAAAATGGACTTACATAAAAAATTTATTACTTTACCAAGAATTTGCAGTATAGAAAAACATACTTATGGATGGTTCAAAATATGACATTTATTATTTAGTAAAATATATTTTTACTATTTAATTTAATTTTAAAAAATGTCTAATGAAATGAATAAATGCATTCATGATAGGAATTTCAATAATATGTCCAATATTTTATTAGAGATGTTCTTGCAATACTTTTAGTACTGGTTATTTACATAGTAATACTTTTCATATAATTTACCCCTAGCCTATAATAATTGAAATTATTTTATAAAACTAACGGTTTTATTGATTATTAAAATATAAAATTGATTAGGAAAACAAGTTGTCATTTGATATTTTTTATTTTTACAGATTTGAGATCCTGGCAAAGGTTATTGATTTGAGCTGTAAAAATGCTGGAGAAAAAAATTTTTCATGTATCAAAACAACGGTGGAAAATTTCATTTAAGTAAAAGAAAGTAGTGCAAAAAATTTTAAATATTTATAACAATCTCATTTGACATAAAGTGATATTATATGAATCTAGTGATTAGACAATTTAATATTTAATAATGAGTAGTGAAAACGAAATTTCATCATTTCCTAATGATGTCAATTCTTCTGGAAATGGAAACTCAGGAGTGAATTCAAGAACACCTCCAAATTGCGCGCGTTGCCGTAATCACCAATTGAAAATTGCTCTCAAGGGGCACAAAAGATACTGTAAGTATCGAAATTGCACTTGTAAGAAGTGTATTCTTACCAAGGATCGTCAAAGAGTTATGGCTTTACAAACAGCTATCAGAAGAGCTGATGACCAGGACACAACAAGAGTTCGCAGACCGGAAGAGGTTATTTTTTCTTTGTTCTTTAGGAAAGAGTATATGATTTTTTTGTTGAATTCTTTTAACCAAATCGTGACTACTGCACATATGTTTTGTGTTCATGTTTACAGATTTTTTAAATTTTATTACTTTATTAAGGTCATAAGACATGAATTATAGCTCTTTTAACCACTAACACATGATATGAACGAAACAACTTTTTATTTAATAAAAAGAATGTTTTATTAGTTGTAAGCTGCTATTTGAATAGAAGTTGAACAACATTTTTTTTAATAAGTTACAAAAAATATCATTATTCATATATATAAATTGTTTTTACTAGTGTACTAAAAATAATGTTTTCATTTAGCCCTAAGAATCTTTTCCATCATAGTCAACTATTCAAACCATTAAAAAAATCTATTGATAAATTTTAAAAGATCTATAAATATCTTATATATTTTATTTTATCCTAAAATGTTTTCATACCAATAATTTATATTGTTTATAAGTACAATAGAATCTGAGATATTTGAATAATTATTTAAAACATGAAAAATGTTGTTCATTATTTATTGTATAGTTAATTAAAACACAGATTAATTTAATCAATTTTTAATCACTTAAACAGTATTCAGTAAATTCATAATAGTCAAGAAAAAAAATAAATTCACTAATTTTATGGAACTATATTATCTGCATAAATAAAAGAATTATTGTGAAATATATAAAAAGTAACACACTACATATGATCAGAACAAAGTTTGCATGTAACTCAACCTAATAAAAGTTAAACTTTTCTGTAGAAATGTAGTTGAGATGATTACAATTTGAAATAATGTAGTAAATAATGGAGTATAATTCATGTGCTGCTTTTCTTTAACTTGGAAATAAAATTCAACAGAATCAATTACAAATTAGATGTTTAAAGCAAATAACTGTTCGTGTTCCTATAATTTACAAAAACACGAAGATCTGTGACCTTTATAGTTTTTTTTCTCAGCAGGTGGAACCTCGGCCATTGGCCTTGGACCGAAAACGATTGATTTCGGTCCGTCAATCTGTGAGGAGTCTAGAGGGTAGTCGTGACAGCAGCAGTGGAGATTCGCCTATAAGTAATTACGGTAGTACTGGTGTCCACATCGTTAGTGTTCCAACTTTACAGAAGCTATCATCTCCCCTCGACAATCATTCATCCTCGGCTACGCAATTACTTGAACCGAGGAGTTGTGAGTCACATATATGCATAAAAAATCCTATAAATTGTTTTATTTCAATGATTGCAACAAATTATCTCAAAGTGAATTAATCGACGTAGCGATCTTATTAAGTTCTTGCGGTTGAGGCAATATGATACTTATATTTCGGGCAATGTTTCCTACCTGTTGCGTTCAATCTTATTCAACTTCTCCCTACTGTCTTGCTGAACGTAAAAGTATTTTTTTAATACTTTCTTTCGCTTCAAGTTACAACATGAACGAAATATTACCATATTATTCCACTAATTAGTTACTTAAAGAGTTACAATTGTCATTTTATTATTAATTGAATAACAATTTGAAATTTAATGCATATTTAACAATATTATTTTCAACCGCAGTTTATTCCAAACTGGAAACTACACAATTGCAAATCATTTTTCTCCAACTACTAACAAAATGAATAATTTTTTCATGAGTAATAACTCGAAGTCATTATTAAAGTGATAGAACGACCTTCTTTCTTAGCTGCATGATCTACAAACAAAGCTGCACGTTCAGTATTTGTAAGACAGTAAAAGGAAGAAGAAAAAATTATATTTCATTTTACTAAACCGATCGTTTCTAAAGCTCATTTGAATAGATTTACTCTTTAATTAGTGGCAAATAAAATGCGCGTTGTTTCTCAGAGAATAAAGTATTTTCTTTATAATGAATCTTCATTATCAAGCAATTAAGTTGGTAATGTCAACTGTTGCTCTAATTACCAGTACTATTTAGCCTTATCATGAAGATTTTAATTCAATATTTACTTCAGCATAGTATGAATTACAAACTTTCTAAGTATCTTCTATCTACATGTATATAAATATACAATATTCATTTCACTAACAAATATATATATCAGCAAATATGAATCAAGCACAGTGTTGATAAAAATTTAATCAGTCAGAATTATATAAAGAAAGAAGATTGAAAATGAATAATCTTACTGTACATAGTTGGTGGTGTCGATAATAAGTATATATTCAATAGAAAGGTATATTGAATAGTGAGCGATCTCGTCGAAATTCAAGCAATACTCATTCACTTGACAGTACGACTGAATGTCGAGTCTCTCAGGTTTACGAGCATCCTCATTGGCTGGTGAACCATTCGAAACCGGCTAATATAATACGGACTTATAACTAAAGCCAAAACCTAGAAGCTCTCAGGCTCCGTGTTTTTACGAGCGGCCTGCACGTTTTAAAAAGTTATCGTTATTCTGCTCTCCTTCTCATAAAATAGTTTCTATTGTCGATGTATAAGTATAACTATACGATGTTGAATTTGTATGTATGCATGCAACATCCGTTCTTTCGGCATTTTAACGACCCTCTTATTTTCATCACCACCGAGTTCACATTTCACATACACTTTTGAGATACTGACTTTTATTCAGATCAACCTGGACTGTCATCTTGTTGTCAATGAAAATTATCCAAATATTTATGGGTAGTTTAATTCATAAATATTGCAAGTATGTTACAACAAGAATCTTTTTTAGATATCTAAACGATATATTCTATCAATTATTTACGATAATTTTATTGAATTTATTATCTAGTTCAGTATTGGAAAAAAAGCAAGTGTAAACACCCTTTTAGTTTGAGTTATCAATAATTGAAATAGAATTTTTTTATTACTGTTCAAAAAGCACTTGACTATAAGAAAATTTATTTCGTTGTTCTATCTACATATAGAAAGTTTCTCCAAACCTTTCTGATTTTGAATAATAGATACGACTAATTTTATTATATAATAATAGTGAATGAATTTTACATGTGTATAACAAATTACCCTGTATTTTTATATTCTATTCGCTATATTATCATCACAATTTGAACAATAGCTAAACTATCATCTTACCCTTGCCATAAAAAGTAGGGTCGAAAGTATAGATTTTGCTTGAGAGTCACGTGGCTTATCCAAGATTAACTTTACGATCTCTTTGGGCTTTTTGATGTAATAGGTTGTAGTCTTGAACTGAACACCTCAGGATATTATTCTAACGATTTCAAACAACTAAATGTTATCTTTTATTAAATTGATTTTTAATCGATACAGATTTGAAAATATTAATAAACTAACATTAGCAAGTAATCAAAAAGTTGTGATAAAAATTATCACACATTAGTGCACGTTCAGAAATTTGCATTCTCAATTTGAAGTCATCACAGTATACCATTTTTCTCGTTATTTCCTGTCAGTGTAGACTGAAATTCCGTGTAAAAACTCAGTAATTGATTGATCACTTTTTCATCTAATATTTGACGAACTTTTAAAGCAAAAATTTTTGAAAACAAAAATGTATGTTGGGTCAATATGGAGAAAATAATCTGTTATTCATTCATTTTGTGCAAACTTTTTATTTAAAAAAACACATTAGTACAGCTAATTTTGTTCTGTTAGTTATGATAAATAATATAAAGTATAACTAGGGTATAACTCTTAATATATTTTCATCGCATTAATAACAATAATAATATATATATATATATATATATATATATATATACATAGTTTTTCTTTTGTAATATTTAAATTTTCCATTTTCTAAATGTTAATTGAAAAATTAAATTAATTTAACACGCTTCCAATAAGTAAATGTTCCCCTTTAATTTTGTCTTCGATGCTTGTTTACAGTAGTTCATGAATAATAGTCAGCAAGAACTGGAAAAAAATTTATTTAATAATCAATACTGAACATAACAGCAATTGATAAATTGAATTTAATAGAATATTAGAAATTCATTAAAATATTTTTGCCAATTTTTTTTGATTTTATGAGAATGCTCTGAAAAAAGTATCAGTTTTCAACATTCCTGCCACAGTAGATGTATGAATGAATTTACGAAAATAATACTGACAGGTTTCAAAGATATATAGTTTGTACTTTGTGTTAATAGGGTGAATAATTCGAAAAACAATAAAAAAAAGTATAACATTCGGTAGAGTGATAATAGCGTCTCCAGCTGCCTCAGCTGAGTTGAAGCACTTGGGAACATAATGGTTTATAGCTTCATCGCGTAAACACCATTAATGGGTAATAAGTTTGCGATTAGTTCTAGGTTGGTAATGAATTACATTCCTTGAAAAATTCTATTCTCATGTCCAAGTAATCCCCAAAAAAATCACCTATATATTTTTAATCTTCTTGAACAAGCCACAATGATATTAAAATAATTCAAATTCATTACCAATAATTTAGTCATATCTAATTAATTTAAATCATCTAATCCGATTAAAAATATTATCACAAGTTAACAAGTAAGGTTTCATTTTATTGAAATTTATTAAACAGTAAATTAAGGAATTTATTTATTACGGGATAACCAGCAGTTTTTTCAAAAATATATAATCTTTTAAAATTTTTCCAAATAGAGGCATTACAGAGTTTCAAATTTTTTTATGCTAACTTGAATCTAAAATAAAATTTATAACATAAACTTTATTGATAATTCTCAAAAATTTACACATGAATGGTTAAAAAAGACAATCTGAATTCTGTCTTATTTCAATCCTAAAGGAGATTCACCGTAACTTTCAGCAAAATTTATGACCGTAAAAGACATGAGAATAATATCAAGAATCGACGGAGCATTTTGATGACTGGCTATAGGTTCAAGGGGATTCCGCTTATAGGTAATAGTAAAGTCTCCCAGTCACAGTTTAGTGAGTAAGGCCAGTCTCATCATCGAGACGCTTTACGACACGTACGGTTAAATGATGTGTCACTTTCTTCTTTATTCTTTCAAATAGCAACTACCCTTTTTGATGTTTTTAGCTCACCCTCAGATACTTTTGAAGATGTCATAAAATTGTTTTACTAATTTTTGACTCACTGATTTATACAAACAAGCTATCTACTTTCATCGATTCTATTCAAGAAGTTATGTTGCTGCAATTTTCAAGTTCTACCTTCATCATTTGTTTCCATATTCATTATTCAATAGTTCAATAACACAGAAAGCTCTAATTATTTGAAAGATAAAACCTATTTGATTTAGATTTTCTTCTTGATATATTTGCATTAATTTACTTTACATGATAAAGTCGTTAAAGGTATCAACAATGTGTACATCATTTGACCTATACATTCCTTGTTAATATTCATGATTAACATAATCACAGCCTTTTCAAAATTACTTTTATGTATTTTTACCAATACTTCATCATTGACGTGAATTATTTCCTTCATCATTTTATTTTTCACCTTATTCTATCATGAAATAAAAAAAAAACAGTTCTCAATACGATACGCAGTCATAAATCTATGTATCAACTCTGCAATCCTATGTCTGTAAATTCGGTCCTCATACTTGACAAAGGAGATTCGATTACGCAGGACAACAGTATCATTGCTACAAAGCGTACTCTCGCAGGCCCCTGAATCTTCTCTCTTTTCCTATGGTACATATCATATGCTTTTCGATGGCCTCTCACCCATTTTCTCTCTGCAACATGAGCCTACAGAGTTGTATGTGGACATTTACTCATGGAGGCATCACTCGAATTTATACTAAAAAAATCTATCGTCTATAGAATGATTCATTTGATTGATTATTATAGCATAACTTGAACTCCATAAACTGCAATGTGCAAAATATTTAGTAACACTCTTATCATGATACTTCTTGAGTATGGGATATATTCATATCGTATATAGTGACTTCTTAGTAATATTGTGTTTTATTTCTTTTAGTTCATGATAAAATGTTAGACATAACAAAATTTTTTTAATTCTATTCAACTGTATTTGCATCTGGCGTTGAATGATCATTTTAGCATAAACATTTTCGTGATTTTTACTCCTATTCTTTCAAAAAATTTACCAACTAATGTTTTTTAATTAACTCTTCTATTTTATTTTCTTTCAATGAAAAAAGAGAACTGAATGTATTTTAAGCGTATATTTTATTTTGTAACTGTAACTAACAGGCAGTGATTTCATGTTACAGTATTATAATACAATACTTTCATTTGTATAAGTATGGTATCGTCACAGAGTATGCAAGTGTAACGACTGATTGGTTTGTTGTTCATTCTAAATGTTCTAGATTATCTTTTAGCGAATCATTTTATCTTTTCCATGAAATCATTTATGCAAACTTTCACATGACTTGAAATGAATGTCTTATGAATTTTGTGATAAAGAAAAAAAATTTGTGATATTTATTCCATGATATGAAAATATTCTTGTCTATGATCTAACATAGAATTATTGAATACAGAAGTTTTATGTATTTGTTGAATATACGTTTGATAGTGATCATCAACTGGATAGCAGAAAATGAAAAATATTGTCGTGTTACGTTAATAACAGATAATTTCCAATGTCTAATTATATCATCTGCTTTAGTTTATATATATATATAAAAAAGCATTTTATTTTACTTTATACAAGTGTTCTACATATTATTGTGAACACATCCAATATCTTAATGCGAATTTTATTAGAATATTTCGAACGTATCAAGCTCACACCTCTTCTATTCATTAAGTATTTTATACAAGAATATAAATATTATGGACATATAAAATCGACACTGGTTCTGAGGAAATACGTACTAATAATTACAGCAGCAGTTGCATTAGCTAATACTCTTGTTAGATAGCTAAAAAACTAGAGGAAATTTATAGTTTATCAGAATTCAGAATATAAAATATTTTATTATTAAAAACATTAACGGTATCATAGTCAAATCGTTGAAATATACGATTTTAGAGAGACTGAAAAAAAACTCAAACGATGTAGAAAAACTATAAAATGTTAATCAGCAGAGAACTATTATTCTGATTGTTTCAAATAACTACTCTTTATCATAAGACAATAATTTGCAATTTTCTTTATTCGTTAGAATACGTAATAAATACTCTTTCAAGAAATCATGAGATACTTGGATATATTTTTTTTCACAAATTAGTAGTTTTAGCAACAATCTCGATAGAAATTCACTTAATTTTCACTACGGAAATAGATAAAAGTCCGACGATTATTTTATTAAGAACTCAACATTCTTTTTTCGTTTTCTTTATCTATACTACGTTAATAAATGAACGTTAAATTATTCCTAATGACAGCATTGGTAAATTAAATCTAATAATTTATCGTTTCATAACGAATTTTTTTAATGTCTTTCGTATAAAGAATATGGACTCTCGAACTTGATATCTCTGAATAAAAAGAGGTTTATTCAAATCTGACTGTATCAATAAGTGCTCCGAATCAGTTAATGCTGATTATAATTTTCTTGAAGATCAATATTACTTCGATATTTAATTAAAAACTTTTTTAACTACTCTCCCAGTAATAATTTGATTATTTATTAAAAATACAGTAGTGTCATCATTATATTTATTTAAAATACTAAGATAATATTTTATTATTATTAAAATAAATATTCAATTAGTTCAAGTAGTCAGTTCATTGTATTATCAGTCATATTATTATGGTATTATCGTCGCAAAATACACTTTAGCAAATTTTATCATTCTCAATGTTATTTACAATTTGTATCATTAGTAAAGCTATAATCAATTTATACAATAATTCATATTTTATCTAAGGTATTTTTCTACGTTCAATTTGAATGGAAATTTTTATAATTGTTGTAATTAAAAATAAATTTCTTATTTCTTCAGGTTGATAAGTTAAATTATCTTTATTTCTTCATTTTTACATATTCATAATTAGATGAATAAATGCGACTTGTTTTAATTAGCAACTGGTTCCGTGTTTAAATTCTGTTTTCAAGAGTCCAGCTTATTTGTAACAATATGAATATCAATACTTTCAACTAAAACAATTAAATTTGGGGATATTTCAAAAAATTCTATGAAATTTTCACTCGTATCCCTTAGAATAACGACATTATGTCTCTGAGAGCACCGTTTACATTTCAAAAAGAGTCCTGATTCTTGTGGGCGGAGTCGCGACTACCTTATGGGACGGCATTGGTTCACGTAATATCTAATATATCATACTCTAACAGCGTAGAAACTATTGTCCCGTTAGGTTTCTTCTATTCAAACACTAGCAATAATTACTTACCATTTCTAATCAATATAAACTCGTAGACTGTTTTGCATGTCATGAAATCTACATGCTGAAAATATCGCACCAGGTGTAAAGACAATAACATCAAGTCTTATAATTACAGATAATCAAAACACAAAAGATTTTTTCTACCAATACATTACAATTATTTTTAAAATAACCAATTTCATGTAGAAACTACATCATGGCCCTTTTAACACGCTCTAATTATGGCTATAATTTTAACTTATTCATGAGAGAAATTTAACTTCACACCCATGTTGAGAAAAATATGAGTGAATTTTAAAGTAAGAATTTTAAATTTGTTCTTCGAAAAAATAATAGTTTTATTAAATTATTATCTTATGATTTTTTCATTTTTTTTTCTTGATATTCTTTTTTCGTATTACCTGGGTAAAAAGTACTACACTTTCTTTAACACGCATTCGTAATTACCCCACTTTCTCGTATCAGTTACAATTTAATTATTTAATATATCAAATATTATTATTAATTATAATAAGTCTCTAATGCAAATAAATATTTTTGATATTCAGATGAAAGTGTCGAGGTGCTACTAGAATGTAGTACAAAATTATTGGAGCGATTTTGGTTTTCGTGGGAGATGTTGCCATTGGTGTATATAATATTAAAAGATGCAGGAGCAGACATGGAAGAGGCATCGAGGCGTATTATGGAAGGTAAGAAACATGAAATTTATTATTAATAATATACTAATTGTCATGAGATCAGTGGTGTTATAGCGTGAAAATGATTCTAGTCACGTTTTTCAAACCACTTCATGAGTTGTGCTACGTCTCATTCACAATGATAAAAAACGCGTTGCATAGTCATTCTGTATAATTCTGTAAGCTACTTGTTGTCATTCCTCTGCATAGTAGTGTCACATTAACTATCATCTACCTTTAACACATTAGATATCAAGATTATTAGCACGTTGGAATGTATTTATTATTAACATTGTGTAACATGTAATGTTCATAAACACATGTTATTTTTATACTTTATATTTACTGATTTTATTTTCATTTATACACATATATTATATCGAAATTTATGATAATTTAACAATTGCGTTTTTTTTTATTGTGAATGAGCGAAAAATATTAGATTTAATTAAAATTATTGATTTATTGTGAACCAATAAATGCTTAGAAAAAGCATTTGTTTCTCTAGCTCTGGCCAAACTTCTTCTGAAGATATTCTGGCTGTCAAAAAGTGTATTTTATCAAATTGAAGATTTTAGATCTGATATTAATATGTTTTTGATAATAACATGAAATTTTAGTATTCTGCCATTTTGATTAATGGATATTAGAAATTTGATCATTTTTGATGTTTCCAACTCTGTCTGATTATGAAAATGATTGACCCAAGTATCTGAACCATTGATTGATACCAATGGATAGCTCCAATGAAGATCCAATGTGCTTCCTGAAGATGATGTCAACTCTGAAGATATTTCGTGGTTACATATTGTTTCTATTTAATTTCACGACTGGTTAATATATTTGATTTAAATTATACTTAAATGATTTTTTTACATGACTTTAATCAAATATTAAATTAGTACTTGAATAAAGTAAAATGACTAGTCAAAATACTGCAATGAAGATTCTTAAAGTTTTCTCTGGCAAATATTGGATATTAAGGTAGAGTAAAACTGCTTGAATTTACTGAAAAAAATCATAAAGACCATTTAAATAATATTATTCCAATTTGAAAATGATTCGAAACAAAGTTGGAAGGTTTTTCAACGTATGGAGAAAAAGATGAGTTGAAAAATGAAGAAAAATTAGTTGAAATTTTTGAAATTGGAATAACTGTAATAAAGAAATTTTAGGGTCGAGTTAAGTCATTTTAATAATAAATAAATTCTAGATTTTATAGTCTTAATGATAGTATGATATTCTTACTATAGCTACTATTCTTAATATAGCTATATTAATTATGAATTCTCTCTGAGTTGAAAGTATATTTTCCATCAATGCACAATTCACAAAAATATTCAGTCACTCAGTGAATATAAGTTTTTTTTCTGTAGTATATAATAAATTATATATTGATCGAAAAAGACATAGCTTGTATGTACTCTCATCTTTCTCAATTTATTACACACACTAGCACTACTTATAGAGTGCAACGAAGTAACACACGTTGTCTACAACGAACATGGCAGGTATTATTGTCTACCATTGCATGCTTAACATGAATATTTTATTTAAAAAGTTATCAATTGCAGTTAAAATATCAAAGTCACTACATAACATTCTAAAACGATATATTCTTTATGCAATTTTATTAAATCGCTATCTATCTTTAAAATATTCATTTATATCGCTTCTATATTTTTCGTGTAAATGTAATGTTCTACAATCAAAAGAATAGTTTCTTTTCTTGTAATTCATATGGAAATACCACAATTTCTAAATCATGTAATTATTTACAATAATTTGAAACTTTCGATCATTGTATAGTTCAATGATACGTACATTATTTGATGATAGTTTTAGAACTGTGATAAAAATAGGTGAACATATATTATTGATCACTAATGTTTTCATTTACGTAAATTAATGAAAATTACAGAATAAGTTTTCATTTCTGATTATTGCTTTAAACCTTAGTCACTTCAAATTAGAGTTGCAAAAATTTAATCTATGTATATTGATTCAAATTATTTGATTTTGTATGTTGATATATCGCACGTGTAACACTTTTCGTCTATTAACTATTCATTGTTTCTAAAAAATTTTTTTGTCTTGAGAATTTAAATCAATTACACGAGCTAGAAGAATTAAAATTTCTTCTTCAACTTTATTTTATATAATTGTACTAGTTTGTAAATAATATTATCGGTATTAAAAACCCTTTAATAATTTTTTTATCACTCAATTGATAAAATATAATAATTTTTCGGAAATAATTTTTTTTATTTCAACAGAACTCGTGTCACCGATAAGACCTTCAAAGTTTTTATTTATCAATATTATTAATAAACGGTTTCAATCTATACGATAATATTTTAGTTAATTTTTTTCGCTATCGTACTTTGTGCTATTTTCATTCTTCAATGTACGTGATTTCATAAATAACATCTAAAGTAACACAAGGTATAGAAATGAACGGTATGTAAATAAATATTCAATAGACCGACAAAGTATGTGAAAAAATGTGTGCACTGTTATTAAGGTTCACATAGATATTTATTCAAGACAATATTTAAAAGAAAATAATAAAATATGTCGATTGAATTTTATAAAAAAAATTATTTTAAAACTAAAATCAATTACGAGACATTGTAATAATTGAATACAATTTTTATAAAATAATCTAATCACTAATAACATACGATAACAAAACAAATTAAATTCTAGATTCTCTATAACAGATTTTCAAAGTTCAATATCCATGTAGAATTTATTCAATATATTTTTTAAAAATATAACTTAGCGTCTTGATATTAATGACTTAATATAAATAGTTGACAAAATATAAAACTATGGAAAACAAATCAGAAATAACATTTAAATAGTAAGAAGATGTCTTTCTATAATATATTATGCAGTAATTTTATACTCATTAATGATTGACACAAGTGTAATTAAGTTTGATATAATGTAAATGCAGCGATTTAGCTTGCGGAAATATAGACGTAAAGTGATCGCCTGGCACAGTCAGCCAAGTTAACTAAACGGCATATGATTGATTTGGCAATACATTTTTCAGCACATATTTCTTTTCAGTTCATGAATATTATATTTATGTATCAATGTATATTAGTATTCCTTGACATTAGAAGTAATAATGTGTAGTTACAGGAAACTCGTGTGGATCTTGGTCATCAACATATACAAATGTTTTTTTGTTCTGTATTATTTCCTGTTATGTTTTTTGATACATTGATTAACAGAAACGTATTAATTATAAAAAAATTTATGGATTGAATTTTATTACAATTCATAAGAATAATTTTATTTATTTATTCATAAATGAATATTTAGTATGATATCACTGCAAATCCAAGTATTTAGCAACTAAACACTTAAAGTATTTACAATGTTAAACATCATAAACGAACTATGGCAGTTTTGTAGACGACTTTTAAACGTTTCTTGCCGTTTATCAAAATGCTACAGTTTGTTTCTGATGGTCAACATTGTAAACACTAGGTGTTTAATTATTCAACACTTTAAACGTTTTATTACTAAACATCTAAATTTTTCGGGATTTGCAGTGATTGAATCAACAAAACTTATCTAATTGTCACTATATGAAGTAAATTATATTAATTTTATTATGTTTATAGCATATAATCAATTTTTCACACTCAAGTTTTATTTATTTTTTATCTTATAACCTGTCGTAAGAATTGGAAAAAACGATATTAAATTTGAAATTAGATTTGCAAGTGCAAGTAATTATCTTATGATCTATGACATTAATGTCACACTGTACTTCGACCAACCGACGGGTTTCTAACGCATAAAGTTTCTATGTTTTCTAAGTTTTATAACTTGAGAAACTTAAAAGACATTCTAAAACGTCCCTCGTTCTTCTCAATATGACTCTTTCGCGACATAAAATCGTAAAAAGGACCTTACAACCGGGAGACATAACAGTCACCAAGCTCGATTTATTTATGCTCTTTAAACGACGTGTGCACACTTTACGATATGTAAAAACATTTCATATTATTGTACAATAGGCTCGTCACTCAGATTGTAAAGAAAAAAACCCTCTTTAATTTTCTCACTTGACTAAACTATAAAAATTCATTTTTTTCTTTTTCATAAATATAATTTTTCAAGTAAGTACTTGAAACAATAGACTCTAATTATACATTTCCCTTTATAGTTTTGACCGAGTATTAGTAGCACTGGCTGAAATCCAAATGTTCCTGCTCGCATTCTGTTCTTTACTGGTATCAATCCTTATTCTTTATTAATAGTCAATGAGTGCATTCATAATTATTCGGACGTGACGTTTCTTGAACCTTTAAAATCAGACACATAATGCACTCGGTGTGGAAATTATTATTTCAAATATATTATTTATAACATAAAGAGTGAAGTTGGGCTCTGTAAAGTATTAGCGTCAAGAACTTGTATCAAATCTGTATTTTCTAATTGCCTACCTAAATGGCAACGTTGACTTGTGTAATGTTAATTTCAGTGAGCTTGTGACACACTGTAACGTTGAAGATTCAAGAATGAGTATACTTTTTAGTTTATTTCTCTAGAAATTTCTGGAAACCTATCCAACAAGAGCTTCTAGCTCTTTGAAATTTTAAATTGGTAACAAATGTCACATATTTTTGATTGTAGATCTTTAGAAAATAGTAAAGTTTATTCTATGAGCTGTGTATTATGCAAAAGATGTGAAATAACTATTTTCACTGTCAATGAATTACTTTTGGTTCATTGCCAAGTGCAGTATCTTATGATCTTACTTAATATTTGCTTATATTTAACATAAAATATTTATTTTCTTCATAAAATTTAGCTTCCGGATTACATTTTGAAACTAGCAAAGTTATTTTATTAAAAAATTTTTGGATTAGTTGAAAGTCATGTTTCGAAATAGCTATCAATTATTCAACTGGTAAATTTATGGTTTCTATGACCAAATATTTACAAATAACACGTTACATTTCCTTACCCTATATAGTTAACTTTTTGCTAACGTATTTTTGCTATTATATTATATTTATATATAGCTTCCACAATGGAAGTAACGTTTAGTGTTTTATTCTAGTGCCGGAAGTTTCGATCATTAAAACGCAAGTCCACTGAAATTATTCACAGCTGTACATTTTTGATTTAATTTCGTCCCACGATCAGTACTGTATTGTGCTGTATATCATTATTGTTATTAATGAAACATTGCAATATGAAATTTGTTGATTTGTTTTCCCCTTTTTTTTAAATTGATGCTATATCCGCATTCAATCTGTCACATAATATAACAATAATTACATAACCATCATGAACTACAGTATAAATAAAAAAATTACTTTAATATTCTTTTTTATAAATAAAAACTATATCTAATAATTATCATTAGTTACATAAAAATGTTTTTATCAAATGTTATAATTTTTAATTAACTCAATAAATGTTAAAGGGTTTTATTAAATTTATGAAAATATTGCCAATTTCTAAATATTCTCAGTGTTTTATTTTACACGATTTAAGTTTGTACTTAAATTTTAAAAGTAATAATTCAATAAAATAGTATAAAATGTCTTTGTAACCAATTATATCAAACAATTTTGGATCATCAAATTCATAAATATGTTTTTAGCACCAAAAATTATGTTATATAAGCAGTAAAAGAGCAACTGTGAAATATCAAAGAAATAAATATAGGCGTTAATCTCGCGTGCACATGTATTCTATATCTAGCTCCATACCCTCCTCGCTATATTGTATTGTATTAGTGTAGCAAACGGGGTGCATTCAGAATCAGATTCTCAGAATTTAAAGGGAAAAATATTGATGTCCGGGTAAAGTAGTATATCTATACATGGCAGGTGCGTCGAGGACAATTTTCTTTACCATATTTCATAGCATGAACATCACTTTGATAGCTGTCTATTTCCATATGAGACAGAACATACTTAAATCGGAACAAAAACTTATATTTGCACTGTACGTTCATTGCCACGTGGCTTCAAGTCGATTTGGAAATCAGTATGTATGAATATTATTTATTGATAATGACTATTGGATTTGCAAATAGTAGAGGGAAACCTTGTTACAATGCTCTTCAAACGGTATGCTATAGGTGCAATAGAGTAATAATAACTACAAGTGTTATAACAAGAGCTCACCATATTTTCAAATATTAATGTAATGGATTTTATTATTTTCTCATCTTTATTGAATTTAATTTAATATGCATATCTAAATTTCTATAGCAGCTAAATAGTTTTTAGTCCTATTGTAGTATAGCTAAATAGGTGAAGAAAAATATGAGATCATTTTATTGCCAGTTTTATGCTTGAAAGGCTACTGTCATTCTTATTCCAATAAACTTTTAAAATGGTAGATCAAATGATTTATCTATTTTTTATGAGTACTTGATTATAATGCATTATATTCAAAAATTTCTCCATCTCATGTATTACTGATGATTGTTTTATATTTCGTTATTTGAGGATGTATTATCTGCATTCAATATTTTTTGCTCATTTGTGTAAAATGATTACTTCATCTCATTCTTATAATATCTATCTTGATCGCTAAACATAAGTGATATTCACACATTTACAATTTTTTGACTATCTGAAAAATCATATAATTATGATAATGTCTACCTATACTCATCGAAACAAGCGATATATCATTACTGGTTTCATATGTGATAGGCTTTCAAAGCAATCAACTTAATAAGTATTAAAGGTCAACAGCAATTGAGCTAGATACCTTATGACTGCAGTGATTCAGTTATATTTTCTCGTATCACAAATAAGTATTCAAGATATAAGAAGAATAATGTTTTCTGTTTAATCGGATTTTCTTCTTTATTAAGCTAATTTTTTTCCAAAGTATTGAGAAAATAAATATTCAATAATAATACGATACATCTTCTTTAACTATCAATCTTGAAAAGTCACTCTTCAATTAATAAGAATCTTTTCTAATTTTTTTGCAGTGTTATTCTGCACATGATACCTAGATGATCCATGCTTCAATTTCATGATGAACTTGATTGATTGATATTAAAAAAAAAAAAAAAAAATTCTAACTGTAACTGTTTATTAATTGTTAGTCTTCTAATTGATATGTATTTATTGAGATCATGTGTTTAATTAACAGCCAATGATGAAATACGAGCAATGGCTGTTTGGAAGGCAAGGAGGATGATTCAAAATACAGGAATATATCCATATGATTGTTACAATGTTACGGGAAATATTGGAGCATCAACTCACTTTGGTTTTCCACCTTACATTGGAGGAGTGGCACCTCCACCTACTGTACTAGGGGGACCTTTACCGGATGTGATAAGTGCTCACGTTCATGCAAGCAGAGTACCTTCTTCAAGTCCTGGGAGTCCTCCTGAACGACCAACCACATAGTCATGGTAAGTATCATACTCTTCAAGTTTTTATTATTATTTTTTATAAAATTAATATACTGTTCGTTATATCATAACCCAATGATTATGAAAGTTTCATTATGGATGAAAGTTTTCAGTTATTTAATTATCTTTTTTATTTTTAGTGGCTATTTATATACTTTTCATCTATCCTCATTCATAATAAGTTTCAGAGTCAAAAATTTTTATGAGCATTTTGAAGACGGTTGATAGGTTTCACGAAATTATAAGAAGAAAGAGCATTATTCTAAAATTCTTCCTGGCCTGCCTTTACGGGCATCGTTCATACAAGTTGTGACAAGGTCTAGATTTTACTTTTTTTTTAGTCCTTCGTCAGGTCGGCTTTATCAAAAAGATCTGAGGGATCATAGTCAGTTACGCCCTCACTATTTCATATTTTATGTGACTCTTTAACGATTTTTTCAAGAATTGCAATAGTAACCACTGTAAAATGATCGTGGTCAAAGCACTTTCACGTGTCTTCATGACGACCAAAGAATTTGCTAAAGAATAATCACGACACGCCTTTGGTGCTAAAAAATTTATTCCCTCACAATTTTTATATTTAAAATTATTCAAAAATATACTTTTAGTATTATAAAGTCGTTAGCTCTTTTTATACATAATGATAAATATAATTATTACTGATCCTGTCAGATATTATTTTGCAGTAAATTATTTTCTTAAAGCCACCGTAGACGAAAAATTCATAGAAGACATAAACTTGAAGAAGAATTGCAATGAAGAGTCATATACTTGGATAGAAAAATAACCGTAGGATTAGGATACGTTTAAGAGCATAAAGATTCGACTTTCTTTTTCTTTTGTTTGAAGACTCGTTCGTAGACTTCAAGTCGTAATCGAGAATCCGTCCGACATAAAACAGATTTCAACCTATATAAAATGCTTTTACTTCACTGACTAGACTGCGGGTCTAGCAATACCAAAAACGAAACGGGCGGGTTTGTAGTCTAGAAAAGTTCTTCCTTCTCAATAATCTCCCACTTTTTTGCTCTCTTGTCTTTACCAAACTCGTAATTACGCTATCACCTAAACTCAGTTTAATGGTTTTACGTTTTATTTTTTCTCAATTTTAGATCAAATACTAATAATTGTTTGCATTTTATTCTGAATCATTGATTAAATTCAGTTCATTTTTAATCACACTAATGAACAATTACGAGTAAAAGTCTTTGTTTTTTTTTTTTTAATAAAAAAAAATGACAACTTAATTTGTCGCAACAATTAGCTAAATGACGCATTAGAAAGCAATATTGTTTTGATAAAAAAAAACAGAAGATAAAGAAAATTTTGAAATATTTAAAATACTTTCATTATAACTTAAAATTTTAAAACAAAAAATAAGATAATTGTTTTCTAATCTAGAAACTTAATTATAAACAGAAAGTAATTATTTTTAGAACCTGAAACATATTGATAAATAATTTTAAAAAAGCATTATCTAATAATTATTTAAAATTATCGTACGACGAGACATTGTCTTCTTCAATATAATTCAAAAAGTCATATGTTGTAAAATTAAGAAACAATGTAGAAAATTTCACAAACTTCCTTAGTTTGGCCTATAAATCAACCTATTCATTATCAAGCTTGACATTATCAGCATGAGAAACATGTAGTTATATATTGACATAGCTTTTCCACTTTTTTTTCAATTACAAATGTATATATCATATCATGTCTTTTTGTTTTCGTTATTCATGAGAAAAAAAAAACCAAAATCATCAACACTTATTTTTTATTGTTTGAAAGTTGTGGTAGATAATTATTGAATGAGAATAGTGTTATTCATGAATTATCAGTCATTTAAAAAAAAAAATACAACAACAAGACAGCTTTCTCATAATCAGCTGTGCGTCGTGGGCGATGACAGGATGGCATAAAAATTTTAGATGTACCCAAGTTTAAGCATAACTAAAGTAATAAAATAAAATTGATGAATAGTTTCACTGTTCACATATATACTAGTTTCTTTCAAATTAAGAAGCTGCATCATTTGAGTATGCGAAAGCAATAAAATCATAAATTTATGAGTGATTAAAATCGAATGCAAATATAGTGCTTTTAATTAGGACTTTTTCACTGATCATTACATGATGAGCAAGTGTACTTGTAGCATCAATAGCCTTGTATATGTCATACAGATCTGAAGGTTTCACACTCACAGGTATTTTAGAGTAAATTGCACTTTAAAAGTATCTTCATATGTGTGTATATATTTCAACTTCTCTTAGCACAAAAGAATGACGAGTGGCGATGAAGAAAGAAGAGACGTTGAAAGGGGAGACCCGATTTGCAGTAAGCAGCATCAATGTAATCAGACAGGCCGCTCAGAGCGAATTTAACGACTGTCGTAAACGGTCTCCGTTTTACAGCTTGCGTATTTTTTAGCGTCCCGCTCCTTCATCCTTTCTATGCTCCACCTTTCCATTTCTTCTCAGTTTGCCCCTTCTTCTTCTTCACCACCTTCATCTCGTGACTTGGATTTTTTTATTTAAATCTTTCTTTCCTATATTCTTGTTTCTTTTGCTCGTTTTGCTTGAACGTTGTAAACTATCTGATTTTGTGTGACAGCAAGTATAGTCGAGAACACTCAAAGTCGTTTTCGTCTGCGTTGAGCTTGCACTCACTGCACACAGACTAGATGATTTGCTTGTAAGTAACCTCACGAGAATTCATTGTAGGCTCGCGTGTTTGAACGTTACGGATTGCATCTCGTGAGATTTTACGTCGAAACGAAGCAGAAGAACAAAAAAAAAATGTAAGAAAAATTGGTAAAGAATTGTGAAAATTAGAGAAGAACATGAGTAAAATATCAAAAATTATATATTGATAAAATCAAATAATTGCTTAAATTGTAATAGATATCATCATTTACAAATTATATATTTCTTAGTTTTTTTTATATTTTAAGCTGAAGCAAAATAGGCAGCCGCTTTTGAAGACAAAGCTATAATTAGTGAAATCGAATTGCGTGCAGTATTACCTTCACTTTATTCTCTTTGGTATTCTCCATTAGGCTTCTGTCCTTGTAGTTATTCTTTTACATATTTCTCTCTCATTCTTTCTCACCAATTTCTCATGTGATCATCTCATTCACGTTTACCAGAGAACGTCAAACAGTTGTAAGAGATCTGGGTGTAAGAAAGGGGAGACAACGAAAGAGAGATTCCAGTGAGATGGGAGTTTTAGTACTTTCTAACCACAGTCATGGACTACAATTAAACCTCTATAAACCTTGTCATAACTTTTTCAAAACCCCTTACTGTTTCTTGTAGTTCATCTCCACCCTCTTCTTAGCTGCAAAAAGTCAGCCATATTGCATCTTTAATGAAGTTTCAAGACTGCTGCATCAATGAATGCTTCCGGCAGGAACTTACCTCGTTTTCTTATACTTTCTTATACTCAAGAAATTTCCTTTGAAGCAATACAAAATACTTGGTATATTAAAAATAAGTAGTTGAAAGAGTATTCAAGGATCCAAGGAGTTGAATTTTGCATGATTATAGGCTTTGTAAATATTGTTAAAAATAAAAATAATCTTATGTTTTTTAATGTGTTGAATTTTGTACATGCAACGGTAATGAATGTACTTACAAGCACAAGTCTTTATGATTATCTTTATCGAATATTTAACATATATGTTCGACTGAATGTATACATATGTGTTTGAGTAATATAGCAATACTTTGATAGTTAAGTTGAAAACACTTAATTACATTGCTGTATTTAATATATTCGTCTAGGTATAGTCTGTGTGCAAATTTATAACAATATGCATATTAAAAAATTCCTCCAGCTATACAATATGTATATTTGTGGAATAACATAAACTGTCGATCAGAGTAAAACTGTTTAGACTGCTGTTACCTGATCCTTCCTTTGTTCCTCTTTGATTCTTCATTAGCAAAAGTGGCGAGCATTATGACCTAAATATAATCCCAATTTTATACGTAATGTGTTGTCGTATTTTATTTTTTTACCACTAGTGAAAACGGAAACCAATAAAAAGTCATTTTGACTATAAAATTATAATGAAGTAGCTTTTTAACTAAATATTAAAACATAATTTAATGTTTTATTGAACTTATTTTAAAATATGCTTTTTGGGAACACATTTATTTTTATTACTTTCAATAATAATTCATATGTTCATTTTTTTTTTGTTTTTTATTCACATCTTTTAAACATTTTTAATGAAAAAAAGTCTATTATTCGCTTGAAATAATTTTTTTACAGTGTATAACTCACGACACGTAAACTGCAATTTTCCTAACGGAATTTTTTTGTCTTCATACTAACTAAACGGAGCGGACTTTATTTTCTGTTTTTTTCTTTACGTAAATCCTTGGTATTACATTTTGTGATTATTTTTTTCTATAAAATATAATTACATGTTAAAATAATATTCGCTAATTAAATTAATTATTATTCTTAAAAGTGTTCACATATTACATTTTTTTTTTTTTTTGACACAATTAGATTATCAGTAAGCTCAAATCACTAAGTGGTCTCAAGAAATCTTTGCCCAATGGTGAGAATGGGAAAAATTATTAAACCACGATTTAAAAAAAGATATAACATATTTCAACAAAAAACTATAAATGTAATTTATTACTTGAAGTACTATTTTACACTGTAGAGTGAGTATTTTTGTAATAAAGTAATATAAAGACTGAAAAAATGGAAAAAATGCAGTAGTTAAGTATTGCGGATGGATGAAAATGCAATGCTTACCACAAGAGGTTTAGGGAGAACTGACATTTATGACTCAAAGCGACCAGGCAAATGCCAGTAAAACTTAACAAGAAATATAACCAAAGTTCTCATCGACAGTTAAAGTCATACGCGCGAAAATACAGCCAAGCTTCTATGAAATACGACATAGCTTGCTAAACTGAACGATGCAGAGAAAGAAAAAAACAAATCCAATGCCACAATCTGCTCAGAATATATAGCTCTCGTTAATGAGAGAGACTTGCATATCTCATTTCCATCGCGAAATATACATCAGTCAGTCACGTTTATTTTACTATATTTTAAGTCACCAGCCAAATGTTACTTAATTCGTAAAAAAGCTGAAAATTTATCCATCAATCTGCAAATAAAAGTTATAAACTCAGGTTCTTTCACGGCTGATGGAAAATAAGTCTTTGCCATTAAATAAGTTGAGTAAGGAATATTTTATATTATTTTACCTAAAAGCATAATAACAATAGTTATTTGTTGAAAAGTACTTGGAAAGTGTATTAATGCTTATGCAAAATATTGGTCTTTTTATGACACTAATAAATAATAAATTTTATGACACAACAATTTCTTAGTTTTTTTGGCAATATTTTTTTAGCGTTGACAGCACTCTTAACTTAAAAAAAAAAACATTTAGGTAGGTAACTTATCAAATCCAGGGTATAGATGCGAATTATTTCAAGTATTCTCCAAGGATTTTATGATCGTTCTCTAAAAGTAGAAATAAGCGAAAAGCACTTACGAAAAGACGATATAAACTTACTCGTCTCCTCTTCGTCTCTATGCTTGTCAGTACGCGCTATTTCCTTCAATCGTTTTCATTGCAAATGCATTGCTTTTTTCCAGTCACAAAATACTGCACAATGTTGATTATATAGATTACATTACTTCTAATGAAATTTATCCATTTATAAGATTATTTATTCAACCTTTATTTAATTTAATTTAATCAAAAATACTAGTATAAGTTGATTATGAATTTATTCATTGATAAAAGAACAATGATCTTTTTTAGAACATTCAACAAGCCCATTAATTGTATGTATATAGTACCAAATTGGTTGAATTATATTTCTACCTTCTACTCTTTAAAATCATTTCAGTCAATTTACTTGATATTTTTATAATACAATTTACATGTGTATAAGTATTTTTCTATAGTTTGACTCAATTTTTATCGATCGAGAATGCAAATAAATGCTTTTTTTTATAATTCATAACTTTATGATTGAAATAAAGAGTGCGTTTATGCATTTTTAACTTTCATGCATAGAATACAAAATTTAAAAGTGTATAACACTAGGTTATATGTATTTAGTAGCATAAACTGCTATATTATTATTAAAAGTTTTTTTTTTCTGTCCGATGATTGAAAATAATGAAAATTAAATGAGGTAAGAATAATCCATAAAAAAGTGACCGTAAATCATTTTCAGTTTGACACATTTATGAACCCGGTAGTGACCCTGCTACCATCATCTTATTCTTGCTTTTGCATCAACGTTATACCGTCAACGGTGACGAGTTTTGCGCGAGATGAGCAAGTTTAGTTACTAGTGAATGCGAGAACTGGTGGAACGAATGACGACTTGGTATAAAAGGGGAGGAGAAGTAAGAGGATAATCAGGAAAAAGAGAGCTTCACAGACGCAGTGCTGTAAATCATACTTTTATGAGGCACCCCATGGCCGATCCAAGTGAGAAGACCATGAAGAAAAGAATGGAACATGAACTGTGAATCGATGCGTGTCTTGTGATATAGCTCTTCTAAGACATGCGGACGTCGAATGTGCCTTTTACGACTTTGTAATTACAAGTCATGGTCTGCTCAAGTCTTCCATCAGATCTTCTTAGTTTTATATATGTGTATACTTAGTTTTCTGGATAATCACTGTTGTTTTCCCATTTAATGCTGTTCGTTATGATAATTGCAGAAACATGGACCCAATTTTTCCGGTGAAACTATTTTTTTTTTCTTCTTTTAATTGCCTCTTTTTTTATTAAACTCTAAAATAAAAATGTCTATTAATTATAGATTACTCATGTAATACACTGTAATATTCAGTAAGTGATTTTAAATAGAAATAAAGTAGACAAATGTTGGTGATTTTATGTAACACATCTTATATATACCACCAAATTGAAAATTTGTTTGATTGTTGTGTGGTCGAAACATGAAAGAGGCGGAATTGTACAAACTGCATGATAGTTAAAGTTTTCTGAAAGCGAGTAATCGTAAAAATGAGGATGAGAACGACCTGAGAAGACTACATAGTAAGAAGAGAAAGGAAAAGAAAATACTTAATTTCCAGTTATTTAATTTGAAGACTCTTACAGAAGGAAATAATCGGTAATTGTGAACAGAATTGAAGTCAATTATACTCTTCCTTTAAAGCAGAGAAAATAAATTAAAATATTTTGTGAAATTATTTTCATAAAATTAATCATCAATTTAGGCATCTATTTGTATCATACTATATACATACTTTTTTCATAAAATAATGTATCAACCCTTGGTTTGTTATGTAAGTTGATATTATTCTATTTAACAGTGTCCATATAATCCTACGCAGAAAAATACTATGCACAAAAATTTCGATATATCGTGTTCGCGATTTCTAGTCATTCACTTGGTTCTGGTTCATGTGTCAATTCGATATATCAACTTTCAAAAATAAAGTCAGAATTAAAATATGTGCAAACGTTCGACCCAAATTCACTCTGTTGATAAATTATTAAATAAATTTCTTTCATATGGTCAAATAAATTCTGATACTATTAGTACAGCCAAACAATTTTTATTTCATCCATCACAATTATTACAAACAAAGTGATTCTGACTTTTTATCAATAGTACATCCACCATAATAATTAATTCAAAAATCTCCGTTATTTTTCATTTTTAGTTTTTAAACGATTTAATTTAATCTATTTAATATGATAAAAATAGAAATGATGTTAACTAATATTTTGTATAGATTGAATTTTTTTGAATTAGTAATTATAATAAAGGTACGATTGATTGTGTCACATATTATTTTATAAACAATTTTATAATAATTATTTGAAATTGTAGTGCTAATATTCGTATTGATATAATAAAATGAAATTCAAAACCATATCCCCTTCAGCAATCCCTCTTCATTTCATTCAATATTATTTATTTATTGGGAAAATTTCTAAAATTCATTCATGATTCATTCAAATACTAAAGAGAAAAAACTTATAAATATTTGTCATTTAAATTTTAGACAATATTAGTTGTATCAAAAGCTAGAGAAATATTATATAACG
The DNA here is from genome assembly GCA_028641665.1 of Chelonus formosanus. NCBI lineage: Eukaryota > Metazoa > Arthropoda > Insecta > Hymenoptera > Braconidae > Chelonus > Chelonus formosanus. The sequence goes on along the minus strand of CM054006.1, from coordinate 3,873,985 downwards.
ATAAAGTGTATACCGTTTGTGTAGAGGGTGAGAGCTATCTTGGTTGGGTCCATCACTAGGGGCACGTATGAAAACTTAGTCTCCAGGTTTCATTTGACTGACTTTACGACGAAGACATAAAACGGATTTTACTGTCGGCTAGTTCGCCAGTTCTCGAGTCGGTAACATTGCTCCGGCGGACATAATATTCACCCCTTACTCTGAGAGTGCTGGTTTACCACTCACCCTTCTAGAATCCACATTCTTTCGTGCCATATTTTCTTCTGAACTTTTTGATGTTCCTGTGTTTTATCTCTTCGTTAAAGACTTTTTCTCCTTTGCGGTATTTCAAGTATCAATTTAGCTTTAATCAATGCAAATGTAATGACAAAGATGATAATTACTATTTACATAGTAATTTACTATAACTTAGAAAAACAAAAAAACTTGTCTAATATTTCTCTTCTTCTTCGAATTATCATAAACTTCTTTCATATCATTAAACTATAACACATACTTTTTGTACTATAATTGAATCACTTATGCAGTTATAATATTGATCATAAAGTTTTTATCTAACTATTTATTCAATAATTTATTCTAATATGTAATGAGTTCTTATGTTTTTGCTTTCAGGTCATGTAAACATCAATGAAAATGGAGCTCTCTAATGGTGCTCAAAGGTTGAAGAATCTATATTGAGCTATGAAAACACCAAGATACACCGTATAATGAGTTGGTGTTTTTCTTTCTCAAGAATTTCATCGAATTTATATGACATTCCAAATATTTATTTAAATTTTTAAGTGTACATCTGAAACAATCATTGTTTCGGATATAAGTAGAAATAATTTTTTTTTTTTTTTGTTATAAATGTCAAATTTATGAATTTTGACATTAAAATTTTAAAATATTGAATAAGAGTTATTTTGTCAATAAGATAATTATTACAATCATTACTAAAGAAACAATTATCTCAATAATTTTTTTCAATACAGTATTTTTAAATTAATGTTATTTGGAAGTGTGTGATCAAATGTGCATATTCCATAAACATGCACATATTTTAGGACATAGATAATTTTATTAATGAATGTAATATTAAAAAAAAAAAAAAAAATACTTGATCTTTATCTTTATTACCATGAAATTTTTAAAGTGTGTTATACATCATTTTTTTATTTTTCAAGTGTGTCACTATATTATAAAACAAAATTTCTTCTGTTAATAAAATATCTGCAGAAGATGTAATAATATAAAAGTGTACAGCTTTAGTGTATGTTGTAATGCGCTCAAAAACATATTGATAATTGTTTCAAAGCGCATTTGATAAGTGTTACTCTTACTCTAATGGTATATTTCTTTGAATAAAAACACTGAAGTTATTATCAATGATAGATAGGAAATTTTAAAAATAGTTAATTTAAAAAAAATGGTTATAATTTTCAATATTTCAATGTTATTTTTCTTTCATAGTATTTAAAATATTGGTTTTTAATGATATTTTGTTACATATATAATCATTTCAAATATCATTTCTCATGTATTAATAATTAAAATTCAGAGGAAAAAAAAACAATATATAATAAGCATATTACTTTATTGGTATAACTGGTTGTATGTGTGATTAGAGAAATTTCAAAAAGATACAATTATAAATTATTAAATAAAAACTACAAAAGAGCTATAGTATTAGTAATGAACCGTGCCAGAAAATAATTATGATTTATAGTAATTATTAGTCATGTGACTTGGAACTACGAATTTATATTTTTAATCTAATAATTATATTGATATTATTGTTTACACATTGCTGAGATGTTGATGACAATTTTAAAATAATAATGGTTTTTAAAAATGTTAATTAACAAAAAATATAAGATTTATTTGGAAATTCAATGTGATTGATATAGCATAAATTTTAAACTTTGTAACTATATTTATCATCCATAAGATAGCGTTCATTAATAAAGTATATGACCATTTCTGCATCTTATATATCCATATTTATTAAACATAAGCATTGACGATGTGTCACGATCATAAAACTGAAATTATGAGAAGAAGAATAGCTGATTTTCATTAGATATTTTTATGAGACAAGAATGAATAATATGAAATAAAACAGGTTAAATAATATTAAACGATTATTATTCAATCAGAAACCTTATCAGAGGTGGTGAAAAAGTCTGTATCTATTTCATCAATTAATGTACTTACGATAAATCTGACCATTGTAATTATTTATTGTTTATTATTCATGAAAAAGCATAATGCTTTTTATTGTTGCTGTATTGACATTTGACTTGTTACATGCAACGTGGGAGAATGACAGACTAAGTGAAGTATATCTAAAAGTGGCGTGGATAAATATCTATTTACTCTTGGAAATATCAAAATAAAAATTATATGTGTAACTTCTTATATATTTCATTTTATCTTTGAATTATAGAGTATACGATAATGCTAATAATATTTATTTATTTATAGAACCCTATCTTATTTTATTGCAAAATTTCACCTAGCTGGTAGGTACAGATATATTTTTTTTAAAATCATCATATCCAATTAATGTTTGGTCAATATCATCAAGTGTGAATGCATTTAACAAACTTTTTATTACAAATTTACTAAAAAAAGTCTTGAAATGCAATTATCTTTGAACGATTAAAGATATCAAAAAATATGCAAAGGTCAAGTTTTTTTAAATTTTTAACTGCATTAACAGATAGAAATTACTGAACTTAAATTTTTTGTATTCAATTTTTATGCAAAGAGCTTTTTTGAGGACAGTTGTAAGTGATTAATCCAATGATAATTGATCAATGATAAAAACTATAAAAATTTAAAATCAGTATTGCAAAAATAAATAAGTTTTTTCAATAAACTGGAAGAATATTAAAAATAATGTTATATCATGATGACTACATATATATGTTTATACATTATAATAATAGCATAGTGCAATAATTCTATCGTGTATATAGATAGAGATAAGAAGTATCTTACAACGATACAAAAGTTGGTATTTAAACAATAATAAAACGTATCATGGATCTGTACTTTTTTCATATAAAACTGGCATGCACGAACGGGTGTGTACCATCTACTGACACTTGAAGTGTATATCATGTTATAGCTGAAAAAGCGACCCAAGTCGTAACTGCGTGAGTGCGCAAATTCGCATAAGCCTATAAAAGTCTTCGTAGTGTTTAACTGCCCAGACTCAACGTAAACTAAGAACTAAATTGCTTAGATAGTGCAGAAATACACTACACAAGCAATTGGCAGTCATTTATTCGTCTCTACACTAGTGACTGACGTGCATAGCCTTTATATAGCTATTCTTTGCCAGTATTTAACGGCCATGTAGTATATTTATATGTATGAAGGGTAAAATATAAAAGCAACTGTTAAATTTTTTTGCGTCTTGCATGACTTTTTTTTATTTGTATGCTATTTATAATAACTAATATTCACTATTTAATCAAACTTTAAATCTATTGCAAAGCATTAAAACGTATCGTTATAATTAAATGATTCAGATAATTGATCTTTAAAAAAGGTTTTAATATTTCTATACACGCAATATTTGTAATATCACGCTTATTTTATATTCTACGTTTTGTAATACAAGTTCTAAAATAGTCATGTATTTTTGGTATAGCAGAATGTTCAAGTTTTATTATATAATATACTAGTTGTTGAATCCACGTGGGTAAGACTATTAGATTTACTTAATCAATACCAGTATCAATTTTTTTTACACGTCTCTTTTATTAAGTGAAAAACAGCTAAGAATCATTTATGATAATTAGAAAATTTCTCAAAGTCATTTTACGTATACAAGAATAGAAATAGAAAAGCAATTATTTTGTATTTACACATTCTAAAGATAACTGTATTTTTCTATGATAAATATTTAGTAAAATATTGGAAGACTTATCAAATTAAAAGTTGAAATGTAAATTTGGAATTGTCAAAAGAAGTAAATTTTTGAAAATTTTTTTAATTTTTTTATGAACGACTGATAAACTTATAATGATATTATCAGTGGAGAAAATGAACATCGTTAATATCGACACAAGACTTTTAGCTTTTAATTTAAATAAATAATTTAATGTAAGATACATGGTACTTAAAAAAAATAATTATTAAACAATAAAGAACTGTACGGCCTTTTAACTAATCGGAAAATGAAAAAAATGATAAAATAAACATGTTATCAGCTATAGAATGTACAGAAATCTTCAGGTATATCTCTGTTATATCAACACATTACAGAGTCATTACTAGGGATTTTTATATTCCAAGTCATATTCAAGTTAGTATTTTTTTTTATTTCGATAAACTTCACTGCACACATGTAAATAGACATTTTTGATTGTGTATTTTTTTGAGTTTTTAATCTTGTCGAATATTTATTTGTTATGAATTAACGCTCATATATGGAATAAAATAAAACTTATTAGTGCTAGTTTTGAATTATAAAGATATTGTATAACTCATGTCAATGTTTGGTCCTGCTCAAATAAACAGGTTAACCTCACTTAATACTCTAATTTAAATCAATTATTAAAAGATAATGTAAATTTAAGTGATGATTTGATAAATTATGTCCTGTCATACAAAATTTATTGATAGAAATCTTTTCTTATAGGTAGCAATGAATCCTACTATTGCAAAGAAGATCACACAATTTGAACGGTTTATCAATGATGTTCTCAAGGCTGATTTAGCAAAATTAGCTCAAAAGTTAGATGAAAAAAACTCAGAAGTCGCTGAATTTATTCAGCTAAAAAGTTTTATTATGACATTGAAAGCAACTGGCACGAATGAAAGTGGCTTTAAAACTAAAGTTGATATAGGAAACAATTTTTTCATCCAAGCTCATGTAGAAGATGCTACTCACATTCTTCTTGATGTTGGTTTAGGCCATTTTGTTGAATTTAGTCTAGATGAAGCCACTGCTCTTATTGATGTAAGAATAAAACTTTTTGAATCTCAAATTTCCAATCTTAGAAAAGAAATTGCTAAGACAAATGCTCATATTAAGGTGTTAATAATTGGGATCAATGATTTAAGGAACGCCAAAACGTGATCATAATTGCAATTAATAATATAAACTTGTATATCAGTATGTTAATGATTATCATATTTTTTATTTTGTATGTATTATATACGCAAAGTCAATATATTTTATAGAACAAGTTGTATCTTGGATTCGTGAACTAATATGATTATCCTTTGAATAATTTGTAAGTTGCAATCTTTCTTACTTGTACTAGAGACTAAAGAATACTTGACTTATCATGTTAGTAGTGTAATACCTATTTTATGCTATTTACAATGTTTTTTTATTTTATCAGCAGTGACAAAAGTAATTCTTATTCAGACATTCACAAAGAGTAGTGGAGGAAGCATGCATGCTCTACAGATGTCTCTATCTTGTAGTTATCCAGCGCGGTAAATATTGTGTAAGGTAACGAATTCAGTTTCACATATGTACCCTTAACGTGGTAATTATTTAACAGTTGATAGTAAATTTGCCAGAACCTATCATGCCTACGACAGTCAAGAACCTATTGTATTTTGCAATTGTATCTATAAATATTAAGATTCTAGTGAAGCCTCGATTACAAGTATTTTTATTAACTAAAACTATACTTACTGAATTTCATATCAATCATTGTTCTATCACTTTTTTTGAATATTTTACTTGAAACGTGAATAAACAGTTAAGAGAATATTTGTTTTATACTGCAATCATTGATCAAATTGATAGAAATATATAATTATCCCACTTGATAACTACTTCAATCCCAAGTGTATTTATCATGAGAGTATAAACTTGGTGTAGTTATCCTTATTTAAGTGTCGTAAATTTGAAATCGATAAAAGGATATTATTATACTAAAACAAGTGTTGAAAAAGTTAGTGCATAATTGAACGAATAGACTAAATAGTTTGTTCATGAGTAATATTATTATTTCTCAGATCCATTAGTGTATTTAACGATTTTGAGAAACATACATACATGAACTGAAAGTTAGACATTAATCCTGATTCAAATGACAGCAAGCTATACGAGGAAGCCGTATTTTAACACGAATAAAACAGCTTGTAACTAGAGCTCGACAGTTCTACAGTGCTGCACATACTTAATGTTTAAAAAGAGTTTATCTAATTCAGATTGAAAATAACAATCAATCATTATTATAATGATCTGTGTTATGAAAATTAAAATAAACTTCAGACAACGTATTCTATCAGTGTTGCTCTAAAATGTATAGTGTTCTGTTATTTATTTAAGTTGTATTTTTTTGGGTGCTTTATAAACAATCGACGGCCCTGACTTTAAACCTTTACTAGGGGTGCTTGCCCTTAAGATATGCTTAACTCGAACAGTATTTCAACGTTTGTTAAAACAGTCGCTGCTATTACAAGTTTTTGTTGCTCCAACCAAAGTGCTCTAAATCAACGAAAAACGATTATTGATTTAGTTACCTTTTAAAACTCTACTTTTCCTCAGATTTTTTCAATGAAATTCATCAAAAGTAAGAAATAAGATTTTAAATTTAACTGTTTCACCAATTATTCATGAATAAATTTTGATTTTTTACAGTTCGATGGTCTACACGTGTACCTGTACGTAATTAATGACTACTAAAAATCATAATGAATATTAATTTAATTTATATAACTTTATTTTTTTAGTCAAACTCCTCGAGTTGCTTTATCACTCTCGCTTCTTAAGTAAGCTCGAACACCGATTATGACGAGAGGTCCTTGTCGAGATTTACGTTTAGCAAAAGAACAAATTCAGAGGTAAGTTTTAAAAAAAAAAACACAAGTTTCAAGTATAATATTTTAAGTCTGTAATTAACTAGATAAAACCAGGAAAGTTTTAATGGAAGTTATAAATAATAGCAGCTAATTGATTAGAAAAAGACTAATTATGACGTTTAGTTGCAAACAATTTCTGATTACAGATATTTTTTCGTTCAAGTTTTTTAGCAGTCATTCAGGAATATTACCTTGTGCTATTTAATTATAAAAATTTTCTCCTACTTAGAATGAAAAGAAGAAACCTGACATAGTTCCAGAAGACATAAGATGTTTTTGTCATAGTCTACTTCCTTCTATCTTTCTGCAATGAGATTTTATGACAAATGCAATACACCATTCCCATGGCATATATCCCATCTTGAGGAACGAAAAAGAGATAAACCGTTGAGGTGATGAATTGGCGGTCGGTGACCGTTGCCTCAGTAAATTATGATCTGTCCAGTCCCGCGGACATTTGGAATACACGTAATAACGGTTGAATGATGCGCCTACGCTTTGTAGGTACTCATGCAATTACAGAATTTTGCAAACCAGTCACATCGCTCACACTCACATATGTATTGTATTTAACAAAATGTCATCTGTACGTCAAACGTATTTGTACGAACCACCTATAACGGTAAAATACATTAAAGTAATTGACGGCAGTGAATTAATCGTGTGTAGGCAAAATACTATGGACATAATCTTTCGATTCGAAATGTATGTTGGTTAGCTTACATAAATGTAACGAAGTAGTATGACATTTTGTACATCAGCGATGCTTTATTGCAATGTAACGTGGTTGTCATTGTTCCCATATGCCGCGTGAGTTTGCAACTTGTTCTAATGTTATTCTGACTTATTCCACTACCTTCTTGTATTACTCATTTAACGATAAAGTGGTTAAAACGATAAGTTAGTCGTGTAAGGGACTCTCAATAGTCGATAAGTGTCGTTACTCGGTGACGTCCTTGCTTGTAGATTTTACTGGTTTGCATTTATTACTTTATTGTTTGTTCTTAGGAAATGGAACTCATGGAAGTGTATCACTATCTCATCGACAAAATATCAGGCAAGTATTATTCTTAAGTCAATTGATCTAAATTGATATATTTGTGCGTAATTATAGTATTTAAAGTATCTGGAATTGCTTAGTACTTTATTCAAGTACTACTGTTTCCAACTTTACCACTTTTAATTGAGTTTTAGGAGTTTTTCATTATTTATTAAAAAGCCTTGAAACTTACTTTTAGTTTATGTTAATTTATGAAATTATAGATTGTAGAGAATTGATAAAATTATGACTCCTACTTACGATCGTATTTTACGTAAAGCATTAATCAAACATCATTGGATTGAAATAAATTATATTGATGTATATTTGAAATTGACTTGAAGTGTAGGAAACTATTATTTTTATAATAATATATGATCATTGACCATTTTTAACGAAATGTGTTCTGGAAATTGATAGTATCGCATAATTTCTGGTAACGTTATGGTATATTTGATAGAGTAATCAGATTAACTTAAAAAAAAATTCACATACTTAGTGAATGTAGAAAAAATTCATTCAGTAACTAATTGTTCGCATGTTACAATAGTAAATTATCGATTTCTGTGAATAATTACGATATGTTGCATCAAACTATTTGGTATTATCTGCATGCAGACATTAATGATTCCAGTTCGGCAAAGCGCGATTCGGAAGTAAAATGAAACACATTGTGCACTGTATATGGAAATTATTTAATTTGAAAAAAAAAATTAACTAGAATATTATCAACTTTTAATAAATACGAATGATTCTGAAACTTTCAAAAGTGTCAGTTATCAGAAAAAAATATATAATATTGATAAGCTGCATAAGTAATTATTACTTACGCGTAGTTATAAAGTTATTTATAAAACTCCGATACATTTTAATAATGTAAATAGAAAAATTACATTATTCTTTTAAAGCTTATTGATTATTTTTTATTAATTTAGAACCTTTTTTTTTCAAATAAGCTAAAATATGTGATTTTTGTGACAGATCCCCGGGTGGCTAAATGGCCGCTGATGGCTAGTCCTTTTCCAATAGCAACAGTTATTTTGGCATATTTACTTTTTGTTCTCTACATTGGACCATGGTTCATGAAGAATCGGCAGCCTTACTCACTTAACAGAGTGATGATTTTTTATAATGTTTTTGTTGCATCTGCAAGTGCTGTAGTTTTTTATGGAGTTAGTATAACATGTTTTAGATTATTTATAATTCAATAATGAATTTAATATGTGACTTATACATTTTTTTCTCACTTTAGTTACTCACATCTGGCTTCACTACAAAACTCTCGTGGGGTTGTGAACCGGTCGATTTCTCTTATGATCCGGAGCCCATGAGTGTAAGTTTTTTTTTTATTCTTTTCTGTCAGAAAAACATTTTGATACGTTGCGAAGAATAATATTTACAATGTATTTATGGTATAGATGGCCAGATGGGTATGGTGGTTGATGATTCTAAAAATGTGTGAGCTCGGGGATACTATAATTTTTGTATTACGTAAAAAATTCAATCAAACATCTTTTCTACATATTTATCATCACGCTACAACAGCCTGCCTCGCTTGGATTGCTTGTAAATATGCACCTGGTATGTACACATACATTATATGAATTATTGATAAATATACTGTTTAAGTAAACGGGAATAAACAATCAAATATTTACTGTTTTAGGTGGCATGTGGACATTTATTATGATACCAAATTGTTTGGTCCATATTATCATGTATACTTACTATTTATTAGCAAGCTTAGGACCACACATACAGAAAAAACTTGCACCTTGGAAACCTTGGATAACAATTCTACAATTGGTAATTTAAAAATATATTTTGAATAATGTTCATGGATAGATCAGAGAAGATAAAAACTTTGTAATATTTGAAATATTTCAACGCTCGAAAAAAAATATATACACATTTCGAAAATTAAATACTCAAATCCAAAGTAGCTTATTTTTAAGTTGAAAAATTTAATCTATTTTATTTGAAAAAAATTTCGAATATTGTGATGAAAAATAAATAAAATAACAATGTTTTTATTGATAGAAAATTGGTTGGAGATAAAAATTTTGAACTGTACATTTTTTTTTAATGAATAGAAAATTCAATACAACAAATAGTTTTCATATTTCACAAAACTGTTCTACTTTTAGAGATCAAACTATTTTAGTTATTCAAGATGTTCTATTTGCTCTGGAATCCTCATAGATATACAATACATATATTTCAATGAAATAACTTCATTTACGTACATTTCATAAATAATTTGCTTTTTAGGTCCAGTTCACGATAATGGTCATTCATACATCGCAATCTCTACGGCCATCCTGTGAACCAACACGGAAACCACTAGCATTTATTTATATGTCTCAAGTGCTTATAATGTTTTATTTATTTTTAGATTTTTATAAGAAAACGTATCTAAGTAAAAAATCCGAGTAGTTGAAAGTGTGCGTTCAAATCAAATATATTTAACTAAAAATTGCGGTAAAGGCAGATATGCCTGTTTTTGTACTTTTTTCTTAACAGTAAAGTTTGGAAGATCCTCACTTTGCGATTCCACTGAATTATTTATATGAATCGAATCCATTTCAATTTTTCAACATTTTACAAAAAACACTTCCTTATATGAAAAAATTATTGTGAGCCCTCACATTGTAGATAGTTATAAGCGGCCTGAATTACCTCCATCACTAGTGCATGCTGGCATCGAATTAGCATAGTGGATTAGTGTGTTGGAGGTTTTAAGTCGACATGCATGGTCGCACGCCGATAAGACTTTATTAACGCGTACAAGCTATCTATCCTTTTCTCGCGCTATTTCAATGGCGTGTGAGTTGCACCCAGTCCTATACAACAATATTTTTTCCAGTTTTATAAGAATATGTAGCTTTTTATATATCACCTATCTCAATCGCTTCTGTGCAGTCTTAATCACGAGAATATATGTACACCATAATTATCGATTAGTAAAATTACACTCAATATCAAGTACATTCATACTTTATTACTCGTAGAGTTTGCATATAAAATTTTTAACGATTGTTCTATTAAAATGGTATGAAAATTAAACGGGTGAAAGTGTCGCAATAAACCTCTTATTCTAATAGAAACAAGTTCTGTGTATGAAAATAATTAAATCATTCATCAAATGCTAAAAAAAAAGTAGAGAAAAAAATAGTAAAATTATAGGTACGGAGTTTTGCTGCGCGTGACAATAGACAAACGTGTCACTGGCAGAGAGTATTTTTTTTTCTCAGTATAAAAATAAACGAAATAACAAAATTTAATCCCTAGTGGCGTTAGGCAATTGTGCTGAATTTATATAGCAACGGCTGGTCATCGACAGAGGGTATGCCTCTTGACTATTTCAATTTGACCCTGCATTACATTACAATTCAGGCAATACAAATATAATTGAACGTCTAAATATTCTGGCGCGTTGTTGAAAATCAATGTATGTGTGAATAGCATTTGGTTAACATCAACTTAGTCTTGTAAAAAAATCCATACTAGAAACAACGCCAATTACCAATAATTAGTGGAAAACTGTAATAGTAGTTGAAAGTATAGATATAAAAATTTTTGCCAATTTTTTTATCTTCGGGTTATTGTGCAGCAGTGGAATATATTTCGTTCTGGCTTTTCCAGGGTGTGAGTTTCAGACGGATACAGCCAGCCAAGCGAATACAGTTCCCACGAGGAGAAGCAGCTTAATTAATTGAACTTAATTTAAATGGAATTTAATTATATAGTTGCTTGGTTACTCCTGAAAGATTCTCTTTATGTGACATTTGATTTTCTTTTTTCGATAATTACATAATAAAACAAATTCGAAATTGTATACTGCTGTCAATACTTTGTCAATTAATGTAAAATTTAGTTAATTATTTTCTTATATTATAAATATTAATTTCATATTAAAAACATGATGTGTTTCATTAGCACGTATTTATTTCATTTGCATAACATTTTATAGAAGATAAAAATGAAATAGTAGAGAATTATTTTGTTAACTAACGCATTATCAATTCATTGGAATCAAAATAATGTTTTGTAGTATTACTAGTATTGAACTAATTTTACCATTCAGTGTGATACTAATACCAGAGATACACAAGTTGAAACTATTTGATACCTCCTTTATAATGTGTATTTAGTATTCGAAGCCTGAGTTAGGTAATTAATCTTTAGCGATCACATTATAGTAAGCTGGATAATCATAGCTCTCAAAGCCACAATCAATACATTCTTAAATTATAAAAAATACATTTGCATTTAATAAATACTTACGATAAGGCTTATTCTCATTTGATGAAACCATTGAGTCTCTTTCACTTTCTAAAAGTAGTTTATTAAAAACAATACAATATTTATATGCGAATAGTAAAAAAGAGGGTCAAATTATACTTTTATAATTTTTTTTCAGATTAGTTGATAAGATAATCACGTTAATAAACGACATTAATCGTTGCACTGAACTCTTCATCGTATTTATTTTTTTCTTTTTATTGACGTTAGTTATCAAACTATCTATAGTTCATAATAACATTAGGATGATAGACAAGTTCCTATAGCAGTTAGAGTAATGTTTGAGTTATAGGCATATACATTCTCCAGTAATCATCAACACCGTCTCATTTAATAATCGGATTACCATCGTTAATGAGTTTTAAATTGATACGGCTGTCTTTTATGTTAAAAAACGAGGTAGAAAAATGATCGAGGTAGACTTTGATTGCTCCTTTGAATTACTTTATTTCTCTAGTATTTTCTGCAATAATCCATCCAAGTTCCATTTATAATTTCAATCGGGAATTTTTAAAAAAATTCAGTTAATAATATTTGTAAAGAAGATAAGCTTCTATATTCTATTGATCAGACTTTTGAAATGAAGTTTCATGAAACATTTTTTCTTTATTCATACTTAAATTGAGAAACGAGAAAAAATAAGAAATAATATTACAATATAACTGTTAATTTGATAAGTAGATATTTAATAGTTAATATTCGTCTCTTCCTTATTCTTACTTCTAGGAAAATTCAAATATCTTTACAGACGTTTAAGTGACTTGGAGTGGAAGCCAGATAACGCTTATAGTCGTTAAATAAGAATTAAGTTTCTTGCAAATTTAGATAAAGATGAAAAGGAACCAGAAAGAGAATGCTACGGTGTACTTGGAGATATGCGGAAAGTACTATTCAACTCGCAAAAACTATCTTAAACCTTGAAAAACAGAAAAATGGAAAAAACTTTATGTATTAACTTCTCTTTCATCTTATTATTATATTTATAAAAATTTACTTGGATTTTTCATCAGCAAGATTGCATAATACAGTTTTATAAAATTGAATTATTTGAAAATTATATTTCAATTTATTATTTCATGGTAGAAATATAACAGCAGTATTTAAAATTTTTTATTCAATCTTATTAAACCATACTATCGATCATTAAATAAGAAGTTAAAAATAACCTGAGAAAGAAGATCACTCACCCTTTGTAATAGCATCAGACTACTTTGTAACATCTTGTCATCTTATAAAGTCTTGAAATTTTTTTGTTTTATTCATTATAATTATTTCTTTTGTAATAAAAAAATATTCTGTGCAGATTGATAGATTCAGCAATACAGTGATAAGTATTTTAATAAAAAAAAATCTTCATTTGCTTGCCCTTCTGTAATATAAATTAATGAAAATGGAGTTTATTAAACGTATAATTTTCTCAGAATGTAAAATAATGGTTGAAAATTTATTCATCGACTTAATTATCGAAATAAATGAAACTATAACATAAGTTTAGGGGAAGGTACTAAAGCAGATAATTATCAAGTGAATAGAGATGAATTTAGTCAGACATTATAAGCGCATTTAAGGGTCTGACAGTTTCCAAGATACTTTGTGGGCCTGGTGTAAGTGTGATGTTATAAAGCACGACAAGGGCGATGAAGAAAGGATGAAGATGTAGCTGAAGGGAGACAGAACGCATGCTACAGAGACTAAGTATAGTAGTTAATAACAACTGTAGAAACTTTGAAATTTATAGCTTTTTGGAAGATGAATTTTCATATGCTTTACAAAAATCATAATAAATTAGCATTTACAATGGTTTTTATTATAATTTTTATGCAATGCGCAATTTCATGTAAATGTATTGTATTTTTTTCTTGATAAAAAATAAATATTAATGATATTTAATCTATCATGATATGAATGTGATTGACAGTGATATAAAAATATCTAAAAATGTATTTTTAATTTAATTGTATAATATGGAAGAAATGATTATTGACTTAAAAGCATAAAATAATACGCTTGCGTAGTGTCTTTCTTCTAATTATATATTTAAAATAATAAATTATATAGTCACCCTAAGATTATTTTCATTTTTCTTTTAATTATTCTCAAGTATATCCCACGAATTCCCTCGAGATTTATTTAACAAAGACACTGATGCAGATAAAAGTAACAAGTCTGCGCCATTTTTAAATTTCCTGTACTTGTCCCTTGGGCTCCATGAATTTGCGATTATGACTCTTACTTTTGTTTGATCTCAAGTCAAGCCGGTGGTTTTGGTAAAGCTAGGGTCTAAGCTCCAACAAGATCTTTATTTTACTGGAATGGATGAACCTCTGAGGTAATCCAGACTCCATTAGTGCTATCAGAATTGACGATCGGTCTGCTTATTTTCTCTTTGAGAAGCAACCAGGTCAGTTGACTGCAGTGTCAACATCTTGTAAAAGTTTCCATAAACGCCTCATATCATATACCCAATCTTTTTTATTGTAATACATCCCCTCAATTCTTTTTTTCTTTCAACAGACTCTTATCTCCACAATATTCATCAGACTAAAGTCAATCTCCTATACTAACAAAAATGGTTTTACTCTTAAATTGAAATGAAATAAATGGATTCTAAAATAAGATATTTTTTTCATTTTTCATCATCTTGTTTTTAAATAATAAATATTAAAAATATCTATCTTTAGAAATAATTTTTTCCTGGTTATTTATTATATAATTTTAGTTTAATAATAATTAAAGTTTTTATATTTACTCAGAAGAAGTCAATGTTTTTTTTTTTCTGTTCAAATAAGTTAGATCATTTACACGCAAATAATCACAACAGCTAACATTTACCAAGTCTAGTCAGCATATCATTTCATTAAATGCAAAGTTGTCTCAAGTACATACTGTATGATTGAAACCTAAGTAAAACTTTTGTAAGCAAGACGAAAAACAAGCACTCATTGTCGTCATTTTAAGTACAGATAGTACAGCAGCACTTGTCTAGCAAATTTCTTCTTATATTTACAATGTACCTGTATGATGATTTGGCTTGCTCTACTTCTCAATTTCTCTCTGAAACTAGTTGTGATGCTTCTTCCTTAAGAAAATATTATTCAAATGTTAATAAAGAACACAAGAACTCCCAGAGAATTGAGAGTAAAATAATCGAAATTTTATTTTAAATAGTATAAAAAATGTTCAGAAATTACTTTGAGTGTTTCTTGATCATCTTGAAGACACCAGAAATGATGGGATAGAATCAATCATTTTTATCAAGATTCATTTGAAGAAGAACTTGAGATTATTATTCTACGTCACTTTAGGAAATTTTTTTCTTCATTTTCTAGTCGAAATAACTTTATTCTACTTAAAGTAATTAGAGTTATATCTTTTAATTGATAATAATTCTTTGTTTTAATAATTATATGAATTTCCACTCAATAAATATTCAAATGAGTTTAAATGACCAACTCGTTTGTTATTTTTGTTTGTCCAGGAAGTTACTAGAGTAAATAAATTCTTTCATAGAAAAAAATACAGGACGGTGTTCTAAACAAGACTGTCTTATGGCAGTAACATGACTGCTCTGCTACAAGTTTTGTTTCTTTTTTATGTATACAAATAAACTTCCATGGTTATCATAACAAAACAACAGCTCTAACAGTTACATTGGCAAAGAAATTGACACGACACTCAATAACAGAATTTATCTGGTAATTTATATTGTGCTTGCATATAATATATGAGCAGTATAAATAACTCATGAGAAGGTTTACTAGCTTAAATTCGTAACTAGATTAATTAAAGAAAGTTATTTAGACCACCACAATATACATCAACAACTGGTACCCTGATTATTATTACTATTGGACTAGGAATTTTGATTGAGATCTACATGAACATAGTTTACCCTAGGCAAACCTCATAGAGAAAAGATTTTTCTCATTCATTTGTACAATGAGAAGGAAATGAAGTTGGAAAAGGTAGATAAGATGCATAGCAATCATCATCATAGTTGGTCGTCTTAGAAATAAAGACCTTTACAGATGGAATAAAGATGGAACGACGATGCTTAGTAAATATACATTTGCTAATAGATCTTTTCTATTTACTGCTTGTAGACTTTTTTAATCCTAGTTTTTTTTGTAAATGCTAGTCTATTTTTAATGTTATCTTTATTAAGTGTACAACCATAGCCCAAAGCTAATTTTAAATTATCATTGACTTTATTTTTTATGCATGAATGATGAAGATATGTATTAATTCAGTAGTACAGGTCAGGCTTTCGGCTGACAATTAGAATAAATTATCAATCTATAGAAATTCATTTCATAAAAAATATTTAAAAATCTACGCATTGATTATAAAATTGATAAATAAAATTTAAACTAATTTTTAATAAAAAAAATGGAGCTATTAAGTTAATTCTGAAAATGAGCATTTAAATGAAGTTTGTTACAAAAGATAAAAATACTTATATTTAAGTTAATAATAATAGGATTTTTTAGTTACATTTTAAACTGAAATGTCTATTTTAGAGAACAGACAGTTGGTGTATTTAAAAAAAAATATTAAAAAAAAAAAATTAAAAAAAGAAAAGAACAAATAAGATTGCTACAGCAAACGAGTTAGCTAGATTTTAAATGCAATTTTACCAGAGTAAGAGAAGAAGAAAAATATAGAGGACACGAGAATACTTGGGGTAAGTAAGAAAAAGAAAGAAGAAATAAAGTTATGCTTTAAGAAAAAGAGTAGCAGAAAGAAAGCGAAAATTTTGAAAGCTCCATAGCCTCCACAATGTAGCTTACTTTAAATCTCCGAATCTGCAAAGCCTTGTTCGCTTTGTCGATTTGAGATAAGCTCTACGAGCTCATCCAAGAAGTGGAAATAATGGCTTACGAGATATTATCGCAAACTACTAACTTGGATATCACGCGTGACCGAGGAAAGAACAATTAAAAAAAACTGTGGTAAAAAAAAAAATCTGTTCCTTACGTGATAATATCAGCAATGTTTTCTTTTCAACAAAGTACAATTTTCAATATATCTCAAGTGAATGATATTGCGTTGCAAAAAGTGAAGAAAGAATATTATTAAAAATCTTTAAAGCATGGAATAAGTTAGAATATTAATAAATTTGTTTGACAAATCACAATATTAATAATTTTCATATAAAAATACATCGATAAATCTCATTGTACATTAATATTTAATTTTGTTGTGAGTCTATAGTTTTTCTTTTTAATTTTCCTGTTTTCTATATAGTATTATTATAGAGACTCCAGCCTGTATGAAAACGACATAAAAGACAACAAAGAGCAGAAGGAAGAGACATAAGTCAGATAGCAAAGACATTAGTTTCAACTTCATGGAAACAATAAAGTCTTAGGCTAAGTTCAATATTGCAGAAATACAAAGGAGAGGTAAAACTTGCTATGATGTGAAAATATAAGTAAAAGGAAATTGAAATTTGCTCATCTTGATTTCCATACAATTGAGAGACTTAAAAATAGAAATTTTCATTTGTCATAACAACTAATAAATTAAGAGAACTGACCTTGATTATATCCACTCGTTTTGATTAACAGTCAAATATTCTTCTCTTTAATTTTGATCATAAAATTTTTCATTTATCCATTAACGTGAAAAAAAAATTGCTTCTAATGTCCATGTTTTGATTACTTTCTGTAATCAATTCCCAACAAGTCTATTATTTAGTGTGTGCTAATTCTCACTAACATTGATTCAATTTCAATTCTCTCTTGAGGATAAATTTATTCAGGTGCTTTTTAGGCTAAATAACATCACGCTAAGTCTTATCGAGATGCGCCATCAAGGTAAGGTGCAAATAAGAGAGTAAAATGAGACAAAGAAGTGTTGAATGAAATAATGTTGAAAATTGCACATTTCCTATCAGACAAATGAAGACTGATAGACCATGTTCATCAGAAAAAAGTTGGGTAATACCTAGTTGTTGTACAGTATACGTATATACTCTTTCAAATTTTTGCAATGTTCCAGTTTTACCCCATTTTAGGGGTGAAATAATTGATTTTTTATATATTTGACTTGATTTCGCATTTCTACGCATCGAGACGAAGAGAATGAGTGGTCGATCGTCAAAATCGGACAACTTTGATTTTTCGACCCAAAAAAATGGCAAGGTACCCCTTTCCATTTTTTTTGGCCAAAAAATAAAAGTGCTCCGATTTTGACGATCGACCACTCATTCTCTTCGTCTTAATGCGTAGAAATGCGAAATCGTGGCACAGCTTAAGAAAATTCATTCAAACCCCTTCAAAGAGGGGTAAAACTGGATACAAATTACCAAACATCATCTCTTTGACTTTGAACCCTTAAAACTCCTGAACGGAGAGTCCAATAACCTTTTTCTTGGACGTTTTTTAAACCTCAGAATCTAAACTATCTAACTATATCCATAGATTTATTCGAAAAAATTTATTTCACCCTTAAAATAGCCAAAATATAAAAAAAAGTTACATTTTTTTAAGAGTTTGCCAATTATTATTGCGATTTTAAGGGTGAAATAAATTTTTCTAGTACTTTTTATGGATATATATGTTTAGCTTAGATTCTGAAGTTTCTAAATAGCCCTTGAAAACCGTTTTTGGACTGTCCGTTCACAAGTTATAACGATTCAAAGCCAAAAAGTAGATGATTTTTTACTCTTACTTCGACTTTAAACCTCTATAACTCATGAACGGACAGTCCAAAAACGGTTTTCAAGGGCTATTTAGAAACTTCAGAATCTAAGCTAAACATATATATCCATAAAAAGTACTAGAAAAATTTATTTCACCCTTAAAATCGCAATAATAATTGGCAAACTCCCAAAAAAATGTAACTTTTTTTTATATTTTGGCTATTTTAAGGGTGAAATAAATTTTTTCGAATAAATCTATGGATATAGTTAGATAGTTTAGATTCTGAGGTTTAAAAAACGTCCAAGAAAAAGGTTATTGGACTGTCCGTTCAGGAGTTACAAAGGTTTAAAGTCAACGAGATGATGTTTGGTAATTTGTATCCAGTTTTACCCCTCTTTGAAGGGGTTTGAATGAATTTTCTTAAACTGTGCCACGATTTCGCATTTCTACACATCAAGACGAAGAGAATGAGTCCTCGATCGTCAAAATCGGAGTACTTTTATTTTTTGGCCAAAAAAAATGGAAAGGGGTACCACTTGCCATTTTTTTGGGTCGAAAAATCAAAGTTGTCCGATTTTGATGATCGACCACTCATTCTCTTCGTCTCGATGCGTAGAAATGCGAAATCAGGTCAAATATATAAAAAATCAATTATTTTACCCCTAAAATGGGGTAAAACTGGAACTTTGCAAAAATTTTTGCATAAATTATGCTCCAATAATTCTTTTTATAAGTGCAATAAAAATATCTCGTTCCTATGAATCCATTGATATCCGCATTGTCTATATAGGCCCCACAGATCTTGAGTTATTAGCAGAAATCTAATTTACAGTACTTTCGGAGTAGAGTGGGAAAATCTTAAAAAAAAAAAAAACATCTCTTTACCCATATGTTTCACATAGTCCTACGAGGGGTATGTAGGGGAACTTCTCCACTCGGGAACATGCAGGGAATGTTCGGGAAACGAAATTTTTTTATACGGACAAATACAGAAATGTAGATTAAACAGACTTATAGATTTAGATCGTTTGAGAAGACGAGAATATAGTTGGTAATTTTAACTAAATTAGAAGCTTCAATTATCAGTAATTAAAATAGTGGGGTGGGATCTTAACATCGATGTTAACATAGATTCGCGTTCACGTAAACGCGTCTTTTCTATCTACCGTAAGGTTCTCTACATGTAATCCTCAACTGCATTTAATAAGCAAACCTAAGTTAAGAGCTGCACGTAAATGCTTTAACCAAGCTTAGAGTACTAGATATGTGCCACATATGTGTATTTGATGTACATTTAATAGTTTGAAATCTAATATTATTAAACAAAGTGTAACACTTATAAATACATACATTAAATAATTAACTTTACAATTTACCTTCAAATATTATTTAACTTTTTTTCTAAATCAAACAAACTCATTGAATTTCTTTTATATAAATTATGTAATATTGTATAAGATTAATCCATTATGTATAATATTTTCCAATAGAGGTATTAATTTATCACCTCAAAACTTGTTAGAATTATTTGCCGAATGAATATTATGAGTAATTTCAACACAATCGATTCTCTGCCACAAAAGTGATGCATATTATTGAAATGAAGTTTGGTTTAAATAACTTTTGTGACGCAAATAAATATACATTGCCTTGTCGATCCATTCACTAATGTTGTATGCTATTCTGATTAAACTTGATTCAACGAAATTTTTGCGAAAATTACATCGACAGTTTATAAAGTATTCAATTACATTTTATGGAAATTCTATTTTAATATGCTATCATACATTGCAGTGAAATTAAATAATATAATTTCAAACAATCATTACAATTTACAAAACTCTTGTTCTCTCAAAGAATTATCATTACGATGGTAAAAGAATAGTTTTGATTGATTCTAGTGATTTATTCTTCCTAAATAATATGATTATAAACCAGAGTCATGCTTTGTTTTCGAATAATTTCATCTCATATACATAATTAATGCGAAATATACTTCGCTACATGACTTTCTCTACGTCTCTCTTGGTGTTCGTATATTTTGCGTTAAACATGTTCTGTCACATTCCTCATGGAGCTTGGAGTAGTAATTACATTTTAATGTAATGGTATCATTTAATAAAGAATACTCTTCTAAAGATTTAATTGATTTACTACCTCTCTAAAAATGAATTAGTGGAAGTGATTGTAAAATAGTATATATATAAAATCATCACTGTTTAAATTAGTGTTATGATTATCATGTCAATGTTCACTGATTTATTTTTAGAGGGTAAAACTATTTGCAGAAAAATTTCTAAAGCCAATTCATTTTCAAGTGTCGTTTTTCAAATAGTGAACTTCCAAATGATGGTTCAAACGTCAATAGGATAGAGTATAGAAAAGAATATAAATAGATCGGTGATGGATGTTATAAATATATGTTGGTATACATTCTCCCATATATATTTATCCTCATGAGTAGTTTTGTGAATGTACTTTCATTTCTAGTTATTGAAAGATATTCCATCTTTTTCATGGCGATTGCAAATCTATTACTCCATCACCCAAAAGCATTCAAGAAAAGATTGCTTCGGTCGATGAAAATATCTTGTTATCTCCAACTATTCTTACTACTCTTAAGAACCTAAAAAGCTGTGAAATCGAGTCGATCTTTTCAGGAGGAGGTGAAGAGATATCTGCTTTTGGCTCAAGATCTGTGTCGAGTAGTTAGTTTAGTCGTCAATGTGACAATGGGTAAGGAAATTTTCCATTGTTCTTCTTCATTCAACTTGAAAAATATTCGTGTTCACCAAGTACGATAACTTCATTTCTATAATTGAACATCTAATTGCTATTTAATTAAAGAAAAAATCGATACTCAATATTCCAAGTAATTAGTTTATTTTATAAATAACGTTTTTTTTATACCCCTTGATGAAAATTTACTTTGATACGTTCAAATATTGTAGCGTATATGATATTTAAATTTATGCATTAATTTTTCAATAATAGAACATTTTCGTATTTTAATACGAAAATATTTTAATCGGTCAATATGTGGTAAAGTCAATATATACCTTCCTAAAGGTTTGTACTTTTAATATGTATTCCAGTTTATTTACATGAAAATAAATGATTTTATGTTAATTTATATGGACTCTTCTTTATAATCGATAATCCATCATATTTTACTATATTACTATATTATGTATTTTTGCATATCTCTCACATAATCTTGAATGAAATAAACGACATAATGTATTAAATAAAAATATACATATCCATCATTTGACGTCATTCTTAATTACTATAAATTTACATGAATTATGGCCTTGATTTTGATAATGCTTCCAATTTATATTTTCATGATGAATAGTTCTATTGAAACTCAGATAAAAAAATGTCATACATCTCGACATGAGTTCTAGAGGAAACTGCGGGTGAATAATTATCTACTGAGTAATCATTTGTGCTGATGAGAGTTAAAAGATATTATAAAGTACAGGAAAAAGTTATGTATTCACAATATCAATTAGATTTCTTTACATTTCTATCATTAGAGATATTATTTTTTAAGTAATCATTATTATGCTCGGTGGGTATAAAATAAATATCCTTTCGCGAGATTTATACTTTAAGGTTTAAAGGATTTATTTAAAAGCGGATTTCCTCTTAGTTAATTCAGGTTCAAAGCTAAAAATAAGTTCTACCGTTTCATTCTTTATTTGTGTATTGAATATTAAACTCTACAATGAATAATTTTTAAGCTTCTTATAATAATTCAAAGCACTTTTTCATTAATTTTTTTACAGAAATAATGGAAATTTTTTTAAGTTTAACTACTACGTCTTAGTATTTTATTTTAATGCACTTAAAATGTTTTAAAATGATGTCACCTATTTGATTAACATTGTAGTAACTTTTAATGCACTTGAAAGTGTCTAAAAAGCTCATACAATGTTAATCAAATGGGTGATGTCATTTTAAAACACTTTAAGTGTATTAAAATAAAACACTACAATTTTCAGTGTCGGATATATTCAATCTTCGTAATGGGTTAAAAAAATGACAGTTACAAATCTATTAGGAGTTAAAAGTAAATCTTCACAGTCATCAATAATTAGTTTTCTTCAATGTATGTCACTGGTTAGGATATTTCTATTGGGTTGGTGCCGAAGTTCTTGGACACTCAAACACATTTATTATAAATAATTTTATTTATTATTAAAAAAATATTAATCTACAATACAATGACTGTCATATTCAACTCCTAGAACATTCTGTAGAATAATAGATTATTCTAGCATATAACCGAATTGGAATCTAGAAAAATTGTAATGAAATCCAAGTGTCCAAGGATTTATGCACTAACCCAATAATTATAACTACAAATAATAGAGTTATAGAATGAAAAATATAACCAACTTATTCAACATGTCTGTAATTTTTCAAAACTTCATGAACTTCCGACTTATGTAAATGCAAAAAGTAGTAAAAATCAAGCTTGCTTTATGATCGTCCCTTATTATTGAAGCAGTAAAGGGTGCTCTATCCTTTTTGTCATATTTCGTCGTTTCCCTTTTATTCAGGGAGCTGCCAGTTGCACTTTCTAACCCAAGTGAATGAGTGACTCATATGAGATTAAAAAAAACTCCCATACTTTTGTTAGAGTGAAAAAATACCTTTTTTTCATATGTCTGTCTGAAGTAAGTATTGCAAGTGTGAAGAAGAAAGAAAAATGTCATGAGAGAAGGTATGAGAGTGGATTTTTCACTCCACGCTAAGAAGTTGTCGAGTTGTCACCCCATAACTCTTGTGCACTTTTACGTCACCACTGCGTCTCAACTTTGACTCACCCTTTTTTTCCGCAACTCTTATGCATCTACTTTTTTTTTGTAGATGACGTACACTTACAATTTACATTTACATTTACGCGAGTATATTCCACAAGTACTAAATGTAATTTATTTATTTCACTGCTTTTATTCATAATATTCCACTGAAGGATAAAAAGGTTCATTAGGAAATAAAATAACATTTTCCCTTACAGTAATGAATATCTTTTTTTTTTTTTTATTGAAATATATTAAAGTTTATCAAAAGATTCAAAGTCAGAAATAAAAAGCTTTTATTCAATAAAATTATTACTTTTGATATTACCTGGCATTTACTAAAAATATACACTTTTACCCACCTCTTTGTCTTTTCCACTCTAATTACGTAACATATTTTATCGAAATTTTCTATTATGTTCATGCATAAAGTATTACCCTCACATAAAGAATTAATCTATTTCAATTTAATTATCTTTGTGACTCCTAGTTCCACTTTTTTTTATTCTCTTTGTGGAGCTTTAGAAAGTTCGAGCTTTATCTAATGTAAGCTCGTGTAAGATCTTTAATTACAAGTAGCCAGGCGTGTACAATTTTACATGTCCGTTGTATGAATATTACATGAAATTTCAATGTAATTGTTAATACTAATTATTGTTTCAATTTTTCGTTTTTCAATATCTCAGTTATTTAACTTTTTTTATTTTTCCAAAATCAAGCCCAGCTTGGAATTTTATTAACTGAGTTTTTTTTTTTTTTTTAGTTAATGCAACGTGATCGAGGGTTTTCTTAATTAAAGAGGGTAGATAGATGGCGTCTAGGGAATAGGTTAGTAGAGGTCATTGTTATACATTATACAGGATGTCTCCATTTAAGTATTAGACCAGCATCCTTAATAATTTACCGGCTTATCGATTGTCACTATGACTAAGTATATAGTGTAGATATCCTCTTAAGACGAAATTTTTTAGCATTATGACATTTTTCAATCTATGAAATCCTGAAAAATTTATTCATTAATTATTATAAATTATAAGATGAATTATTTATATTTTAATTAAATAATCCCTTGATAGATTTTTATCTCTTGTCAGAGGAAAACTCTTGATATTCCTCTTGTTAGAAAAAATCATTCTTGCACAGATATATTTTGTTGGTAGAAAAATATTGGAATGCACAATTGTATACAACATTTTTATGTATTTTTTTTAAAAATAATATCATTCATATTCTTTCATTTTCGGTTGACAATAGAAAAACATTTTGATTTTTTAGAATAACTCTTTTTAGTTACATTTGTATAATTAATATTTTTAATTAATATTTATATTTTGTTGCTACATTCAGTTGATGACATATTACCAGTATTTTTTTATTCTCAATAGTTATATATACATAAAGCACCGTTTTGTATATTTAAACCCTGAAGTAGAACTCACCGCACATTTTGAAATTGTTTTCCACTGATTCTAGTAATCTACAAATCTTGACAAAAGAACAACTAGTGAGTCTTGATTAATCGTTTGTTCATTGTGGTGAGAGACACAAGTTTTGTAGGAGACAGAGATTCGTCTGTGAAAAGAAATGTTACGAAACTTTTTCATGATGACTCATTGGGTACACATTTTTGTTGCTGAAAAAATATGTAACTAATTATTTGGATGAAATAAATGGTGGAGAAGAAAATTAAATAAATAATTGAAATGTATCGTTTACAACGAAATAAAAATGTTTATTCTCATTTTTGTAAGATAGTATAACTAATAAGCTTGTTTCTGCAACATGTAATGTTTGAAAGTCATCTTTAATATTCTTATGGTGTTATACATCTACATTAAAGTTGTCTCGCTTCCTGAACAGAAAGATACAACTACTTTTATTTTACATAATTCCCCGTTTGTTATTTAAATAAATGAAAAAAGTGCAAACAATAAAGTAACAACAGGAATAACAGCATCCGCGTTCTAACTACACTCCAAATGGAGATGAGCCAGACAATGCTATAATTCTTAGCGCTTTGTTTGCTAGAATATCATAGAATTTATACATATATATATATATACAATACACATATCCATAACATTTAATTCTCCATTTTTATAAATAAAATAGTTTTAATAACTTACCAAAAGGATCACCAAAGAGTGTCATTAAAAGGTTGTACTTTGTCCTTGAGAATGCTTTTTTATAAATTATCATACGATTCCCTTGGACCAAGTTGTTAATTATTAAAATAAAAAGACACTTTCAACTTTAATCAGAAGATCAAAGACCACTTAGCAATTTCTCAAAAACGGTCTGAAAGTTAAAAGTATACTCTTCACAGTTCTTTCAGTATATTATCCATGAAAAATTTTTCGACAATGAAGTTTCTACGAACAGTTTAATAACTTTTTTTTAGTTTTTAAGAAATCACCTCTCAACATAATCAAATTGATTTTTCAATTAGATGAAATAATATTGATCATCAACAGTTCATGTTACTATTTTAATTTAAATTCACAAATTGTGCCAAACACATTCACTACATGATGTAACTTATATAAAAGCAATATTATCAATTTGCTGCCGGGTATATTTGCTATCTACATTTCGATTATATGTTTCAACATAAACAGATGTTTCAATTTAGATCGAAAGGTTAAAATATCAAATTAGAAATGAAAATTTACTAACAATTGTCTAACAATGAATTCTCACCATGTAATGAAATTATCAATTTATTTCTTGTATACTTTTAAGAAAATATTCAACGAATACAATCTTATCACAAATAAAAAGAAAATAAGTTTGAGAAATTAAATAAAATATGAAAGTGAATTCGATAAAAATAATTTCATTGACTCTTTTCATTGATAAAAATATAATATTGTGGAAAGAAAAGACTAAATTTATAACTAAAACTGAGTTATGATAAATTTTTTTGCATGCATCAGACTAACTCTGGAGATGTATTCCTATAGCTGTGTCTTTCGAATGCCAACGAGTTACCACGGAAGAGAATGAGGGTTGTATTTCTTTGAATCCATTCAACTCAGCGAGAGGTCGAGGTCTCTCAATCATCTTTATAGAAGCTTGCAATAACTGCTATCTCGTTTTGCTCTTACCTCTTAAAACTTCTGTCATAAAAGCTTCTCTACCCAATTCTTTTATTTTCTTTCCAACCCTAAATGATTCAAATAAAACTTGTCGCATCATAATTTAACAGTGTGTTATTATTATTCTTTAATAAACAAAAAATTATTCCAGAAATATAAGTTTTCATTAAATATTTACAGTCTACATAATAAGCATGCATATCATGATATGTATTTCTCTCACAAAACCTTTCTAATAAAACAGAAGGATCTACAAACAAAGTTAAAAAAGTCATTGTCAATTAATTCATTACTTTATATTAAAATTGAACATTCAAATAATTCATTAACATCATTATTTTTCTAGTCATTCACTTAGAATGCTGATTAATATATTTCATTATTTAAATAGTTCTTTTAAATTGACCTCAATTTTGTGTCATCGAAAAAAAATTTTTAATTCATCGAAATTTCGATCGGTTTTATTAAAGTAAACCTGTCTGACCGTATTTAATTTTTTCACTAGCTCGTTAGTCAATTGGTTCATCCATACTATATTCATTGCGTTTATAATTAAACTGATATCTATTCATTTTTTTATCAGTGTTTGCTAGTTGTTAAGACTAAAAAATACATGTAAAGTATTTGTGCGTATTTGAGAAATTTAATTTTGTTCAGACAAAAAAACGATTTATCATCACTGAAATAATTGTAATGATTAAAATCATTAGATTTAGGTCTTGAGATTTAAAAAAAAAAATTTACAACTTGAATTTAAAATACTTTCATTCAATTTTCTGCATACTACTTCAAGAATCATGTCCCTGATTGAGTTATTTAATTCTAAGCTGTAAAACATCAAAAGAATCAGATGCAATGTGAATAGTGTTTGGCTACTAAAAATGCAATTAAAATTTCAACTCGGGGAACGCAATTGATTGAGATATATCTCACATCCACATCCTAAGCCAATAATATTCAGGAAATTCATTCAATTATAGCAGAAAATTCCAATTGCTTTACAGGAAAATACACGCCAACATTCAGAAACAGTGAATTTTAACAATGGAACAGTTGAATTTTCCTACTACTATTTAACAGGGAAGATTAAAGAAAAAATTCCATCACTTCTAATCCTCTACAATGCGGTGAAAAGGAATTATACTAGCGAAAGATAAAATTTCTATTTAACGCATTCAAATGATTCAAATTATGCTAGAATTTTTTTTATTAAAAGAAATAATTCATTAAGTGCAAAGAAAATATACAGATGCACTAGGATAGGTAAGAAAATGTTTTGATGTGTCAATTATATTTGCATTAGTAAAAGTTTTGAATTTTCAGAGTAGCCGTTTTATTAAAGTGTACAGTCTTGGTATACCAATGACTCTTGTGTGTAGTAGGAGTCATTGATTTCATCCTGTTTTATCAGGGATGCAGGTAAATACGTAATATAGTCTACTTATTAATACTTCATTTAATTTCTAACCACATATGAATTTCCAAATGCATCCTTGAAATTTTTATTCCAATCTTCTGATGATGAAAAATAATTATGATGAATTGTTGAACAAATTTTCAGACGTCAAACTATGAATGGATTAGGAAAAGAGTGAATTTAAAAATGTGATGTGACGAATTTCATTCATTAGTCATCTAAGAAGCAATCAAGGCTCTAATAAATGGATTCAATTAATTTTATATACCGTCAACCTCATTTCCGCTGAACTAGAAATTCATCTTCGAAAAGTGTGTGAGATATGTGCTTTATAAAGCCTTTTATTGAACATGTTAGTGGAAATAATTGCTTTTAATTTCTCCAATCGACTGTAAAATAAAAAAAAATATTACATAGTATTTTATTGATTTTTTGAAATTGGTCAATTGCAAAAAAAATGTAAGAAATAAACCCAATTTCACCGTCATTAATTTTTCTTATAAATTAAAAAATAAACTTATATCTATTAGTTTACAAATTTATGCTATTCGTTTTGAGATTTCGTCGAAGAATAAAAATTGGTGACACCATCAAATACCGTGGTGAGAGATGATACGTTGTCTGCTATATGCGAGTGTTAGAATGGTAACGAGAGCAGAGAATGAATTAGACAGAAAGTCAGAGTGAGAACAAAACTAGAATTTATAGCATGGAACGTGATCCAGGTAGGATTGTCTCGTATTTCTATTTTTTCTATTTGCGCTTTTGCTCTACGCTTTTGCTATCTGTGATACATTTTGTTGATTGCCAAATACTGTGTAAAAAAATCAAAATAAACTCTAAAAAATATAGATATGTGTATTTATGAATATTAATTATGCTTTATTTCCAACAAATAGAAAGGTAAAAGATTAGATAAAACATCAATGCTATCTAGATTTAAATTTTAAAAATCATATTTGGGTTTTTATTCAATTATGAATGTAATTATCTTGCTCAATAGATTTAAGTGATTTTTGCGTAATTGATATAATAGTAAATGGATGCATTATATGAAATAAAATACACATTTTATAATCTTTAGTAATCGTGTAATGAGCTTATAAAATATTAAATTCAATAGAAAAGATGAGTTCACGAGATTACTTTTAAAAATAATATCTATTAAAGTATCTTTGAAACAAAATTTTTTGTTATCATGAGAGATAAAAGATGGAGTTTTGTAAAAATTTAAATTATAAATAATTTAATATACCAAAGAAAATAAATTAACAATTTGATTGAATGATTAAAGTCTCTGATTGATTTAAATCTATTATACGGTGATTATCAAAGATTAAGTTGGATGACTTTTGAGGTTTTGGTATTCGATATAGAATATATAGGCATGGTGCAATGTAGACGAGTTGGTACAAACTTCAACTCAAGTTTGTCGCTACTCTGTTGCACTGCTCTCTTGTTAGGTAGTACTGGGAATTTACAAACCTCCAGCCTGGTGGTGACATGTACTTGAAATGCTTTAGAAATAAGAAAAATAAAATACGATGACAAAACCACTTGTCCAGTTTCCAATACTATGATTCGTGAGTTTATTTTTAAATTAGAACTTGAATTGAGATTTATCATACTACAGCATAATCAGACATCATCTCTCTAATAGCATCATTAATTCTGTTTTGGTGGCTCTTAATCCCTAAAAATATCGATCTCAAGTGTCTTCTTAGAATCAATAACAATTTTATTTTGCACTTTTACTCGGTGAAAAAATATAGCAACAATTTGATGAAGGAATAAATTTAATTTAGTATTTTAAGTCGATATTTTTCTTCAATAAATTTATATCTTCATTAGATGCTAAGAAAAATAAGAAGAAAAGATGCTGTTCGTAATATATTGATTTTTATTTATTCAGTTATCTATTGACAAAGAGACCCAAGAGAGGAAGCCAATTAAAGGGTCTCCACTAATATAATAAAAGCATTGTTACCAGAATACGATACATTGTATAATAATACATCAAAACATGAATATTTTTTAAATGAAAAATTAAGCTCCAGAAAAGTGTAACAAAAAATTGATTGATATGTAATGCCAACTAGAAATTACTCTATTGCTATGTGATAAAATTTTTCATTATAATTTTAGGAATAAAACTAATTTGAAAAGTTTAAATACGATCACAGCAATCTCTTCAATGTAAATTATTATTAAATAATAAAAAGTTATTATACTTTGTCATTTCTTTTACACACTGAATTTACATAATGTTTCAATTATTTATTAAGGTCAACTTGTGAGTTAGTTACAACTTTATACCAATTTCATTTCAACAAAGAAAAGTAAGTTGGTTATTAAATTATATAATGATTTTAAATCTTTATTGTTCTTATAACAAAGAATAAAGTATAATTGTTTAAACTGTAAAAGTTTCAATTCCAACGTTGTTCTTGTCACATTTCGTAAACTGGTTAGCACATTATTAAGGTTACATGGGGTTCGTCGGAAAATTTTCCCAGTGGCTGACTACAAGAGTAAGGCTCGTTAGTCGTGAAACTACTGCATGAGAAATGTGTGAGAGGAACAACAACCTAGAGCTTTGCACGAGTGAAACAACTCTCTTTACTCTTACTAGATAGTAGACGTGATGACGTAATATGAATTAGTTCCCATAAACCTCCAACAGCAGATAGATACACTGAAGCAAGCATTAGTTAGATGTAAGGTGATGCTTTCAAATAAGTCAATTGCTGTTTATAAATTTATTAATCTTCTCAAACACCTGAGCTACATTACTTAATATCAGAAAATTGTTTGAATTGTATTTTTAATTTATTGATCCATTATGTGGTGAATAAAATATTAAACAACCAGTTATTTTTTAACCATCTAGATTAATAAAAGATCTACTTACCTGAGAGTACTTAAAGTAAAGCTTGTGAGAATTTCCAGTACTTAGAAAATATTTACTTTTACATTTCATGGATGATAAGGATGCTAGAAGTTTATCCAGAGAAATACGACGTTCATGAGGATTCGTATTCAATGAAAATACCAAATTTGAAAGAAACTTTTATTAATTTAAAACATATTGAAATTTATCTTAAAAAAAATTATCGATACTTTTAAGAGTAAATAAAAAAATATTGTTATTAAATAATGTTAAATAATCTTTTAAAAACGCATTAATACAAATAATATTCTCTTTTCTTATCATAGTAAATTCATTTTTATTTCATTTTCTTAAGATTTTGAAATTCCAGTTCACTTAATGAAGTGGAATGAATATTCTCCAGTGACCAAAAAGTGACTTGAAGAACTTTTCCAACTGAAATTTCCTTGAATTTAAATTCTTCTATTTCTTTTTTTTTTTGCTCAATTATGCAGAATGGTTGGGTATAAAAATATGTATTTTATATTAAATAATTTCGCTTTTGTTTAAGTGTAAACAAAAACATGATCAGCCTATTAGGGGAACTATTTCAAAATTTGTATGGCATAATAGGCCTTCCTGTGACAGGTCCCTAGAGAAACATAAAAGATGTATTGTAGGTAAAGGACATTCGCGGTTAGTACACAATAACGCAGACTTGTATCAGCAGCTGACGGCATTACTTGAACAGAACTAAGGAATCATTGTTATCTGTTTTGAAAACTGCTGTGAATAAGGCTATAAAATCAGTCTGTGAATATTGAAGATAATTAAAATTTTGTAATTAATGATCTCAATTTCTTTAGTGTATTGAATAATTAAAATGAATAAATTTAATGTTAAAAAAACATCATGGAAATATTTTATGTGCTAATAGAAGAGATTGTAAACAGTTAAAAAGGTTTATTTAGTATCAAAAAATATTTTGTCATAGTTAAAAAATATATTAAATATCAAACATGGTTTACTTTCATACAAGTTGGATTTATTAACAAATTTAATTTAACCACTACAATCGATACTTCATTATTATTGTGTTTCCATGTAGTGATGGTATAATATTGATGTAAAATGAATATTGCGTTAAATTTCATGCACATTTATGTTTATTAAATAAATTCACAAAAATTTTACTGTCAAACTAATCGATGTATTGCGTTAGAGATTATATATGACTTTTTTGATTGATTCAAAATTAAGTGGGGTTGTGAAATGGATGTTTATTAATAATCAGCAAATATTTTGTTACCATTGAAAAACAAATTTTATTATAACTAAAGCTTTTTTAAAAATTGAAAAAATATTTATTAACAGTTAAAAAGTGTAAATAAACATAATTTAAAGTTTTTTTTATTAAATAAAGAATCTCTTTATAAACTTAATTCTAGAGTTTTGAGAATTTTCTGCTGAAAGTGCATAAATGATTTATCACGCAAAACAACGGTATAAGGTTCATAAAAGTTAAATAATGGAAGAAAACAGAAGTTGAAAACCAATGCATGCACGCAGTGCAATATTGATATCAATAATCATACATTGAACATAAATAGTTATTTAAATCTATGGATCGATAGTATTTTTCACACTTAAAATAATAATATAAGATATAATTATTCAACACGTTTGTATCAAGTAAAATAAAGGGGCTCAATTTCATAGAAACAGAATTGCGTGACAGAAGGGGTGGAATCGTGTACTAAGAAAAATGACTAAAATCTAAACTTCATACTAATGTTCTATAACAGCCAATAAAGCAAATACTAGTAGAAGTCGCGAGTATGTTGGTAATAACTCGATCAGAAGAGAACTATACGGTTATTACTAGGTAGCAAAAGTACACGAAACATGCAGAGAATTTCAATCAATAACAGGTGAGGTCGTATTCACAAGGGTGCAATGCGGTAACTCTACTCTTCCCTTTCGTTTAACTATAACAGTTTTATATATATCCCAGATTTCAGTTGTTTCTTTTATTCGTTTCAACACTTTTTAATTATGCTCTCTATCATCTTTTTTTATGCTTGGATTCCTAGTTTTTTTTTCTACTTCATAATTGACTTATCAATTCTTTTTTTTTCTATTCACTGCAAATGTTGTATCACCTTTAGTGACTTGAGTAGATTTAAGATTATAAAGGAAATAATTAATTTTTTTTTTCATTCAATGTAGACTTTCAAACGATGTTTAAGCTTTAGGATTTATTATTCATTAGAAAAATGCCGGACTAAAGCAGAATATTTCCACTAAAAAAATCTATTTGTACGAAAAACTTGATTTGTTATTCAAAATGAATGTTTTAGTATTCATTAGGATATATTTTGGCGAAGATAATTAGATAAAATAATCCCGATTTTTATTACAATAGCAAAATAGATATTAATACTCGTAAGAACTCTGAAAATACACAGAATACGCGTGTTCTATATACATCAGCTGTATTGTTAAAGCCGTCGAGAACATAGACTATTTTGGATAATTAGTGTAGTCTGTATTTGCAGCCTAATCTTGTTTACTAAGCATTATCCGTTAATGGAAGCATCTGACCAAACAATTGGAATATTTCGTTTCAGGAGATTATGTAAAATCAACAACTTTATTAAAAAATGAAGTCACAAAAATTTATTTTTATTGAGAAGTCTACTTGATACATACCTTGGAAATGGAAAGTGAAATTTTCTTTTTTATTCTGCTACCATATTGATCTCTATCACTTATAGATGCATTAAAACTTACTCTCATAAAACCTAATGATTTGAGTTGAGTAATCTTCGACTTCTGAAATTGAGATAATCGAGGCAACAATGCTGAAAGACAATAAAAAAAGGAAGAAAAAAGTTACATATAAAGTAAGATAAAGTTTGGAAAGATTTCTACATAAAATTCTGTAATACCTTGGTGTGCTGCATTGATCGAAATCAGGAAGAACTGCAATTTGGCAAGATACCAAATATAGGAGAGAATGGAAATCGGATCAATTTCACTTACATACAGTTATAGTTATTAAACATATGCCAACATTTTAGAGGATTTGTAAAATTCATCACATAAATATTTACGAAAATAAAATCAGAACATTTGATACTAAACTTCTCGATATTGCTCAATACATTATTTATTAATGCAAATAGTTAAATACGATATACTTTCCCATCACTTTTACAAAATTATAAATGTATTTATCAGCTTTCTCCATATAGTATATTTTATCATGATAATATCATATCAATTGAATGTTTGACTGTTCATCTGCAGTTGTGTTCATGTATAAAAGCTTTCGAATTCATTAGCACATTTAATATTAACTTTTTATGGCTAATTATGTTTCATCATGTACGACTTATCGACTTCATTTATAAACAGTAAAAGTTTTATGTTTTCTCCAAATTAGATAACTGCTCATAAAAGCTTTAATAAGAAATTCAAATCATTTATTTATTTATAATTAAATAAATTATTTATATTTTTATATTAAAATGACAAAAGATCAACTCAATTAAAAAATGTTTATTTACATAGTTGCATTGAATTCAATAATTGTAAATATTTGATCACTGTCCACCAAACAAAAATATCCTCCAATTATTATTGAACAATCACATCACTAATGATCGTTAAATTTATTGTAGTTTATTATATATTCTAAATGACAATAATATGCTGAATTTATCTGCATTAAATAATACACAGTGTATTGCACAATTAAATATTGATGTTAACTAATAGACCATACCTTTAACCATACATGCAACCTTTATTTATGCTAATGTTGATAAAAAAAAATTTTAATGTTCAATTTTGCATTTTTTCAGGTATGATATGAGCAACGGTATGATTGAAAAATTGATAAGAATTATATACTGCTACTAAAAATGTTTTACATCTGATAGGAAATTATGGTTCCAGTATTTTCCAATCAAATAGGTAGTCAATACGCGTATACAGGGTCACTGTACGACTATTGTTGTGCATCGATGCAGAGGTTGACGCTGATACCAAAGAAGGTTATCAATATATTGGCTGCATATACATACACCTTTTGTACTCACATACTTTGACACACTCGATATAACATTGTGACATTTTTTATAAGCATAAAATATTATGATATTATTCCTTTAAATCTTAGATACTCTTCAAAAGAGTATGACCATGTCGATACTGGAGAGGTCCCGAGATCTACATAGAAGTGATGATATTGACATCTACTGAAGCAAACTAAAACATATTAAATAAAGTTGATAAATACTTAACAATGATCCATTTATTTTTCCTCAAAATTCTAGTGCCTCTGCAAAATTGTTTAGAGTAACTTTCAATGTATGGAATTGATGGATATGTATGTTTACTTTGAAAACTATTTTGTCAACATATTTGAAAATTTG
The DNA here is from genome assembly GCA_028641665.1 of Chelonus formosanus. Classification (NCBI taxonomy): domain Eukaryota; kingdom Metazoa; phylum Arthropoda; class Insecta; order Hymenoptera; family Braconidae; genus Chelonus; species Chelonus formosanus. The sequence continues at coordinate 3,838,529 of CM054006.1, read as the reverse complement.
ACTATGCTATTTTTATGTACCTCAATTGATTAAAGCCACCCGTATAAAAAAATTGCGTTCCCCAAAAGTTCCCTGCATGTTCCTCAGTAAGGAAGTTCTTCGACGCACTCTTCGTGAGACTATAGGAAACGTTTGAGGAAAAAAAATTTTTTTTTCGGTGAAAATTTTTCCTTTCTATTCCAAATGTACTTTAACTTAGTTTTTTGCTAATAACTCAGGATCTATGAGGCCTATATAGACAAATAAAGATATCAATAAATTCGTAGAAACGAGATATTTTTATTGCACTTATAAAAAGAATTATTGGAGCATAATTTATGCAAAAATTTTTGCAAAGTTCCAGTTTTACCCCATTTTAAGGGGGAAATAATTGATTTTTTATATATTTGATCTGATTTCGCATTTCTACGCATCAAGACGAAGAGAATGAGTGGTCGATCGTCAAAATCGGACAACTTTGATTTTTCGACCCAAAAAAATGGCAAGTGGTACCCCTTTCCATTTTTTTTGGCCAAAAAATAAAAGTACTCCGATTTTGATGATCGACCACTCATTCTCTTCGTCTTGAAGCGTAGAAATGCGAAATCGCGGCACAGCGTAGGAAAATTCATTCTAACACCCTCAAAGAGGGGTAAAACTGGATACAAATTACCAAACATCATCTCTTTGACTTTAAACCTTTGTAACTCCTGAACGGACAGTCCAATAACCTTTTTCTTGCACGTTTTTTAAACCTCAGAATCTAAGCTAGCCATACATATTCATGAAAAATAATAAAAAAATTTCTTTCACCCTCAAAATCGCCAAAACGTGAAAAAAGTTGAGACATTTATACTAATTCTCAAAGTGTAAAGAACAAATTAAGACCCGTGTGACATTTTTATTCAACTGCTTTCTACGTGTAATTAATTATAGAGTAATAGAACTCGATCAACGCAATAAACAGTCTAGTCTGTCGACGTTTAGGAATCAATTTCTCCTACAAAAATGATCAGACTGAGTTCCGACTGGATCTGCAGGATGACATGGTATTTAGAAACTTCAGACTCTCAGCTCAACATACATATTTATAATAAATATTTAAAATTATTATTTTACCCTCAAAATGGCCAAAATACTTGGCAAACTCCCAAAAAAAAATGTGACTTTTTTCTACGTTTTTAGGATTTTGACAGTATTGTTCCCTAAACGTTTCCCATTGTCCCACGAGGGTTACGTCGGGGAACTTCTCTACTGGGGAACATGCAGGGAACGTTTGAGGACCGAAATTTTTCTATAAAGGGTAGCTTTAGTCATCACATGTGCATAGTTGTATACAAACAATAATGTAAGAGTAAACGTTGCAAATTAAACTCTTGTCAAGCTATAAGAAACATAATGAAATTATAATATTCAAATTTATGGTAAGTATGTGAACATTCTGTTCATAATCTCTTATTATTCGATAAAAAATTTATTTAATTAACGATTACTCAATTTTTTAAATAATAACAGTCTAATAAGTATGGAAAATATTATGGTAAGAAGATAAAATTGAACTGGGTAAAGGTACTAACATGCTTCCCATGCATTTACCATGTTGTTAAAGCAATGAACTCTTGTTTTCTTTGATAACGAAGTTATCCACTCTGAATGTCGTTCTTCCTTCTTGGTTTTCTTCTCTCTGGTACTTTACCTTAGTCTGACCTTGTTTATAGCGTGCCATTAGTTCAAGAACACTCGAGCCACTAAGCAGCTTCTCTTCGCACGAATTTCTTTTCCATTTTCTGTTCGTAAATTTTCCATTTTTTTACTCATCACTTTATTAACTTACTTTTTTCCTCTCTCAAAGCATATATTAAATTTCTTAATTGATATAATTAGCAGTTCCTTTGTGGACTCATAAGTTCTGAAAACAACTATTAGTCGGCTATTAAACTGTAGCTGAGGAAGTCAAAAGATGAAATAGGGACACAACTTGGAATGAGGCTATCATCTAACTTGAAGACGGTCGTTTTTACAGTCCTTTGTGCAGGTCACGTAGCGATAGATGTCCGCTCATTGAACACGAAAGATTCATTTTACATGAAAGAATAAGAGTACTTGTATTATTTAATTTAAAGCATCGAAAGGTGAAATTAGTCAAAGTCATATTAATTGGGGAAAAAAGGTGTTATGTCGGTTGATAATAAAAACAGTTCAAGTACCATAATTTAAGATTAAATTAAACATTATATTAAATTTCCAAGCTGTATATTTAGAATAATTCAAATTCTTTGTGCTCTTCAACATTATAATAGAAATTTTCATAAAATATTATAAATAATTTAAAAAAACTGGAATAACAACCATAATCATAGATTCTTTAATGAAAGGTTGATTTTAAATAGCCTCTTTAATTTCCACCACATACATGCGAAGGAATTTATGACGAAAATGTTGCAGTTTATCCGACAAATACTTGAACAGAATTAAAAACAGAGCAATCTCCTTCAACTGAATAATTATACAGAGTTATGGTATACAAATGCTTTAGTGTTACTATTCTAGTTAGTAATTTACTGATCGATGGCTAACCACTGGCTCACGCTAGCTCTGACTCCTATACATTAAACTGAGCAATCATCACGAATAATTACGTCTACATAATAGTTACTATATTTGTAATTCCACTAAAGTTAATTATTTAGTATCTTCTCGATTCCAATATCTATTTGTGACATTCCGAAAAAATCAAGCTGAGCTATTATACCTAAAGTTGATGAGCAATTAAAACTGCTGATATTCCTGAGTAATCATATTATGGACAATAAAAGAAGGATCGTAAATGTTGAAATAGTAATAATGCTTCAAGTTCTGTATAGTTGAATTCACAGTAGTAATTGTTTAATCAAGTATGGACGCAAATTAAATTAAAATAAAGAAATAATTCATTTGATGAATAAAATTATTTTTTGTGATATTAAAAGAGAGAAATTTATTTCAGTATAATATTAAAAAATAAAATAACGAATTTTCTTATTTTTTCGATATGAAGATCTGTCTTTTTTTTTTTTCTTTCCTTAATAACAAACCGAGGGTCTTTGTGAAACCTTCCGGACTTTGTAGATATAAGAATTCTCTAGTTCTCACGTTTCCATTCTTATTATTTGCATCCCATCTCCTTTGTGTTTTCTGAAAATAAGTCATAAAGATACAGCATCTTATTTTCATAAACTCTTTTACGACAAAAAAAATTATATTATTATTCCTTTCCATATATATTTCAATTTTTATTCTTTTTCCTTTGCTTCAGAATATGTACGTGAGAATTTACGGTGATGGTATATAGAAAAAAACACTAATGGAAGTCTCTGAACATGACGTTAGCCATGCATTTGATAGAGAAAGCTTAGCTACTTTTGTCCGCATTTAATAAAAAGTTTGCATTTGCTAGTTAATTTGTTGACGGTTTTAACACAAGCATTCTCAAATAAATAAATTTAAAAACAATATATATTTCAAAAATACCATTTCAAATTGACAATTCTGTACTAATATACATTTATGCCACAAACATGATATAACAATAGCTATAAACCTCATATTAATCTTTTGTCTATTTCTATTCTATTTTCATCAAATTTTAACAACTTCATTTTCTTTATCAATTGTTTTCTATCCATTACTTTTGTTTCACAAGTTTAATCAGACCTGAAATTCAGAAATTATTCAATAGCCAACTATCTAGAGAGCAAGTTTGAACCACAAAAATGTCTTAATTACCCAATCTAAACTCTTGGTCAACCAAAATAATATATTTCTCTCAAAGTTTTCGATAATTTATCATCATTATTTATTTATAAACTTCTCTATGTATTATATCACATAATCCAATATAATAATTACAACTTATGATAAAACAATTGTTAACGTTGATTACGTACTTTCTATCTTGAACAGTTTAATTAAATTCCTGCTCGATTTGACTGAAATATATTGATCCATTTATGTATATATTAAATAACGAGAATTGTGTGAAATTAAAACTGTCTCATATTTCATTTAAAAACGCACCTACAGTTATATCACAGTGAGGATAGGGTGTCATGTATAGATATACACATATATACATTCCATGAAAAAGGGGCGACGTATGGGATCGAATTAAATGGTAATTGGGGTGTGACTTGTATAGGACTCAGCTAATTGTAAACCGTAGATTTAGGCAGGTGTATTCGACGGCAGCAAATGTGTTAGAGCTAGTGAATTCGCGGTCTGAAGGGTTTTGTCGCAGTAATGTTCATTGTGCACTCGGTCTAATCAGGATGGATATGGTAAGGTGATAATGAGAAGTCACCTACTGAAGTGGCATATGAAAGTGAATGAAGATAAATAGCTTAGACCTTTCAACATTTGTAATTCTGCTCTTTTGTGTCAAGTGTGGGGGTTTTGGTTTGCGGCATTTTCACGCAAAGAAAGAGAATGTGTCTTTTCTGAAATATATGCGGTTGCTTGTTTCAAGGTTTCGGTAATTAAATTTTATTTTGTAATATAATATGAATTTAATCAAACTGAAGATCAATACAATAGTAGTTGGCATGACAAAAATTAAATTTAAATGTTGTTTAAATATAATTGATTTTTTTTAATCCTTAAATTGAAATATCAACAATTTCCGGTATTTAAATGGAATCATTTAAAATTCATTCCATTGTTAATAACTTGAAATTATTATCAGTATATTTCTGAAACATTTTCCACTATTTTTATCTTTTGATATACATTCTACTGCTTTACCGCCTTCACTTTACCTAGAATACATATAAAACCCTTTACTTCACACTTTTAAACTAAACACCTCTCTGACGGATCCGTCTTCTATTTAATGCGCGTTCCGGCGTCTCTAACTCAAAGAATCTTAACATAAAAAAGTGAATATGCTCACACGTGGAATCCAGCCGCAAGTTTTTAAAGAAATGAAGACTCACCCAAGTACTTAAACGATGTTGATGTTATTTTTACGCTCAAGTTTTTATATTTGAGACAAACTTGAAATAAAAGTCCGGAAAATTTATTAACGTTTTACTTTAAATTTGTAAACGACGTTAACCGATTTAATTAACATTGTTTAGTGTACTTGAATGTGTTTAATAAGTGATTACAATGTTAATTAAATAGGTGACTTCATATTTAAATACTTTAAATGCATTGGAATGAAATACTTTCAAATTTAAGATTTACAGAGTACATTTGTTGAGTTGAGAAGGAGTAATATTAATTATGATAAAAAGCTGAAATTTAATTTTTAAAAATTTATTTTTAATATTGATATCATGTCATAATTATAGAGAAGCTGTCAGTTTAAAGTAGACAGTGTATTTTATTAGACTAGAGATAAACAGTTGAATACAATTAATTTCAAAATCTCTTGATTATTCGTCCGTCGTCTTTCAATTCTCCACTCAGACTTCTCAAGGAGGTTCTTCTGTTAGGAAAAAGAAAAAGATAAAAATTGCAGTTTAAAGGATATTATTTTTAGAACTAATAAAATACAGTAAAAAATTGAAATAACTTCTTTTTAAGGTAATTCAATATTATTATTTAATTTTAACCTCTTGAATTTTATGTGATTTTTTTATTACCACCTTTTTCAAGTTTATTAGTTTTTAATTAGCACATTGAAATTTAAAAAATATCAATACAGTAAATATTTTTTACAATTAATTCCTCACTGTTCTTTTCTCGTTTTTTTTTTATTAAAAAAAATTCCCCAAATGGTTGCAATTCGGTAAATAGGTTGCAGAAGAAGCTTTTTGACTCATATTGAGTCATTCACATATATTCATTAATACAAGAAAACTCAGGTCTAGAGTTCTAGGTTCCAAACTGTTTTCTGAAGCTCAGTAATATAGTCTTTCCAAACAAACTCTTGTTTTATTGTCTTCAATCACTCTTCCTTTTCCTGTTTTTCTTTTTTATTTACTCCCTATCTTTTTTGCTCTTTATTATTTTACTCTCTCTTATTACTCTGCGACATATTCTTCTGTATATGAATAGAACATTTCTATTCATGATTCTGACATACACGATCACTCGTGTCGTGAATAATTTAAGTGCTTCAAATGTACGAAAATGCATTAATTTTTATTTCATCAACTTACAAGGGGACAAGAGGTAGAATTATTTTCTTTTTTTATTACACATGCCATTTTATGTATCGAAAATCTATTTTTTCTTAAAAAATTTGTCAAATAAATTATAGAGTAATAATAATATTATCAAATGATTTTCATTTCTGTAGAAACATTTTTATTATAATATTTTCAAATAGTACGGTGAAAGATAATCATAGTCATGACAATTACGTTAACTAAACCTAATATTGTAATAATATCTTGGGTATCCGGCGACTTACCGACAGCAATAAAGTAATTTAAGTGGTATACCGCAGAAATTTGAAGATACGGTTGTGTTGATTACAGTGGAGATACAAAGGAATGCGTGCGAAAAAGCAAGTGGCATTTGAAGGGGGTTTATTGTAACGATATACTGAGGGCGGAAAACCTCAACTATTCAAGAGTGGTTCGAAATAATAAATTTAGTGAAAGAGAGATGACTATAGTAATATACATGTTCGTTGAAGATCGATAATAAATCGTTTTATTAAGCATTTAAATATTCAACATTATTTTAAGTAGTATACTAAATTATCGGGCAGACATAATGTTCTTTTCACACTGTATACAGTTGTGAAACACAAATTTTTTTTCATCGTTTTCTAAACATTACATAAAAACAAATGTAACACATACATGATAAAAGAATTAAAAAAAATTCCCAACAATGATCATCAACGTCAAATGTTTTTAATAGGCTAAAAATTTTCAAATAAAACATGAATGCATTGTTTTTTATTTTTTTTTTTGTACTAAAAGTTTACTCAGCCTTTTTCCATTTTGTGTTATTTATTTAATGTTATTTGTTACAAAGGCACCAAACCTTTGAAACTGGCCATAGCCCAAAGGCCTCCAGTCAGAGAATTTTATATTTTGATTACATTATCAAACTTTATAAAGCTCTTGATTGTTTTAATATTATTCAATCGATGATCGTTTTGAGTAAGAAACAGTTCAATAAGTATTTCTATGATTTTTCTCAAAGTAGTCGGTTGATCTCGAATTTATGACGAATTTTGATTAAAATATATTGGATTTCTCCATGTGTATTTATACACGAGATCATTGATAGTAATATACACATGATATGATATTCATGAGACGATTATGATGCTTTGCTTGCAGCTCTAGAACTAGCGCTTCATGAGCTACGACGGAACGTTATCAATTTGCATAATATACTAGAGAATGACATGGTAGTGTAGTTAATAATATTATCGAACAATGTTTATTTACAAATCGATATATAATACTTAAAATCTATTCTCGTGATATATAATCAACTCCCTATATATGTATATTTTATTTATCAGATTGATACCGTTCAGTAAAATACATTGAAATAAATAAAACTAGAAATTCATTCATCTTTTAATTTGCTATTTCATTTGAATTTTTTTAAAAGAGTCTCTCTGAAGGATTCTAGTTCCACGAGCAGCTTTATGTACGTGACTTGTGGCACTTAAGAGCACACCTTGGTTGATTGAATAGTTACATCGAAAATAAACTATTTTATAACTTTGAATCTATGCTACAAACCGTACTTAATGATACTTGATTCTTCAAACTGCAGATCAGTTCTTCAAACTTTGTCAAACTTTGACTTTTCAAGCTTTCATTACTTTTAAATATTTGCTAGTTAAGAGAAAAAGTTACGATACATACACTATGAGCAAGCTCAAAAGAACTTTGTCAATGGAAATATGATATTAAAGCGACATTTTTGTCAATCGTTTAAATTTTTATTCAAACAAAATGTTTCTTCATCATAATAACTATTGTTTAAAATTGATGGTACTAAAGCAGACATATACAATAGCAAAGCTTCCTTTAAGATCAAATGCAATTAATAACTTACCTTACCTTATGCACTGATTCTTCCTTGAAATGGTTAATTATATGATTTTGTAATCAAAGGATAAGCAATGTTGTAAACAGATGAGATTCGAGTCACCTTATTGATACTAACCTCCAATAGTACATAGTACCTACTGTCTGTCGTTGTTTCTACCAAAAGGCCTTAACAGATTGAACTGCTGGGATTGAATAGAGGAAGGATAGAATTTAACAGTCCTATAACATTCCTAGAATCCAGAATTGCATCAACGACGACTCTCGAAAATGACGGAGTGTCTAGTGGTGATGAGAGACATAATTATTTAGCACATCAACAAGGGTTTGAATATTCAACAGGGGTCACAATTGTCTGCAGAGAAATTACATAACCCTTGTGTGAACGATATACGATGTTGCAGTTGTCTCTTCCTCATGATGGTTCTCTCAGCATTACTCAGCAATTCCTACACTCAAAAAATATATTTTATTGCTATGAAAAATTGAACGTCTATTTTAGCTTTAGTCATGATTTTTGTAGTGTCTAGACACAAAACAAAATAATTCTGTAAAATATAATATTTCTAATGAAAAAAAATATTATCTTTATTATCAAAAGAATGAAAGGATGTGTATTATTCAAACAAAAATTAATGAAAGAAAAATTAATTAAATGATTTGAATAAAGGAAAAAACTGTGTAAACAGATCGAATAAACTCAAAAACGAGTAAAAGAATGTCCTGGTTTTTTTTTAGTCCTCGCATTCATGAAGGTGCCAAGCTGCTTGCTATAGTGAAGTCAGAAAATATAAGAACCCTAGGATATATAAAATCACCCCATGCAGCTGTGGAATTTTGCCAATTTCTCCAACACGAGTATGTGGCAAAGCTATATCTGAACAATTATCATCTCACGCTTGTTTGACTGCCAACTACGTTCTCATACTTTTTACATTTCTTGCTGCAATAATAATATAAAGTGTTCTCGTAAATCTATCTTTTATGTTTTATATTATGCCCACTTTTTTAGTAGTAGAAAATGAGAAGGAAAAGTTCATATGAGAGTTGCAGCTCAAAATGGAATATTTATCTCTGACAGTGAAATTACAGGGAGTGAAACTCGTGGATGAATTTCTATTCGCGATGTTGAGAGATGATAAAAGGTGAGAGAGTAGAGAAGATACTAGAAAATTTAGGCGAGTTTTGTGAGAGAAATGTGAGCATAAAGTAGCTTGGGACAGACTATAGTATTATATAGAATGTTGTTACTCACTGCTTTGGCGCGTAGAATTAATTAAAATGCATATAAAATGACCCTGGGCTCCTCTTGGTCTCCAGGATCTCTCGTTTTCTAAATTCTACTCGACATATCTTTTCTCAGTCACTCATTTCTTCCCTATTTTGTCTTCTCTCACTCACCAACATTTTCACTGAATATTTCCTCACCAAAATTGTATTATTTGAAAATATCTTTCAACAAAAATAGAAACTATATTTCTATCATTACCATTGTTTTATTTTTTTTCTTTTAGTTTTTATTAATTATTGAAAAAATTCCTTTACTTTCTTTCACTTTATTTTTGCACTCTAGAAGTTTTTATTATTTTTACAGTACAGATGTTTTAAGTATGATGTAAATTATGTTATAAAAATGTAAATTTTTCTATGATGTTTTCAGCAAGGTAATTTTTTTAATGACACTGGTTTAATAGAAATTAATATCATCGAAGAAAGAGCAATGAATACTTTTAGCAGAGATTTTATGATGATTGGATGCATATGGGGCATGTTCACATGCATCGAGATGGACATTATTGAAGGAATCTAGCAATAAATTAATTTTATTGACCTATAGAAAATTAATAGAAATTATCTGATAACGTCTATAACTCTCTGTTCTCTCAACGAGCAGTAAGCGAAACAGAGGCAATATGCCACGCGATACGGCTTCGCGAACGTGCACTCAGCACCAGAGCTCATGCATAATCATAAATTTACCGCTTGCAAATTTATGAGCTTTCTACGCACCTGAAACTCTAACTCAACAAGCTCCCGTCCTTTCATTTGATATTCTCATGTGATTTTTTTACCGGCAAGAATGAAGTTCAAGCGGATAGAAAAATTATCTATTTGCGAAAGGAAGCTACATAGAATTTTAAAATGAATCGGAGGTTATTTGGACGAATCACAGCTTTTACTTTGTAAAGCTTTAGTAAAAGCTTTGAATGTAAAGCTTTTTCTTTGGACTGTGATGATGTCAGCAATGTTATTGTTCGCTCGAGTGTTACCTAACCTTCACTACCAAGACAAGAAAAGCTGATACACAAAACCAACGCTAGCAGAATTATATGAAGAATCCTTTAGGATCTTAATCCTTCGGATATACCTTATGTTCATCTGAGATTAAAAGTCAAAATCAGGTGAAAGAGAATATTGAAACTGGCGGACTCATTAAACTTGCAAGACAACAACTTACTTTTTTTTTGGTTTGTTGTTGATTTTTTTTTTTTATTGTTCACAAAAATTGTATAAAAAATTTATTATAAAGTTTTAGGGATATTTGATTATAGCCAAATATTTTTGTTACATCATTTTAACGAAAAGTTTTTCAATTTATCTTCATATGCGAAGACATATTGGAAAAAATATTGTACAAAAATATTTTTTACTATGATAAAAAAATAGTTTAACCTACATTAATCGATTTAATGCTGAAAATGATTTTATATAACGATGTCATGATAAAAATGATATTTCATGGAACAATAAATCATTATGTTGATTGCAAATTCTGGGAAAATATTTCATGCATTAATTACAAACATTGATTAACTAATAAAAGTAATAGCTAATTAATTCGTCAACGATCATATATTATGAATAATAATAATGATGATTATCACAACATGCCATGTGATATTAATATAAAACAACACATCTATCCATGTCGATTGATGTATGTAGATAAATGATACATATTTGGTATTATATCGTCAAGTATGGCTATAATATCAATTCATTTAAATCACTATTAGTTATATTTTTATTATAAACAATATTTACCTTTTAATTCAACATACAATAACTAAAGCTTACCAATGATCATAGATTTCTGAACTATCAATTTATATTAAACTCTGGAGATAGAATCAAATTTCTTGATTAAAAAATGTAAAGCATTTTTTAATTATTTGCTTTTTCTTGACCTATCATATTTATTCCAGATAAAGCTTCCCATAAAGTTTATTTTATATTCGAATCATTTGCAATTATAATTGTGTAAAAGTGCAATTCAGAGTTAATCTATTATAAATAAGCTGATTTACGAGTCTGTAAAGTTAATGTAATTTATTAGAGAATTGAAAAAATGGCTTTTAAGATTGTTTTCCTGTCTGATGAAAGACATTGTCGTAACGTGTTGAAACAAGACTTTATCACGTGTATAATGAGTCAGATTGGTGTGATAAATGTGAAAGAAAAGAGTAAATGATTCACGAAATAAGTGAGTTTTAATCACGCAGAGAAAGCATATGTAATCTATTCAATTTAACAAAAACAGTGATAAATAAACAAACCATAAACCAAAGATTAATCTCCAACATTTTATTCAACTTAATAAAAATCCTTAGCTGTCATATTAAATTATCTTCTGTACGATTTGAATAATTAAAACAATTCAAGATGTTACTAAAGTAATGAAGAATTTAAATGCTGTCATCCTTACTTAAACTTTGCATTTTTTATTTTTCCAAGTGGTAGGGTCAATAAGTAATCAAGTTCAATCTCAAATTATTTAATATAAAAATAATAAAAATTTAATGCACATCAATTTATGGGTTAATAAAAAGGTTTGAATGATACTACTAATTTAGATACTGAAATTAGTAGATTGAATAAAAATGATAAAATAAATAAATCATAATATCCATTATCAAGCACTTCATTATAATGTTGATGAAAATTCTAGGAAATAATTCAAGATATCATGAATGATTATAACAAATGTCGATGTAAATGAGTAAAGCTACTGTTAGCCTAGACTATTTTAGTGGCATGAGGCTTAACGCCTATCCATGAATCTTTTAATCATAATTGAGATTGATGCTGGAAAAAGCTTTGATGTATCAAAGAGATGATATAAAGTGAATATATCACTTAAGTATTCTAAAAATTCACTCTCGTCTTGTTGTCAAGTCACGCATTCACTCCTATTGAATGAAAAAAAAAAAACATAGAATTGGTCATAATTAATGGACACTAACGAACTGATCAAATGGCACGCATGCGAAATGCACCATACAGCGCAATGCTGCTTTGTAGTGCGGACATCGAACTCTTCAACATTCGCTACCTGACACACAGCAGGAGGTTAAAGGGTAGCATTCACCCCTTGTGATTCTCAAACGTGACAAGAATCAAAGTAACTTTTCTGCATTTTTACTTTACTTTTGCGTGTTATCTCCCATACCAATTTTACCTCGATTTGTTCTCTAAGTGTCTAGAAATGGGTGAAAATAATTCAAATTTCCCAATATACAAATTTTCATTTTTATCACTTATTTTTGACTGATGATTAATATTGTAATGAATTTTTAATCATATCATCAAAAATAGATAGAAATTAAATATTTAAATTAAATATTTGATAAGAGTATTTAAAAATAATAATCATTTAAAAATATTCTGTAGAAATTGATATCTATTTAAATTTATTTTATTATAGTTTAGATTTCATCATTTTCAATATGTATTAACATTATAAATATAATCAATTTATCATTTTCTCTTGTATAATTATTTGATAATAATGATTGAATGATGAATGTAAAAAATTTACCGAACTTGTTGATGAAATTATCACGAAATGTTGAAAATTTTATTAAATAATTATAGTTAAAATTAAAATTATATTAAATTAAATTTACTGACACATATTCATTATGACATTTTTATTATCGACAAACAAAAAGTCATTAATTTTTTTTGATATTTTCATCAATATTAATAAAAACAAACTATAATTGACTTTTTTCTATGTCCAATTATGCTTCAACAGTTAATTCTCTTTATTCGAACTGTCATAATTGCTTCATCATTATTTCGTAATATTTTTTTGTGTATTTCCACCCTAACATTTCCAAGTATTGCTTTAACAAGAAGCCTGTTAAGCTTTGCAAAAGCAATTTTGACTCCTTAATTCTTTTTTCCATTTTTCTCTTGTTTTTTCGTTTGCTTTCTTCTACCTTTCAACATTCTATCGCAGTTCTCATTTCACACAGATTAGATTAATGAAAAAGACGACATTGAACACCTTTATCTCTAACCTTCAAGTAAGCTATTCGTCCTCAAATTGTGTCGAAGATACGCTACAGAAGAATCGAGTCTTTTGAAGAATCTGCTATACGGTTTTACGAGATTATAGTGCCAATAAAAGGAGTTTTGTGTTGTAGAAAGTAGACGAAAATAACAAAAGAGTGTATTAATACAAAAGTCGTTTACTTTTTGTATTTAATGACAGCCAAAAATATGTTGTTGATCAAAATTTTATATTTTTCAAGATAAAATCACTTTTTTAGAATTTATTCCATCAAGCAAAAAATGAAAAGACATTTATTTAGACTTTAAAAATACCATATAAATAAAAATTTAGAAAATTGGAGTTGAAATTATTCATTGCTATAAAATGGAATTTATTTTTAAAAATACATTTTGCAAAGAATAATAGAAAGGTTTGGCTTTGAAATAAATTGATATTTATTGATTTTATTCATGTTTGTGAAATTTTTCACATATTTTATCTGATAAATATAAAAACAAGAGAAAATGATCAAAGATAACATATTTTTTATGACAACTCTAAATAATAGCTATTTATATAAAAAAAATTCAATGATTAAATCCTACATCTAATTTGTTACTTAAAATAACGTTGACATTGTTAGTATAATTGGATTGAAAACACGAACGAAATTCCAGTGACTTTTATAGCTTATATTTCAGTCTTTATTAATTTAGCAGATACCGTATATCGTCTCTAATATGGCAAATAAAGAAAAATACACTTTATATATTGGCAATAAAGAATTTATATACATGATATTTTAATGTATAAATTTATTACGACGTGTGAACATGCGAGAAAGTAATATAATCTCTTATTTTTTTTTTTTCTAATTTGCTCCAGGGTCCTTCATTCACAGCGGGTCATTTGAGCACCCGACAGAAATTACTGGGCACTCTGCTAGTCTGCATACTCTGAAGCAGTGTAGGGAATTGTCCTGCTAAGTTTCCAATTACTTGGCTTGCATGCCAATGTGTTATTGAATGTTATCTATAGCGATGTTTTTATCTGATGTAGTCAAACGTATATGTATATACTTAATATTAAACTCAATATATTCACAAATCGAAAATTATATACTCAAGTGTTGCAACACAAAAAGGTTCCAGTTAAAACCTGAAGGATAAAAAAGTTTGATTGTTTCATTGGAACATAAATTATTTAATAATTGAAGTACTTCAGGTAAATAAAGCTCCTTTTTTATCAAACTAATAATTAAATTTTTTTCTTCACTTCTTAAAAGACATTTTGTTATTTTTTTCGTTATCAAATTAGTAAAAAAATATGTATAAATTTATGAACAATCTATTTTTTTAGTGAATGCATCAATCGATGAGCTTGTTTATTAATTACAGCTTAATTAAAAGTTTCTTTGGATGGAATGATGCTTCATGTAACTTTCAAATGGTACTTCATGTAAAAAGAGAAGCCAAATACTTTTAATGAATAAACTTAAATCTCAAAGAGCATGAATAAAAATAATAGTATTGGATAGATATACAGGAAGCAGAAAGAGATAGCAAATAAACTGCAGTAACAATAATTTAGTTTCAACTGAAGTTAATCGTTGTAATTCCTTGATTTAGCACCTCGTTGAGAAGACTATATCTAACATTTAGCAGAAAATTAATGTTACTGCAGTTATAAACGAAAATAATAAAATATTTATTTTCATTCTCACATGCATACTTATGTACCTATTATATGATATTTACAATATCAAAAAGCCAAGTTCTAAGAAAGTTGTTTGTTAATTTATTATTCGTTAGATTATCTAGATCAAGTGAAATGTTCCCAACTATCCCTCTATTATTATTGTTAACACAATACTGTTACATAAAACATATTATTCATCGTTAAAGTTTCTTTAATAAAAGATTCAGTGCAACTTTATAAGAAAGATAAAAAATGACATTTACGTTTATTCTTTTCGAATTGCTAATTTTTTAACGTGTTTTTATTATGCACATGAATAATCATTTAATAAGGCTTTTGAAGTACATAAAAGAAAATCAAGATCATAAACAATAATTACGAATAGCTGACATCTATATCAGGTTTTATAATCTTACTATTAATCACCATCGTAGTGATAAATCGAAGTCCCAGAACCGACTAACTTTTTAACGAGTTTAACATGCCGGCGACCCTTGCAATATAATTGCCCTCGGCCACACCGTTCTCGTCATATTTAAAGCAAAAAAAAAAATAAAAAGTACCAACGTTACACGCTCATGCTTCTCCCAATGACTCAATCCAAAACAAGTTTTATTGTGAGATTAGTAAATTATGTATATATATGTAGTAAAAGGTGATTCATTGTTTATTAGATGTCATAAAAGCACAATTGTATGTAGAGGAATATAAAGTTTCCATTGTTGATGTAATAATTGAAGAGTTTATATAATATGCTTCAAATTTTAACGGCACTCTGGCTCCAATAAATTAGCTAATGGCGAATGGTGTATTTAGCCATAAAATATGTACAAGAAACTACTTAAATTTACAATATGCACTTCTATTTGAATTTTCAAATATTTCTCAAAAGATTTAACATTGATTTCTCATTTTTAAATGATTAAAAAAAAACTTTTAATAAAGCTAAATATTTTTCTGACAATAAATATGATGCGTTTTATTTTTTCGCAGACGGTAATTGAGAATTGATGTGAGCAGCTTATTATTCAAGTTTAAATAGAAATATCAGGAGCATCACAAAGAACTTTGTCTCGTTAGATTGTTTCATCTCATTTTAGCTGATAGAAATATTACTATCTGCCTTCGTTTACTTGACGGGTATTTCTGTCACCTAGGGTTCAATTTGAACGTTAATAACTACCACGGGAAATTCGTTGGAGTAATGTAGCAAAACTTTTGCGACTTTCTGCGTACTTTCGTGCTATTTGTAATTATATTTTATAACTTTATGGTTTTCATCGAGCGTCTACATTCTAGATAAAAGAATCATTTCAGTAGTACTTCGTTTCTATTTTTTTTTTTATTTCATTTATAATACACAACGTATTTTTCAACATTGAAAAAAATTGCTTTAGAATCATTAAATAATTTTTCTGTGTTAAAGAATAAAAATCTGAGAAGAAAAAGCTTTTAAAGGTAACCTAATTATTTCTATCAGTGAAATACGTTGGATAGATTTGTAAATTTAGAGAAAAAAATAAAAGAAATTTTTTTTTACGGTGAAAATTACAGAGTAAAGATGTTACAACCCTTCTTGAAAATTACAGTAAATAAATTATCCGAACTCGTTGTTACCCCATTACAACTAACCCAAGAGAAGTTATAATCGTTAAGAGGTTTTATTTTTTAAATTTAAAGTTTCAAATCCGTCATGTATTAAATTCTTTATAGTTTTTAACTAATGGATTTAATGAATATTTAATTAATAAATGATTCTAAAAAATTAATGGATAATGCAGATTTAAAGAAAAAACTCAAGTTAAACTTCATCACGGTAATTTAGTAAAATTGAACGATTTATTATCGTATTTAATGACTCTTCGGTTTCTCGCCTAGTTTCCATTGAGTTAAGAGATGTTTACGTGTACCAAACAGACAATAATAGCTTGTGTACAACGATTACACCCATTTGATATACAAGTAAAGAGTCAATAGATAGACTATTGACTCTTTCAAAGACTATCCTGGTTTCTACAAGCTGAGCAATCGAGAAGACAAGGTGTAAACTGTAAAGGAGAAATACAGTTTCTGCCAAGTACGCGTATAAAAAAATTTTGTTGCCTGAACATTCCCTGCATATTTCAGAGTGGGGAAATTCCCCTCGTGAGACTATGGGGAACAGTTGAAGAACAAAATGTTTTGTTTTTTTTTTGAAAATTTTTCTTCTTTATTCCAAACGGACGTTAACTTAGTTTCATGCTAATAACTCAGGATTTTTATTGCATGAGTTAGAATCATCATTAGAGCATAATTTATGCAAAAAATTTTGCAAAGTTCCAGTTTTACCCCATTTTAAGGGTGAAATAAATTTTTCTAGGACTTTTTATGAATATATATGTTTAGCTTAGATTTTGAAGTTTCTAAATAGCTCTTGAAAACCGTTTTTGGACTGTCCGTTCATGAGTTATAGAGGTTTAAAGTCGAAGTAAGAGTAAAAAATCATCCACTTTTTGGCTTTGAATCGTTATAACTCATGAACGGACAGTCCAAAAACGGTTTTCAAGAGCTATTTAGAAACTTCAAAATCTAAGCTAAACATATATATTCATAAAAAGTCCTAGAAAAATTTATTTCACCCTTAAAATCGCAAAAATAATTGACAAACTCCCAAAAAAATGTGACTTTTTTTTATATTTTGGCTATTTTAAGGGTGAAACAAATTTTTTTGAATAAATCTATGGATATAGTTAGATAGTTCAGATTCTGAGGTTTAAAAAACGTGCAAGAAAAAGATAATTGGACTGTCCGTTCAGGAGTTACAAAGGTTTAAAGTCAAAGAGATGATGTTTGGTAATTTGTATCCAGTTTTACCCCTCTTTGAGGGTGTTAGAATGAATTTTCCTACGCTGTGCCGCGATTTCGCATTTCTACGCTTCAAGACGAAGAGAATGAGTGGTCGATCATCAAAATCGGAGTACTTTTATTTTTTGGCCAAAAAAAATGGAAAGGGGTACCACTTGCCATTTTTTTGGGTCGAAAAATCAAAGTTGTCCGATTTCGATGATCGACCACTCATTCTCTTCGTCTTGACGCCTAGAAATGCGAAATCAAGTCAAATATATAAAAAATCAATTATTTCACCCTTAAAATGGGGTAAAACTGGAACTTTGCAAAATTTTTTGCATAAATTATGCTCTAATGATGATTCTAACTCATGCAATAAAAATCCTGAGTTATTAGCATGAAACTAAGTTAACGTCCGTTTGGAATAAAGAAGAAAAATTTTCAAAAAAAAAACAAAACATTTTGTTCTTCAACTGTTACCCATAGTCTCACGAGGGGAATTTCCCCACTCTGAAATATGCAGGGAATGTTCAGGCAACAAAATTTTTTCATACGGGTACTTGTATTTGAAAACGTACAAAAAGTTTATTTCATAGTTAGAATTCTTACGGTCAACACTATTCTTTTATTAACAACAAAATTGAATACAACCAGATTTTCAATTATTCAGTGATTTGAAAGCTTTCTAATTTATGATTACTTTATATTTCGTTAATATATTCACCAAATGACAGAATAGCAGTCATATTACTTTTACATTTGCTATTACAGTTGGTCTACTTCACCCTATTCTCAGAAGAATTGAATAATAATTCAGAATTCAACATAATCAGAAACTACTAGCAGTTCCAGAAATTAAAAAAAACGTCATTTGAATCGATAGAAAAGGATCGAAGACGAAACTATTTTTAGCACAAGTATTTTTACATCAATCGTTATAAGATTGTCACTATCGACCGTTACTTCTGTTATTTTTAAAACGTTCAATAGATCCAGTTATTACACGATAAAAAATATTCAAAAGTACTTACGGAACATTTTTATTACTACTAAAAATATCGAAATTAAACAATTTTAACAACTTCACACTTTTAACGCGTTGCTATAGTTATGTATTTGTTTCAATATTCTTGACCATTCATCAGAATGTTTCGATGAAAAAATTATATCATGTTACTAATTATTTATATTACAAACGAATGTTTAATTACTAGCTTGGGATTATTTGACATATTATTAACTATAAATGTTTTTAATTCACTCAAATTAATTTTAAAATGATATTCTTTTGACTGTTTATTGTATAAAATATTTTGGATTAAAAAGTATCATATATCACCATGTAAAACAAGTTGGCTCTGGTAAAGCATAATAATCATGTTGCTACTTGGTAAAATTTATGTTGGATATTAGAATAATTTTTAATTGTAATATCAAAAGTGATACGATAGTTGGCCAACTTTTAAACTTGTTAACATAGAAATGCAGAAAATAGTTTCAACATAAATGTAATTTACAAAAAGTTTGAATAAGTACTTTAGCTAATATTCTAGAAAATATATTTCACACCTTACCTTACGAATTTATTTATAAAGCAACAAAAATAATATGATAAACGTAATTGAATAAAATAATTTTCAGTACATTTAATATTTAAACGTTGTGATCGCTAACACACAAGTAAATTACCACCTTTCATGCTGTCAATCATTATAATTTTAAAAACAAACTCATGTTTCTGATTAATCATTCAAGTCATTCCATTTGTTTAAGACACACTCTTCGGCGTCTTGGTCTGTATCAAGGTTTGATGCTAAAACTACTGTAACATCGTAACTATATAACTGCATTAAAGTGTACCACTTGTATAAATTAACTCGAATCTCAAGAAGTAAGTACCTAGAGAGTAAAGTAGTAGTTGACTTGCTAATGCTATTTACTACCGTTGCAGTGACGTAGTTAGTACTTTCAAAAACTAGTAGTTGATGAAAACGACAGAATTATACTTTACTTGTTCATACTGCTAATTCTAACCAACTTTTTATGCATCAACAATAAAAAATATTATTTAAAACTTTTATATTTTTCAACCATTACAATGGTACAAATAAAATATTTTATAAGCTCGTTTTTAATGTCTATTTTTCTTTCAATCTAAGAATCTCCACTTGTTTTACGCCCCTGTAAAACTGATACGTGAGAATTAAAGTTGCTACAAAGAAGATAAAATTTTTAAGTACTAAATTTTTTCTTTATTGGGAATTTAAATTGATCATTGTAAATTGATAAATACTAATCAATAGTAATTTTCTTTTCTTTCTATTGCCTCACTATTTCAATTGATGATCTAGAAAAAATTGCAATAAAATTTCCAAAAAAGTGAAAGCAAGTTTGACATGTAAATTATTTACTTGGACCCAATTAAAAATTTACACAGTGCCCTGTTGACGTGTTTCCTTTTTTTTACGAGTAGAAAGTAAAATCCGTAGCTCATTCTTTATTCACTCGATCATTCCCAAGCTCACCGCTCGTACTCGAACATAGTCTTACCTAACATGTCCTTATTTTATTGCAGCTATTCATCCTTACCCTTTTACTTTTATGTTTGTTCACTTCATTATTACCCTAAACACTTTTTTCTCTCTATCATTATCATGACAGTTATGTTGGTAATTTGACAACATACTCATGAAAATTGTTTCTTCAATTTCGAAACTTAGGTCTTAAACTTGAGCGACATAGTGGTTTTAATTAACTAGTCCTAAATGCAGCCAATAGGATATAGCACTTAGAAGATTAGAGTGATCAAACTCTAGATTATGTACTCAATAATTTAGACGAATCCCTATAGTGACCGACATACATGAAATATTATTGAATATTTCATCTGATAAGTAGATATTTAATTATTGAAATTAAGGATGAATAAATGTTAATAAATTATTTATTTATTGATAAAAAATAATTAAACATTCACAACTCACTTTAAATAACGTAACTTTGAAATTTCATGCTCATTTTGGATTAATAATAAAATTATTTTAAAACCAATATCATTTGAAAGTACGGTAATCTAATAAATTATGAAATAAATTATAAGCTGACGTATGAGGTTATAAAAATTTAGCAACCGTTTGCTATTCAATATCCTGAAATATAATTGAGTGACTCACCAACTAAAATTTATGCACTGTATAGTATTAGTGCACCCACTGAGGTAGTGCGACTTATCATTGGCTCAGAATCAAACATTTTTAGGGTTGTCCTGGAGGAAGAGAGAGGAAGTTTATATGAATACAAACAAGGAATTATATTTATAAAAATTTTACTATTATTTTTGGTTCTTTTTTTATCTTGTATAAAATTCATCTTCAGGAAATTCAATAACACAAGATTGTAATAATCTTTCCTATATCTTTAAGAATCCTAAAGACATGCGATTGACAGTCCTTAACTTTTTTACCAAGCTAAACTTTAATCATAACTTTTTCGTTCTATAAAACTCTACAAGTTCACCGGTCCAACCTACTTTCCTTTATCATAGTTTTATAGGAATGTATTTTAGCCAGGATTGTATTTTTTTACTTGACAATGATTTCACAACATATACCAGTGTAAAGTAAAACTTGATAAATTTCTTTTGTTGCTAAAATGGTGTTGCTGTTTTTCATTCTTATCGATTCACGTGAGAATAGCAAGCTGACCAGTGCTGTTGCATCTTGGATGAAGCTTGTGGATAGTAAACGCAAAGCTCCAGAGATTTGAAAGAATGGTAAAAAGGCCATTCCCCAGAGTTATAAAAGAACAGAATAGGAATCTTTAAGATAAAAAAAAGTATGCGTGCCATGAATATATCAGTCCTTTTATTTTTATTCTGACTTATATACGTGATCTATCTGAGTGATTCAATTATCCGTAAGTCTGATAACACGATCGTTTTGTAGAAGAATGACACGTTGAGATATTTATCACATTCAACAAAATGGTGAGTAAGAGCTTGCACGATTAATCGTCGAGGACTTTTACGCAACAATGGTAATAAAATCCCTATATGTTATAGGTAACGTCGTGATGTGTCCAGGGTGATGGTCAACGAGGGCGACTTGTTCGTAACATTTGCTTGGTGCGATAAATCGAGCGTCAGTGGACAAGGCGTTCAAGCCCTCGCGATTTATTCGCGATTTCACACGACAAACCTCCGACAGAGCTGCCGTAAATCGATCTTGTGACTAAGCAAAAGGAAGGGAAAGGATAGAGAAAGACTCAACTTATTTCAACAGGGTGGATCAATGAGTCAGACATTCATTTAATAATGTTTAATAATATTTGTATAATTTCCAAGTTGTGCAACTAAACTTACTAAATGACTTTATTTATTTGAATTCGATATTTGATTAACCTGAGACATTATCTGGTTAACCTCACTATCGATTTTTCTTAATAGTGTAGATACATAGTTCTCGTCATCCCTGGAAACGTCTCGCAATAATTGGCTTCGTTAACGATCGTTGGCTATTTTCTATCCCACAGAATTATTCTACGAGAACTTTATGCTTACGTTTCTCTCGATCTCATTTCAGCTATTGCCAATTTCCGCGTTTCGGTTATTTTCTTTAGAAGTAAATAAACCACATTTCATGAATAAACTTGAGAACAGTCGATATTGGTGATGAATTTATATTATAACTTTACATAATGGTTTCCTAGTTTAATCGAGAATTCGTACACATAAATATCACAGTATCCAATTATACTCCAAATTATTCTATTTTTATTATAATAGAAAAAGCTCTCTTAAGTACACATATTTCAAAACAATGCGAAATCATATCATCATTTTTATGGATACATTTATGAAATACAATGCAGCCTTTTAATTCTAAAATTGTTTTTTAATTTATATGCTGCAACCATTTTTGAAGTTATCAATAAATAAAATATTGTTGAGGGATTTTTTTTCTACTTCTTACTTTTAGTCCATTCAAATATTGTAATGGGTTTAAAAAAATGGTATATTTTTCTATAATTCAATTTTTATTCTGAGAAAAAAAAAATTTCTCCATTTTTTACAATTCAGGAATATTAAATTGAATCATCAGTTTAATTTGTATTCACCGAAATCTGTTCTTCTACACTTAGAAATATTATTCCATTGAAATCTATTTTTTTGCGGATAGTCAATTATTTTTAATCATTGATTAATTGATGTATAATTAAAAGGCATTAACAATGCTTATAACGCCTTGGAGTAGATCATTTTAACAATTGTGGAAAGCGTAGGCAGGTGGAGTAATAGGGCAAGAGGTTGGGTTGACCCTTGTTAGTGAGACGAGGGTCTACAACGTATGCAAACACCAAAATATCCCAACATCCCTCGAGGATTTGCGAGTCACCGCACTTCGTTCCAAGAATGCTCTCACCTTTGAATAGTCATTTATTATTCAAAGCATACAATTCGATCAATTAAACTGTAAATATGGCTACAATTACTCCAACTTACAAATGGTAAATAAATGAACTATAAATTTAGTGTGAAGATATTGTTTTCAGATATTCATTTGATGGCTTATTCGATGAAGGTACTTGAAATGCAATATTTATTAGTATTAGTTTCAATACTGCGAATAAAATAATAAATATTGATGAACAGGTAAAAAATAAAAGAACCTCAGTAATATTATTCAAGTCACGTACTTGTAAAATTTCCAGAACTTTCCTATAAATTCGAAACCTATTTTACTTGCTCCCGGTTGTCCTTTTAACTTTCTCTTCATGTCAGTATTTGAATCAAATATAAGTGTTGGGAATGTAATATTCAGTGGAAATAAAAGGTAGAATTATTTTTAAAAAACAGACCAGAGGTATTCCCCTTTATTCATACATATTTACGTTAGTATATTACACAAGTTATATTTCAACATGATAGTTGACTTAAGTGTATACAAAAAAAATTCGTACATATTTTCTTTTCTTCCTACTTTATAAGTATTAACATCTATTTACAGTCGTTTTTTTTTTTAATTTTAATACACACTTTTGTTTGTACAAAAACTAGTTTTGGCATTGACGCGTTTTCAGTTGTGTAAATTATTTTAAAACTAAAAAACAAATGTTTACCGCGTCAATTATTGAAAACAGTAACGAGTTGATGTGTTGAAAAATTGATAAAATAACTTTTGTAGTTAACTAGTTATTTGCAATAAAGACCGTTTTTAGTTAGTGATTTGTTCATAAAATGTATTCAATTGATACAGGTCATGACCTTAAAACTTAATCATCGATTATTGTTTTTAAACCACAAGATAACCACATTATGACTTTTTATAGCATCTATAACATTTTTGTGCCGGATTCAGAATACTCTATTTTATTGGAATTAAGTGAGTTTTATTCGCGTCCAGATGAACTCATATATTTTTTTTTATTATCAATAAAAGTGAATAGATAGCCAATAAAAAAATATTATTCTTTTCTTCGTCACTGTTTTCAACAAAACATTTCAAATTAGTTGCTCTTATATTTTTTTTTGTTTAGAGTATAAATAAGTAAGATGGTCATAAAAAAGTTAATGATTTTAGGACTCTATCTAATATTTGATAGTTTAAACAGCAATTTAAAAAAATAAAAATCAATTCTATTTTGTAACTTTAAAAGATGAATAGACTACGAGATGAACACAATGTAAAATTGTAAAATTTTATTATTAAGTGTAAACGGATCGATGGATAAATATAAAAATTTTTGAAAAACAAAATGATATCGAAATGTGTAAATATGTTTTATTTACTTTCTAATTTTGTATCAGAGTTGTTTATTCATTGACCTGTTTACCTTAAAATCATTTTTTTTATTTATTTAAATTTTTTTTAAAGATTATTCATAGATAAAGTATTTAAGTTGCTTTTTAAAAAAAATTCAGTACAAAAATCGATGTAAATTTACGTAAATTACGATGTATTATATTAATTAAAGTGAAATTGTATTATAAATTTAAATTTTTAAGGATGTTAGATTTGTTCTGAATAGATCAAAATTACTGGTTTCACCATATTATGATATGAAACACTGAAAAGTTACGACTTTTTCCTATTAGAGGGCTGTTAAACTTAGTAAACGTTCCGACATATAGTAAACGCCAAGACCGTGACCATCTTTCTCTATTTTACCCTACTGTGTATTTATAAACTCTTGAACTTCCATTAGTCACGCTAGTTTGTACAACAAAGAACTATTTTCTGTTACATTTATTCATTCGCCATTAAAATTGTGTTTTTTTTTCACTTAAATTTCGGCAGTTTATAGCTCGTCTTAAAATTTCCATTCATTTGAATGTTATTTGAACATTTACAAGTTAGCAATTGAAATTTCTTCTAATCATATGTACGATATTTTACATATGTAAAAAGGACATTTACTTTTGGTAGATGAAAAAGTTGTCATTTTTCCAAAATTTGCATCATTTTCAAGCAAAGATTTTCACGAATATATAATGTCTGTTTTACATACCTATCACTTCTTTTATATACAGCTCTCTTGTATTCTATTGGAACGTGTAACTACTTCCGGTTGATGGATTTTGCCATGTGCTGATATAGAGGAAGACACTGGTCGTTGTGTGATTGATGAAAGACCTTTACTGGATCTTTGAAGACTATAATATATCTGTGAGATAAAAAATTGATAATTAAAGAGAGTAAAATCGGTTCCTTGATTAAACATCGTTGATGAAAGGCTCAAGTAAAAGAAAAGATTAACGATCAACAGTGAGATGACAGCTTGAGAAGTAGAATTATCTAGTTTTGTTCCGGCATCGTCATAGGTTTAGAGAAATATTGGATAGTAAAAAAGAAATCCGTTCGAGAATAATTTCATTTCAATCGCTTCAGCAGTTTCGAAGACATCTGGATTTTTCGGTTATTTGCTCAACTTTATAGGATTTCTTTAAAATCGTTGGGACTACCTCTATACATTAGCTATAACGAAAGAAATTTAAGTAGATAAAATTAGCTCTTTATTTCGAGTATAAAGAGTAATTTAACGAAATACTTGTATAATGTGTACAACGTATACTTGATAATTTTTTCGGACACTACTATCATTTCTTCTTGATACACACATTAATTGTTCTAACCACATACAGCAAATTATTCTACTACGGTTCCAGACTCGTATAGTGTTTACATTAGCTTAAATGCATTTATAAGACTAATTTGTTTACCGCACTATGCTAAATGCCTCATAAAGTAGTTTTTAAATTGTTTATAGCTTCTTTAATACCTACGGGAAAGTAGTAAAACCAATATATGGGTAAACTAAAAAATACATGTTAATGGCCAAAAGGAATATATTAACAACTATAAAAATTTTATTCTTATTTGAATATAAAAGTTAATTGATGCTACTGTAGATTATTTGTATTTCTTTAATTAAAAAATATCAATTTATTGATAATTAAGTATATCTCATTTAAACAAGTTACTCCAAACCACACTCAATAAATTATTAGTAATAATTAGAGGTTTTAATGACATAGTGAGATGAAAAGCTACGTTATAATGAAATTAATTGGAAGAAGTTTGTGAAAGTAGTAATATACAATATAAAATAATTCGTTGTATTACTATGTGTTTTTCTTTTTATTTTGTGATAATTTATTATTCCTTTTTATCAAAAATTATCGGTCAAATTCCGTAATTAAACTTGCTAAAGCTTAGTAAATTTATAATACTACTGAGGAAAGTTTGAGTGACCAACTTTTGTACATTCAACTCTGTCTATAAAGTTGATTATTATTGTATCTTATTCGTTTTTTTCCACTCAAGTGTCCAAATATTTTTCTACTCACTGTACATGTCACTGACAGTTTGGAGAATGATTTTTCAAATGTCTTCAATTTTTATTTAACTTAGATTTTAACCTCGATAAGATGTCGATATCTAATATACTCATGTCAAAGTTGCTGTTACTCAGAATATTGAATTATTCATAGAATTAATGATACAAATATAAGCAAATAAAAATTCTGATAAATCAAATGTCAAGTGGTCAGAGGTAATTGACACTGAAACATCAATCAACCAACTTTTTGCTTCATTTTTTTCAATTTCGAGGATTATTTTTATACTAACATATCAATATGATGAAAGAAATGTTACTGAGAATACTCACATTTTGATTATTACGTTGATTATAAGCATCCATTGCCATCTGTTTGAAGTCTTCAATCGTTGGTGGATGACTAAAAGTGTCTTGTTGAGCTATGTGATTTTGTAAATAATTAATAGCTGGAGTATAATCCATCAATCTGCCTTCAGAATGTAGATCCACACTCGAGTCTACTATTAGCTTTTTTTCTGGTGATACATCCTCATCTACGTCTAACTCTTTTCGCCTCCTCTGTGGTGAAGTTTTGTAGATTGAAGTATAAGTCAAAGGTCTTCGCTCTGTGAAATAATTTATAAGAAGCCATATATCAGTTATATCAGTGCAAAAAGTCAATAACCTCAATATATTTTATCCAATAGAATAATTGAATAAGTAAATAATGGACTTCTGTAGTTTTATCTGATGATTAGAAATAATCTTTGATAAAACATTTGGATTACTATCTTAAATCCAGGTCAACATCATTATTGTTTGATGTTCTTGCCAAGAAACAAAGGAACTGCTGACTATGTTGAGTAAACTTTGTTCAGCAGACAAGGTAAAATCATTATAAAAATAAAATGATGATATTCATAGTAATAATTTTGATCAAGAAAAAAATGATCTATGAGGTAATTTTAATTATCAGTAATTGAACAACAACTACAAAGGATGGAAATCAAGCTTAAAAATGTTAGCATAAAAGCACAACAATAGAAGAGCAGTCGACAGTGATAAGAAGAGTAAACTAACCATATTCATTAGGTATTATATCAGGGTCCATGTCGTCTGCTGCTTGTTTACTGTGTGAGTGCATCGGAGTGGTAGCACCTGCATTTGGTGGCTCACAAACGATTGGGGCATGCTTAGGACTTCCGGGTCTGCCACCCGAATGTTTCCGGTACAGAGCAGCCAGAATTCCGGCCACTGCAAGTGCCAAGAGGGTAGCTGTTGCTGCTAAACCAAGTAACAACGGACTCAGCACTGATGCTTCCGTATTTCCTGCAACAGCAAAATTATCCCATTTAGAGCATTAACTTTATTACTTACTTTAATTTTATTGTATTCTAATACGTTTTTTCACAATACGTAACTCTCCATGCTGATTGTCGTAAACCACATTGCCAGTAGTGACAATAAAATCATTGAGAGTCTCTAGCACCCTGAATAATCTGGAATTATCTAGACTTTTCTACCGAACCATACAATTGGTACAATGTGCAATGAACGTGAGCACTGGATGAATGGATTTACAGTAATAGTTTTTACGTATTGAAGCTGAAAATGATAAAGATTATTTTTTTCTATACACTCTTTTGGATCTATTACAACGTATAATTGCTGGAGTGTACGACTTAATAAGCAGAACTTGGTAATTAACGAAGGGTTGACCATTATATCCCTATTACAGTCAACCACAAGTATAAAATTAGATGTACGTTCAGTGATATTACAGTATATTGCTACGTATGCTATAAACAACCCTTTGAATGTGTGCTTAACATCGAGAATGTCTATCTATACAACCAAGTATTCACATTTGCTCCACCACAAACTAGGGTTATAATTACGTTAATTAACATACATAGATACACGCACATTCGAAGCTCATCAAGTTAGATTTCCTGGAGGACGTGAATTTCGATATCACGTTGATCACATGTCAGTCTTTAATTAAATATAGACGTTCGGTAATCTCTGATGCCCTGCAAGTTCAGAAGTTACATCATTGGATCACACGGTAATTATACTTAAACAGCTATCATTTTTTGCCAAACAATTTTTATCAGCAGATTAAAACCTCCGGATTTTTTTCTAGATTAGTTTTTGTGATAATTATAGTTGCTGATACATTTTTGCAGTTGAAATCTTGATTATATCAAGAGTGAACTGAGTTGATCTTCCCTAATAAAAATAAAAATCAAGAGAGATAGTGATCAGATGAATTAAAATACTTGTATTTTTTAACTCTGCAATTATTCGAAAAAAAAAATTCTTTTTAAGTAATAAAAAATTAATAAAGTAATTTCATTAAATCTTAATTAATCTAGACCAGTGATGGTGAGATTTTTTATTAAAAAAACAAGTCTTGAGAAGTGATTTCATAATTTATTTATAGCAATATAAAGTGATTAAATTATTCTTAATTATATTATCAAATATCTGTAGAACATTTTCTAGCATTTATTTTTAATCACATCGTCATTGATATAAATTTAGTGGCATTATCGTAATTTAACGCAAACGTCAGTGTAAAAGCTTAGATTTATAAATCGTGACTAAAACTCTATAAGAAAGATGATTGGGATATGTGGAGGTCAGCTTGAAGTATTTTATCATTGCTTGAACCGTCTAAATCGATTTCTGATATAAAAGACAAGCAAGAATGTAGGGCACTTTTATAAAAAAAAAAAGTTAACAGAACAATGTTTGAAGAGAAATCGAACTTTTTTTTAGCCATTTTTTATTGATGCTTTTTTATACCCAGGTGTAGCTGAAAAAGTCGCCGAAGAGATGAAAAATTTTTAACCAAACTGAGATTATTTTAGTTATATTTGCAATATAGAGCAGGAAATAAAAAAAAAATGAACGGAATAATTGAAAATCATCATCTAGATAAAAAACGCTTCGTTAATTTTCTTTTTAAGAGGAAAAATTTTTTGATCTTGCATGTTCAAGTAAAATGCTTACTTGACAAACTTTAATCTTTCCTTCATTTAACTCTCTCGATCGCCTTTACGATGAGAAGCGATCTTCTAAGAACTGCGTGCAAGCAATTCACCCTAAATTGAAGCCAATTCTGTGGCAAGCCAAAACCAATTTCCAAAGAATTGCATCCTCACACTATCCGCGTAGACGCTTCAGGCGAGTCTCACTCCATGATAAGTCGTTGGGATGGGTATAAATACGTGAAGTCGGTACAAAGAGTAAGATGAGCCACGAAAAATTTTTGTGTTGACATTCATGGGATAGAGTTCTCATCTTCTCCAGAAATATAATATTTTCGTGTAAATACACTTCATATATATCTCTTTCTTTCTTTTCTTCTCAAGCTTTTATTTTTTAATCTCTTAATAAATAATACATGGAAAATGGATGAAAATATAAAATTACTCTTTATTCCAAATATTTTACTGTTATCCTTGATTATACAGTGATGTAATAACTATCTTTTAATATTTAAAGCTGTAAATTTTTCAAATAAGTTTTCATCGTGTTCGTAATATGTTCTTTCATCTTATGTCTTATTATTTTTTTATATCTTATGATCTATGTTGACATATTTCTACTATGACATTTTCTTTTAAGACGCTTGAAACGTCTACATAGATTGTTCTTATATTTTTCATTTCTCCTTTCTACTTGGCGTGTCTAGAGTAACGATGATTCAGAAGAACGTAATGTCGTCTGTGAAAGATAAAAGTATTTCGACTTCATTTTTTTTTTTTACTTTTATTCTCAATGAGGTTAATTTTCTTAATGGATTGAGCATGGTTTTGAAATTAACGTGAATGGTTAGCGTTAAAAATATTTAATCTCTTTAAAAAATTACAAAAGAGATTAATGAAAAAATTACTACTGATAAAATGACATGCACCTAAGGATATATAAGTAGGCACTCATTATTATTTATCTTCATTATATTTTTTATTCCTTAACGAGTATTTTTCAAGTTAATATTTATAATTCGCTATGTTAATTTTATTATGTAATTCAATGTTTTTCTCTTGAGAATCATCTGAGCTCGCTTTTGACATTATGATTAATATAAAAATAAAAAATTGTGCTGATAAGTTAAAAATTATAGTTCTGATAATTAATTCTTGTGTAATCTGCTGACAAGTCATTTAAATAATAACACTCCTAGCTTTTTTTTTTCATTAACTGAGAGCCGCTTTAAGAATACTTTAACACTTTCCAATGTGTTTGCGGTCAATGTACTAATGGGATATCGATTAAAAAGTGACACCTGTAAATTAGCATTTTTCCAAAGACCTGCTGTCCCGTCTCTTTTATTGATTTTATGTATTATTGCGCTAAAAAAACAACAGACTAATCATTTAGCAGTATTACTTTTAGAAAAGTTGAAATCAATGTCGATATTTAATCTTTCCTTGCATTTACCGGACTGTAACAATTTAAAAAAAAATAAACTAAAATTCAGAATTCTAAAGTTGATTGACCGTTTTTCGTTGAGTGGAAACTATATTTAAATCCTAATGAAATCAGTGATAGGAGAAGAGTTGAATTAACTCAAAAAAAAGGAAACAAATGAAAAGCATGAAAAAAATCTTTGATCATTGAAAAAATTTTTTTTGTGAAAAGTTGAGCATAGAAAATGCATCAGTGGTTGTCTAATTAAAACCAATTTTCCTATTCAGTAGCTAACTACTGGTGCATGTCCGACTACTGATACATTCACCCTACTTGAGATATAAATGAAACCAAATGAAAAAAAAAAAAAATATTTCTCTGTAATTTATTAAGTGGAATCTTCCCTTTGAAATTAATTTTTCCATTATAAAAAAATTCCTCTGCGACTTGAATAAATACACATTTTTATAATCTTATTCTTTAAATAAATAATCTTTTCATTATCATTAATAACTAAGTAATTACATTAAAAAATAAATAGTATTTATTTGAGCATAGAATCTATTGACTGTAAACAATGATTTTATTTCGCCACATTGAGCAATATCATTTATTAATTAATAAATGAAATTTATTATCCGTAAAACAATCTTTTTGTTTCATGTAAAATACTCTGGAGCATGAAAAGATTTTTTTCTCAATCAGAAACAATTTTAATCAACAGCTTGATAGTATGACAAAATCCAGATTCTGATAAACAAGGTTTCGTTTAGATAAAAAAAAGAAAATAAATTAAAATAACTACAATATTTCCTGATAAATCACAGCCAAGTGATGGCAAGTTTTTATACGTCCAATCATTGTTTACCCTCGAATGACGTGACATGAGGGTGTGAAAGTATGACGACAAAAATGTGTAAAAAACAAAATATCAATAGAGAAGGTAAGGAAACATTTTTTATCGATTCAACAATACTTAGACATAAATGTCCATCTATATTCACACCCTTAATACAGTAAAGCAGCTTAGATACGATGAGATGCTAAATGCACATGAGAAACTCTACGAGAGCTTCAAGGATATAGAATATGCCATGTTGAAAATCGTACCGGTAAACCGAATTAACTCCCATGTTGACCTACTACCGTATGTTGCCAATATTATCTGTTATATAGTCCGAGATTGTCGTATTATGGAGATACAATATTGTACTGAATTACTTGCGCACTGAGACGCACGTATGCTCATAAACTATAGGGTCATCAAAACGATGAACGATGCGTGATATAATATACCATTCGATCGCAATCAGTGTTCGTGAGATTTTTTGACATTTACGATTCTACTGAAATTTAATAGCTCTTACATTAAAATAGAGAGTTAACGAAGAGTGGTTTTTTATTTCAATTAATTTTTATCGATAAATAAAAAATAAAAACCACCAATAAGCAATTAATATCTCTTGAATTTTGATGGAAAAAAAATCTACAGATAAAATTTACTGATCATTGATTATTTTTTAGTAGAACATAAAGTACACTCCAAGTCGAATATTTGTAGTTTGGTATCAATGATTTGCTAGCAATCATTTTACAGAGTTCTGGATGTTATTTAGTGAGTAACATTTAGAGTTATTCTCCAATTATTTGTACATTTGGGTACGAAAATTGTTCATTCGAAATTTTTACACAATAACGTGATACATAGATTCGTGAAAAGAATTTGAATATTGATATGAACATTCTATGAAAAATAATCGAAAATTCCAGAGGAGATTCAAGAAATTCTATTTATAAAAAATCCTGACTTTTATTGTGTCGATTAATTATTTTTTTTATTAAGTATCTAACTAAAGAGTACAATATTCTGCCACGAAAACGTTGGTTTGTCAATTTTTATTAAATCTCACTTTTCTTAATCTAATAAACATCATTTCATGTTCTTTCAACAGAAAAATAGAGCTTAAATTTCTCTCATCACAGAACAAAGTTACTCCAAATCACAAACCAATGTTATATTTGTCCAACTTTACTCCAATAAATTTTATACAAGCTATAAATTAGAAAAATATTTATGCTTTTTCAGTAGGTAGAGAAAATTATGATTAAAGTTTCAGGAAACACTATGACACATGAGAGAGAAATAGTTTATGAGCGTCAAACATTTGGCTTTTCATATGCAAATTTTTTTGTGCATAATTTGAGCGTGGAATAAAAAAGCTGATTATGACAAAAAGAATTTTTTCACTGTTGACGATCAACAACTGTGCTTGATAGATAATATTTTGTACCTTGGATTAAAAACCATTCTAGCGTCACTACCAGCTACTGGAAAATAAAACGAAATGAATTTATCGATATAATATCGAGGTCACAATGTGGTATGGAAAAAAATAAAGAGGGGAAGCAAGGAAAAAGTATAGCACACAAGTTTTCGACAACTGGGTGCTATTTATTACCGAATATTATTGACATTTGTACAAAGACTAAGCGTTTTAGGTTGAAGCAAAATCGTTGCCATCAATTTTTACCCTTCATATTTCCTCTCCAATTCTACTTCAATAGTATCTATCATCCACATTTATTTTATCATATAAGCCATCAGATACTTAATAATCTCTTATTTTGTTCAACTGCTGGAAATAATATCCAATCATGAATTTCAAGTAACCAATTGTTAATTTATATTTATTTGTTTTTAAATAAATATTCACTTAATTTATTATATCATATAAAATGGAGGATGAAAAATTTATACATTTGGAAAATTCAATGAGTATTATCCAAATAAATGGTATTACATACTTGTAAAAAAATATGGATGCTTTTTTTCACTAATATTGGAATAATATTAAAGTTGTGATGATTTAGTTCTATAGTAAACATAAAATTTTTATATTTAAGCGGTTTGGAATTAAGCATACAGATGTTCAGATAGATAAACATTGACATAAACCGCAAAATAATTTTGCCAGAGTTCTATTCCAAAAAGCAGATTCTAAAGCATTTAACACAATCTGCAATTAAACTCATCTTAAAGTGAAAATATAATGAAAATGATCCAACTGTTAACTTAACTCAATCATCAAATATTTGGGTAATTAAATTTTTATATTCATTCAATTATTATTATTTTAAATTTAAGCTGCTTTCAAGTATGTTGCATAATTGCTTTAAGACTTAAATTATTTGTGAGATTTTGTCAAATTAAATTTAATTATATGAATAGTTGAAGCTTCTACTGATGATGTTTTGAAAGTGAATTAAGAAATTTTATGGAAAGAGGTAGTGATGTTGCCTTCTAAAATGCTTTGAAACTCATTAAATATTGAACTGAAACTATTTTAGAATGTTTCAAGAAATCCTTATTCCTGGTTACATAAAAAGATCATGACTGTATATTTAATTTATCTCATGAGTTTCATTTTAGATCTTCTTACTATACTTTACTGGTTATTAATAAGTATGAAAAATATAACTAACCCGTTGTATACATGGCCACACCTCTGAGAGTAACAGGCTCGAGAATCGTTGGTTCACTTCGTCCTTTATTGTTGACTGCATAAAGAAATAATCTGTAACTTCTGCCAGTAGTCAAGCCTGCCACATCAAAGTTTGGTCCATTGAAACCGGCCAAGATTGTTCTGTTTAAAATAATTTTGTTTTCATCATCTTCAGCAACAACCTCAATCTGGTAGCTTTGAATAGGTAAACCACCATCGTAACCCTCCAGGCAATGTATCAACAACCCCGAGCCTGATTTAGCAATATAGTCTTCAGTTTCAACATTATTTGACATTTCAGTTGCTGTACAATTATGAAGAGGATATGGACGGCCTGCAGCAATGACCTACATACAAAAAGCATAACTTAAACATTTAGAACGAACTTTTTAATCATCGTTGAATTAAAATCTATGTAACTTAATTAGCAGTTTTACACTAGTCATTTTTCACAGAATTTATAGCTATTACAAGATAACTGTTCTATGAAAAAAATAAACTGGCCAAAACGTTGGAAAAGTAATCTTGTTTTAGATGCGGAATAAAAAGAAGAAAAAAATTTAATTCACTGACAAAAATAAATTCTACAAAAGTCTTATTCTGTCAGTTTTGAATATGTTGCAAAAATATCTCAGTTTTTGTAATACATTATCATGACATCTCAGCTGATATAAAATTTTTACATGAGTATGCCTTATCGACCCTTCTTCAAACTCAGCTTCCATATTTATGTTCAAAAAATTATAGAGTCTAAAAATAACTGATCGAATCGTAATTTAAATTTAAATAAAAATAAATTTTACTTCTGATACGATTAATTTATGGATGTCAGATAAGAATCCTAACTTCAAGGACCAAAATCAAGATTCCGTTTTGAACAATAATTTATGATAACAGAAATTAAATTTCTATTTTATATCAAGTGTATCTAGAGAGTTTAATCTTAGAGTTGATGTTTTTGTTATGATACTATTGATAGTCGATATTTTGTTACATTTCTCCAAATGTAGTAAAAAATTAATGAGTATTACGGATACTTTCGCTAAGTGAGGAACTTTAGTGATTGCTAGCCAAAATGAACGTGCGGAAGGAAGAGTAATCAAGAGAGGGAAAAAATATTTACTCAAGAGAGACAAGTGGCTCATTCCATCCGCAATGTAAGTTACAAGTGCCAAGAGAAGAAAAAATGGACAGTGAGGTAGGAAAAAAAGAAGAAAAGTAACGATGAAGTAGAAAGAAAAAGCGGAAGATATAGAGTAGAAGTGTACTTGCCTGAAAGAGGCAGGGCGTTAGTTGCCTTCCGACCTGGTTGGTAGCTCGGCACGCTACCGTTCCGTAATCCATTTCCGTTGCCGGTGTGTAGTTCAGTCTTGAGCCATGAAATTGTTGGTACTCTCTTAGAGTTTCGGTGGACCCACGACCACTTGCTCCTATTGATACATGAGAGTGTCGCGATTGTGGTACCTCCACAAGCTCCCCTGAGTTGTTGAAGGTCCATTGAAAAGTTAAAGGTTCTGGATGACTCTCTACTGCGCATATTAGTGACACTGTTTCTTGCTTCAATGCACCAACGACAACTTCACTTCGACCTTCTTTGCATACTGGAGCATCTATTGAAAAAATGTGAACGCAAACAATTTTTAGACAACGTTGATTATGTTGAATCAAGTGGAAAGGTTTCATCATTTTTACATTTAATGAGTTAGAGACTTTGGTAAACAAATTGACATCACTATAATGAGAATCTTTGTTTGAAGTATCCAATAATATAAAAATCTTTTAATTAGGAATCTTATCTAGTATTCTTTCTAAACTCTGCTTTTATCAAGTATCATATTGACTAAAGCTTGTCTAAATATATATTGATATCTTAAAAATACTCCAAGTGGTTTGATAAACTTTATTCAAATTATGTTAAGACCTTCCTTGCCTCAGGATATTTTGAAAACTCGATTTGCAAACAAATATAGCTGAACTGTTCTTGAGATATCCTCAAATATTTAGCAAGTAGATACAGGTCGATGAGAGATGAAATAGTGCAGCGAGCATAAAAGACATTCTTATTTATTATTCTCTATTAATAATAAACCTTAAGTAGCAAAATAACTAAAATTCTTGAAATATATTTCCGTTTTACTAATAAATAATAAGTTTGTACTACTCATTGAAATCGGGTTTATTTCAAGAGTATTAGTCACGTTTGAAACTGAAGAGAATTTAATTCTTGAGTAATTAGTCAGTACAACTATTTAGAACTGTTAAGACTGACATGGCTCTTTTACGTTTTGGAATTACACTTGGCTCAGTTTCTTTACTTTATTTATCATTTTATTCATCAATTTCTTTATTTGCAGTCAACGTTCATTCCTAATAAACGAGACTAATTATACTAGATTAAGGTATAATTTTTTCTCCCTTTGTGTTCAATTTTATTAAACAGCTTAATTAGATCAGAAGAAATATTTGTACCATCTTAATTAGTGTAAATGAGATTTTTATTCCATGCTAATAACAACTTCATTATGACCAATTAATAAATTAGCAAGCCAAATATTGTTATTATTATTGTGATGTAAAATAATAGTTAATTTGTTTTTGTTTATTTAAATAATTTGTTTGTTGTTAATCTGCATAAGAAATTGGTGAGACACAGGAAACAAGAAAATTTAGCAATATCTTATGATGCATTATTCTCAACTTTAATGATCAATTCATAACAAGTCTTTAGAACAATCTAAAGAGACTGATATGAGCATATCTTTTGTGTTGCTTTTCCTCGATGGTATACAGTGAGCCTGCTATCAAGGTATATAGTTTCTCTGCTGCGACTATCAGACTACACCTAGGCTTAGCACATTGCCAAGCAGCGTTCACCTACACATGAATATTCAGCTTGCGCTTTACATATATTGAATATGCATCACAAGTCCTTCCTTCCCTCTTAGGTCATTTACAAGATGCAGATATGCTCGTCGTAGTCGTCGCTAGTGTGCTATCATTTTAATAGAATAACCCACCGTCGTTCATGATTTTTGGGAAAACTAGTTATATCTCATCATTTGTTTGACGTCCTTCTCATGTGTTGTCCAAATTCATCGACCCTTATACTCTTATACATTTGAATTGATGAGACCCATCCTTTTGCAATTTCAGCAATTTTTAAATTCATGGGAGAAATTATTCAGAAAATTGATCCTCACAAATAGAAGAAAGATATTCTTATGCGATTTGGTAAATGGATTTGACAAAGTAAGAGGAGTTTTTCTAAAATGCAAGGTACCAAAAATCATGTTGGAAAATTGATAAAATATTGAAATGGTGAGAAAATAGTTTTATTGCTAATACATGGCCGACTATTTACAATGAAAACTACTGCAGTAAAAAATTTTTATAAATTATTCCAAACATTGATCATTATAAATAAGTGGACTGCAAAAATATCAAAATTAAAATTTTTATTCTCTTTTTTCAAAATAATTATGTTGAAAAAATCAAAAAGTTAAAAGAAAAATTGCCTACTAACTCAATACGACAAAATATAACAGAAAAAAGGCAATGGAATGAAAGAAAGAGCATTTAGATACTTACACATTACTTGGAGTTTCATTGTATTGCTTTCAGTTTTTCCCTCACTATTTGCTGCCATGCATTTGTATTCACCTGCAGCAGCGCGAGTCAGACTCTGAAGTACCAGAGAGCGATCGCTTAAAACAATACCAGCAGTTGCATTATTCTTTAGTTCTTTATCCTGAAATATAACAAGAAAAATGGCAATAAAAATACTACTTCATGTACTTTTTTTTTTTTACTAACATAATAAATAGCCTAAATGTGTTCCTACTATCATAGTACACTCACATCTTTGAACCAAGCTAATTTATAAGCTTTCGGATTAGCTT
This sequence comes from Chelonus formosanus, assembly GCA_028641665.1. Taxonomy (NCBI): domain Eukaryota; kingdom Metazoa; phylum Arthropoda; class Insecta; order Hymenoptera; family Braconidae; genus Chelonus; species Chelonus formosanus. The sequence continues at coordinate 3,800,095 of CM054006.1, read as the reverse complement.
CGACCATACATTCAAAATAAACATCGTCTCCTTCTTTGATATCATCGGGATTGAGAGTGACTCCCATCCTAAGGGTCACTACTGGCTGATACTGCACGTCCAACCGCCATTTGTCCTCAAGCGTACTGTCGGAAATCAATGGATTCTCAGCACGGCAAGTCAGGTACTTTCCATCGTCTTCAATGCTCGGCACGAATTCGAGGATGCTGATGCTCTGATTGTTCTCTGCTGGATACTGTAATGTGAGGATAAAAACGAAATGAACAAATGGATTTTCTCTAAGATTAGACACTGGGATAGTTAACAATTAATTTAAACAATGACTTCATCTTCAGGTACTGCTCGCTAATCATCTAGGTATAATCATTATACCTCATTTGGCACAGAAGCTAAAGTTTATCAAACGTATACGTTATGCACATGTAAAATGGTAGGTACAAATTAGTGAGCTTTACGGATTACACAAACTTTATAAGTTTAATTTATAACTCGGGCTATTTTCCTCAACAAAATTGAGGAAAATGAGCTACTTAATTACATGGCATCAGCACCAGTCAAATGTGAAATGTTTTTTCTAAAAAGTTTATTTTTATTACAAGACATAAAACATTGATATATGTGCAAACATATAGAGATGACGGCGGATGTACACAAAACTTATTAAATCTGAATTAAATATTGTTGATAAATAAAACAGAGAATATTAAATTTATCGTTTTAATTAAAATTTTACGAACAATGAACAATAAAAATGAAACGCCACGTTATTTCTATAAACGACAAAATAATGAAATTCAAACACCGAAACGAACAATAAATATTTTTATAAATGGAATTATCCTAAATTTTTATTGAAATTATTATCTATCCTATATTTACATTCAACAATGTTCATGCTGGAACTTTTTTGAATGTGTCATATGATATGTTTTAAAATGGAATCATGAATTCACACTATTGCAGTAGATGTAGATGTAAAAATTATAATTAAAGAGGGTTTTGAGTGTTAAAAAAATTAATTATAAACAGAAAAGCTTGACGGAAAAAATAACTCAAAATACAAATTTAAAATATACTACAAATTTTCATAAATAACTTTTTGTTTATTTCTTAGTAAATGTAGTTATATAATGACTGAATATTTTCATTTCAAAAATTATCTTAAATTGTGGACTCTTGATTTTATGAACCAAGCGGATTTTTTTTTGTTATCATTCTTTTATTTTCTAGTGGAATATAGTTATTAAAATAATTATATTCATTAATATTACTTAAAATTATATCAATTAGTGTTCGTTATGTATAATTATAGTATAGTTCATTCTAAAAACTAATGAAGGTAGTCAGTACTAAAATTAATTTAAGTAAATAATGAATGAATTTACATTACATTTTTCCTGTATTAAAAGGTTTTACAGACTAAATTTATATTTCTGCTTTCAATATTTTCTTTTGAACTTCAAACATTTAACATCACTGAAAAATGCATCTTATAAAAAACTAAACCACAGCATCACTTAAATTGAAAAAAACAAAACTCAGACATTTTGTCCCACAAAATTATCATCATAACGAAATGCATTAACTAATTGTAAGTAAATGCAGTTCTTGGCAATGGCACATCAACTCAACTGAAGTTTCTGTGTCTAGATGTTTGTATGTATGAAACAGAATACTAAGGCGAGTCATCAGTGTTCAAGAAATGTGCAAAACCTTTCAACGTAATATTGCATGGTAATAAAAGGAAAGATGTAAAAGCAAAAAAAGAAACTTATAAAAATAACAAAATATATCGTTTCTATTTCTACTATTTCCACTGCATGGACATGTACTTACATTCTGTACCATTTCCGTTATTTGTTTGTTGTTTTTCCACCAACTAATCACTGCCTCTGGTCTCGAACCCACAGCACTACACTCGAATGCGTATTTTTTATCTACCAAAACTCTTGGCTCCTTTGTCAGTATTTTCACATCGAGTGGTTTTACTAAATTACAAAATTCATATTAAAATATTTTTATCCTCAATAACTAGAGGTTATTAAATGAAATAATAACAATTATAAACATATTAATTGACCACTAATTAAAATATTAGAATATTCAAATTAAAATGATTTCATGCACGTGCATTTATTGACATAGGTATGGTTAGTAAATATCGAGTTTATAGGAAGAAAACATGTAATCACATAAAGGCGAGAAATAATTTAGATGAAAGAGATTACATAAGAAGAAAAGCAGCATTTAAAACATCATTAATCCGTCATCATTAATGTCTCATATCTTCTTATTACCTGCGCTAATCAAGATAAATCTATTTCTATTCAGCTGGCCACATTACGCCTGTAAATCGTTCTTGAGAACGGCCAAGATTTGCGTGAGTCTTTTAGACCAAAGGACGTCACGAGAATGCACCTATCTAATGGTTTTATGTAAGTATATTACTATGATCAAGTATTTTCCTTGTCTCTCACTTTATTTTGTCCTTCTCTATTTTACTTTATGCTCTTCAGCGACCTCCCTGTTTTAATGCCAATTCCAAGCGACTCAAGCTCCCTTTGAGGGTGCGCGAAAATCGAAAGAGAATGTACAAAGCTCAGCACGCAATCCACTGATCTGTCTTATAAGAGGCGTTATTACTATCTCTCACAATGAATCTCGTACGAGGGTTAACAAGTTCAACACGTGAATGCTTTCTATGTTTTGTTAGTTTCAGAAGCACGAGAGAAGGATTTCTAGTGAGTGCACATAACACCTCGCCCACGTTCAAAGCGTAATACGGATATAACCTTTTTAGAGTTGGATATTTTCAAGAAGCATGAAGAGAAAGAGTAAAAAGATAAAAGCGATGATCGTGCAAGTTCGTGAGGTCATGGAAAAGCTTTAGCCTGTGAGTATTATTATATATATTTGAATTCATTTTCAACTATTTTTCTTTTTTCATACAGCTGGAATATGACAAAATATATCTATAATTTGTACACAAGTTGAAATTATACAAGATTAAAAATGCATGTTTAAACTCATAAACAATCAATGGATTGGAATGTAGGTTAGATGTTGAGACGTATAGAACAGAAGATGATATCTAGGTTGATAATTATTTATTATAACTCCTAATTAATTTTTACTGGTGGAATGAAACTGAAGGTTATCATGAAATGAAGAATAAATTGTAATCTGGGTATTCATTTAATTAAAAGTACTTAATTAAAATTGATGTTTTGCAAGCAATAATCAAAATTAAATTATCTACCAAAAGTTTGAGTATTAAAAAATATGAAATAAAGATAAAATATATTTTATAAATAAAATAAAACTTTAGAACTAGTAGTCTGCATCATTCAACTAAAATATTCTTCATGATCTCCTCATGTTGAACAGCAAAACAGGATCTTCAGAAGTCAAAGAGAAAAACAAATGAGTTTTGAATCCAAGAAAAATTTCTCTTCTTCATACCATTTTTAACAGAATAATAACGAATGACATGAAAGTTGTTGGGATGATTTCTTGATCAAAAGATTTACTTGAAAATGATCAAGAAGTTGGAAAAGAAAAAACACCAGAACGGATTAAATAAATAAAATGAAAATTCACTGAAGAGAAATAGTCTCAAACAAAATATAATCATGCAATGTCTATGTATAACTGATCATGCAAATGAAGGAAACTAGGATACAATTCAACGAAACATGCATCTCGTCTACACTTACAATTGACGTCGAGAATCACTAAGTTTGTTTCCGGAGGCACAAGATTCGTGTTATTGGCTTGGCAGATTAGTCGAGCCTTGAGGTGCTGTTTGCCGATTCTCGGATAATTCAATATGTTCACTGTCATGTCTGTCTTGCTGTCATAGTGATACGAGTCATCAATAACGACATTGTCCAAGTACCAAATCAGCCTGGGTGGTGGTCGACCTCCATGCGTTTCACATTTTAATTTGACATCACTACCTTCATTATATGTTTCTGTGATGTTAGATAGATTCCCAGTATCACAATTCCAGATTACTGGTCGTTCCGGTGGCACTAGATTAATCAGTCAAATCATTGAGTATATTAATAACGTTACCACTAATTCAACTTTATTAAGAAATTCTATATACCATTTCCTGAATACATCATGCATGTTTAGTTCTCAGAATACTAAAACAAAAAATGAAGGTTTTCTTGACTACGTTAGTTCTTCATCAATCATTGAGAAGATAAAAATTAGTTTAGAATATTTTTTGTTATTAATGAAGGAATTTTGAAAAAAAAAGTTTTTAATTATTTCCTTTCACCACATAGAAATATTGTTTTTAAAATATTAATATATTACTTATTTAATTCACTACTAATGTATTATTATTCACAAGGTTGGATTAAATTTTAAACACTACTATAATATTATAAAATAATTTAATATCTCTATCTAAATGTGAATTGATCGAATTTTTTGTTTATTTTGGTTTACGACTGAGACTAGTGCACATCAAACGTCAATTATAAAATATTTCCTGTCATTTTGAATAAACTTTTAGTCCTTCTTAATCATTTCTCGTGTCATTATTTTACAATATTTTTTATTCTTCTCTAATACGATAATCATATTTCCTGAAAGCTAGTTTCTTTACTCTTTATTGAATAAAATGCTTTCAGATAAAATCTTTTAATGTGTTTTTCTCAAAACGATCGTCTGTCATGTAGATTGACAAGCTGTTCCGCTTATCTGCATACATGTATGTACATACATAAAACCATATCGAATGGTGGATAAAAAATGCCTAGAACATACCTATAATAGTGAGATTGATGTTTTGATGAACAGTTGGCGAATTCTCGAAATCCACTCGACATCGGTACATGCCTTCATCTTTAAGCTCCAATCGATCGATGCTGAGGTGTGCTGGTTTAATAGCATGAACGAAGAACGCCCGTTTTCCAAATCCTGCAGGCGACGACCATAGCCCGGCGTTGCTGAACTGCCGATTTCCACGGACGTCGAAGCTGCGGGTGAGATCGAACGGTTGTGGTCACTCTGTCAGCTACATCGTTTAGCCTCCATCGATCGCTGTAACTCCAATAGTGAGTTCGAGCAAACTCCGACGCTTATCCACCGTAATTGTCAGAATCTCACTGGCTATTTTTCTTTAACCGAGATAGAAAAGTTTCCGCGCTTTATGATTTTGACGATTTCTCATAAATAATGTTCATGTTCAAAGCTCTATCATTCCGTTCAAAAATTCTCGATACATCAATAATAAAATCCGTAAAAAGTATATCTAAATAAAGATGAAAGCCTTTTAAAATATATTCATTCGAATGTATGTACGTAAATATAGACAGTATTTTACCGGCAATATTTATGTTGCTACCACAACAGAGTACTCTCAAGGAAATACTCCAAAAATTTACGGTAGAAATGGTACGAATTCGCTTCATTTCACTCTCGCATTCTTTGTTCTGTCGAGTAATATTTTAAGTATTCATTACAAGTGTATTTAGAGTTTTAAATAGACTCTATTTATAAATATATACACTGTTAATTTTAGTGTCTTACTTTAAAACACTAAAAAACGTTTTAAAATAAGACACTAAAATTTACAGTGTATATATATAAATATGTTACAGTAGTTTTTAAGTTTATAGAATACTACTTTCTATTTATTACGTTTTAATACAGTTCTTCATCACATTTGCATTTAAACGATTATTATTACTGTCTCTTGATATAAATTGATTTAATACTTAATGATGGGTATAAATAAAAAATTTTAAAAACCTTAATAATATTTATAACGAGAATTATTTCCATATTTTTCACGATCGTTTTCCTACAAACGCCAACCTACAATTTTATATTAATAAATTTACCTACGCGTCACCGATGAATTCCATAAAATGTCATTTTTCATATTTAATATCAAAACGTCATGTTTGAAAATAATTTCCGATATTTCATTCCGAGTATTTTTGATAATTCATCTGTTTCCCAATATTATATATTAAGTGTAATTAAATTATGTCACGGCAAGCTATGATAATAATTAACTCACTTATAAATGGCTGTTCCACCTTCGCCTTTGAACCACAAAACCATGATAACACGATCATTTTCCCGCGCTTGAATATCACACGGTAGTTGACCTTTGTTTCCAGCCACTCCAATCACATTCACGATTGGAACTGCAACAAAAATTAGTTAACTCATTAAAACATTGAAAATTGAAATGTCATTGATTGAATTAAAATAAAAAAATACCTTTTAATGACAAATATTACAAAATACTTATTGATATAACAATTGAATAGAAAAAAAATAAATATGGTTATTCCATTTGTTGTTGGGGTTAAAGGCAATAAAATTCTTCAGTATTTGTTAATTAAAATCTATGAATCGATAATTAATATTTTCTATTGTGTTATTATCAAAGCCTTGAATTCTCTCATTACGTAACTATCTTTGAGAGTTCAAAGCTGATGATGTAATAGCTTTAGAAATGGCAAGCTAGAACAGTTTTGATGTCATAGCGAGATATCTTCTTGATCGGATTAACATGTAGATAGGGTTATCAAAATTTAACGAGGTCCCACCAAAGTCTTATAATATAAATTACATCATATGCACTTTCTTAATCTACGTGACCGTACATTAAAATATTCTCTTCTCACTTTTTCAAATAATTAATTTATTGTATCCAATTAGCGAAAACTGTCATGTTATTTAATTCCAACTGTAGCTATTAAAATTCCAATAATTTTTACCATCTCTTGAGTGCTTAATTTTCTGAATCCACTGAATTTTTTATTTGTCATGTTTTTATTGATACCACACTTGTTTTTATATCATTAATTAAACCTCTACCAACATCTTTCAGTTCAAATCAAGCAGATTTTTGTCTCAAGTCGTTATAACCATCATTAGCACAGGAAGCTATTAATTTTCAGCTTGAGATGATACAAATGTTAAACTATTTACATGAATTTCTTTTTTTTTTGTTTTTTCAAAAAAAAAAAAATTCTACTTTTCTTTTTTTTTTGCATTTTTTCAAATGATTTTTTCTTTTCAACGTCTCATTTTATTTCCACATCAAAAAGATCATCTACACTAGAGATCCCACAACAAGAAACATTTAACGAGCGATTCAAACCCACGCATATGATGTGAACTTTTAACCATTTCAGAAAAAACGTATTACGAAATAACGAACCTATTCACGCTTTTCAACTTCATAAAAGTGGAATAAAAGAGTGAGGAAAATGAGAACAAAAATAACTTGGAAAGTAGAAAAACATCTAGATAATTCATTTCTATTATCAGCGTCGGTTTAATTTCTTCCTTTTATTTTTATTATTATTAATATTACTCTGATATAATAAGTGATATCAGTCTGGAGAATTATCATAATTTCTTTTGTAACCTTTTCTATTTTTTTTGCTTTCTATCAAAACTTAACTGTTACAAGTATCACTCCCTCATTTCGAAATCAATGAAGACCTTAAATCTTCTTTCCTGCGAAAGGTATATCTAAAATGCCTGTTACAAGATCAATAATTATATAAATTCCAATGTGGGGCTCATCATTTATTTGGTCCATCCCAACTCAGACCGGTTTCTATCTAAAACATTATCTACTTATTCCCGCTATTTTCAGCCAATCCTCCATGTGTCTTTTACACATTGCAGAATCATTTAGAAGAATTTGTGTTTTAGAAAAAAAATGCCTCATTACTAGCTAATTAAAGCCTAAAGCTGAGACCGTTTATTCTTTCAGCCAACATAAATCTTTTTTGTCTCTACCACAACGAAAAATTCACATTTTTTTTCTACGAATCGAAATAAAGGATCTTTCATAAATTAAATATTTATACACGAACATATTTCAATGTGTTATTTGTGCCATAGTTTTAAGCTTGACGTTTAATCTCAGCTACGCCAGAAGACCATTCGTTAATAAATAATCCTGCGAAATCACTTTACGATTTATCGTGTCATCGTTAATGTCCCCTCTACATTTTGTGTGTATCGATGTAATACAAAAAGTTCATCAGATAGACATTGAACAGCACCACCTGTAAAAACTCCCTCATGTATACATTCACTAACCAACGAATTTTATTTATGAAAATCCACTTATTTTCCTTCCAGTGAATTTTAACAAGAATTTTACTAATCTTTATTACAATTATAACTTTTACAGACTCGACATCACTCATATAACAAGTATAGCTACCAGATGCCGTGTGTTTATTTTCGCTTTCTTTTTTTTAAGTTTTTTTATTCTGTTTTTTTTCAAGTTAGAAGCTATTTGATGCTCACTGTTATAGTGCCATTTTAAGATCGAAACATCAGTTAAAGAAAACTTTATAGTTCCTGCAAAGGACATTAAACAGCGAAAAGTTGTAATGAAAAGACATTTTTTTTCTCGCTAGAAAGAATCCCATTGAACAAATTTTATAAAAAAAAGAATACTTATTCTCGATAATGGAAAATCTCATTTTGACATCAAATTATCAATGTATTTATAAAACAAACAAAAATATTTTGTTCTTTTGAAATGAATATTTCTCGTTAAAAAACTTTTGTGGATAGATAACTAACATGAATATTTTTAACATTTGATTAAAATTATTATGAAATAATTATTTCAGGCAAGAAATCGTTATAAATATCGTACAAAAAGAGATATATTTTTAAAAGATCCTAAAATTTGTGGTAAATCAATCGATCTGAGTATTGTTACAAATAAAAATCATCGGAGAGATTTATAGCCGTCAAAATATTTCTAACTCAATTTGTCTTTTTTATACCTCCTGGTTTATTCATTTTCTCTATAGAGATGAAATATAGTGTATTAATAAAAGTTGTTAATATTCAGTGAAAACTTGTAATAAACTAAACGTAATCATGCGTAAAAATGATAGATAAAAATGAAAGTTGTTTATCAAGTTAGCAAACGGATAATTGTTTGATTTTTTCTAAGCGCCAATTATCTTTTTTATTTTCACACTTGTACTTTCTTACTGGTAGTGAGAGAAGAGTGTGAATTACAGACTTTGCTCAGCTCAGTGTTCGATTACGGCTTGGTTAAACGCCGAGAGCGATAAATAATTTGTTATACCTTAATACGTGGTTCTCTGAACTGGCTTTCCACACTAGCACCGCTATATATGTAAAAGCATTCTTTGATGATATATCGCTTTGCGATTATAAACCTCTCTTGTGATCAATTTGCATGAGATGTTACAAGTCACTCTATAATATTCTCTCTTCACACCTTCAGTCTTTTTATATCAGCCATGAAAAATTGCATATCAAACCCAGATAATATGGTCGCTGCTGTTCTCGTAATTTCAAAATACACAGAACGAATCTTTGAAAGTTAGAAGATTGGATAACTGTATTTACAAGCTCTTGGGGCTGGTCCAACAATAACTATCTCATTATCTCTAACGTAATCATAAGAAGGATCGAGAAATGCAGTCTGACATTTATCCAATCTTCCAAGTACGTTCATCATGAAATCATTAAGTCCGAATGGTTCGCAAAGGAAATCGCTTATTATAAGGCAATAATTATAATTGAAAAGACCATGAACCGGATAAATCGGCATGACGGACAAGTTGTTAATATACAGGCTTGATGCCTTTTCTCAGAATACATCACTGAAAATTAAAAAACCAATCGACGGTAACATATTAAAGCACTCAGAGAAAGTTTTAAATTATAAATTTTTTCAATCATTACTGCAAATAATGTTTCTCTGAACAAACAAGATTCTTCCAACATCATTTACTTCAGCATTCCAATAAAAATTCACATCTAAATAATAGCAATATTATTTTCAGAGTCATCACTTCAAAAAAACTTATCTCGTCATGAGAAAATAAAAAAAATGTATTCAATTCATTTCATCTGGCAATATAAAAAAGTCGATATAACTGTTTGGAACCTTTTATTTGGAAAATTCAGCAAAAATGTGCTAAAGTGTTGAGAGAGAGAGAGAGAGAGACAGAGTGTGTGTGTGTCTTTGTGAACGCATACCAAGTCGTCAGTTTGCTTCAGCTTAGACAAGTGATAGTTTCTCGTTCTCTTCACATCACAGCTGCCACTCTATGGTGCTTTTAAACGTCTCATGCAACTGTCCTTTGAGCGTAAGAAAACCAGTTCAGACGCCCAACTATTTCCTCTCGCCAAAGTAAGGCTGAGAAGGATATCGTCATCCTAACCACTTCGAAACTCCTGCACCATGTGGCCCATCTGTCTCTTTTTATCATTCGATACTCCGTCGATTGCGGTCACTGCTCTGGTTTCCATGCCTGCAACCCTCTTCTTATCTCAGCTCTTCCTATCAATTTCTTCAACACCAAAATATCTTTCACTCTTTTTTTACGTCTCGGTGATACGACAACAAGTTAAACCACTGTAACATACTTGAGTCGACAGAAAAAACTTTTAAATTAAAATAATTAAATTCAATTTAGAAGTCAATCTTGGATGGAAAAAGAACAAGAATTGGTGGACGTAAAAAAGACATGGATAAAGATAATGATGAATACTTGATATTGATCTATCACTATTTCAGTTGATGATTAGTTGATCATGATGATGGAGAGGAATAATGATGGAGAAGAAAATTACTGATCGGAGTAATTACGACTACTCTCATTAATAAAAGAGAAAAATAAATCTTGCAGATGGGATTTTTTTTTTTTGCAATAGTCTATTCTATTCACCACATACTGCCTGTCTTTCTATTAATAATACTCTACATGAGATTTGAAAAAATAGAAAATAAGGTTTTGGACATTGAGATTGTAATTAATCAATATTATTATTATTTATTATTACATAATATTTTTTAAGCTGTAAAAAGCTTTTGGATTATAAAATAAAAAATAATCACATGTTGAAATATCCTGTAGTTCGATAGCCTTAATATATCTTAATACGCGTGACTTTTTTATTAGTATCAGGAAAAAGAGAAGAGTTCATACGACCTTTGACATCATAATTGAAATATAACCGATAAGTTTATTTATATTAATTTTCATTAATAAACTGGGCCTGTTTCAAAAGTAAACTTTATATGTTTTTTCTTTAATCAGAACCTTTGTTAAAGCTAGTAGCCAATTAGCTCGTAATAGTATTTTATTAAAATGTCAAAAAATCTTATTGTGCTTTTATTTAAAAATATACAACAATGATTCTATAATACAATAAATTAGCTCTTCTTGTTACTCAATCAGTAATAAGTTATTGTTTTTATTGTGGAATGAAGAATAATATCATTCAATTTATTTATTCTAGTCATTCTTCCAACTTTATTTATTATTCATCCACTTTTTCTTTTCTAGATTATCAATTCAAAAGGCAAACATTCATAAAAAAAATACTTCATAAAAATTTCACAACATAAAGTGAGCCTGATGAAAAGAATAAATACTCGATTATTGGTCATAACTCATGACATATAGAGAATACTTGCGATTTTTTATGATTCTACCTGGGTTCAGCAAAATGAAAAACGCTAGTATTCATAAATAATACTAAAAAAGAAAAATGAGTGAATAAAATCAATAACTTATTTTCGTTCATGAGTGATGTCACATGAGTATATATTTAGTCTCTGTAGCTATTACTGCTTAAAACTCAATTTAATATTAGTTGTCTGTTTGAATATCGATTAGAAGATTGATTTTGGAAAAAAATATATTCACTTGGTATCTTCTGCCTTTGAGATGTTTTTTTATCTTTTTTGCATCACACAACTGTCACGCTTTTATTACTTTGTAACTACAATATTAGTTTCTTGGAACTTTCCTCCTTGAATTTTTTCACGATAGTGTAGTATACTATTAAGATTAATATATATAATGGTTCAGAAGATTCTTTTTATAAAACTTTTACTAACAAAGTAGCAACATCAATAATGAGAATGAGTTTTAAAAAATTCGATATTGAGTTGAGGAGATAGTTACATGGATGTAATAAAAAATGTTTAAAAAATTCTCCTGTCAATGCACTTTGACTCTTTGTACATTAAAGAAGATAAAATGGTTCTCATAAAATTCTGTGAATTGTAAGTTTGGAAAAAGCATGATATGTACGTGAATGTTTTTTATTTAAATAATATTCGCATAAAAAATACAAACACGTAACAATTGCAACAAAACTTCAGTTAAAGTTTTGATAACGTGAGTAGAAGGATGAACGTAATAAGTGCTCATTAGAGTGGAGCATGCATTTTATTATTATTTACGATGTAAAGCAACCGCTAGACATCTCGAGGTAGCAATCTGCTATTCTGACCGTCCTGGTCTAATTAAGGCCTCTGAGTGTCGAGCTACGTCGGAGTTTACAGTGAGCTGCTTCACCATAAAGGACACGTTACGTTAGCTAATGTGTCCAACGGTGATACTCTGAGGAAAAATAATTTTAGTCACGTCGCTTTTACTTTTCTTTGCTTTTTCTATATTCTGGCATTGTTTTAATTTTTTCTTCTCTTTTTGCCAACCACTAATATCACACTACTTAGATATCCGACACACATACACCCATATTACACTGCTTGCTAAAATACACGTCAAAATGTAACATTTATTTTTTATTCATTTTTTTTCATCGAAAGTAATAAAGTTTGGTATAAGCTTCCTGAAGCTTGTATAAAATACAGACAACGATGAAGAAGATTTATACTTAGGGAGTATTATGGACAGGTATTAGCATAGAAGCAAGTATGGAGTTATTTATGATCAAAGCTACGGAACTGATGACGATCGAAACCATTGACGTCTAATTCATCTCGTTTTCTATCATGTTGAACAGCCATCAATTTCCTTAAATCTTTAATATCTTTCAATCATAATTCACATTAAATTACTTCCTGCATACTGGAAGAATACTCAAAGCTCTGACGAATTCAATCTATGTAAATATTTAAACAATATCCCAACCAATGTTTTATATGGAATCAAAGAAATCCATGTTTTTTTAACTCGAATCAATTCTCCGAGGTGACAAATCTTCCATGAACATGGCGTGACGTTAGATATTTCATCGACCTCAGGATTTCCGTTTTGCCCTGCCTTCCGAACTTCCGACCTTGGTAAGACCTTCACTTCCTGTCTTCTTTTTATTATTTTTCCAACCGGTAATTTTATGGCTTGCAGATACGTTTACTAAGAAAAATCTTACATAAAAACTTGAGAAATTTGTCATTTTATCATTATAACAGAAATACTGTGATTCATGATTAATGAGTTTTATTTCTTAACAATCATATTCAAATACATAACTCAACTATTTTTTCTGATTCCATGATTTATCGTTGATTTATGGAATATTGCAGTTGAACTACTATCGTGATAAAGAAACAATATCACACCATTTGTGCACGACAAATAAACTCAGTAAATAATATAAAAATCTAGTAAAAAAATGTTTAAGTCACACAACCTTATACTTTGATATAAATTGAGAAAAGCATCAGTTGTGAGACTGCAAAATGTTGGAGATGCAGAAGAAAATATTTTTGTTCGAAATGAAACCGAAGAAAAAGCTCATGGTAACATGGTAGCATATGAAAATGTCAAATAAGTATATCAAAATGTCAGGTATACACACGTTGTAAATTTGTCATAGCACAAACAGTGCTCTGAACATTTTTTTTGGCTGTTGACAAATGATAATTCAATTAAATTAATATCATTATTGTAAATCTATCAAGCAATGAAAAAAAAACTCGTTCAACTAATCTATCTACACACTATTAATTATCTTAATCAACTTGCCAATGAAATAAAGTGTAATACACTGTTTTTGCACCTGGCAATCATAAAAAACTTTAAAACGGCAAAACATTTCCTTTGGTTGCTTTACTTTCTTTAATTTATTATGAAGCTGTGCTAGCAAAGGTTGAACATTCTTATTAAAATTTTTTATTAAATTACAACATCAAACGAAGAAATGAAAATTATGCAAAATGTTTGAATATTTTTCCACAAGTATTGTAATTGAAATTGGATCGCTAAAGAAGGATTCGTTAAAGAGAAAATGTTACTATGTTGTTAGATTTAAGTATTAGGTAACATTTTAACAATCTCATTTTCAGGATGAATTTTAATATTTTTACTTACATAACAAAACGGATTTTTCCTTATTTTAAATAAATAAAGCCAATGCTAGATGAAAGTGAAATAAGATTAGAAGATAATGTTCTAAATTTATAAAATGCTTCAGTCAGTTGATGATGATATAATAAAGATTGAGATAAAAATATTTCAATATTCTAAACTTGTAAAATTTATTTTTAAGTTTTAGTTTCAATCTAAAATTGTTTAATCAAATTATCACTGTTCCAAAATCAATACAGAAGCAAACCAAGAAGAAATAACTATTCTTTCTGTAAATAATTGTATCCTAAAACTTTGTTCAACTAAACGTACTGTGTACGAAAGGAATGCACAAGCAATGACTTGATGAATTGAATTCTCTTATTTTTTCGAATAACTTGAATAAAATATAAATAAAAATATTGTTGAAGAGTTGGGAATATTATTGTAATTTTGTAAATAGTTGTCCACAATAGAGAAACAAATTTATGTATAGTTTTTACTATTTTTCTACCTGATAAAATAACATGTGTCCACATCAATAATGTAAAAATATTTATACATACAATTTATAAGTAAACAGGAAAATATAATTTAGTTCAACGTTGTTGAAAATAAATTTCAAATTCCATGAACGATGCCAAAAATTGCATAAGTTCCAAAATAAAAGTCGAAATAAAAATAACTTTGATAAGAATAAGCCCGTGAAAGCTTCGATATTGCAGAATCAATGGAATTTATATCCGTTAATCAACCTTAAGCGTAGTGCAATTTTTCTCTGCTTTCCTATAGCATTACAGAATGACAAAATAAAAAAAAAACACCGAGTAAATCTTTAGCAAACAGTATCATATACTTCGAGAGCACTCAAGTAAGTTCTTACATTAGAGAAGTTGGCGGATAGAAGTAAAGAAAAAAAAAAATACTGTTGTTAAAAGTTTGCCTTTATTAAATGATTGAGCAGTTAGATATCTGAATAATCTAGACACCACAGTACATGATGAATACATTCAAAATTTTTTATGAGCTAAAAGTAAGTTATGAATAGATAAAATGATAACGGGAATTAGTAAAATTTTTGACCTAGAAAATAATTTTTTAAATTCCAACTCAACTGGGTTAAAAGAATTCAAGCGAAAATTGATATAATAAATTTTTTCGAAGCATGGGATCTTTTGAAAGAGTTCATTTTCCTACATTTTCAAGCAAAAAGTTAATATTATTGCTTTCTAGTCCTACTTACATTCGAAAGAACAAAGTTTTACAATTTTTGTGGAATTGCTTTAAAGTTTCAAGAAGTTTCAAATAATATTAGAATTTTCATAATTCTTAGAGCCTTTATTTTAAGAATAAATTAAGAATATTTTTTGGAAAAAAATTGATATCTAAAGTTAATTAACTTAACGAAAAAGAAATTGAAATATGTTTTAATAAAATCTATCTCTCTTCTGTTCAATGTTTCCATGTTTATAATGAAAAAAAATAACAATGGAAAATGAGAAAATTTGTTTCATTCGTTTTTTATTGTTACAATCTGAGGGTTGAAATAAATGGAAGCATGAAGGAAAGCTTTGTTGATTATTCGATTATAAAAGTTATCTGTAAGATAATGTAGTAGGTATAGCCAAAAGAGCAAAACGATATATAGAGTTTACTGAACCACAAAAACGGAATAGAAATTGAGGGTTGTGTTATAAGTGTGGGAACCATGGGACGAAAGTGTCAAGAGAATTATCAGAGATGATAAAACGTTCCCAAGATGGTCTTTAACATATTCTCCTAACATCCTTGAACTTCGTTCTTCAAGAGCTTTGCAAGCATCAGGTTTTCTCTAAGGGTGATGGGTATCTCATCATAAATTATATTACATTAAAAAAAAAACTCGTTAGTCCTGGTCAAAACACAAAAAATACGCTCATAAAAAAACAAATGGCCATCGTTCATAACATCGTTTTTTGTTTAACTTTACCATGAGAGGTTGAAAAAAAAAAACAAAATATCCCCAAATCATGGCGCTTTACTGGTTGATTATAATTTATATTCTCAAGGGGTGACAAATGGCCAATTTTAAAATGAAAACTCTTGCAAGTAAAGATCATTTTATATGCCATAAAAAAATCTTTTTGCTAAAATTATCATAAAAATGTAGATAACTATGGACCAACTCAATTTTCTAAACAATATTGTAGTTGGTTTTAAAATTTCTCGAGCATACAAAATAAGAAATATACTCAGGACAAATTTACTACATTGTCTGGTAATATCCTTAAATTGCAAAAAAAAACTGCATAAAATATTTACTGACATATTTGTGAGCATAAAGAAAATTTTACAATATATTCTAAGAACACCTACAAAGTGCTTGGAAAATTTGACTTTACATGTCTGTATATCTATGGTTTCTATTAAGGTACCATTTTTGCCATCGGGAAAAACTATTTTCCATTTCATTTGGTAGAATTTTATTGATTCTTTAATTAATCTATTTCAACAAACTAGTATTTTTCTTGCAAAGTTAAAAAAAAAAAACTGTAGAAGGAAAGAAAAAGTTCATAATGTAATAAAAATCCACATTAAAAACAACTTTACACCATCTGTACATCGATAATTGTTGAAAAGTACGTTTCACATTTCAAAAGTTTTAACAGAATATTTCAAAAGAAATGTAAGAAATACACTTACAAGTATAGAGCTTTTAGTAGATCCAGTATCGTAGCCACATAAGAAATAAGAGAAAAAAGTAAAGTTCTACTTACTTTTTACTCTTACTTTTCTATTTCTTATGTCTTGAAATACCGTTTGACGTTGAAGAAAATAATCTCCCCTAATAACTTATACTTTGAGTAATAATATTTTATCCTACAATATCTAAATTGATTAAATAATGACGATCTCTATGGATAATTATTTATTTAAATACAAAGATAATCAATCTGCTTTGTGAAAGCAAAACTATGAGCATACCAGATATCTCTATAGTGATAATCAGAAATTATCACGAAATTCCTTTTCGGTAATTTATCATTTTAGCAGACAGCTGCTTCCTCCTTATTCCACCCCAAAAATGACAGGTTCAGTAGTATGTATGGACATATATCGGCAGACATATACACTAACAGTTCATATTCTGGTTGCATAAATTCTCGGCTACTTCCTCTTCCTTCCGCTACTCATAACTCGCCTAGCCATCGTGCAAATTTCCAATTCATCTCACCCCATGACCCTTCAAACCGTTTGCCATTACCTCCGACAAACGATTGCTCTATTCGAGATCCGTCCGATATAGAAAATCGATGACACCGTTCCCGGAGAATTGATTAATTGAAATATAGAATGAATGACTGAAACTTGTTCGTTAAGAATAAGAAGTGCTCACATAAGGTCGTTGATTATTTTGTCGCTCATTATAGAGGTACCTCTACTGGAATGAACAGTTGAATTATTGAATAATAATTAGTCTAGAACCAGGGTGTTGAAATGAATTATATTTAAGGTCAGAGCAGGGATGGAATTTTTCTGCTATTCTCTAGGTGTCTGAAGAATCTGTATGTAAAATTTCAGCTTGGTCTGAAGCTTCAAACTATTTTCAATCTTAGAATTCTCGTCAACTGCTCTAGAACTGGTGAAAATATTCCAACAATGGTCTAGACATAAATGTACGATCAATGTTAGACAATTTATTATTGATAATAAGTTATTGATATTTTTAATAATATAGGCAGTAAGGATATCAATAGATTTGTAAAAACGAGAGGTTTCTATTACACTAGATGAAAATATAATTGGCGCATAATTTATGCAAAAATTTTTGCAATGTTCCAGTTTTACCCCATTTTAGGGGTGAAATAATTGATTTTTTATATATTTGACTTGATTTCGCATTTCTACGCATCAAGACGAAGAGAATGAGTGGTCGATCATCAAAATCGGACAACTTTGATTTTTTGACCCAAAAAAATGGCAAGTGGTACCCCTTTCCATTTTTTTTGGCCAAAAAATAAAAGTACTCCGATTTTGATGATCGAGGACTCATTCTCTTCGTCTCGATGCGTAGAAATGCGAAATCGCGGCACAGTTTAGGAAAATTCATTCTAACACCCTCAAAGGGGGGTAAAACTGGATACAAATTACCAAACATCATCTCTTTGACTTTAAACCTGTGTAACTCCTGAACGGACAGTCCAATAACCTTTTTCTTGGACGTTTTTTAAACCTCAGAATCTAAACTATCGAACTATATCCATAGATTTATTCAAAAAAATTAATTTCACCGTTAAAATCGCCAAAATATAAAAAAAAGTCACATTTTTTTGGGAGTTTGTCAATTATTATTGCGATTTTAAGGGTGAAATAAATTTTTCTAGTACTTTTTATGGATATATATGTTTAGCTTAGATTCTAAAGTTTCTAAATAGCTCTTGAAAATCGTTTTTGGACTGTCCGTTCACAAGTTATAACGATTCAAAGCCAAAAAGTAGATGATTTTTTACTCTTACTTCGACTTTAAACCTCTATAACTCATGAACGGACAGTCCAAAAACGGTTTTTAAGAGCTATTTAGAAACTTCAGAATCTAAGCTAAACATATATATCCATAAAAAGTACTAGAAAAATTTATTTCACCCTTAAAATCGCAATAATAATTGACAAACTCCCAAAAAAATGTGACTTTTTTTTATATTTTGGCGATTTTAAGGTTGAAATAAATTTTTTTGAATAAATCTATGGATATAGTTCGATAGTTTAGATTCTGAGGTTTAAAAAACGTCCAAGAAAAAGGTTATTGGACTGTCCGTTCAGGAGTTACACAGGTTTAAAGTCAAAGAGATGATGTTTGGTAATTTGTATCCAGTTTTACCCCTCTTTGAGGGTGTTAGAATGAATTTTCCTCAACTGTGCCGCGATTTCGCATTTCTACGCATTAAGACGAAGAGAATGAGTGGTCGATCATCAAAATCGGAGTACTTTTATTTTTTGGCCAAAAAAAATGGAAAGGGGTACCACTTGCCATTTTTTTGGGTCGAAAAATCAAAGTTGTCCGATTTTGATGATCGACCACTCATTCTCTTCGTCTTGATGCGTAGAAATGCGAAATCAAGTCAAATATATAAAAAATCAATTATTTCCCCCTTAAAATGGGCTAAAACTGGAACATTGCGAAAATTTTTGCATAAATTATGCGCCAATTATATTCTCATCTAGTGTAATAGAAACCTCTCGTTTTTACAAATCTATTGATATCCTTACTGCCTATATTATTAAAAATATCAATAACTTATTATCAATAATAAATGAGATGATCAGAAGGTCCCAAGAACCTGAAATTAATCAATCATATATACACGACAATTCTATACACTAGAAAAATGGTATGTCTAGATCAAGAATAATTTTATTTATGATTATAATATTCTTAAATAAAGCAATAAATGATGGCAGGAAGGATACAAACTACTGGCAAGATCTTATTATCATCTACATTATGTCGAATATGTATCATTGTTTTATTTAAAAATATTATGATCAATAATAAATTTATTCCTTAACTAAATTTATAGTAGTCTAGCTATTGCTCATTTATTTGTCTGCTTATTATGATACTAGTTCCATGAGAAATGAGTTACTACGGATGAATCAATTACTAAATATAATTCAAGACAAGAATTATAAAATACTAGACTCTTTAGAAAATTTTCATTTTATAATCGTATCAAGTTAAGATTATAGAATATAATATTTCTGAAGTAAATTTTGACACACTAATCTAACTTTTCCTATGCCATTTCATGCAAAGTGAATAAGATAGTGAGTCAGAATAACACACGATTATATCCTTGGCATGTCTGTTCAAAGATTATGTATCAAATAATTCGAAGTAAAATCCAAGTACAATCTTATGTGATTTTAGCAATACAGTTCTTCCTCAAGTGTCAAGCGAAATAACGTGCCAGGTGAAGGTGGAGTAATCTTTTTCTGATCTCTCATTGCACTGGCAAACGCGTTACTACTCCTAACTCTACACTTGCTCTATCCCGTTCATTCAAGTTGAACTTACAAGAACGATAACGCAATATCGGAAGAACTTCCTAAGATGCTACCGAAGCGAGTCTCTACTTCACTCTACAAACTCTTGAAGTGCACTACTATTTATGGTTACTGCGTGCCGTGAATATGTTTACAGAGATTTAATATGTAAAAGCTTGTAGAAAATGCGAAAAAAGAGAAAAAAAACATTTGAAAAATGTTCACATTCCTTAGTCAACGTTTTTCTTGGGGTTGTATTTAATTCTTTACTATTTATACATCAATCTTTTCAGATTGAAATCTTAATTAAGATAAATTTATAGAAAATATTCAATAATATTAGTTTATAGAAGCTTTCGAAAATTCAAAAGACTGGTTTTAAGAGATTGTCTTTTAGTGAATAATTCAAGTCAAACATAAGCTATTATGTCGTCTTTCTTATTCACTTATTAAATATTAAAATATGTAAGGACAGAATAAACAATGCTGCAGTGATATTAAACATTGAAGGATTTTTGCTAAGTAAAAAAGCTCACTGATTGTCATCACTATTTTCTTCGGATCAATTAACTTAAGTCTAAGAATTATGATGGTTCTGCTGTAGTGTCAAATCATTTTTTTTTTCTTGAATAAATATTCAAGGACCTCATTATTTTTCTTACACTATCGGAATTCTAGTCGTTCTTTTTCTTGTCTTTCATTTTTGCTAGCTTATCGTCAAAGATAGTGGAAAAACTAGAATGAAAGGATGTTGAAAATAAAAATTGAAGTGGCATCACATTTGCATTTTTTGCAAACGAGAAAAGAAGTTTATTTCTGACCTTCTATATTTAAAGAAGAATATTTCAAATGTAAAGAAGATTTCTTTTTTGTCTTTTGATTATTCGAGCTTTCATCTTATTTTTTCTGTGTAAATACAGTGGCTTCTTGGCGAATACATTCTATTCTTCTCTTCACTTCCGGTGATATACATATAACATTAAAAAAGCGTAAGGACAACCTGAATTATTCTCGAGAGAAACTTCTATTGATCTTATAGAATTAATCGAGGAAGGATTAAGTGTAATTGAAGGACGAGTACAATAAAAGGATTGAAATAAATTAAAAAATGTAAAAGATAAAAAATTGTTTTAATTTAGTAAGAAGATGATGTTATGATTATACATTATAATGCTGAAACTAATTTTTAATCATTTTTAATTATAGTTTCTAAAAATTTTATCTGATAAATTTTTAATTAATTTTCAGCAAGAAAAGACGTCGAGCTTCCGGAGAATTTTGATTGGGAATTTTCGTAGAAGCTCTTGTTCGTCTTCTCCAACCGCATACTTAGACATTCTATTGCGTGATTAAACCCTCCAACGTCAGAGATAGTAATTAATCGGATTGCACAGCGATTATTAATCGAGCACAACATATTCATGAAGAAAAGTAATAATGTGTGGACAATAAAATTTCTGCGAACGTAAGACTTTTTCATAAAGTGTTTCATGCAGAGTTTGCAAATCAATTTTGCTGTTGTCGAAGTAACCATTTTGAATAATAGACGAACATGTAACTAAAGATGATTTATTAAGTTGTTAATCATTTAATAAAAATATTAATTATAAATAAGGATAAAGATATCACATGATCTGATTTCGAGCAGTTTTCAATAGCATAATAAGGGTGCGAATAACAATATGAATTTTTTGATGAATGCATGAAAAATCTTTTCATTTGCATTTTTTTTATTTGCAAGGCTCCAATTTACCTACCAAGTTTTAAATTAAAACTTTCTCTTCATAACAATTTTTTTTTTTTTGTATTTTAGTTGGAAAAAATAACAACCATAGAACGTGCCTTCTGTACTTTGATGTTTTTACTCACGGTAAAATTTGTCTCTGCAAACATAATTATTTCGAGAAAAATCTGAAATCTCGTTATTTTAAGTATCAGAAAAGTTTATCATTCTTCAATGTTTCATCAACTACATAATGAAAGGTATTTTTTAATAATGAACTACAAAAAGACTATTAATAAATATTCTACATATAGAGAAAGTATATAACTGCAAATCCAAGTGTTTAGTAACTAAACACTTAGATTGTTCACAATGTTAAACATCATAAAAGAACTATAGTAATTTTGTAGACGACTTTTAAACGTTTCTTGCCGTTTACCAAAATATTATAGCTCGTTTATGGTGTTCAATATTCTAAACACTTAGGTGTTTTATTATTAAATGCTTTAAGTGATTCATCCCGAAACACTTGAATGTTTCCGGATTTGCAGTGTAAATATTATGGAATTTATAAATAAAATCATTTTTATGGTTTGATACAATAACTCTACAGGTAACTAAACACAATTAAATTTTAAACTACGACGTTAAGAGAGATAACAAATAAATATTACTTTCAATTATCTTAATATCAGTTTATTAGTAAATATTAATAAAAAGTTATTAAACGAGTTTAGTTGGTACGAAAAATATAAATATTTCATGAAAGTTTTAGATGACGAAATTGGATAAAACAAATATTAATAATAATTGAGTGAATGTGATATTGAAATTCTTTATCGTTTTAATTGATGAGTAATTTACTTAAAATACTGGTTAATTGTACGTTTACAGAAAAATGCCATTTACTCTAAAAAAAAAAAAAAAAATGTAGCATCTATGTTTCCTTAAATCAACAGTTAATTAAAAAACTTACCGTTTATCAGATATCAACGAATTAAAAATGATATTTGTTGAAAATAAAATTCATTACTCAAATTCATCTAGGACCAGAGACACATTTTAATTACTTTTGAACTTAAAATTTCTTGTAGATTCAAGAACTTTTTTGTCTTAAGATAACTTTTAATCTTCTAATGAAACTTTTCTCCATAATATCATTTTGTTTGATTTCATTCTTCTTCCATAATGTTAAAAAAATCTCTCAAATAATACGACACAATAAATAACTAATTTGATGACTAGAAATAGTGACTATGAAAAATAACAGGAAACAAACAAAAAATGATGGACTAAAAATTGATTTGAGTCAATCAATCAATCAATGAATCGATTAATCAAGCTGAGAAAAAAAATAATAAGTATATATGTCAAAACATAAAATGCTACTGTATCAGCAAACTAATGTTACGTCATATATTCTACCCATCAATTAGTCAACACAGTCGGTATAATGCCTCTACTTACTGTCAATGATCCGTTTACTGTCGAGAGAATCGATTTTAACTCCGTAATATCGTAATATACTGTTTGATTTATAAAACAGACGAGAATAATATTTTGAGGATTTCCAGATCAGTTGTAATTTATTCCACGATGTACAATAATGAAAAATCGATGAGACATACTGAATATTGTTCCGAAAATAGACGAATATTTATTTTAAATGCTAAATATTTTTATCGTTGCCTATGGCAGGATTTAATTTTTTTCTGAAAAAGGTCTTTAATAATGCACGTCACATTTATAAAAATTTATTTAATTGGACATTTAATCTGGACGTGTGTTTCATGCATTATAATGCACTACGAGCTCAAGAATTATGAAATTTGATCTGAAATGTTATAATCATCGTCTACCTTGATAGAAATTTGTCGGTCTGCTAGCTTTTACAGTTTGTATGTATTTTATATATGCGTGCTAAATAATGTTTAATTGATTTCTACCTGTGTAGAAGTCTTATTAATTAGCAATAAATATATTTAGTATTATTGCGATAGATTAGTTTGAAAAATTCATCGGTAAGTGGTTAAATTAAAAAAAAAATTATGGAAATGAGCTTTCTTCACTAAATTAATTAAATCACATCACTAAAATGTTTTAAGCTCACCAGATCGTATGGATGACATGAGACATGAAAAAGGAGTTGTGAGAGAAAATAGTGGATGTAAAATAACGTTTAATCTTAAATTATACAGGATTTTATAATCAGAGTTTTTTTTCGTTTATCATCGTGCTCTTTCATTACTTTAATTGTCAGTTTAAGTACTATTTTAAATCGATTTCCACATTTACATTCAAGTTCTATGTATTTTCGATGAAGGCTGCTTTCATTGTTGAAAAGATACTTTCAACTTCATACATTTTTCAAATGCTTTTTACTAGAAGCCTATGAATTAATTCAACCTTTATAAAGGTAAATGAATGTTTTACATTTTTTGAAGTATTTATACAAATATGAACTCGATATGTCTTTTTAATCAACGAAAATTAATTGCTGAATCCATAGAAAAAAGAAAAGTAAAAAAACTAGAATGAATATCATTGTAAAGAAACTAATTAAATTTATTATAATAGAATATTGAATTCTTATAGTATAATATATAAAAAATTATATTGTAATCAAGTGATGCAATAAACTAATCAAAATTTTATTTATTCAATTCCAATAAACTATTATTTAATACAAGTAAATGATAATTATAAAAGTTCTAGTACACTTCGATCAAGATTGTAACTGTTCATCGAAAGTTTTGAGACTACAAGCTCCTTTCAAGTGAAGTATTCAAGTAGTTTCAAATCCAAGTTTATATTTATAATTGATAAAATAATTGCAACGATACATTTATAAAACGATTCTACTCATATTTTTTTTTTAGATGTTTCTTTTTATCTCTGTCTCGAGGAAATATTTAAATAAAATAAAAAGACATCAGCTTCTGGTTAATGTTTTCCTCTAATGCACGGTTACAGAATTAATGTTAGAATAACGTGTTTGATTTCTAACTGACTCTGAAAGAGGTAAAGTATTAAACTTAATAAAAAAATATGGGCACGCAATTGAAGTAATCACTTATCAAAGAAAATATTCCGCCTAGTAATTACGCAGAAAATATAATAAATTGTGGTAATAAAAATGATAATGAAGACTTTTAAAATGAATAAACAAGTATATGCTGTTAAGAAATAAGTCAATAAAATCAATTAACCACCTAAAGAGCTCTCGTAAATTCAATCATATTCAAGATTGCTTTTATTATTTTTTCCTCCTCACTCAAATTCATCAGACTCGTATGATTTCACTTAAGGAACACTTAAAAGTATGTATACTTTTTCAACATCCTGAAATATACTAGGAGTCTAAAATAAATTGGTTGTCATGTTGATATTAGGCAGAGGAAGGAGTGGGACAAAAGTAAAACAATGCAAAAACTATGCTCACGCCAAAATATTTAATAGCGTGCAAATCATTTCAAGCGAAACGAATTTTAACCCCGAGCGGATTTGACCCCAGCAAAAGAAGGGCGACTGGTCGAGTATGATAAATCGCCCAACTATTAAGTCGATTTCGTGGTTAGCCGACGAGCTCTCTCGACTTCGCAGATCGCATGCAAAAAGATAATTAGTGCCTTCGACTTAGCTGAGAACTATATGCTTTTCACAGTTCAAAGCCTCATCTTTTCTTGAATATTTTAGAAATCAAATAGCTTGATCCCATTTACTCTAAATACACATATAAATACAGAACATACATCTTTTTATCGGCGAAAATCTAATGAAATTGCTGATATAATGGTGAATTTTAAGGAGGATCGAATCTATTAATTTTGCCATTAAAATACGACGGAAGCCGCATGCTTCATTCTTATTAGTAGCTGATTGCATGATTCTTATTCACGCTTTTTTTAAATCTAAATTCTTCTCGTATCGTGCTAGAGATATCGATCATCAATAAAGTTGCTTATAAGAAAATACATCGTGTCACGTATCGAAGACTTGAGGTTTCTTTTTTTTTATTATCTACCTCCGTCAGGCTATAAATCCATGTGGTCTAATTAAACTGCCGATTCGACGCCAACACAGAATATGTGAATGTCAGCCTCAGGCGAGGATGGATTTCGATCACTAAATTGAACGAGACTCAATTTTTAATTTCATATATTTTCTATCGATTCTTCTAAATTATTCTGGTAATTTTTCAATTTTATTCCATACTGTCAACCCAAAATATAGCTTGAAAGTTTATCAAATTTGAATTTATATCTGTGCCATGTTAAATATTACTTCTTATTTTTATTCTGAGAGTTGATCAGATTTATTGTGCAACATGCTAATAAAAAGCCTGACGAGATTCTTAAAAAATTAATGTCAATTTGAATAGAAGATTTTAATATTCATTCCAGCTCCGATAATCTATAATGATTCTTATAAATAATAATGCCATTTTTTTCAAATATTTAATCACTTATATCTAGAATAATCTGCTGTAATAATTGAGAGGAATTGAATGGTAATAGATTGACGTAAGTCACATCATTTGATTGAAAAACATTTAAAAAATTCATTATTAGCTAATTTCATCAGTTTTCAATGAATATATTCATCAATTACGTGATGTCACTGAGATCGATTTAGATCAATTAGAGCGTTCTTCAAATATACGTATACATCTTTAATTGAATAATATAATTAAGACGATATTTTCGGAGAACTCTAGCTAATTTACAATGAAATGAAATCAAACCAATGACTCAATATAAATATAATGTCGTAACTCTATGATTTAATAAATACAATCGTTTATATCGAGAAAATAATTTTAAATACAGTCATTTGATAATAAATATTCAATATTTGCTGGGTTTATATTTCAATGTATATTAAAATTAAAATTGAAAATTTCTCTTCTGAAACCTACTCGAGAAATCATATGAACAATATTATAGAAATGGATATTAATGAATGTTTATATGGAAAACATTGATTTCAAAATACGGCGAATTCTTTACCTATTTTTAATTACATATATTTCAATTTATATTATGGAAAAGCAATTAATGCTCTTCGTTAATGATAATCATATTTCACTCTATTAACGTAAAGATTAAAAAAAGCAGTGATTAAGTTAAAATTCTTTTTATAAATATTCCATTAAATTCTAAAATGAAGTTAATCAAAGTAAAGTATGAGTATAAAAAGTATGTAACGAAATGAGGGATGGGTTTGTTACTATAATAGATGCACGTAGGTAAAAAGGAAATTAAAAAAGTCATTTTGATGTTATTATATTGAAGCATACTAATTATCTCATTATCCATCGAATGATTAATATACATAATACTTTCCATTCGTGTCTATACACTTTGGAATAAAAATAACAGATCGGATAATATTTTCAATACTTTGTCTGAAGAAGAAGTTAAATATTAAACGACAGTAGCTACTGATGAAAAATGAGATGAATTTCCATTTTCTTTATCAGGTTGGGTACTACTGTACAACCTTAAAACACTCATCACTATACATGTATATTTTTCAACTTAATTGTCAGATAATACATTCTCTTAGAATGTATGATAGTTCATTAACATAAGAGTCGTGTGTCTGACCCGCTTAATGTACAGTCTTTCTCTTCTGTTATATTTTAATTTTATGTTTTATTAACTCTACTTTGAGAACATAAAAATGTGATTAATGTAAAATGGAATTGAAATGAGAGCTATATACACGCATATTTTGTATCCAAAGAGTGTAAGATTTTAAACATTTTATTGATAATTAATTTTATATTTAATTTTTTGTCAATATTCATTTACTTCTTCAGATGTAATCCAATGTATTTACTAAAATATTTATTTATTAATTAATACATTAATTATGGTCTATTAAATTTTTCTTTCATCATAGAATACTTATATCATCCTGCTTTTAGTGTGTATTTAATTTTATTATTAGTTTCTATTAATTTTTTAATTGAGAAATTGTTTGAATAAATAAATAAAATTTCTAAATTTTACAATATATTAATTAAAATTCTTTCACTAATTTCTTTTTTTACACTCATAAAATACTTTCCACTCTAATGAACTCAAAAAATACATCATGATCAAATATATATGTATAAAAGCAATTGATATTTTTTCAAAGGTTTTGATTTTTCAAATTCAAAAAAAAAAAAAAAACTAGTATTTCAAATAAAAATTGATAACGTTTTGAATTAATTTTTGCTTAACTGTAATCAAACTATTTCATTTTTTTTATCAAATAATTACTCAACCATGAAAGCTAGTATTTTTTTTTATCGAACTGGTGTATATATATCTACTCACTTCCCTTTACAGTTAAAACAGTTGTCCTAATTTTCACAATTCAGGTGTCAATCAACTTGTCGAGTTTCGCCAGTGATACAGGATATGTAAAATTTTTTTGAAAGCAAAATGACAAGCTCTAGACATTACATTGTCAAAATCTAAAAATGAAAATTTATTAAAACTTATCGAGTGAGGTATCAAATTGAAGGGTTTAAATAGTTTGCTGAAGCTATATACAATACTTTGTTACAAATATTATCTCAAATTCAACTAACAAAGGAACAATATAATACATTTATACTATTCTATTCAATTAAAACAATAATTGAATAACAGTTTTTAACTATTTATTTAAATTCAATTGTTTACATCCGAATATGAATTTGCATTATTTATTAAAATTGAGGTGAACCAGTCTAATTTGGAGCAAACCTAGAACGTGAAATACTGACGTATTTAGACAACTGAGAACAGTACTTTATCTGCAAGTAGCAGATCTTGTTTGTCTTTAGAGAGTGTGAAAATAGTACATCTATGACATCGACTCTAGCACGTTTGTTATGTTTGTTTTCAAAAGATAAAAACAGTGGCTAAATTCTTCTTTATGTTCTACAAAGTCCAACTATTATTTCAGTTTCTATCAATATTACATAAAAAATTTTTTCAAAAATCAATAATTGACCAAAGTGCCAATAAATCCATTTTGATTCAGGAACTATAGCTTGTAATATAATTTAATTACAAGTATGTCTTAATGTTAATATAAGTTTGTTCAATAAAGCGACCGCACTTGAGAAACTCTAAAATAATGGAGCTAACCCATGACTGCATGGATTATCAGTGCACACGCCAGGAGCTTTTAGGCTTCAAAACTATTTTGAGGGTATATGTAGCTTACAAAGGAAGCAACTAGAGTGTTATAGTAGAAGTACTCGAGGAGTGTAACTCACCCGGCTTATCCAGATCAGCTATCTCCACCTGCGAGTATACTGCGGCAACCCCCAACACCAACACCACTGTCGCGACATTCCACCACATTTTATCAGTGTTTGCTCCCCTGCACAAGACACTTACACAAATGCGCACATTCACAAGTATTTAATACGGCATTGTACTTCTCGAACAACTCTGTTCATCGTCGTAACTTCAATCTTTTATTGTCCTACATGATTAACCCAACACTAATTGCCAATGAGTACACTTCTGTTGTTACACATTGCTTATATTATCCTTTTGCTACCTTGTGTTTACTATTTTATCTCTTTTGTATTCATTCAATAAAATATAATCGTTTTTGCTCTTTTTTCTTTTCATTAAAATTTTTATTCATCGCTGAATGCTAACTAAAAACGACTTATTTCTTTTACAGTATTTTTATTAAACAGTGGTAAACCTCCAACTCTTTTAATTTTTATTTCCATGGTAATCTTTCGGGTACTTCAAGCCCTAAAGAAATATAATAAATCACATAGTTATCATGTAAGATATATTGTTGCATAAAATAAAAAACGAATAACTGAAATTTAGTAATTGAAGACAATAAATAATTGTTTGTTATCAGTCGGTGGAGTTCATTTGGTCGAGAGGGATATTTCTGTAACCTCTCGATCATGAACAGGAATTATTGTGTAAGTAATGTTGGAATTAATCGATGGATTAAATAGAGATTAATACAGAAATATGCATTATAATTAGTCAGACAAGATCAAATCGATACTTGTGTTAAACTTGTGATGTAATATATAATTGAATGTCGAACGAATTAACACGTGTTTATGTGAAGTACATTTAATTATTCGAAATAGAAGCAATCGCACAAACGCTACATGTGCACATGGACACAATTAATTTGCTCTCACAAAGTGCATATTCAACGAATGAATTTTATTGTATGTTAAAATAAACATGAAAATTAACAAGTGCCTATAAATTATAAATACTCACTCAATCACTAAATAGATAGGTAAGAAATTATATTTTTCGCTAATTTAGTTGTCATAATATATTCTTGAAATACATTATATTCCATGATGAAAAGAAACTGAGAGCACAGAAAGATCTTTCAGGATATATCCGAAATTTTATAAATGATAAAAAATAAATAAAATAGCAAAAATTGCATTTATAAATAATTTAATGTTGATATTTTATTAATTAATTGTAATAATTAGTGAATTTTATTAAAATAAATTCATATAATCCCGTCGTTTTTGGCAGATTACATTCGCAAAACCTCACGGTCGCACTCGTGTCGTGAAACGTCAAGACCAGACCCGTGGCGGTTCAGTACTGAAACCATTCAAGAACACGAGAAACTCTGGCGCGCGACGCGTTCTACGCCACGATTCTTCGCTCGGTCCCTTTCGGTTATCTTCGCTACATTTCGTAAACGTAAACGCATAATGCAATATCGTTCTTTTTCATTTTTTCTATCTTTTGCATTTAAAATGCTCACTAATTCAACACTGACGATTTTCCACGTAAAAAATTGATTAATGTATCTACATAGCTTTCAAAAAGATTTTATTTTTTTAATTAACAATGTTTAGCAATTTTCAAAGGCATTTTTGAATAGCAGTTTTCTGTTTTTGTAAAAATATTTTTTATTAAATGTGAAGCAATTTAATTAAATTTCGTATCATATCAACAAAATTAATATTTAATAGTCTTTTTGTATTTTTTTTTGTTGAATGCCAAAGAATTGAGAATTTTTTAAAAAATTTAAGAGCTTTAGTTGTTTAACAAGATGATTCGTTTTTTAATAAAACGTTTGAATAAGATAGATTTTGATAGTACTATTATTTATTCATCAATAGAAAATATTTTTTAATCATCATTAAAATTTATAGTGAAGCTTTGTGAGGAGAACCAAGTTTTTAAAATTTTGAAGTAAATTACTTTACAATATTTGAATGCACAAAATGATAGATTCTGTTTTTATGCTTATCAAAAAAGTAAACATGTTGGTATAATAAATAAATAAGTAATATAAAAAAAATTCAAACAATTGTAATTTTTTTTTTATAATATTTATCAATTGAAGATAAAGAATATGAATTTTTTAATATAAGCATAATTTACAAAGTAAAGCCATGCATGCATTTTTATTAGTATAAATTAAATAAAAGGAAGGTTCAAAAAGTGTATGACTTTCATAACAACTCCGTGAACAGAACTAGAGTTTACAAGTTCAAATTAAAATAATAAGAGCATGAGTAGTTAATCAGTAGAGAACTAACTTTTACACGCTATATAAACAATGTTTGGAGTTGAAAAAGTAGTATCATACCCATTTTTAAATTATTACCTGTTATTTTTGAGTCGAAATATTATTCTAATTAATTAAGTCATAGAAATGATTTAGTGTAATTAAAACTTTGTGGCATTAACAGAAAATACTTCTCATTATCATTGATAAAAAATCTTAGATTTAAAAATTTTTGGGAGTAGTATAAGGTATGTTGATTCTATTACTCAATTAATTTGATAATTTATTTTAATGTTAATTATTAATTATATTATGTATAATTATTGGAACGTATAATAGAATTTTTTAGAATATTAAAAAAAATCAAATTACCAGTGACAATTATGTTTAATCTTCCTATTAAAATATAATCTGATTTTAAAATAATTTGAATATACAATAATTGAAATAACTATTAATTTAATTCGTTGACTTTCTGTATTAAATTCTAACAAATGATAAATTAATTATATTTATTCAATTCAACTGGAAACAAACATTCATTAATCTCTTATTTATTTGTAATTATAATTACAAAGATATTTTTAACTTAGATAATTAGTCATTATTTTACAAGAATAATTATCAAAAGAAAGACACTGTTTATAACATGTTTAATATAAAGTGGAAAAATGAGCAGATGAAAAGAAATTGTCTTTATTTTATTCTGAATGTATCACTCGATATAGAAAAGGAGAAATTCACGTAGTGTTAGTGATAAAAAGTATTGCGAAAAGAAAAGCAAGAGACGTGAGTAAATGGTTCGTTTTTGAATTTATGTTGGTGTTTACGCCAAGTTGTTGGCCAGTACTTGCTTCCTCGCTTCCTTTCTGAGTACTGAAAAGATACTTTTCACTGCTATAAAAAATAAAACACTGTCCCTCATTATCTTTTATAAACGCAATAAATATCATATCTTAGTAAATTACGTCTTTTAAATTTAACTTAGATATAAAATTGCATTTTTATTTATGAATTCAAAAGTTTGTTTCGTCTAGACATTTGCGTTATATCGGAGCACGTGAATCTTTCATTTCTCGAAAATACGTAAGAATTCGTAAGTCATTTATGTGAGATTGTCGTGATTGATTTCATTCTCCGTTTAACAAACTTTTTTGACGATTTCTTTCAAAACTATAATCAATGTCAAGTTAAATGAAAAAAATAATAAATAAAAATTTAAAGTTATTTGAATAAATCTTTCTTAGGTATTGTAAATGTTATGTAGAGTGGAGTATATAA
Source organism: Chelonus formosanus (assembly GCA_028641665.1). Taxonomy (NCBI): domain Eukaryota; kingdom Metazoa; phylum Arthropoda; class Insecta; order Hymenoptera; family Braconidae; genus Chelonus; species Chelonus formosanus. The sequence goes on along the minus strand of CM054006.1, from coordinate 3,767,446 downwards.
CAAAATCCTCTTTATTATTAGCTGAATGAGTGAACAGACAAATATACTAAAGATAAAGAATAATAAGTAGTAGTTAAGGATATACGTAAAGAGGCATGAAATAAGAAAAACGCCATATAACAGTGGAGATATAAAGAACGTGAGGTGTGACTATGAGAATGATGCCTGAGGCAAACGTGGATTATGCAGATTGGCCCATGTCGGACGTGCGAAACATGAAGTTTTACGTCGTCGACTTGCCATTTTAATGAAAAGTTCACCGTGATACTCAGAAGTAGAGAGTATATAACGAAATAGCCGTTAAAGTAACGTAACTGTGGGTAAAATTATGGAAAAGTAAAGACATGACAAAGGAGATGAATAAGTAGCAAAGAAGAATGTGAAAGCTTGTGGCACATGATAAGAGCTCGCACTAGTCTCTTTTTTCTCGACGATCTTTTGCGGTAGAACCAAACGTGACACTCGCGTGCATCCTACAGACATGAAGGAAAAATGGTCCCCAGAGAATTCGAATCCTCCTCCTTAACGTGAAGCAACTTGTCCTTGTTACCGTGCCAGTGGGACGTGAGTAGCTAAGAAAGACTCGTGAGAATAGAGTAGAGTAGGAAAGAAAAATCTGATGGAAAATTCTTCGAAGACAATAAAAAAAGGGTCAAGATTGTAATCAAAACATCTAAATCAAGAAAAAGTGTCACCTGAGAATTACAACAACTTTTCTAGTAGATCTCGAATATTGAAAGATCCTCACCAAAAAAAGATTTCAAAAGTGAAAGGAAAAAATAAAGGTAGAAAAAAATTGTAATTAGAAACAGAGTACAGTTCCAATGTTTGGAATGCTGTAATACTACTGGAATATATGCTATCTCTCTGTAACATCAATGGGATTATTGGATACCGCATTTATACTTCGCGATAAAAAACCTTTAAACCATCAAACGTTCTCAGAATCAAATAAAAGACAGTTTTATAGTAGTGGAAAATTTTATTATTTGAAAACTCTATGAATTTGTTTTAATAAAAGGGTATTGTTTCATAAAAATAATTTTAATAAAACAAAAATATTTATAACATGCATTAATGATGAGTGGTATGGAAAATTTTTTCATTTTTAGTTATATTTTCTCTTTTACAAATTGGTTTAATCATTAAAGTTCTTAATATAAATTTTTATTGGAGAGAAACACACAAAAGAATTCAGAACTGATTAAATAGTGAAATAATAGAACAAAAAATCGGATATCTGTCAATTACAATTATAATCCGTAATGTAGAGATCTAAAATTGTTTGTTAAAATAAATTCTTTTTTAGTTTTCAGTAAAAAGAATACTTCAGCCAATGTAAAATAAACAACTATTTTTATTTTCTGTTATAATTTAACTCTTATTGTTATTGAATGTATTGAATTAAATTTCATGTGCAAATAATACATAAATATATATATATATATATCAATTTTCCATGATATATTATGAGAAAACTGATGTCCTAGACTCAATCAAAATGATATAAATATTTTAGCAATATGTAAAATAGTTACATAACCGAATGAATTTAAATTGACTCATAAATTGCGAATTTTTTCATCATGTTCATCAAAAATTTTGAATTATTTCTATGTATTTATATTTTTTCCTCCACCAATTTTTATATTTAATCATATCCTCCAATATTTTCTGAAAAACAAATAAATTTTTGTCTTTACATAACCTGTAAAACATTACTCAATCTACACACACCATTGTTCGTAACATCACAACACTAAAAATCTGAAAAATAAAATTCTATTAAGAGATTGCGTGATTTTAATTAGTAATAAATGAAATAATAGACTTACAGTAATTATTAAACTGTTATTAAGTGGAAATACGCCATATCCAGTAAAAAGTTCATCTTGGTGTAATAATTCGAGAGAAAATTGTTGAAGCTATGAAATAGTCATTTTATTACTTGAACAAATACATTATTTTTTCATTACTCTAATTATTTTTTATTCACCTCATAAGATATTCGATCGTGAAACCGGTACTTTACCATGGCTGCATGTACTACACTCCCAGTATCCATCATCTAAAATAAAAAAATTAATGGTTTGAATGAGAAATATATTTTCTTCAATTATTATAACTGGACTAGTTTCCAGAGTTTCCTTTTTATGACAGACATTTGTTAAAAAAGATATAAAATTGATTATAAAGAAATCAAAATATATATTGAAATTTTAAACCCATGTCATTCATATCTCTTGATATCGATATTCAATAATTAATATACAAACTTCTCTAGCAGTCTGGGTCCCAACATTGGTGAATATTATCAGCGGTATAACATTCAGAAGATATAGAGTAGTACTTATATATTTTAACTCCACAAATGACATTAAAATCCTGACAAAAGAATACCAAATATATGTCAAAGCTCCACTGTAGTATGTAATTACTATGAAACTGGAGAAAGAATAAAATCTGGAAACGTCGTATGTAATCTCAAATAAAAGGCGTCGCAATTGTCGTAAAGTAGTGAAATGTTTTAAATGTAAATTATTCTGAACATTATTCACAACAGTCAACTGATCATCATCATGATTTTCTGGAGTTCTAGGTGGTACGAACAGTTCGTTTAATGTTTTAAATCTTTTTTTAAGATAAATTAAAGTCAGGGAATATTGTGTTAAAAAAGATCCAAAACTCAATGCAGGTGTGAAAAAAAGGACGAAATAGCACATACTATCATTACTCGTTATTATCTTATATAAAACGTCAGAGATGACTACTAACACAGGGAATAAAACTAACACAATTCCATAAAACTGATCCCATTTCGTTTGATAATAACAACAACACATTTTTTCTTGCAGTTCAGTTTCAAAATCCGATATTTTTTTAATAATCTTTATCATATTCTTTTGTTTGTAATTAAAGATTAAAACATTCGTCGCCATGATACAATTTCCAACTATTGCAAGTATTGTTTCGTAAATGCCTAAGTTGAAAGTCGAAGCATGAAGTTCTAACATTGTTGGAACATATAGGTATGACATAATTATACAGTAAGCTGAAACAATAAAGCTATATATACTTCCAGCAACTGATTTTGAACAATTAACACTCCACTTAGGTACACTTTCATCTACTTTTGGCACCACTTTTATCGAAATTGGAGCCAATCCCAGTATTTTATAAAAATATGCTACAATGTTGAGTATCAATATATTTGATTTAAGCTGCATTTTACTTTAATTTAATATTATTTTCTTCTCAAATAATTTTTCCAAGTCTTCAGAAGTGGCCTTTGTTCATCACTAACTGAGTTCAAGTGAAAATTATGGGTATTTGACCTCGATTGCGCAGTTGAAAAAATAATTTAGGGAAAAACAAAGTGAAGATGCACTGTAGATTAACACTTGTCCGTGTAAATATTTTATTAGTCGATTAGTGTGAACGTAGGGAATAGAGATAAAATCGAAAAAAAATCCATTATGAGGGTTTACATTTACGAGAAAGAAATGAAATCAATATATAATTTTTTTTTCTGCAATTTCTTGAACTTTTTAAATTTTTGGAGAAAGATATTAATATAAATTTATTCGTAAATTTTTGTAATTTAAATAGCATTTTTATCATGTCAAGTGATTGATGCATCTGATAAAAATGCTCTTTATCTTCATTTATTACAGCTGTTCATCAATAGAGAACATGTGTATATAGTTGGTGATATTATCTTGAACAGGTAACTGTTCCTGTTGTATCAGGAGCATTTTTAATGTGATATATTAATTGTTAAATAGTTAATAATTCTAGTGTTTTTAAATTACCGGTGAATTATTTTTAAATATTTATAGCAACACAAATATATAACATGAAAAAATTATTTTTTAATTGATATGAATATAAAAAAGATTATTTATTAAATATTAAATAAATGATGTCATTTTGATTTTTATGACATCAGAAAGTTGAACAGTTATTTAACTTCTCTGAGTTATTCATTTGAGAGTCAGTGAAAAAATTTGAAATTTTCGAAGAAAAAGAAGAAGTTATGTTTGATCAGAAAACTGTTAAAAGATCATTATCTCTTGAGGTTTTCTAGCTACCTAAAGTTTTTTAATATCAAAGGCAGGCAATAAAATTTATTACCAAATCATTTCTCTCACTAAATTTTATTTCTTAAAAGGGTACCGTTGAGAGATTGATGAAATATTTGAAGGTTTTCTATTGTTGTGGGATTTTTTATAAAATTAATAATTACAACTATAACCACGTGAATATTAAATGAAAAGATAAATATTTACTCGGTTTCACGCTTAAAGTAATCCCGTGAAAGGAAAGTGGAAATAAATTTTAGTGGATATTCATTGTTGATTTTTGCGAAAGTCCGATTTAACTGTACAATGCATTTCGTGGCACATTTGGCACATCGATCTATTTGGCGTCGGACTTGTGAAATGGAAACTACTGGTGAAATTTGTTGTCACGACTAGTTACATAGAACATTAGGCTATAACATTAGTTTGATAAAAAACAAATAAACATGAATTCTATTAAATCGAAAAAACTCCAATCAATCAACCAATTAATCAGTTAATTAATTAATTAAATTTTTAGCTTTTCTTTCAATCACAAACACAAACCCGTATTACACAACATTTGTATCTTTATAATGAATATTTTTATTTCAATAATGTAATATCTAAGTAGGGAGCATACATTAAAGGATATAAAGTAACGTATGTAGTATATAAAATGCGTAGATAAAGCATACAAATTGTAAAAGGTAATGCAGATTACGGTCTATAACGAGCGACGTAATAATAAATTATCACCGACAGCCAATGTTAAACACTGTCCAGAGAGGTGTCTACCAGGCAAATTTACCCCACTTTAGAACCCAACGCGATTCCCATCTCTCACGTTTTCTGGTCCGCGAATTTGGTACGACATAAAACACACTCCGCACAAACATCGTAACAGCAGCGCAAGGGATCACGGTTGTTCTCCATTGGGGTTGGACAGAGGATCATCAGTAATATGGAGGATGGGGTTAACATGACTGCTACGATCACCACGTGCGAGCGACGCACCATGATCATACCCGCCCTAGTGTCCGGTACATTTACCAGTGATACGTCAAAATTGTATTCGCGTTATAAATTCGACGAGAACATTCTGATCTACCTTTTGCATTTTCCATCATCATGAGAATCGAGGGATGTACTTCACTGATATATTGAATTGTGATATTATCTACAAATTTATTAAATTCTTGTTCAGATTTATACTTTTGTTATGTGATAAAGGGCAGAATAACAAAGGATCTGATGACTTTGATGGACATAATTCTAGATAAATCATTTCTTTTTTTTTTTAGGTTATTATTTTAAACTGTGTTCATAAGTGAGATAAAATTCCCATGCTATTGTTATCTACAATCATTAAACAATATTTATAAAAAAAATGAAAAGAAAAAAATAAAAAGGCTTTTTTTTTTTAGATAAATCATTAAATTTTAATTAACTCAAGTGCATGTGAAAATTTTTATTACCTTACAATTGAATTTTATTTGGAATTTAAAAAAGAATTCAGATCTCCACAAAATATATTTATTCATACAACTTGTAAACGCATCACCGAAGTAGAGGTACAATTTAACTGAAAGCACAGTTTCATCAATTCTTTCGTTTGGTATCTCGGTTTAATACTGTAGTATGTTTTATTGGTAAAGAAATTAGCCATTCATGAGCTAATTTATTTTAGAGTATTTCTCAACTAATCTGTTTCAAGGTAAATTTTCCAGATCGTTATATAAACGAATCACTATCTTGTGATTTTTTTTACATTTTTAAAACCTAACTGAATTATATGGAAGCGATTGGTTATTGGCTACAATTAAATTCAATCAATTCAGTATACAATTGGTTCCCTATCAATTCCAGCAGTGAAAATTTTCAATCCTCGTGATTTTAGAAGAATTAAAATTGAAAACTAACAAATACTAGTTCTCACTATATATTCAATGTGGAATCCAATTAAACAGCCCCTTTTTTCCATTTTTTATCGATCAAAAAATAGTTTTAATTGTATTCATAAATTTGCGATTAGTGGAATAAAAAATTTCATGATAAAATCAATGCAAAGTAATGGATAAAATGATTAATAGAAAGCAAAAATGAAATTGAGTGTAATAACTTTTAGATGTACTCTATATATAGATATATAACTAGACAAAGGAATTATTTCAATTCTCCTATCTGTACCATTTTTTTTCCACCATATCCTCGTTATATATATTCATGTGTGTATGATAATCACTATGCTAATTTAATTTTCCCATCAATGGTTTTATAATAAAACTTTATACTGCATAGTGATATTCATACATGAACTCGTATCTTTACACAAAAAAACGAAAATTATTAAAAATAGAAGATCATCCGTTGCATTGAGTAATAATGGATTCTAGATTCAACGAAATATTTTTTTTCACTCGTGTGTTGATATTTAAACAACCTTTCGTAATTGACATGCTGCATATCAAAATGATTGTAAAGCTTTTGAAAAAGATTATATTTACAATGAAAACGTGGCATGACTCAAATATTTTTCCTATAAGTATTTTTAGATCATGAAGGTTGAGAAAAAATCATAGAACACATCTTGCTGATATTTTTCATCAGCGAGAAGTTTCTTTCTCTATATTTATTATTATTTATTCGAAATAGTATTAATTATATAATTAATTGTTTTTTAATTGATTATAAAAAAAAGTATTGAATATTGATGGAAATTTTTGATGATGTTCCATCGAACAAGCTCATTGTTGGAAGAAATACACATGATATATTATTCAAAGTAGTAGAATTGCTTTCACAGTCTCTTTTATATTTCTATCTCTTACTAACCTATTTCCTACGAAAACGGATATCCCTGGGCATACTTCCGTTCAATCGAGCCTGTGGGCTAGGTTCTCCTCATCTTTACTCTCGTCTCTTTTGGCTGTTCTCTCTTTCTCTCTCACCTACAAAATCGATCTACTCTATTCTGCCTACTTCAGATATTACGGATCCAAATGTAGTCTATCGTCGTTCAAACTGATACATATGGTTTCCTCGAACGATTGAAAATTTATGAAGACTATTATTGGGTCTTCTATTTTCTCTTGTGTATTTCTAGCTCTTGTTTCCTCTAGTATACACTTTAAGGAAAATTCAACGAGTTGAAAGTCTCTTTCCATACTTATCCCATAGCTTACGATCGTAAGCTATTTCGATGAAAATGTTTTAAAAGCGTATGCAAACTTGACGACACTGCAAATGGGTTTACACTGCAACGGATATTCATCTACTCATTTGCATAAACTCTAATGTTCCTCGTAATTTCAGGAACTGGGATCGTAGATCGACACCATTAGATTAGATAAGATACCAGAGAACGACATTAATTATGCCAAAGTCAATGATCCTTCGATTTCCCTTACTCTACATCCTGCTACTCCAGAGTACCTAACTAATCAAACCTCTTGTTTTTACATACAATTAACTAAGAAATCCAGTCCTATATCTACAAATTAATCAAACTATTCCCCTAGATTTCATTAATATCATTATTAATAAAAATTTTAAATTACATTGAGATCAAAATACTCAGTCATTTTGTGTATTTATTAAAATGTTAAAAAAAAGTTGTTGATATTATCTCCCAATTTTTTTCAGCCAGAATATTTTCTATTCATCAGATATATTTATTTATATCAAAGAATTTTTATTAATTGTCATGTGAGAAAATAGACAAAATTCTGATCATTATAATGGCACCTGAAATTAATTCCTCGATTCAGTATCTTTTAATCTTTTAAATTTAACTCAACCTGATGGACAAGAATTTCTTCCAAGATCTTAATAGATGATTGACATTCCATATCGACCCTATGTAAGTCTCTGACAATTAAAATACCTATTAAAAATGAATTATAATTCGTGCCTGAGATGAAATGTAGTCGTAGTCATTTTGTCAAGTCTTGTTGTTTATTTCTTGCTTTAATATTCTTATTCAGAGTTAAATCATGTCATATTCTTACTTACATGTAAGCATATCATACTATATAATATCAAAACGTGACAAAAGCCTAGAGTACCGACGATCAAAAGCAATTATTTACGGCACTTCGTAGTGAATATACTTGAACATCTTGCACACTGCTCTGTAATTCTTCGTCACCTCAATTACGAATACGAATCTTTGGAATGTAAAACGAGGAAACTTCAAACGTCTCTTTCGAATTGTGTCTTATTTCTTTATCTACTTTATATTTAATGTTTTTGTAATACCTTTATCACCATCACTTCATTTTTTTCATTACAATTCATTATTATTATGATTATCTGTCAATGTAAAATACAATTATTTATTCAGACGCAAATGAAAATAAAAAAATAACAAAACATTATTTTATTATTTAGTATATACATCAAAGACACTTGAAGATAAATGCACAAATATGAAAAACGTCTACTTCATAACAGTTTTTCTTCAAAAATTCGCTATGTCATTCAATATATAGCTTAAGAACAAAATAAATCCTTGCGCAACTGTCAAGAAAAGGAAGAACGACATTGTTGACTCTTCCCCTTTTCTTCGCCGGATTAGCATGAGAGTATTACTGAGTATGACAGACAACTATTCACATTTATATTTATATATCTTACGAACAAAGAAACTCGTTGCACATTTTTTTTTTCATTTCATACTTGACCTTTTTTTCTATTACACCGCAGTTTCTCTCTTATTACTTCTGTCAATAATTATTTAGGTAAAAAAAAAAATGATTTGATTGACAAAGGAACAAATATCTCATAATAATAAGTAGACGTTTGACAAATGAACTTATATATCTCAACAAATCAACAATAAGTTTTTTACTAACAGGTGTACGTTGACATGACAAACGTTACAATCAACAGAATTCAATCTTTTAGACAGACGATTGTGTACCTAAGACTGATGGCCTTACTTCCCTACTCGATCAAGGAATGAGTTTAATACAATCTCAGAAGTATATCAAAGACCATCAACTGTTCCTTAAATAATTGAATTGACGTTGACGGGGTTGAATAAACCGTTCAGCTTACAGCCAATCACTTTTATCAACTTGTAGTCGATTTCACAACAAGAACTGAAGCATAGACTACTCTGTTTCTTTGGTTCATAAACAAATACATCTCAAACTATTGTTCAATGACTTCACATTATCTGCAACAGCTGAGTCTGACACTAGCTGTAATAACATTTCATCTATTTACCCTTTCATTGGTTTTGAAGGGTATTATTCTTCGTTAATTCGTACTTGGATAAATTTTCTTGATTTAAAATTTCACCTCAAAATAGAATGTATAGGTAACGCTGTAGCTAAATCAATTTGATAAAAATGTGTCAAATATTACATAATAGAAATTATTTGATATATAAGTTATATGTACATACGTAACAATACCGATATCGGAGTGTCAGTTGGTTCAAAGTCCCAACAGCGAATCAGCTTGCATAACAACAGTGTATATTGATACACAGGTGCCAGTCAAAAGTATCGATTTTAGCCGACGAAATACGTGTAATTTACACCAAAAACATATCTCTCTAGATATTCAATATCTGACACTGAACTTTTTTAATTCGATTTTCAAAAGATAACTCAGGTGATGTATGCTGGTTTTCCAACAAATAATACTCAATGTACCCATTTTTTTTAATCTACCAACATTGTTTTACAGTGTTGAAATATATTGTTACAATAATTATTACGTTTGTAATTAATTTCATTTTTATCTCACCGTAAAAAGTTTAAATGAACGTCGTCAAATGAATATATATTTCATTTTATTATGAATATCAACTTTCTCTAAGTCTTCATTAAACATGGAACGTGACAGAGATACTTGGATAAATAGCGTGTTGTACCAAGAACCAAGTTACTAAGTTGCTATATAAATTAATATCACTATTGAATAATCACTTAATTATCTAACGTGACAAGCAACATTAAAATTTTATTGATTACAATCCGCAAATAATTGGCTTTTTTTTTACTCTTTTTTCATACCTCTAGTTTTTGAAATATCAGTTTATTGAAGAATCGATTATTTTTGGTGATATTGACATAAAACTTTATAAAGGAAGAGAAAAAATATTTTTATAGAATTCAAAGTTTTGAGTTGAATTCTAAAGTATTAAATAGCTGATAAAAATTGCAATTTGTGGATTGAAAATGAATAGACAAAGTTGTCGTGAGAAGAAATGGTTGTGAAGAATTTCTAATAGGAAATTCTCAACAGCTAAAGTATAGAAGATTGATTGAATTCATTGAAGACTTTGATGGTTTTTCTTTATCAAAAATAATGGAGATAAGACAAGAAAAGAATTTACTCTTAAAAAATATCTCAATTTATGGACAAAAAAAGAATGAATGAATAATAGAATAACATCATTTCCTTAGGTTCAGGATAATAAAATGAATTCAATTATCTGTAGTATTTTTCATACGCTTCAATAATTCAATCTACTGTACTTTAACTATCGCGTGTTTTTTACCCACACACACACACGTAGCATTTACTTTCAATAAGATACTTGATTCATTTTATTTCCTCTATGTATTCATGTACCACTTCAACTTTAACTAATTGAGTTATGTTTAAAAATGATTAAAACTCAATTGATGATTTGCACAATGCCTTTATTTCATATTTTTTTTTTTATCAAAAACTTGAGAAAAATTTATCATTATTAAATCAGTATAAACACCCGGAAGAAAAAATTTCGTTCTCCAAAATTCCCTACATGTTCCCCAGTGAGAAAGTTCCTCGACGTACCCCTCGTAGGACTATGAGGAACGGTTGAAGAACAAACATTTTTTTTTAATTTTCCCTGTCTACTCCGAACGTACTTCAACTTGGTTTTCTGCTAATTACTCAGGATCTATGAGGCCCATATAGACAATAAAGATATCAATGGATTCGTAAGAACGCGATATTTTTATTGCACTAGTAAAAAAAATTATTGGAACATAATTTATGCAAAAATTTTTGCAAAGTTCCAGTTTTACCCCATTTTAAGGGGGAAATAATTGATTTTTTATATATTTGATCTGATTTCGCATTTCTACGCATCAAGACGAAGAGAATGAGTCCTCGATCATTAAAATCGGAGTACTTTTATTTTTTGGCCAAAAAAAATGGAAAGGGGTACCACTTGCCATTTTTTTGGGTCGAAAAATCAAAGTTGTCCGATTTTGATGATCGACCACTCATTCTCTTCGTCTTGATGCGTAGAAATGCGAAATCAGGTCAAATATATAAAAAATCAATTTTTTCACCCTTAAAATGGGGTAAAACTGGAACTTTGCAAAAATTTTTGCATAAATTATGTTCCAATAATTTTTTTTACTAGTGCAATAAAAATATCGCGTTCTTACGAATCCATTGATATCTTTATTGTCTATATAGGTCCAAAAGTTGATCCATGGATGAGGTCAATGAAAATCAAAATTAACGATGAAAATCCAGAACTTACTTGGAATAATGTTCTATCGATTTAGAAAAACAATAAATTTTGAACAAATATATTTCTTCCTCCAAACTTTATCTCTGGCTTTTTTATGAGAGATAAAGATCAAGGTACAGAAAGGGCCATTTTTACCTACTGTGAGAGATGAACTCCATTATTACATACCCTAGGATTTATTCACCGTTAATTAGTAATTTAAGTTCGACCCAATACACGTCTTCCTACCTGCAAATCATTTTTCCAAGTGATTTATTTTTATTTGTACTATCACATTGAGAGTTTAGCCACGTACTCAGTAATATTGATATTAAATCATGTAATAAAAATAAATTAACGGTCAAAACTGTTTTGTGGTCTTTCTCATTTACAGTAGCAGTAATAGAATATTTTCTCTCCTAGGAATTTTTAACTGTATAAATATTCTGAATTACGTCGTTATAAATGTTAGTGAGCAAGATAATTTATAATCACGTATGAAAAAAGTTACATTTCATATTTTTTTATCATGTTCAGAACGTTGGTTTTGAGTATCATCTGCACCCATCGTCAATTTTCTTGTATACTGAATGACTCGTTGCAACTTGTATATACAGCATGATATTTTTTTTTGTTACAGCAACATTATTCAATGTCACTAGTTGAGCGACAAAAAAAGGATTGATTCTGGAGAGTGTAAACGACGGATTCTTATTAGTCTGTGGTTAAAGAGAAAATCAAAAAAGTTTATTGTATAAAAAAAAAATAAGAAATAATGATGAATAGTGTTACTTTTTATGTCAATTATGTTTTACGTAGTAGTTGAATGTTAGTTTCGCACATTTGACTAAATAATGTGCGAATGAAAAAGATTTTAAAGAATTTTTCAAGATGAGGTGCTAAAGCTTGACAAGACTTGAAGATTTTAAAAGGTGTTAAATAAAAGGGAGTGAAAATAATGTAGTCGTAACTTGTATTTCATTTTGCATTATGTACACAATGAATTTTTATTTTTCACCATTTAAGATTTTATCTACTGAATTTTTTTTTTTTTTTTTTTCATTACATACAGTTAAACAAGTAGTGAAGAGAACTTTTCACGAGACTCAATCAAGCTTACAAAGTTGTATCTACTTATATCAAAGATTTTGTTTAAACGAAAAAGAAATTTTCCTTCAAAAGTTTTCAAATATTTAATTTATTAAATGTTACTCAACTTTACTTTCAGCTCATTTATCGTATAGATGTAAAAGTTCGAAGAGAGTAATTATTGCTATTATTGATCGACCCATAAATTTACAAGTTCCAAACAATTTTCCACAATGAAGAAGGTTGAAAATAAACTTATAATTTCAATTCAATAATCATTTTAAATTATTAGTTATTTTGATGCTTTCCATCCATCGTATCTCCATTCTATCAAACAGAATATTCGCCTCCCTTTATCACTATATGATTTTAATTCCATGCACATCCAAACATCAAATTCTATTTTGATTTTTTTTCGTTAATGTTTACCTTCCTTTGCATTGCACTATTAAGTATTGGTTTTTTCTGATCACCAATACCAATAAGATTTTTTATTCTTCGGAAGATTCGAGATAATTAACTAAAGCCATGGATTTCTTCAATTAATTAAAGAGATAACAGAATGGAAATTAACACTATTGTATTAACGACTGAGATTTTCATAGAAAAAAACTAAGTAAATGAATTTGTGTCAATTAAATTTGATGTCTGTACAATCGGGATTTTTCTTCAATTTTTTCCAAGAAATTAATGGAAATTGGATGGAACGAAGCTCATAATAGTAATCTGTGAATTAATCCAGTCACTGATAGAAAAAAATTGATTTTTGTAACATACAATTTTTTATCTGCTATAATTTTAATGCCATGATAATCAGTTTTACTTATTATGTTGCAATTAAAATTACTGGTCAAGCTTTAATAGTTTATTTCTTATGAAATAGTGTGGGAAATATTTTCTTTTGATCTAGAGTTTTTGCTTTAGATGAATCTACCCCTATTGCCATATTGATTTTCTCATGTGTATATTCCTTCTTGGACTCATTTTAATAATACAGCTGGTTGAGTTGACGCAAGTTAACATACACCATAAGAAGGTGAACCGAGGGTCTAAATCACTTTTGGAAGCTACTCATATCAAGCGGGTGTGCACTTGAAACCGCCACTTTGAAACTAACCCTTTTGTCGAGAAATTGGTTTGGCTAAAGATGGCCCTACAGTTTATCCCCATTTTCATCTCACCTGACTTCCTATTGTTTCCTTTCTCTCATGAATCGTCCTTTTAAAACAAGTTAGTTCAACCAACAAAATGACTTGGCAAGTCGAACTTGGACTTTCACGAACTTTGAAGAGTGAGGTCGATGGCTTTCATCTCCATCCTTGTTTCGCATGTTTCTTTTCTTACCCATCCTTCGATTCCATCTTATATGATCTTTGGCTGGAAGAACGGAAACCCACATGAAATAACAAATGTCTATCGTCATACAGTGGAAGCTTTCTCTCAAGATTTACAACTTGTCAATAAACGATAAGAGAAAAGTTTCTGCTTTTAGGTAAACTAAAATATTCGTTTAGAGTAATGAGTTCTTTTGAAGTTGTAATATATATGCTTGCATTTTATTTTAGAAATGATTTTGATGTAATCAATACAACAGTGAAGAGCTAATTGAACCTTCCTATTAATTATGACTAAAAAAAACTTTATTAATTTTGTTAACTAATTTCAAGAAGATTTAATTAGGTCACAAGTGTTATAATATGAAAGTTATTCTCCATAAAACTTTTCAAACTATGGAAATTTGAAACTAACGTATTGATTAGAAATATATTATATTAAGATTTCAATGCTCTTAAGAGTAAATTTATTTAACACTGGAATTACACACTGTGACTATTATTCATATGATTTTAAATAAAATATATATGTTAATAGACACTAATTAAACAAATTGAAGCTAAATATATGCAGACATAAAAATATAAAAATTAAAAGTATAATTATTTTAGAAAATAAATGTCAAGGAAATATTTATCTTTTGCATGTGCTTTTTTTGTTTACTCCTGTTTCTACTGCATGAAATCCCCTATTTTCTGCTTAACTGCTTGACTTCTCCTGAAAATACCGAGTGCGTTTACAACGAGAAATCCAGGAGTAAAATGGTGAAAACGTTTATTTGTACGTTCATGAATACGAATCTGACACATTTGCAAAAGAAATTTCACAGTATCTTAATTCATTTTATTTTAAAAATATTGTGAAGAATAATAATCATAAGAAAAAAAAATATAAAATATCATACTATCATATTTTTTATATTTTAAATCTCTATCTACTTCTATCGTTCATATATGCTTTTTAATTTAGATTTAAAACGTTTTGAATTTGAGACTAAAAAGTAATATACATTCATTATGGAGTTTAATCGACTTTATTCTAAAAGATATTTTTAAAAAATATAAATTACGAAAGAATAAAATAAAGTTCTAATAACAAATACTTTCATTAACATATTTAAAAATTTTTTATTAATTTATTTGTTATCATAAAATTTTAAATGCATTCACTTTGAAAAATTTTTTAAAAATTTCATAAATTTAAATAGAAAATACCATAATGTTAAATACTATACAGATAGAGATCAAAAAATAAATACACTAAAATGTGAGTGTTAAAAATGTGAATAGAATATAAAAAACTTCTTGAATTAATGAAAAAAGTATTTTTTTACGAAAGCGTAGTAATTCTACTCACCTTTATTCGTATTGGACAGCTGTGCTCATTCATTTCTTGTCATCTTTTTCTATGAAACAGTAAGCTTTAGTGCACTTTTCATCAAATCATTACGGTGGAAAATTTTAATTGTAAAATTTTTAATATTTTGCGAAAAAATTCTTGTTTAACAAACTTTAATGAGAATCGAAAAAAATTGAAATTGCGAAAATATGTTAATTTTTCATATTTTACATTTTGCATGATAAAACTTTCTAACTGACAAAACACAAACTTGAATAAAAAAAATGTAAGAATAATAGTCTTTTAATTCTCGAATTCCTTTTTTCCAATTTCCTACTAATTAAACTAATTATAAAAAACAAGTTTGTATCGATAGACGATTAAAATAACTTAATTATTATCTTCTTAAATGAAACATCACAAGTTTATTCCGCTCGTTTGATAAATGATCAACATTTAACTCTCAAAATGTCGATAAAATAATTAATTCGACATATTTAATACTATCCAATTATCGAAAAAATTAACTTCCGATTAGGATTTTGTCGAGTCGCCAAACATTTATAATTAATTTCATTTGGCATGATAGGATCTACTAATAAAGTACTTAAAATATAAGTGAAGCTTCATTAAACACATGGGCTTTTTAATTTGCTATGATTATAAAAAATGTTAAAGCAAGATGTTGAACTGATATTTATAGAATATCATCAAAACCGGATGCTTGAAAAAGAAATCAAGTGGTAGTCGGTTATCTATGTCGGCACATTACTGAAAAGAATTTGGTTTCCATACTCGACCCAGATCTGCTGTCAATTTATTCAGTCCTCCGCCCTTTTGCATTCTGTTTCTGTTTTTTACTATCTTCTTGAGCTGAAATGTACGCTGAAAGATGGATATGACAGAAATTTTCAAGGTCTTAAGAATCTTGCAAATACGTCTCACCGCACTAACTGTCTTTATGATTTACTATGTAATAAATATTTATCCTGGCATGAAATGATGAAGAAGATGAATGAAAAAATTCATCAAAGTTCACCAGATCAGTGAACAGTTATTTAAAGCCTCCAAGCTATAAAAATTAAATTATTTTCACACAGGGAATTTCTTATTTTTCTTGTTCATACGAAAATTCATTATCTCGAATTATCTATAGTATAGAGTGCTTTTAGACACTACAAGAGAAAAATGTAACAATTCGAAACTATCTTGAGAAAATAAAAGGAAAGTTATTCTTTTGTTTCATAACTTTCTTCTCCACATATGTTTCAACATTAAACGGACCACCCTAGTGACTTTGACTTGGTTCATTTATTCCCAGGAGTTTATTTGCGCACCCTGTGGTGTAGTAATAAAATTGCTGGACTCAAGTCTAAAGAAACTCAGCGATATGAAGTTCATCGTTTCAGCTTAAATGAGTTGTAAACTTGAAATGAATGAGAATTGTATAAAGACACCGCCGTTACAAAAGTTATGTAGACCTTATTATTATTTAAATATTCAAATTAACGATCATTCACTGGCGATTGTCAAAAAGAAATTTGAACGTCATCGAGAATTCTGGGAACTCATGACAAATATATTTAACCATCAGAGAAAAAATCTCAACTTGACAAGATGGATCATTTCTTGATGGAATACTAAATTATCTTTGATAAAATTATTCTTTCCAAAGAAATCCATGTTGTCTACCAATAATATAATAAAATCTCGACTTCATAGATTGCTGTTCTCACAATAAGTTTTGTATTTATGTTCAATAAGAGATATCATATCAATAGAAGTTTTAGATAATAAGAATGTTTCAAAATATTCTTTGTAAGTCGATAGGTAAATTAAAATGTTTTATTTACTTATTGTGTTCCAGCCTATACATAATTCAATCAGCTCCAAAAATAGCAAACAAAAATATCGTGTTAATTACAATAAACATATGCTGTCTGATTATGTAGATGGCAGCAAAAAATATCAGAATAAGTTTCAAAGAACAGGAAAGAGTAGATATATCATCTGTATCTACTTCAAGCATTTTAGTGATACAAATTAAGGTATAATTTAGTATTTAAAAATAGAATTCCAAGTAGAGATGAAAATTTAAAATATAATGTCAATTTGTTCATAAACATTTATCGGTAAAATAAAAAAATAATTCTTCAAGAAAATTAAGTAAAAAGTTATCTGCCATTTTATTTAAAGATAAATAAAAGTTATTGACCGCTTGCCTTCAAAAATTTATAAAAGGGTATAAACAGTCGCTAAAGATTCTCATAAACTTTATTTTCTCTTTCAACTGTGAATAATTTTTTTAAAAACAAATTAAAAGTTTAAATTTGTTGACAAGTTTACTTCCAAACAAATTAGAATTAATATTTTACACTTTTCTTCCTATTTATTTCAAGTTATTTTTTTATGATAAATTCGTATTCGTTCAATAAATAAATATATATAGACATATGAGTACCGAGTATTGACGTAACTACCGGTACATTACGTCAACCATGACAGCAATACTGCATAAATGCGTATAGCATTCGGTGCGTTCATGCATTGTGCACTACTATAAATGGAATAGACGAAGAACTTGTATATAATAGGTACACATGTAGGTACGCATAAACCTTTAGGCGATAAATTCAAACAACATCAATAATAATACACCACGTCGTTATACTATCTAATCTTTTATTTATAATTTCAATAAACATTGAAAAATAATAATTTAACATTAAATCAAATGATTTTTTTTAAACTTCGCAGAATACAGTGGACAGTAACGGTGATACCTTTGATCTTTGCTATATTGATTAGGTATCGAGAATGAATTTTATTTATGATTATTTGTTCATTAGCTCACTTCAAAGATGAATATCTGAATTTTTAATTTGTTATAATGAATGTATAATGCCTTAAATAAATTATTTTCACGAGTTAAATTAAACGTCAAATTTCTAAATGATTAATTATAAAAAATGTGAATTTAAACACATCAAGATTTTCACTCAATCAAATAAATTTCCTAGTATTTTTATAACTATTCCATCAACTATTCACAATTTGTCTCCAATTAATAAAAGTTTAATTTTAAAATGACTGTGAGGATGTAAAGATTGAAAAACTGATGAAAGTTTAGAAAAAAAAAAAAAAATAGCATCAATGATCTATTATCTCTCAGTTAGTTTCGAAGAATCCTTCAACGTCGTTTTAATTATTCAACAACGAATGAATAATTTCAAAAGGCAGGATAAAAAATCTCTTAAATAGCTTTGAAATAAAGACCAAAAGTAGACACGCGACTGAACGAGAACCAAAAGACACAAGAGATTAATCGACAGACACTAAGCGGCAACGACTATTTCATCTCCCGTGGTTTTAAGTTTACCTCCAGAGGTTGTCTCATGCTGTGGAAGTATACATTTAATATCTGTTCAGTTTCATATACTTAAAATTTGAAATGAATAATTTTACCGTGAGAACTTGAAAGTGAAAAAACGCAGGAGTTAGTTTGTTTTTTATTAACTGCCATTATCTACACAATATCTCATGAAATCTGAGAAGTTAAATTAAAATAATTATTCTCTTATAAATTTTTGATAAATCGTAGGATCTCAAATCCATATGAGCAATATACCATATCGTAGAAATAAGAGAGGAATGGTGAATTCGACCATTTGCAATTCGTATTTGATCTTTACTGAGTTCAGTCAAGCAGCATAGAACGAGTAAATAGATGTCGATAAATCTTTGAGTTATTTCCAATTTCGAAATCCTTTAGGGAATTCGCATTATTCATAAGTGCAAAGAATCATTAAGAATAACAAGGTACATAAAAACCTGTAGGTATTCAATTTATCATATTTATTTTAATTTAAATTTTAATTATGTCAGTGGAATAAATTTTATCATTAAAAATCAAATAGAAAATCATTTTTTATGCATTCAGTAAATATTTTTTCCTTATCTCTATCTAATTAGAATTGAAAAACAATGCTTTTCATATTCTCAAATACGATTTTAAAAATAAAAATGTTATGTGACAAAAATAAATTCCACAAAGTGTGTTACATGATAAATACAAAATGAGAATTCTTACATAATTAATGAATTAATTATAAAATGGATGAAAATATATACTGTTGGAAATGTTGATAAGATTAATGATGTGCATTATGTATGCATGATAAATATTATAGATGTATATGTAATAGACCCTTTGAACATATACACATACAGATTTAGAGCACAATGCACTCGGTTAGATTTTTGCAACCGACAAAAATGAGCAGTGCACTACATCAGAATAACACTAGAACACCTCGAGAGTGAGTTATCGACAACCATGAAAAAGTATACACGCGAGCGTACTTAAAAGAACGATGTCAACATGATTCAAATATTACATCGTACACGAAGAAAAAAAAATTACAGGTTTACCGAAATGAACTTCTTGATTTATGCTATTAAATTATCCAAGCTTCAAGTACTTAATAACTTATTCAAATTTGTTTCGCATTGCTGTACTTGCTGAATAGAGAGATGAAAATAAAAATAACGATCAATAGTATTATTATTATGATTATTGGAATAAATCAAGAGCTTATGTAGCTTCATTGAGAATATAATACTTCACTGGGCCTTAAAACCCACTATTTATTACGTTGATTACATTTTACTACACTAATTACATTTTGTTGATACTGATAAAACACAACTGATACTTCATCAAAAAATCATTCTGTAATAGTATAACTTTTACTCCAATGAATGAATAGCTAGATAGTTGCAAGGATTTAATTAATGATAACAGTAAACATTAAAAATAAAACGTAAAACAATAAATCAAATAATCGGATTTATTTGAATAAATGCAATAAAGATATTCTCAATAAAACTGTCGTGATAGAAAAAAGTTTAATTAATTGAATAAAAACATCAATTTCATATGATTAGTTTTGACTAAAAATTCCAATTAATTATTTAAAAAATATTAAACAGTGTATGAATGTGAAATACCAACGCTTACCAGACGTTAACGTCTGCGTATAAATTATTACTCGATATTTCAGATGTGACGTCACTTCCGGCAATGTGCCAACTGGTTTCCGCTGAATGATCGATGCATCATTGTCATGAATGCATTCATTTCTCTTGTATTATGTCTATTCTGACTCTGATTATCAAATATCGAGATATGCTCAAGAACTATTGAATCTCTTGCATTTATCCACAAGAATACTCTTCTCTACGCAAATATGAGGTGTTATGGTAATGAGATTTTTGTTGATTTATTTCTCATCTAGTCATAATTTATAATTATCTTCATCTTCATATTTATCTAATTAAATTCAATTTTTTATAGATGAAAAAATTCATTTTCGTTTAATTTATTCAAATTAAAGTCGTGTTTCCAAAAAATTTTAATTAATGCTTGTCTGAATAAATAAATATGTATTTTAACGAAAAAAATTAATAAAGTAAAATAAGTGCAAAGACTCGACAAAAAAAATGTTTAAACATAATATTATAATTTATTCTATAAATTTATAAAACTGATGGAAATTACCCTCGAGTTATCAAGATCAGATTTATATTTGAATTTAATTATTGGATCTGATAATCTAGCATTATGATAAAATGAAAATTGAACTTAGTGCGACCCAGGAGGTCCACACGACTACCTTATCAATTGAAAGTAACTGAATATCGAAAAAATACATAATTACCTTAGGAAAAAAATATATAAATTGTTCAAATCGGCTAATTTGCCTCTTTTTAGTTTTTTTTTTTTGTGCTGAACAAAAAAAGCACAACCGATTTTGCTTCAAATTTAATCAGATTTAAAAGGCATAATTATGCATTAAATGAATCTGGTATTATGTCAATATCATTATTTTATTTTTGAGATCCAGGAGACGAAAATTGATAAGGAATATATATACGTACATGAGAAGAAGAATTGAGTAAAAATAACCCTACAATTCAGGGCAACTCAGATACCCTGCACAAATGGAGTAAAATTTATTTAGCCAGATGGTAAAATTTTTTCTTTTGCTTTTTAAAAATTCATCTCTTGTAAGGCAAATTTCGTGCAGGGTAAAATTCAACTCAGTACCCAGATTGCCCTGAATTGCAGTGTAATTTTTACTCAATTCATCTTTTATGTGCACACACGAATATTTTTTTTAAAAACTCTATTATTAGGTCTATTTTTTTTTATTTAAACTATTCGTCTCATCACAATACCTTTCCACTAGAAAGGTTAAAAATATAATAATTGATTCTTGTAGATAATGGTATATGACAGAAATAAATAATAAATCATTTGATTTAACCTCTAAAATTAACGTAGAAATACACTGCAAATCGTAATGTTTTAATTTAAAAAATTTAAACACTTCCAAGTATCTAAAAAGTGACTACAATGTTAATGCAATGAGTGACGTCATTTTAAAACACTTTTAATGTTTTAAATTACAACACTTCGAGATTGGAGATTTATCAGAAGTAATATAAGTTAATAATGAGCTATCAAGATGAAAATTATAAATGTTACTGTATATGGAGCTTTACCATATGGTCTGAAACGTTATTATGTATTCAAATTAACTATAAACGTTCTGGAGGTAAAATTTGAATACCATGTCATGTGGTTAATTTTAATAATACATTTTCTTGCAATACTCCACTACGACTACTTGGTTTATCCTCCCTCAGTGAAATCAAAGGTTTTTACTTCTAATTTTGGTGACGACAACTAAAGTAGAGAGCGTGCGCAACACTGAGTACACTACGTTCAATAGCAAGCATATATATTTGCATCCCTCTTGACATTCCGCTTGTGGTTTGGCTGCTGCTTTTATAGAGAAGCCATCACCCAATGGGTGATCAACACCCTCCGGTACTTTGCCAAACGTTCGTCGACAAATTTTTTGCGTATTCTGTATATTCTTCTCTGCCAGAAAAACTAGGAGAAAAATTAAATACCAATGTCTGACGGGTCTTTTTTTATTTAAAATCACACATACACGCATATTTTGAAAATAAAAAAAAGGGATAAATAAAATTCGCACTTTGTACAAAAACATTTTTTGGAAAACTAATGAAAAATCACACTATTGAAAAATTGAAATGTTGCAATGCAACTATATCAATTTGCAATGCAAACTGTTGATTTTGCATTTGTAATTTACGAATATCATTGAAAATGTTTAAAAAAAAAAAGTAAAAAAACCTGGGGATATGTTGGGGGAGGATTTAAACGTATAACTCGTTCAAGTTAATGCTAATAATAAAGTGAAAATAAGCAAACGTGGCATGTAAAAAGTTCAACAGTACACATGAAAAGAAGCTAAGTGCGGTAACTTAAATTTAAATTCTGTGCACACCGAAACATATGCTATTGTCTTGTTGTTTACAACAAATTTGCTTACATGCTCGGATGCTTTTAGTATGCTTTTCGCCTTTTATATTCTCTGAGAAAAACGTTTTCTCTATGGCCGTTGCTGTCGTTAAGGCATTACATCGACAGTAGATGTACACATAAAAACATTTACTTTAAAAATGCATACTAATAAAACCAATATTTTATTATTTTTATCTTATGGAATTATTAATGAATGTTTACTAGTAAAACAATGCAAGTTCACTATTCTGTAATATTTCAAACTGATGCTGGAAACCTCAGAGGAAGGTTTATTAAATAATAGATATTAAATTACTTAAACATTCAAATTCATTTGATTAAAAATATAAAATGAAATATTTCATTTACTTAAATAGATTATATATTTGATGTATAACATTAATTGATCTGTCAACAAAATTACTATACATCGAGCAAATAAATTATAAAATTCGATCTCTGCAACATAAATTTTGTCTCTTGTTTTTCAAGTAAATATTAATAATTCATCATACATTAACTACGCCATGGATTTTGTTGAATAAACAAAATCATGTGTAAACATATGAGAAATAAGTTTGTTAAAATATTAATCAGGTTTATGGAATTATTTTCTTTACAGCTGATTTTGTCGAATACATATTTAAATTGATGATATAAACATGACTGAAACATATAAATGTAGATATAGTAAAAATTTTATGTTCACACTATATTTTATCAATAAAAAACTGTAAATTTATGTGTTCGACATTTTATTGGTATTTGAAGTCTATCATAAATGCAGAGAGTTATTAAATATTAGAAATTGAGATCGACCAAGTGTTTTTTTTTACAAGCAAAGTCTTATTTTTCATTCTCAAGAAGACGAAAAAGCATGAATGTAGTCAAGTAGAATAAGCATCGCTTTTTGTATGTTTATACGGACAATTCAGATGTATTTATGCCCATCACAATAGCTTTCTTCCTTTCGCTTCCTACTATCTTCACATTTTACGAGGAAATTCTGAAAAGTACTTTCAGTGTGAGGGCAACAATTTCGCCGAGAGAAACAGTTGAAAGAAAAAGGTTGGATATATAGAGAATCTTGTTTGGAAGCAAGAGAAAATAGAAAGAGAACGAAACACTAGTAAGCCATGAGAGAATAGAGTTTCACCGCATTTTCGATGGTTTAAAACGTAAGTTTCCTTACCATCTGTAGTGCGAATACAGCGTGGTAGTTTCAGGAGAAAAAAAAAATAAAACAGACCATTGAACTTCATGTGCAACAGTATATTACCAAGGTAATACAATTTGCTAAAATTTATTGTTCTGATATCCAGGACATTTCTTCTCCCTCTCTCGAGACTCATCCTGTATCTGAAATCAGCGTTCTCGATCGCACATGACCAACCATAACACGACGCTGCCACTGCCACAATATCGTAAGTGTTCATGAGCACCACTTATTTTCTATTTTGAGCTTATCTCCATTTACTTATCCAAGCACTTCTATTATATTCCCAAACGTTAATTAAAGATAACACTTTTTATTATTTCCTGTACTAATTATTATCAGGAAATCTATTGTAAAAACATACAGTTGTGAGAATATGAAATGATAATGATAATTTCAAGACTCTTTGGATTTAATAGCAGAACAAAAGTTGTTGTCAGAAAGATTTTTACGTGAATCTAATTTATTTTTAACTTGAAAATAAGTGAATGTTTTTGATCTTCTGTCATTCATTTTTGAAAGAATAATATTTTGCAGAATATTTCAAATCCTAAAAGCTGTGGTTTATCTAAAAAAATCGTTTAAATAAAGATTTAAATAGAAACTTAGAAAGTCAGTATGCTCTAGAGTTACTTGAAAACATGATAAAATTTGCTATAAATTTCTCTGTGTGTATACGTTAATGTAAATATTTGTACAGTAAGTGATTTCAACTGTTTAAATCAGTTGAATGAGCCTGTGTATATCTAAGAAAAATATTTAAAAATTGAATGGTCTGTAGAATACTCGAATTATTCAAATTATTTTATTATTTACGTAATATTAAACTTGTTTGAAAGAAAAGAGAAATTAAAATACTGCGAGGAGTATTAAAATTCAATAGTCTTTTATTTTCAGTCGTAAATTTATTACTTAAAAAATGAAGGAGAAATGGTAAATTTAAAAAACATCACGTTCTATTCTGCAATAAGATGGTCAGAGGCAAGAGAGAACAATGGCAAATATTCCGTTCATTACACTTTTTCGGTAATCGTGTTTGAATCAAGGTCAAGCAATTGTGATGATGAGAAAAATTTAGAATGAAAAAAGTCTGACAAGTATAAGGGGATTGCAGTCGACCGCAAACCGCATGTAAGCCTTAAACCTGGAAAGTACACTAATACAGAAAAGGAAAACTGCTTTTTGGCACGCGAAAATAACGAACCAACTATTACATACCTCTTTGTCTATCTCTCATTTTCTTTATTGCTTTACTTTAACTATGTGTGCATCACGCAGCATTTATTTCAACGTTCATTATATTGGCTAGACCAAGATTAACTACATTTCAAAAATTTTTATAGTGAAAAAAACCTTTAAGTGGTTTTACAATAAATACAGTGTATATCGAACGCCCTTTTATTACAGCAAGCGATAGTGTGGCTTACACTAAATAGGCGTACTCTTCATATATAGATTAAATCAATAAAAAATGACCCTTTTGACACATTTTATTAAAAGTATAAGGCGTCTATCAGCACTTGAGAATAATTTATAATAAGCATTATGTCATGTTTAATTTTTTTTATCATATTTATGTGTCTAAGAATACAGTCGAAAGTACATCAGAATTAACTATTTGTTCATTAAAAAGCAAAATAAAATGAAAGATATTTAAAAATTAATCAATCGGATTGATGTAAATCAGTGTTGAAAAAGACTTAATAATGATGATGATATGTAAAATACAATGCATTTACATAAATCATAAAATTTTGATTAATTCTATCACAAATATAGCAACGATCATTAATAAATAAATAAACATATGGCAACGAAAATACTCAGCTCAAGCGTTGTTGAATTGTAATCCAAATTTCTAGTGCAATCGAATGAATTATTAATAAATACAAGCCACAGTTCTATTTCCAAAGTTTCCTGGAATTACTAATTTTAATACATAATTGAATGAATCATGGAGCTTCAGTACAACATAACTATTTTTTTACATTTATAATTAAAAGTTATAAGAGAATATTACCTAATTATCGTTTTTCATTTTTTCATTCTTATTTCATATGAATAATGTATTTTATAAATTTAATGAAAAGATAGAGGATGAGATTTATGCATTAATTCGGATTAACGATTCACTGAACACATCTGCTTTATTCTCACTCCCAATGACCTATCGATAGTTCGATTTTATAGATTGTTATAATGATCATTCAAGCTGCAAAGTCTGCATTCAATGAAATTTCTCTCGCTTCCTACGATACGAAGATTTACATAAAATTATGCAATCTCATCATTTCATCATGATTTAAAGAAAACTTTTACGAAGACTGTATTAATAAGTTTAAAATCATCAATATTTTCAATTATAAAAGGATCCAATACAAAAAATCAATTCATGTATCAAAAAAAATGCCATTACATTCAGGTAATAGAGAAAATTAAGTTTATAAATTATTACAGATTATGTGTGGATGTTGACTTTATCATAAAACATTGTAATGCAATTTGTTATTATCGACATTTAGACGCAACAGAATATTTAAATGTTTTAACACTTCAGGCTATAAGTTTTCATTTATTCGTCGAGTATTAAAACTGAAACTTTATGCACGAATTTCACGTCCATAAAGCTCGCATTAAACTTTCATAATTAAGTCGGCAGACTTCTAGATCCTTGGGAATAATAATGTTCACTTTTCAAAGTGTGAAGATCTCGAAAGATTTACACGCACTCCAGATTTTAACGACGTTTTTGCTTACTTATGAACTTTTTACTAAGGTAAGATTATATATTTTTTGTTCAAGACTATTTGATTGTTGTTTTACATTATATTATATACTGCTTGATCGTAATGGAAATGTCATGCATATTTTATTTCGATAATTTTACTGATAAAAATGATAAGCTTCCCGAGTAGCAATTTGAATTTAACTCTAATCTAGAATTCTGAACATGACCTACTTAATTTTTTAAAACAACTTGGCTGATATAGCATTTATGGGCGAGTAAATTTAGATCTGAAAAAGAAAATAAGGCCAGGATCTTGAGTTAGTAGTCGGAGGTGCCTAAAATTCCAGCCTGGGTATACACTATCAAATATTTTAATGATTGCAAAATTCGTTTACAGGAACTCAGAGCAAAACAGATCCTGCGAAGCTGTTGATAGAAAAGTTTACACTAATATGAATATATTCCTATTGCTTAAACTACATTATTATGAACATTAGTCAATCTAAAAATCGAAAAACCATTTTGTCCATTTGTTATAACAATCAAAGCATTTGTTAAAGTGCTTTAATTGTAATATATATGCATTTGAGATAAGGTGTAATGTAAAAATGTATTTATTTGTCAATATTGGACAGCTTAAATAAATCTATTGGATTTAAGATGCTTTGATAAAAAAAAAAAAAATAAGTTACCGTAGCAAAACGTGATCAGGCTTATTATGGTCATATTTCATCGTCACCCAGATTATTCAGACATATTGATGAAATCATATTAACTTTTTTGTATTCTAAGAAATGAAAAACATTAAAGAGAATGAAATTAGCGATTAAAATAGCACTCAAATTAATTTAGTGAATGAAATATTTCTGCAAAAACGATCCAAGTTCTATAACTATTTCTTCTATTCTAAGAACTTCCTTCAGAAAATGAATCATTGTCAATTCAATTACATTTTCAGCAGCCTTCAACTGTAAGAAGGGGCTTCATCCCTTATTCTTACCCTTGAAAATGTTTTCCCTTGCTATTTATGTTATTTCATCACAGTTTAAAATTTTATCCCTGACTCATTTGACTACTTAGGGCATTACTGAATCATCTTAAGGGCATTGTTTCATTGAAAAACTAACTTGAATAACAATAGCAGTATGAACTAAATAATAAGTGGAGTCGACCGATCCACTTTGTTGTGAAACATGTGCCCAGCCATCCGCGATAATCGAAATCACCGACCAGGGATGAATATACACTCTTTTTTCCTATATCCCGAGTAACGACCATACGTCCACGCTTTCCGCTTCTCCACTAGATGTATTCAACTTTTTTTTATCCAATTTAACGCCAGATTACCCTCAGCCACGCATATTCCTTGTTTTCATTTGCCTTTTTTTGCCACAAAAATGTTGCAGAAAGCATAAAGTTCCCTTGTGATTTACATTTACACGTTAACTTAATAGCAAATACCTTTATAGATAGAACTTTATTGTTTACAGTCAGAGAAAATTTACATCCTTTTTCGGAAGTAGAAGAAGCTTCAAAATTATTTCCCTCTGTTAAGTTTAGTCTGTTTACCAAACTTTATTACAAACATTTTTCTTTAAACATATTTTAAACTTAATTTAATTGAACAAATTTATTTTCTAAAAGATACGTCTTATAATCGTTCAGAAGTCTCTATTGATATATCAGTTACCGAGAACTTTCTGAATCTCATCACCGATGAAAACTGTTAATGTGATACGATAGAAAAAAAAACTTGTCATACTCCTTAAGTTCCTTGTTGACTTAACGAACAATTTATTCACAGCTTCTTGTTCGATTCTATGTTCGGAAGAATACAAAATAGTTACTGGACAAGAAAATTAAAAGTTTCCGAATGGTTTTTATATAAGTTAGACTGAAGAATCTTTACATTGATATCAATAGATTAATAATAATTTTAAACTCCACCAATGATACTAAAAACTCGAGAAAAACTTTTGTTTGTTACATTACACTTTTATTTATTACACTGCAAATCGTAGTGTTTTCTTTTAATGCACTTAAAGTATTTTGAAGTGACGTCACCCTGAAAGATGGCGATTTATTGACTTTCGAATAGATAGGTTTAAAAATGGCAATAAATCAATATTTTTAACATCCATTATAAAAATTCATAAAGTAATTGATTTTATTTCAATGTAAAAATAAGAATAACCTTCATTCAGTGTGTATTATGAAAATGAGTTATGTTGAATATATAAGACATTTTTTGTGTGAATATAGATTTTTCATAGTCTCTACATACATCAGTATATTTCAAAGCACTCTATAATTTTAAAACTATTAGAGTAAATAATGGCTTCTTATTTGACATGAGTACAAAGTAGCAAGAAAAGTAGATCGAAAATGATAGGTCAAGTAGAATATAATAATTTTATTATTCTATCATTTCCAACAGTATTTTAGGCGTGATAATGAAAATCCGTAATAAGATAGCACGAAGCAATGAATTTTATTATCAGAACATATTCCTGAGTACAAAGAATTAATAATAGCTTCAATATTGATGAAAAGCAAATATGATTGAAAGTACTAAAAATATCTTTCTGATTTAATCATAATTAAATAGAAAGTATCACATGGTAGGATCATTCCTTGAAGAGTTAAAATTTTTAATGAAGTAAAAATTACGAGATCCTATTGAAGTTAAACTAAAATTACAGGGAAGAGAAATCGATGGAGGCATTGCACACATGTTAAGAACAATGACGACAACTTAGAAGACAAAGTTCTGGGGAAATCCTTTCAGGAGCATTAATATCTAAATATGTAAGTGCACTCTCTCGGTATAAATTAAAATGAGAATGCTTATAGTACAATCTAATTTACATGTACCGATATATCTAAGAATGAACTGACTTTCAATCATAAGAAACTCATTAATTAATTTACTCAAGTGAATAGTTAATTAAATTACAACTTAGATATTTACTTGATTATTTTTACGTCTAAATAATCTTCTGAAGATATTTGTTTTGAAATGATTCTATCTAGTTCGGTACAATGGTTGGATCCTCGCTTACATGATACGATTAACGTAAACTAGAATGCTCATCTATGGAGTACGTGCTATCTGTTCTCTAAATATACTTTCTTAGATTATAACTACGGAAGTGGATTGCAATTGACTTCTCGGTCAACTAATCGCGACAGCAAGAGAATATAGAAACTCGGTTACAATCTTATCCAGGAAGGTAAAAAAATTGCACGGGTCAGGAAAAAAAATATTTTTTTTTATCATTCCACTAGTATATTTTTGATTTTTATTTTTTACAAATTTTAAAGCATTTTATTAATTGATTCATGGTAGTTATGACCCAAAAAGTACTTGAAATAATTCGAATTTTAAAAAATTTATTTCCAAATATTTTATTTGGTAATTTATTAAATGAATTTCGTAGAGAAAATTTTTATTTTAAACAAATAAATCTTTAATTATAAAATACGCTAGAAATTTTTTAGTAATTAATTATATTTTACTTTTATATAAACAAAATACTCTGAAAGTAATATTAATATTAAAATTATATATAAGTTTTAAAAAATTTTAGATTTATAGTTATTTCATTATACTCTGTAATATTTCTCATTGAAAAATCTCACCGTAATAAGAAAAGTTTTCCCTTATTATTCCATTAATATAACTTCCACTGTTTTCAATTCCGTTATTACCTTCTGTACATAACAGATGTCCGCTTAATAATTTTTTTTTTTTTTTTAAAGTAATGTTTCTTTTTTCAAAAAATAATTATTATTACATCGTAAACTAAATTTACATATTTACTTCCTCTATATGCAACTAGGAAAATGAGATCAAAAAGAGCCATAAACAAATGTTCTGATGAAATGAATATCGATAGAAATTTTTTTATAAAAATATTTATTTAATTAAATCTAATAATTTAATTTATGAATCAATTTCACAAACATTCATCAAATCGAGAATTGTTCAAAAATTATTGACCGAATTAGACTTTTAATTCAATCATTACCATGGCTTAATTAAACAAGTGCTACATCTTTAAAAACTCTGTTTCATATAGAATAAAATAATAAAGTTACTGAAAAATCAAACGAAATAGAATAGTTAACGGTTTTTTTTTTCATCTGTGAATAATTAAAATATTCCAATACTTCAGTTAAAGTTTTTCCATTAAAAGTCCAGGTCAAAAAGCCTCATCGAAATCGACTATTTTAGAGGATTCGATCGGATTATTCAGAAGACTAAATCGAGGTTCCAGGGAATATTGCCGATGCTACTATCAGTATAAAAGTAACGTATGAGAGTGAATGTGAAATGTAAAGTGACAACCGCACATCCATCATTCGTCCTCTGGTCGACTCCGCACACGCATTTGCTGTACCCACAGCCCACCATCGTTACTCGGTCTGACCGCTAACGGCTATTTCCCCTTGACAGTTCTCGGTCTCCCTCTCTTTCTATTCTCTTACCTTTCACCACAGCTTGACTGTAAGTATGCCAAGTGAGCACCTGACTGTTGACATACCGAAACAAATGACGTGTGATGACAATTCCTGATGGTAAACATCACATAGATCTTCGTGACATCTTCGGTCAGTCAATATTTATTATATGTACCTACAAATACTCGTTATGGAATGTACCCAGTATACTTCAAATTAGAACAAGATAATCAAAAAAAATCGCTACATTATTTCGATACATTTTAAAATATTTTTTTTTAAAACTACGTTTTTATTTGACTTGTGACCACAATATTCCAAGAACTTGAATATTGAGAATTCTCTTAGCAGGAATTAGTTTAATAATTAATTAAACAATTTAAATAATCATAATATATCTTTTATTATTATTGAGATTTAAAAGCATGTCCTTACAAGTCGAAAGGTTCTGGTGAACTAAGACCAGTAATGCTTAGACTACACAATAGTCATCGAGTCCAGATCAGTCCTTAATGTTATTATATAAACAATATACTTAATCTAGGAAAAGTAATAATACTTATCCTAAGACGTATATTTATTATCAGCATAAACATGTGCTATGTCGTTTACACATTAAGAAAAAACAAGTAACCTAATCATTAAATTGAATAAAGTAATGGAAAATTTTGTTCATATTCCAACATTGAATGAATGGACTCTTCATAATCATTTCATTGTAGACAAATTCATCTTTGTCTTCTTAACTTTCCATAGAATGTATTCAATTAAATAGAATTAAAATATTTTATCTCCAGTATTTCCAAAAATGTCTGGAAAAAAGATGATATTTTTTATAACATCTTTGTCTTAGTCATAAACAAAATTTCTAAAAACACATTTTACGACATTATAAATAAAAAAAACTAAATAACTAGCCGAAGGTTTAACAAGCATACCCTCAGGAACAGATGTTTTGTCCGTAACTTCCGGCTTTGACAAAAAGTTGTGCAAAACAACCCTGCTTACGACTGTTCTATTTTGTTTAATAATATACGCACATCCTTTATCGTTTTGTGGTAACCTTTCCATGCTTATACTCAAATTACTGAACCCCTTCCTCTAGTTTCCTGTTTTCCCTATAGCCATTTTTGTTCTCTCATTCAGGTTAATGGTGCATATGGAGTCTACTGGAATTTAATCGTATTGTATTATTAAACCAAAAACGAGATCGAGTGAATTCAGTTACTTCTCCATCGTATGGAGATATTATTACCATTTTATAATTAAACTCTAGAAATTTTAATTTATTCAATCATACAAAATTGAATAAACATGCAGAGTAATCACCATTTATTAGTTATAGTCATATAGATAATATAAAATCAGTATATTTACCTTTTAACATGATTATTTTCTTGTTTTAGTCTACAGTAATAGCGGATATCATCATAAATTAAAGATGTGGCAATCGAATGATCCTAATTTTTTGACAGATCATACACTTCATATTAAAAAGTTAATATTGAATTAAAATGAGCTATACTGACTTGTAATAAAGTAATAAGTTTTCATACCAGAAATTGAATTATTCAATTTCACAAAATAGTTTAATCATAATCTTACAATTTAATGAAGCCTGCAGATGTTCAATCATTCTGACAAAATAGGGTAAACTACCCTACTATCCTAATCTTGACAAGCTCTCCACATATTGACATCTCCAATGTGAAGACCATTAGTTAAAGTGAAGAAAAATAAGTATCAATGATTGGGATAGATTTATCCACTCTTCTTTGCTTTGTGTTTTTCTTTTTATCAAAAGTGTCCTACTAAGCTATTTATTCCAAGCATTTATAGTCTTTATGATTTTTTATAATATTTAATGAAATTTGTGGGCATAAAGAAAAAAAAAAAAATACCTTTTATCTACTTTAATTTCTACTAAAAACATACTTTTATTTTTTAGTCTTTTTCTCTTACCAATTTTGTACTCTTCAACATTACTGTGGACTACTAACTCTACTCTGTTTAATAACTTTACTCGCAAATCTTTTTAATCCTAAATATATGTACTTTACAACAAGTTGAGGTGTGTGAAACTCTTTTTTATAGACTCTTTGCTACACATCTCTTAAACACCACTCGTAAAGTTTTTTTTTTTGTTTTAGTTTTCCAGAAAAATTGAATTACACGTTCTGAAATCAGCAAAAAAAAATTGTCAACTGTTTTTGGTATATCTCTTTGATTTTTCTTGTGATTTTTTCATGGCTCAATAAATAATTTTTCCTATCATCCATCAAATTTTTATTAAACATAAACATTGCCTATATTAAATGATAATTTG
Organism: Chelonus formosanus; assembly: GCA_028641665.1. Classification (NCBI taxonomy): domain Eukaryota; kingdom Metazoa; phylum Arthropoda; class Insecta; order Hymenoptera; family Braconidae; genus Chelonus; species Chelonus formosanus. The sequence continues at coordinate 3,734,022 of CM054006.1, read as the reverse complement.
ATGTAAATTGATGAGTGTTTATATTCAAGAAGAGCTCCTTATCACTTTTGATATTAAATATTGCATCTTATGTCTCTAAATGTCCGTCAAACATTTTTTTATAAATATTTTATCCTCACGAGTGTTGAATGTCATGGCAAAAACTTTATTCATAGGTGTCATGACTTGTCAAATATTCTAGTGTTTGCATATTTAATTATTTATAAAATTTTAATATCATAATTTTGTTTTTACAAAAATCTAATAAAAAATACACAAATCTGAAAGTACTCTCTTGAATTAAATTATTGCATGAACTACTCCCCATTATCTTTCTACCCCACGGTTTCTAGAGAAGTAAAATCAACAAAATGGGCCTTTTATTAGTGTTAGTCATCTACAAATATTTTTTAAAGCCATATACTACCATTTCTTACGTATACACTCAACTTTCCCACTATATAGATAGTCTATTTATCTAACTATGAAAGATCGTTACTGTAAGTAATAATAATAAAAATAGCAAAAATGAGTAAAAGTATGAAACATGAAAAAATATAAAAAAAAAATTAAGATGGAAGATAAAATATTATGAGGTTAAAGACGAGATATATTACAGAACAAGGTCCAAGGGTTATAGATATATATAAAATGATTTACCGAACATAATTTAAACTCCAATGTATCGAGATAATTCAGCTGTGAAGTAAAGGGCTATTGAGATATTTTTAATTTATTTGATGTATACTTTATAGATGTATTTTTTAATTTTTAAAAGCTTGCCAAACATCCATTTTCTAAAAACAATAATGTACGAAACTTTCATGAATACTTGATAGAACAAAAAATGCATGTATCACGTCATGCACAAGAAAGTAGAGGGTAATCTGTCGTGCACTGTCTTTGACAAGAGTTTCGAAACTTTGCAAAGTTCTTACATCAACCACAACTGCAATATCTCTCCTTCTACTGTACCATATATAGTAATCTTTTTTAGTGAAAATCCGTCCAACTCCAATCGACTGAATGATTTCCGAAGGGGCTTTCTATTGTTCTGTCAAACTTCCATTCTTTTTTCTCCAACTGCTCAAATTCTGCTGTCTTGTTTTTATGGTCCAAGAAGTTGATTCATTAAATACAAAAAAAGACATGTACCTAAAAAAAAAAAAAAGTTCGAATCATTGTTGCCGATTAATCTCTTGGAATTATCTTTGATTAGTTGACCTTTTCTATTAAGACATTTCATTGAATTCCTTGATTTGATTCCTTACATTTTTTTGTGCTTGTTCGTAATGCATTTAAGGTGAGAACTGTAATCTCTACTCTTTTTTCTCTGTCATACCATTCGTTTGATCAATTGACATTGATTGAGCGAGTTTATCGTAATGGACTCGCCGAGACACACGAATCGCCTAACTTTCAAGACTCAGTATTTTCACCCTATCTGCTTTCGCAGACCAACCAGAACAAACTTCATCAGTTTGCTAGATTACAGTTACTTTCACAAAAAAAGATATCACTTCACGATCGACAATTTTCTCACGTTCTAAAGCCTTCTAGTTTGTCTACTAAATGCTTGATTTTTTTAAACAATTCCATCAAGCACAATTGTTGATCATTTATATATGACCTTCTTATCTCACTCTTTTCGACCCTCTCAATACCTATAGTATTTTCTCCTCTTTTATTTCTACTCTTTAAATGTACAATAGTTCAACCAGTATTTTTCTCGTTTATGTGCAATTTTTCCGACGAATTTAATAAAGCACAGCTGGGCAATAAATTCAAACGTGCTCGGTTAACTCACACTCATGGATATACCATAAAAAATATAACGAAAAAAATAAAGAGGTACATAATACTTAAGGAAGACGCATTGTTAAAATTTTTCTAATGAATATTAATGAGTGTAAAAGACGATTAAAAAAACACCTACAATCATAAAAGTTATTACAGTTATCAAATAATCAAAAAACTTTAACGATAGCTGTCATTATTAAATAATTTTTTATTTAATTTTATTTATTGAAGAAAAATAAGACTATTAATTCTAACAGTTGGTTAATATAAAATAAGATCTTATTCATCATGCCTATAAATAAAGTTATTCTTAATTGAACAAGCAATATTTTAGTCTCAAATTAACACAAAAATGAAACTTTCCTATATTACTTTAATTTGAACCAACATAATGTAACTTGGTGTATTTACTTCCACTTCGTTTCCGCTTTTGGCTGTAGTAATATCCGAGTTTTACCACGTGACTTCTGTATTTGTCCAACAAACAGCTATGACCGTACGTTAGCCGATTTCGGTGGTAACCCTCAGTAAACAGCGAAATTTCATTTTGTCGACCAACACATCGCGACGCCATTACTTTCACCACGAAACCAAATTAACTGCTACCATAACTTCTCAGCAACAAATAGGTGACTCCTCACTACTCCTTCTTACCGTCATTCTATTCTGGTTCACCTCAAACACATTTCTGTGAAAATTTTTGGTTCATTTCTCATTAAATTTACATTGTGCATATAATAAATTCCTAACCCGTGGCTATTTGCCACATCAATGTTTGTTCTATTATTAAACTTTTTCTCCACTATCAAAAACTTTACGATGACATTCAGGTAATATGTAACAGTAATAAAGGCAACTACACTGGTAAATGAACTTTCATACCACTGAATTATAACTATTATTATTCTAAACTCAAATCGACACACTACTAATCATTTAACATCTCGAAACTCAAATAATACTATATTTTATTAAATCCTAGTATATTATATTACTTCATTAATAAAAAATCGCAAAATTCAAGTTAATCAAGACTGTGTAATAGTTAAAATATTACTATTTACCATTTTGGAGTCTTTAATTTGGTTTATTCACTGGAAAAGTAGTCAGATAAGACACATTTTTAAACTGTTTGGAATACTATAAGAAATGCCAATAAAAATCTGATCGAAATTGGTTCTATCGAATAAAAAGCGAGCAAACAAACAAACAGACAGGTATCAAAGTTTTATTTATAGCTTGAAAAATCAGTCGTAAAATACAGGAAAAAGTTAAATGTGATAGAATCAGTGTACCACATTCTTGTGATTTACATAGAAAAGTTTCTTGGTATCATTACTGATTTATTTGAGAGATGATAATACAGTGGCTAAGTTCATGTGGGTTCAACCATACATCAAACTAACAGGAGTTTAATAAATATCAAGTTAATACTGTTTGAGTAAACTTGAAGTAAACAGATAAAAATACTTAATCAATCGAAAAAAATTAGCACATCAATAAATATTGGTATACCGTGCATCATTTTTTATTTAAGTAAATTTAGATAAATAACAGGATAACGTATTCCCTTTAAAACGTATAGATTTTATTGAACAACTAGTTTCCACATATTTTGTCGACATGTCAACAACTTAGATAACTCGATACATTCTCAAAAAGGTTGGGAGCAAAGCCTAGGCATCATAGGATGGAGATGTATACAAATGTCATACTGTGTTGCGTTGGTTGATATGCAGGGATATGGAAGACGTGTATGTACACAGAAATGATACAAGCCGACGCAAATAGCATTGCCGTATTTGCCAGAGCGAACTAACAGGAAGGTAAACTTTATGAATACCACACATAATCCTATAAGACTTATATGTGTATCATTTTGAAGAAGAGGTATAAAAGAAATATAGCAAATAACAGATAGCTTTATTTATGGACACATTTTGCTAAAGTCATCAAGCATTAATGTCACGAGTCTTATATTTTATTTATTATTAAATAAAATTACAGGTTAATTATCCTGAACAGTGAAATATGATCGAGTAAATCATGTTTATTATTTGCTTAAATACAATGTTGTGTATTGCGTTCATAAAAACAAGAGAGGGTTTATATTTTTATTTTTGGTTAATTCCCATTTACCTAAATATAATTTCTAGTGAAAAAAAGAGGGAAATCATTTTGAAAATGATGCAATTTATTTTTACATAGTAAAATAGTCAAGCCAACAATAGAAATATGTTTTAAAAAAATACTTTTTAAATAACAAACAATATTAAAGTATTTTTTCATGTAGGGAAATTTAATTTCAATTTGTGAAGTTGTTGCGACATGTGATGCATTAATAAAAAGGGTGTGCTGACATTTTTATTGTGAATAATGTTCCAGTCTAAACATAATTATCTGCTTTATTGAACGAGTCAACTCTTCACACTATTTTGAAACCTACACCAGCCGACAGACTTTTATCATTGAGTTATTTATTTATACTTTCAACAAGGATGTCACTGCTGACGTTGTTCTGTAACCTTTTTTTAAAGCTCATGCGAAGTTGTAATGTTCTCAAAGTTCACAGGACTTCTTTAGAACAATACAAACTAGTGGGTAGTAACATAGAGTAGAATTATTCATGAGATACTATCTCACAAGTGTCATAGAGAGCAAAGGTTAGATAGTTTAACATATTGATGTTTAAGTACAGATTATAATCACTCAAAGGAGACGTTTAAATAATTAAAACATTGAACCTTTCTTATATAAAACAATACCTAAACAAATAAACATTGTTTATATTCAAGATCTCTTTGTTAATCATGATGATATATTACTAAATGCAGATCAAATTGTAGCAGATATTTGCTTCTTTTTATCTACGTTATAATATTTCAAAGTCATATCATATGATGTATAAAAATGCTCCTCATGGACAATAAAATAAATCTATGTTTACTCAGTCTCAACGCGTATAGAAAAATTTCACTCCCTAAACGTTCAGTGCATGTTCCACAGTGGGGAAGTTCCCCGAGAACCCTTTGGAGTACTATGAGGAACAAAATTGTTTTTTTTTTTTTAATTTTTCCCTGTCCACTCCGAACGTACTTCAACTTGGTTTTCTGCTAATTACTCAGGATCTATGAGGCCTATATAGACAATAAGGATATCAATGGATTCGTAAGAACGAGATCTTTTTATTGCACTAGTAAAAAAAATTATTGGAACATAATTTGTGCAAAAATTTTTGCAAAGTTCCAGTTTTACCCCATTTTAAGGGTGAAATAATTGATTTTTTATATATTTGACCTGATTTCGCATTTCTACGCATCAAGACGAAGAGAATGAGTGGTCGATCATCAAAATCGGACAACTTTGATTTTTCGACCCAAAAAAATGGCAAGTGGTACCCCTTTCCATTTTTTTTGGCCAAAAAATAAAAGTACTCCGATTTTAATGATCGAGGACTCATTCTCTTCGTCTTGATGTGTAGAAATGCGAAATCGTGGCACAGCTTAAGAAAATTCATTCTAACACCCTCAAAGAGGGGTAAAACTGGATACAAATTACCAAACATCATCTCGTTGACTTTAAACCTTTGTAACTCCTGAACGGACAGTCCAATAATCTTTTTCTTGGACGTTTTTGAAACCTTAGAATCTGAACTATCTAACTATATCCATAGATTTATTCGAAAAAATTTGTTTCACCCTTAAAATAGCCAAAATATAAAAAAAAGTCACATTTTTTTGGGAGTTTGTCAATTATTTTTGCGATTTTAAGGGTGAAATAAATTTTTCTAGTACTTTTTATGGATATATATGTTTAGCTTAGATTCTGAAGTTTCTAAATAGCTCTTGAAAACCGTTTTTGGACTGTCCATTCACAAGTTATAACGATTCAAAGCCAAAAAGTAGATGATTTTTTACTCTTACTTCGACTTCAAACCTCTATAACTCATGAACGGACAGTCCAAAAACGGTTTTCAAGAGCTATTTAGAAACTTCAGAATCTAAGCTAAACATATATATCCATAAAAAGTACTAGAAAAATTTATTTCACCCTTAAAATCGCAAAAATAATTGACAAACTCCCAAAAAAATGTGACTTTTTTTTATATTTTGGCTATTTTAAGGGTGAAACAAATTTTTTCGAATAAATCTATGGATATAGTTAGATAGTTCAGATTCTAAGGTTTCAAAAACGTCCAAGAAAAAGATTATTGGACTGTCCGTTCAGGAGTTACAAAGGTTTAAAGTCAAAGAGATGATGTTTGGTAATTTGTATCCAGTTTTACCCCTCTTTGAGGGTGTTAGAATGAATTTTCTTAAGCTGTGCCACGATTTCGCATTTCTACACATCAAGACGAAGAGAATGAGTCCTCGATCATTAAAATCGGAGTACTTTTATTTTTTGGCCAAAAAAAATGGAAAGGGGTACCACTTGCCATTTTTTTGGGTCGAAAAATCAAAGTTGTCCGATTTTGATGATCGACCACTCATTCTCTTCGTCTTGATGCGTAGAAATGCGAAATCAGGTCAAATATATAAAAAATCAATTATTTCCCCCTTAAAATGGGGTAAAACTGGAACTTTGCAAAAATTTTTGCACAAATTATGTTCCAATAATTTTTTTTACTAGTGCAATAAAAAGATCTCGTTCTTACGAATCCATTGATATCCTTATTGTCTATATAGACCTCATAGATCCTGAAATTTTTCTATACGGGAATTTTAAACTTTAAATTATTTCTTGAGAAGCAGTATATAGTAGACTGGTTCAAGAACACCATAAGTTTGTCAACAATAGAATAAATTATCAGAAAAAATCTTCTATAGCATGAAATAAGTTGAAGTTTTGTGTATAGTTTTCTGGATATTCAAGAAATGAATGCCTTCATTTTTAGTTTAATTTGAAACACTTCTTTTATTTCCCTTCATGAGTCATGCTGATGTATATATAATGACCTAAATCTTATTTAACTTACTTGAGCTCATCAAAATTTCGATCAACCATGAATATTGAGGTAATTATGTAGTGATCTAAATCGCGATATATGGAGTGAGCAATTTCAAGAGAAGCTTATACAAAATTGTTACTAAAATATTAATTAATAAAATGATCGAATATTTTAGTTATGACCTCTTTAATCAAATATAATCTAATAAGTGTCATTACATGTTTAATTTAGTGTGTCTATGTAAAGAATCCAACCAATCCTATTTATATCTACTTTATCGATATGCTTTGAGGTAAGTTACATTTGATAAAATTTCAAGTAAAATGCATTGAACTAGTGGTGAATTATTTACAAAAAAAACTTCCGACAAGAAGTTTCAAGCCTTAGCCCCAAGGGTCAGACGACTCACATCTTATTGAACTTAGCTTAGTTTGAAAACTTTTAACCCTCTTTCACCATCTAGTCTTCCATTTCATCGAAGCTAAACTCTTCGAATTATTCCTACTCGATTTATTACAATGAGTTTTTAATTTTTCTTCACTCTTTAAATAGACAGCAATAATTTGCATAAAAAATTCATGAAAATAATAAAAAAAAATTTTTTAATAATCATAGATGAAAATACAAATGATAGCTTGAAAAAAATACTCTCACTCTACGAAACAATTGAAAAAGAAAAAATTCAAATAAAGAAATAACGACGAAAAAATTTTATTGTAAGGAACGTAGAGAATATTGATACAATGAAGAGTGAAAAAGGTAAAAACGAATAAGATCATAGATAGAAAACAAAAAGGTGTGACGCATTTCTCAGCTGGTCGCTCTAGACTGTTCGTATCACTACTTTACACTAGACCGCCCACCAAAAATAAGGGAGGATGAATCCCACCCTAAATGACTCCCTTCTCTTCTACCTCTTTGTCTATCCATGACTAAAGTTACCGAGTTGGTCAATGACCCTAGTAGAAAGATGCGCACTAAATGGATACATCTAGTTGTCACAGAATATCTAATGACGTTACTGAGCTTTCAAGTGTTACAATAAAAAAAAAATTACTGTTCCTAATAAAATAAACTTAATATAGAATTGATGAATACTGTTATAAAATTGGTATGGAGTTAGACAAATACTTTTTTCTGTCATTTTAAAGGTGTAATTTTATAGATGACTTTTGAGACTAACAAAATAAGTTAAGTTGGAGCTTGATCTAAGCTAGGATAGGAAAAGAAAAGTGAAACTCGTTATGATGTAAATTTGGTATAAATTTGACAGAATCCTGCATTAATCTACCTAGATTGTAGTCATGTAATAAAAAATTCATCTCGAAAATAGGAGAAGAGAAGTGATGTTAATGAATAGCATAGAGTAGATTACGCTAATATGGAATACAATAGTGTTTGAATAATCAAGATCTGTGCTTGCATTCTAAGTAGTAGAGACCATTTGTTGTCAGGCAAGTTAGAATGAGTATCAATTGTCATGATACTGTTACCAACGTCATTTCAAATAATTCATTTCTATTGCTGTCATTTCTTTAATAGATCAAATTATTGAATAATGAAACTCAAGTTTAATTAGAAAATTCATCGTATTTTTTAATAACACATTCAATAATTCTAAGAGATTGATTTTCATATTCAGAAAATTTTCTCAACGCAAAGATTAATAGTTGTATGGACATAGCAGATATTACGAGGAAAAAACGATTGAAATGGTGACTTTGAGTTTCTTATTGGTCTAAAGTGAAAAATCCAAGGGGAATATGAAGATACGAGGAAGGCGTGGTGAGATTGCACTACTGAGAATGCCCAAGAATCGTAAAAACCCAGTCTGTTTTCCTCTGAGTCTTAAACTACGATTCTTTCTAAGCTTATGGACGGCCATTTTCAAACAAACATGTCACACTTTTTCATCGACACAATTTCAGTTCACAAAGAAAATGCGAATGCACTAGGGTTCAACGAGGCATGTCCGTATCGATATCCAACTCTTACAGTCTCGCATTCACTTTTTAGAAGGAAATGTCTTCCAAAGTTTTCCTCAAACTACGGATCATTTATTTCCTCTTCAATGTTTTTTTCCTTTTTCCCACAGATGAATTATACTTCTTCAATTTCAGTCAGCATATTTTTTTTTTTTTATATTCATTAAATAATTCAAAAGTTTTATCTCGATTCCTTAATACGATTTTATTTTATTTTTTTTTTTGCTAGAAACTGCACTTTGTATCTTCTTGTTCAGCTGTTTTTATTTTCTTTTATTCTATTTTTATCTTCGATACTTTAATCAACACTTCATTGATTATGTATTTTTTTCCTTATGAGATATCGAGAATTACTGATTAATATTTTAGAAATACGTTTGATAAGTAATCAATCATCATTTTTTATAGCATATTTTTAAATTATAAATTAAAATTTTCATTCCTTCAACTTCATTTTTCGTCCTTTTTAATCCAACTTTAATTTTTGTGACATTTATTCGATTTGCCTCGTTCTTCACGACTATTTCTTTTCTCTCCACTTCCATCATCCTTTGCTAATTATAAAAATGGTCAATTTTCTTTTTTTCAAACTAAATCCAGCTGCAATATGATCTTTTCTATCAAATTTTTTTTTCCATTATCATAAGTCAACAAGAATGATGATATTATTTTTATCTATCGAACATAATATCTAAAAAATACAAAAAAGATTATGATAATAAATTAAAATATCTTCATAAATAATTATAAAACTATTGTTTCTATCTTAATCTCATTATGTTAATCATATCTCACGTACAAATGTTTAAATACGCGTAAACTTATCAAAGGAATATATACGATGATATCATCATTAATAAAGTTAATAACAAGACTTACTTGATAATTAAATTAAACTGCGGTTGCAAGTTTCGTCTGTATAGTCGATAATTAAATTAAGGATAATTTCTTAATTACCCAACGTTTATTCTTACGTAATCCCCAAAGAATAATTACTTTTCACTTCTTTAAAGTTTTGTTGTTTAATAAACTATGTCATATTGTGTGAATAACACCCAATACTAAAGTATTAAATAGTTTAAATACAAAAACTGACAACATTGCCATAAATATTCTATACCTTAAATAACACGTAAATACAAAGACGATACAAAAGCTTGCTAGTATAGTAAAAGTAAGTAAACCGCATGTTTCCTACAAACGCTTACGAGAAGGGTAGTTAGAAACGAAAACTATGCTCATATATCATCATACCCGGAATTCACAGCTCGCCAGTGACTTAGTAGCGATTTGGCTCGTGAAACAAATCTTCCCTTACAAGACCCACAAGATGTAGTAGTGCTTTTCATCTTTACTTATCATTTTTTTTTAAACGTCAGCCACGAATTTAAAGATTTTAAATAAATGTTTTTAAAAAATGCATAAAGTGGAGAAGAATGTCAAAAAGAGTTCTTTTAAATGAATATTGAAAGTGTTGAAATTAAATAATTACTCTCGCTTCATTTAATCCTACAACGAGGATGATTCGCAATATTAATTGGAAGCGGAGGAAGGTATATCGAGTCGTTTTAACAATATTTTGACAGGAAGTTGACTGTATTGAGTAGTCAGTGAACTAAATAATTTAAAATGAATAATTGTTTGCTGATTCTCTTTTTTAATTGCAAAAATAGTTGATGTTATTTTATATTTACAGCATTTAGATAATATTTTATCATTTCGAGGATAATTTAAGATCCGTTTAAAATATTCTAGTGCACTGTTATTGTAAATCCTACTAAAGTCTATTTTTTCAAAGCTTCGATTTGTGATGTGAAAGACTGATCAGTTGTGTTAAGCCGATGATTTATATCGTGACCCAAAAATCATAGCATTGAGTAAAAAAAGTTTGAAATTTTTTCCAATAGTTATATGTTTATTTTTTTCTACCCTTGGGAGCTTCGTGTAATCTACTTTCCCCATTTTTGTGTAAAAAGTTTCCTTTTTTTTTTGATAAAATCAAAAATAGAATTATCGGATCGATTTACAATAATGCGTAATAATAAAACAATTATTTGAAAGAGACGAAAGATAAATTATATTTAATTCCAGTGATCAAATTAAGTTTATTTTTATGCCCCTATGTCAACCTGTGTTAACAAAAAAGATCAAAATTGGGTCTATTTTAATCGAATAATTTTTTTAGAGCATTTGTAAATAAAATAAACTATATTTGTACATTTTGATTTCAGTGGAAATTGAAGATGAATCTAAACGACAGTGATAGGTTGAAAAATGAAATGATTTCTGACAATTAAAAAAAGTTTATGTGCGAAGTATTATGTAGTAATAAAAATAAATCTTAATTATTAAAAATCTTTGATCAAAAATTAAAAAATAATTCAAAGCAGAGAAATGTACATTTTAAGCAGTAAAATAATTGTTAGGAAAAAAAACGTATTACAGAATAATCGCACAAATTTTCCAGCTTGCTTCCTTCCAAATGATCAACAATTAGAAATGAATTTTTTCTCATTTCCTTTTGTTAATTGCACCTCGCACTTACTGTCGAGAGATTTCACACGTCTAAATTGCGCGAGGTATTACTACTATTCTCCAATCTCAACTATCCGACATTTTCCTTCTCGTATATTCTACAACGTAGTTATTTCACTCTCTAACATTTCGTTGCTGTTGTCGTTGTCGCATTGCATACGACGAAACAATTACCAAGTTTCTATTGGCAATTCGAAACTGCGAAAGCCGTGAAGCTCGTCTAGAAAATATTGCTGCAGGACTTTGTAATCTGTCTTTCTCTCCCTTACTCTCCACCACTTTAAAGCAACCAAGCTTTCTCCAATTCCACTTCCTCTTTCTCCAGTAGTTTTCACATTTCTCTCCCTTACGGGATTTACCCTCGGCCTTTCTGCCCCTAATTACCGACATAAAGCAATCTTCTACCATCGTGCTTTTCACAACCGAACACTCTTGGTTTACATTTTTTTACCTTTATACTTTTCTATATATAACATTTTGCATTACCTCATTAGTAAACACTTCCTTTACTGTTTATTCTATAACTCTTGACACTATTTTTCAATAACAATTTTCTTTGATTATCTTTTATTAGTATGGCTTCTCTTTTGAATAATTTATCTTTTTTTTTTCTTAATTTTATGCAAACTTTTATTCACAACTTTGGAAACTCACTATAAAAACATCTCCTCTAACTTTGAAAAAATTCTCAACATTATCTAAGTTTGTTATGTAATATACAATTTTTTGAATAGAAAATTTTTTAAATCGGGTCAAGCGATGTAATGTGACCTTTTTTTTTATATAAACAACAAATTGTCTATTGAATATCATTGCATTACAGTTTTATAAATTTTAAAAATAATAAAAAATTTAATCTATTGTAAAAGAATAACTAAAAGATTACTATAAATTACAATAAAAAACAACTGCGTATAGATTTATTATAAATATAATATTTATTTAACATGATTTTATAAATAACTTCTTTTATTTGTTGCAACATATTATATATATATATATATATTTTTAATCTTCCAAGAGTATCGTGTACGATAAAAATATTCTATCATAATTATCTCTCAAGAACCTTAAAAATAAAATTATAAATATAATAATGGAGACGATATGAAATCATTTTAACATCAATATTCTTAAGTTTTTTTTTATTTATAACAAACTCGGGATAAAAAAAGAAAAAACTTGATCAATTACGATCAAAATTCCATATTTCTCGACTACTTTTAACTTATCAACTTGTCATCTCATAAATAAAATCACTTAAGATTCTATTCGGTTGAGATAAAATTATGATGATGTCACATAAGATGACAAAAGCTTTATGTGATAATATCTTGAGAACTATTTAAACAATTTTATATATCATCCTTCCTATTTTCAGGAAGTACTTTGAGTTTAACAACCCGAGAACAAAAGAATAATAACATTTATCAGAAAACTAAATTATTTTAATCTCCATCAATTATTTGGACTTATTATATTCGAAGCTTCCAATGTTATTTTTAAAGTAGAAAGTTTATAAAACATAATTGGTGTGAAAATAATAAGAAAATAAAATGACTTTAAGTGCTTTTCATTCACATATATTTTCACAAAAATATCGAATAGTCTGTAAAATGTGTGATAGTCGTGGATAAGATGAACGATGAAAGACGTGAAAAACGTGAGGATAGAAAAGGACGAGGGAAAAAAGAAATACGATAACAAGTTACACACGTGCTTTGAGTTTTTCTGTACAGCGAGCAATTCTAAATATTTTCGTACTGGCAATTCCGCCCATGTATTTTATTTATTCTGAGCCCTTTGAATGAACAGGCTTTCTGCACTTTGAACACCTATGCAGCTTTTATCCTTCCTTTTGATTTCATTTATTTATTCTGTTATTGTGTTTTTTTTTTCTCTCCATTACCTATATTTTACAAGAATGTATTCAAGGTTTTATAGAGCTAAAATTTTTTAAAAGTATTTTTAAACTGTTTACATCAAAAAAGTTAACAAAAAAAAAAACATTAACAATATCAAATACCTATATTCATTGTATTCGTGGGCTTAAGTTGATTTTTGTTTTTTTTATTTTGTGAGAATCCGAAAAAAAACGTTGACTTTTGTTTAAATTAGAAAAAAGATTAAATTTTACTTTGCTGTTTTAAATGCGATACAACTTAATCCATTCAAAGAGGATAGAAAAAGTAAATGCAGACCATCCGCGTAGTAGAAAGGATGATACCCAACAGTTTAGTGAAACCGTCGCATAAGTCCACTCGGAGTTCGTACAGGTCAGCCATTCGATATTTGGCTGTTTGCCCAAGCCATTAATCCTTGAATGTATTCTGTCAAACTGACGTGCTATCGTAGAAAATAAAAGGAATTATAGATATATACTCTGCTTTCCACGATCATTTCTCGCATAGTGAACCTCAAACAAGTGTATACTTTATAACATCATTCATTGTTCAAAAGTTTGTTTAAAATTTATCATACTGTTATCAGTTGTATTCTACTTGTAACATTTTTTACATTTTTTTTTAGTTACAAACACAATGGTATGTATTCTTACTTTGTATATAATGTGAAAAAAATTACATTTAGTGTAATGAGATGACTCTTGATGGAAAAAACTTTTTTCAACTAATTCTTTTACAAGAAATTCAAATTACATTTATTTAGATTAATAAAAATATTAATATTATAGACTTGATATCGCTTTTAGAAATATTGAAAAATAGCATTTAACACAATATTATTTCTCGCGTGAATTCAAGCATTTTTATGTAAGTGGTTACCTTATGCAAACACTAAATTTACATTCATAAGTAATATCAAACCGTCAGTCTCGTCTTTTTACATATTTCAGGTAACACGCAATTTTCAGGCGATGCTTGTAATAAGAACTATGGATACTCAATTATTTTGATGGTACTGAGAAAGTAGTTCATTACTTTTATTAGAGGCATTTCTTTTATACTATTTCTTTTTTTCGTTTCAACTTCCTCCCATTAAAAGTAGGAAGGAAATAATTGTAATGAATGGAAATATTGAAGTTTTTTTTACACAAAAAGTTATTTGATGTATATAAAAACGAGTCATTTATTATTTCGCTGTATTAATATTACAATTAATTTTTACTTTCGAATACATCTTCTAGTAGGAATATACAACAGGCCCATCATTGGGACTGGTATGAAGTTATCATCCAGTGATGGTTCTGTACTTAACTTTAACTAGATGATAACTTCAATTACTAGCGAGTCCAATACATATTCTACTAGGGTTGTTATTGTATTTCTCAATATACATTTACAAAGACATATAAGTCCTTCAATTGATTGTTTTAACTTTAAGTAAAAGTCAATAGTCAATTGGATACAGAACATAAGCGCATTTACGTTTAGAGCACTTTCATGTACCAAAAAGTTATACGAAACCGGAAAAGCAAGTAAATCCCTGATCAAAAAGAATAGTAGATTAAAATAGTATTAGTGCTTTATGCGATGTTTAATCAACGAACATAACGATAAGACACCCAAACAAAAATTATTTAAGTTAATATTCATTGTTACGTCAAGTACCACACAGTGTCTAAAGGTAATGTTATTTTTTTCCAAGAAAAATAGCTAGCATTGAAATTAGTAGTTCAACATATAATGAAGAATAATTTTGATATTAACTGATACAACCGGAAACTCCAGTGAGCCTAAATTTTATAACAACGTTTGATAATGTTAACATTCCTAAGGTATTAAGGGTTTTCATTTCCAGAACATAAATAACTGAAATTTCAAGTGGTTTGTAAAAGTTTGATTAATATTTGATATCGAATACTTCCTTCTAAGCTTATTCAATGAATGTTTAATACTCACTTCGAAAGTTTTTGTTAATAATTTTCATTATTAATTAATTCAGAGCATGTGGATTATTTCGGCTTATTAGACGATGGTCAAATCAATTTTTTATGAATAATTTTAATGTTCATATCTTTAATAGGTATTTGTTTTCGGAAAACAATTTAATTGATTTAATAATCGATTTTTATCTGTTTTGTAATAATAATCATAGAAACCCTGAATAAAATTAATATTTTATGTACAAATTAATGAATCTAGAGTATATGTTATTTTTATGCTGATAAAATTACTGAGAATGTGCTAGCATAAAATTGATATAATATTTAACGTTATCAACACAATTTACTTTTTTCCACAGTTCAATCACGTTTTTTGCTGTGCAGCGTGTCAGCTGGTACTGAATTTAATAATAGAATAATAAAATTACACGCGCAAGGTGCGAGTTAAGTTAAAAAAAAAAAAAAGAGGAAAATAGAATGGAAGCGAATTTAATTCATACGTATTTCTTTATAACAATTGCATTTTTAGTAAATGATAAAAAAAAAATGTTAGAAAAAGAAAAAAAAAGCGACGCAGCCGGCGTGCATTTTTTTCTGAACGAATTTAGAGTATATAGAAGACAAGAAAGATGAAAAAGAAAAAAGACTATGAAGAGAATAAAAAAAAACCATCCGCGGTTTTACCACGAGTTACATAATAGTTAGACTCCCTGCTACTTTTTCACAATAGGCAGAGAAGAGTCAACCTAATAACTATGACCAAGCACAAGGAATAAATTTTTCTCTCAGTTCGTTACAAAATGGACGATTTTTGATTATATTCTCTTTTATCTAGTCTCTTAAATAACTTCAGCTGGTACTTAAACTCTTCAGTCTGTGAAGTAATTCTCAATAAAGAAAAAAGGTAGAAAATATTACTATTCACATTCTTTCTTTATAAATCACATGAAATCCTTAATTAAATTTTTACGATACGTTTTACGAGAATATTACGACATTCATGACAAGTGATGTTGCAAAATCACATAATTATAATGACACACAAAGAACGTTATTAAAGTATAATAATTATGTTGGAATTAATTAAATTTTTTTTACATTTAATATGTATTTATTCTCATTCAATTTTAAAAAACATTTCATAATAAAAATTACTGTAAAAAACGTAAAGAATTGATATTTCAATTTGATGAAAAATAATTTAATTGTATTTCATTGAATTAAATAATTGTTGAGTATAAAGAATATTGTGAGGTAGAAATCATTTATTAAAATAAAATTTATCATATTTTCAAACGTTACAAATTTTAATAAAATAAAATAAAAAATTTCAGTGAAATAATTGATGTTTGTTTCGACAAACATTCTATTTTTTATTTATTGTTTAATAATATATTATGAAGTACTTGATTATTGGAGGAATTAACGTTATAATGATGTGAAAAATATATATAAAGAAGACAACCTTAGTACAGTTGTGAAAGTCGAAAAATATTACTCGGAGCAAAAACAGTCATTTTTACCGCAGCATCAATTCCCAAAGGAAAAATGAAATTCACTAAATCCCTAAAGCCCAGTACAAATATCCAGTAAATCAGACTTCCTTTTTACTATCATCCCTCTCTAGTTCTTATTAACATTTCCACTCTTCCATATAATTATTATGCATTGCTATGCAAATAGATTGACATTTAATGAACCCCTGGTAACCAGTTTGTAGTAGATGGGATGTAGGTAGGTAGACAAAACTCGGGCTCAATTTCCAGTGTAAAACCGAATGAAAAAGCATCCACGTAAAATTGTTACATGCTGTCGCATTGAGCAAGCTGAAATGTCACCAAACTAAACTCAGTGAAAAGGGAGAATTGAAAGAGTGAGGGGCGAAAAAACATGGAAACAAAAACGCTTTTGCACTCTTGCTATCCTCCAATTAGCGGCATCGAGGCATGTCCGAGCTTAATTTTCATGTATGCACATGTGTACAATCATAGTATAAATTTTCTCGTTACACTGTGACTCTGGCTCTCACAAACAATCATTCTAGATAAAAATAAACCAAATTGTAAAAATCAAATCGAATTCCCAATAGCATGAACAGAAAATAAACGAGAGTGTAATTCAACCCAAGCATTTGTGTACATTTTGTGAATGTCCAATAAGAGGAAGGTTCCTCTGACAAAAAATTATGGATACCCAAGAGGATAAAAGCCGAGAACGATCTTCAAGCCGTTAAATTTTATGATCCTAACGACGCCCCTATCGTTTTCCGTGTCATACCAATATTCCTGCATTTTCAAAGTACCACATCGCAAGTTACGAACTACTCGGCGATGTTATCAACCATACCACGCTTCTGTAGTTCAAAAAAAAAGTAGTGAAATATTCCAATTGTGGGCAGCCAAATGTAGAATAGCGCATTGAGAAAAATGCAGAGGAAAAGTGAGATAAATTTCCTACTGAATATTCGAAAAAAAGCCAGCTTTACTTTCATTATAAATATCTTCAGTGAAAAGAATTCGTATTAATTCAAATTCATTTCCAGAAGAATAAATTCATTTAAAAAACTTTTACATAATCTAGTCCATACACGTAATTAAGCATTTTACTCATTCATTCCATAAAAGTTATTATAATATCCTTATCTACATCCACTTTTAACATATGTATCTTTTGTATACCTGTAATTTACTCTGAGTTTATGAAACTACAATTCTAACATTTATTATAAAAATTTTTTAAAAATTCCTTCCAATTTGTCGATTTTAATGTGTATTTATGCTTTATATTACATTACTCTTCTTGCCTATATTTATGTATTCAACAGGATTTATCAAGTTTCCTCAACTATATTCAAAGATCATTTCCATTTTCATATGAATGTATTTACATATTTTCTAGTACTTTTGTAAATTGTTTATTTTTCTTAGCATCATATAATATTTAGACATTGAGTGATTCCATCTCTATCTGGAATAAAAAACTTTATTTCTCCTCCAGTTAAAGAATAACCTAATGGATACCAGTATTGTTTTTCAGATTATCTGATTATCATGCCATCAATACCTCACCATGCATGAACTTGAACATCTATCAGTGCACTGATTAATTTTTTATATTTATATAATTCTATGAAAAAAAAAAAACATCATTTCCTGATTTTCCAATATCAGTAGTATGCTTGGATATTTGTATAAAACTTTTCTGATCAAAAAAGAATTTCATCATTATTTTTATCTTAACAAAACCACCAGCTTTATCACTTCTATTGTATTAATATTGCTGTCTACTGTCTTGTTAAACTAGTCGTGACAACAAATATCAACACTAGTTTCTATTCTTCAAGTTCCACCCCAAACAGATAGTCATGGTCAATGTGCCATGAAACGCATTGTAGCGTTAATCGTCTCTTTTACGGCTTATAAAGTTGTAATAGTAAGTGGACATCACTAAAAAAAATATCTAACTAGACTATAACAATCCTTAGTAGAGTCATAACAACTCCATTTCTACCTCTATCAGCTACATCATTTTTTTAAGGATTTACTACTCATAACATCATAAATTACTATTTAAATACCTCAGTAAAAATACAATCACATACGTACTTGGTTTGAAAGATGGTTCTCGTGAATTTCAAGAGTAGGGAAATAAAAATAAAAATTTGTTAACAATCACATTTTTATTGTCTATATACAAACACCAACATATCGAGAATTCGATTCGATATCAGTCAGTGAAAGTCATAAAATTATTTTTAAACATTAAAGTCATTCTTTCTTTTCTCTTTTTTCCATTATATACAACTTTCTTGAACACGTAAACTTTTTGTATAAATGTCATGAACACGATGCACTGGCAAAGTACTTGGGCGGATGGGATTTGTCACATCAGATCGATCAACATAACTATTAGGATAAATCCACGTATCTTTACCATGAAGCACAGTTGCTGGAGATGGATAATCAAGATCTTCCAAATGATCATCAAAATCTTTCGTTTCTTCTGCTTTTAGTGAGTAGGTGGCATTGAAACGAATCTCTGGTCGTTTTTCTAATTTACTTGGTATTAAATCAGGATTTTCATCTGTTTCTAGGATACCTTTTTTAATGTCCTTTGTTAGGTGAGATATAGGCTTAGAAATATCTTTAACACTCTTACATTCCACATCTTTGCCAAATGTCGACAACGTTTGATTACCATGATTGTCTTTGTCTTCACAATGCACTACATGTGTTTGGGTTTTGATTGGAGGCATTGGATGATTACGACGGTATAAAGTGAGAGTAATTCCTACCACTAAAATACAAACTGCTGTTATACCACCAGCAAAACAAGCAACCAGCAAACTGTAGTCACCCGTTTTATCCGAGCCTCGACCTGTAATAACAGTGTGAGAAATAAAGAAAATGTATCAGAGATCCAAAGTTGAGTCTATAAAAATATTTTTATGCTTCTATAATATTTTATACTCTTTTTAGTACATAGTTTGGCTTATTACGATAGCCGATTTTCATTTTCAAGATTACTCTTATCAATTCAGTCTTTTCAAATAAATCAGTAAATTTTCATGATGAATTAAGGACTCTCAAGTACTTAATTATAATAGTCATTATTCAACATCAATTTTTCGTAAACTAATTTTAATTATTTGTGAAAAAAAAAAAATGTTTCGTAAAATACAATCAAAAATAATATTGATAAGAAAAAATAAGTGCATTTGTAATATAACAATGTGAATAAAAAAAAAAAAGAATTACAAAATTTGATTTGAGACTATCGTATGTACCATTGAGTTCAAACATCTAGGATATTTCTTGTCGACAATTTTTTTTCCTCATCGTTATTGCAAAAAGAACATGGCATTTTTCCAACCAGAATTGAAATGATTTTCAATACAATATAGTTCTAAAGCGTGAGAGTCGATATTTTATTGAAATCTTGAATTCAGTATAAAGTTATACATTCAATTGTGTAATTGCATGTTACTATTCCGCAGTACATTTCAAATAATAATGCTCCAACGTTATATAAATTGATTTATAATAATCTTAAGCAGCTAAAATATTAAATGAGAAAGTCGTCACGATGGAAGTAATTTTTCCAGGACAAAAGATGAAAAAAAAAAAATTAAATCTTTATAGGAACCAACATAAACCATAAAAAATCTAGAAAGATGAAAGACTTATAACTACCAATGCTGCTAAATCTCCAAGCATTAGTTATTTAATTATATTTCATGCAATTCTGTATCTTAACGACAAAAGAATTCATTATAATAACAGCTTGGTTCTAAAAACTAATATTTTTTTTATTTATTATAAGTAAATAGTATCATTAAAATATTGTACTATTCATTAACTGCCAAGATAATTAAAAAAATAATTGAATCATCAAAAGAGTTTAAAATTCTTGAAAAAACTTCCAGAGATTTTGTTTACATTATCAATAAAAGCATCTTGGAAAGTAATGCAGTTACATAAATTTCATGGATTTCAATTCCAAACTTACCAGTCGTGTACATGGCTACTCCTTTTAACGTAATTGATTCCAAAACTACAGGATCACTTTTCCCTTTGGCATTTACTGCATAAAGCAATAATCTATAATTCCGACCAGGTTCTAGATTAGGTACATCAAAGACTGGACCTTGTTGTGAAGTTAATATCTTTTCACTACGATTCAAATAGATTGTGTTTATGTGGTGTACATTCTCTTCATTATAAACTTCTAATTCATAACTTGTGAGTGGTAAGCCTCCATCGAAGCCTTCGAAGCATCGAACTATCAACCATTCAGTATCCCCTGGATCAATTGATTTCAAGTTTTCTGAACCTGGAATGTAAGTCATCACTCATCATATCTGCATTTATTATTAAATTAAATAATAGTATTTCTACGTTACATAATTAATAATCATAAAGATGAACAATTGCCATTAATTAATATCTTTTTATAATATTTATCTCCATAAGTAGAATAGATTAATAATAGATTACGACTCACAGAAAAAATAAGACTCTATTATTAGACAGCGTAATTGAATAATAGTCACCATGATTATTTTTATTAACTTTTATACCTATAATAGCTCTAAATAGACCAGGAACAGTTTAACAAAGGTTTAACGTAGCCGAATCTAGATAAAATTATCTTTGTTTGAGCACTGAATAACCAATGTAAAGAGGGTTTTCTTAAGCAGATAAAGAAACTGGAGATTCAAGTTTACTCTCATAGTCTTATAAACGCTAGAGTTTTACCTCGCTTAAGTATAATATGATTGTTGAATGAATAATAAATATTCCAACTTGACTATTATTATTCTCATTCATAAAATGGTATGTTTAACGATAATGAATATCTACTAACTCACCAAATGAATTTTAATCTGAACTTTCAGTACTTGATTAATTTATTTTGAATCAAATTTGTCCATTGAACAAATTAAAAATAATACGTTAATGATTTATTTGAAAACCCAAAGTATTGAGAATAAATATTTTAGCAGAATAAAGTATAATAGGTTAGACAATTTTAGACACAGAATTGATAATGCCTGAAGCTTGGATTAGTTTAAATTGTCACGTGGATTTTTTGAGAACAACAAGGCGTACAATGTGACTAGTCACTATGTGATTGAAAGTCACGTAAAAAAAACTATGTGATATATTTCACAATTTCCCGAGGCTGTTCTGAGTCATCTTCACACTGTTCTGCTATTCGATAATCAATAGTAGGACGACATTTGATCTTTCATAAATATTTATCTAAATATACATTTTTTTTTTTACATCTAAAATAACGTTTTATAAATATTTGAAAAATTACACAAAACTTATTTCTTTTCTAACCCTAAAGGGAAATTGTAAGTTGACTAAATAAAAGTACTCCATTTGATGTTACGTATCTCATTTCAACTGTAACTCACCCTACTTTACTTTGATAAGAAAAAGAAAAAAAACCATTCTTACACAGTAATGAGGCTTATCTTAACAAAGATTTCCTCAGAGTATACTTACTAGTATGATAGCTATAAGGACTAGTTGACTGAGCTGCTGAACAATTTTGCAGAGGATAAGGCCTTCCAGCGACAATTATCTGAAAGAGACACGGTGTCCTTTGCACACCTATCCTATTTCGGGCCCAGCAGGATACTGTTCCATAGTCAGTATCAGAATCGAGCGTATAGTTTAGTCTCGAGCCATGCCATTGGTTCGTAATACGTTTCAATGGCTTGACTGGACCGAAACGATCTGGCGGCATGGACATTAACTCGCCAGAGTTATTAAACGTCCAATGAAATGATTCAGGTGGTGGTTTAGCTTGAACACCGCACACCAGTGATATTGTCTCGTGTTTCAAGGCACCCACAACTTGAGCTAGTGAACCATCTTTACATATTGGAGCATCTGAAATGTAATCAGTTAAATCTCACTGGGTTTCATTCATTAATTGTTTCTTTATTATAGTATTTATGAATGTTAATATGAATTTGCACATAATCTTACACATTATTTCTAGACTGACAGGTTTGCTGGTAGCACTTCCTTCAGAATTGACAGCTGTGCATGCATACTCTCCAGCTGAGGCTCGACTGACACTTTGAAGTACCAACGATTGTCCTCCTGGTAATATTATTCCCGCACTCACATTCTGATGAAGTTCCTTGCCATCTTTATACCAACTTAATTTATATGCTTTTGGATTTGCTTTTACTTCACATTCAAAATAGACATCATCACCCTCATTTATATCGTTCGCACGCAGACTTGATCCTAATTTAATTGACACAACTGGAACATCTACAGGTTGAAAAGAGAAATATTTTTCTTTTTACATTTTTTTCTAATTTCATTTTCTTTGAGATGTGTAAACACACTGCTTTACATTAAATAAAATTTCTTGAGCACTAAGAAACTTTAATGAATTTTTTTTTCTAATGTAAGAAGTTTAACATCATTAAAAAAAGCTACGTAAATTTAGAAACCAGAATATGAATGAATATACTGAGCTTACAATGTACAATAAGCTTCCATTTATCCTCAACAGCACTATCAGGAACCAATGGATTCTCTGCTCGACACATAAGATATTTTCCATCGTCCTCAATAATTGCCGCATAACTTAAAACACTTCTGGTAACGTTAGGAGTATCCGCAAACTAAAGAAGGTAAATAGCAATCAAAATTAATTAAATATTCAGAATTAATTTAATGGAAATGATCATGTAAATGGTTGTTTACTTTCTTGGCCATATGTTTGACTTGATGCGAGCCCTTCCACCAAGTAATTATGGCTTCCGGTTTAGATCCTGACGTTATACACTCGATTTCGTATAATTGAAGAGCAGAAACGTAATTACTTTTATTTGTTATATTAACCTCCAGAGGTTTCACTAAAAAACCAAAGTTATATTGCTAAATAAAGCTGGTTTTTTCAATAATTTTTAATACTTACAATTCATATCTAAAATAATGCTCTCATTTACTGGAGGTATTAGATGAGTATTAGAAGCTCGACAAGTTAATTTTGATTTCATAAAATTTCTTGTTACTCTTTCAATGTCTAGCCTACTGATAGTAGTATCATCATTTTCTCTTTTGTAAGAGTCTTCCAACATCTTGTCATTCAAGTACCAACTAACTCGTGGAGGAGGAGATCCTCCTATCACTTCACACACTAACGTTAGTGTACTATCCTCATTTATAGGCTGAAGTATCTTTATATATATCCTTTCTTGTCCAACAAATATCGATGGTTTTTGAGGAGGAACTGTGGAATAAATATTGACAAAAAATTCAACTCATGATCAATTTTAAATTATTCAATAGAACTGACAAATTTATAGTTCGTGACTTGACAATGTCTGCAAAATGTATGCATCTTCAAGTAGAAATAGCTTTGCCAAGATCAAAATTTTTCAATCGATTTTTCTCGTGAAAGCTCAAACGATTTCATGCATGATAAAATAACTGACGTTTTAAAATAATCAATTGTTTTAGAGACATGTGCTTTGAAAAAAATAAAATCAACATTAACTGATTCAGGAAAATGTCTAGTTTTTTATGTATTGCATATACGTGCTTTTTTTTTATTCTTATACAGAAATGGATAATCAAGAATTATAAAATATGTGCGGATAAAACTTTGAAAACAAATCCATCGATCTATACTAACCGAAGGATTTTTGTATATTTTATAAAACATGAAATCCAGATAAGTTCAACTCTAAAGATCTTCAAAGGTACATTTTTCCATTTGATTTGCTATCCCAAACATCATTATATGATCATTTCTACAAACCAGATAATATTCAATGAAGCAAATAGCTCTTGGGTATTTAGTCCTTGCAAATAATTTAAAAATAAATTTACACAAAACTAAAAGCACATTATGTAACATAAAATAACGAAAAGTAATTAATCAAATAAATCTAAAAATATTCATACTTATGAATTGAAATTTTACAGTCATAAAGAATGAAATTTTTTAATTATAAGATATATCATGTAGGATGATTTTTTTTATAATTAAAAATAAAGAATATTTATAAAATAATCTTACCGATAACAGTTAAATTGACTTTTTGATTTTTCGTTGGACTATCTCTAAAGTCGACTCGACACTTGTACACTCCAGCATCTGTTGAGATCAAAGGATCGACCTCAAGCTCAACCAACTCCGTGTCTACCCTCATGCTTGCTCGATCACCAAACCATTCTTGGTCTGACCAATGCCTCGCACCATGTTGAAGCCCGCTGCCACGAGCGTCCACGCTGAAAATCGGATGTCTCTCGATCGTTTCACGATACCACAGGATCGTCACTACTATATCACTTCTATGAGGTAGACTAATGTTGCATGGTAAACGTGTTTTGTGGCCTGCTACTCCAATTACTTGCTGAAGTGGAACTGGAAAACAAATGACCTATAATTGATTGACTATCAAATTATTTCTATCTTAATACCTATTTAATTAGTCCAATATATTGGACCATAAATGTCTAAATGGTGTTCACTCAAAAAATTAAATAAAAATATCCGACTATGAAGACAAATACTCGTAATTTAAACATTATTTACATCAAAAGATTCATTATTTCGCATAAAAATATTCGTTGATTTTATTTGCAAAATAATTATGTTATTTTCTGAATAAAATATTCACTTGAAACAATGAATTTTTCTCTCAATTTTATCAGAGTTTCAAACTAATAATCTGATATAAAATAGCTTTGTACTTTTTCATGAAATTAGCTTTGCTACATTTTCGAAAATAAAGCTGATTTTCTCTTTTTACACTGTTGTCAATAAATTCAGAGTAATTGTTAACTGTGTTGAATTTGAAATAATTTTGTCATTCAACCGAAAAATAATTGAATGAATGAGTTGCATAATTTACTGTTGATAATTAAACGAACGGAAATTTCGACTTAAGAGTACCAAGAGACACTTTATGCATGACGTTGGCAAATTTTTTGTCTAGATTGCAAAAATTACGTTTATATTCTCTTTTACTGTAGCTTTTGTTAGGTTGGGGTAACAGCAAATTACTGTAAATTGGCTAAAGCATGGTCAGCGTACGATGCAACACGGGAAATCACCAGTCACTGGTCTCACGAGAGAATCGATCTGTGGCAGTTTATAAGTATATATATAGAACTGAATAAAATAACAACAGGAAAATCCCAAGTGAGGCCAATTAATCGTTCTCTCAATTTATGTTACCCAAAGTTACTATTTTATCGGTTATTCAACGTTCTATTTTCCTATCAATCAAATTGCATTATCCCCTAATCTCTACGGTCCACTTCTTTGCGTCACGTGCGATAATCACTGTATAACGACTACCGAGAGTGTTATTCATTTGGATCTATGTCATGGAGTTCAGGAAAAATTTCATCACAAAGAAAAGAGTAATAATGGCTATTTTCTAGTAAGTATAATGTCAAAAATTCCTAGATGTTGAACGTTGGAAATTGGACTCTATCTTCTGCTCTAATTGATCAAATTTTTCGCCATTAGCTTTTTTCTGCAGCATCCATAGATTGATTGAAATGACGATAATAATCAAATAGTGATATCATTTTTTTAAAATAATCCAACATTTCAATAATGAAATTAGAGGTAATTGTATTTTTTTAACAAATACTTTAGTGTTGAAAATAAAATGTACTAGGTCAATGGATTAGTACCACTGTGACCTACGTATTTCACCTGATAAGTATCTTAAAACAGTATTGTATATTTTTTGTTTTGTTTATTTGTCCCTTAACGATTTATTTTTTAAGTTTCACTGATAATCTAAATCTAAAGAATAAGACCCCAGAGACCAATTCGACTTGGATAATGAGAGGTAGAGTAAATATTTTACAACAGATAAAAATAATCGATAAAAACAAATTATTCAGTTGATTCTATAAAAACCAACTTTAAAACTCATTACTTTCATCATTATGTTTCCTTTCTCGAGTAGCTAGAAAATTGCTTGATTAATTTAACTTTAATTCTGAATAATTTTGAGTTTCATAAAAGTATCAAATAATCATAAGTATAGATCTTAAAAAACTCCAATTCTCTACTTGATATAATTTTATAATTCAAATTATTATTTCAAAGACTATTTATATTTAAAACTTAATCCCAATACTTGAATTCATTACATTAACATCATTTCGAGGAATTATAATTTCATGTTTATTCGTTTTACATCACCATTTCTTAACCACTAATTCGCAAAAAGCATGATTATAGTATTTGTATATTTCATATAATTAATGTCAAAATTTGCTTTTTTTAAAGAAAGCTTGATGCACACGAAATCTATGGAATAGAAAAACCATATTTCGTCCAGAGATAAAGTCAAATAAAAACAAATAGAATTCAAATATAACCGCAGTAATTTTTTTGATGAAGTTTATGAAAGGGTGATTGACAAAAACCTCAAAATAAAATTTTGCATTTTCTCATTTCTTTGAAAAATGCAGGCGGAAAAAATGAAAAAAAGCTTCCTATATGTAGCATAAAAATTATCTATAAAAATAATACTAGCAAAAAAAGCTCTCTTTTTCTGTATATTATTAATTAAAAGTCAATGAAATTTTCCAACTTCCCATTAGGAAGTAATTGTAATGAGGTCGATTTTTGAAATTCGTAATCTTACTATTTATCTACGTTTTGAGACATTTAGAAACATATTAGAAGGTTTAAAAATTTCATTTGAAAGATTATACAATAAAGAAGATCTGAAAGAAGTTTCAACAAATTTAGTCCAGCTTTTTTTATTGCAAAAAGACTTTAAAATTAGTTGAGTAAAGAAGACATTTGAAATAGACTTTAATTATCGAATGATTAATATTATTAGAAACTGAAGACTATATCAATACAATATGGTGGCTGATGACTTCACATGACTCTAAACAATTAAACTGTAAATTTTAGTGTATTACTTTAAAACATTAAAATCGTTTTAATATGACGTCATCCATTTGATTAACATTGTCTCGATTTTAAAACGATTTTAATGTTTTAAAGTAATACACTAAAATTTACAGCGTTATATATTATTTATAACAATAATAATTTGTATTTGTTTATATTATATTAAATAATAAAAAAACTAAAAGATGATAAAATTACGGATTTCAATTAAGAAATTCGTCGTCAGAGTACAAAGTGAACCCAGACCCATTTTTAAGTTTCGTACTTATAAATATTTATTTTTATGAGTAGTTAAAAAAGAGTCTTTTTTCCAATTAATGACCTCTACATATTAAAGAACGAATGTATGTACATAAAAAATTCTATTCTTAACGATAATTGACGTCACTAGCTTTGTAGCACATGATGCATGAAACTATATAAACTATAAGAATACGAGCCTGGAAGAAATAGCAGTAGTCAAATCGTAAGAAAGAGATAGCTTTCTGCAGTTTCTACAAAACCCTTTTGCGCAAACAGAGTCATACTTGACAGTTTTATTTATAGTATACTTACAACGTTCATACTTGCACTCTAACGCACTTCCATATTCGTTTTACCTAAAATATTTTTCTTTCGTTTTTCCTCTATTTCTCTTTTACACCCTGTCAATTTATCTTTATCTTACTTCCATTCGTCTGATCTGCTCTTTCATTCTCCTGATCCAACACATTAATAAAAATAAAAAATTCCTAGGATAAGATTCCTATCACTCAGCCTTTTTTTTTTTTTTTTAGGTCTTATACAAAGTGCAGTAAGCTTTGCGGAAATCACGTTTATAATTACAATATGAATCATTTCATCTAGAGAAAAATGATAAAAAGTATTTCAGTTTAAATGAAAATTTATAAAATTGTTAAAATAAAACTGTATAACCCATTAAGTTGTACTATCATCGAATTTGATTCACTCATCCTGAAATAGAATTTGTTTCATTTATTTGATAAAAAATAATGACAAAGTATTTCCCTATTGAAATTGATTTAACGAGGCAAAAAATCAACTGTACTATAAATGTAATGTGAGAATATAAAAATTTTTATTGTAGCACAATAAAATAAAAAAACAATAACCATTCATGTGGATTATTTACTGTTATTCAATTAAAATATTTCAATAATATTTCTAAATTTTAAACATAACTACTCTGAACATAAATTAAATAGTTTTTGCAAAATTATACTATAATTTATTTATAAACTTTGAATAGCTTAATCTAAATTCCCTTGACCACAAGTGATGTCCTAAATAATCTCAACAAGTGTTTACAACAATCCTGAATAATCTATTTACAAATCTTTATCAACATATGGCTGAACTACTAGTCAATTAAATAATTATTTTATTAATTATTGATAAAGGTAAACATCTTTATTATTTTACTTGACATTTTTTAGGGATTTTTTTTTTAATTTAATGAGATTAAACAACCTCAAAAGTAAATAAAATCTTTTCATATTTCTTGATATGGAAGAATATGACGTGTATTTCGAGAAAAATCCAAAGAAATTTTTTCTAATTCTAGTTTATCCATGTCACGTTATCATGTTGTAACCTTATCTGGGTAAGTAAATTTTTCTGTGAAATGACTGAGTAAATAAATGTACAAGCTTGAACAAATAATATAAGAAAATAATGAACGGAAGGAAAACAATATAAAAAAATAGTGCTACCAAGTAACAAAGCTATTGACTAAATCAACACACAGTTCATTCATTGATTTATCTACCAGGTAAAATAAAAATTGAATCGAATCAATATAGCAATATTCATGTCCCTGTTAAATTTTCATGATCTATTCTGAATAAACTGAAAAAGGTTTTACCCTAAAATTATCATTTCAATCAAAATAAATGTGATATTGTTTTTTTTCTTAGTTTTAACAACCTTTTATATACAGTCACGTAATATTTTCCATCTTACATCTAGGTTTGTTCGTTAGCTCACAAGTTTGCGTGTTGCAGCGTCGTACCATTGCAACTTCTGCACTTTAAGCGGATGGAGAGCGTCGAAATTTGACGACGTCACGCTTAGGATTATATACAGCACCTCATATTTTTTATTGCCTTGAAACCGCAGGAAAAATAACAGCACAACTACTTGGGATTAATTTTGCTCAACGTTAATGAAATCATTATTGTGACAAATTTTTAGTTTCACACTCTGCTCTCTTAAATGAACTAGTTAATAGTCAGTAGTTTCTACTGGTTCAATTTAAAATAATTATTTATTTATAACTTATACTTAAAAAATACTGTGTATAAATAGTTGACGAAATAAGTCTGATCAAACTCGTGCATTTCTACTGGCTCAAAAAAGAAAATTTATTTATCCTTTTTCAATTCAGTGGGTGTTTAGTCTTTATTCTTCCTGTCTTTTGACTCTGTTACTTCCCTAGATCTATCTTAGATTTACTCTTCAACTACTCTGCAGTATCTCTCTATTCTGCGTGCGTTTTTCTTCCACTCAACCCACTGCATACATCTTCATGTGTATTATTCAGTAAAAAAAAATCGAGAATAAAAAATCAGAACGTACTGATGCTTTTGGACACAAAAAATAGTATGATAAAGCAGCATTATCTTTACATTAAGAAAATTAAGTTTTTCATGCGGCATAAAAATGTATTAAAAATCTGTGGAGATATTAAAAAATGTATAGTTTGTACAGTGTAGATGTTGGAGTTTGAAGAGCAGATGAAAATTTCGGTTGGCAAATTTAGTGAAGGTACAGTAAAGAACGAGAGTTTCAAGCACGTTCGCTCAGGTGCACTTATGTCTTAGAGAATATCCTCAGCATACATAAGCGTCTCAAGCAAGACAACTAAGGAGTAGAGAGAAGAAACATGGTAAGATTATTATGCAGGATAGCATACATTCAGGTGGAAATAAAAGGATTGGCCAAGACGTATAATTTCTTGATGCAGGTGTGACAAAATTGCTCAATCCTCCATACTTTTTATAATATTTTTATTAATTCTTACACAAGCTTGTTGTCATATAAATATCATAATGCAAAAATAAAATACCCAAAAGCTGGCGAATAATGAATAATAAAAAAATAACTAGGCAAACTGAAGATAAAATCTTTTCTAAATATAAACGAGCTAGATATTTCAGAGATGATAAAGTAAAGAGAATGAATTAAAATGTATACCTCAAGCATATCCTGAATCTTATAAAAAATTTTAAGATGCTGACATAATAAATTCATTATATATTTTTAGAATGTGGATAAAATACTTTATGAATGTTAATAATAAAATGAAATAATTAAGTAGGATCATGTATAAGATAATATTTCTAAGCTTCTTAAATAAAAAAAAATTCATTTTATTATTTTAAATTTTCCTCTGTACTTGTCTTTTTTATTCCAAGATTATATAGCGAAAGATTCTTTTGTTGCTACTAAAAATATTAAAATCTTGTTTTTTATAATAAATATAAATAAGTAAAATTAAATATTTATCATCTCTGTATTTAATTTAATTCAATAAAGTAATAAAGAAAAATTGTGAATTATATAAAAGAGATTTAATAAAATTATTTTATTTTATAAAAAAAGTATTAATATTTATTGTTAATGAATTGAACTTATTATTTTGATTGTCAAAGTATCTCAATTAATCAATCATAAATTTATTGCTGTAAAATTTAATTTCCTGTCATGTAGAAATATGTTGTCTCAATTATAGTGTTACAGGAATCAATATTTATACAATAAAGGCAAATTAATACGATTATGTGTCTACACTGACCTTATATCTAATCATGTAATCAATAACCCAAAAGCAACTCTAAAACTATTTATTATTCTACTTTGATAAATTTCTTCTAGAAAAAATCGGTTGACTATTTTTGAAATAATTTTCACTCCAATATCAAATGATGCATCTGCATTTATAATACCAAAACAACTACTCATAATAGATATAGCAGAAATTGGTGGAAAATTTTATTCAAATTTATTTAAAAATTTTTGAATAAATCGATATCGATGGAAAGAGATGAAGTTACTAATAGATACGTTTACTTTATTCAAACTGTAAATGAATTCTCCAGTCCAATGTAAATGTCAAAATATATATTCGCGATTGTTACATTTTTCTTGTATTTTCTTACAAGTTTTGATCTTTAAATTCCTTTCAATCCTTTCAATGCTCTGTACAATACAAAACTCCCTATTCTAACAATTGAAATTGTCAATCAACTGGATATGTAGATGAATAGAAGCTGCTTATAATGTTGACTTAATAAAAAAATAAATCTATATAATAAAAGACCATTATATACGTATTTATTATACAGATTGAAAGATTTTAAAAAGATTCTTTTGATAAAAAAAAAATTATTTCAACTCAAATAAAAGATTTAGGAATACAATTTTTCTGTAGCTCATACAGTAATTTACCCTTAAGAATGATATTTTTGACTTTTATATTATCTAATATTACAGTAAAATTGCTATTAAAAAATAAAAAAAAAAAAAACGAATAAATCTTTAAATTTGTAAGTAGTATCTGAGACAGTTTTATTTTTTTTATAAAATCAAATTTGACATTATTTCCTTTTGTGGATATATATTTTATTTTATGTACTTTTTAGGTTATCGAGAGTGTTCACTGGAGTGTACAAGACTGACATAAGATGCATAGCATGGAAAAATAATAGAAGGAAGATCTGACATTAATTCTTTTGTATATCTCCAATTGTTTTCTTTTTTTGAAAAGAATAGTTTTCATCTGGAAGGAAACGCAACGAATGAAAAAAGTATCACAAAAGATAAAAGAAAAATATGAGCCACCTGCAAACAGTATTATAACTGACCATGGACCTTTTTGAAGTTTTATTTCAACATTATCAAGTTTTTTCTACTCTAAACTCGGAAATTGTGTTTTTACCATAAAACTTTTTTTTCGAAATGATAATAAATGTATAAAATAATGATAAAATTTTATAAATATAGTAAATTTAATTTTATAAAAGGACTCCAATTTCATTACATATATCCACTGTATCTAGACGTACATTTCCATCCGCAATGTCCCATCTTTTATGTATTTTGTGACCAGTGCGATGTTCATGTCAGCACAACTTTTCTTTGCTTTTAGTGTGTATGTTGTTTATAACATCTCTCTAGATAAGAATATATTCAGAATGATCTTCAGTAAAATTATCATTTTGTTGGTATCCAGGGTAAACTTTTCCTGTACTTCTCGTCAAGTAGTAAATCTTGGAAAAATGAAAAGAAAATAAAAGTTTTGTATGATGGGTCAAAAGAATGAAATTTTCTTGAAAAAAAAAACTTCTTGAAAAATAACATGAATGAAAGCTCGGTGTAAATCCTGATGAGAGTGAATAACGAATTACCTAATTTGTCAGAATATATCTTCTAATAAGTATAAAGAATATCTAGTGTTACTAACAAAGCTATTGTTAGTTTCATCAAGACTTAAATTTGGCTAGAGCATTGTTCTTTTGTTCTATAACAAAGAAAAAAATAATAAGAATTTTTTTGAAGATTCTCTATTAGAAATCTACATTCTGATATTCCATTCCTTTATAATTTTAATTATAACTTTTTAAAAAGAAAAAGAATAATAAAATTCTTATTAACACTCTAGTTTCCATGACAGTTTGTTCTCGTTGTGAATCACAAACATATTATTTTTAATTAACTTTTTGCCTTAAAAATAAACGTTCATTGACAAAAATTCTCACTGAAATTTCATTCTTTATTCTTCATTTAGTATAACTTTGAAAACATGAAACTCATCTAAATAGAGAAATATTAAATGTTCAAATAATAATGGAAAAACGTTTTAGTGTCATTTAAATCTGTCGACGTAGAATATGGCTTCCGCTACTTTAACTTTTTTCCGTCGTATCTGTATAACCACCAATGATATTGCTAGTCTCTCTACTCTAAAATGCTATTCCTATATGACATCTCTTGGGAAAATTACTCTATATCGCATTTTTCTTTTTCTAACCACTTCTTACTTTTTTGATCATTCATTTCTTCTTAAATTTTCTTTTTCTCTCCTGTCTATCTCCATTTTACCTTTTTTTTTAATAATATTCCTGTTATAACAGTTGTATTAAAAAAAAATTGGAAGAAGCTTTAATCTGTAAATTTATCAAAAAACTCGATAATAGAAAAATTTTAAAATCTTCGATAATTGATTCTAATGTAATTGCTTTAATAAGATTTATAAAGTGAAAAAATAAAGTGGTAATTCAATTTGCGATTTAATCATGTGAGACTATATTTTTATACAATAAAATTATGATTATATTAATTTTTCTCTCTTTTTATTTTTATAATTAATTATATTTTATTTAAATTTGTTTTCGTAACATATTTTTCATTTAATTTGACAGAATTTGAAAAAATAACTATCCATCAAGAACGAATTCTTTTTTTTATTACAAATCGTCAAGATCTATACTGTCTCGACAGTCTGCCAATTCTGATTCCGTCGAACCTCTCATGAGAGCTCACTTTTATCTCAATCTTTCACGCCAGTGATCCGTGTAATACAAGAGAAATCTATATGTATAACATCCAACGTATCAAGTACGATAGGTCGAGCATAAAGTGATGCATATATTCCTAGATATAAAATAGACCATCGACAAGTAATTTTTTATTCTTTACACAATACAACTACTAACAAGAATTTAAAAAAAAATTTCATCAAATGATTTTTTATTTATAAGTAAATATTTATATTAATGAATTATGAAAAAAACATATGTATATATGTAAATTCAAATGTAAATTAATCCTATTTTAATTTCATTGTTTCAATTATTAGTATCGAATAAGTATTGCAATTTATTTTTCATTAATTTATAATTGGATTAAACTAAAATATAATATAATTTGCAATCAATTATAGAAA
Source organism: Chelonus formosanus (assembly GCA_028641665.1). Classification (NCBI taxonomy): domain Eukaryota; kingdom Metazoa; phylum Arthropoda; class Insecta; order Hymenoptera; family Braconidae; genus Chelonus; species Chelonus formosanus. The sequence goes on along the minus strand of CM054006.1, from coordinate 3,699,547 downwards.
TATTTTAAGATGATAATATTAAGTATGCACTAAATAAATTTTTAACATACAATCAATTTCAATTACTTATGCCACGTCGTATGAAATATTGATACAAACCACTAAATGTTCGAACTACTCTATCCATCCTGGTTTTTTACATTAAATAGTCTAATTTTTTTAAAATTTAAAACTTGCTATTTTATTCATACACAGCATAGAAATTCACAGTCACATCTTTAAAATTTTTGTAATAATTAATATAATTTTGTAATAAAATTTTAAATAAAATATAATCTGGAAAAATTTAATTTATATGGTACATATTCATTTTTTCATTAAGCTTACTGTCACTTGCTATAAAATAATAATATCAAAAATTTATTTTATTAATGCTTGCTGTTGGGATATATTTTATTTATTTTTTTTTTCTTATTATCATCTTTTAAAAGCTATGATAAATTTTTAAAAATAAATGAAATTATTTCTGCTTTCACATCCAACATGCAAAAAATCTAAACAACAAAATCAATAATCCTATTTTAATACGGATAAAAATTTTTCCGCTGTAAATTGGCTTTTACTTCTTCTTTATACGAGTAGTATTAATCAGCTGTCTGCTTTCAATGTATATATATATATTCACCAGTACAGGTATATATATATATATATACATAATTTTCTTTTGAAGAAATATATATATATATATTTCTTTGGTAATTTTTAATTTCCTCAAGTTTTCTAACAGACAGCATTACGTGCTGGGTCGCGTGAAACTCATTCTCAACTCGATTTCATCATCTTTTTCTTCATTTTTCTTCTTCCACCTCAAATGCTCTTTTATCTGTTCTTTGACGTAATTGAAATTCTTCATTGAAACAAACGCGCAAAAAATGAATAAAATTTTATTAAATCCAATAATTTTGACACAGCTAAAGAATCCCAGAAAAAGTGTTGCTTCACTCATCATAATATTTAATTGTTCAGAAAATAATTATGAATAAAATGACCATTGGAAGAAAGAAAGAGAAAAACAGTCCTTTTTATTAACTCAAATTCAAATTCAATTCTGTTGTTTCCAAAGCTCTTAGATAACAAAATAATTTACTTTGTCAAGAGTTTTGATCACTAGTAAAATAAAGCTATTTTGGTCAGACACTCAAAGATTGATAAGACGATTGCAAAGTTACCCAATCAAGACTGAAATTATTAACCATACCAATCTCACATAAACTAATATTTTACTTGAATCTTCCATTTACAAGTCCATTACTAATACCTAGTTGATTATTGGAACATCTACCCTATACTTCATATACTCTGTAAGTTATTGATGATGTGGCAGTTTATTCTTGATAGACCAACCATTTGTTACAACCAAACCACCAAATGTTTCAGTTACATGTTGTCCTATGAATCTGAGAATAACATGAAATAACAGTATCCCTCTAGAAACCATGCTCTGATTAAGTTTACAAGCTGTAAAAAATTCCAACTCGAGTTAACTAGAAAAATAATCTATTCAAAATATTCCAAACTACTTTGTAAATTTTTTCTGCTTATAAATATTTTATGTAGAACTTTTAAGTTTTGTATAAAATTGCATTTTATATAACCTATTTGATTTTTCAAACGAAGCTTTTATAAATGTTGTCTTCAATAAGAATATGTAATAAACGTATGAACCAAGCCTATTACGCCAAAACATGGATCAATTTAATTGAAAATGGATGAAAAACAGCACAAACTCTGTTATGATGATTTGAATAAAATTCTCTACAAAAATTATAAATAAAAAAAAATTAATTATCAAGGGATGATCAATAATGAATAATAAATACCTTTTAACATCAAAGTATCAACACCAAACGATATTTTTACATCTGTAGATTGAGTTTGAGTAATAACCAAAATCGATACCATTTTCGAATCATCAAATTCAATTTTTAAAATCTAGTTTTTTTTGACAGAAAACTTGCAATGCTATTTGAAAACACGTACATTTCAAAAACTTTTTCCTATAATACTCGCCATATAAACTTTTATATTACCCATTAGAATGTACTTTTTTTTAGCACTTTATCGGAAACCTTTATTGTGTGAGTTGGATGCAACCACCAATTCATCTATCCATCTTCAAAATTACAAGCAAACCACCAAACCTATCAATTTGAAGATTCACACAGGCTTTATTAGCTTTATAAAAAAAAATATTCAAATTTGTATCACTGGATTGTAAAAAAAAAAAAAAATCAATTGTTACTTTTTTTGTTGTAATGGAAAATATATTTTGGTAATAAAATCAATCAAACGGCTTATTATATCAAATTCGATTTAAAATGATTAACATTCAACTAAATTAATATAAATTTAATCGATTCTCACTCTGGACACATGTGAATTAATTACAAAACAACGAACAATTAACATCAATTTTTATGACTAAAAATAATAATGAATAAAGCTTAAAAGGAAGTTGAGCATATACTAATTAGAAATTTATTAAATAACAGAATGTGACGAAAGTTTCAATTTATATTGATCGGACTTGCTTTGAACTTTAATTAAGTTCAATTAAGTAAAATATAGAAAAAAAACTTAAGAATCTGGTTAATAATCTTTTAATTTCAATTAATAAAACCAATATTCAATCATTTGATTGTTATACTTAATAAAAATTAAAGCTCTTGTAGCCATTGACCATTACATTTTTATTTATAAATTTTCAAGAAATATTTCATGCTACAAATTGTAGAATTGTTCTCTGTAGTATTGGCCATCCCAATAATTGATGCTTCTATAACCTGTTTGTTTCACTGTTTTATCACTACGTTAATGGAATTTATGTTTCATTCTTTCTATGAATGATTGTATGGTAGAGAAAATGTTTTAATATTTCAAACGTTTCACATGTAGAACAAGAATTATTTTTTAATTTTATTAATCAAATCAGGTAGCTCATGTACTTTTTAATTTCACAAAAATGTACTACATTAACACAAAAAGCTTCAAAAGCAATGATTAAAAGTCTAACATGGTAGTTATTTCAAAAATAATAATGGTATATTGAATGTAAGCATTTAATTAATATTAAAACAACATATTAAAATAAAATCAAAAGCTAATGAGTTTAATTAAAAAATTAAATACAAGCATTAATCAGAGTTTGAAGCTTTAATTTATATTTCAAATTATTCATTAATGTTTATATAATAATGAAATTAATGACAGATAATATTTTGTAACGTTGATGATGGATGATTTAAAAACTAATCAAAGTAAAATATAAACCTGGAAAAGATAATAATTATTTATGTATATATTGATCGAGGATACAAATGATATAAATCACTTACTAGGCTCATCAACGTTGCCAATGATATTTTCTGCATCAACGAGTGCAAGAACGCTCATTATCAGCAACATCTTCATTCTTCTCTCCTCTTGTACTTGAGAAGTCTTATTATCTACCATAGATTTCTGAACTCAGTACCAAAAATAATTAATATAAATAAAATAACTGAAGATAAGGAAGATAACAAAAAAATGATGTTGGTTAATTAATGACAGTGCTGGAAAACACTATACTAACACTCACAGATGAAAGCTCCACGAAGCTATCCAAGTTCAAGCAACTTTATGAATTATAGTAATTTTTATTTTCCGTTCACCACTCAACAGAACCACAATAGTAGAATCTAGTCACGCGAGGGACATCGAACTCTATCAGAAAATCATCTTAAAAACGTTTCCCACTTCAATTCTTTCATTGATACTCTAAATTTCCTCATGATAATTCAATAAAATCATTCTATCATCAGATTTATTGCAATACTATTCGCTAACTTGCGTTTCTTAGGTTGCATTTATTTCAATAAACATTCACAAACATTAAGAAATAATCTTCAACTCACTTAATTATCCACCAATGCCATTTTTCTAACATAACATGTTCACATTTTCTCATCTTTCTCTCAAACGCAATTCAAATGATGGTTTTACATGTTTATTTTACTGCAAAATTTATTCGTTAAACACCGTGGAATCCATTTGAATAATTCGAATTGTGAGAGTAGCGCGAAACAAGGGGATGAAAAAAGAAGCACACTTGCTACTGCGTTGCGGCAAGTCTACTGACGTATGAACAGAAGATGTGAGTCTCAGTAGCGCCACAATCGTGTTTGATGCGCCGTCGCTGATATTCCTCGGATACCCCGTGATATCCCACGACCCCTTCTTTATTCACCCCTATTCGTGCGTAACCTAGAGACTCGATAGCATTTCCCTCATCCAATTCCACAGAATTCTTTCGATGATATAAAACACCGACCAACTGGAGAAAAAAATTTCCACCATTGCCCGATATAAAATTCGCACACTCTTTCATTTTCCATTATTTTTTGTTACCTTCTTTTCTCACCATGATTTGTTATAAGTCTATAATAAGATCTTGTAAATCCTTGTTAGTGTTGAAAATGAATCTTTATCAATCATTTTGTTGTGAAAACTTTGTAACACTTTTACGATTTTTTCAAATAAAAAAAAAATACCATTTTTTTTCCTAAAGCTCTCACAATAAATTCAATTTACTAACAATAAATGAGAATTTCAAAAGTTCTTGCAAACTTTTATGTTATAGAATACAAAATAAAATAACTTGATGTTTTATATAAATTAAACTCATTTATAATAAATTCATAGTTTATTGCAATTAACTTCTTAATAGTCTCCATGATATCTACGATAGATCAAAATCTCATGGGGTTGCTAATTGAGACATTTATCCCAATGGCTCTAGAGATAAGATAGATAAGCTACATCAACTTGAAGAATTCTCTCAAGAAATAACTATTGCTGTTCTGTCACAATTTTTTTCAAGTACTTTCATATTAATTGCTAGTCACAAAATAATTTAAACTATTAAATGAAATACTAGTTATCTGAATATCAAAAAATGGTAGTATTTATAACATTAAATTAGAGAGATATCATCAATAATTGTGTACTTCACAAAAATGAATGAAACAAATCCTGTGTGATTTATTATCTCTAATCCTATTTAATCTACTCTACCATAAGACTAACTGGTCATTTATTCCCCTTCAACAGTATTAAATAATTAAGGGGAATTTATTAAAATTGCACTCGATCATATGTTTCATATCTCATCAATATCTACTTATGATTAATTATCTGACCGAAAATTCATTAGTGAAAATAGGCAAAATTAATAACTCTATAACTTAGTAAAAAATAATTTATATTCATAGAAAATATTTTTTTCAATTATTTCATAAAAATGTATTGAAAAATAATTAATTAAGTTTGGAGAAATTCTTGAATATTTTTTAACAATCGAATATGTTAACTAATTGCAGAGCTCTGTATTCAGTGAAAAATATAGCTGGATTTTCGATAAATTTACGATTATAAAGGCTAAGTAACAAAACACGGTGTACAAAGAGAATTGATAATACTAGATTAGTCTTTTAACTTGCTATATAAACTTGTTACAGTTAATATTGTCTACTAAACACCAGTAAAAAATACTCCTTTCTAAAATTAATGTTGATATGTGATCATTAAATAGGTATTGAGACATAAAAAAATTCTTCAAACATGTTAGAATGTCTTTAAGAAATTCCTTTGACATCTAAGGAATTTTTTTTACATTATTTGACTTCTTTTGACAAGTAATATAGAGATTTTATACAATATCATGTTTAAATAGTCAATAATTAACTTTACATGTCATTAATTATAAATAAACTAATTAATCAGAACTTTTATTTATTCCAGTTGAATATCACTGTTAATTATCCCTCAAGATATTAATATGTGATATCCTATGAGAATATTGGATACATAATACCAGATACAATTTCAACGTTGTTATTCCATCATTATTGTCTCACGCGTCACAACTTCAATTGTTTGAAAAATTTACTGTCATATCATAGATCAATTCTCATGATTTAATAGTTAAATCGTATTTTTATAATCATATCAGGCGTCTCTTAGGAGATATCATTGATTTATTGTCATTTCTTTCCTTCTATAGTTAAGCTTAAGACGATTACAGTATTTGTTCAAACTTCTCTGGATGTTTTTTATCATCTACAACTTCAAAATATAATGATTTTTTCGAAATTGAAGAAAACTATTTCAAGAAACTCTATTCATTTTAATAAACAGTTGAATTTATTGACACGAATGTATAATCAATTGATTATCATCAAGGATTTATATTTAATAAATATTTTCTTTGATTAAATTTGAACTTCTTATTAAGATTTTTGATAGTCTACTACTTTTAGAAATCCTTTTTTTATTTTTCTTTAATCATTTTTTATTCTGTCAATATTTATTGCATTTTTTTTTTCAACCTGTCAATCTCAAAATTCATTTACGTACTGTCAGTATTTATTGATTCTTCATTTTATTTAGTACACGAGAAACTGCTTTCTAAAAATTTAAAGTTTTCAATTGATTTTTCGCTACAACTACAGTCCTTCCTTGATACTTGAATTTCTATACTCTTCAACCTTAAAGGAAATAACAATGCTTTTTCTTTAAACTTACCTTCGTACTTTAGTATAAAAAGTTTTCATCGATTTTAATTCATTGAATTTACAAGATAAAATTTGTTCTTTGCCAAAAGCTAGCTCTTCCATCGCGCTCTATCCAATGATATTCTAACATCACCAGCATATACAGTATATTTTGTCCTTTAAACGTTTTCATGTTTATTCATTATTATGTTAAATTTTGATGCCAAGACGTCGTTCCAGCACAATCTAGCAGTCCACTAAATCTATAAATCACACTTTGTAGTCTCTTCACAAATTACTTTCTTTATGGCCAAAAATAAACGTTTAAATTTCTGACACATCTGTATTTTAAATGGTAAACTGCTTTGTAAAATGATTTATTTTTAAGGAATAAATATAACTATTTTTCATGATAAAAAATTTAAAATTTTCTGCTAGATTTCTCCTTCATTTTATTCATTGATGATCCTGCTGTCAATTAATGAAAAAATAAATGTCTGAATGTAAAGAACAAAAATATCTCACATTATATATTAATAGTTGTCAATTCCCTTAAAACTAGACTAGAAATTTTCTGACTAGTAAATTAGATAAAGTTAATGTAGTAAAACATTTTATAACTTAATATATTGCATATGTCCAATTTAGGAACTACTATCTAGTACAACATTTAATGTTCCTTTATCACTTGAGGAAATTTCCAACTTTTACTAACTATACTTAACTTTTTCTGTTCTAAATTATTGAAATCAACCATTTTTCAAAAGTAAAAATATTACATAGAGTTTGAGTACCACATTAACATCTCTTTCCCTATTTCAGAATTATTACAATTAAATTTTTACTGCACATCAAACTATGTCATAAATACACATTTCTAATGAAGTATTTGAAACAATCCTTAAGATAGACTTTGCTTCAGTCTAACTGGCAGTCGACTTTTTCAATTATAAGAAACAACGTTAAAGCTTCTTACCTATTGTCACTAAATATTATTTTAAATGAGATATTAGAGTAAATACAACAAAAAAGAATTATTTCAACTGTTCTGAGAATAATAAAAAATTTTCTAAAGTCTACAGAAGTTGGACTGAACACAATAATTTATTGTCTAAAACTGTTTGAAAATATTTTATTCGGATTCGTGACAAAGTCTAATAAAATGTTTACATCGTTTTGATGACTCAACTTCCCTAATGTTAATCAATTGATTTATCACTAAATCACTTCCGATGCTCTGTCACTTCACACCATCCATCTAAATATAGAATTTTCTTGCAGCTCGTAAAAATAATGATTTTTTATCATTTTTCAAAACAAAATCCGTTGTTGATTTCAAAAGACTCGCAATTGAACATGAATTGATATAATAATTTCACCATTTTCCTCTATGACATCGAAATTCAGCATATAACTGTTTGAGGGAAACTCATCAGGAAGTGTTGATAAGTCTAAGACATAACTTTCAGTCCCATAAACTCCCTGAAAATCAGAAGAAAATATATACTTATGAATTAAACATAAATATCGTACCATAAAAAATAAATCTTCAAATATTTTACTGGTGAAGGTGGACAATCATCTTCTCTGAATCCATAACAACGTAAAGTACGACCCATAATGATTGGTTCTTCTATCATTTCACACAAATCCATCGTGTAATCTATACCAGTTGATACAACATATTCACCCATTGATGCTCCTTTTAGAAGGAAACGTCCCTAAAATTGATGTTTCATTAACTAAAATCTCATGATGTTTGTCAATATGAATATAAATTCATTACCTTTGATCCAGCCGGAAATTGTTTAATAATTGTGAAATTAATGAATAATCCATCTTCTTCATTATCATGAACAAATCCTTCAAAATCAGTAATATATTCTGGATTTATTTTACCTGGAAATAAGTCTTGAAAGAATAAACTAAGCTCCCCCTGAAATGTTCAACAAACTCCATAAATATTTTTGTTTTTTTTTTTTAATCCACTAGTGAATACCTTAACATTGCGAAATTGGCTGAATAAAATTCCACCAATAAGTAATAAAAATATTTGCATTTTCATCAACTTCTGTATTGTGAAGAATATATTCAATTTTATTCTACTTGGATGATTTGAAAAAAATAGTAAGAGTTGCAGGTAGTTCTATTATATATTAATTTTAAAAATGAGGTATACAATCCTTTTTATAAATGTGCAAAATAATTTTAGCTTATCAGTAATTTAGAATAACCAATTTACTGATCACGAAGAGAACAGGAAATTTTAATTAATTAATTTATAGTTGATCATAATTTGACTTTAGATATTTAATATTTTTCTATATATACAATTTTTACAATGGAATTCTTTCCTTTTGATTTTTTTTTGTATTCAGGCTGTATCTAGTAGTCATCACAGAACATCCTGTAATTAATTAGTTCCCACGGTTTTATATAAAGAAATTATTTGTTTAATGGAAAAAAGCAATTTAATTGAAATTTTTTTATCAGTTTTTGATAAAAATTGTTTTTACTGATAAGCTTCATATTTATTCTCTTTGTTTATAGAAAATAACTATTACTATCTAACATTCTTTTTTTTTAAGAAAAAAATCCATCAGAAAATATATTTCAAATTTTTTAAGTACATGAATTGTTTTTTGTTTAAAATAATTTCAAATATAATTTTAATTAGGAACATAATTTTTCTTCAAATAGTTTATTTACAACTCATTTAATAAAAAAAATTTACCATTTATTGTAAACAGTTCCATGTTATTATTTTTCGTTTACTTATTAAAAATTAATTGATAAATAAATTCCCTCTAATTGATAGCATTGATGTAATCTATGATCACTGATTAATTAATAATCAAATTTCATAAATGATTCTATCAAGATACCATTTGTCGAAATATATTAACTGAATTCTTATCAATGCACAATATAATTTATTCCAGGAAAACATACAAAGAGCATCATTAAATTATATTTTAATATACTCGAAGGTACAAATGAATCACCATAAGGTCTTCGTCGTTTTCGTCAAGAAATTCGAATATTGCAAGGTAGTTATTTGAAGGAAATTCATCTGGCAGAGTCTCTGTATCCAATTGAAAGCCTTCACTTCCATAGACTCCCTGAAAAGCATGAATGAAAATAAAAGAATTTTTATCAATAACTTAATCATAAAAAATCTTTACCGGTTTCGGAGGACAATTCTCTCTTTTAAATCCAAAGATTCCAAGAAGACGACTCATTATAATTGGTTCATCAAACATTTCGCAAAAGTCCATCTCGTAATCTATACCTGTAGAAATGACAAACTCTCCCATTGATGCTCCTTTCAAAACTAGATGTCCCTAAATTTTAATTTTACATTTTAAAAAGTTTCCTTTCTTTAACAAATGAGTACTTAATTAAAAATTCTTTTCTATCAAATATTTACCTTACTTCCAGGTGGCAATTCATTAACAATCGTAAAATTACAAATAATTTGTGGTTCCTCATCATCAGATATGTATCCTTCAAAATCTGTCATATAATCCGGATTTTGAAATGGTGATTCTATATCTAGTATTACAATACTCAGTTCTGCCTAAAAAATTAAAAAAAAACTACCAAAGACGCTCAGATTCAAATTGGAGTAGATCGAGCAACTTAATATTAAGTTGAAAATTAATTCTGACCGTGTACTAACGACTAAATGAGAATAAATAATTATATTCATAAGAAGAAGAAAAATAGCTGATACCATGGAAAAAACATAATGAATGAATTCAAGGAAGATAAAAATATAAACACCGATTTTTCTTCATTAATGAAGGAATTCTCATTTATACTAGCTTATCTTAGTTTTTTTAATTAATTTAAATTACATAAATTGCGCTTCTTCATACTAATAGAATAAAATAGGTATTTATTTAATATGTGATTCTGTCATATTAGAAACTCAAGCATATTAATTATGATGAAACATTTGTTTTCCTAAACTCTTAGTTATAATTTTTAATTACAATTTTCTATAATAATGACAGAATCCTAAAAAAAAATCATGTCAATTCAGATGAATATAAAATAATGAAAAATATATTTATTTTAATTTTTTTATTTAATACTGATGTTTTTCATTACTATTGATCAATTAAACAAATTAGAAATTACACATGTTCACTTTTTTCTGTTTCAATATGATATATCAAATGCTAGTTATTTAGTATGTATAATAAAACTGACAATTGTGGAATAAATACCTGAACACAACAAAAATCAGCAAACCAAAATCCAACAACAATGAATATCAAATTGCGCATATTATAAGAATTTGTTGTTAAATTCTTTGAAACAGTAATAAATTATTTCTGTTTAAGTGAGAATACTTCAAATGAGTGGAAAAATTTTTTGAATAAATTTTATATACTAACTCGCGGGATAAAAATACAATAGAATAGTTATGTTGTATCAGTTATCAATATATCTAACAATAATAACTAGTTAAACCTCGATTGTAAATAACCATAATAATAATGTACTGCTATGACAAATAATTTAATCTAAGGAATAATATTTCCGGTTTGTTTCAATTCTCACGATTTTTGTTACAATGCTTGCATATAATTTTCTGAGATCTGATATTACTTTCAAGTGATTTTTTTATTTTAAAAAAATAATAAAAATGTAAATAAATAATTTAAAAAATGGTGAAATATTAAATTTCATTTTTTTTTGCAATATATTACTTTAGGAATAAATTCAATATATTCCGCACATTTAGCTGTACATTTATTCACCCAGCAAGGTGATTCTTCCATAATACGATAAAGCTCAGAATTACGACACTCTTCTTGATTCATAAGACCAGAAATTTTCATAAACTCTGTTTGTGTTCTCTGTAGCGTTCTCCGAAGCTTCATCATTTTTGTTCCTGTGTCTGTCTGTTTCTCAGAAATTTGTCTTTGTAGAGCAGCTATCCTTTTATTAAGCATATTGTAGTTTCGTTGAAGATAATCATCATCTCTTTTAGGAATTGAAAATTCATAAGACTCTTGAAGGGTGTCAGAACCATCGTCCTCAGCAACAAAGCTAGATGTTATACCACAAATTTGATCGTGAAGATTAGCCAACTCGGTAAACGTTAATGACTATAAAAATAATTTTTATCAAAACGATGAGTAAAAACAAAGCAAATAAATACGAAAAATATAAGTGATGTCTTACTTCCAACCAACTCTTGGGGTCAAAAACACCTTCTATATTCTCTCCAGGCAACTTTGTCGTGTCGAGAACATTGGCGGCACCCAGGCCCTACAGAGAAATTCAACAACTCATTTCATTACAGCCACAAGTTTTCTAGGAAGTGAGATAAACACCCGCTAAATTACCTCGACTAACTTTCTTAGTTTCTGATTCTCTTCCCAACAACTTTTCCACACCTTTCCAAGATCCACCAACTCTTTTTCAGCGATTGTAACATTAGTAGAAAGATTTTTAGATTGTTGGAAAATATTTCTCAGCAAGGGATTCTGTGAATTAAATATAGTTTCTTCATCTGACCTCAACGGCTCCAAAAATCTTTGCCAAACTGTATTCTTCAAATGACCCATATTCTCACGAATACGATAAATACCTATTAAAGGAAATTTAATTTTTTTAAAGCTTTTATAAATAATTCAATAGGAAAAATATTATATAAGTCTTAGCACTAATCTATCTTATAATTATTCAACGATAAGAAAATCAATTGCGGGTCATTGATAGAATTATAAATAAATTCAATTACGCTTGTAAATTTTTTAAAGTGAATTCTTACCTTTCGTCTGTCTTTCCATTTGTAAGCCAAGAAAATCAATGGCTTTTATTAAGTCATTAGATGATAGATCAATAAGGGCTACATCTTCAACACTATTAATACGACTTTTTAATAATTTATTTTCTTCTTCTAATCTATCCGAATTTTCTCTCCACTTATTCAATTCATTTAATAATTTATTCATTTCCGAAGTATCATCTTCACTACTTTTTAAAATTTTATTCTCAAACTTTGCCGTATTTAATTCATTTTGAAGTCGTTTAATATCATCTTTGCACTTCTTCAGATCTTCAGATTGCAATTTTTGTGATAAATTTACATCTTTTTGTAAGCTTTCTCGTGATAAATTAATATCTTGAATATCAGTATTTTTTATATTCAAGTTGTTTTCTAGTTCTTCCTTGATATCAATTAATTTTTTATTCTCTTCTTCTAAATCTCGAATTCTCATTCTTAATGATTCCATTTCGCTAAGAATCTCGTTTAACTTCGATGTCTCATCAATCCCCGACTTCAAAATATTATTTTCAGTTTTATAATTTATAAGAACATTTTTCAAGTCATTCAAACTATTTTCCAGCATACTATTTTTCGCCTGTAGTCGTTCTATTTCCATTTTCAGTATTTCTGAATCTTTAGACTGCAGTTCTTTGGATTCGTCATTTTCATCTTTACTCAGTACAACAGGAGCTCTTTGAATGCCATCCTTTGTTTCACTTACACTCTTCATTATTTCTCTAAGTTTACTTTTCAACTTTTCATTTTCTTGCTCACATTTATCAAAATCACGCTTTGATTTTTCCCAATTATTCTTTAATTCATCATTTTCCCTTTTGACTCGTTGTAATTCTTGCCGTAGATTACTTAAATCCTCTGACACTTTTGCAATTTTAATTTCATCTCCCATATCTACTTTCATATCAATTGAATTTTTCTTTAACTCATCTAATTCTCTTCTTAATCTTTTATTTTCCATCTCCAATTTTTCTGTCTCAACCATCAACTTATTCGCACCTTTTGAAACATCACTCATTCTTTTCTCTTTTTCATCTAAATCATGAGAGAGTTTGTCCCGATCAAGCTGCATCTTTTCAGCATCAACCTTTAAGCTATCACGTTCTAATGACACACTTTTCAATCTTTCTTTCATTTGCTCTACTTCAGATGATTTTTTTCCAATGTTTTTCTCCAACTGACCTTTTTGATTATTCAACTGATTTACTTCATTATCTAAACGAGTTACCTCATTATTCAAATTTTTTACTTGAGCATCAAGATATTTATTTTTATTTTTTATTTCATTTGACTCAAGTTTTAGTTTATCAACTTCGCTTTTTGCTTCTTCAAGTTCCGTCTTGAGTTTATCATTTTCAATATCACGCATTTCAATACTTTGCCTTAAATTTGCCAGTGTTCCCTTTAAAGCATCTAGTTCCTCTTGTATTGCATCTTTCATGGAAGCATTTTCTTTGGCTACATTTAAATTTTCTCTTAAATTTTCTGTTTCTTTCTTTAATTTATTACACGCTGTTTCTGAATCCATTAAACGTTTTTCTAATTCTTCTTTAACCTTTTCCAACGCTTTTTTCTTTTCGCTCTCAATCTTCAAATCTTTCAACTCCATTTCCAAGGTTTTTATTTGTGAATTCAACTCCTCTTTTTCTGTCTTCAAAACGTATAGTTCTGGTTTTACAGCATCCAGCTCATCACTGACCCTTTTACCACCTTCCTTTAATGTCTCCATTTGTTTTTTCATGGTATCAGATTTACTGAGAAGTTCATCTCGATGCTGACGACATTTATTCAATTCATCTTTAAGAGCATTAAACTCAACTAGATCAGCTTTCGCTGCCGTCAATTGATTTTCTTTACTTACAAGATTTTTTTGCAATGTCTCAATTTTGATTCTCAAGCGATTCAATTCTTCTACTAAACTCGCTTTCTCTATCCTCAAATCTGCTAAGCTCGATTCCAAAGTATTTACTTGCGTTTTTTCTTTGGAAAGACTTATTCTTGATGTTTGTAAGTCTTCTTTTAAAGCATCAATCTCAGCTTTGCTATCACTACATTCTCCTTCAAGCTTCTCTAATTTGTGCTTCAATTCTTCATTCAAAATATGACCTGCATTAAGATCAGCCTTAGCTTTTTCTAAATCTGACAAGAGATTTGTATTTGTCTTTTTTAATTCTTCGACATTTTTTTGAGCATCTGTACTCTTTGTTGTTAAATTATCATTTTCTTTTTTTAATGTCATAACTTCATTCATCAGCTTCTGAAGATTATTTTCAAAGCCTAAAGACTTTTCCAAGGATTCATTATAATCATTTTGAAGTTTTTCTCGAGTACTTTTTAGAGCCGAAATTTCTTTCTTTAAATCATTTGAATTTTTGTTGAGAATCGACTGTTGCTTCTTTGAATCTTCTATCTCTTCTCGTAATTTTTCATTCTGGTCACGACATTTAGTTAACTCTTTTTTTAACAATTTTAGCTCTTCATGCAATTCGTTCATTTCCATTAAAGCATCATCTTTAACACGAGTTACATCAGTCAATTTTTTCTCTACATCATTCAAGTTATTTTCAATATTTTTATATTTTAACAATTCATTTTCTAATTTATCAACTTTATTCAACTCAGTTTTTAATTCTGAACTTAATTTATTTATTTCCTGGCTCATTTGAGAAATTTCTGATCTGCAACTTTCTAACTCTCCTTCTAAATCACCAATTTTTTTTCTCAAACCTGTATTATCTGAATTTAATATAATAAATTGTTGCTCATAATCTTCTTTTTTTGTCCTTAAATTATTATTTTCAGTTTCAATGTTCAATAAATGATTTTCTTTACTTATTAATTGTTGCTTCAAATCATCTCGTTCTTTATTGAGTCTATCATTATCTAGTTTCATATTATCTAATTCGGAAATTAAATCCTTTAGATCTTTCTTTAGAGTTAACAATTCGTTTTGGACTGCTTTTTTTGCTTCTTTTTCAGAAGATAATTGATTTCTCGTATTTTCTTCTTCTTTTTTAACTAAATCCAGATCGTTCTCCAACTGCTTTTTCAAGTTTTCCCAGTCGGAATATTTACTTTCCATTAATTTTACTTGATCTTTAGCGTCACTGATATCTTGCGTCAATCCCTTCACTTTTTTTATTTCTTCATCTAATTTACCACTGAGCTCTTTTATTCTATCATAAGAATCTTGCAATTCTGCTTGTAATTCGTTAATTTTTAAGTTTAATTCATTTTTTTCCTTCTTTAAATTTGCACATTCGAATGATATACTTTCTGATAATTTCTTGGTTTTATCATAATCTTTTTGTACATCATAGAGCATTTTTTGCAATGAATCCTTTTCAGTGCGAGCTTGTTTTAATTCTTCATGAACTAATGTCATCTTATCATTATCATCTTTAACACTTTTTAATTCTTTTTCTCGTTGTAATAAGGACTCTTCTAAATTTTTATTATTCAACATTGATTCTTCAAGCCTCTCCTTCAACATTTCTCCATTTGTTGTAGTACTTTCTAAGGATTTTCTCATTTGTTCAAGTTCATTCTGTAGAGATTCTTCATGTTCCTTTAATTTTTGTAATTGTCCTTCAAGTTTCATTGAATATTCTTTTAAATTATCATTTGTACTCTTTTCTTTTTTCCCTTTCTCCAATAATTCATTTTTCTCGTCTAAATATTTATTTCTTTCAGTTTCAAGCGTAAAACTTTCCCTTTTCTTTTTCGCTAATTCATCCTCCAAATTTTTATACTTGGTTTCAGAAATTTTTAACGCTTCCAAATTTTTCTTATTTTCTGTTTCGATATCTTGATAAGTTTTTTTCAGTTCCTTCAATTCTTCATTTAAATTTTTATGTTTTCTTTTCCACTCATCATTTTCTGCTTGTAATTTTTTATTTTGTATTATTAATTGATTTAAATTATCATCCATGTTTGCACGTTCTAGAGCCAATAATTTTTCTGATTCTTCAGATAATTCTGACTGTCTTCTTAACTTTTTAATTAGAGATTCTGAAGAATTTAATTTTATATCCATGTCTTCACTCAATTTGTTGTATTTTTCTTTCCATTCATCTACTTCCTTATTTAAACTTTCGTTTGTTTTTCTAAGTTGATCAAACCGATATTCCATTTCATCATTATCATCAGCTAATATATGTTCTATTTCACCATACATATCGGGTCTTTCTGAAAGTTCAGTTAAATTTTCTGGAAAATTAAGTGTACTTTCTATGTTTTCTTTCTCCTGCATCAAATTTCGAAGACTATTATTTAAATTTGAATTTTCACTTTTCAGTTGATGAACTTCTTTTTGACAATTTTCTAAATCCAATCTAAGTTGACTTATTTCTTTATTACCAGATGTTACTTCTGGATTTTTGAAAGTTTTTTTTGCCTCAGTTAATTTTTGTAAATCTTCAAAATCATTCGTTAGCTTTAATTTTTCGACTTTTAATTTATTCACTTCCTCTAGACACTTTTCAAACTTAAACTTGAAACTATCTTCTTCACCATTTACAGCTTCAAGTAAATTTAATTTCCCTTCCACATTTCCATTGTTTTCTCTTAAATCCTTAAGATCATTTTTCAACTGTGAATTCTCTGCATTCAACTCAAATACTTTTTTTTGGAACTTTTCTAACTGCTGTCTTAGTTTAATATTCTCTTGTTCAGTATCTTGATGATGAAGTTGTTGTGATGTTGAATCTTTTTCACTCAATTGAACCATCGTTTGTGGAGTACCTATCAATTCTTCTCTCATTGCGACACTTTGTGTATCATCTGTTTGCCTGGAAAGACTAAATAATTCTTCTTCATAGGCTATATTCTGTTTTTTAAGTCTTTGAAGATCATTCTCAAGCTTTAAATTATCGCTTTGTAATTTGGCCAATTCTTCTCGACAGTTTGCAAGACTTGTTATGTTCTCAATATTTTCTTTCTTCTTTTCATGTCCTGTTGCTTTCAAATTTTCTTGTAACTCCTCGGTTATTAGTTCAGGTCTGAGTTTTTTTTTTCCTTCGACAACCAATTCTTGAGTGAATTCTTTGCTACTCTTTGTAGCAATCAAGGGATGATGTACAGCTTCTTTTTCTATCCCAGAATTATCGTCAGTCTTTGAGAGTGTAGTTCCTGTTTCAATTGGCCTCTGTGCAATTGTCACCGGATGATTTTGATCCGCAAATGCTATTTCATTTTTTTTCAGTTCTCTTATCTCTGCTCTCAAACGATTCACACCCGCACATGATGATTTTTTTTCAACCTCAGTGAATTCAGTTCTCTGGTCGTCTCCGATATCCCTTAATCTTCAAATAAATCAAAGTATGTATTAAGTTTAAAAGACTAATTTACTTTTTTTACGCGATATTTTCTTACTTTTCCACAGCTTTGATCATTTTTCTCAATTTAGCCTTTATAGTTCGCAAAGCTTTACATGGATTCTCATACGAATCATATTTCTCTAATTTATCTTCCAAATCTTTGATTTGTTTATCAATTTTTCCTTCATTTTGTTCTAATCGACTTTTATTTCTTCGACAACCACAATTTATTACTCGATCAGTAAGCAACACATCGTTTAAATTTATTCCTATTCATAAAAGTATCACAATAATTATTTAAAGACAGAATTTAATTCAAAAATGCAATAAATATTACCTAGTTTTTTTAATACAGATTTAATTCTCTCATTCTCAATTTCTAATCGATGTCGTTCTATACGTAATTTTATCATATACACCATTATTCTTAAATACTTGGCAATTATGAATAATCTACGACGATGAATTTCATTACCATTTGTATCATCACATTCAAGTGATGAAAGTTTCAATGGTATTATTGCTGAATTAAAACAGATTGCCGAAAATTCATCAATGCATTTACAAAAAAAATTTATAATATTTTCCTCCATAATTTTTAATATGTTACATATTAATTTAATAAAAATAACGAGTAATTTAAATCATGTTGTATAAATGACCAAACTAAAATATTTTCTCTATTTTTAGGTTGGATAACACTACATGAAGTTTCTTCAATTGTCATCACTAATCGTTCAAGACAGTTTAACCTTATAATTTGTTGATAAATAACAATGTGGCAGTGACAGAGTCATCCTAAAAAATTATTAAATTTCAGAATAATTAATTAAAAATTAGTTTCGTAACAATTTTTTATTAACGATTATGCAAAGATTAACAAGTGAAAATTTATTATGGAGCTGGAAGAGTCCGATCTTGACTTGGATAAGGGAAATCTTGTTGAAGCAGCAATGGTCTCTTTGAAGAGATTAAATAGCACAATTAATGCGATGAAAAAATGGACTCATGAACGTGCTACTTTGCAGAGTGATATTTACAAACTGCAAGTGGCTCTTCACAGCGTAGGAAAAGATGCATCGAGTATTTTATTATCCCAAGATCCATTTGTAAAATACCAGACTGAAGAAATTCGTCGCTTGGAGTCAATAAATAAGAAAATGAAAACTCAAATTCAAAATTTAAATGATGCACTTTTACAGACGAAGCAAACAATTTCATTGAATGTTAATGAAAAAGTTAAAAATCAAATGGCAGAAATAAATGCTCGTATTGAACAAGAGAGACAACAGTTGATTAGAGAAATCAATAATTTAAGAATGAAAATTGAAAATAGCGACTCGAGTACTAAATTACAACAGTTTAAAATCGAACTCAGCGCTTTTATTAAAGTCGATACAGTTTTAGACAAATTATTCAGTAATTTATTTGCAAAATTGATTGATATTATTAATAGTTTATCAAATAAATTAATAGAAACTAATCAAATACTCCATAAAAGTAATAGGAATATCGACTTGGAAATTCTTGGTGATCGTTCAGATGAACCAGTTGATGATAATGATGATAATGACAGTGAAAAATTAGAATACATGAGTTGTACTGAAGAACAAGAGCTTCGTGATATTAATTTTGAAGGTGGTGGGCATGAAAAATTACATGAAAATTATTATTTACGAGAAATGAAAGGACAAATTCAAAAACTTGAAAATGATAAACGAATATTATTAAAAAAAAATTTACTGAAAGAAAGAGCATTGAAACGAAGTGTTTCAACCGCAAAAACAAAGTTAACAATAGCTTTAATAAAAAATAAGAAACTTGATGAAAAAATAAAAACATTAGCATGTGAGTTCAACACAAAATTAAATTCTACACAAACAAATTTCGCAACTCAAACTGAAGAAGAAGTACAAAGGCTTCAATCATTGCTGGAAGTTACCAAAGAACAATTGAAAACAACAAATGATAAATTAGTTTGTTTGGAAAAAAAGTGGAATAATAATAATAATCAAGAACAACTTGAAACAGAATTATTAATGGTTAAAAATTGTAATAACGATATAACAAGTCAATTAATTATTGAACAAACAACAGCTAAAGAAGCTTTAAAACAATTTGAACGTTCTACTAAAGAAATTGAGCGACTCGAAGCGGAATTAGAGGACATTAAACTAGATCGAGCTACTTTACAAAGAGAAATAGCCAAGTTAAAATTAGAAAATAGTGAATTAAAAAATTCCAGAATGACTTACAAGAAGAAGAGTGTGGTACTAGGTGAAGAAGGTGTTAAAGAACGAGAATCACTGCAGATGAGAATTAAAAGTATGAAGCTTAGAACCAATAAACTGGAAGGTGATTTGAAAAGAATGAATGTTAAGAATCGACAAAGTGAAGAAATTATCAACGAGTTGAAAGAAAAAAATAACAACTTTCAAATGCAGATTGAATTTTTACTTAAAAATTCAGAACAAACTGCAGAAAGTTTACAACAACAAACTGAAAAGAATATAGAGCTTGAAAAAAATGTAAAGCAATTAAAAAAGACGATTGATGAATTAGTATATGATCGTGATAATTTATGTATTAAACTTAAAAATGCTGAAGAAAACTTAAAAAAACAGCAAGAAGAATATTTATATTTACAAGAATTATCAGCAGAAATAAATACGAATAACGATAAATTGAAGGAAACGATTACAAAAAATTCGATCGAAATAGACGACTTAACGAGCAGAATAAGTGTCGCTGACAACGAAACACGAGATTTAAAATCACAAATTGAGACGATGACTCGAATAATATCAGCTTTACAATTGGAAAATGAACAAATGAAGGACACAATTAACATTTCAAAGGTTGAAAATGAAAAATTAACGACTGAACTTTTAACAAGCAATATTGAGAAAAATACTCTAAAAAGTCAGTTAGATAAGATCGAGAATGAAAAAAATATTAATAAAAATTCACAATCATCCGGTCTGAAGGATAAGAAAAAAAATTCTAAAGATGAAAATAATCAATTTACGGAAAATTTAAAAAAAAAAGTTAATGAAGAAGTGGAAAAGAAAAAAAATAATAAATTAGTAAGTAATTATGAGAAGACATTAAAAAGAAATTTACACGAAACAGAAAAGGAATTATTTGCGGTAAAAAGTGAATTGGTTAGAATAAAACATGATATTGGATCTCTTAAAAGTGATGTAGAACATGGCAAGTACGGTATGTACAATTTAGAGAAGGAAAATATTGCCCTGAAAGAAGAACTTGCAAAATTAAGATCAGAAAAACAGCAACTGATAAATGAAATTCAAAAAACACAGACAGGTAATAAAATAACTACATAAATGAATTCACGATTCAATGAGTAAATATCACCATGTCATTCTATTGAATCATATAATTGTTAATTTTTTTCTTTGTTTTCTCTTCAGGGAAAAACCATAAAGCCAAAGAACCGGAAGTAAACGTCGCCAAGTCAAAGTTATGATATATTAGTTTCATGAATAGAAGCAAAATCATGATGACACCTCCATTTATTATAACATCATAGCCTAAACAAAAAATTGAAATTTTATACCTTTAACATAGTCGTCTGCTTATCGATTAATCATACAGTCTCATCTATATTTGAAAGAAAAAACCGATGGTTGTATAGAATTTATATTAATTTTTAGGGTGGATATTTATTTTTTATATACAGATACATATATATATATATATATATATATATAATTGTAAAAAATACAAGAAAAATATTTTTCAAAACTTGCCGTTTAGTTAAAAATTTTCACAATTTTAATTTTTCAATGAGTACATAAAATTTGTGCTATTAGTTGCTTGTTGACTATTATTGCATGATTTTACGTTACTTTTTGCTGGTGACTTCGTTGAGATGGATGCCAAGTTCACATCCACGTTTAATTTTTGCAAAGTTCAAAACTTTTCAACTTCATATTTAATTTTACATTCACGCGAGGTTATTACTCGTGATGAAAATTAATTTATGACAGTCCAAAATATGCATCACAAGAAAAGTTTAAATATTAATCTCATTAAAACTGCATTAAACATAAAAGCCTTTAAACGATTTATTATTTTTTTTTTATTGTCTTTCAATGTGTGTTCTTATAAAAAATAAATCAATTTCTTAATATGTCACTGTGTTGAATATATGAATCCAATAGAAATCATATAGCACAAACAAATATCAATGAACAACATTTGGCGTGATGTTATTATCTGAATAGAATTGAATACTACATATCACATGTTTTATATTTAAAAGTTCCATTAAATAGCAAACCGCACTTTATCAAAATCGATTCTGCCATTTTCAGCTGATGCTCATACAAGCAAGTAATCAAATAAATAAAAATTTAGAGAATATATGTTTTTATATAGATGTTGAACACAATATCTATAAAGTTTCATTTACTTTAAATAATAATCATAAACTAACAGAAAATATTTAAAAGATTGCACCACAAATTTTCCAATATTTGTGAACACTAGAGACAAAAATTGATCAATTTATTTGTTACAAAAAAAATGAAGTTGAATTGATTTTGAAATATAACATTTTTTCATATTTTTGACAAATAAATAAATTTAGTGATATTAAAGTAAAGTAAAATATTTAAAAACTAACAAAACATAGTTTTCAGTAGTAAAATCTTATTTTGTGCCGACATCTAAAAATGATAAATTGAAAAGACAGACAATTTCTTTTTATTTTTTTGTTAATCATTATAAAATTAAATTAAATTCTTTTCATAGAAAATGACAGAAAATAAAATTAATATTGGTTAAAATCTAAAATTTGGATACGTTAAAATGGGTAAAGCTAAAGAGAAAACAGAATCATTGGGTGTTATTCTCTTTGTAGTAGGCATGTCCATTTCTGTTTACCCTTCTAAACCAGCAAGTAGTAGATCCAATACCACAGAAGTACTTCCTCTCTGAATAAATACCTACCGAGTTTATATTTTGTGAGCATACACACATTGAACTGCTGAAACGCAATGTTATTTCAGTGAATGTCGAAAGACAGAATCGTTCATGAACCCAATACCTGTCTTAATAAAGTATCCTTTATATCAACATACCATTGATCAAAAGCTTACTTGGTTTTTTTATTTGAAATATAGGAAATTATTGCTTATCTTTAAAGGTCTTTTATTTGCCGGTCTTTCTTTATATTTGGTATTATATTCAGAAAACAATTGTTTGAAAAAAGATTAATATAAGTCCATTTCAAGCATCAGATTATTCCCGGAATTTCTAGAATTCTCGGAGATAGTGAAACTTTTCAAAAAAATTCTCCAATAAATTTTAGAGAGCTTTCATATCACGATTATTCAAGCTTGGCCGCTTTGGAAAAATCTCTAATTCTTGTATAACATGAAATTCGAAAAATAAAATGGAAAAAAAATTAATATTTAACATTTTACTAAAAAAATAAACCCAACTTCCATTAAAAATATTTGTCACTGATTTTATATTGGTAAAGAAAAATTTTATACATGTTCTAATTAAAGTTGTACGATTTATTTTTTTATTAAATTTTGACAAAAAATTTGTTATGTATAAATAGAGTGCAGTTTTTAGTTTTCTGCATGGTATTTCATGTTACAAACTTATTCCATATTGGTACACCTTACTCAATAAATAAAAATTATTCTAAATATTCAAAAGTTAAAAAAAAAGCAAAGTAAGAATGATAGAAGACATGAATATAAATGCAAAGAAATATAGATGAGTCCAATACATTTTCTGAGATTCGCATGAAAGAATTTCATAAACTTTCGTTTCGAGAAACACGACAGAGTTCTCCGGTGGACCAAAAATATTCTTGAGATTCACTTATTTCAAGTGCAACGTCACTAAAATACACTTCTTTCTACATGACTACGGTTTTTCAAATGGAAGCTAAAAGAGAGCACAGAGCATGGAAACTGTATTAACAGTCTGAAAACTCCACAAAAACTTTTCAATGGTACTACTTTAACTAATCTCCTAAAAATAAAGATAAACGCAGTAAAAATATTCAAATTTATTCTAAAAAAAAAATAATTGTTTTTACTTAAAGACACAACTTTTAGAATAACTAACCCAATAAAGAATTACTAATCTCTTTTTAAAAATATTCAGAAAAATATTTTTAACTTTCTATGTATTTTCCCAACAAAATTACTTTTTATTTGCTCAATTAAATTTAAAAGAAATTTATGTCCATAAAAAAATTAATATGACTTATAGCCCATACAAAAAATTATTATTTGAATTTATAATGATATTTCTTGCAAGAAAATTATTCTTGACGGTAAATTTTTATAAAATATTGTCAAGCCCATATCATTCAATCTAACAAACTAGAAAGAAGATATCCCATGACTTTTTAAGCTTTTGATCTGTACATATTCTTATCCTTTAAGAATATCTACTATCTCTGAAACAAGACTCGAAAAGATCTTACATTTGTATCAAGCTTTAGATAATTCTGAAAAAGCTTAAGAATCGAATCCTTTCAAATTGTCGAGCAATTTTTGAAGTTGTACAGTATTATCTAGAATAATAATTAAAATATCTTCTTCAAATATTAAAAAAAAGTGATTGTTTTAAAAGTTACACTGTTTTGAAAATATGAAAAATATAAAATTCATTGGAAAAATTTAAATTTTACAACTATAAAAATTATATAATACTCATGGATGATATATATATATATATATATATATATGTTCTATTAATTCAATGTAGCTTGATCCAGAAATTCAAGCATCATTAGCTGAAGAACTACTACTGTCCACAGATGTATTCATTCAAGTCAACCTTCCATTGTTATACTATTTCGGTTTTTGTTAACATGTAGACTGATGGAATTCTATTAGTTCTCTAACGAGAGAATATCCATGATAATCAAGAGAATGTACCTGTAACAATAATCTATTGAAACACTAACACACTTATTGATTTGAAGGAGCAAACGATCCACTAATTAGCTGTGGACAAGATCTCCGTAGCAATATATACTATATATACACATATATATGTATATAGTATAGTTACGTATTTCTCTGCCAAAATATAGCCATGGACGGACCACAGATCTCAATACACCCTAGATAAGGGTATAAATGAACCAGAGAATACCAGAGTCTGTATAATGGTCTGGGTGAACTTCCTACTTAGAATTCGCATCAACTTTGATGAAGCTTCTAACATGTTTCCATGACGCCGTCTATCCTCTTCTCTAATTTGCTTTGGATTGACTTATCCAACTACGAACAGTTAATTCTTGTTTAAAATTCTAAGAAGACAAATAAACAAATTTAATGAAAAGGACCATAGTTATTTAAATAATATAACTTATAATGAAAGTAAACGAATATAAATGGTAATACTCGTTTATTATAAATAACTATCAACACACTCTCCTGATCTCATGCACTTTTCGACTCAATTATTCAGAAATGGAGCTGCGAATCGTACGCGGCTCTTCGTGGTATAGCGAGTTTATTTTTTTTTAACGTTTGTATTGTTTTATTTTTTTATGTAGTTACTCTTAAAAATAGAAACACATATGCGTCAATAGTC
The DNA here is from genome assembly GCA_028641665.1 of Chelonus formosanus. Lineage (NCBI taxonomy): Eukaryota > Metazoa > Arthropoda > Insecta > Hymenoptera > Braconidae > Chelonus > Chelonus formosanus. The sequence continues at coordinate 3,674,294 of CM054006.1, read as the reverse complement.
ATATACTAAGTAAACTTATTGGCAAATTATTTACAATGTATCTTTGTTTTTTTTTTTTATGTGCTACACAATGGAGTTGCCGCTTCATTTATTAAACGTGACTCATTTAAATATATTTATTATTATTTTTTTTTTCAATCACGAAGTTGACTACGTAAGTGAGGAACACGTATAATAAATATTATATCTATTACACTTGGGACTTACAAGTAGTTCAGAATAAAAGTTTAGCAGTGTACATATAGTAGTTGTAGCAGACATGTGGTTTTTTTTTATTATTCTCTTTTTTTAATCCCATTCATACGTTTCCTCGGATACTCTCTTGATGACAAAGTTTGACATTAATAATAGTAAAAACAATTCTCTACCTACTTATCAAAAAAAAGTCCCTTATTCACTCAGTCATAGTTAAACTAAATTTTTTTTTAATTTTCTCGCGGCTGATAATAAAAATGAACGATTATGAAGTGAAATAAGTAAAAAAAAATTTTTTTAATACCATTGTATTCATTTTGCAATATTTATTTTGTGGCTCCTTATTACTCAATAGTGCTCCTTATCGATGGAGGCATTAAATTCGAGTAAACTGAATTGTAGTCAAGTAGTGATATTTTGTTTCGCTGTTTTTTCAATTTCATTACTATTGATGATATTGTTTATAACACTGTCAATAGACTTTTCAAAAGGTCCAACAATCTCTATTAATACACGCATTAGCTATTCACAAACTTTCGACACCATCTTTTCCATTTCTACGTCGGTATCGATTTCGTGATGAACGTGATTACTGCCACTTGCATTCGTTAATGGGGTAACGGAATTATTCAATGACATAGCCGTTGACGTTGTACTTGTGGGTGGCGTATTCGGAGTTCCTGGTGTTTCTGACATTTCCAAGGGAGAGCCCGGAGATTGTAAAGGTTCCACAAGGTCTTCAAGTCCCTCAGGAGTTGGCAGTTTATTAAGCGCTTCTCGCAGAAGTCTGTAGTGCCTCTGAGAAAATACAATTTCAAGTACAATCAATCAAATGAATAAATTTGAGACCAGTTGAATATAATTTGATGAAATCGAATAATTTAATTGATACAAGATGATAATTAAACCCAATTGCACAGAGAGAAAGAATAGTATTTTCTCACAAAAATTTTAAATATATTAAGTGATTGAACAAGTATTTATCGATACACCACTTTATCATCATTCTTAAACCTCACTTTTCGTAGTAAATAATCAAATCCATAAATATATCAACATAAAGATACATAACCAGATATATGTACGTTACTTACATAATTATATTAGTATAATTTCTTAGTAATTTATTTATTAAATAAATAAAATTTTGAAGCAAAACCTATTCAGTCATTATATCAACTATAAAATATTTTATTCGTCAATAAAAACATCAAGGAATTTTTATTTTCTTTCAGAAATATTTTTGAAAAATACTAAAAGACGTAACGCAAAAAGAAAATTATTCGAATATTTCTCAATTCTTAAGTTACTTAAACATCAAAAAGAAATATATAAAATGACTTACCCTCAAAGCAAGAGCATTCAAAGAAATAGTCCGAGCAGACCGTCTATCAGATCCATGCATTTCCATGTCCATAATCCAACCTTCTAATTGAGCCACAATTTCATGTCTCTTTATCCAGAAATGTGTGTGAATAACCTGAAATAACAAAAAAAGTTTATTAAAGCACATTTATTCAATAATTGTATTGCATAATGATACTTACCTCTTTGAAACAAGGGCACGGATTTTTAATTTGGTTAAGCATTGCCCATTTTACAGTTGCCAGACAAATATTAGCATTGTACTCTTGACTAGATTGAGCACCACTAGTTGTACCTCTCGACCTCTCGTACCCTGGCTCATTAAAGTAAGGTTCTGGTACTAATATTAACGACTGAATTGACACCAAAACCTGTTGAAAAAAAGCTTGTTAGACGTAATTTAATTAATACAGTTCAAGTATCGAACCATATAACTCTGTACTTTACCTGTAGAAAACTACTAGTATGAGCGTTCCACTTCTCCTCCGGTCTTCCGTGCCAAGTATTGAGAACACTGAGACAAACTTTGCCGTCATTATACAAATTAGGATTAAATCGCACAGTATGGCGTCCAGTTGTCTCCAGATTTATCAGCATAGGACTATTAGGATAGTCAGGAGGAAAATAGACATCAAATTCAAAGCAGCCATTAGCGTATGGCGTTTCTGCTGGTCCAGTTATCAAGACTTTCATGATATCTAGACGATCAGAATCACAACGGACAAATACACTGCTACTATATGACAATGGTAATGCTGTAGACAGTGTTACTGCTTCCTGCGCTAATCTTTTGACTCTTGTTGGATGGCTTCTATCACCAGCTGCTTTCATATTTGATTCAAAGTGATAAGATACCGCAAATCGATATCCTCCACCATCTGGATTCTCAGAAATCATTTCATATGTATCGAATTGAAGATTTTTCATCACTTCAAGATATCGTTGCTCTATAGATTTTAATGGTAATTCAGGAGCTGTAGGACTCGGACCTGCAAGTTCTTCACCAACTACAGTCAGTCTAGAAGTTGCATTCTGTACTATTGTAGCACTCTCTTGAATATCTGGTATTAATGTTGCCAATCCTTCATCTTGTTCAGTATCATCAGGATACTTAGTAGCATTTTTAGATTTATTACCACGTGTACGATTAATCTTATGAACATAAGTATTGACACAAACTCTCATACTTGATAGTAATGAAACGATAGAAGGATCGGTTGATCTTCCTGATCTAGGAAGTAAAAGTGGAGCTAACTGTGATGATAAAGCCATTGATCTTAATAGTTGTAGAACTGCGCGATATAGAGGGATGTGTCTTGCCATATCTAAAACGGAATCATTTCTCAAATATGAAGATAATGCTGAGAGAAGGCACGATCGAGAAATGAGCTCAGCGAATGTTGCGGGAAGTTCACGTTGAGGTTGACTTCCTGAGCCTACATAACTGGCTAATACTCGTAAGAGTATTGTCACATGTTCTTCTTCAAATCGTTGTCGAAGAAGCGCTTGCTCTACATTCCAAGATTGCATTGTTGATCCAGTGCCAAAGCCAGTCCCTTTTGCCCAGTATAAATGAGATTTATCGTCACTTCTATTGCCAGTTTGGCCGATTCTTTGATCTGACGGCTCATTTTGTCCAGTTTGATGAGTGAACACTGCCAAACAATTAAGCAGTAAAAGAACAGCGCCAACTTCAACCATTGTTCTTCGAAGTAATAATCCATCATCTGTAGTAGGTGGTGTCGCTTCCAACAGTTGTTTCAATACTTGAAATGGTAATGTTGGTAAAGAAGAAGTAATTGAAGAACTGAGAATGTCACCACCTTCTCCATCATCTGTTACACCCAAAGCTAATCTCAAAAGACACTGAGCTTGCTTTCTATCTTTTAGTAAAACTTCTGCATAACCTGGAAGTCTGAGAAATAGACCGAATGCTGCTAAGGAATGTAGTGGCACGTGAGGAACCGGAGGAGCTGAACGAGGAGAATTTGAATTTCCAGCTTCTTCTAATTCTTCATAAATATCTTCGCTAGCTTCAACTTTTACCCATTCGGTATCAGTTTGTTCGGGCGACGGAGATTTTTCAACAAATGCCGGCGGTCGACCAGAGTCAGGATAAATAAGAGGAAGATGCTTTGCCAATACTGCTAAGCCACCTCCTGCACTAAATACTCCTAGAGCACTTTCGATACAACGATGATTTAACAACTCATTATCATCAAATTTAGATGCATCATCTTTTGTATCTTTATTACGTTGTCGAAGAACTAAATGCAGACAAGGGTCTGATAAAGATAATCCACTATCTTCAGCAATTGCCAGAAGTTGAGCGATGCATAATTGTGATGGTAATGGTACATTCGGTCGAGATGAGTGTGTCAAGTACTGTTGAGTTGACGAATTTACTGAACTTCCTTGAGTACTTGTACTTGTAGCTTTAGAAGATGATGATGGTCCATCTAAAAAATAAAAACCATCTCATTAAAATATTGATTAATATTTATTATAATCACGAATTGATGTACATAAATGTAAAGAAATTAGGTCAGACATAACAACAGGATCGGGAAAAAGACCGACAACTATTTTGTCCTCAGGGTAAACGAAAAACATAGGGGATACATAAGAGATAATTTGAACGTAATTATGGAGTCATACCCGAGCCTAAACGGGATTTTCTTATGATGGGTCCACGAGCTTGAGATCTATTTGAAGCTTCCTTAGCTCTTTTATCCTTGGCTGTATTTCCTGCTGCTACGCTCAAGGTATCCACCACAAACGCCATACCCGATTCCCAAAGCTCTCGAGAACGATTTGTTCCACTTGTACTAGTTTCATTGTCCTTATAGGTATTGGATAGTAGTAAAGTAAGCCAAGTACCTGTATTACCACGGAGGTAATTTGTTATATTTTAAAAAGTCTTTAAATCGATTAGAACAAAGATTTTGTCGATCCTTTAAACATTTTTTTTTTTTTTTTCATTTATATTAAGTAAAAATGCTCTAGGGACACATTCTCAGGGTGAAAAACAATACAGAAATAAATATCAAGTTAGATCATTTTAAAAAAGTATCATCATTTGTAGAAATGAAATTTACTCACCAGAGACTTGTTGTAATATATCTGCTACTGTTGATTGCGTTGAAATGTACAATAATTGATGGTAATGTCCCAAAGGATGAGCTGGATGTGGTGGCATTGAAGGAACCGATTGATTCGTAGTTGAATTCGATATCGTCATTGGAATTTCAGAGGTTACTGATATTAATACTTTCTCTCCTTCCAACAGTAATTGAAGTATCAATCGTCTAGTAAATCCAGAAATTCCATGGAAATACTTCACATCTATTATCAAAGCAAAGAACAATTATAAGTATTTTATACTGAAATTCATTCATGAAACTATCTGACTATTAATGATTATTAAAAGCTACTCACTCGGTGAAACACGTTGTTGAAGGATGACATCAGTCAACAATTCAGCAAGTAACTTTTGATTGTAAGGGTGACACCAACAGCACTTGGAGAGAAACTTTATCATTGAGCTCTCCAACTTCGTGTAAGATACATTAATTCTGAGAAAAAAACAATAATGCTATTTCATTTTTGTATTCTTATTTATGACTTCAGAACAAAGTTTAATATTTTTTCATTAGGATTTTAATATTTAAGTATTTTTATATTGTCCATTCAGCATAGATATTTATTAAATATTTATTTTATAAATGTTGTTGATTATCTTTACCATGATTATAATGTCTTATAAAAAATGTTTGAGTTTAAGTTAAATTTCTTTCTAACTTTCATTAGTTTAATGCTTACAGAACTCTAATTAAAATAGTTAAGCGGACATTTTCATTTCTTTTTCTAATATAAAAGCTGCAGTAAAATATTTCTTCCTTTTATTTTTCACGTTTTGTGTCAAGGTTTTTCAACAACAGTATAAAAATGAAATATAGGTCAAAATAACTTTTCATATACTCTAAAACTAAAAAAAATTATGATAACACATAGCTGACATATTCAGATAAATAAAATTACGAGTTGAAAAAAAATGAATCTAAAAAATGCATTTATTTACACAAATAAACGCTCAAATTCAAAGAAAATTTTAAAAGCAACTTGACTATACAATTGTTCAAGACAATTACTTCAAAGCTCTTTAAAGAAAATATTTACCTAGCAAATGTAATCGATGGGTTTTCAACAGGTCTATTGCTGAGTAACGAAGCGAGAGGCAGCCAAAAACCACGTCCTTCTCGACCAAGCCAATCACGCATTTTTCCTTCAGAACAAACAAGTGTCAAAAACTCCAATACTGCTGCAATACTGTCTGGTTCCATCATATTTAAACCGCTTGAATTATTAGAACTTTGGTAAGCGGCTTCTTCAGCTTTGTCACTATCAGTCAAGCCACTGTTCATCACATTGATATTCTGGCTCTTGTCATCTTCGGATGTGCCATTTTGTTGCTTTGACTTCTCTAACTTGCAAAAGTCAGTTATAATGGCAACCAATAGAGCCGGAAGTCCCGAATCAATAAGTTGTTGAATTCCAGGAGGAGATCGTGCAGCAGCTGCTACTGTCAATAGTTGTCCTTCAGTTAGTTGTAAATGATTACCCTCCGATAAATGTAAACGACAATACCACTCTTCTGAGTCGGCTTCACTTTTTCTATCATCAGTTTGTCCTTCACTTTCTTTACGATCATCTGACACTGATGCAAATTGATCGGTAGGTAAATTTGGAACAAGAATTCTAACTTTCTGAAGAAGTGTAAGGAAAAGCGATGGTTTCACATAACAAAAAGCACAAAGAGTGCCATCAATTGCTTGTTTTAATACCGAATGTGGTTTCAATGACAAAGTCCACTGGTAAAGATAATTGAAAAGATCATCTGTTAACATATTTTCCAAATTGTAAGCTCGATCATCTACTTCATGTGTCTTCCAAATTATTGTTGATATACAGTGAATGTAAATTGCAGGTGGACTAACAACATTTGGATTATTACGTAGAACTCTTGACACTATAGTCATAGCGGACGTATGAAGCCAGGTGAGTACTGCAAATATTCGACTTTCAGTACCAGGATCTTGAGCTGTACATAACTGTTGAAGAAGCTCAACAACCAACTGTACCGTCGACGTCTTTTGCGATGATGGAGTTACTTGAAACAATGGTGCACATCTGTTATTCAGTAATAAACTAATCAGTTGAAGTCCTAGTTCTCGAGAGTGTAATCCAAGTTGTAAGAGAACTTTCTCTAAATTAGGAGTAAAGAGTGAAGGAGCTGGAAGCAAAAGAAGACTACAGCAGGCTCCAACCAGTCCTGGTACTGATGCTGCAGAGTTAAGCACCTCTCGAGATAATGTTGATGATAACGCACTCACAGATAAACATTGATGAATAAGTCTCAGCCATCCTAAACTCGTCTTTGTAAGCTGCTCTTCATCGATTGTTTCATTACGAGTTTTAATTTCTCCAAAGGCTGTAGTTCCTAATATTCTAATTTGACTCAAACTTAAATTTGAAGAATCTCGAGGTTTATATAGACGTACTAAAACAGATGTAGCAACTTCAGGTTGGGCTAAAGTAAGCCGAATAGACATCAATCCTGCCGTAAGCATTGGCGGGCAAACTGGTGTAAGATCAGAATTACCCTCTCGGGAAATTTCGAGTGCTACAGCTGATGGACAAGTGACTAGTGCAGCAGGATGAGGATGCAGTTCGACTTCTCTCAAGAGAATAGCACAAGGAAGTGTAATCGTTAAATCAACCCAAGCTTCACCTGGAAAAAAATGATAAGACCAAGCAGCAGTTCTTGCTCTCCTGTGAGGAGCAACATTTTGAATTAATGCATCAGCTGATTCAACCATTGGTTTTACCCAAGATATGGTTCCTAATGGAGCAAAGTTTAATAATCCATTTTCATAGGTTTCTATAGATCCTGATTTTTTACTGCTCGATGCTGTAACTGCCAAATTAGGTGTATTTGAAAGATGCTGCATTACAAGAGCAATAACACCGGGTGTTGATGTACTAGCATTTCCATTATCAAAAGTTTCACAACTAGATTTAACCATATTCTGACAAAGTACTTTTACACCGCCCATTTCCGTAAAAATGGCTAAAGAGGATTCGTTATCTAAAACTTTCAAAATGTACCAAAGTAGTGGCTCTGATAGTTGCATTGCTTCAACATGACGGTCTGTACCCACTTGTTCTTCAGATGATGACAAATAACGATATAATGGATTTAACACTAAAGTTGGACTTGTAGCCTTCCTCATTAAAGCCATTAAAAGGATAAAAGTAGCATCAGGAATAGAAGTTGCATCTCCAAGATCTGATACAGTACTCGTTGTAGATTCTTCTCCAAACAGCATTGCTAATGATGAACCTGTACTGTATCCTAAAGCTCCAAGTAATCTCATCATTGTCGGTTCATGTTGCAAAACTGTATCTGCCATGCAAGGATATTTAGGTTTAGGCGTAGCTCCTTGATTCATTCTCATCGATGGCTGTTGTTGTTGTTCAGCAACTTTGCTTTCATCTGTTTGAGATATATCTAATTTTTCTTGTTGATCTATATCTCTCATTCCTGATCTTTGAGATAAATCTCCTATTTCCATGTCTACTGAATTGTCAGCTCGGGGTAACCGTGCGTTCGGTAATGGCGTCTGGACGAGTTTACATACTAATTTGACTAAAGCTACAACCAGAGCATCCCAAGATGTAGGACGACCTTGTTTACTACCACCACCAAGTACGCAAGCAAAAAGACCGTCAAATCCACCTGAATGATTAGTTGAATCTTCATTGCCTCGGCATTGAGCACCAACACGTGTAGAACGAACATATCTTGATACTAATACACCAACACATTCAGTTATACTCATTGCAGTACCCAAATCTGTATTAATAAAGTTTAAGTTGATTAATGATGTAATAAGAATGCATTGAGCATCTAAAGGACCACGACGAGCAACAAGAGCACCTCCTGGCTGTACTAATTGATATACAACCCATAATAATAATTCTTTTAAGGTATTTCCAAGAGCACTTTCTGGTGTTATCACATCACAGCGCATTTCAAGTCGAACTAAGAAGTCTTGTAAAGCAAGTCCTACTTTAGGACCAGCGATCATATATTGCTTGTCACGTAATTCAACATTTAGTCCATTTCCAGAGAGTAATCTCAAAAGCATTGGACCCATATTACGATCTTTGACTATACAACTGGCCATTCCACCTAGTAATCCATCCAAAGGAGCACTTATGTTTGGATTCATATAATCACTAAGCATCGGTTCATTACTGGCAAGGGTTAATGTTTGCAAAGCTAAACACCATGCACGTAATGATACTCCAGGATGCCAAAGAAGTGCTGATATAAGCCCAGAAATAGCTGTAGAGCTTAAAGGAATAACCGGCGTCAATGATGGATCAAATTGATTAGGTGGCGTAGTTGATGAATCTTTTGATGCATCCAAATTTAATGTTAACCATAGTTGAAGCACTAATTCTAAATTTGTACCACATGTCTGAAGAGACAAATCAGAAAATATTTTATCAAAACATCGAGTCAACATCGTTAAACTACAAGGTGGTGTATCTGTTGATATTCTTATGTCTTGATTTCTGGTATTATTTGTGTTGTTTCTTGAAGTAGACTGCTGCGAACGATTAGCTTCTGATGGTGATTGTATTGAAGCATTAATACTTAATAATAAGTTGTAGGCTCCCAGGGTGGAATAACGTCTCAAAGCTATTTCCACTCCCATTTCAACTCCATACTCGAGTCGAGAGTCTAAGGCCAAAGATATACCTGAATTTGCTAGAGGCGGTATTTTAGATATAGCATTTCCCTTCTTTAACATATTTTTACCTCTTTCTAAAATGTCATCCAAGAAATCATCTAACTCACTGTCATCAGATTCTAACAAAGAAGGTAATAAGTCAAATCCATTTGATTTAGAAGTTGATGGCGTTGGTGGTACTGCTGTAATACTACTTTGTGTATCTTCATCTCCCTCTCCTTCAGTAAAGATTCCCTCACTAGTCAAATTCGATCCTGATCTGCTTGATTCAGAAATTTCTCCCAAGTCATTACTTCTAGTTTGGCCTTCATTTGAAGCAGTCTCAAAACTTTCTTCTGATGGGCTGCTACCTTGACTTGACGGTGGTTTCGGAAACAGTCTTGCTCCTTCAAGTAAATCTTGAAGCAAACAAGAAATAGCATGAGATGTCCAAGCAGTATCTGAGTTACCTGTTGCCAATTTGATCAACTTGGAAAGTTGTTCTTCAGTCATTAATTCTCCTAAACTTATCACAGGTCTTGTAGACACAACTAATCTAGCAACTACCTTACACGCCAATAAAAACATATCTACATTCGCTGCATTATTTAAAATAAGAGAAATGAGTCCTCGTGCAACAGGCAACACATATTGATGTGATAAATTAATAATTCCATCAACATCAATTTCAGGAAGATCTGATTTAGGTGGCAATGAGGAACAGCTACTGCGATTTGCACAAGGTATATGTTGAGGATCATTGCGTTTCATTATGTCTTTAAAAAATCTAAATGCCGAATGTTGTTTGAGCGTTTTCTTCAAATGCTTTTCATGATTTTTGAGAGCTTCTAGTTTATTCGACAATCCTGAAGTCATTGATGGCGTTGATACCCATGCACCAAATACTGGTGCCGATGAAACCTGAATAAATTTCTTTCCGAGTTGAATTTCATGTAATTGTGGTTTTCGATGCATATATCTTTTTACTAAAGATCGCCGGAAATTTTTCGAATCACTCGAGCGATTGGCATTGACATATTTTCGCTGCATTGCTGACTCACCTTGTAAAAATTCCCAACGTGAAGATATACCTAAACATAAAAATAAAAGAATTCATATTAATTATCAATTCAAAGCATAATAAATTAACATAATTCTCTTGTATCCTCGTGAAATACCTTGATCTTTGTTTTTATCATTATCCTCGGAACCACTACCGTGATTAGTAGTAGTATCTAAACAAACTGATAGAAATAGTAGCACCCAACCAATAAGAGTTGTATCAAGTCGAGCGACATTAAAAGGCTGATCACTAGATAACGGAACTAATAGTTTTCCCAATGTGCGAACCATTGAGTCGATTACAGAGGATTTATTCGCTCCAGAAATCAAAGATTTACGGCCAAGGAATGTCAATAAAATAAAAACTCTGAAAATTATTAACATAATCATCAGTTTCGTATATATCCATAATATTCGTAATTATTTAAATTTGATTTCATCATTTTATTTTTACATACCGATCTTGTGGAAAAATGTGTGTTGAAGATGTAGAATACAAATTAACTAACGTATTAGCCAAGAAATTACCCCACCATGGCTGATGTCCTGCCATTCGAGCCAAAAGTGCAGCAGCATGAAGTTGAAGTCGTGGAGCAGGAGTCACCACACAAACTGAATGGAAGAATCGCTCGCAAATTGTAGGGGTGAAAATATCATATAAAGATGATGAAACCTAAAAGTAATAAATAATTACAATGTAATCAAATAAAAATGATCCGAAGTTTTGGAAAATATTTCAAAAAAATACATACAGGTGGTACAGGCCCGATCTCATAAATAGTATAGAGAAGAATATCGGAAAGAGTTTCTCCAAGAATTCTTAGTTTATCACTTGGAATACTAGACAATTGAACTGTTGGAGTCACTTCAACCCCTTTCCAAGCTTCCAATCGACGCCACACACAACGAACTACATTTAGCTGATGTTGGAATGTAATACACTCCTGGTACGTCGATAAGATCTTAGCTGATGGTTGTTCTTTACTGTCTAGTACACTCTTTCCTCGACATAAATAATGTTGCATATGCATAACATTAGGTGTTTCAGTGGAAAGCAATGGATCAAGTAGATTTTTCAGTCTTTCAGTCGCTAAACTAAAGCGACACTGAACATCTTCAGCTAAAGCTGATAAAATGCTACATTGGGAATCAATGGTTGACAATAAATTGTTATCTGCCTGACTGGAATCATCATTTTGTCCATCTGACATCTCTGAGTAACCTTCACCTGGTAATACTACCATGTGTCCATAAAACATTCCCAAAGGTATTTTGCATCTTGCTGGAGTCATTCCATATCGACCAATAGTTGTTATTTTTAGATATCTGCATACTGGTGGTGGTTGAAGATCATTAACAACAAGTGGTTTTGTTCCAATATCACTAGCAACAACCAATCGAATTCCATCTTCTTCTTCACTCTTTGTCCAAATGTCGATTGACAATGATACTAAATCATTGCATGATGGAATCATTAAATCAGTAAGTAAAATGGGAGCTCCAAAATCCAAAACAATAAATCGTCGAGCTCCTGAATGCATTTTTTCTACCACTAAAGCTTGTTGGGGTGGCCAGCATAATAATCGTCCCCATGGGAAATTTACTTCATCCCGCTAAAATTAAATAATTACTATTAGTCACTTCAATTTATTTTTTATAATGATATTGTCTAACTATTTAACGGTATAAAATAATGCATTGAATATATCAAGATATAAAGAATTGAAATATGTAAATAAGAAGAGAAATAGATATGCTGTATTAGTGTAATAAACGTAAATTCGATCATTGACTCGTACGAAACAGAAACTGAAGATATATAGAGGCAGAGACGATCAGCTGAATAAAATCTAACCTTTTTTACATTGTTGTCCTCGACTTTGTGTGTAGTCGAGCTGATATTCGCGGATGACTTTTCTTTATGCATGTTGGAAGTTAATGAATGCGAATTAGATGAATTGTTTTGCCATTTCTGGTTATTGCTTGTTATATTGTTCACTTCATCACTATCTGATAGATCGTCAGGTGTTAGTGATAGTTGTGTCGATGGATTTTTAGTCATTTCAGCCTTACAATGACTAATCATTGCTTGTAAATTCTGTTTGCTCGTAGCGTGCAGTTCTAGTGATCCGGAGTCCAAATTCTATAACGTACATAATAATTTTTTTCATCGATTACCGTTCATCTAAATAAACTATTTTACACGAATTAATAATAAAACGATCCTAACAATAATCAATTATCTCTTAAACATTGGTTACACTTCGACTCTACAAAATTGTTCTAGCTAAAGTTGTGTTTTAATTATTTAAATAAATAAAAAAACTTTTAAATACTTACATAAGTGGGATTAATAGTCTTAAAATCTGATACACCATTATTCGTGACATTATTATCGTAAAGGTTGGAAACCAAATCGACTGTATTCCCAGTTGGATCTATTTTTTCCATTTTTGTACCATCAGAAACAGTATGGCATGTGAAATGAAGTGGTTCAACCTGTAGATAGAAAATGATATTGTTAATAAAGCCTTTTGGGATGATATAGAAAATGTAAAACATCAAACAAATAAATACCTCCAAAAGACCCTTCATGCTATGGTTCGTACATAAAGCTTTCAATTTGCTAGTAGGATGCATTGGTAACGTCAATAAGTCTCTTAAATCAATATGATCCTGTGAATACAGATTTCCTGATGACATTACAGATGATGTAGTTTGTTCACCAGTTACAACTGATGAATATGTCAATGGTAAGGAGTTTAATTTTTGAGGCATTGGTGATTCCATGTCGAACAGAACAGTTTCAAATGGATTCGTGTATAAGCCAAATCTGTAATATAATCATTTAAAACTCATGTTAATTATTTAATTTACATGACTTCATAAAAAATTATTAAACATCATTCCAACATACCTTGTTGCAAGTAACAAATGGTACGGATTAATACGATTGGATATTTCTCCGGAAATTTGTTGAAGTATTGTGATACATTGCTGAGCAACGCTATTATTTTTATCTAAAGGTAAAAGTCGTGTAATCAAAATTGCTAGCCAGCGCAATGAACCTGCCCACTGAATACTAACAACTTGAGGTAATAAACTAACAATAACAGACAAAACAGCTTCATCAAATGAATGTAATGTGAGGTCATCCAGATTACGTAAGCCCCTAGAATAAAAAAAAATATAGCATTTTGTTTTACAGATGCAATATACTGTTTATAAAAGCATATAATGTATGTATTTTTATTATTTCAAATAGATTATTTTTCAAACATGTAGTATGTAGCATATTAATAAAAAGAATTATGATAAATAAACTTACTCGCTGCATATGATAATTAATTTAACACATTTGTGAGCTATACTTCTGCCGGCATAGAGAAGACATGTGCGCAAGAGATTCGGTAAACGAGCTTGGACACAACGAATAGTATCCAATTGCATTGCTTTTGTTTCTGCAATATTCTGACTGACGCGCAGCCTCGCTAGTCTGATTGCCGTCACCCACACAAGAATATCTAATGCAAGAGACTGTGAAATGAGAGATCTATAAAAAAAATATGATTAAATATATGTTCAACAGTACTAGTAGAGAAAAATATTTAATAAATCAATCCCTACTTATCAGTTCCTTGTAGACATGCGACATTCAGCAAATTTTCAGTAAATAAAGCAGAATCTAACATCGTCCATCGTTGTATTCTTTCATTTGGAATACTTGTTGGTTGTACTGTTCTTACTGTAATCGATATTTCGTGAATCCAATCACATCCGATGTAGTATTCTAATTTTTTATTAACATTAGCAGCAATCCTTTCAACTGTAGCGCCAGGAATATATGGTTCAGCATCATCTATTCTCAATTTCTTTGAAGTTGGAGGTTTACTTTCGTACAAATTACTACGTGACTTTGATGTTGCAGCCGCACCGTCTTTGGCAGGATCAATGAGTGCTTTAATGTGAACAAGAAGAGTCCTGGCTTTTGTGCGGAAAAGTTTAGGACTCGTGAGAGTGACACATCCAGAATGATCAGAAAGATCCATACACCGTTTTAGATTTATTGGACCGCAAAGAATTTCCGTATTATGTTGTCTTTGATATTCTTCACTAGTAATAGGATTCTCTCCTTTTTGCTCGTTATTCAAATTAAAATGTATTCTTTCATCAACAGGAGTCAATGGAGATTTATGATGCCCAACTCCTGTGATATTTTGCTTCAAAAGAGTAACTTGAATTGTTGGAGGCTCTAAACATGGTGAATGAAGAGTAAATCTTACATCCACACGACCAATAGTTTCAATTACTTTCTTTGGTAACGTTATTTCAAATACATGTTCGTCCCACGTTGTTGAATCATTTTGAAGTCTCCAAGTGCGAGTATGATGTTGATTTTCCGTTTTATGTAAATGTTGTGGATAACGACGTTGCCGTTGAGCTATCATTTCGCTCCAACATGGTGGCACAGTTGCTCCATATGCTGGAGAATGTTTATCGAAACGTGTTAAATCGTATAAACTGCGTAAATCTGAATAATTCAAATTCGGTCGGTGTGCGATAATTGGCTCTTGATAACTTGCTGATGAAGTAGAAGTACTAGGAGCCGGTTGTTCATTATTCAATGCTCCAGATTCTGTTACCATATTCACATCTTCTGCATCATCTTTCTCTTCAGCAGAATCATCTTCTTCCGTTGTAATGAAAAAGCTGAGTACTCCATTGCTTGTACAAGCGCATAGTCTATCTAATCTACTGCAATAAGCAGCAGAAATAAATTTTTCTGACTCTGATCTTGCTTCATTCACTATCTTCATAGTAGACAGATCTAATATTCTTACTACACCGTCTTTACATACTAAGGCAACTTGGCCACGAGGTTCACTTGAACTTCCATTAATTTTATTCAATGAAAGAGATCTGTACTTGTCTTGTAATGGTAGAAAAACATTTTCTACTGGTGCCTGATCTGCTGGAAATTCTCTCTTGGCAACTGGTTCAGTAATAAGTTTCGGAACTTTATCTGAAAAATCTAATGCATATATTAATATTAAAGCCTTAGAAGACCCTATTTCATTGTGATTTTCGCCATTAATAAATTTATTTCCTGATGGTTCATCATTGTGGTCCCAATACATATAGCTCTTTGATGTAAAAAATTCGCTCTCTTCATCGATATCCATTTGATTTGTATTCAAAGACGGTATTTCCATTGAAATTGACTCTGATGTAGGAGGACAAAGCGCAACATATAAATGTCTTTCATCTTTAGTAGGTCCAACAAAAGTAATTCGTAAAGAAGGATCTGCATCGATTAACAACGTCTGCAATACTACTGGATCCGCTTTTATGTTTTTTCCTACATCTGATGATTTCTTATTTAATCCTGAAATGTCTGACGTAGAGGCAAATGGATCAGCAATTGGATTGAAATTGGCATCATAAGGTGGAGAACTTTGGGCAGAAGGTTGAACATATAAACCAACTGAAGTAGAATATAAAGTGTTTGATGAAGACGCAGTTAAAGTTCCATCTTTACCCGAAAACATTCCATCAAAGTGTGCACTCACTGCCATTTCCGAATCAACTTCCTCAATAACCGGCACATCATAAAGAAATTTACTCATGCATAATTCTTGATAAAGACTCTCTTGACGTCCACTTGTAGAGCTAGCACTCGTTCCCGTACCTGAAAGTGTCTTTTTAGATTTAACATTTTTTGTTATATCATCTTTACTCGGTGGTGTTGAGTCTGTTTTATGATGGAAATCATAAAGTACTAAATAATGAGATTTAGCGGGTACATATTTATCACCAGCTATTTTCATTATATCTAAACTGTCACTGGCAGCACTGTTCACACTGTTCATCGCACGGACTAATGACGATGATGTTGCTAAGTCCGTGGTGGCCGCCCATACATTTTCTAGTGTCCTTAACTGCGGCACATTGCTCACAGAATTCACTACAGAGACTCCACACACCAAACATGGCCTGATACTTGAATCTGCACTTTCTGCTAATGTTGTGAGACTCGCTAAACTACCACTATTAGCTTTTACTTCATCTACACACATTTTTGGTCCACCCACAAGCGATATTGCTGTCAAATGAACTTTGTGAAAATTCACAGATTTAAAATCAACCAAAGAATCGCCTTCAGAACTAAGATTCGACAGGTACG
Organism: Chelonus formosanus; assembly: GCA_028641665.1. Classification (NCBI taxonomy): domain Eukaryota; kingdom Metazoa; phylum Arthropoda; class Insecta; order Hymenoptera; family Braconidae; genus Chelonus; species Chelonus formosanus. Next base: position 3,657,686 of record CM054006.1, on the reverse strand, counting down.
GAGTTGATAAATTCCTTGCAGCATAAAACTGTATAGCGTCTTCATTATTAGCTTCTTGATCGCAAGATGCAACAAAAAATGATACTTCACCCTAAAAACAAATTGTGAATTTTAATAATTTTGAATGATTTCTTGACTAAAACATTTATTTTACAAATATTAATTATTCGAGTACCTTCAGTTGGCTACTAATATTCCAAATATTGATATAGCCACTATGTGATGCCGTGGCCACAAGTCCAGGAACGTTTGTTGTACTAATAATTTCTACAGTATCATTTGATTCACGAGCCGGGGCAGTGGCGAGAGTGACAGATAAAGGTACATTCTGAGTGTACTCCCCTTTAACAAATGGACAAGCAGGTGAATGACGTTCATGTTCAGACCAAGGTTCATCAGTTGGCTCCCAAGCAACTAAACAAACGTTGCATGTGAAACACATAGCTCTATCATCAGCTGTTGTATTGGGTTCATGATAGAAACCTGCTTGAGCCATTTGTCCAGGTAAAGCCCACCTAAAGATAATTTTCAATTACTATACTTGTTAGCAATAAATGTACAATTATTTCTTGTTTCTAATTAGTGAATAAGTATCGATTTAACACATAATTATACAGCTTTTACCAACTTACTTATAATTCATGTGGGGCCATTTTGCAAACGTTTCACGACGTGCTGCCTCACTAAACATCGACACTTTGTCAGCAGGCACACTCTCTAAAATAAGGCCAGGAAGTAGGCCGTTCAGTCGCTCATTAATGGCAGAAGCTATCGGTAAAGCTGGTATATGTTTGTTTTGTTTTTTCAATTCCATTACTAATCCAGAACATACAAGTTTCAATACTCCATGTGGCAGTTCCAGACATATTGTATTCCACTGTAATTATTTTATAATTAATTTAATAACTGACTTTTAATAGCAATAGTTAATTGATATATATATTTCTATTTCATCTTGTATTCAGAAAAATAACTTTTACTCCTTACTTTTTGTGCTTTGACACCCTTTTTTTGCGTTTCTTGTGCAACCAGGATTTTATTCGATAACTCTTGTAATACACTCTGTACTTTGTTAACTCCTGGAAGATCTACAAGCCTTAGACACTGATGCAGCAGACATGCTTCAGAAAGTAATAGCTCTACTTTTATGATGTCTTCACTTCTAGATACGGGCGTTTGTAATATGGTATCTAATAATAAAACACCATTGTAATCACTTCTTACACCAATTCCTCTGCCATCAGTGTATAAGACTTTATCGACACCATCGCCAAGATAAACACCTTGCAGCTTCCCATCTGGTTTACCTAAAATTTAAAAAAATGAATATTTTTATCATATTACTTCAGCAATATTATTTTAATAACATAAGATGAAAATATGTAATAAAAATAATAATTCTTAAATTAAATTAATCATTTAGTAAAGTTATTTAAATGATTTGAAGCTACTGAATATATCTTCAAAAAAAAGACATAAGATAAAGGTCTGTATGAAATAAATTCTTAGAAATAATTATTTCAGTTATTTCTCAGAAAATGAAACTTTATCTCTTAGATATCTAGAAAACTCAATTAGTCGGCAAATAATTTAGTTTGTAAATGAAACAAACAAAAGATGATCATAAGGATAGTCTGAAAGCAAGATAATTGTTTTTATTTTCAAGACAAAGGCATAAAAGTTTATAATTTAAGTTCCTGAATGTGATGTAGAATCTTCACCAAAATATTTATTATAAATATATTTAATTATTATAATAATCTAATGATCAATTATTAGTAATAATCGATTCTTATGAAATAACGAGTGTGAACGTTCTAGGACTTGGGTCACGCCTGACACTTAACGAGATGCGACCTTGACAATCAAAAATTTATAAGCCTCCAATGATTGAATTAAAATAAACAATAAATTGTTGATATATAAACCTGGAATTATTCTTAAAAAATGATTGTCATGATGAAATATCTTACCAGACAGAATACTTCGTTGTAAAATTACCCCGAAGTTGACATCAAACACGTATACTTGCGCATTGCCAGTTGTGATAAGTAATACGTTTAAATTAGGATGATATACAATACTCTTACACTCTGTATCTACATTAAGATAACCGTCTTCCTTTAATAAACTCGGATCATCATTAGCCATTTTGCTTATATGATTAAATCTAGTCAAAAAATTGCCTAAACCACGAACATCACAAGAAACATGGCGTTCTAATGGTCGCCATATTTTGAGTAAAACGTCAGTGGTTTACTGCGAAGTCGATCGACTATCGAGTGTTGGATAATCGATTTATACATGAAATGCGTTGTAATTTACATTAAATTCAAAATGAACGCGAAAATAACTCAATATACTTTAATGTTTCCATAGTTGAGTAGAAGAAGGTGTGAATAAATTTTAATAACAAATTTACTGTATAATATTTTGTAATTGATATAAATCAAACATAAAATATCTAGTACATCTTTTATTTATATACAAAATTGACAAAACAAGAATAAAATTTATTGTTGTTGTTCTTTGATTTTATCCAATCTCTTTTTAATAATTTCTCCCATTCTTGGATTAGCTTCTTTGTATTCATCGCTATAGAAACTTTTCAAATCACCTTCTTCAGCCATGATTTTAACTCTGACGTCTTCTTTATTTCTAGTTACTGCTATTTTTCGTTGTCTGATAGTCCAAGAAGGTAAACGTTCGTAGAAAGGTCGTGGCTTTGACTTTTTTAAAGGAACTTTACCGTCATATGCGTACCGTTTAAAATCCAAAAGTTCTCCGAATTTTATTTCTTCAGCTGTTCTGGCTTTAGCTGGTGATGCTACAACAACAGGAAAGTTGTCTCTTTCTCTTCTAAATTCTACTAAATGTAATTTCTTTTCTTCAGCCATCTCTTGATGAGTTTTCTACAAAAAATAAATCATTTAAAAGTCACTCAATATTATAATAAATATATGATAATAAAAATAATGTACCTGCTGCAATAAACCAATGAAAAAGGCTTTCATAACGTTTCGAGTATTCGTGGATCCTTCAATTTTACATTGTAAATCTTTTATTCCTAATACTTCACAACAAGCTTTCAGAACTCTCTGGCAACGTAACCCAAATCCTTCACCTTTTTTGTAAACAAATATCTTACTGCCTCCAAATTGGCAGAAAAAATCATGAAAAACTGTACGTTCATTATATCTCTTAATATATATAAGTCTCTGTGCAGCACGATTTTTAGCTTTTCTTAATGCTGCTTTTCCTTCAGACCCTCTACCCTCTCCAAATCCAGCTAACCCTTGCCCATTACCAGTTATTACTAGAGCACTCCAGGTTCTTGTTCGTCCTAAATGTCCAGTCATATGAGTTACCTGCTTAAGTTGGAGGATAATTGATTCAAAACCTTCAAATTTCTCTGTCAGGCAAAATCATAATGTTATTTTACGTTATGTATATCAACCATTTTAATTAGATAATTTTTTGCTACTGCTGCTTACCATCACCAACAGGATCTGGTGGTCCAATTTTTCTTCCTCCAGGTTTTGCGCTAGTCCATCCTCTAATTAAAGGATGAATTTTCATTCTCCTTCTTCGAGTTGACGTATCTCGTAATTTATAAATTTTCTGCATTTGTTCTGGATTCTCAGGCAATCTTTGTTGCTGGACTAATTCTCGTCCTTTGAGAATAGGAGCATTTAAACCAGGCCATACTATATTTACTTTACCAACTCCAATTACTTGGCCTCTATTTAAATTTCTTATTGGTCTTCTCGACTTTAGTCGTCCTCTCTTTTTTCCAGCATTACTAACAGCTGTTGCCCCTTTCCAGAGATAATCAGCAGGATCTAAAAATAATATTCATTTCTATTGTATTTGTTCGAATAAATACGATCAATCTTTAACTAACGTACATCGATTGAAAAAAGATGCATGTCGAACATTGTCGATCATTAGCTGTAGACCGTTGGAATTGTTGACATTATTTTGTATCAATCCATTGGTGAATACTAAAAATAATAATAAACTTTATTATACATTATTTACAAAAACCAACTAATAATTTATTGATTCTCATTAGCCGAAAATAAGGTTATTTTACTATCAATACCATTCTGAATAAACTAAATTTAAGACATAATATATTTTCTAAACCTGTAGTTAAACCTCTTTCTGTAGGACGTTGAAGACGAGTTAAAACATTACAAGCTCTTATTAATGTATAAGCCATTATTAAGTAATTAATTACTCCACTTACTCATGCACTATTTCAGTGCATGAATTCTTCCGGCCATTTGACTGCAATCGACGATCACTTCAGATGGTAAGAATAAGATTTTTATCCCTCTATTGGCAACATCACGCACTAAAAATACAGTTCTCAGCAGAAAAGAAAATGCAAAAAGAAACAAAAAAAAATGACGTACAATTATGATATAATATTTCATACAATATCGTATTCGAGATAATATAGAGGATCAACGTGAACCGTCATCATCAATCTCGTTGATTGTCTCAATTGTTTAATCTTTCAGGTCTCTAGACGTTGGAAGTTCTTATCCTCCATCACTACTGCCTATCATATGTATAGGCTATTGAAAGAATGTGATGCCAAACGCGTATCAACCCACAGTGAAAATGCTCCAAGATTTTCTTATAAGTATGTTTGCATTTCACGCATGTACATACCAGAGAGAAGACTGAGAGTAGCAATGCCGTTTAAAAAAAAAATAGTCAAACAAAAAATTGAAAATGTGTTAACAATGTGAATGATCAATGGTAAATAATTTTTTATTAAAACAATGAAATATTTCATTATGGCTAAATGTTTTATGCAAATTATCAATTAATTTATTGAATACTTAGCATCAAAAGAATTTTTTATAAATGATTGATAAATTTATAGTTTCCGATATAGAACAGACTTTTTCAAAGTCCTACAGAGTCACACAATCTCATGGATCCATGCTCTAGTATTCCATGCTTTATGTTTAGGATCGTTATCTTGTAAAAGTATCCAATCATCTTTGAAACCAATTTCTGCTGCACTTGAGTGAAGATTTTCTTTTAGGATGTTTATATATATATATGTTTATATATATATGTTGTGATCCATAATTCCATCAATAAATGCAAGCTTTCCCACCTCAGTAGCACTAATATGACCCCATACTAAGCCAGATCCGCCGACGTGTTTTAATATCGAGCATAAATTTTCTTCTTTAAATTCTGTTTTAGGTTTTCTCCATGCCTTATAATGCTCGTCCGGTTTGAAAATATTAAATTTCGATTCATCTGTGAGAACAACACGTTCTCAAAAATTCTTTTCTTTATGAATATATTCTTTAGCAAACTCTAATCTGTTTTGACAATTAATATCATTCACCCAATACTTTTTGCGCGCAGATCTACCATGATAATTATTACTACGTAAGATGTTTAAACTGTACGAATTCGTACAGTACTGACTAATGATCTACAATCATAGTAAATATTAATTTCTTGTAATACTCGAGGAGCACTAATTTTTTGATTTTTTTTCACACAATTAACAATTTTTCTTTCCAAACGCGGTGTAACTGTTGAAGGACGTCTACTTCCAAATTTATTTTTTATAGTTTTATTAGCACCAAATCTATCAATTATAAGTTGTACAGTTGAGCGTAGTCTATTGACAAGTTTTGCAATTTCACTTAATGATTTGCACTGATTATGTAAGTTAATAATTAATTTTCTTTCTTCTTCGCTCGTTTCTTTTCCTTTATAGCCCATTTTTGCTACTAAAAGCGTCTATACAAGTCACAAGTGTAAATAATACTGAATAATGCGCTTTAAGAATAAATTTAATATTCGAAACGTACGAAAAAATATGCTGGATAAACAAAAAAACCTGATTCAACTTAAAATATGATGATTGTACGAATACTTTTTGATAGCCATTTTTTGTGTAGTGAATATAAAAAATTGTTACGCTGCTTATAATTTTGATTTGAAGAATTTTTTTTGTCATAAAAAGATTACAACGACCTTTAGCTACTTGTTACTATCGTCTACATTACATAAATTAAAAAAATAACCATCAAATTTGTATTTGTTTTATGAAGAAAAGATTGGAGGTCTAAAAAAGCCGGAACACCCTTTCAGGGGCTTTTCTATTGACGATATAATCATTGGAGAGACATGCGTTAAATACGCCATACTCGGTTTTTTGTTTTTACGCTAATTAAAAATACATGATGCTCATTGTTAAATACGATCAATTTAATTTTTTATTTATGAAAAAACTTTTTAGTGCGGTTCAAAGCGGTTAGTGACTCCGTTTCAACATTTCGTTACTCTTCCGCTTTTAATTTCGAAATAAAAGAAAAAAATCATAAATATAATTTATTTTGAATATTAGCATTCACAGGTTGCATTTATATGCAATAGTAAATTTGTAATTGTTATTATAAAATTAAAAAAATGAATATTTAATATAATATATTGGGATAAAACAGATAGTGGAAACCTGCGAGGTGAAACAGATAATGGGAACTTGACTGTTATACCGACTCTGTTTTGCTTGTTACTTCGGTGGAAACGAAAAAATTGGAAACGGGGGCGCCTTGCAATGGAAATTTTTTTTTAAATGGCATTGCTACTCTCAGTTTTCTCTCTGTACATACATCATTTGCTTATACACAACGATTCCCTTCAAGCAGCATTGTCTTCGTAGTAGCTCTCGGATTTGCGGTTGGAGGCGCGATATCGTGTAGAGTCAATCCATCCGTGGGAGTCGAACCGTGAGGAAAGAGTGAGAAAGAAAACAAGATAGAAAAGTGAGCAAAAGCAGGAGGGAATGAGAGAGAAAGTGAAATAAATGTAAGTGAGGAAAAGAGAAGAAAGAAGAATCAGCTACGACGGAAGGAACGCACGGACTACGAACCGCCACAGTGTTGTCGACGAGAGAGGGTACACGGAGGCGAGAATTTCTCGGGGTTCCGTTTTCGTTCTGTTTTTTTTTTTCATTTCAACGTTGGGTGGCTGGAAATTCACAGAGTTAAGAGAAATGGTGGACGTGAGTTCGGAACATTACTTAGCTAAATAGAAAAATAATATACCGGCACTGTGTAGGCTTAAATCAACGATAAATGCGAAACACAGCATGGTGTCTCAGCCGAGCCGTGCATACTCAAGATCCTGAAGAGTTCTAAGAGCTGCTGCTATTACTCGTCTTCTGGTCTCATCACCTCCAAAATAACGTCTCCTGCGGGCACGTTGACGCATCGTAAAGGTTTTCTAGTGAATCTTAAGTGGTCATACATCGTCAACGTGTAATTCTCATCTGTGTGTGCATCGATGACGTTTTCGTCTCGCGCTGTGTAACGCATCTCGGGGTTGAAATAGAGATCGTTACGGAATGTGCCAGTGCGTAGGTGTGTGACTTTAACGAGGATAGTTATGCTTCTCCACAATAAATTTCTAGCATCCGGAATCCGATGCCAAATGAAATCAGAATCTCAGCGGTATTTATCCGCATGACCCCCATGATTTCCTCATGGGTTTTCACCCCAATTTTAAATATTTGTGAGCCTAAATTACTCAACAAATTTTTTGGTACATCCAGAGTTAGACCAGTAGAATGATAGGTTGCTATTTATTAAAATTTTCATCTGAATTGTTAAGTAAAAATTACTCACATTTCAAGTTCGGTGTCAACTGACATCTGTAGACGGACATATCTATTGGGAACATTATATGGAGAAATGTTGCACTGGTTAATGTACCATAAAGAGAGAAAGTTTTAAATACAGTGGTACTCTTAAAGAGTATCATACATTCATACGATACTAGAACTCTGTTAAAGCAAAGTTTTATAAACTTTGATATCATTTGTCATTTGATATCTTCAACATTCTGAAGCTAAATGATGAGAGGTTAAACCCGGAGGATGGGTCCCGGTGGGGTATCAGTATGCGGGAGAAGTCATCAGAATGTCCCACTCACCTAGACTATGTGAGGGGCACAACAGAGATGTGCTCACGTGATCCTCCTGCTCTGCACCCTGCCCTTGCCAAGGCCAATGGTAAAAATTCCAGTCCCCAACCAAGTCCTCAGGGTGAATCAAGAGTTGATAGTGGAATTCTTCCAACTCCTGGAGGTCGTTTAAAATTTTTCAAAGATGGAAAATTTATTCTCGAGCTATCCCATCGTCGTGATGGCGAGAGAACTACATGGTTTCCAGTACCTAAAAAAACATTTTGGCCTCCAGCTAGCACTACACCTAACAGGCAGGAGAGTTCGACTTCCCTCAGTGGTAAATTAATAATATAAAACTGTTTAATAGTTTCATTTTTTTTTTCTATTTATTTATTTGTCAATTTTTCATGTTTCAGTCTCAGACGATAATTCGTCGATACAGTCGAGTCCATGGCAGAGAGATCACTGTTGGAAACAAACTCGTCCTCGACGTTGTACCACAACGGAATTTAACTTTTATTACCGACGAGATCCACGCACTCACCTGTATGCTCCGTCACGTTTGCTCGTTCGCAAATGTCGACGTCCCTTGGATCCAACGCCTCTACAACTTGTCACAGAATCAGGTGCAAGTTGTCAGAAGCCATCAAATAAAACAAGCAAAAATATCGAGACTGGGAAAGCTTTGAGTTTTATTATTGATAAGCTATCGCGTTTAGATCCAAACGTTGTATCGCCACGAAAGCGAATATTACGTGAGCTCGAACGAGTTACATTAGAGGATCAAGCGTCTAAAAGACGTGCAACACCGCAGCCTATAACATTATCAACTACGATAACTACTGCAACAACTACGAGTGCATCAGTGCCCTCACCAAAGCAATTATCGTCATACAGTATAACAAGTATTCTAGGAGAAGACAAGCCAAATCCAGAACCGGGCTTCCTGCGAAATTTATTGAAACTGGATGATGGACATGCCTTCAAATACTCATCAAGTCATTCCTACCCACGAACTAGAGTTGATCCTTTCGTTGGATCACCAAATACTTCAGTTCATCATCCACTCTATGCAGTTCCCATGCTTCCACCTAGTCCATACAGACCAGGACTTTGGATGCATTATCCGCCACCTGTTCATTACCCTCCCCCAATTCATCCTATTTATCCACCACCACCACCTCATCCTTCGTCTCCTCCGGTTCATCATTATAAAGACTACAGGGAACAAACTCTCACACCTCCATCAGGTAATTTTTCTTTTTATTTTTAGATCGTTACAGTTAAAAGAATGATATATAAAATTAATTTATTCGCACTTGTTATTTCAGATATGCCGTTGAATTTGTCGAAGCATGCGGGTTGAATCTCAGGATCCTAAAAAAAGTCGGTGCCTTAGCGAACAAATTGAATGTGTATACACTGCCTGAGCAACGACAGAACTATATATTAGTATTTTTTTATTCACGGACAAAAATATTTAGAAAAATTTTAAATAAAAGTCATGTAAAAAAAGCAGACGTTTGCAAAACAAATGCAAAATGCCTGATTGGCATACTTGTAAATATGATTGTGTGAATTATAGAAGTTGATTTTAGGCCCTTGAATTATAATATAAATAATTATAATAATTAATTAAAACAAAAATGAATTAAAAGAGAAAAATTTTTGTCCGTAGTATTAAAAATGAGATGTTGGAGGTAAAGTGCAATAAGTGATGTATCGTCGAATGTAAAACTCATAACTTTTTATATTGTTATTTATGATGAAAAAGTTTGAATGAAAATACTTTTAATAATCCTTCAATTAAGTCTCATATCAGAAGACGTCCATTAGATGTTAGGAATTCATAAATAATAAAAATATCAAAAGAAAAAAGAAAAGAATAAAATATTTATAAAGATAATAATAAACACGAGTTTTACATTATACAAGTGATCTATCACTTTGCCTGCAACTGAACATACGCAAAACTGCTAAAGTAGTTTGAAACGAAAAAAAAATCATATTTTTTCTCATACCCCTCCATCCCATTTAAACATAATATTGTTATTAATTCTAATTAATGTTAACGTCAATACTGTAATGATAAAAAGAAAACACAATATGACTATCCATGATAAAAGAATAATTACAAAAACATAGGTTTATGTACAGAACAGATAATACATGATTATACATTTTTAGAAAATGGATTTTAATATTATTGCAAACTGTAGCACATCAATTTATTTAGATTACACATATTCGCCTGATAATATGAATATATTTATGCAATATTAATGATGATAAATGTAATTTAATTGATACAAAGAACAAGCGAGAGAGAGAGAAAAAGAGTGTATGAGAGTGAGAGTGAGAGCGTGAGGCGTGCCTTAAACTTTTAGAGCACATGTGACATAAAAAAATACTTATAAAAAGTATATAAAATCTCAGCGATGTACATTGCTACCGTGTACATACAAATGAACATTTTCTTTGTTTTTAAATGAATTTTCAATGTATTTGTATTTGTAGAAAGTATTTGTTGTAAACCAGTCGTAAATTTATTTATTTAAAAGTCATCCCATTTGGACCTTGACTGTTGATTTTTAATAGAAACGATTAGTAAGGCAAGTTTTCTCAAGCTCTACTATTAAATAATAATTTAAATTCTTTTATTATTTTATAGAAGGCGATTATTTGGAAAAATAAAAAATTGTATAAAAAAAATTAATTTCATAAATATAAATAATTTACATCAAATGGATTAAATATTTCAATCAGTTCATTAAATTATTGTTTTCTCTCTAATGTTTGGATATCATCTATTTTTTATCAATTTTAAATTTATAATAAAATTTTTGGAATTATCTATAGTACTGCATAATTTTACTAGGGGATGGCGATTTTTCTTCATAATTTCATAATCCAAATGTCACCTGGAGGCTCTGGAATGCGATGTAGTCAATATAATAACGTTAATTTTTATTTAAAAAGTTGTAAATACTGTCTAAAGTATTTTATATGCATAATAAAATATGATAAAAAAAATATTTTAAGTTTTCTAATGACATATTTATCACTCTAAATATTTATTTATAATTTTTATAAATAAATAAATTCTTTTTATTTTAATTATTATTTCAATTTCTGATAAAGAATTCTTTTTCTTCGGAAAATGGATTTTTTTTTCACTCATTCAAATTTACATAAGTTTTAATTAGCATTATTCATTAATTAGTGGTTTTTTAATGAGAACTTTTACCATCTGCTGGCTATGTTTCTTCGTACAACAATCCAAATGTCACCTGGAAGAGCTGAAACGTGTTACAACTATCAGAGAAGAGAGACCAGTATAGAAGTCCAATGCTGGGTTAACAACGCGGACTGAGTTTGGGTTCACATGTCGGTAATCTCAGAAAAAGATGTACAAGTTTCTGTACACCAGCCGAAGAATAGCGCTGATATCATTTTCAGTTGGCCACGCCTCCAAAAATGAGCGAAATTCGCAAAAAAATGAAAAAACATGTTTAGCTCATTTTATAGAGAATTAAATTCTCTTTCATTGAGTATATATAAAAACGGTAACCTTTTTTGACCTCTTTTTCATACCTCCCTGAATGTCAAAGACTTAGAATATTTTTTTCGAGCCCGCGAGATTGATGCACTGTGAGCTTGAAAAATTTCTAAGTCTCGAGAAATATGAGCAATTGGGTCCAAAAATAAGTAACCGTTTTTATATATACCTATCGAAAGAGAAAAAAATTCTCTATCGAATGTGCCTTAATTGTTTTTTTATTTTTTTTTTTGCAATTTTTAATTTTTTTATAATTATAAAAAATTAATTCCCCAGTTATTTCTATTTCCTAATTACTCTTTTTTTCTCTGGAGGGATTAGTCTATACGCTTTCTTACAATTATTCTATACATTTCGAAAGAAAAGATTAATGTAAATGAATTTATCGTGTTTAATTATTAATAATTATGGATATGTGAAAATATTTAATTTTGTAACTAATATAATTTCCAATAAATGTCTGTTCTTTTCTAAAATTAAAAGAACCTTTGCATTATTTTACCGATCACACTTATTAGGTCATTGTCTCAATCCTTATCAATTTTCGTCTTTTAATGTTTATAATTCGAGAAGATGTAAATTTTTAAAGATCATCGAATCGCGTTCTATGACCATCGCGGACAAGTTGACGTTCTCAAAAATCATTCTGCGACGTCAATTGTTATTTTAAAATTAAATTAGTGATCCTACATCATTTGTTAAGTCATTCTGACTACCTCTTCATTTTTCGAGCTTGCGAGATTAATACAAACGAAGCTAGAAATTATTAAGTCTGTAGAGCTGTGGAAAATCACCGTTGGGATTCTGCGTGAGTGTGAGTGAAATGGAAGACATCGCTGCTCTTTCTCTTTTCTCCCTCTAGATCTAAGCCTAGCATAGCTCCGCCTTCTATATCTACTCATCCAAATCCCGTGTTTGCGTGCCACCTCGCGGTTATACCTATAATCTCTAACTCAGTTTCTTAGCTCCCATAAGAACTGAACTTCTATACTGGTCTCTCTTCTTTACAACTATGTAATAAACTAAAACTTTGTTTTACAAAAAAAATATTAATATAAGTTCAGGTAAATTAAATACATAGTATAATAAATATTATAATTAAAATAAATGATAATTGCAAATAAGTCAATACATATTCAATTAATAAATTAATGAACTTTCTTTCATTCTCTTTTATGGCCTTCGCATGTGATTGAAAATCGTGGGTGAACACATAAACATACTTGTAAAGGTTAAACTCACACTTTTATAACAGTAAATACACACACATGTCTACATCAAGATGGCTGCTGTCACCTACATCTGATCGGAGGTGTGCGGTTCCAGCAAGTTTTCACGTTAGTTTTTAAATACAGGACGTCATCAGGTCTTGTAAATTATATCAGTGGGTGTGTGAAGAAGAGTTTAAACCAAAAAGGAATGTTTCGTGTGAATTCCATGAATGTATATATTGTCGCGGCCGCTGGCGGCACGCATTAGACCACTATGTTCAGTAAAAAACTTCATGTAGACGTCAAAAAATCGACGCTAAAGATACAAGATGTGAAGAAAGACAGTGCTACAAGATTCAAACATCTCAAGATTGTTTTAGGTGAGAATAAAATCACATGTACAAACTAATTGTTACACTTACATCATATTTGTATTTGCTATATAGTATTCAGAGAAGTGTCTTATAGTCATCATTACATTTAACATTATTTTCTTATGAAAATCATTCATTTAACCTCCACAATCTGATATTTTCTTGAGTATATACAGTAAATAATAATTAGATCCAGTATAATGATCCAAAAATTTATATACAAATTATTGTACATAATAAAAAAAAATAAATAGAATTTTAAGATAAATTTTGAAAAAATAAAAATTTCTTTATATTAATTATTAATCCAAAATAAGTGAAGATTAATATTAATATATTGTCGTTTATAGTGAATGAACTATAAATATTCAGACCAGTACAAACACAATGATAAAAAATTATATGCAATCCTGACAAAAGCATAGTTATCTTATCAGTAAACCACATGGCTTTACCAAACAGATCTGCAAACTCTTACCCAAAGCATTGATAAGCAAAGTTGACATATATATGATGTCAATATTTATTCAATAATTAACTTACATTTTTACCCAATTAATATATTTTATATTTATTGTTATAGACAATGTCGATGTTGATGAAGCAAAAGGATTTTTTGAAGGAAATTTTAGTCATGTTTATTTTATCCTTTATGATTGTTTTGTCGCAGCAGAAGCAAATTTGCGACAAAGAGGTAATTTTTTATTACTTTAATATGCTTATTTCCACCACTTACATTTATTAATCACCTATTATAACTTCTTTTTCTGCTGCTAATTGTAGAACTCTCTTTTCATCTTGGTAAGCTGAAAAATAAAGTACTATTCACAATATTTGTACTGTATTCAAACTTATAATAGTGATAATAATTAATATTTATTTATGTTAATTTTTAACAATGATAAATTTAATATTGACAGTTCACAAAGCACATAGAGAGGAATTGGAGCAAGTTCTTCAACTGTTGGAAAAAGTTTTAACTCTACTACCAGAACTATTAAATAAAAGATGGCAATGTCATAGTTTAGCTAGAATTTTACATAAACTTCTCCACCCTGGAAACAGTTGGAAACTTAGACGACAAGCTTTGAGGTTAAATTATATAAATTATAAACTAAAAAATTAAAAATTAGTTGAAAATTATTTTTTCATAAAATTTATTGATCAATCTAGGTATTTCATTCTATGGTATCAAGCACTTGGAGAAAATGCACCAGAACATATTCATCAAATGTTTGCGTGCCTGGTGCCTGGCTTTCCACCTCGTCAACCTTCACCACATCGTTCAGAACGACGAAAAGATAAAACGAATTCTAATATTACGGAAGAAAAAGAAAAACGTGAATTTTTTGAAACACAATATTCAAATGCTATTTTCCATTGTAATGCACAACAAGGGCCAGTTACTCAACCAAATGGCACACCAATTCTTCCTGTTCAAAGTGGTGAAAAACCTTTAGATAACGAGACTGTTAGATTTTTTGAAGCGTTACTTGAATTTATGGTCACTCAAGTTGTCAAAGTTGAATGGAGAGATAAACACACCCGACAACATAAATGTTTTCAATTTCTTATGGAACGTTTCAAATCCACATACTTACGGCATATTTGCCCGGAATTTGATGATAATTTTTCTCTGTACAAACCAAATTTAGAGCTTCCAGTAATGCGACATCCATTAAATAATAGTCAGAGTAATTACGCTTTATGCAAAGTTGCTTTAATAAAATGGTTAGCAAGTTTCACTCATATTACGAAGAAAGATGGGCTTTTTATAAATCCTACTCAAAATATGAGTCCAAATGAAGAAAATAATGATGGTGGAACCGAGGGAAAACGAATTTCTATTGGTCAAAATGCTGATTCTAATTCATTATCACCTGAAATTTCTACTAATCATCAAGAGAATCAAACCCAAGATGATGGGCAAATGGCTGTTATATTAGTTCGTGAAGTTTTATACGGTAGCCGTGATAACGTTAATTTTGTACATGAAATTTATAGACAAGCTTTTTTGTTAGATTTTACACATGCTGGTGCAATAAGAAAAGCTATTGCTGTATATAAAGATTGGATTCAAATGAATGTAATGATTATTTTGATTTTTTAAATTCAATTCAATAGAGTCAGTTGAAATTAATTTTTTTTAAATATAATTTCAGGAAATTCCACCTTTTATGCTAGAGCCATTAGATAGTCATAAAGACCGGGATAATGAAAATACAAAAGATACTAGTGATACTGACAAAAGTCCATCAGATAGCTATCGTCAAATAAGATTACGAAACGATTCATATTTAGGAGCTATTCATCGTGAAAATTTATTTGTGAGAGCTGGCTTACAAAATGTCTTACAGGTGTTCATAACTCAAGCATCAAACGTATTTTTCTTAGAGAATGTCGGCGGTAATGCTTCAGCAGCACTTCTTGAAGAACAAATTGATAGCTGTAAAAGAGTATTGAATGTTTATCGGTATGTCGTAATGCACGCAAGATTAGAACCTCCAACTTGGGACCAATTACTTCGGTGAGTTTAAAATATATTTCTTATTTAAAAATATTTCTCATAAAATTAAACGATTAATTAATAATTTTTCAGGGTATTATTACAAATAACATCACTGGTGCTTGGAGGCAAATCATCACGACGCAAAAATAGTGAAAGTATTGGTGGAAAACTTGCTCCAGCTATCTTTCAAACTCTTATTGTCACGTGGATTAAAGCTAACCTGAATGTTGTTATAGTAACTCAACTTTGGGATCAATTTCTTGAAGTTCTAACATCTTTAACTCAATGGGAAGAGTTAATACGCGAATGGGCTGTAAGTACTCGCAGAGCTAAAGTTCTGTATAGTAACGCTCCAACTTTGTTACAGAAAATTAATTTAAACCATTTTTTTAAATCTAGAAAACATTAGATACATTAACGAGGGTACTGGCGCGACACGTTTATAATTTAGATCTTAATGACTTACCTCTTGATAGATTGAGTGAACAAAAATCAAAAAAACGTCGTGGCGTAGGATGTCGTGCTGCATCAGCAAGCAGTGTTCAATCTCCCCGTAGAGGAAGCATAGACCGTGAAACTAATAACACTTGCAAAGAAAGTGTTCCTGGTATCTATTTATTCTCCATAATGAAATTCTATATAATAAATATTTCCTGAGAATTCATAAATAATTTATTGGACAGATAATGTATCCAGAGAATTTCGAAAACATCGACCACTTCCACGGAGTTCAAGTGATAATAGTTTATACAATGCAAAACATCGTGCAAAATTACAACGGAATCGAGCTCAAGTAGCTCATTTCGAAATACCTGGTAAGTTTAGTCACAAACTATCACACTACCGATTAATGATGTTAATAATAATCTATATAATCTCTTCGAAAAGTCGTAATCTTTCTGAACGTAATTATTAATACTACTAACTTTTATTTTTAACAATTAGATCTTCTTATCTTTATTTTCTTACTTCAATACTTTCTGACACTGATTTATAAATAACCAGTCGTGCTCCTGCGTTTTAAGTTGCTTCATCCACTGAGTGTTTTCGTAGTTCACTCTTTTTTCTTTTTTTACTGCGGTGACGCTTGTTCATGATAGTTTGCCATTAACAGAGACATTACTACAGTTTATGTGTCTTGAAATTTTAATTAACTTTATCAATTAAAGAAAAACATGAAACGTAAAGGACGAGTAACTGACGAACGTAACGATATTTTTGCGCGTGGTATCCGTATTTCTGTAAGATTCATTCATATGTTCATATACTCAGCACAATCCATTTCATCGCGTGCAGTACTACCGTTGTCAATAGACCGAGATATGGCCAAACTGGTATCATCTAATGGAAATAGCAACGGTGATGAACGTGTTCGAACTACAGTTAGTGGACGAAGAAGAACTTTAGCAGGAAGGCGAACTAAATCACTGGACAGCGTCGTCATAGCTGACAGCGAACCAACAACACCTCGTTGTCCATCGCCAACTCCAAGTAGTGGTGTCGACAGTAATAAAGATAGTCCAATTCAAATTGAAAATATCGATGGAAGTAGCATTGGTGAGTATGATCCCGTCATTAGATAATAACTAATATTTTACAAGTATTCATTTAATGTGAAATTGCTTTCTGCTTATCTTCTATTAAGTTTGTTCAAAGTTACGTACTAATCACAATTTTAATCATTTGTTTACGTTTAAAAATAGTTATTTTTCAGCGACTTACAAAGCAAATTTCATAACTGTTTATTTCTTTAGACACAAATGATGCATCAGAAAGAAGATCAGTCATGGCTGGTGGTGGAGTACGAGGTTGGTTGCCAGACGTAGCTGTTGTTTTATGGAGACGCATGTTATCAGCTCTTGGCGACGTTAACAATATTCAAGATCCTGTATTACACGGTCAAGTTATGGATTATCTTGTTCAGCTTACTCAAACTCTCATTAAAATACGTTTGAATCAAGGCGTTTCAGGTGATAATCAAATTACTCCACCGGCTCCCGAACTTATTCCACCTCTGACTGTTATTGCACCTTGGTGTTTCAAGGTACTGATTAAACAAACTATCTCAAAAATAATTAATAATAGCCAGACTATTTACAAATTAATTAAAAATACATTCTGATAGGCTATTCAACTGCCACCACGTTATGAAGTTGGAAAGCTTGCAGCTTATCGACTAATTTGTCTACTGACTACACAACCTCCGGACATAAATTTACCAAAAGCTCATTTAACATTATTCTATCATGCTGTTCACCATGGAATCATGAGTAATGATATCAAGGTCATGTATGCGCTAGTGAAATATACAGGACCTAGGTTATTTAGTCTCAATTTACCTGGATCAAGTCTGCTTCTCATGGACTACGTACATGCGGCGAGTTTAATTTTAGGTAGTAAAGATGTTGAAGCTCCAAGGACGGAAGCAGTTTCTATTCTTGGATCATTACTATCTTTGCCAGTTGCACAAGGAAAATTACCAGTACTTCAACCTAATGGATCTAGCATCGAAACAATAACATGTCCTGATACTAAAGAACTCATTTTGACAATCCTTCTGAGAAGTTGTCGAAGAGAACCAACGGGTATCGCACGATGTATTGCGCTTTCAAGTATTGCAATGTTTGCCTACAAAGAATTGTGTATTAAGTCACATCATCCTCGCGTTCCTGAAGCAGTAAATGTACTCCTTCAAGCGCTCAAAGTAAGTAATTATTTATCCATAGTAATAAAAGTCATTTGAAATCATGTATTTTACACTCTCGGTGTGGTAGAATCTTTTGGTAAATTGGTGGTAGTTGGAAACTGTAGTTTTATTTGCTTGTACTTTAAAAAAATGTAGTTTGGGTATGAAACAATCTGCTTGGCTTGACAGAGAGTCCATAGGGCTGGCAGACGCAGGGATCAGTTTCATGCACTCTTTCCGTATCAGGTAGCCAATATAGATCCTTAATTTTATATGTTTATTTCATGTGATGTCTATTTATTAATCATCCTAATACACTGCTGCTACTATTCTGTAATTATATTTGTTCCAATCTGTGGCTACAAATCGCTTTTAAATAATAATTGGTATCGTTGTTATAATCAAAATTTTTTTGTATGCACATTCTTTGATCAATTATAATTTAAACAAACTTTTATCTATTTTTTTAGGCAACCCATCCATCTATAGCACAAATAACATGTGATTCTCTTGGATTACTTTGTGATAAATCGGACGTTCTTTTGGAATTATATCCAAAGGTTCCATGCAAAATAATTCAGGTATGTTATTAACATTTTTCTCTTAATTTATAAACAATTTTAATGTTACATAATTGAAGAAATTTTTATAAAAATTATTTTAGGTCCTTTCAGAAACTTTAGATACGATGAGTATCAGAGAGCGGCGTAGTGCTTTAACTACGTCCATGTTATTTTGTTTAGGCGAGTGGGCCATGCATTTAGGTCCTAAGATATTATTAACTACATTCCAAGGAAAATCACTGCTATTAACACTTTTTACTGTGAGTTGTTAAAATTGTTTTTTAAAAAACTTATATAAATTATTTAATTCCCTATAATTTATTAAATTTGCTTCCAATTTGCTAACTTTATAGGTTCTGGATAATATTATGAAAAATAAATCGGACAAAATTAATTCAGATTCAAGAAGTCGTCATTCAAATGATGAAGAAGATTATTTTGATCCTGATATTACTGTAGATGATTTGGGAAAAGAGGCTAACAATAGCAAATCACCGAGAAAAGCTAATATTCAAGCCATACAATTAGCTGCTAAAATGGTGATAATGCATTTAATTAATTATTTAGGACATTTCCCTATGGGAATCGGAGCAGCTAGACTATCATCAACTGTGGTTGAGTTAGATGATGTACCCGGCATAGATGGTGATGAACTTTCATCTGCCATTTTCCATGTACCAAATATTCAACTTTTAATGCTGTCAAATTCTATTATAATGTCATTTGTGGAACTCGGAGCATTAGATCCGTCAGAATTAACAGCAGGCTTTGTAACAGCTCCATCAATTGTTCGAGTTTTATTACGTGATTTAGCAGGAAAGGCATGTTGGGATAGTTCAATTTTGTATAATCAGTTTTGTAACAGTAAAGAAACAGAAGTTTTAACACATAAGCATAATGATTGGATTCCCTCGTCTCATGAAGATAACAAAGACGATTCAATTAATATTTTATCCAATCAATCATTTCCTCGTCACGTAATGAGACATCGAGAGCCAAATATTTTACCTACATTTGCAAATGCTGCAAGTGACATGGACAACCTTGACGATCTTCTGCGATATATCGGGCATACAAGTCCTGAAGTTTTGATGAATCCAGAGGTGGCATTAAATTCTCCTGCACATCCACCACAAGTACACTGTTTTGAAAATGAAACTATTGCAGCTATTTTGAATCAACGCAATGCTGCACGTGAATATGTTTATAATTGGAATCAACATATCAGTGCTTCTGGAGTCGTTGCAAATCCACCAGCATGCCACCCTCCACCAGCCCCATTTCATCACTGTCGACTTCTATTTTCTCATTTGGGACTTTCAGGATGGGAACAGCGTCGACGATTACACCTTTTATCGAAAAATGAAAAGCTTCTTCGAGAACTTCGTAATCTCGACAGTCAAAGATCTCGAGAAACGCATAAAATGGCAGTGATATTTGTTGGTCAAGGACAAGAAGATAAAAACTCTATTCTTGGCAACATCACGGGCAGTAAAGAATATGAAAGCTTTGTAGCAAGATTAGCGTGGGAAGTAGAATTAGAAACACATACAGGATTCCTAGGAGGTCTAGTACCTGGTAAAGCTTCTGGGATTACTGCTCCATACTTTGCAACATCATTTACAGAAATTTTGTTTCATGTTGCTACAAGAATGCCACTAGATAGTCCTGAAAGTTTATTACAAAAAACAAGACATTTAGGAAACGATGAAATCCATATAGTTTGGTCGGAGCATTGGAGAGATTATCGTCGAGATATAATCCCTACAGAATTTTGTGACGTTTTAATAGTTATCTATCCTTTGCCAAATAAATTATATAGAATCCAAATATCTCGAAAGCCGGAAATACCATTTTTCGGGCCTCTCTTTAATGAATGTATAGTTGAAGATAAAGCTTTGCCAGGACTAGTAAGAACTACTGCTTTGGCAGCTAGTCGGGCTAAAAGATCAACACTATCATTGTATCAACACTAGTGAGTACTAAAAGATTAATGTTTACAAGTTCCAATAATTAAAAATGTTTTGAGATTAAAAGTTCAAAGTATTAAAATAAAATATTATATTTCAGTTACGAAGAGCGTGCTCGTTCAATAGATATTGTTATGAGAAATCATAAAGAATCCACAACATTTGAAGAATTTACAGCTAATGTTTATTCTCCAATTCAACCAACAAGTCCTTTTAGTGGCGCATCTTCAGTAACAGGTCTATGATTAATTTAATTTGTTGTTAATTTATAGATAATTTCATAAAACAAGTTATTAAATATTAACGAAATTGATTGATTAGGTTCTATAACTAGTATTCAGTCGAATGCATCATCAAATCTTGCAGCTGCTCTTCTAGATTCCCATCAAGGTCGACCTAGCCTTCGCAGTAGTACCGGATCCAGTGGTGTAGATACCCGCACGAATAGAGGTGACTAATTCAGACCAATAACTCTCATCTACCTTGTGAAATGGTTTAAGAAGTTAGTATCACCAATTAGAATGCTTTACACCTTTGATGGCTATGGACACCTTCACAACCTTACCATTCTCATGCTTGTCAACTAATCTTAAACTTTTTTCATATGTTTCCTAGCATCGCATCAACTTTATATTATCTATTCTATCTCTAAATATCACAGTAAGTTTTTCTCTTTAATCCTTCCGAGTAACTAATTAAGATAATTTATGTTTTAGCTTCTGATAATAGCAGAGTATGGTTCAGTGCTGATACACAAGACAGTCCAGCACTTCATGGTATCTCACCAAGACCATTAAAAAAAATGTCTTTCAAATCTGGTCCGAAGCATAGAAACAATAGTGCTCAACAGCCTACTCCACCAGACAGTCCTAGATATAAATGAAGGTTAAACTTTGCACTTGAAGCCATTGTCCATGGTTGTTTTACTGCAACTTGATTCTGATAAATGATTAATCAACCGATTAAAAATTAATCAACTGATAAATAATATTGAATTAAAAAAACTGAAAAAAATTTAAAACAAGAGGAATACTGCTATATTTTTGAGCAGTTTTTAATGATTAATATGCAAATGATATTGACCTTGATGTTTTCTATTTTCCGTCCTTAGATTTAATTTTTGTACGATTATTTGTACAGACAGTTAGATAATTCTGCATTAAATGCACGATTTCCTTAATTTATTCATGAGAAAAAATAACTGCAGATAATATTAGGTATTTTATTAATATCTTATTCAGTACTTGAGTATCATAATTAATGTAAATTAATTTTTTTAATACTATGACAAACTACTTATTAATATGATAATTTATAATAAATCAATTAATGAGGCTCAATGAGTCATTACCAACGAGCCGAGAATAATCAAAGTATTTGTTATACTTTTCACAGGACCTAAGTTATAACGGTTTTTAAGTATAACTCGTTAACATTCCTGCATGTGGTTGAAGATTTTAAACATCGAAGGAAGAAAAGTTAATTACTTCCATTTTTATCCCGCGAACAATTCATGTTTATTATTTTTAAATATATAATAATTAATTAGTCTGTATTTAATAACAAAAAAATATTAACTACCAAAATCTTATAAATATCATGGCCAAAGCAGCATTATTTTTTCACTACTTCATAGCTAATGAATAGATGTTTAAGCAAAAACATGAGGAACAAAAAATATTTGAAAAAAATTGTATGTATTGTACATATAATAAGTCGTTATACGATAGATTAAAAGCAACAATGCGTTTAAAAGTTATAAAATAAATTAGTAAACAATTTTACAATTACTGCGAACAATAAATATATGATTTTTCAAGCATAATAAAATTTTCAAAATATAATTAGAGAGATTGGAAAAGAATTGTATTTTATAAAATACTTGAAAAGAGTAAACGTTGCATGATATCACAACATTATTGTACTTACTATATCTTGAGATATTAAACTTTAAACAAATCTTTCATGAAACTTTTAAGATTTTCGAATCTTTTCTGACTAACGATAAATATAAAGCATTAATTATTTTTATTCATAAATATTATATAAAACAATCTATTGAATTATTATTATATACCTATATAAATGTAAATAATATTAAAAAATTGATTAAAAGAACTAGAAATTTATTATGAGTTATGCATGACACGATAACAAATTGACACTTCTATTTGTAGTTTTATCATAAGTAAAATTACTTTGGCTTCATAAAAATAATAAATATATTCAAATAATTTTTTTTTATAAAGTTCGATTTTTCCCATTCTCTATCGATTCTCTAATATAATAAATTGTAATAAAATTTTTAGAATTATAGAAATTTCTTGATTTTTACAAATATCGCTTTGAATTTAGCATAAACTCCAGAGCTTATATTAGATTAAAATGCTTTGAATATTGGTCAAATACAGCTACGGTAAGACAGTATTCGTTGATTTAACCAACAATTGGTAATACTTCATCTAAGTTATAACGACAAATCCTTTATTTTCTCTGCAATAACCTCTCTATTATTTATGTCATTTCAAGTGATTTATTATAAACTAAAGAAGTTTTTCAATTTATTATCGTCTAAAAGTCTCTGAATCGTATACATCTACTTTTCTAATGAATTTTCTTTTTCGTCATAAATGATTATAAACACATTGTTCTTCTTTTTGCAAAAATATTGTTTCACAACAAAAGCTAAGATAATCATCATAAATATTACAACTGAGATTGTTGATTGATAACAAATTTTAATGCTTGAACCAACGTAACACAAAATGGAATCGTGGGTGAGTATTAATATTTAATTATTTTTCTTATTTATTAATCATGTATCAATACGGATAAATTTCTTTTCCCAAAATAATGAATTCTCTTTTTAAGACAACTACGTCGAGAAGGAGCAAAACAAAAGAAAAAGCAAAGGATGGACAAGAAGAAATGAAAAATCAGCTCAAAGGTTATTTTTTTGAATTATATATTAACTTAAAAAACGTTTTTTTTTTCTTTCTTGTATTGCCATTTATTTATTTTTTAATGTTCATTATTACATAACAGAAGCAGGATTGTATGAAGAAGGTATGTCTACACATGATATGGAAAATTTTTTAAAAATAGTTGATGATTCTAAACAATTAGCTCGGAAAAATGATCATACTTCTCAACCAGTAAGTTCCATATATTTATTTTAAAATTTTAGTAACATAAATAAGTACATACTATTTACAATATGGTTTGTACATAGGATTTATACGAGGTATCATCTTCACCACTGTCTTCTTATGGACATAATGATAATCATTTGTCTCCAACATCAAATCAAAGAACAAACATTAATGATTTAGTAACATCGGAACCGTCTACTGCATTTCATTCAAATAAACTTGCTAACAAAAATTCAACGAACAATGATAAAAGCTCTACATCACAAGAAAAATTGGATGATTCCTCATATTCACACTACACTATTTCTCCGAGTTCTGATAGAAAATTAGAATTGAATTCCATGCATCGTACTCCAACAAATCAAGAATCTAGATCTTATTCTTCTGCTCTTTTTAATCAATTAGATCAATGGAGAATAAATCCTCTAGACTGTAAAAAAATGGAGAATGATGTGCCTTTAGCTAGAAAAAAACGTTCATCTGTTCCACGACCGAAGTTTCAAATGGTCAATGGGATACCAGTTATTCCTGATGAAATACGTAATAAACAACGTACAATTCTTGATGATACTGCAGAATTATATTATCGCTACATACAAAAACCAAACAATGATGAGGTCCAGTGGGGGACACCCATTAAGGTGGGTAACTCCTCCGAGCAATCTAATATTTATCGGTACAAATGCTAATTATTCAGCACTTTCGCGAATTTATGAAACCTACAACGAAATAATCAACAACTTTCCAATCGTAAATAATTCCAATTATAATGATTCAATTATACATTCACAATTATTATTATTATTATTATTATTATTATTATTCTTATAATATAAACCAATACTCTTTTATACTCTCTTTATATTATATAAATAGACATCAATTGTTTTTGATGATGAGGTTGAGGTATTGACTTCTAACATTTTGATATATGTACTAGTGACACAAAATAATAAATATATTTTTTTAAAACCTGAGACGACTTTACTGATAAAAAGTAAAAATCAGGTTTATTTTTATCAAATTAGACATATATGAATGTCGGAAACGTAGTGCTTTCATCATAGTACAGTTTTAAATGAAATTCCATTTACGAGCTTATAGGCTCATGTAATTTTGCAATGTATAAATATAATTATATTTACAAAATTTTGAAGACTGTACTTCGCAATATTTGATAATAAATACGATCTATTAAAAAACAAAGCATTAGCGTTGAGTTATTTTTTGTCTATATTTAATTATTTTTTCATTTTCGTAGGTAGGAACTGCCAACGGAAGCTTGGATAAATATCTAATGTCACCAAATGAAGAGCATGAAAATTCTGTAGCTGAATTGTACAACACATCAAAAGAAGTTGGAAAGTTTAGCTTGCGATCACGAAATGCAGCAAAAAAAATTACTTATATAATGTCTGATGACGAAGAGGATGAAGAAATATTTCAAAGTAAGCGGAAAAAAGTAGCAGGCTTTACTCATAAATCATCCACAACAAAGAATGGAATGATAAAGAACAAAAATAATAATGTTGAATGTAATCAGAAAAAAAGTGATAATCAATCAAATATTAGTAAATATGATGAAAGTGATGACTTGAACATCATATCTGATGGTGGAACTTCTAGAAAAAAAAGAGCTACAACTCCAGAATATCCCGAAATTTCTCCTGCGAAACAAACACCATCATCGAATAAATTAAATTCTTATGATGTCATTGTTGAAATTCACAACGAAGAAAAACGTCAGAATACAAATTTTTCTCGAAAGAATAATAATATTGATTGTGAGCCAATAAAACCGATAAAAAAACGAAACGAAAAATTAAATGATGAAGAAATTGAAGCTCAATTAATTACAGACGATGAAGATGAAGAAGAAAAGGTCATTCCACCTTCTCCGGAATCACGATTTTCTAAAAGATTAAGATTGGGGCATTCTTTATTACGAAATAAACGGCAACAAGAAGAAGATGAAAGAAAAAAAATAGAAGAAGAGGAAAGATTAGCAGCAGAAAAAGAAGCTCGTGACAAAGAAGAAAAAATAAAACAACGTATGGAGAATAATGTTGTAAAAGCTCAGCAGCATGAGATGACAGTGAAAAAACAAAAAGAAAAAGAAGAAAGGTATCGTAATAATGTTTCACGTCATCAAAAATGTCCATCGAGGACCGAATTAGAATCTGATGAGTTACCTAAAAATGAAATAATTTGGGACGCTAAATATGAATCTTCTGAAACGACTCATACTGAACCAGAGGTACGTAAAATTGTTGTTGCTACAAACATTTAATGATATATGAAAATTTTTCAGCAGATTAATTTTTAGAAGCTATAAATTTAACCACAATAAATTCTTCTATTATTTACACTGGTGTAAAAATATTTATAAAAAAGAACATTTCTCAAATTATATATAGATTAAGTACAAGTAACAGCTGTTGGCTCTTAATCTTTAGATATATTTTTATTATATAATTTGTTATGTCTAGTAAAAACTATTAAAATAATCAAGTTATTTAATTTCAGGCCAACAAGAAAATAGTGAAACAAATTAAAAATCGAGTTGAAGAAATTCAATGTCCAATTTGTGGTAAAGATTTCCCAATAGATCAAGTTGAGACACATGCTGGGTCATGCGAAGCTTATGTTGACGAAAATGAACAAACTAACAATCACTCTAAAGAATCCCAACAATTTCAATGCACGCAATGTGATTCTTTTAGCACAAATGATCAAAAAGCCTATGAACATCATGTTTCATCCGAATGTATAGAAATATCTCATAGTCAACGTAATAATCAATTATTTCATGGATTATTATATTTTAATGATTTAATTAATTTTAATTTTAATATGTCCTATATTTTTTTTTAGATAAGAAGGGGGAAAACAGCTTAATAACCAGTTATACCAAAACGTCAAATACATCAATCAAAACACCAACTAGAAAAAGAAAACGCTGAAAATAATAGTAAAGTTTTAATTTATATAAAGTTGAACAGTAAAGAGACTATTGTCTTCCTTGACTGTTGAAAATGGTGATACTTTTGTCATAAATTTGCCTTCGTAATTTCTAAAAAAAAAATCAGTATTCAGCAATACTAAAAGAATAAGTGAACATATGTAAATCCGACTATGAATAAGTATAATTATTCAAAAATTGGCCAAAAAGATAAATGAAATGTTATTATCAGATAAATTGTTAATTACATATGTATAAAAGCACAAAAACATATTTATTTGTAACGCATGTCCACAAAGTATTGCCTTAGATATTTGAACAAGTTATAAATATTATCAATAGTTAATATTCATCATTTAAATTGCATTTTTATATTTTCTAGTAAATTATTATTGTCACTATTAGTTTACTGTTTTGATACGATTTGATATAAAATAGAAATAATTTGAAAGAAAATATTGTCTCGTATATATTTTGTAAACAATTCAATAGTTTTATATTATGTTTATTCTATTATTTCGAATTTTTTAACATTATTTAGAAAACTTTTCATTGTCTTTATGTATATTTGTATGCACATGACTTATCAAAGTACCAGCTGAGTCATGTCAATGATGTTCTCTACTGTTGTATGGTAATTATATTTTTACTACTCACATGAGTAATATAAAGAACATGAAACTCTTATCCAATTAGTTTCTATTTATTTTCAGCAGAATAACTTTTGATCGAGACTGTAGATGTTGTCAAAGCTACCAGGAATAGGAGGAAGTTTTCTACAACACAATGAGATAGAAAAAAAAGATTGCGGTGATAAGATACAGATAAATTTATATATAAACTTTGCGCTGGATTTTTATAGACTTTGTTTGAGTATGTCCTAAAGTTTAGAAGAAAGGAACTGAAAATCAAATGAAATAACGTAAAAGATTCAAAAGAATTTCTAATTAAGAAATAATTGCAGTGATTAAAAATGAAATATTTTTTATTATTACTATGGACTTTATTGAATTATACATGTTTGGTTTCATGTCAATTATCAGACCTCTGGAAGGTTACAGTATCTAATTTTGGTATGTATAAAATAATCGTCAGTGAAAAGAAACACTAAAATAATATGAGATATATTTTTTATAGTTTTCGATGAGGTAATTCCTACAGATACTTTTGCAGCACTTGAAAAATATTTCCCATACAATACCTTATTCGATGATAAAGATATCGAATATAGATGGATTGGAAACAGTAGTTCTTTTTTTGAAAATCGTTTTAAATCTACTCCATCACTATTAGAAGCAAAAAGAGTTCTGCTTATTTTCTATGGAATTGATACTTATTCAACAGTTGTTTTTAATGGTTATACACTTGGCAAAACTTCCAATATGTTTAGTCGATATTCTTTCGATATAAAGAACTATTTAGTTAATGATACAGATACCTACAATTCAATATTTATTGGAATTGAATCACCCATTGAAATCTCTGCAGAAGTTTATTACAATCAAAGTAAAAACTACATTGTTTATCCTAAGTGTGTACCAAAAGAATATAATGGAGAATGCCATATTAATCATATTCGTAAGATGCAAGCTAGTTTTGGCTGGGATTGGGGACCAGCTATTCCCACAAGTGGAATTTGGCGTGATGTCAGAATAGTTCCTATCAACAAAGTTTTTATAATGGATTACACAGCAGATGTATATCAAATAGAAAATAAAGACTGGGGAATTAATGTATCCACGCTTCTCGAAATAGTTTCTAATGATAAAAATAAGCCTATTGATATATTAATCAAAGTTCAACTAGATTATGGTCAAGGAAAATACGTAACTAATGAGAAATCAATAAAAATTGATAATGGAATCTCTCAAGTCAAAGAATCAATAACATTAAATGTTTCTCAGGTAAAATATAAATAATTGAACACATTTTGATTAGTAATAGGCTATATTAATAATGAATTATAAGATGTTATCTTAATTTGCAGACTAAAGTACAGCGGTGGTGGCCAAATGGTTATGGAAAACAAATGCTTTACAATTTAACTATTTTTGTAGATACTGAAAGCCGTAGTAAATTAATTGGGTTCAGGACAGTCAAATTAATTCAAAAGCCTTTAAAGAAAGGCCTTAGTTTTTATTTCCGTATAAATGAAGTTCCTATTTTTGCCAAAGGAAGTAATTTGATACCAATAAGCATTTATCCAAGCAAATCATTGAATAAAACTTACGTATCTCATCTTCTTGAGTCGGCGCAAGAAGCCAACATGAACATGTTGAGGGTTTGGGGCGGTGGAGTATATGAATCTGATTATTTTTACGAAATGGCTGATAAACTTGGTATTATGATTTGGCAGGATTTTATGTTTGCTTGTTCAATGTATCCAACAACGCGAGAATTTTTAGAATCTGTTCGTGAAGAAGTTATACAAAATGTTTGGAGATTGAAATCGCATTCCTCAGTTGTTATATGGGCTGGAAATAATGAAAATGAAGCAGCTTTATATGGAAATTGGTATGGAACGGGAAAAGAAAATATATACAAAGAAGATTACATCAAACTTTATGTTGATGTAATAAAAGCAGAAGTTGAAAAACTCGATTCTACAAGGCCATTTGTTGTATCTAGTCCCAGCAACGCATTATGGGCAGATAAAAACGGATGGATTGGAACAGACCCATATTCGAATCTTTACGGAGACATTCATCACTACAACTATTTAGCCAATGGATGGGATATTAACACATATAGACGTCCTCGATTTTCATCTGAGTATGGATTCCAATCTCTACCATCTATTCATGGCCTGAAAAACATGACTAAAGATGTAGCAAACTTGACTATTGATTCAGTATTTCTTAAACACCGTCAACATTTACCTTTTGGATACATTTATATGAAAAGATTAATATCTCAAAACCTAAAAATACCTCAAACTAATAATTCGCTTCAAGATTTTGTAAATTTCATTTATTTAAGTCAAATAAATCAAGCTCAAGCAGTTAAATTACAATCAGAATCTTACCGGCAAGGAAAAAGTAGTTTAAATGATGCTGGCGAGGGATACACAATGGGTGCACTTTATTGGCAGTTAAATGATGTTTGGGCAGCACCTTCCTGGTCATCAATTGATGATGGAGGTCGTTGGAAAATGCTTCATAATTATGCTAAAGATTTTTTTGCTCCAATAATTATAAGCCCACGATTGTTAGCAAATCATGATTTGAAAATATTTATAATTTCTGATGAACTACAAAATAGATTAAATTGTTCTGCTGAAATAAATATTTATAGAATATCAGGTGGTGCAATTAGTAAACCATTTTTCAATGTTACAGTGATGGCAAATGCTGCTTATGAGTTAGTAACATTAAAACTTGAACAAATTCTAAGTGATGCTGTTTGTGGAAATAATTTTACAGAAGCAAAGAAAAACTGTATTATTGAATTGAACTTACGAAATAGTACTCAAGGAGAAATTGCTCCTCTAAATTATGTTTTTCCAGCCCCACCAAAAGATCTCAGTTTACCAGTTTGTCCGATGACTGCCACTATAGACAGTGTGAATTATTCCATTACAATTAAATCTTCATGTGGCATTCAGCTGTTTGTATGGTTTGATTTGCCTGGTTACATTCCTGGTAGCTTTTCAGAAAATGGTTTTCATATTTTCAAAGAAATTAAGAAAATTAAATTTAATCCAAAACTTCATTTTAATCTTACTTCATTTGTTACTGAAGTTAAATTTATGAGTTTGAACCAAATTTATGCATCTTTACAGCCTCGAAACGTCATTCAAATTAATTAAAATACGATTATTGATTGAAAATGAATTATAAGGCGCCGTGATAAGAATAAGAAAACAGCTTCGTGATGTATAAATTAAGAATTTAAGGTTGAATATTCAATTCATTGAATCAAATTAATTTCTGCATCAATGAAAACATAATGAGTTCATTGTATAATTAGCATTGAAAATAACTTCTATAGATTGACTCACGGTGGAAAATAAGATTCATAATGTATATAAATTTCTATCCCAATTAAAATAAGGCATATTGTAATGATGACACCAATGATTGAGTAAATTAAATTAGTCATTTTTAATGAATAATTTTTATTTTTTGTATTAATATTATTATCACGCACTTGGCATTTTTTATATTTTCTTCTTTATACAGCGCTCAACACTGCATCTTTAACTTTACTTATAAGTATGAATAAATATTTTATAAGAGCTTACAAAAATTTTATCTTATAATACTTCATTTTTATAACCCATTTTAAATTTTTTATATAAAAAAAGAAAATCTCGCAAGAAAAATATTAAAATATTTATGAAATATATAAATTTCTTAATATTTAAATTTGCTGCATAACAATTGACATCAGTTATTTTTCTAAACGCATTATGGACTAGCGTTATTAAATGCAGTCTATTTAAGCGTAAAATTCGTTTTATTCCGAGAAATCGATCGATAAATAAAATTATCTCAATAGTCTTAAAAAATAGGCATTGAAATGGTTAAAATACTAATTGTAATTAGAAAGAACAGCTTTAAATTCGATGATACTTATTAAGGCGATGTTGCTTGTTCTACTTCCATTTGGTTAATTTGAGATTTTAATGAGTTCAATGCGTCCTCAGAGAACGATTGTATATAGCGACGACTTAAATTTATAGCTACCATAATACAACAGAGTAGAAGAGGACCAAAAATTGCTCCTTCAACCCCCAGATACAAAATACCTCCGGCAATTGACAAACCGGTTAAGTAGGGATGCCCGCCCCTGAAACAAAATTAAGCACCAGGTGTTAACCAGATAATAATAGACAGAAAATTAAAAATTCAAAGATTATAACGGTCAATACCCTTTAATCTCTTTATAGAAGTTTGTAATAACGATATTACAAGGCAGAAAATGAAAAGTAAAGAAAAGAATGGCCATCACTCTGCCTCGAGTAAACCAGAGTTCAATCGTAGCTGGAATACATGCAAAATATGCATCTAAAAAGGGTACTGCAGCCAGAACGGTGGCAAATGCAGATGGAAGATAGACGATTTTCACTTGAAATAAATTGTGTATAAACCATGTCCACATGCCAAAGAATGAAGCAAGCTTGAATGTTGCCGTGAAAACGCCAATAACTGCCTCCTGTAGCGCTATTGCAAATCTAAAATAATTTATTAACAGAGGTCATTTTAATTCATTGCATCAAGTATTATTATCTTTAACGTACCCGCCTAAATCATCCTTCCTGCATTGGTTTAATGAATAAAACCCAACTGTATTAGCTTCATTATAAGATAAAGAAAGGTATTTAATAACGTACCTGTAAAGGCTTATTGGGCTGAACATAGCAATTAACTCAATAGGCTTATAAGTCTTCCCACTTGAGCTAAGAAGATAGAATAATGTTGTGAAAAATACGATCTAAAAAGATAAAAGAAATGATTAATTTTAATAACTGCATAGAATTTTTTTTTTCCTATTAATAACTGTTCAGTTACAAGTCCGAAGTGACTATTAACATTTTAATGTAGGTTAATTAAAACTTACAGTACTTAACGCAAAATTGAGAACAGCAGATCCACTAATCAGAACAAGAGAAAGTAATTCTGTAAAGACACTTAATACTATAGAAATATTTCCTTTGACAATACTCCAAATTGAATCGAGTACAGACACAAAGATACCAACATTGTCTTTGGCAAAATTCGAAATACCACTCATATTGAACATCTCTGTAAGACAAATATTTTTAAAAGTCAATTTAAATTCTAGCTCGTAAACTATTGATGAGTAACATACGTGTTGGCACTTTTCCAAAGCTCTCTCGAAAACTTTCCCATACGGAAAGAGCTGCAGCAACATCTACAGTTGGTCCAATCATGTCTGCAGGCTCATCTGACATCATCCAAGCTTGATAAAGTCTATCCCATAATTCTAAGACTTTTTTTTCTAACAATTCAGCTTTCGAAGGCTCTAAATCCTTGACCAATTTCTTTACACCATCTGCAATAGCACTTCTACCGTATGTATATGCATTATCTAATACACTATTAACAGATTCTTCCCACTGCTTTGGCAACCAGTCAATATCTGGATTGTTTACTAGCGTTGAATTTAAAATTTCTCCTGTTATTTGAATTAAATGTATTCCTTCCGAGTAAATCTATTAAACATGTACATATTCTTCATCTCAATGTTTAATTTTATTAATATTTTATACTCGTTGACTGCGTTAATGTTCTTACCTGTACTAAAACAAATATTGATGCAGAAAACGTGAAAATCAACAAGGCTAAAATAACAACAATTGTTGCAACAGAATCAATTGATGATTTTAAAACTTCTTTTATTTTTTTGTCGAGGATAACATAAATTTTATATAAGCCTCTGACATGTGCTGGTATTAATGCTTGTTGTCTTTCTTGATACCAATTTTTAAAAACTTCAATTAATTTATTCCATCGATTATTTATGTAATCCCAAAAACTAAAATACTTTCCAATTTGTTTGATGACATACCAAACTATTGGAACTGTTAATATTATCAATATCCATTTATATTTCCATAATAACATTCCTGTACAAGCATATACTGCTCCGTACATATATACGTCAGTATCAACTTCCTCATCTGGATTATCAAACGACATTTTGAGTTCATTACGAAGTTTTTTGAGAAAGTAACGTTCCCGTATTGATGCTCGAGGATTTGATAAGCTTGATGATCTATTGTTACTTCGTCTTTCTGTTGATAAACCCATTCTTGCATCAGCATCAAGAGATAAAGCTTTTTTCAATATTTTTAAGGCCGGTCTTCGACTACTTGACGAAGGGAGTGGCTCTTTTATATCATCAGGAGTCATTCGAGGCGTTAATAATTCCCCTACAATTGTATCCTCTTCTTCTTCAACTGTCTCAGATATTTTTGCATCAGAATTTGATGCATCATCACCAGTCAAAGCCAATTGTACTGCTTCAGCAAATGTCAAGGGTTTTCCTTGAGTTTCTTTGTGATCCATAATAAGAATGACTTCATAAGCGAATCCAGTAATACATAAAATTTGTAATAAACAAAAGATAGCTATTTGATACATTCCAAAAATATTTGATATATATAAACTGAAGATTATCCAAATCACTAGTGATGCATAATTAAAAGAAATGCCGTTGGATGGAGTCCAGTAGATATAGAAGATTGACATATAGCCAATCATTACAATAAACATCTAGAATTGGATAAATTGGATTAGTCAAGAGTAAATACATTAGAAATGAACAAATATGTATAGGGTATACATACATCAATCAATGAACAAGTCGTTTAATATTATATAAAATCATACCTTTATAAAATCGTATCCACATGTAAAAAATTTTTGATACCTTTTATAGCTAGCTAGTAATTACAAAAAAGTTTAAATTGATAAAATTTTTTGAATAGTTTACTTTCTATTTGATACCTATATATTTGCTGTTAACTAATATTTTATAACATTAAATAACCTTCATGAAAAAATAGTAAATAGAAAAATTTGACAATAGAAATAAATAAGAAAAACATAATGATAAAAAGTTAAACATTGCTCATATTTATAGAGATATAAATACGTTAAATGAATATAGGATATTTATCACAATAATTGATAGTTTATTCTTCTTTAATATTTATGTTGCTTTCTCAGTGTATTTAAAGTTATTAGATTACTAGTGTGTTATCTGCAGTTTCTATTGTGTGGTGAAATACCATCATTCATATTTGTCATAATAATTGAAATGAAAAAACATTTAACTAAAAATACGTACACAAAACGGAAAGCAGAAATAATAAACAATTTGACCTATATGAAAATGAACAATTAATATTAAATGATTGATTGTTGACCTTGGTCACGCCTCTTACTTTTTTAATGTAATACGGTAGTTATTAGTGTCTTAAGAGTTGCATAAGTCGAAAAGATATCAACGTTTAAGATAATTTAAATAAAAAATCAAAATTTTTCTATTTATCGATGATTATTAATAGATGATACTTTCATCAACATGGTGATTAATCATAAACATGTGTATGTGTGTCAAATAAAGACATACTTTATGTTCATTAATTGACGTTTTTACCCTAATTCATAATAAATGATGTATACCACATAAATGTTGCAGTTGACAACAAAAAATGTAACAAATGCAATGCCAAGTTGGATAAATCGCCAAATAAGGCAAATTAAGACACTGGGTGTATAAGAATATACCAAAAATGCTACAGCTGCTGACGCTAGGGCAATTCCTACATATTTTAGGTGTCCATAAAGAAAAGAGCCGATTCCTTCTGACATTCTGTCCATGATCCTTATAGGTACCATAGCGAAGTTTACCAATAGAGGCTCGTGGGAGCTTTCAGTTTCAGCAAACCAAGAATTAACTGTATTTGTAATGTAAAATTTGAATGGGAAGAGCACAGAACCACAGAGTAATGCCCATATTAAAGGTTTCACAAAAGGTTGGAGGATTATATAAAGCCCGTAAGTAGCAGTGCAAACTAAGCAAAGGAGTAATAATGCTACTGCATTATAGACACCCTGCTTCAGAGCTTTTTCGTGTCCAATGCTGAAGCCTGAAAGCACGTTCATGAGGTTATCCATTGGCGTGCGAGGCAACTCCATGATGTTTAGCTTTATACACTATTGTCACGTTAAATTTTAAGCTTCACTTCACGTTGTTTGTCTAAACGAATGCACATTAAATGTTTAGAGGTGCAAAACATTGTCTTACATCTTAGTCATACTCAAAAATAGCCGCAGTATGTCCGCATTTCTCAATTTCAATCCAAAATAAAAACATATACGCCACCTGGTGAATTAACTCTGAAATGATAGATCGATTTGATTGTCGTAATAAATAAAAAAAAAACTTACACATGTGTATAATAATATAATACATGTGACATAAAATACTTTTTCTTATCAGACAAATGATAATATTAAAGTGATTTTTTTTTTTTTTTTTCAGAATAAGTAAATTAAGAAGTTTATATTCAACATAAAATTTTTTATCATTTTTGAATTTTTTACATAAAAAATGAGAAATAACTAGGCACAAAGAGAAAAACTATAAGTTTTTATTCTTCTTTTTTGTTTTTATCGCATGAAGAATGAAAAATTGTAAAATTGGTATGTAATTTAAAATTATATTTAAATGAAAACGATAAAGATGAAATAAAGATTCCAAGCAATAACAATTGTACAACATATTATGAATCAAGGAAGATAATGGGAGTTTTCTTGTTATCATATATATATATAATTACATTAGCCTACTCTCGATATATATCTATATTTCATATATATATATATATATATATATTCTTTATTGTTCTCAAAAGAAAAATCAAACGCTCCCATACGCGATTATGGATTCTGTTTACCGAATATTAAATTGGAATTACAGTACTGTATCACATTACGTCGTATATCACAATGGTATCGGCCTGATTTATATACATATACACGAATTCATTTATTGATGAAAAAAAGTGAAGAAATAAATTCTCTTTGGCGTTGTAAATACGCTCGAGGGTCATCAAACGTCGCCTCTATTTAAATAATAAAAAACATGAAATTAATTTATCTCCATAAACTCGCACAGCGCGTTTTAGTTGCCAATTCATTATTATGTAAATAAGATATTTTGTTAATTGTAAAAGATTTCATAAATTAATAGAACGGATGATTCTTAGAAATCAATGATTTCAGGAACT
The DNA here is from genome assembly GCA_028641665.1 of Chelonus formosanus. Classification (NCBI taxonomy): domain Eukaryota; kingdom Metazoa; phylum Arthropoda; class Insecta; order Hymenoptera; family Braconidae; genus Chelonus; species Chelonus formosanus. The sequence goes on along the minus strand of CM054006.1, from coordinate 3,620,981 downwards.
ATCAATGGAAATGATGAATATTAAATACTATATGAAAAAGATCAAAACTTCATTGACAGGTGAAGTTCGCGCAAACATCAGACCATAAACTAACTTTCAATGCTTATTATCTAAATTCTATACAATTGTACAATAATAAAGAAAACTCTTTGATCGATTAATATTTTTATTTATATAAACGTCTTCTAGCCGTTTTGTGTTGGCAATAATACTCTTATGTTTTAAATGCACTGCATTTAATTACATTTATAATTTATTCAGTGATAAACGTGAGTAATCATAAATATTTTACTTCTTTTATCATGATAGTTCTCACACGTTAGTTGATGGTCTGTAGCATTATTTTTGTGCAATTATATCGATAAAACTATATACGTGATTCATCATTATTACGAAAGAATGGCATTAGTTTAACGATTTAAAATTTTTCGAAGAATCCTTTAGATAAAAAAATTAAAAAAAAAAAAAAACAAACAAATTTATTATTTTTAGTTTTGAAAAATTCTTTGAATGAAAAGGACCAAAGTGTCAAGTTCATTAAAAGTTCGCGTCAGTCATTCTATCGGGGAACTGGATCACATTTTATTTCAAGGAGAAATGAGTAAACCGAATGTGTCTAGGTTGGAAGTTCAGCTACATCTTGATTGCTCACGCTGCCGTTAACAAGATCGGTGTTATTCATTTCTGGATTCCCACTTGGACTTGAGGAAGAATTGTCCTTACTACTTGTGGTATCGCTTGTACTGGATGCTGTCACTCGACTGCTGATTCTTTGTTCCATGCTTCTTCGTGCTGACTGGTAACTTGAAGACCCGTTGCCATCTGAACAACTACAGCTACTGCTGCTGTCGCTGTCGCTATCGCTCTCACTGTCCACACTAGATACAGAACTTTTCCGTCCCTTTCCCCTAAGTGCTTCAAGATCTCTAGTTAATTGATCATTTTGTTGCATTAAATCATCTATTGTTTGTTGACAAATTTTCAATTTTTTAGCCATTTCACTTTCTGACACGCATGAAGTAGTACCGTTGGTTTTGCCATCTGCTTCTTTTTCTTCTGTTTGCTGAAAATTTTTACTCCGTAATCGCTTTGTTAAAAGATCAAGTTTTGCTTCAAGCTGTATGTACTCTTGAATTAATTCAGATTTAGATAACATACTCAATCTTTCGGCATGAAGATCCTCATATGCACTTGAAAATTCTTTTGTAAGGAATTCTTCTTCATCTTCCGGCGAAGAATAAAAGTAGTCTTCATCAGAATCGATGCTGAAGCTTGAATCACGTGTTCGCGGTGGTGCTAAAGGTTTTTGAAATAATTTTGGAACTTCACTAGTTGCTACAACTGCAAGTTTCTGTTCTAAATCTGGCAAATCACTGTGGTCTTCCATTAAAAATTGTGTTGTATTGTATGGTGCTGTTGGCTGATTGCTTTTCTTCAACTGCCTACCATTAGCACGACATCGTAATCTTTGTTGATAAGACGGTTGCTTTGAATAAGGTTTTAATTTTCTGTGTTTTGGTTTTCCTCGTCTAGTTTTTCTTTTTTTCGCCAAAATATCTACACCATCTTCTGCATGACAAGCCTCCCCACTTCCACTTCCACTTTCAAATTTCCGTGAATTCATTGCCAAAAATGTTTCCCGCTGAAAATTAAGGTAAATCAATTAAAAATCTTGTTGTGATTACTCAACATTGATAACAAAGAAACAACCCTATTACTGAAGTAGACTTCTTTTTAGCCTACAGTCGATAATAAACTATCTCATAGAAATAATTGGTACTCCTGATTATTCGATTATTCTCTATAAAAATTAATTCTTAAAAACTATTTATCTAATATAATAACCTTACAATAAACTCGAATTATCTAAGCAAATTCTCGATACATCGATTGAATAAATTAACATAAAATAATTGGAATAAATTAGACAGTGAAAAAAAAAAAAAATACTTACATCTTTTATACAGTTGCCAGTCCTGCTGTTAAGCTCCATTTCTTCATCAGCAGATTGCGCAGCTGTCGTCTCCTCCATTGCTGCCGGAGGCGTCGGGTCTGCCTCTACGCCCTTCGGGTTCTTTATGTTATTGATGTTGTTAACTCGATTTTCTTGAAGCCCTTGAGGCTCAATTGTATCCATATTTGTAGCACTAAATATTGTCCGTTGATTTTGAGTAACAGAAATATCCATTGCCGTCAGGAAAAACGAATCATTAGCTGATGCTCTTGCGGGAGCTACTTACGAACCGTATGCCAGCGGCATAAACAGCGACTGAATCGCCATGTTTAAGTTGCCCGTGATTCTGTCCGATAGCAGCAGCGCCTCAGTGCTTCACTACATTAGTAGAGGGGGAAATTTACCACATAGAGTGGGGTTGCAAGTCGTTTTTCCCTTCCCCTCTGTGTGCTTCTCTTTTTTTCTCTCTCCTTCTTTTCACGATCTCGCTCCTACTTTTGCGATACAACTTGATGGTACGTGCCATACACAAGGCCTCAGTACTGCTGCACCATAGAACTCTTTTTTCTTTCGATATTTTAACTGGATAATAAATGAGGAATACACAAGAACAATAGTGTAATGGCCCTGGCAATCGAACAATATGTATCAGTTTCTAGAAAATTAAACAAAATATGATCGATGCATCAAACAAATATGACAGCAAGTGCATACATATGGAAACTTCTTTTTTTAAATAGGCCGAGAAATTTTTCTACGCTTAATAAAATAGAATATACATATATGTTGGTGAATATGAGCGTTAGCCTTTGAAAAGTCCTGAAACACCTAGACCTTTGTTCCTATGTAGAATCGATCTCACGTGCTCCAAAGTTCTTACTACAATACAACAGCACATGAGAGTTAGGTGGAGAATATATATGTGTAAAGAACTCAATGTAATGAGTCGTAAGTAACGAAACCTTATGCATGAACATGAATAATATAATCTAAAACTTGATACGTTGAATATAGTTTGACTATAATTGTCTAGATTACTCCATTACAATTACGAAATCGTGTTATTTGTAGATACACATAATGTAAGATAAATAAATAAAAGACAGGATGTAACCATGGTAATGTCATCAAACTTTTTAACGTCAATTAAAAAATTCATCCAACATTTTCATCAATTTTGCAGCTTCACAATTCAGTAGAGCTGCATTACATGAGGACCCAAAGTTCAGGGGAACTGAAGAGGGAAACAGTGAAGTAACAACCTGCCTGCCCACAAGCGGCTATAAATACGTGTCGCACACCAAGAGTACACAAGCAACGTGGGAGAGACAGAGAAAAGAGTAGAGTTAATATTCATCTATTCTGCTGTACATTCGCCTGCACACCGTCGCATGGACTTGAAACTAAAACCTCTCTACCTCGACCATGCGCAAACTCTGTTTATAGGCTTTTCTCCTCTCCGAAGGTCCTAGAAGGATCGGTATAGGATCCTGATACTCCAAAACTCATCCAGGTTATTACAAATATTGGAATAAGTCCCAACATCGTATAAATCTCACAAAGTCTGCTTCATTTCTTTCAGATTGCTCTATTGTGCGTTTATAAAGGAACAGAACAACGATAGAGAAAATAGAACCGTTGGAAAAAGAAAAATACTAACGTTTCTACACATGTATAAAGCTTTGTACAGCAAAAATATATATACGAGAAGAAGCATTCGAAAATTAGAACGCAGAAGTCTAAAACTTAGGGACACAGAAAAGCCTGTACAATTCGGCTAGCAATCTATATAGTTGTCGTCATTCCCCTCTCTATCTCTCTAATCTACTCACTTTGTCTCTCTTCCCAATGACGTTTATTCCACAATACATGTTTACGAGCTCCTCTCTTTTATACTTTCTCTCTCGCTCTTTACCTACACGTTACTTTTTTGGCACGGCCTGCAAAGGTATTAGTGTGTAGCGTACTTTACATAGACAAGTGCACGTTAAAATAATAGCTACCACATTTGTAATCACTTTGACATGATGAATGAGGAGTTATGAATTTTTGGTTCAATTAGAGGATAAAACTCATTCAATTTGTATCAATTTTATTGAAATATCTATACATTATGATATATTTTTATAAAGTACTTTTGTTATTTTTTTGTCATTGAATACAATCTTAGACTTTTAAAAAAAAATTTTTTTAATTAAAAAACTTTGAAATAGTTGATGATGAAAGTTTGTTGCATGCATTCTATCTCTTTTACCTAATCTAATGAATATCCCACTCTCCTGACCTCGAATTACGCTAAAACGACTTTCGCGGTTACAGTCAGTCGTAGATAAGTACATAGATATTTAACACATCGGTCGATAGCTCGTATATTTCAGGAAAAAAATAATATTGTAAATTGAATAATCTTAAATTGAGATGGGATTTGACTAATGATTTAGCGTTGCCACCAAGTGAATGAGGAAGTTTCAAATTATCATTTCTCAACATCATATTCTAGCGAACCTAGTAATGTGCTATTAGTAGAGTGAAAATTGAGGTTCAGGAAGGAACAAAAGAAAGATGAAATGCAACAAGTGCTGCCATCTGTAAAATTACATATTTAGGAAAACTCCTAATGCAATTATGTTTATTAAATTATTTATCTGATGTATTGAAAGAAAAATAAACAGGAGAGTATTTTTTTGGCCGATTTACTGATTTTTTGCCATATACAGATTAAGACATTCTATGTAAAATTATTTTACATAATTTGACGATAATTAAATTAATATTAATTTATTTCACAGATTGTTAACAATCTGTTTATAGCACAAACCAGTGCAGCTGTTTTTTTATATGAAAACTAGTCCAACTGAAAAAAAGAAGAAAAATATTCTTTCAGATAAATGTATGTAATATCACTATTTGAAAATATCATTTTGAAATCCAATTATGTTTATGGGTCATGTATCGATTAATGGCACAACGATTAAATAATGACTATTAAAGAACTAATAATTCTTCGTAATTTTTAATTACCTTTTTAAATCCAATATCAGCTGCATATTCTCTGAAACATTGTCGGCAGATGTTCAAACCATATTTACGAATAAGTCCATGTTTATTGGCGCAAGCTCGACTGCAAAATTGGTTATTCAGAAAGTTAGGTTAGGATTGACAAATCATTATTTAGTGATATTGTGATATTTAAATAATATTTTCGGGTTACTTTTTATTGAGAAATACAAAATTCTATAATTTTATACAAATTAAAAATATAATTATCACAATTAAACAGAATAAAAAAAAAAAGATGTAAGATGACGCACGCGGCTTTGACGGCGTAAGTTTCAATCACTTTCTATTCATTTTTTACAATACATATCAATAAATAATGAATGATTTTAATTCGAAAATAATTTTAATAACTCAACATACCATGATCTAGAGCCTTGGCCGTATTTGCGAGGATGTGAATACCAAATATTTTGGAAACCCATGTTGATTTCGCACTCGTTTTCAACGAAAAAGACTCAAAAATGTAAACGATAGAAATAGAGGCCGCTATACATCAATGAAATATATTATAGATGGCACTAAAATCAAAGCGCCTTTTTTGAAATGTTTATAATTTTGTATATCAAACTTAAGAGAATTGAATCTGTTCTTCAATTAAATAAATGCAAACTTATCTGTTTATATCTTTGTATTTATTCTTGTATATTTTTATTATAAATTATTTAAATAGATATGTAAAGACAATCTTTATAAGTTATTAAAAAATATCATAAAATTATTCTAAATAAATTATTTTACAAATAATCTATTGTAACTTACATTATGAATAATAATTTCTAAATAAAATAGTCAGGGCTTTCAATGTTCTATTCAAAAGCTGGCAAAAAAATAAACCGGTTTAATTATATTTTATGCTCAACAAATAGTATGAGAGAAGAGATGCAATGAAACATCTACGAGTAACGGTTCTTCCAGGTAATCTTGCCGGTTTTCCAGTATTATAGCTTCTAACGATCAAGCTCAATAGATGGTTTACCTTTAAAATTATATTATTCAAAAGGATAAACATAAATATCTTAAAGTATATTTAAAAATTTAATATAAAATGTTGAACGTAATTGTAAGTATTCATGCCTCATTATATTTGCAAGTCAAAATGATAATTTATAAGATAAATTCATGTATTATGCATGTAATAACTTTCTTCTTTCACTTTCAGGTTCGAAATAATTCTGAAAACCTTCAAGTATCAATTGCAAATGCAAAGATCGAGACAGTCTGAAGTATTTTTTAAATATCGCTTAATACCAATAATACTTTATGGAGTTTTATCACTATTTATCTATTATCACAATCAATTCACAGAGTAGCGAATATTACAGGCTTTACATGAGTATAAATCAATCTACTGAATTTACTTTAGAGTCAAGGAAAAGACTTATTTAAATCACGTTATGTTTAATTATAAAAGATTAGGCTGTTATAAGAAAAATAAAAAATTGACTTGAAATTTTCCACATATCTTCACTAGTGCCTTTTCAAGACTTCAATAAATAGTTTGACCATTATTCAAAGACATTAAAAAATTAATCACAATGTCAGATCCAAGAGTATCACGATTAAAATTGATCAGATATTAAAGTCATTTATATTAATGAATAAATATAGAGGACGTTATTACAAATTTTTTTAAAATACAGTATTTCATTTAAGAATACATTGAATAACTGTACTTGATGGACAATTATAAATTTTATCTTAATATTTATACGATCATCACTCTAATTGATTTTGAAAAAATTTGCGTCTGTAAAGAAGACTGAAATTTTTTAAAACTAACAATGTCATAAAACTTTTAAAAAACAAATAACAAATAGTTGATAATGTCAAATCATTTAACTGTAGATGATTTTTTTTTTTGAATTAGTACGAATCAAGCTCGTATTGATAAGAATCAAACGATTCATAATGGAAGTGAATGCCATCTAGTTTATCTTCAACTTTAAGTCGATTATATGAATAAGTAATATTCAACCTTTTGTTTGTTTAGATAGAAATTGGTCAACGTATTGATCCAGTACTTAGAAGGCCCAAATATTTTTTTATTGAAATGATATATATTTGCTATTTTACCTATCAGTATCATTAACATCCCATTTGTTTAATTTTAATTCTGAAACGTTCAGGAAACTAAATATATCATTATTTTATTATAATTCTATTTAATGTATAGTTTACCTCCACCATTATAAACGGTATTTTTTTTATCAACTATTGTGAGATTTATACTTATATTTATTTTTTCTTCAACTATTGAGATTCATAATTTATGGATGCTATGAGTAATTCGTTATTCAAAATTATTTATTCGTTGTTCTAGATTTTAAATATGACGCAAAAAAATTATTTACTGAAGAATCAACTATTGGTCAGGTGATACCAAGATAAATGCAAGATTAAGTAATTGTAATGTAGTTGATTCGAATCAAGTAAAGAAATATGCGATCATACTTATAAAATGGATCTTTTTATAAATAAATTCTATTGATTGTTAATGTCTTCTTTCGTATTACCCTTATTTTTCCGTCCTTTTTTCTTTTCTTCAGGAACATTAGGATTTGTCCCTTTGTAAAATTCCTTGAGTAACTGCATTGTCTCTTCACTCTTAATTCCCCTTACTATATTCACAGTCGATTCGTAAATCGGAGCTACGTCAAGAACACTTCCACAGCCTCCAAATCGATCATTTGAACATCCATAGACAATACTTCTTACTTTTAACTGATGAAGAGCTGCTGCACACATAATGCAAGGTTCTACTGTTACAACAACGTCCAAATTCTTAAAAACTTCTTGATAATTTAAGTTACGTCTTTTACAAAACTCTAGAACATCATCAATGCAATTAATCTCTGCATGACGAGTAGCATTACGTGTTTCATTGACTGTATTGTTTCCTGTAGCTATTATTTCATTTTGATAAATAAAAAGACAGCCTACAGGAACTTCTCCAGCACGCAGAGAATCTAGAGCTTTGCTCAAAGCTATCTCCATCCATTTTAGTATAGTTTCATTATCCATCGTATCTTCTGTACAATTTATTTCTTCATGAAACTCGTCCTTGATCATTTGATTTATTATTATTAGTGAAAAATTGCAATAAGTTTAATTCATGTAAAGTTTTTATTGCTTTCTCACTCCAATTTTCGTTGCCAGTTGATCGAGGACTAGGATGAGGCATCCAAAAAATCTGCAAATAATTTTTTTTAAAAAACGTCAATCATATAAAATAAAAAACTTACTTTTGTTGTCAATCCAGCTACTTTAATGACGTTTTTTGCTCTCTGCTCCGCAAATCTTCCTATTCCTACAATTTTCTCGACTTTTAGAAGCTTTATAATTGCTAATAAAGCTAAATCACAGACATCACGTAATTCTTTTTGCTCTGGGCCCTGAAAAAAAAGCATATATTGAATAAAACGTTACAATGAATTTTTTAAGGTATAAAAATGTTGCCTTTAGCTCTGCAGGAGTTATATTACGACCTCCAGCATCCATCAAAGCCACAGGGCAATAATTACGAAGAAATGAGTATTGGAAGAAATTTTCCGGATTACCGCACATGTCTTTAAATAAATTCCAAAATCTTCGGCCACTTATTTCGCTACGAGTACATGCAAATCCTGTTATTTTTTTATCAGGTTGTTCTCTTGATGGTTTTTCAATGAAGCCTGAAACTTTCAGCCAATTTACGACAGCATTTATTTCACCGAATGGAATTCCTGTTTGCGACATGCCCCAAGGTCCAGGATTCATAGCGAGAAATAAAATCTTCTTTGTTGTGCGGCAATATTTTTGGAGAAAATTAGAATGGACTGATAATGCATATTCAATGGGACTATAAATATATTCCACCGGTGGACCGAATGTAATATGTTCTATCCTTTTGGTCAATTCATATTCCAGGGCTAATAATTTGCTTGGAATATCTGCCAAAGCAAAAGATAGTTCAATAAGGTTAGTATCATCATCTACATCATCTTCAAGGTGCTGATGATTATTCACAACGCTGGATTTATTGTCATGATTAATTTTTATTGAAGCTGCTGATTGAGATTTCAAACTGAGATCCAATGGTAATTCATTATCGTCTACCTTGGCTCGCTTAGCAGCTATTATTTCACTCATTTCTTTGTACTCCAAAATCAATATTACTATTACGAAATGCCAATTATTTTTTATATAAAAATAAATGTTTTACTTACAAAATAAAAAGTAAAAAATAAATAAAAGATTTAAAAAATTGTTTGGAATTCAAATTTTTTAAATCCCAACATCCATTCCATTATATTTCCGTGGTTTTTTTCTATTAATTATGACTAGCACACTCACACGTTCACAATCTTTCTTTTTTTCACAAATTTATTTATCGACCCATCGAAGTGCATTGCATTGCAATATCTCGATAGTTTAATTTTGTAGAGGTCTCTCCGATCAACAATTCAAATAAATTTTATTATTCTAACCTCAAACGTTAATGTTCGTTTGCAGTCGTTTTTTCCACTTGTTGTATGTGAGCGGTGTTTTGCCGGAAGAACTTATATTAAATATAATAATATAAATTTTGGTAGAAAGAACTGTTAAAAAATGTGTGGAAATTTTACTGATAGTATTAAGTCATAAACGATCCTCATTAAAGAGAATTTTTAAATGAAATACTTTTTTATCGTGATGATATAGGTTATAACAGATAAAATTTATCGAAAATGGAAAATAATTCATTGCCTCCAATAAAATCTAACAATCCAGCACCAACAGTAGAGCAAATAAATGCTGATCGAATTACACAGGTACAAATTTAGTCTTATTGTTATATAGTCTGAATATTTTTAACGGTATAAATTCATACAATATTTTTTTCAGCTTGCTAATAAATATTGGGCTCATACATCATCTACTCATTTAGAGTTTAATCCACAAATCGTAGAAGACATATATGTCGAAGAAATATGTGCATCCAAATTTTCGATCAGAAGAATAATGATGTTGGAATTCAGTCAATTTTTAGAAAATTTTCTATGGCCTAATTATGATGCTGAAAAAGCTACAAGAGCACATACTTTATCTATTGTTGTTATGGTGAATGAAAAATTCAGAGAAAGAGTCCAAGTTTGGGAAGCATTCGAAAAGAATCCTACTCATTTTCCAGGATTTATTCAACGAGTTCTAGAAGCATGTTTAGAAAAAAGTATATTAGACTTTGATTTGAAAGAACAAACGGCATTAATTGTTTTTTTGAATCATTGTTTTAATTCAATGGAAGTGGCTTTAGTAAGAAATGAAATAAAAAGATTGGTGACATTATCGATGTGGGTTTCTCTTCAACATGGTAGAAGAGAATTGGAGTTCAAAAAATATGGAAAATGGAGAAAACAGTGGAACTTTATAAGGAAACGGGATAAACCAGAGCTGAAAGAAAAACTTGATTGGGAAAGGAAGTTTCTTCATAGATTGATGATTAAATTTATGAATGTGTTGGAATCAATTCCATTAGAAGGACCTTTAAATTCAGATAAAGTGCATTATTGTGAAAGGTTCCTTGAGCTAATGATTGATTTGGAAGCTCTTTTACCAACTCGACGTTTCTTCAATACAGTAATGGATGATTGTCATCTTGTTGTGAGATGTTCTTTGTCTAATTTACTTAAACGACCAGAAGGCAACTTATTCGGACAGGTAAGTTATTTCTTTTACATTTTTTAAAATACTTCATCATTCAAAATTTATTGCTTCCATACAAAAATGAAAGTTGTGCTATCTATAATACTAAAATATATATTTTATAAATATAAGAATGTGGATAAGAAATATTACTAAATAAGATAATATAAATATTAAATTTGTTACTTATTGTTAAAATTCTTATAAGTATATTATGCATAAATCTTTGATTGGAGTATTTTTTTTGTTGTCAAGGCACGCTTTAAGACTATTCAATTTCTTCTGATATTAAAATTTCATTTAATTTATACATCTTTAAAAAACAGTATTTGTTTCAAAAGATAAAAATACTATAATTAAATAGGGAATTAAATTAGTGCTTAAAAATTTATAAATAATCGTGTAAATTATGTATAAAAAAAATAATATGTCGTGAACATTCAATGGCACTTGAAAGTTTAAAATTCACAATTGCACTTGGAGTTGATGTGTTTAATTAATATCCTGCATTAATTGCGGTCATTTCTTCACCCCAATCGAGACCATCGGCAGTATTGTGTTCACTATCACAACAATTACACGTTTTACGTAAAAGAAAAGTTACTCGTTTTTGTCCAAAAACACACACATACAACACAAGAAATGCTTGTAAAAGATTAACAACAATATGAAAATATATTAGATGATCGTATTTTAATTGTGAGATCATCAAAGTTAACCATCCAAAGCTTAAAAAAGCAAAAAGCAATGTAAACATTCGGAAACTGTACTTCATTTTATGATGTATTCTTCCATAAGTGCGCATTCGTTTTATAGTACTTGCTGTCGTTAAAATGAAACAAAAATCAACAATAATTGTAAATGCAATTGAGGTAAATATCACCGACATGCCAAGTGTACCAATAGTCTCTTGAGGATTGGAAATACCATTGCTTTCAATAACCGTTCTGCTTGTCTCCAATGCAAAATGAGCGAAAATTGCAGTTCCTGATATTGTTGTTGTAGATCCCCAAACGTAAGTTGAATAATAACAGTATTTTCGACCATCCGAAACTCGCAAAAATACGTTGCGTGATCGAAAGGTATTCCAGACAAAGTAACCGAGAGCATTCAACCAAAAAAATGCTGCTAACAAAGAAATATAAGCCACAGTATCTGGAAAATAATTAACACATAATTATTATTATTTTCTGAAAGTCTTATTTTGTAATGATATATATGAATGAAATTAGTTGTAATTATTTTGAGTTAATTTATATTTTTTATCGTTTCGCTGCCAAAAGAAAAATGATAAAAAATTAAAAATCTTTCATTGAAGATGAACAATGGTGTTTTGAATCATAAAATTATAAGAACGTTAATCGATTTTTTTGTATTACGTACTCACCTGCAATAAGAAAGCTGATGTGACTTGCGTATTGAGTAAATATTCTCACAGTGACAGCAATTTGATTGGTCACAAGACATAATGACATACTCGTAATCATATTTCCAACGAGATCTCGAAGTTGTGGTAGAACAAAATAAACAATCGCGACAAAAAGATAACATGCTATAGCCAATGCTCGTGTAACAGGATCCACGATATGTTTAATCAGATAATCAGGATCAGTCCAAGCTATTTCAGGAACACATATCATAGCATAAGTCGTAACAAGATGATTTTTACTGAAGATTGCTTTATCAGCACAATAATGCCCAAATGAATAATCAAAATGCAAGGGTTCTACTGTAATACTATCATCATGAAGATCATCCGCTGGATTATGTTCAGAAAGTAATCTCTCTCCATCGATGGCTCCCCACCTATCATGAACAAAATGACGTAATTTTCCTGAAGTCAATATTGCTAGACGATCCTGTCCATGCGGGTCATAATAAACCGGCCACTGATGTTCATTACTACGACAAGTTGGTAAACCGATCCTCATTTGATACTTGACCGTTGGCTTTCGACTAATAACAGGAAAATTGTCATCTATGAATTCCGGTTGCCATGGCTTTGTCTCGTTAGTTTCACTTAACAATGTGCACGTGTCATCAACTAAAATCTCGTTGAGCTCACAGCACTTGCCAATTTTTACGGATTCCTGAACATCCTGCTGCGTTTCTATTCCAGTACTTGCTTCCACGAAAGTGCTCGGCCACCCGAGAAACAAAATTGTCAGCAGGAGATGCATTTTCTCTGTGAAAGTATTGTTGTTACTCACTCCATTAATATATTCATACATCTAGTAATTATTAATTATTATCTTTATAATTCATATGAATAAATACTCACCTCAAATTGGATTTTTTAACAACAAATTATTCATTTCTTCATAATAAAAATTTAATATTCAAAATATAGTTAAACAATATTATTGTTTTATAATAAAACTTGTCAGGTTTTACGGTTGTTGTCTTGTTAGAAATGTGCAGTCGATCGATTGATCACTTGTCCATTGAAAGTTTCCTTGAACCAAGCAGATTTCCTTCACGTTTTTTTCTTTGTTCACATTACCCTTGGTGAATTTATTGTCCTTGTCTCCCAAATTTGGAGATTTCGTAAAACTAGAGTGATGGATTCATCACTGTTCTTCATGATACAAGTGTAGGAAAGTGAACAACGCGGTATTTGGATATATACTGTACATTATATGCCATCAACAGTGATACTACACCGGTACGACAAAACGCATTTTACTTGCCCCTCCACGCGTTCATTTTAGCCTTCGACCTCTCTCCACTTCATGATGATACATTCGAGTTTTACACGGTATGTTGCAGTACATAATGGAAACCTACCACCTGGAATGCTTCTTTAGCTCCACCTGGGATTTATTTACATAGCCAAAGATGACCTTGAAGCTTCTGCCTGTTGATAATATAGCGACCATACCAAAAAAATATCCCATTCATATATTTAGAAGGAATCATTTTGATTTAAATTTATAGTACTCCAAAATAATGATGATACATTTTTTGATGTTAATTTTTTACAGCTCCTGGAAATGCTCAAATTTTATGCTAGATTCGAGATCAGTGATACAACCGGAGATACTTTGACAGATCATGATATGACACAGTTTCATTATGAAAAAATAACTTCCCTTCAAGTACGTATGAGAAATTTAATTTACTCCAATTATCTAATCAAGGAGTGTTGTTATTCAATAAACAAAATTTATGTGAATAGAAATACTTATTAATTCTTATTAAATTATCTAATGTTTTTTTTCAATTAAATTTTATTAAATTCATGATAACATGATCAATAATGCCACGTAATATGCAATTATTGTCATTGAAAAAATATATTGATTCTTTAAAAGGCTATTCATCGGATAACCAGGCTATTATTACATTGTTCATAGTTGAGAAAATTCCCTTTGTTCAGAATGATGAATTTACAATGAGTAAAAATGCATGTTGTAATATTTAGTTTATCATTGATTAAGTTAGTCATACATTATTAAATTTTTCTCTGTCATTTATAGAGAATTTAAGCGTCTCATTATCATATTAATGAAATAAAGAATCATTGAAATTGCATTTAAATCATTATGCATGTCTAGTGGCTGTGGTTAATCATCTCTAAAATTATTTTTTTTATTTTTAAACGTTTCTTTTTTATAGAAAGCAGTGTTTGCTAAGTTTCCCGATCTACGAAATTTTGCTCTGGCAAATGTTGCTAGTGTTGACACAAGAGAAGCTTTGCAGAAGCATTTTGGATCTTTAAGTCAAGAAAAATTAAAAGCAGTTGCTTGTTATTTAAATCTCGTGCCTCCAGATGAACGAGCAAATGATGAAAATTGGTATCGATTAGATATGGATTTTTTACAAGAGTTATTGATTTCTCGACACGAACGACGAGCATCGCAACTGGAAGAATTAAATGAAATGCCTCTTTATCCTACTGAAGAAGTCATTTGGAATGAAAGTATTGTACCAACTGAATATTTTTCTGGTGAAGGATGCCTAGCCTTACCAAAATTAAATCTTCAATTTCTTACTCTCCATGATTATCTACTACGAAATTTTAATCTATTTCGATTAGAATCAACTTATGAAATTCGTCAAGATATCGAAGATTCAGTAAGTCGATTGAGTCCTTGGAGAGCCGAAGATGGTGGAGTTTATTTTGGTGGTTGGGCTCGAATGGCTCAACCTATAACACAATTTGCCGTAGTTGAAGTTGCAAAACCAAACATTGGTGAAAAACAGCCATCAAGAGTACGAGCCGATGTCACAATAAATTTAAGCGTACGTAAAGAAATAAAATCTGAATGGGAAAATTTGAGAAAACATGATGTTTGTTTCCTTATAACGGTTAATCCACCAAATCCCATAGGCACAAAATACACTCATAAATTACCTTTTGTACCTCAAGTCGGTTTAACAGTTGTTCGAGGTTGTGAAGTTGAAGGTATGCTTGACTCCAATGGACGTGTAATAGAAGATGGTCCTGAACCACGTCCTATTTTACCAGGTGATTCTCGAACTTATCGAGTTTGGTTGGATCCTAATCAATACCGAATTGATATGGACAATGCAAGTCATGGAAGTGAGGATGTCTATGAAGGTTTCAATATTATAATGCGTCGAAAACCTAAAGAAAATAATTTCAAAGCTGTTCTTGAAACTATTAGAGAATTAATGAACACCGAATGTGTTGTTCCTGATTGGCTTCACGATATCATTCTTGGATATGGAGATCCTGGAGCGGCTCATTACTCCCGAATGCCTGACGAAATTCCAACTATAGACTTTAATGATACATTTTTAGATATTAATCATTTGAAAGCTAGTTTTCCGGGTTATACATTTGAATTTAAATCTCCAGTTGATGATGAAAGTAAATTAGTGAGACCTTTCAGATTGACTTTGCAGGATGTCATTGATAAACAAGAAGGAATTGAACCCGTACGAAAAATTATTACTATTGAGCCTCACATTCTTCCAAGTCGAGGTCCTTATAAGGCTAATCAACCAAAGAAAAATCAAATACCTTTTACACCTACACAAATAGAAGCTATCCGAGCAGGAATGCAGCCTGGCTTGACATTAGTTGTTGGACCTCCTGGTACTGGTAAAACAGATGTTGCTGTACAAATTATTTCTAATCTGTATCATAATTTCCCAAATCAGAGAACATTAATTGTTACGCATTCCAATCAAGCTCTTAATCAACTGTTTGAAAAAATTATGGCATTAGATATTGACGAAAGACATCTACTTCGTCTTGGTCATGGTGAAGAAGCTCTCGAGACTGAAAAGGATTTCAGTCGTTATGGAAGAGTCAATTATGTTTTAGCAAAACGCTTAGATCTTTTAATGGACGTTCAAAGACTTCAAGAATCACTAAATGTTAAAGGTGATGTTGCATATACGTGTGAAACTGCTGGCCACTTTTTTATGGATCAAGTAATTACCCGTTGGGAGCGTTTCGAATCAAGATTGAAACAACGATCTTCTGGAGTAACTGATGTTCCAGTAAACATTGTTGATGAAGAGTTTCCATTTCATAAATTCTTCGATAATGCACCTCAACCGCTCTTCAAACATAATTCCTATGACGAAGATTTAGAAATAGCTCAAAGTTGTTTTAGATACATTGAAAGAATTTTCGCACAATTAGAAGAATTTAGGGCATTTGAATTATTGAGATCTGGTCTAGATAGGTCGAAATATCTTCTTGTTAAAGAAGCTAAAGTCATTGCCATGACTTGTACGCACGCCGCCTTGAAAAGACGTGAACTTGTTGATATGGGTTTCAAATATGATAACATATTAATGGAAGAATCTGCACAAATTCTAGAAATTGAAACTTTTATTCCTTTATTATTACAAAATCCTGAGGATGGTTACAATCGATTAAAGCGATGGATTATGATTGGAGATCATCATCAACTGCCACCTGTAATTAAAAATATGGCTTTCCAGAAATATTCTAATATGGAACAATCTCTTTTTGCCCGATTTGTCAGACTTGGTGTACCAACTGTTGATTTAGATGGTCAAGGTCGTGCTAGACCAAGTATCTGTAATCTTTATAATTGGAGATATAAAAAATTAGGTAATTTAACTCATGTCGAACGCAGTCCCGAGTACTTAGTAGCTAATGCTGGTTTCCTTTACGATTTCCAATTAATCAATGTTGAAGATTTTAATGGTGTTGGGGAGAGTGAACCAAGTGCTTACTTTTATCAAAATCTTGCTGAAGCTGAATATTGTGTAGCAGTATTTATGTATATGCGATTACTTGGATATCCAGCTGACAAAATCAGTATTTTAACGACATACAACGGTCAAAAGCATCTTATTAGGGATGTTATCAATATCAGATGCGCCAACAACCCTTTGATTGGACGTCCTAGTAAGGTCACAACAGTTGATAAATATCAAGGTCAACAAAATGATTATATTTTGCTTTCGCTTGTTAAAACACGTGCAGTTGGTCACTTGAGAGACGCGCGTCGTTTAGTTGTTGCTATGTCTCGTGCACGTCTGGGATTGTATGTCTTTGCTCGAGTTTCTCTATTTAAAAATTGTTTCGAACTTACTCCTGCCTTTGACCAACTAATGCAACGACCATTAAAACTTCAACTTATACCTGAAGAATCTTATCCAACACAGCGACTTAAAGATGAAAAACCAACACTTCCTGTCATTGAGATTGAAGATATGCCACATGCTGCCAATTTTGTTTATGACTTTTATACCAATAAAGTTAAGAGTATGAAGGTAAAAAACATGACTTAATTCACTATATAAAATACATATCGTGTTTTTAATATTATTATTAAATGTATATTTAAATGTTCTAGGAGTTACAAAATGAATGGGTTAAACCTGACAGAACTTATGAGTCAACTGATCCTGAATACCACATACCCATACGTCCTGGTGATGCAAATGCAGCTGGCTCGGATGATGAAGATGAAGAAAAAACTGAAGATAGTAAAGGTACTACAGAGGAAATTCCTGAAAATGAAGAACAAAAGTCTGAAAATGATGAACAAGGTATACCTATTAAAAATCTCGTTGAAGAACCCATGGAAGAAGAAGATGAGTAGTTTTTGAAAGAGAAAATTAGATTTATTAAATTATGTAGCAAACGTTACAAAATTTATCATTCAAATTATATGAAATATTTGTACCTAATAATACATAATTAATTTTTTAAATGAAATAAATTGTAAAAGATGCAAAGTTAAAACAAACAGATTCATTTTGAAACAAAGAATCCAATTTTTATTTAGGCATAATTATTCTTAACACTTCTTGGGATAACGATAGTTCGTTTTACATTCTAGTACATGTAAAATTCGATGAAAATATCGATGAGCATAGTCCCAGCATTTGATCTCAATGAAAAACATAATACATGAAAATATTAGTCCAAACACTAACGCTTGAAAAGCAAAATCTAAATCTTGTAAGTTCAAAGTTCTACTATCATTCATTTCATTTGGAATAAGATCAGGATTTTTCAATTTAACATAACGATTTGCGTATTCAAAATAATAATGATTTATTCCGCTTTCAAAAATTCTTCCGTAAATTTTATTGGCTCTTTTTGCTAGTGGCCAGTTTCTTCTCATTCTAAATATAATATGATGTTTCGCTATAATTTCTTTAGACTGATGCATTTTATATTGATACGTCATACCTATATTAGAAAATTCATCCCAGACAAGTACTCCTTTAGTTTCATTAGCAAAATTCGCAAACAATGTCTTTTGTTGACAACGTTTTTTAATTTGAGGAGGTAATAAATAATCAAACCCTTTTTTACAATAAACTGTATATTCCCTATGATTTGCAAGATCTTCAAAAGTTTCTAAATTATTTGATTCTGGTGCCATAATAAATGATAATATTTTACTTCGAAGAATACTTTGCATTACTAGTATGAATATTAAAATTGTGAAGAGATAAATTCTTGGTGACTGTCTATTTGGTACTTTTAAAAGTGGACCATTAAAAAATATTCTCAAGACTTCCATGACAGCTGTACTAAAATTTCCATTCATCGATATTTTTAAAATTACGATTGTAATTCCTAAAACAATTACACTGAAAAACATAATAATTGGTTTGAAATAATTTATAATTCGCATAATAGTAGAGACATTCGGTCTATAATGGCTAATATATGTTACTCCAGTTTCTCCAAGTGTTAATGATGTCTGTACAGTGTCATTTGTATAAGAAAGAAAACGAGAGTCGATTAAAATATCAAATTCATTGTCAGCCACATACTTATCTACACCACAAGAATTACCTACTTCATCAAATGTACCATAAACATGACTGACAGTGTATGACAATGGTATGCCTAAATACATAAATAAACATTTAGTTATTTCATAGTCGAATACTTTTTTAGGACTTAACTCATAATTGTAAAACATTTTCCGATATGAGAACTTCGATGGTACGTAAGTCACTGCTCGTACTCCACTATATCCATCAAGTCGATGAGTTTTATCGAAAAATAAATCTCCACATGTGACATCTTGACCTATTATATTATAATAATTAGCATTTAGTGAATTAATTTTACGTTATTATTTGTACTTATATACTTACTTGGTTTATATTTTGTTGTGTAAATATACCCTAACTGTGTATGGTTCCATTGATGTTTATTAATCTGCCAAGGTGCTGGAGCCCAATTTACATACGGATTACAAGTGTACAGTATTATTTGCTTTGAAGATGTGGTACACAAAAAAATGGTGTCTATTATATCATGTTGCAGAGTAATATATAAATAAGAAAAATATTCACTACAATTATTGTTCATAGTAGATTTATTCAGAAAAATGGTATATTTGAGACGATTCCAAATTACTGAGTGAGTTATATGCATGAGAAATTGTTTAAGATTGTCAGCAGAATCAGTAGATATGATCAGTGATTCAATTGTATTTCCAATCGACTGTTTTGGTAATTTCAAACTATTTTTTATTATTTTAGGTTTAATATCAGATAGTAGTTGTATGTCTTCATTAACAAAATTTCCAGCAATAAGTACAGAACTATGATCATTTATTTGGCATGATTTTATAATGTTTGCCTATAAAATGAGTACATTACAACAATTATTTCAACAGTAAAGAAAAATTTTAAATAAATGTTTCTTACCATTGCCTTCCACATATCATTTTCAGAATCCTTAATGTTAATTTTATTTGCTATTATTGCTATGAAATTATTAAAAACTATTAATAGCCATACAATATTTTTGGTATTTAAAATCATCATAGTTCTTTCACGTAAAATATTTTGTTTGCACTGAACTTGAATTATTGACTGGTAATGATTTAACATATTCATTTATAAAAACCAAAAAATGGGAAAGGTACGTTGAAAAAAAAATAACAATGATAAAACAATTTTTTTTTATCGAGCTATTATTAATCTAAATCAGTGATAATAACATGGAGTTTTCATTTTCAATGAATCAATTGTTTAATTACATGTGTACATAAGTTATAAACACGCATAGAACACAATAGGATGATAGTGTCATAGTAGAATTCCATCATATAATTTTCATGTAGTAGATTAAATATTTAATTAGAAATGTTTGAATATTTTATAGTTTGTCTTTAAATGAACATAAATATCTCCAAAATCTTATTTCAATCACAAAACAAACTAGAGAACTAACTAGACCAAAAATTAATATTTGAAATGCAAATTTTAAATCGACTAAATTCAAAACTCTGTGATCACTATCATCATAATAATGATCATCAGCATGATTATGAGTTATAAAAAATTCGGATAATTTTCTTTGGAAATCACTTATTCCACTCTGAAGTAAATACATGTATATTTCATTGACTCTATTGATAAGTGGCCAACTTTTTCTGGTTCTCTGAATAATATGATGCTTTGACATACTTTCTGTTGAGTGATGGAAATGATATTTACTCGCCATACCAATATTAATCAAATCTTCCCAAATGAATGCAGCTTGACTGTCATTAAACAGCCCAAGAAAAGTCTTACGTACAATGACACGTGATTTTAAGCTTGGTGGCAAGAGATACTCAAATCCTCGTTTACAATAAATTTTATACTCTTGATGTTTTATTAAATCAGCAAATGTATTTAAATTATCAGGATGTGGTACCATTATGAATGATAATATTTTACTTTGGAAAATACTTCGCATTACAAAAACAAATATTAAAATTGTAAATATAAAGATTCTTGGCGAAATTTTGGTAGGAACTCTTAATAAAGGACCATTTAAAAATAATCTCAACACTTCCAAGATACCGGAATCAAAACTTTCTTCAATAGACAATTTAAGCACTGATACCGTCAAGCCAAGGAAAATGAAAGTAAAAATGATAACAACAGGTTTAAAATAAGATATGATTTGTAAAAAAATAGATATATCACCTCTGTGTTGGGTCACAAATGAGATTCCACTTTCTCCAAGTGTAAAAGTTGATTGCACTAGACCTTTTGTATACACAAGAAAACGATGATCAAATAACAGATCATAATGGTCGTGAGTAAGACGTTTATCTAAGCCGATAGGATTACCGTCTTCATCAAACGTACCGTACTCAGTACTGATGTTAGGAACAAGAGTAATATTAAGTTCTTTACTTAAGATTTTAGCAATACTTGAATCGAATCGTTTTTTAACATTGCTGTGATAATTATAATAAAAATCAGTGGTGTGTCGCTTTTTAGGTATATACGTAATGGCTTTGATCCCTGAATATCCATTGAGATGATAAGTTTTATCAAAAAATAACGTATTACATGTGATTGGAGCTAAAAAAGGTGTTTAACATGTAATGAGGTTTCTATTAAAATGGAAATAATTTACATAAATGAGTGTATTACCTGATAAGTATTCAGTTAAGTAAAGGTACCAGTAGTCATTATCATCTTTGAATTTTGTGACAAATGACCACGGTTTCGGAGCGAGGTCAGTATATGGATTGTAAGTATAGACTTTGATGCTGTTTTCAGCCAGGGCACACAAAAAGATTGAATTCAACAAATCTCCTTTCCAAGAAGTAAATAAATATCTCAGTACTTTATCACAACTCCTACTTGAGATAGTTTTACTCAAAATAATATTGTATCGAAGATTGTGCCACATTGATGAATTTTTGACTTGTTGAAGAAGTCCATGGAGATCATTGTTTGAGTTCGGTGATATAATTAGGGCCTGGACTGTATTTTGAACATTTATATAACCCGACAAATTAAAATGATCCATTATCATCACTAATTGGTGACTGGATGTCAATTTTTCTATTTCATTCGCGTTGAACTCTCCTGCCACGAGAACAGTACTTTCTTCATTGATATGACAGGATTTTATAATTTTAATCTGTAAAAATGCATACAATTATTATTATTGGAATAATATTTTCAGATAAATTTAGTATTTTACTTACTGCGGTATTAATCATTGTATTAGAATTGTTTATTTTTTGCAATTTTATTAACTCAGCTGGTATAACAATATGACAAATTAAAAAATACAGTAGAATCTTTGTTGTTGATATCATTGTCATGACCTTACTCAAACTACTTTAGATCAAGTAATTGCTTCATTCTTGATTATCCATTGATTTTTCATATTTAATGAGAGAATTCCAAAATTCGAACACATTGATAGATAACATCTAAACATTAAATTTTCAATATTTTATCTATCATCAAATGTAATCGTAATATTGAATGATAACTCATAAAAGCATAATTAATTATGTATATTCAAAAACCAGAAATACAAACAATAAAATTATTGGAAAGCATATCTAATATACAATATTTATTTTTTGATATTGTCCAGTTTTATAACAGTAAACACAATATATCTATCATATTAATATTTAACAATAACTGAAAATAATAAACTACGAATATCAATATGTAGATTGAGTTTTCTAATTATTTGGAATATTTTCTGAGTATTTTTTTGATTCCATGTGGTATTGGAACGAAGTTCCAAGCTCTTATTTCAATTATAAAACTTAAGAATGAACAAATAAAGCCAAAAACAAGCATTCTGAAAACAAATTCGACATGTTGCAAAGTCAAAACTGTTTGATAATTATGATTATGAGTATGTTCATCAACATGATTTCGTGTAACATAAAATTCTGCCATTTTATTTTCATGATAACTTATTCCAGTCTCGAATAATCGCATGAATATGCTGTTAACTCTCCTGAACAATGGCCAACTTTTTCTAGTTCTATGAATGATGTGATGTTTTGCTATCACTTGTTTGGAAATATGGAGTTTAAGTAGTTTTGCAAGACTAATATTTATAGAATCTTCCGAAATGAGTACATCTTCACTTTTATTTAGTATGTTTACGGAAAAGTTGTCTAAAACAATTTTTTTTGCTATATTGGGTGGTAGAAGATATTGATACCCTTCTTTGCAGTGAATTATATATTTTTTATGATGTGCTAATTCTGTAAAAGTATTTATATCATCGCTCTGTGGTATCATGATAAATGTTAATATTTTACTTTCAAAAATTGATTGTACTATAAAAGTAAAAATAAAAATTGTAGAGAGATAAATTCTCGGTGATAGATTGATAGGAGTTCTTAAGAGTGAACCATTGAGAAATAACCTGAAGACATCTAAGACAGCTGTATCATAACTTTCTTCAACAGACAATTTTAAAACTGCTATAGTTATTCCCGAAATAATGATGGCAAAAAGAATAACAATTGGTTTAAAATAATTAACCATTTGTGAGAAGATAGACACATGTCCTCTATGTTCAATAATAAATGTGAGTCCACTTTCTCCAAGTGTGAAAGTTGATTCTACTAGACCTTTTGTATACTTAAGGTATCGATGATTTATCAGAATATCATAATGACCGTCTACTAAATATTTTTCAACACCCACAGGATTACCATGCTGATTAAACGAACCGAACTGGTCATTCCTCAGGAAAACGGAACTGATGTTTAGTTTTTTAAACAAAATTCTTATAATGTTTATGTCAAATCGTTTCTTAATGTTGAGTTGATAATCAACTAAAATATCAGTTGAATTGATAGATGGAGCTATGAAAGTTACAGCTTTAGTTCCTGTGTATCCATTGAGATGTAAAGATTTGTCGAAAAAAAGAGTACTACAAGTTAGATGACCTGTAAAGTGTAAATAGTAAAGTGATGCAATAAGCAAACATGATTCATATATTCTATTTATAATAAAGTATTATTAATAACAATTACCTTGATGGTAATTAATTAAATAAAGGTACCAGTAGTCATTATCATCTTTGAATTTTGTGACAAATGACCACGGTTTCGGAGCGAGGTCAGTATAAGGATTGTAAGTATAGACTTTGATACTGTTTTCAGCCAGGGCACACAAAAAGATTGAATTCAACAAATCTCCTTTCCAAGAAGTAAATAAATATCTCAGTACTTTATCACAACTCCTATTTGAGATAGTTTTACTCAAAATAATATTGTATCGAAGATTATGCCACATTGATGAATTTTTGACTTGTTGAAGAAGTCCATGGAGATCATTGTTTGAGTTCGGTGATATAATTAGGGCCTGGACTGTATTTTGAACATTTATATAACCCGACAAATTAAAATGATCCATTATCATCACTAATTGGTGACTGGATGTCAATTTTTCTATTTCATTCGCGTTGAACTCTCCTGCCACGAGAATAGTACTTTCTTCATTGATATGACAGGATTTTATCATGTCCACCTTGAAACGTATAATTTTAAAATACAAAAAATTAATATAATGTAAATGTACAACTTTAAGACAATTATTTTAAAAATTACCACTGTATTTATCACAGAGTGGTTGTTGATAATTTTTGTTTGCAATTTCATTAATGTTTCTGGCATGAATGTGAAGCAAATTAGCATACACAATTCATACTTCGCTAATGCACGATGCATTCCGAGAACGCTTTTATAATAATATTGAAATATGTCGTAGATTGGCTCGAAACTAAAAGAAAAACTGTATTACTCGATAAAATGATTAAATTTAAAGGTATTCATTATTTTCGCCTACGTATTTTTCTTTTGTCATGCTTAATAATAATTTAATATTACTCATGAAAATTCACTTCCTATTATAAATGATATTTTATGATAAATATTTTATATGCTTACAAATAAAACTAATACATTTTACATATAATATTCAATATTGACGGTGTTCATATTGTGTACACGTTCTCGAGGATTTTTCCTGATATTATCAGAAGTTTGTTACAAATATGAATGCTATCTATTATATTCATGAATAATTATTATTCAAGTAGTATAACATTTATTTTTTATCTATTTATGTGGAATGTAGCAGATGCAAAGGAAGACCTGTATACTTCGACTTTATACTACATCGTATTATTTTTTCTTTCTCGTGAAATATTCAAATAACAGTAATTTATGATCTCGCTCGTATAAGTAATGTAGTAGGTATTCGAATCTACTGTATTATTGAGTTGAACTATGTTGCATGGCACAGATAATGTTAATAATTTAGTTCAAATTTAAGGGTGTAATTTGAATTTAAGCGTGTAAGTTTAAAATTAATATTACTTAAAACACTTACCGTCATTCAGTTTATAAAAGAATGGATATTTAAAAAATTTTAAAAATAATCAAAAATAAAAATGGCCAATAAATGATTAGTTTTTAACTAGTCCATCAATCGAAATAGATAATAATTAATACATGTTTTATAATTGCATTCTATTTTAATATTAATATTTAATCACCAATATATATGCAGTTGATTTTTATTTTTGAGTTAGAAATATTTATTTCTTAATATAAAACTTAAAAAAACTTATCACTGTTGAAAATATCAAATTATAAATAAATTTTTAATTTAATTGTTTATTGTACGTTCGGATTATTTCTAAATGATTTTCATCTAGTTATGATAAACAATAATTCAAAACCAATACAAAGTTCTTAAAATTTTAACAACTTTCTTCATGATATGCAGATAAATATTCACTTTAAAAATTATATCTAAAAAAAAAAAAAATATTAACCAAGTTTTTATCTAATATAATTATAAGAAAATAAATGACTAATGTACTCTTTTTACAAAGAGAAATATCGATATAAATAAATAGTAATAAGGATGTAGGACTAACAATATAGGATTGAGTAAAATACATTCCGAGCGATGCGTATGTTTATTTATTAATGGTTGCGACGGAAGTCATCAAACTTGAAAATTTAATAAAAATATTCACAATGAGCATTCTTCATTTCTCGTTCTCGCATTCCCTTCCATACACTAAAGAAGTATGTTTTTATTTTTCTTTTCTTGCATTAATAGTCTCACATATTCTCTCCCTCAGACATTCATATCTCAGAGCAAGACGTAAGCGCAATTATCAAAGCGCTCGCGACACGCCAGCGCTAATTCATCAATTTTTAAATTCGTGCTCATACTTTAGGGCACGGTTTATTGGGCTATGAGTGTATCAATTGTTTATGCGTGTATTCCGTGTCACCTGTGTACATGATAGTTAATTCATGTATACGCTTGTTTATGTATGTGTATTTTTTTATGTACATTTAATTAATAATAATTATGATTAATAACAACAATAATTAATTAATACCGATAGAAAATCATGATTTCATGGTGAATGACTCGACCCATTAACTTCTTCAACATTTAATTCTTTTTTCATTTAAAATCTCTTGTTTTTTTTATGATTAAACGTATAGTGGTGCAGTAATAGTGCATTTCACAATTACGGCAGTCAGAATGATAGGATTTCAAAAATCTTGTCATTTCTTCAGTTTTTATTACCAATGTAATCAAGTATTTCTCTTCATTTTTATCTTTCAATTATTTTCGTCTTTTTCTCCTTACTTTTTTCTTTCCCTCAAGATTTTGAAAAATATCCACTTGAAGAAGTCCCCGTCGCACCACCGCACACTCACACACTCACACACAGCCCGCGGTTATCGTGCAATTCACACTAACTCCCTTGAGTTTTCACAACATCCTTCGGGATTTCTTCCATTTAACATGATCCTAATTATCATTGATTGATTGATTTGAGGATAACCCGCTTGTAAAAAAATTTATCTTCATTTTCCTGTGCTTACTAAGTTCAGTCAAGGATGACAACCATTCGTGGATCGTCACTGCGCGTTGCCGGCGCCCTTTGGGAGTGAGGTGGATGAGGGTTTGGCAGCCTGCGCCAAGGTTTACGTGCGGCTCTTCGTAATTCTATCGACGACAATGTTCTTCTTACTCTCCTATACAAGATAAAATAATTACCATTAAACTAATGTAATTTTATTCTTATGGTAAAACTTTGATTAAATTTTTCTTTTTTAGTCATTACTTTTAATTAAAGCTTTTTGAATCTAAAATTTATTATTTACAGAAAACAACTTACTTTGTTTGATCTGATACCCTAAAGTATACATCATCGGGTGCATCCATCCAGGAGATAACTTGTTTACGTGCATTGCTTCTGGATAGAGGCGCTCCATGAGAAAAATTATGTGAATGGACAGCTCGACCATTCAATGGTGGTGCTAATGGAACAATAGCTGGTGGAACATGTTCAAGAACGTGTTTAGGATGTAACTGTTGAGAGTGATGAGCCCGTTTTGCCGGTGGAGCACCAGGTAGCCCTGCATTCAGGGCAATACCTATGAACAGAAAAAATTCATTCAAATATTTTTATTGTGTATAAATGATAGTTTTTTTTAGATAGTTAAGAGAAAAAATTGGCTTATATCAGTGCAAATTGTTTTGTTTGAAATTTTACCTTCATCCCAATCCACATCCGAGTAGAAGCCAACAAACAGAGATCATATTCAATATGGAAATACACAACTGTGTTACTAATAATAATTATAACGATACTTACCATCTGATCCATTGATTTCATCGAAAGCAGACCTTGTACGTTTCAAAATGGCCTGCTGTGATTGAATTGGTTGTGGTTGTGGTGGTGTCGGTGGCAGTCTATCGACCTCAGGTTTATTAGGTACTCTCTCATATAAAAGACTACCATCTATAAAAAACAAACATTGATTGAAGTAAATAAATAATTAATTTTATAATTAATCAAAGTGAATCTTTGACAGAATATTATTTTATACTGTTCTTTAATTTATTCTTCATGTATCAATTTTGCATGATTCTTGTTTGTAATAGACTATGTATCAAGTCCTTTTATCAATAACATTTTACACTGTCTCTACAAACAGCTTCACTAATGTCTAATCAAACAGCATAAGTAAACAAATAAATACCAGGTGCTTTAGGCGGTCTTGGAAATGAAACGCGGTCGGGCTGTTTGCGTTGTGCGGGTGCGGTGAGTGCCAGCCAATCCCAATCACCAGGTTGTCTTGGTACTGGATGATCTCCTAGCCTCGTGGCGATGTCAGTAACACGTGGACGTTGTCGTGGACGCACAGCACGTGCTAATAGTCTCAACTCAGCTGGGGTCTTTGAGGCAAGTTGAGGTGATGCACAAACGTGTCGTAGCGGCGTCGAATTCACGGGTTGATGAGGAGCACGCGCGGCATGACGAGTGCGCAATTGAGTAGCGCAAATTCGACGGGCAGCACGCGCTAATGCCGAGGTACGAAGGTAAAATGCTGAACGAGTTTTCATGACAGGTCTTGGAGAACCACTGCCACCACTCGCGCCCATAGCACCGCTCCCGCGTAAATCCACACCATGAGCACTAGCATAATGACGGCTTAAGTGAGCTTTAAGTTTAAACTCTTTACCACATGATGGGATGGTACATCGATGTGGTCTGTGAGCACCGCTGATGCCTTTGCTTTCTTCGTCAGAACCTGTACTACTTCTTTTTCGGTCTAAATCTGCATCGTCAATGCGTGAAGGGACCTGAAAATAATAGAAAATTTATTTTAAAAATCTCTCTTTAAATTTTTTTAGGAAGGTTAAAGGTTTTAATGATTAAAAGACATACTTTAAGTCCACCATATTTTTTCCAATACGTCCAACAAGATTGACATAATCTACATTGCATATGTGATGGTCCCCAAGCATACCACTGAGAACTTTGCGTTCCTTGGCAGCTTTCACAAGGTTTACCACCAACTCCAACCATCAACATCCCGCTGTTGTCGCTTGTGATGTTTCCGTTACTATTGCCATTGAGAACGCTCACACCTTTTCCGTTACTGTTATTGCTATTACCTAGAGGCATGATAGTCGTTCCTGTTGGCGTAGTCGCCGGCGTTTTGTTATAGTTTGGTATATAAACTTGCTTTAGTTTACTCTCAGCTTCGACTGCCTTTACTCGTTTTTGTTGCACGTAGCGGTCAGTCGTTTTCCACATGTAATAATACTCAATGACATTTTTCAAAGTTTTCCAAGGCAGGAAATCTTGACGAATATCTGAAAAGTCTTTTCCATATTTATCGAGAGCTTCTTCAAATAAATTTGCTTCACTTGCACTCCATTCTTCCATTTCATCTCTACATAAAACTGGGCCTGTGCTCGGTACGAGTGATGACATTGCTTTAGCAATATCATAATTATGTCGATGTAAAGTGTCCATCGCATGGAACTGTAATAAAAGAAGAAAAAAATACATCAGGAATAATATAATATAAAATTTACATAATAACTAGTAACAAAATAACATCTCATTTTCAATTCATAGTTTTTTCTATACTCACGAGGGTAATGTCTCTAGAGGCAGCCGCAGCAGACATATGTAACGAAGGTTGTTTTACGGAAGAAGAGCAGTCTAGAGCTCTAGCAAATGTACCTACTGATCTACTAACAACCAAAAACTGATCAATTTGGCGGTCTGTTAATGAGTGTCTTGGCGTCCAAACTAACGTCTCAAGATCCTGCAATCTACGAGGATCTGCTTCCTTTTCTGCTGCTGTCAACGTCGTTGGTGCAATCCCATCAGCTTGATACTTACATCCAACTCTTATCTCGCCTATAAATCATTATCATCGTCAGTTAATATCATCATTATTTGTGTTTTTTCTTTTTAAATATAAAATTAGTGATGTACGATACCTTTGTCAGCAAGTAAGGTACGCTGAGCAGGATCAAATACTAAACAATAAAAGAATGAATCTTCTTTATTGAGATAACTCAAAAGAGATTCTGTTTCGTTGAGTAGTGTTACACAGCATTTCCCTCTAATGTGGGTGGCGGGCATCGTTTCGACCTGGCGTGAGAGGAACAGCTCCCGGTGTTTCATTTGGTGACGTTGCTTTGTACTTAATTCGGCAACGCCGCTTGCATTGGCAACGTCTTTCTCCACACCTGTATTCAACACTAAATATAAAATATACCGTTTTTAAAATTGTAACAAAAGAATACAACAATTATTTAAAAAACAAAATAACATTTACATGCATCATTAACATGCACACATTATTTAATAAGATATGTGCTGAGATATTTCTTATCTAGATAATAAAAACGGATAATTATACACAAATACCTAAAAAAATACTTTTAAATAAACAACAAAAAATACAAATTTCGGTGACTGATAATACGAATGAATATTCAAACGTTCTTTTATAATGCACAATATATTTATACATTCAAAATAATAATCAAATATATTGATAATTATTAAAAAATTAATTCTTTACTTGATTTCCAACGAAAATGAACTAGCAAGAATGGGGAAATGAAAAAATATATTTTACTACACATTATTGATAACAACAAAAGTTTATTTTATTCAGAGACGCCTCAGATTACTAAAGAATCATCTTTGAGTGCAGCTAGATAAAGATAAAAGGATTAAAAATTAGCAATCAAATAAATAAACTAATTCAATTAAAAACTAAAAAAATGAAATATTTCTATTTCATTTTTTAATTAAAATATTACTGAATTAATATTTATTTATATGTTTACATAATTTTTTTTTGTGAAAAAGGAAAGATTGGAAATGAAATATGTATGGCCAATTGCAAAGCATCTGACGTAATACTCAAAGACAGACAAAAAGCCTTTTGGCCAAAATTGTTATCTCTTTGGCCTTACAGTGAATTAAACCCATACTACCGGCAATCACCAAGATTTCAAAGATTTTGTTTAAATCTGGCTGCTAATTCAGTAGCCTTGCATCATCATCGGCGTCTCATCATACATTGAATACAACAAGTAAAAGGTATTTATTTCATTTCCATTTATCGACGAATCCATTAGTTGATTACGCATCTATTTATTTTATAAAAACTGGAATCTGATATTTTTAATAGTTAACATCATTAAAATAGTGATTCTAACAAAATACTTCGTTTCATCGTGTATCGGGGCGGAGCAACGCATAGCCTTTTTATCGTTATTGGTAAAATTCTTCTGATCAATACTCAACGGACAATATTGCTTAAATATACTGATTTCAGATATTTGAATGAACTACCAAATGAGGTATCAAAAATGTAAATTAATTATAGGAATTTATTACATATATAAATAATTAATGACTTAAATTGTAGTTATGATTATCATTTTTCATCGATACGTATGGAAACCCGCATTGGAAAAGATTATAACTCTACCTTTTTTGATCAAGTAATAGAACATTTTCCGATGAGGGTATCGATAATTAATTAATATCGAACCAAAATTTTCAATTTCTGAAATTTCTCATAAACTCAAGTGAATATAATACATCAATAATAATTTTGAGTTAATTATAAAATGTTCTAACTGTGTAAAGTAATATTTTAATCAATATTTAATGTTATAGGTAGAATGATTCTTTCAATCTTCATGTCGTGAACACTCTTTTGGCGAAAAATATAAAGATATCGAATATCAATAGATTATTACTTAACACCGAGTAGTTATATTTGTGTTACTCTGCCCCTAATTGCGTTATAACACTGTTTCAAATAGAGATTCGTCGTGAATGGGTTTTTTTTTTCTGATCAATTCTGATCACTCACCATGAGGATCGGGGGCCTCCGACAGTGGGGCTTTGAGCCAGCCACCTTTACCAGGCCCTTTGTTCATCACTTTCTGTCCAATCCCATCTTTACTAGTCATTTCCTTAGACACATCTGGATTCTCTAGTTTTTGACTCTGCGTGCTTGCAGGAGATTCGGACCTCTGCTGCTCCACGCTCGCCACTGTAATTTTTACCACAAAACCGACGCTACTTTTTGTTTCTCAACTATTTATTTGGTATTCAATCTACCGCGAATCAATGATCAATGAAAATAGAAATGAAGTGTTGCTACTAAATAAAGATCATTTTCAAGAAAATTTGGCAGAGAATCAATAAATTTAATTATTTTAATGTCATTAATACTTTGATCAGAATAAAATCATAAACATTTAATGTGATAAAAGTTTTATCTTTAAACTTCCTAAATAGAGGGAAAGGTCGATGACATGGATCTAAAAGTAGACAAATTTAATTACTTCATGTCGAGATAGTAATAAAATCGTATTTTTCAAAATAAATTCTAGAAATATCTCAGAAGACAATGGAGCAGTGCTTATAGGGTCATAAAACCAAGACCACAAAACCTCATCATACGACTGGAAATAGTTGAAATGGCGTCCGGTTGGAGAGGAAAATAACGTCGCCAAAGGCTTTGGACATCGAGACGCCGGTCGATTCTCTAAAACAATAGAGACTCTCTCTTCGCTCTCTTTCTCTCTTTACAACCATCTTTTTGCTACTCAGTACATTTCGACTCTTGCATTCTTTTTTTCTACTTTTCGATTCTTTATTTAGATCAATGTAATTAACATGATATTCCAATGTAAAATATACCAAGAGATTTTAATACGTGAAGAGTAATTTAGAAGATGTTTGGAGAATTCGATAGTAGGAAACTCGAAGGGCTTGTGATAGCAAGGATAGTTTGTAATACACCGAGATGAAGAGAAAGCTGGAGGATGATGGTCAGGGAGGGAAGAGGGAAAGCAAATGCTTAAAATGAAGATGGCTAGTGCGGAGACCCCTTGGCACTCTCGCGCTGGATGGGAAGCCTCCTGCCACCCTAGTGCCACCCGGAATCCATGTATGAGTCTCCTGGCCGGCCGAAGAGCGTGTATATGAGACGGTTCGTGGTGTCACTGTCTTAGTGCACGGTCGCGGCGCACGAGTGTACATGAAACACACATACGCGTCCTACCCCTGCGTCAGTCATTCATTTAGTTGGGGAAGGAATGAGAGGCAAAGAGAACGAGAGAGAGGTGGAGGAATGGGGTGGTGAGGAGGAGGAGGAAGGGCAGAGTGGAAAACCAGGGGTTGGAGGATGAGGAGGGCGAGAAGGTGGGCGAAAAGGGAGACAGGGAGTTGGGTGTTACCACCCTTTTGCCCACCCCTAGCAGATCGATACAACCCGCTTTCCACCCACATCCCACCCCCCTAACTTTACTTATTATACGATCCCACCCCCAAATCCTCGCGTCTCATTATCTTTCCCGTAGCAGCCAGAGAGAAGAGAAAGGGAAAAGAGAGAATATACTTTTATATTGCAGTCGCCTCTTTTACTATGACTTTTTTTTTTAGTGTTATTTTTTTTTTATTTTTGAATTATTTATCTACTTATTTATTTATTGACTTTTTCATCTAGCCAAAGACGCATACGATATACGCGTTCACGCGTGAAGAGTATCGCTGAGCACCAGTGGTGGTTACACGGTGTGTGAATACACACCGGTCGCGCAGCCAAGCGATACCTTTTTTTTTTCTTTTTTCTTCTTCTTTAATTCTTTTTTCATATGTTCTTTTATTTTGTCCTTCTGTTTCTCCAGTTTTATTGGTGAGAGAGAATCGACCTCTTATCGTCCACAAGTCGGGGCGTCTTGGAAAGGAAACGACTGTTTTTGGTTTTGTATGCGAGACACGACGCCACTGTTGAATTCGGGGCGAGCTCAATTTCCGGGGTAAATATATTTAGGTATTTTTGTGCGCAAGACTGGGAGAATAGATAGATTTGCATGCACGCGTATCTTTTGATTGTATGAGATTCTGTTGACGCCATTTTGAGTACTTGAGAGTCAACACTATTTTGATTATTTCCGTTAAGTATTTTAAAAAGCGTCTAATCATCATGAAAACAACTTCATTAAAACCCAAAACTTATTGTAAGGGATATTGATGTTAAATGTCTTGACAAGCAACGAGGTTTTTGATTAATCGTTTCAATAGATCTATCATAACTTGTGATATTTTTAGTTATATCGATATTAGTCACGTTGCCATTCTGATAGATCATTCAGGCTCATTGTGATATCGCCAAAAACATTATGTAGGTAACGTGATAACAACGTTGTAAGATAAATGTTTACTCACACTGGTGCTTGTCTGCAAGCATAATCAAGGTCGATGGTAAATCCCTCCGCCTGAAGAAGCACATAACTTTTGCTTCCACATTACCACTGGCCGTCTACAACAAATAAATACATTAGTTACGAACTGCAGAATTACATTGAAAAATTATGTTAAATATTTATTTTTAAATAAACAAAATCTAGAAAAATTTATTTCAAATAAATAAACTCACCTTATTCAATTCTTCTATTCTTCGAATTTGGTAAGGAGATGTTGATGATGTTTCGAAATACACATAATCTGGAAAAAGAATAAGAGATATTATAAAATTTTACTTCAATGTGTACTTAGGCTCAATAATGTGATGATTTATACTTTAAGAAGCATAAGTATAATATTGGAAAATTTGTTGATTTATGATTACTATAAGTATTGTTTCATTGGGAAATTTTGAGGGTTCAGGTATAGAAACAGCAAAGAAGACAAAAGACACAAGGATACTAGTGCGAATAAAAGACAAAGAAATGGGAAATAATTTCAAGGGAGAAAAGATCTACATCTATGAGGGGAGTAAAAGGTTTTAGGGCTATAGAAATTCTTCTTTGAATGGAAGCCCGCCAGTTCATTCCATGAATATGTCCCATGGCAAATGTGCAAGGATATGCAATATACCTCAATTTATTTCATATTTCATGTTTTTATTAAAAATTTTCTCACATTGGAGAAAATATTTATGTATTAAAATACAAGTAAAGTTAAAGATAAGAATTGGAGTATTTAATAAGTAGTTTTTAATGAATATCTTGGAGACTACTAAATAGACTTGTTAGAAACAATAAAAAGAAACCTTAATCGGCAGGTAAATGATAACAAACGTGACGCATAATTATAGTGTTGATTGTGTCCTAGCGAGAAGCCAACGTCATTGGTATGAGTGTAAAAGTATTTATACATTGTTGCTTCTTTTCTTTCAGTGACTTCTAATATAGATAGTAGAAGATAGATTAAATAATAGCAAGAAAAGATCTTAAGAAGTGTATTAAATGGAAGCATAGTTAGTTATAAGAATTTTCCAGTAGACAAATTATAACGGTATTGTTAGTGGCCAAAAATTCATGGGACCAAAGTCATAAAAGAGTGAGACAATTTGAATGACGTATTGGCCAAGTGACGAAGATTGTACTAACGTTAATCGGTGAATCCATCGGACGAAGAATTAGTATGACCTGCCGGGGGAGAGAGAGAAGGAGAGTTGGGGGAGGAGAGGGAATAGGAGAGAGAAAGAGAGTGAGGTGACCGGGGAAAACGAACAGTCGAGGGAGGAGACAGGGGGGCTTGAGAGAGCAGACGTACAGGACGCCAAGAAGGGGGGACGCAGGGGGAAGATCCAGATGAGGAGAGGCAAGGGGGAAGAATGGGGACAGGGGACGCCATCGTGATGCCATTTGCAAACATTAATTTCTTGGAGGCTAATTAAAGTTACTGAGAATATTGAATATTGGAATCTTTGACTACAAATCCAAGTATCGGAGTTAAATTGGAACATATACTAAGGACAATGATGAAGAAAAAAAAATATAAAAACAGTGGCGAACGTTACCTCCCACCCGGTACATGTTGGCCGTCATGTTGCTGGCGTCCTGTGCGGCAGTAGCCGCGAGCCCAAAATTTGTGCTCTCGTGGTTCCCGTGGGTTTCGCGATATTCCGCCGGCATCGGCATGAGATATGAGCCCTCCACCCTCTTTTCTCTCTTGCACCTTGGGCTCTCCTCTTTCACTTGCTCTTCGTTGCGTCTTCTCCCTGGCGACACGTATTCGTCGTCGCCACGACACTCGACCACTTCTCCGAAGAGAGAGTCAACACTTCACCGTGTCACACTCCATCGTGTTTGTTTGAGCCACATCGAGAGTGTAGCTGTACATGAACCTTATTGCTAACACCTACTACTTCATAATACACCCCGTTTTATCGTACTCGTCCGAACACTTTTTTGACTTCACTCAACAACTTCGTAATGTTTTTACCCCAATGAATACACTAAACAGAGTTCGTTTTCTTAATCTTCGCGCACTGCAAGTGCACTTGGCCTCCTGCCTCGCTTTACACGACTTTAATTATTGTTACACTCACACGTTTATCCACGTCCCGTTTCACGTGCCAACTTCGAGCATCATCGAGATTCTCGTGTTTAGTCCACGCGTACTCTCAGTCGAGTTTCACGGGCGTCTGAGTGCGTGCCTCCGACCTCGCTCAACGGAACACCGCCATTTTCATTTAGCGCGAGCGGCGACACGAGCATCAGCGCCGACAGAGCCTTTCCGGGCCGCCCCACTACCGGTAATTATTCCAACACTAACTACCCCACAATAGTTAAACATTCAAAAACTTTGTAACAATATTTTCCACTGTTTATTTCAATTACTTTACATTAAAGACTTATTCTTTAGTCTTATTTTTAAAAAATCTACTAGCTACACTTCGTCTACGAATAATTAACTAATTGTGCCAACTTTTTGTCGCATCCACGATGCCCGGTCACGACGTACAAACTAGTCGAGCAGCGCACGCACTCCTCTGTCATAGAAAAACATATTATAGAGGCGCTACTGTTGAAGTTAAGTCCCTCTTACAACCACCAGAGTAAGTTGTCCCGCGAATTATTTAAAATAATTTAATGCTTCCATTTTCATGAATTTATTAGTGAAATTATTTAAATTAATACTTATTTATGAAGAACTGGATATAAATGAAAATAATTTATTAAATTTTTTAGTAAATGAATGCTTATAATAACGTAATTGTTTGAAAATTTTAACAGGACATAACTAGGTAGTTTCCAACGAACGACAAACAAAAATCAAAGGTAAACAGTTTCTCTTTCGTTACAGATTTTTTACAATAATATTTATATGATTCTATGAATTCTATCAACTTAAAAATATTAATGTTCCTTAGTTATTATTACATTCTTAAGTTCATATGAGTGAGGAATAAAACAAAGTTATTTAATGCATTATTTGCTCGAAGCAAGTATAACAGTTAATGTCACAGTAGTCTTAAAATTAAAAAATTCGTTACTGTATCTGACAAAAGTTTCGCTAATTCATCCAATACATGCCAATAATTGTATTAATATCTTCTATCATGCGAATTTTTTAATGTAAATTTAACTTATGACACACACGTTACAGTTAAAAATATGCAGATATAACCAATCAAGTATTATCTTGCACAATTACACAAGTCATATAAATAATTTTTGAATTTCTTCAACTTGACCTGATTTTTATTTTTTTAGGACGCTTACTAAATTTTTAAATCTACTTAACAATTGAAAATAATAATGGCTGTGGGTGCTTATCCACTTGTGAAACTTGGAATATTATTCCTAAAACAAGTAAGCAAACCAGTAGCCAAAGTTCTTGTAGAGCAAGCAAAAAATCATCCAGTTTTTAGAACTTATGTGATTGTTCCTTTGGCTCAAAGTAAGTTTTTATGAGCAATTTATATTAATTATAATCAACAAAAATAATATTCAATGACTGGAATATAATTTTACTCAATTTTATTTTAACAGTGTATCATTGGGCAGAAGTAAAGACAAAAATGTATGTAATGAATCTTGGCAAACCAACGAAAGTAGCTAAATTAAATGAACAAATGGCTATTGAACTTGGTGCTAATTTCATGGGTGAAATCATAATTTTTACTATTACTGGTGGTCTTATTATTTTTGAAGTTAGAAGAAGTGCAGCCAAAGAAGCCAAAAAAGAAGCTGCCCGAGAAGCTCAATTGATCAAATTTACTGAAGATATTCAAGCATTGTTTGAAACTTCAGTTCAACAAGAAAAACAGCTTAAACAATTAACTAGTGTAATTGAAGAACTTGCAAAAAAAACAAAGAATAAAATTGATGTAGAAAAATTGAAACAACTAACAGAGCCAATACATAATAGTGGACGTGATATACTTGATGACAATAGTGATAAAAATGAAAATCATGACAATAATAATAATAGATCTGTGGTTAATCGTGCAATTGATTATTTTGAAAAAGATGTTAAAGGAAGTAAACTTAGTTAAAATAATTGTTAGCTCGAAAAAAAAACCGGTGCCACAAGAAGTTAATTTAATGAAGAAAAATCAATCAATTAAAAATAAAGAACCAGGTGAAAGAGTATTTATCTCTACAAAAGTACTTTAATAATTCAGGACTTCTTAAAAAAAAATACATTTTTGTATGGCTCTAGTCATTTTATTGCTTGATTATAATCAACAATTTTTGATTTTTTAATTGATTATTTTTTATTCATAAAATCACTTGGCACTATTTTTATCGTTAATGAAACTTGAAAAATCTTGTACATAACAGCCGGCTGCGAGTACGCAAATGTATCATATAAGTATTGATGAACTTATTGATTGACTATCAGTAATAAAAGTAATTAACTCATATAAATAATAAATAAATTTCAATATAAAGTCATTGTTTCTTATTGAACTTTATTCTTAATAGAATGTTTCCATTTTCTCCTCTTAAAAATGTATTATTATAAATTCAAACAATATATAAAACATTAATTGTAGAAAATAATTATTTTTTTCAATTTTAAAATTTGAATATTGGTTTTTTTCTTCATTTTTCTTGTACTTGCATACGTTGAGAACCCTTTTAATGAACAGTGGTTCTCATCTCTATTATAGTTTTTGCTGATGAACACGTACATATGTTTGGCTTTGATTCAGCTCTAGTTGAGCTTTTCAGTCATTGTACACTCCTAGTCGAAACCATTTTTTTAACTATTTACTTTTGTCTTTATTTTATACTAAAAAAGAACACAAATTTTCAATCAACAAAAATCAATATTAATAACGCGTAAATAACAATTTAATGTTAAGTAAATTTGATCAAAAACAAAACGGTGGAATAATTAGATGACGTGCAATTGACAGTGACGTGAATTTAATGCGTGGTTGTCAGTGCAAGTGATAAGATTCTTATGTATGTAAGAAACATGAACAAAATTCGTTTTTTTAATAGATAGAAGAAATTAAAAACGAAGGAATTATGTGGTCATTATTTTCTCGAGATCCTACGAAGGATTTTCCTTATGAAATAGGGGAAATCATTGATGGTTTAGATGGTAAATCTATTTGGACTTTATACAGAGCTAAGAAAAAGGTAACCTTAACATACCAAAAGAAACTTATTAAATATTTTAAACTATTTAAATAAATTTTATATTTTTTCTTTATAAATCATTTGAGTATTTTTGTTCTAGGGCTCTTCAGGAGATGATGTGTCTGTATTTGTTTTTGACATTAAAGCTGGTGGTGAAGTTCAACTAGAAATTGCACGAAATGCAGTGAAAAGATTAAAAACTCTTAGACATCCAAGTATTCTTACTTATGTCGATAGCCTTGAGGTATTATTTTAGTAAAGATTTTATTTTAAGTAATTGGAATTAAAACTTATATTGTATAGCATCATATAATCAACATTAATTGTAATTACTTAACTTGGTAGACTGACAAAGTTATTTACTTGGCAACAGAGAGAGTTGAACCTTTACATAGTAAATTATTAAAAAAAATTGACATTGGAGAGGGACTGAAAAAGGAATTATATTTCTCTTGGGGAATTTTTCAAATAACTGTAAGTGTTATTTTATTACTTACATTGTTGATTGATATAAATCTTATATAAAACTTATAGTAACTTTTTCAATTACAGAGAGCTCTCAGTTTTTTAAATAATGATGGAAATTTGAGACATAATAATGTAAATTTGTACTCGGTGTTTGTAAACGAAGAAAGTGGGGAATGGAAATTAGGTTGCGTAGAGTATATGAGTACGATTGATGCACCTTACACATTACTGCCACATACTTTGCAAGCCTATATACCTCCAGAAGCTAGAGAGAATGCAAAACCAACATCCAAATGGTAATTCTAATCGTTTCAACATTTTATTAACATATATCAAAGTGTTGCGAATCTATATTCAAATATTTAGGTTTTAATTGTGATACTGATGAGTAAATATAAACAGCTCAATCGATATGTGGGGTCTGGGCTGTCTCATCTGGGAGGCTTTCAATGGACCTTTGGGACAAAGAGCCAACCTCAAAGCCATGGAACAGGTTCATTACCATCTATTAACATATATTTAATTAAAATAAAATTGTTACTTTAATATAAGTTTTTTAATATCCATCTATATTTTGCGTAGATTCCAAAGCAGCTATTAATTGTCTATAAAGAACTAACAAGCATAAATCCTGACGGAAGACCAAACCCAGCAGATGTAATAGCAAGGTGCCGTAGCAATGGTGGATTTTTCAGAAATGATCTTGTTGATGCTTTACTCTTTCTTGAAGAGATACAAATGAAAGAGAAGGGTGAAAAAGGACGATTTTTTTCTCAATTAGCTGGTCAATTGGATAGTTTTCCTGAAGGAGTCGGCAGATATAAAATTTTGCCTCAATTATTGGCAGCTTTTGAATTTGGAGATGCAGGTAGTGCTGTCTTACCACCTTTATTACAATTAGGAAATCAATTACCTGACGCCGAATATCAAAGGAGGGTTGTACCCTGTGTTGTAAAATTATTTGCTTCAAACGATCGAGCAACTAGATTGCGTCTTTTACAACAACTTGATAGATTTGTTAGTCATCTTCAGCCGTCTACTGTCAACGATGCGATTTTTCCTCAGGTATGGTATCTATTTAATTTATATTGTATTGATTAACATTAAAATTTATAATTTCTTATATTCATATATGCACTTTTTCAGGTAGCTCGTGGTTTTCTTGATACTAATCCTGCAGTTCGCGAGCAAACAATTAAATCAATCATTCATTTAGCACCCAAGTTAGATTACAATAATTTGAATGTTGAAACATTGCGATATTTTGCTAAACTCCAATCGTCTGACGAACAAGGTGGAATAAGGACGAATACAACTATTTGCTTAGGAAAAATAGCTCAACATCTACATCCTCAGATCAGGCAAAAAGTAAATAAATTTTCTTATGCTTTTAGTGATCAAAATCATAAAATGTAACGTGTATTATATATATTATGAGACGCTACAAAATTTCAGGTTTTAATAGGAGCATTCATTCGCGGTACCCGAGATCCTTTTCCACCTGCTAGAAGTGCCAGTGTATCGGCACTCGCAATTACACAACAATACTATTTATTACAAGAAGTCGCAAATCGTATTCTACCAGCTTTGTGTCCTCTTACAACTGATCCAGATAAAAGTGTACGTGATAATGCTTTTCGAACAATACGTGGATTCTTGACTAAACTAGAAAGAGTCTCTGAAGATCCTGGTTTACGAGAAACAATGGGTAAATCGATAAATTCTTATATTTAATCGTTTTCATTGAATTATAATATTCCAATACCCGTTAATTGAAAACTTTCAGAGGCCGATGTGAATACGGCAACACCAAGTCTGAGTAATGCAGCAGCAACGTGGGCTGGTTGGGCTGTTACAACAATGACTGCTAAATTTTATCGAAGTCAATCAGATACTCCTAAGTCTTCCAATCCTCAAACTACGTCTCGAATTTTGCTTAATAAACCGGCATCATTGGGTATGTTAAAAAATTTCTATGAATTAACGTATCATTTTTTATTGATAAAATTGATTTTTTAGAACAAGCAAGTAGCTCACAAAGTAGTGCTAGTACAACTGCAACAACAAGCAGTGCCACGAGTATGACTTCATTGGATCCTGATCATGATCATGATTCTCAGAATACTGCTAACACCCATTCTGATTGTGATTGGGATTGGGACGCTGATAATTGGGGAGATATGGAACAACAGCCATCATCAACAACAACTACTTCAACAAGTACTGTGACTCCATCTGCTACCACACCAAAACAAAATGATCATTGGGCCAGCTTGGAAGAAGAACCGGTTCGTCCAGTTACTATTTTTTTGTTTGAAATCTTCTAAATGTTATGTGTATAACCGTAAAAAATATTTATAGGAGGAAGAAACAACAGAAAATATTGGAGATAAGAATGAGGGTACTGAAAGTGGCTGGGATGATCAAGAATTTCAAGTTCTTGAAGAATTTCAATCAATCGAACGATCTGGTAAGTATTTTATGCTAAAAACTTTTTGTTATCATATTTTAATTGTTACCAGAGAAAAAAAATGCATTTGATTAATAATGATTAATTTTAAATTAATTTAGGAGTGAGTGGATCGAATAAATTTGAAGAAGCTCGAAAAAAACGGGAAGAACGTAAGTTAGCTCGACAAAAACAAATGGAAGCTAAAAGAGCAGCAAAGCTAAGAACCAGTCCTCCTGCCAAGAAAGTTTAATGTATAAATATAAATTGATTAAAAAATGAACTAATCAAAGCCATTTTTAATTAATTATTGTATAATAAATCTTGATATAGAACTAAATATGAAATAAAAATTTCAATAACTACATATCTAAGTACGTTTTATATTATAAATTGATTTATTATTTTAAGTACTTTCTATTGTATTCATTCATGAAAATATTTTACAAATATTTCAATTAATCATTAGTTACATAATAATATACACATCAAGAAAATATTTTTGATAAATAGTTTTTTTTACAAAGGTGTACAGCAACTGTTTTTTTTTTTTAGCAAAATCGTCTCATATTGTTATCACAATCGCGAATGCTCTGATGCAGGTTCAAAACGTACACTTAATGAGTTGGCATTGCCAGGCTCTTGTTTAAAACCTAACTTTTCATAATATTTTATAAGATGATCACGACAATCTAATGATAATTTATAACATCGTAAACGTCGTGCTAACTGTGTAACTGTTTCCACTAGTAGTTTACCAAGTTTTTGTTTTCTGTATGGTGAATACACTACGACATCTTCAACACGGCCTTTCTGAAATAAATAAGTATAAGAGTATTATTCTGGCTGAATAGTTTAAAAATAACACTTGAACTTGCAATTGTTAATATATTTATCTTATCTACTTTTCAATTACTTAGAATATTCTTAGATAGCACGATTTTGTCGATTGTATTCTTTACAGTTACTCGAAGATATAATAACTGTTTAAGTTCAATAATTATTCATTCTTACCAATGCACAATTATGAATGAATTTTTGCTCCACAACTAAAGTTGCACTACCTACAATTATTCCTTTGTTTAAGTCTTCAACAACAACCACATAATGCCCTCCAGATGTTTTCATACTTAAAAACCTATCTAAGTGAAAAAAAATTTTAATTAATAATTCGAAATCTTTCAAGTGTGAATATAATGAATTTATAATCGACATTCTTTGTACAATTATTTACTTGAAAATTGTTCCTTTGTTACGCCTCCAACATCTGTAAGTTGTTCCAGCAGCTGGATAAAACCTTTCATTAAAGTCATTATGCAATTAATGAAATATTTTTCTTTTTATTCCTTAGTATAAACAATGTATATAAAATTTGTTTACCTTTCTCATAATCAGACAGTCTAAGTGGTCGAACTAATAATCCGTTTTCATGATTAGGCAAACGGTCCAATAGATTAGCATGGAAAAGCTCCAAATTTTCATCGTTCTTTAAAATAATAAAATGAATAATTTGTTAAACAATTAAATATTTGTATTGATATTATTTTTAATTTTAAATATACTTTGCTTTCAATTTTTCAAATTATTTTCTTACACTGCTTGCAAATACAATGAAGGTCATATCAAATTCAATCACACTTACAGCTGTCATATGTAGTGTCAATTGATAGAATATAAATAAGCGTTTGACTGATAAGTTTGTTTATTTCGATAATTATATTGATGTAAAATTTATTATTTTAGTATAAGTAAGAAATAATGAAAAAAATAGGCAAAGTATTGTAGAAATTAAGCCTTACGGTTTGTGGTCCATTCATTGTTTTTTCTTTTAGGTAGAGAGTTAACAGGTATGTATAACTGTCTTACAAGTTGAAGGAAAACTTGTTCATCTATCGTGTTCACGTGGATCGCAGAATCTATTCTCCCACTTATAAGATTTACATCCATTGTAGCATTAAAGAGCAGCCAATAGGATTGGTGAGAATGTTTTTATAGAATTCAACATGGCGAGAGCCTGCAAATTTTGCAGTGACTTGTGATTTCATTGACTGTCAAAGTGAATAGCAACAATGGTAAGAATCATATGCTCAAATTAAAGAAAGTCAATAAATTAAAATACTATGGAGAATAAATTTTAATTTTTAAAACATTCCGTTCATTTCAACAATACTTTTTATTATATTCTTTGTATACAAAAGTAATTTATAGGTTAGCTTTAGATATTAATCTTTACAATAATTTTTTCAAGGGTCAAAATCAATCGGGTGCTGGAGGAACTGGTGGAGATAAGAAAGATGACAAAGATAAGAAAAAAAAATATGAACCTCCAATTCCAACTAGAGTCGGCAAGAAAAAAAGGCGTACTAAAGGTCCTGATGTAGCTCTAAAGTTGCCGCAAGTAACTCCACATACAAGATGTAGACTGAAACTTTTGAAATTCGAAAGAATAAAGGATTATTTATTAATGGAAGAAGAATTTATTAGAAATCAAGAGCGATTAAAGCCACAAGAAGAAAAAAATGAAGAAGAAAGATCCAAAGTAGATGATCTTAGAGGAACTCCAATGTCTGTAGGAACATTAGAAGAAATTATCGATGATAATCATGCCAT
This sequence comes from Chelonus formosanus, assembly GCA_028641665.1. Taxonomy (NCBI): domain Eukaryota; kingdom Metazoa; phylum Arthropoda; class Insecta; order Hymenoptera; family Braconidae; genus Chelonus; species Chelonus formosanus. Next base: position 3,576,303 of record CM054006.1, on the reverse strand, counting down.
TGTATCTACTTCAGTTGGTTCTGAACATTATGTATCGATTCTTTCTTTTGTGGATAAGGACCAATTAGAACCAGGTTGCTCAGTGCTATTGAATCATAAAGTTCATGCTGTTGTTGGAGTTCTTGGAGATGATACTGATCCCATGGTTACTGTAATGAAATTAGAGAAAGCTCCGCAAGAGACTTATGCTGATATTGGAGGTACATTTTATTTCCCTAAGCATGTAAACTCAACATTCAACATAATATATTTATTTTTAAATTAATAATAATTTTCTAGGTCTTGATACTCAGATTCAAGAAATAAAAGAATCTGTCGAGCTGCCTTTAACTCATCCAGAGTATTATGAAGAAATGGGTATTAAACCACCGAAAGGAGTGATCTTATATGGACCTCCCGGTACTGGGAAAACACTTCTTGCTAAAGCAGTAGCTAATCAAACGTCTGCAACTTTCCTCAGAGTTGTTGGTTCTGAGCTTATTCAAAAATACTTGGGTGATGGACCCAAGTTAGTTCGAGAACTATTTAGGGTAGCAGAAGAACATGCTCCGTCTATTGTTTTCATTGATGAAATCGATGCCGTTGGAACAAAACGGTATGATAGTAACAGTGGTGGTGAACGAGAGATTCAGAGAACTATGTTAGAACTTTTGAATCAACTTGATGGTAAAATATTAACTCTAAGATTTTCTTCATAATTAAAATGAACTAAATGATCATGAATACTAATTAATTGATATTAACAGGTTTTGACAGTCGTGGAGATGTAAAAGTAGTAATGGCAACAAACAGAATCGAAACTTTAGATCCTGCTTTAATTCGTCCTGGTCGTATTGACCGAAAAATAGAATTTCCTCTTCCAGATGAGAAGACTAAGCGACGTATCTTCAATATTCATACGTCCAGAATGACCTTAGCACCCGACGTGAATTTATCCGAGCTAATTATGGCGAAAGACGATCTTTCTGGCGCTGATATAAAAGCTATTTGCACCGAAGCTGGGCTCATGGCACTTCGTGAACGTCGTATGAAAGTCACCAATGAAGATTTCAAAAAATCTAAAGAGAGTGTCCTTTACCGAAAAAAAGAAGGTTCACCAGAAGGTCTTTATTTGTAAAAAAAATTCATTTATTCAACGCAATAATACAATGGGTTTTTCATTACCAAGCCTGCCTGGCAATTAATCAATTCATTTTTTTTCAACCGTGTACTAATAAGAATAATAAAAATAATTATTAATAAATTATTCGAGATTTAACTCTTTTGTAAAATCAGTATCAATGCCTTTATTTTTCAATAAAGGATCAAAGTATGCTTTTAATTTGTTACATACTTTTAGCGTATGTTCCCTATGATTGTTAAGAATTGTCTCATCATCATCTTTATATTCTCCCTTTGATTCAACCTCACAAATATGACATGCTCCTCTTCTTGTAATCTCCATAATATCATGAATTTCTTTTGGATGATCAATATTTTTGAATAAAGAAGCAGCAAGTCCTTTATAGTATCCAAGAATAAAAGATATTCTAAATCCATCTCCATATCCTTCATCAAAGTCTTTTTGGAGAACTTTATCGGCGCCTTCTTCAACACCTTCACGAAAACCAACCTATAAAATGATCAATATCATAGATAGTATAGTGTATAATAGTATAACTTCTATCATTGGTAAAGTAGTAAATATTTTTGAAATGAATACTTTTTCAGCTGCTTCAACGGCACGGTTCCAAGTTCTTTCTCCAATTTCTAAAGCTTCATCAGCATCGTATAAGTCATCCATTTTTGAATGATCAATATATCTCTTAGATAAATTAAGGCTGGGCTCAAGCCAGAAAACTGTCTGATCCCCCCTGCCCAAATACATTGAATCGTAGTTTTCTAATTTCTTCGCCAATTCACATTTTTACTTAAAAATTTTGGTCTCAAATTAAACATTATTTTACGCTGCAGTGCGCTAGATAGTAATTTTGATAATCTAATTGATTTTATTAATAAAAAAATTAAAACAAAAAATTGAATAATTATGAATTGATTTGCCGCGCTTCAACGCCAATATGGCCGCTACAAGGTTATGAAATGAAATCATAAATTATTTATTTTCTATCCAACTTCAACGTCTAAATGTTATCTAGCGCACTTCTTGCAACATTTCTAAGCATAAAAAAAATTATTTCACGTAATAATATTGAATAATTACGAAGAAATTAGAAAACTACGATTTGAGACAATTATCGTTGGAAATTAGTTCAAAGAAGTCCAACAGATAGCAGCACCATGATCACAGTTGACCCAGTCATCCATATTTGAAAAATGCTCAATCCGTATGAAGAACTGTTGGTGCCCTACACTTCAACGACTATTACAGTCAATATTGAATGTAAATAATGATTCTTATTAAACATTAAGTAGTATAATACCTGAAAATAAGTTCGACTAAACATATTTATCAATTATTATCATTGCTATCAGTTATAAATATCAACAAGCAAGCTCAATTTTAAGTTTACATATCCAAGTGTGGAGGTTAAATTTAAAAAACATGATTTCCTTCTCAATAGGATGTTGGCTCTGTGTTTAGAGCGCTAGACTTTTGCTTTGTCGGACAGGGTTCAATCCCGGACATGGTCAATTTTTTTTTCTTCTGTATTTGTTACATTTGCATATAATTATAATTTTAACAACTCGAACCTAATTCTCAATCACGATTTGAGCTTTTTTTCAATTATTCATTTCATTAATAGACGCTGAGTGGAAAAATATTTGAACAGAACCATAAGCCCTTTTTTGTACAGTTACATTGGTAGTCATCTTTTTTTTACTACTCATTAATGAAAAAAAAAAGTTTAAATAATCCGCGGCGAGTTCCAGCACTCTATTCTCTGACTGTGATCATGGTGCTGCTATCTGTTGGACTTCTTTGAACTAATTTCCAACGATAATTGTCTCAAATCGTAGTTTTCTAATTTCTTCGTAATTATTCAATATTATTACGTGAAATAATTTTTTTTATGCTTAGAAATGTTGCAAGAAGTGCGCTAGATAACATTTAGACGTTGAAGTTGGATAGAAAATAAATAATTTATGATTTCATTTCATAACCTTGTAGCGGCCATATTGGCGTTGAAGCGCGGCAAATCAATTCATAATTATTCAATTTTTTGTTTTAATTTTTTTATTAATAAAATCAATTAGATTATCAAAATTACTATCTAGCGCACTGCAGCGTAAAATAATGTTTAATTTGAGACCAAAATTTTTAAGTAAAAATGTAAATTGGCGAAGAAATTAGAAAACTACAATTCAATGTATCTGGGTAGGGGGGATTAGACAGTTTTCTGGCTTGAGCCCAGCCTTAAGTAGTTCGGTGGAAGGAAAAAATTGGAAACGGGGGCGGCACTCAATAGAAATTTTTTTTATACGGTATTGCTACTCCCAGTCTTCTCTCTGCAAACAGCTAATTTAGAAGAGAAAAAATTCTCATTATAATAGCGCAAAATTTTGCCGATCCTATGTAATAAAGAATTCGATATGTCATAAAGCGCTGCTCAACCTATAAATTGCATAAAGTTAAATTAAATCTTAGCAATAAAGAATACTTTTGATTGATTCGACAACATATACTTCTTTTGTTCTTTTGTGCTCAGTCATGATTCGTTTGCCAATACATAATGCTCTAAAATCGTTGGCATGGTTAGAGGGCACATGGAGAACTGAGATACCTGGCGAAGGTAAATTTCCTACTATTTCTCCATTTAAATATCACGAGGAAATCAAATTTTCTTCCATTGGTCAACCTATGCTAAATTATGAAGCTCAGAGCTGGCACTCTGAAAAAAAGAATCCAATGCATCGAGAGGTTGGCTTTTTAAAAGTTGTTCCGGGAACTAACAAAGTTGTGTTTATTTTGTCTCATAATTTTGGATTGACAACTATTGAAGAAGGTGTTATTGATAACAATTGCATTATATTGAATTCTACTTCAATCACTAGAGTATATAGTAGTAAAGATCCAGCCGTTGTGAAGGTAAAAAATTTATTTAATTCAATGAATGATTTTGAATAATAGATTCTTGATTACCACTTATGTATTTTCTGTTGTTTACTCTTATTCTTTGCAGATAAAAAGAGAATTTAAGAAAAATGAAAATTCTTTGGAGCAAATCGTCTGTATGGCAACTTCTACTACTCCTGAGTTAACTGAACACTTGCATGCTATTTACATAAAGCAAACACCTGAATCATAAATCCAAATGTAAGTGCAAATTTAGATGTGAATATTCAGAAGGTATCAATGCATAATAAAAAGTTGCAAACTTGTCTTGGGATTCAGAATTATAAATGAGTTCCATTGATATTTTTCCACTAAATTTAGCTTATATCTTTTAACTGATAATTGTGGTTTCTCAACACTTGCCATTACATTAATTCATAGTCTCGGATTTTAATTTCACAATCATACAAAAGTAAAAACTATCTAACAATTTATAAAAGTATACAAAAGTTATGAAACTTAATTTTCAGCGGACATGCAAGCCGCTTACGCTTTTTTGTCTGCATGTACATGAATTTCGTTCAATCGACCACTTTGTACAAGTAAAATTTTCAATCTTCATTGCTAAATAACATCAGCATATTTTTTATTTATCACATAAATTATTTATTGTTCTTCAGTAAATAATAATACATTAATAAAATAATAAAGGTAACGTATTATTGAAAATATTATGACATAATTATACTAGTGACACGTGAAAACAACTGTTGTGATAAAAACCAAGGGGATAGCAAGGAAGGGGATGGAACACCTGTACATAGAATAGTCTTAACTACCCCTGTGTTGGGCGCGTCACGATTCTTCAATGCGACAGTTGCCTGCGAAGGTCTAGAGTTGTTCGGTCGTATTCAATGGACAATTTGTATTCATTTAATTCTCTTTGCTAATTGAAAATTCTAAATTAATTTTTTCCTTTTATCGCTTCCTACAATTAGTCTTTTAAGTCTTAACACGCAAATAAACAATTACCAGTAAAACTTCAATCAATATGACACGATATTTCTTATCTTGTGCAGCATGACTTCTTCGTATTGTGACCACAATTACTACAAAGAGATGTTGGAACTTCAAGAAAAATTACGAAAAAGGTATTTACTATATTTATTTATTCAAAAAGTAATTTAACTATAAAACAAAATGAATTGTTATTTATTAATTAAATTAATTTTTCATGCACGATATAAAGTGAAGAAGATAGAATTCGACTGGAGGAACGTTTCAATTTTATGGAGCTAGAATCTCGTACGAGGTGTGTGGAAATAAATTAATAATAAAAAAAAAAGTAAAGATGAACATAAAAATTTATAATTAATTGATTTATTTAAACTTCTTCAAGTTGAGAATAGAAATAATTTTTTCACTTTATCATTGCATGCATCTTTTACGCAAACCCTTAAAATTAGTTTAGCCCAAATATCGATCATAAATACGACCTGGTTAAAAATGTCAACGATCGATAATACAAACCCTTTTTATTTTGGTAATATAAAATAAACATAAATAAACTAAGCTCAAATATAGTCGTAAAATTGAGCAGCAATACAATAAATTTAAAAGATGTGTCTCAGGTTAGTCCTTGATAAAAATCGATGACAAACGATTGAGTAAAGCCTGGTACCAGGACCTCTTCTCAAAATTCAATGTTACAACTAGCATGTTTGCAACAGTTTAGTCGATTAATTTCCACTGAGTTTGTTTTGGTATTCCAGTACAATTACAACTAGTTGACGTCAATGTAATTGTTATTTCAGACATGAGGCTTGCATAAACAAATTGCGGATGCGGTATATCGAGTTTCTTGAAGAACAAAGGTTACGGGATGAACGCAATCATAAACTTATAGACGTTTTAGATAGAGTTGATTCCAGTTTAGCTTTGATGAGTGCGAAAACGGATAAACTTCATACTTTGAAAGTAAGTTAAATTTTTATACAATAACTTTTATTTATTTTCCAACTAATTTTTTTCTTTGCTTTACATAGAGAGAGTATGAAGCTTCATTACTACGAGCGCATGCAAATCAAAGAATCGCTAATAGTGTAGCTGGTGACAGTGGAGTGATGAGTCAAGACGAAGATAAGCTGACAAGAAAAGAAACATTAAATAAATTGAAAATTACTTCTGCACCTCTTTACAATTATGAAGAAAGATTAAAAACAACTGAATCATTAAAAAACCATCATAAACCAGTTGGTACTTTAAAACAAATATCTACTCGAACACTATCATCATCATGGTTATTTAAACCTTCAGTTCATAGTGAGCCATTATTGCAAAATAGATGGGCTCCTTCCACTGATTATCAACGAAATCTTGAATCTAAATATGCAGTTGAACAATCTCCAATCCATACTTGGAAAAATGATTACACCGTTGACTTAGAGAATTTTTATAAACGAGATCTGAAAAAGAATTTAATAGCCAGAGAGTCATCGGCTTTTCGATATTTAGATCCTCCAAAAACTCCTCAAAGTTCTCAATTTAAAGATTTATTATCATCTATGCCTAATTTTAAAGAAAACTACGTTGAAAATGTAAATAATGATTTAGCGAGCTACATAAATAAAATCCGCAATCTTCATACTAATCATGATCAAAGTCTTGAAGAAGTTGATCACGAACAAAATACAAGTGGAGACTTATTAAATGTGACATTGTCAGATGATGGTCTTGATCACTTGCCAGTTGAAGAAAGAAAAGAAAAAATCATATTACCAGAAGTTAATCACGGTTTAGTTATAGCCGATGATTTAGTTTCTAAAATTGTTGACAAAGGTCATACAGAAAATTGTTCAAAGGACTTACCGTCATCTAAGTCTCAAGAAAATGATATTCCTAGATCACTCAATGTTATGAAACCGATTAATCCTTCAACATCAATTCACTCTACACTTTTTGATACAAATATAAAATCCGTCGTATTACCAAAGAAATCTGAACTCATGAAGGCTAAAGTCGATGATAATATTGCAACACAGGTAATAAAATTAGATCAACCGATTGAAAATATTGTTCTCGAGAAATCTCAAAAAATTGACGATACTAACATTTATGTAGAATTGGAAAAAGAGAAGATTCATGAAGATAAAGAAAAATTTAATTTACAAGATGATGAATTGAATAATGTTCCTACTCATTGTCTTATAGAATCAGAAAAAACCGAAAAGGATTTCCAAATTACTCCTAATCTCCAACATCAGAATATCGAAAATTTAGAAAAGCAGGTGGAAGAAATATTTATTGATGAGATATCTAACTTGAATAATTTTACACAACCGGCCATTCAAACTGCAAATTCTTTGCTAAGCATTCATAATTCTGCCATAAATAATGAAAATGATCAAATTAAAGCTAAAAATGAGAGATTACTTTTAGAAAAAAATGAAGACGCCGTCAGTGCAAATGATCCAATGAAAAATAACACAGAAGCGGTTGAAAACTTCAATAAACCTCATGTGGAAAGTAATGAAGAAAATATCCTAGAAGCTTATGAACCAGACGAAAGAATACCTCAGGATGTTAATCAAGAATATGAGTACAATCAAGAACAATATCAAACAGAAGCTAATCAAGATTATCAATATGAGACGCAGGAACAATATATAGAAAATACAGAAGGACATTATCAATATGAACCGTTTGGAGAGTACATGAATGATCCTAATGCTCCCTATCAAGATCCTAATTTCCAATTTAAAGATCAACAATATACTGATAATGAGAATCAACAATATAATGAAGATCAACATATTCAGGATGAAAATCAACAATATCTTGAAAATACTAATCAACAATATCAAGAATATTCTCAAAATGCTAATCAAGCTTTTCAACAAGAAACTTACGTGCAGGATCCAAATCAGGTCTATGATCCAAATGATTACAATTATTCTAATCAAGATGAAGCTTTTTACCAGAGTAATGCATACCCAGAAAATCAAGTTTATTCTGTAAAAGAAAATAAAGCGTATCAAGAAGAGACTCAAGCATGTCAAGAAAAAAATGATTCTGAAAGTAATGAAAAAGTTGAAGATGGTCTAGTAGAAAAATCAACTACCAAAGCCGATAATAATGAATATACAGAAAATCAATCTGTCAAAGAAATCAGCGAAAAAGATGATACTCTTACGAATGATAATGTTTCTAAGAAACAGAATGATGACATTCAAACAATTCGAGAATCAGATACAGATAGTACCATGGAAGTAAATGCATCTAATACTGAAAATGAATTTGATTTCAATTAAACTATTAAGTTTTCTATTAACCGACTCAAATAAAAATCTATTTTACATACTAAATCAAAGAGAAATATATCAAAGAGTACTTTTATTAAGAACATTATTAGATAAGATAAAAAAGATGTTTGATCTATAGAAGATTAAGACTATCATCATGTGTAGTGGAGAAAAGCCTGAAGATCAAAAGAAGATTTTAGCACAATAAAAAATGTGATTAATAGATTCAAAGTTCATTTAAGAGTTAGATAAAGAAAAGTTTCTAATTTTAAAAGTGATAGTTATTTAATTAAATGAGTTTACTTATAAATTAGTCTGTTATTGGATTTAAAAGTACAGTTATAGAATTGTTAGTAGTTGTGTAAATTTGCCTACGATAAAAATAGTTTGAAAAATAAACGAAAATCAAAAAGATTCATTTGGCTGGTTTAGTGATACTTCTTCACTACCCCAATGTGTCCAGTGATAGTTAGGTGAGAGCTTAGGTCACTTTAAATGATAGACATTATGGATTTTCGTAGTCTACAAACGAGACTGCGCCAGTCCAAACGTCCTAGTTCAGTTTAAAGACAGACCGACATAAGGTATAGGTTCACACATTGCTATATGCACATTAGACCAGTACGGGTCAAGACAAGCCCTTAAAAGCGGCCTAAACTTATCATATATCACACGCTTTTTGCTTTCTCGCTTCTATCTGACTGCTGACTCACCACAAGCTTATTCCAGTGAGTGTGCGCGTTTCCCCAGTCGCAGTATCTTCTGTCAAATTGTTTGACGCGGATGCTCTGGAGCAACTTCTGCATTGCTTTAGATCTTTTGTGATTAATTGCTGTTACCTTAAAACATTCAATCATTTTTTAACCCTTTAAATTAGCCTACTAAATAGTGTAAGACATTATTTTATCTAATAACGTGTGTGCAACAATTATAAAAAAACTTGTGAAAACACCTTGATCGTGACAATAACGTTGAGGAAACGTGAAAATATAAACGACATCAACCACAGTGCGTGTTCACAGTTGTCAGTGGCTCTCAAAGTGATAGAAATATTTTCTACACATTTATCCGTGGTTCTCTGGGCTTTTTCGTTTGGCTTATCAATTGATAAGTTAGGTGAGTGAATATTGTTTCTACATTAATGATAAATTAAATCGTTGATCTCAGCAGTAATGTCTAGATATCACATATTGATACTTCAGTCGTAATCTATATCAAATTATTATCACAAGTTTTCGTAAATATTAGTTTGAAACTAACAGCACCTTTGTATACATATTTATTCAATAACAAAGCTAAAAAATTATTTGATAACAAAGAAAATTCGAACGCTTTTTACTCACAATTTTAATTTTAAAGCACTAGTTATTTTTAAACTAGAATGAATCAAACTATTTACGCTTGAGGTATGATGATTTGGTTTATTCAATAATTGTCCATTTATTCACTTGAAATATCGGTCTGCTTGACTGATTTAATAAGCGTGTATAAAAGTTATATTGCATTACAGCATCATGGAAAGCCCTATTATGAATGGAGCACGAGAGACGAATGGAGAAACATTATCTTTTGAATTAGAGAATGAAGGAGAGGTTGATAGTCCGAATACACTTGGCAACAATGTTGATCAACGTGGTCGTAAGTAAAGCAAATTTAACGATTACCTTCTTCACTTTCAATTCTTGACCTGCCTCATGGTAATTTACGTTCATGTGATAAGATCCTTCCCATTTCTAACGTCTTTTCAACTCTAAAATTGACTCTGTGTTACGTGAAAGGTTGCAATTACTCAGTCATTGAACTAGGTAATTGATACTAATTCACAAGACTATTCAAGATTCCTTGATAACACAAATTCCTTAATTTATTATTGATTTATATTCAATTTAAATGTCTAGTCTACTTTTTTGTTTCAATTACTTTGGAGAAATTCAAAAAGAGTAAGTGAAAAATGACTATCGATTTTCTTTTATGGCAATTGTTTATATCTAACATGGTGAGACATTGATAATCTTTGAAATAGATTTAAAAACAATTTTAAAAATTTTTCTTATTGATATGGGAGATTACAATTCTAGAAGAGTCAGATATAGACAACGTTACGTGTCTTCAGGTGAGCCATTTATTCTCAATAATTTTCGAGACTTCAACCCTGACGTTCTTGGCTCAGCTCCTCAAGGTTTACTCACACGTTATGTTCTTATACATTGATTCAGTTTGTTGAGTCTCTCTAATACACAAATAGAAATAGACAATTTGCATCGTTTCGTCTCAGTGTGTCAGTTCGTGAACGACGAAATAGCTGTAACTACTTCCGCTGTTCATACAATAACTCAAGTTTATTGTGCTATAAGCCAGAAAATATCAATATTGTTCAAACTTTTTATGTGATTTCTTAAAGTTTTTATCTATTTTTTATGTAAATTTTATCTAATAAGGACTTTTACTTTGACCATGAATCTAATTTTAATTGTTACGTCAGTGTGTTAATTAATTATCATTATAGTTTGATTTAATTTTGAATAATTGTGACTTCAATCCCAGAAAACAATTTTAATTTCTTGTTGACAAACTATTCCTTTAAAATAGTCTCCTTCGAAATAAAATATAAGACTATTTTTGTCAACGATTAAAATAAATTAAAAATAGAAATTGCGTATTATTGAAAAGCGATGCAAAAATGTCTAGCCGAGGTGTAACTACTGATAATGACGCCTATCGTGGTTTATTACACTCTCCAACTTTTTTCTTGAATGATGAAGGTAAGACGTCACTAAAGTCTTTCAATTGCGTCATTGGATGCTATAATTACCGTATTCTTATTAGACCTTTTAAACTGTTATCAATAGCAACTAATGTTCATGAATTATATTCTGAAATAATAAAACAATATTATTAGAATATTTATCTATTCAATGTCAATTGCAACTATGTTATCATATTTACGTACTCGAATACATAAAACGGAGCTTAAATTTTATGTTTACATTTTAAACTCACAATTAATGATAATAGTAAATATTAAAAATAGGAAAAAAAAACTATTATCAAGTAGTTTATAAGTTTTACTAAAGAAAATGTAGTTGAATTAAGGAGTTTGAGTTAAAAAAAATACTAAAGAAATTCTACGAAAGTTTGATAAAAAAAGCAAGCAGGGTATTGATCCTCATGAAGACTATTCAAGTGTCGTAGTTTTGACTTCTTGCCAGAAGACTGATTCATAACGATGTATCAAATAGAACTAAAACCGGATTGAGATCTTGTCTGTTCACAGAATTTCAAAACTTTAGAATATTTAAGACAGGTGTTTTAATCACTAACCGATTAGTAAATGTCCAATAAATTCTATATTTATGAAACATTAACTTGAATCAAAAGTTACCTTTCATTTAATTGTGTAATAAGGTTAGAGAAATATTTTGATCGATTCATCCAATATTTTGAAATTTTTCGTGCATATTTGTTTCTAAAATCGAAAATAGATTAATAAATCACTGTTCACTTTTAACACACCATTTCAGTTTTGTACGAATTCTATTTTGAAACGATTAAAAAGACAAATCATCTGAAGTTGTTCCATACTTTTCTTCCTCCAGGCATAGAAACCTTAGACGTGAATCTATTTATTTTCTTCACATTTGTAAAACTGTATTTGAGTGTAGCTTCAGGCTGGGAAAATAATCAACAATCATGTCATACTTTTCTTTTTAAATTGGAATTTATTACAAGACAATAAATAATAATGAACCAACGACTTAATTTATTCTACAATTTTATTAAAAAAGTAGACATCTAATTAAAAATCTTTAAAAAAAATTCCGATTAAAAACCGTTAAAATGCTTCTATGTTAAAAAGTTTTCGTTTGTAGCTATCAGTTTTCACACATGCAAATCAGTGCATAAACAATGCTGTATTTTTTTTGTAAATGGACATTAATTATTTATAGACGCGGATTTAAATGAAAAACATATCACGTTTTATCTTGATGATTGTTATTTACATTTTGAAATCATCAACTGCAGGAGATATAAAATATATTTCTTATCTAGGTCAAGCAAGTGTGATCATACGTGGCTTTCAGTTGACCACTAAGAACGAAAGTGTGTGAAAATCGAATGTAACACATGATTAAAACGAAAGAGAAGGGTTACACTCAGTTGAATCAAAACTTCATGATCTCAAACATCAACGACCACAGTTGACATATTCATTCTCGTTCTTCTCAATTTGTGAAATCCTTTATTATTAGGTTGTAACATAATAATCTACTGACAATTTAAATAAAATAAAGTTTCTTAAAACATTATCAGTTTATTATGTTACAGCCTAATAAATGAAAAATTGTGATTTTCATTTCATAGTGTTATTGCGTTCTGCTACTCATATATCTCAGTTTATTTTTATAACACAACGATCAAATAAAATTCATCATAAAGATATTATTGTGCAATAACAAGCAGTTCAATAAACAATAACAATTTAATCGTAAAGGTGAATAACCTACATATGTTAGAGACCAATCAATTGTGCGTTATAAAACCAATTTTTTACATTTAATGAATTTTATTACGTGAACTCGAGTTACTGTTAAATTGTCTAGTTTTTTTTTTTATTATATAACTAAAATAATTCATTCTCTAGCTTATGAAAAATATTTTCATAATTAAAGTAACTTTTAATACGTCAATTTAAATTCTGAAATTTGTGTGAACTCGTCATCGTTATCTGAGTGCTTACTTATTATTGAATTACTAAAAATAGTAATATCTAACTTCGTAATAACAGTTTGAAAGACATTAATCAGACTAAGTTGTTTTTTTAATATAATGGTATTAACTAATGAGAAGGATCTTTTAAATAATTACTCGGCAGAGTCAATTAAAAAATGGTTAAATAAAGGAAATGAGGAAGTGCAGGGTAATAAAAGAAATAATTTTATCAGAAATTATGTTATAAACTAGTTTTTAAACACTTTGTCTCATTTTCAGAGAGCGAAAGTCCAGTCTTTGATGTATCAGGGGCAGCAGGTGGTGCTGGAAATGCTCTGCGCTTGGCGCCTCATGAGCTTCCCAATGAAATATCTGCACCCTATGAGGTTCCGCAATTTCCAATCGAGCAAATTGAGAAGAAACTTTTGATCCAGCGTCAGCTTACTGTAAAGTGAGTAGTAAAGTCATAAAAGTCTAAGAAATTACTAGCTTTAGTGTTTTTTAACCTTCATCGTATTTTTTTAAAGAATAAATTTATAGTCTTTTGATTATTTTAGTAGTCTTAGTCTTTAATTGATTTCAGATAATTAGATAAATCAATAAAATATAATATTTCAGAGACTTACATAATGCGTGGATATATGTATTGCGTGTAACTTTCGATCAATAGTTCAACGACGACGAAGAAAATGGTCTCTTTAGAAATATAGTTAATTTGATAAACATTAATTCAATATTCATTCGAATAAATGAAAGTGTAAATAAAGCACAATTATTATAAATTTACATGTTAAAACATGTAAATCAAAGCAATGAATTAATTTTTTGTTTAGTGGAAAAATTTCACCAAAAATTTTTCATAGAGTATTTCATTCATTTAAAATGTTTTCATTTTTAATGAATTTACCAACAAATACTTGGAATGTAACTAACGTTTTAATTAAAATATTTTATCCTGATAACTAAACACACATTTTACGTACAACAGATGTGAACAGATCAATACTTTATAATGAAACAAATTTTTTCACATATTCAATCTCGGTAATTATTTTTTAATCTTAATTTTTTTTGTTTTTTTGAATAAACACGTTTTATAATGATAATATTTAAAAACTTGCGCAATTTGCATTCAACTTATTAGTGATAGGTTATCAATGCTATCAAGAAACCTCTCATGATACCTACTTAATAACTTAATAACACTCGTCTATGAATCCTGCAACGTGGGTGCACATGTTATCCGCAAGCGTACTCTTTCTACTTGCTGGAGCAGCCGCAGCATGTTATGGAAGTAGGGATAGACAACCGGTGAGCTGCTTGCCAGAGCAGTACGACTGTAACCACGTTAGCATTCGTAGTGTGGAATTTTCTTCTTTTCGTAGCGAGCACACTTGTGTTATTGTTACCAACAATATCTTTTTTTGTTATTTAAATGATACAATTACAATTACGAAAACTAACGAATAGAAAAAATGAAGGTTGTGTGTCAACGTAGTTTAAAAATTCATGTGTCTATCTAAACTTTATTAATAATTTAAACTGTGATTTTCATAAATATTTACTTTCCTCGAGCAATGTAGTTCAAAAAGAAAGATATTCTATGCTGACAATTTTTTTTGTTTGCAACGTTTTCTAGTGTTTTCTTACGAGTGTCAGTTTCGTTCGTGAAAAATAAATCATGTTTGCCTGTGCTATTGATTCTAAACGATGGTTAAGAGACAACAGAATTTTGATGAAGTAAGCTTTCATTATTTTAAAGATCTAGATATAATTTTATTGTTTCGTTATAATTAAAATTAAGTACAGTGGATTGTCGAGAGAAGATATATGTAAACTATTGTCATAGTAACGATTAGATGACTGAGGATAATTTTAACTCAATTAAGCTGACAGTTTTAGAATTATTAGTATACTGAATCTATTTAAATTTAATAAGGAGTATAATTTTTAATTTTAATTAGATATTAATCCTCTCGTGGTATAATCATTGAATCGTATTACGACGCAATATACAACTTTTTACGTTTATTTCCCATTGCATTGACAGTAAAGAAATTTATGTCATTATTCACATCACGTTTTTTTACATTTTTCTTCTTTATTTTAATTCCATTAGTTTCTGTTTCTAACTAATAAAATATTTATCATGCAATACTTTGTTTTGTTTTTTTTTTATCATTTTAGAGCAGCAAAGGATCTTGAAGAACGTCGTAGTCATTACGAACCATCTTTGGGACCAACAGTAGATGATGCTGACCATTCTTTTACTTTGGAAGAAAATGACTTTGTTCCGCACTTCCAAAGAGTTTCCATTTCCGGTGAAGACACTTCTGGTGTAAGTATGATATTCTTGTCACATGTATTTCTACAAAAATGTATCTCAAATATATTTTTACTTTAAATTTGGCTGACCCTGAGACTTAGGAATCCTCAAGAATGCTGTATTACGTGAAGGAAATTCACCCTGACTCCGCACGTCATTCCTACCTTATGTCCAACATACATCTATATAGATATACAAATATATCGTAACATGGTTTATCTGCAAACTGCATCACTAGAAAATAGCTTGATAATCCTTCCTAAAATCAAAACCATTGACCTTGTTTCAAAC
This sequence comes from Chelonus formosanus, assembly GCA_028641665.1. Classification (NCBI taxonomy): domain Eukaryota; kingdom Metazoa; phylum Arthropoda; class Insecta; order Hymenoptera; family Braconidae; genus Chelonus; species Chelonus formosanus. The sequence goes on along the minus strand of CM054006.1, from coordinate 3,560,681 downwards.
TAGTGGATAATTCTGGATTTTAAATTATTATTTATGGATATAGTTTTAATCATGCCATATTAAAAATTTAATTTATTTGATTAACATTCAATTCAAAATTTTTGTTATCGATTACAATTTTTTTTTCGATCTAAATATTGATGATTTTTTATTATTAACTTCTTCATTACTAAAAACAGGTAGACTCTTCGATATTCCCTTTAATCCTTGACTTGTCTTTTATTGACCAGCCGCACGTGGTACTATCAGTTAAAGACACATTAAATTTCACCGCGTCACACTGACCTAGCGAAGGTCAGCAGCACTGATCAATATGTGTCTGATCTAATATTATAAATTGTAATAATTGTCATTTAAAAGGTTCCATTGGAGGATCTTCAGAGGGCTTCGCAAATGCTTGTTCAAGCATTATATATTCGGGAAAAATATATGAATAATTCGAAGCAGTCATTTCCAACTACCACCTCTAGATTCTTGAGGAATATTGATAAAAAACCATTGAGTACTGCTGAAGAGGTACATCATGACGATCGTATGGCAATAGCAGGTAAGCTTTACTTTGATTAAATTTAAAGAGAAAAAAAACTATTCATTTATTATTAATTTCCTGCTATTCCTCATCCTTCAAGACCATAGAGAAAGTGAAGTCGAGCTGTCTCAGATAAGATCCGACGCGGACATTGATGCCCTTATCAAGCAAATAGACTCCGAAGGTCTCCTCTTGCTTTTTTACTTTACAGTAATGGTTAAAATTAGAGAAATGTAAAAAATAAAGAATTTTCAAAGAGATGTGTATTAAAAAGCTCGTTCTTTGATGCAGACACTAAAGAAGTATATCACAACATTGTAGTGATGTAAAGACACGATTAGATTATCTTATGAATAGTATATTAAATTGTAGAGATGTGTATAACACTCAAAATTAAAAAATTATCTCTTTGAAAATTATTTGGAATCTTCATGTTTTACTGTAATGTGACTACTCCGTAAAAGAATGCATTTGATTGAAGAAGTTTTAATAATCATTATCGTGTTTTTTTTGAAATTTTACTTGTAAACTAAAGATTAACCATTGTCTGTATTAATGTTCTGCTCAAAAGCTCAATATTACATCAAAGAGCATTTTCTTGTATATCAAAGACGATAATTTTCTCACCAAGGTTTCTTTTTGATTTTCCTCTAATTTTATTGTGGCATTGATAGAAAAAAATTACCTAAAAAATCATTACAATGATTAGAAACTGATAAGTTTAAGAAGTGAATATTGTTTCAATGTTTTTCTGATAAGAATTTTGTTTATTTATGGACTTTCTTTATTCCATTTCAAGATGATAAATATAAAAGGAATTTTTTTCTTTCAATGAAAATGTGTATTTATTTTTTATTTCTCTGACGTCGATTGGTATTTATTTTAGATCATCCAGTGCATGCACCTGCTTCAGGAGGCAACCCATGGGATTGTGAATTTCCACCATCAAAAAATTACAAAATATCTGCAGTCAATGGTGTATTCAATCTTTTCGCTAATGATGAGGATTTGAAAAATGGAAAATCTCTACCGTATACATACCCAGATCTCGCTACATTTGTTGCGGATATGAATTTACTTTGTGCAATGATTGCTGACGGTCCTCTTAAATCTTTTTGCTACAGACGGCTTAGTTACCTTTCATCCAAGTTTCAGCTACATGTGCTGCTCAATGAACTGCGGGAGCTCGCAAGTCAAAAAGCTGTCCCACACAGAGATTTTTATAATATCAGAAAGGTACATTTTAAATTTATTACACGCTTTATTATCGTGTTACCACTGACTTTACGAGTTCTCATTAAGTGGTGATATTTTTGTTGACGATTAATTAAACAAACCATAAATGAATATGACTCTGAAAGTCTATACCAGTAACTTTCCTGTAAAAAAGCATACTTTATCTCTCAATGTTATTAAAAAATGATCTCCAACCACCTATAACAACAGCAAACAAGAAATTGCTACAATAAAGTTTGGAAAATTTTGAATAATATGTCATTTTTCTTGTTTTTTAAAAACACAAAAGTAGCTAAATCAATTCTGTGAAAAACCCTTTTACTAAATTAGGTACATTCTATTGAACATTCAATATTTATTACAGGTCGACACCCATATTCATGCAGCGTCTTGTATGAACCAAAAACACCTTCTTAGATTCATCAAGAAGACATTAAAAAATCATGCGGATGAGGTTGTCACATGTTCAAAGAGTGGAGAAATGATGACATTGAGACAGGTGTTTCAATCAATGAATCTTACTACTTATGATCTCAGTGTTGATATGCTTGATGTTCATGCGGTGAGTATTCATTACGATAATTTGAAATGAGATAATTGCTATAATTAATGTCAAATAAAAGAGTAATTTATTGCTTTTGAATTATCAATTAAATTTTTATTTATTCAGGATCGAAATACTTTCCATCGTTTTGATAAATTCAACGCAAAATATAATCCCATTGGTGAGAGTCGTCTTCGAGAGGTCTTTTTAAAGACAGATAATTACCTTGATGGAAAATACTTTGCTAGAATAATAAAAGAAGTTGCAAGTGATCTTGAAGAATCAAAGTATCAGAATGCTGAATTACGATTATCAATTTACGGTAAGAGTCCGGAAGAATGGGATAAATTAGCAAGCTGGGCAATTAAGAGTAACGTTTATTCAGACAATGTTCGTTGGTTGATTCAAATACCTCGGCTCTAGTAAGTTCAATTATTTACAGAAAAGTGGAATTCTTTATTCCCAGTTGAAAGCATATAGAAAAAATGATTTATTATTTTTTACAGTGATATCTTCAAGCTAAATAAATTGATGACAAACTTTCAAGAAATTCTCAATAATATATTTCTTCCGTTATTTGAAGTAACAAATGATCCTAACAGCCATCCCGAGTTACATAGATTCCTTCAATATGTCATTGGATTTGATTCGGTCGATGATGAAAGTAAACCGGAAAATCCTTTATTTGATAAAGATGTCTATCCACCAGAAGAATGGAACGATATTGAAAATCCTCCCTATGGTTATTATCAATACTATACTTATGCCAACATGACAGTTTTGAATCACTTCAGAGCGTAAGTTATCAAGCTACATTTTTTTTTTTGAAACTAACTTTTATTTTTGATCTTTTTATAGAACTTAAGTTTAAACTATCATTTCTTACATAGCTTGTGCTATAAATATGAGAGAATTACTTGATTAAATCTATGTAGGAACAGTAAAATGATTTAAATTCAACTGTATAATATATAATTTTTTATGTAGTGAACAAGGATTTAATACTTTTGTATTACGACCTCATTGTGGAGAAGCAGGACCGATTCAGCACTTAGTGTGTGGATTTATGATGGCGGAAAATATATCGCATGGACTCTTATTAAGAAAAGTCCCCGTTCTACAATACCTTTATTATCTAGCTCAAATTGGTATTGCAATGTCTCCTTTGAGTAACAATTCACTATTTCTCAATTATCATCGAAATCCTTTGCCTGAATATCTTGCTCGTGGACTTTGCGTTAGTCTTTCTACTGACGACCCTCTACAATTTCATTTTACAAAGGTTCGGACCACTGTCTAAATAAATAAAAGCTGATAAAATTTATTTAGTGATTATAATATAGATACATATAGTATAATTCTGTTTATATATTTTTCTAGGAACCTTTGATGGAAGAATACAGTATTGCAGCACAAGTTTGGAAGCTTAGCTCTTGCGATATGTGTGAATTAGCTAGAAACTCAGTTCTTATGAGCGGATTTCCACACAAGGTATTATTATTATTATCATTTAATGTCTTTCAATTTTTTATTTTTTAATGAATTATTGAACTTACTGTCATATTATTTATGATAAATGAAAATTGAAGTTTCAGATGATAAATTTAATATTAATAAATCAATTTTCATTTATTATTGTACATAAAAATGAATTTTATGAGATTCTTTCTTAGCCATCTCAGTCTTTTTTTAGCTTTTATTCTAGTAAATAAGATTTTGTGTGTCAAAAAGCAGTTATTAGTAAAACAGTCTCAAATGACTAAATCGATTGGCCACAAAATCGAATCAGTCTGGAACAAAATAGTTTAATTCAGTTCCAAAGAAATAAATTTTAGTTGAATGTGTGATTTATTTAATTGGAATAAGAATTATTTTGAATTGATAATTATTATTCTTGAAATCAAAAGACTATTAATAAAAACTTCCGATTAAATTGTTTTTTTTTCATGATTCAGAGTAAGCAGTACTGGCTTGGACCAAATTATACAAAGGAAGGCGTTGCCGGGAACGATATTACAAGGACAAATGTGCCGGATATTCGAGTTGCCTATCGTTATGAAACTCTAGTGGATGAGCTATCTAATATCTTCAAAGTCGTCGAGAAGCCGGAAAATTTTTAACCGGCATTAAATGAAGATGATGAACGTTTTATTTGAAATGTTTTTCATCTCAGTTGAATAATTGAAAGTTATAAATTACATTTTATATAAAGAGAAGTTTTATCTTCTCAGTATTCAAGTCAATTCAATAACATTTCTATTTTTCATTTATTAGTTAGTTGATTCTAACAAACAAAACTTAATTAAATTACAAATCTTTCTTTTTGTTTATTGTTTGAGAGTTATTTTCTCAATTAAAATATAAATGGATTAACGATTAATTAAGCTTCAGATTTTAATGACGAGCTTAACATATTGATTATTTTTATATCTTTATGCAAAAGGATTTATATATTTTTGTGAATAGTAATGAAGATGTTTGATTTTTTGTAGAGAAAAATCCTTTTCTTAAAAAGAAAGGTCAATCCCTTGTACTTTTGAATGTCAAAACGAATGATTGTTAGTGCCAGATTTTAAAAACTTAGGTTTCCTCAATTTTTCCTAATGTTTTGTTATATTTTTATACGTTTATACTGCCTCCACAAAAAAAGTTTAGTTATATTTTTTATGAGAATAGATTATTATGAGTAAATTTTCAATTAATTATTCAATCGTGTTTGTTTATCGTAATCCATTAAAAAAAAACTTACAATAACTATAACTTGTTCTGTGGTTGTGAAGTTATTTCGTTAAACGATCATTTGGCTTTTTTTTTTAGTAAAAATGAATTAAAAATAATAGTTCATTATTAATCAACAATAACAATTATACTCATACTATATTTCGAAAAAATAAAGGAATGTATTTATTGTATAAAGTATATTCTAGCGAAAATATATGTATAAAGTTTAAAACTTTAAATTAATTGATAACTTTCCTTGAATAACAACATCTTTAAAAAACTTTATCATAGATAAAAGAAAATATGTAGTTTGTACTTATTATTAATATGACTATTATATTATCCTTTGTTAAAGAAGACTTTGATGGTGTATCGTCTATTTGTTCCATTGTACTTTCAGTTGTATGCCATTCTTCAGATGACATGTTATATACTGTTGATGTTATAAACTCTTCATCACTATCAGTAGATAAATGTTCTGTTGTTGAAATATTATAGTCAATTTCTTCACTACTCGTCAGATTAAAATCATTATACCAATCATCTTCATTACCTAGAATTTAAGAAGCATTAATGTTATTTATTTTACTTTCTCATTGTTTTTATTTATACAAGTTTAAACTTACTAGTTGTATTATCAAGTGTATCATTATCCCAGTCATATCTGAGAACTAAAGCTGCGTAAGGCATGAGTTTTACATTATCTGGAGAAAAGCTCGAGTGATTATAAGCATCACTGGTTGATAGAATAATCTCTAGATCATCGTCAAGATCAAAGTATAGAGATGACAAGTTGACTGATTCTTTATCATCTCCAAAGTTAATTAAAATAATATAGAAAGACGGATGGTTTTCTAAAAATCTGTCAAAAAAATATAGTTAAGCTCTTAATCACATAAAGTTTTTAAACAATATAGGTTTTCATGAAAGTAAATGTATAAAACTTGATTATGATTGATGTTTAGTTTCACAACAAAAATAATTACTTTACTGACCCTGAAAATCAATGTCAAAATGTTCTTGGTTTTATTAATTTAAGATGAAATGGATGATGAAAATGATTATACCTTCTGAGAAGTAAAACTTCATCATCGTTTAAAGCTTTAAGCTCCCATTGTCCTCTTTGAAAGACAGGATCTTTGCGGAGACGAGCCACCCGCTTGTAAATATTCAGCATGCTCAGTGGATCTTCTAGCTGACTCTCGACATTCCTCGTGGTATAATCGTCATTAACTGGAAGGTAAACTGTCTCGTTTATTGAGAAACCTGCTGAGGTCCCATTATTCCACTGCATCGAGGACCTTGCGGAGAATCTAGAGTACTCGACGATGAAGTTTGGCGTCAATGAATTAGACAATGGATTTATTGTCTCATTCCAAGGTGGTTTGGCATCAGTCATCGCAATTTCGTCTCCATAGTAGGTGTACATTTGTCCAGGCAAAAGCATTGTTAATACTGTAAGGCCAGCTACACGGTTTTCACCAAATCTCGTGGTAACTCTTGGATAATCGTCATCAGAAAGCTGTTAATTATTCTCTTATGAATTAAATTGAACAATTAAATTTAGCTTGATCCAAAATATCTTATAATTTAATCCTGAAAAATGGTATTCCTTAGCAATTAATCCTAAGTCCATTCTTATTAAAATAATTCTGACTCATTATATTCCTATAAAAAGTCCTGATTATTTTCACGCAATAGAATGGCAGCAAAAATCTAAAAATACTAATGGATTAAAGGATTTTTTCGGATCAAAGCTTAAGATATTCTCGACCGAGATCAAATAGTCTATTATGGTTTATCATATCGGAAAATATAATAAATTACACGAAGTAAAGTATATGTTTTAGAAATATCTACTTTTATGCAATCTAAATTAAAAGTAATTATTTTTAATCTCATAAGTACTTATTATTTCATGAAAATTATTAAATTTTGAATCGATTAAATAAATAACGTTTTAAATCCAGCTAGAAATTTGTGGTAGAACAATACTTGAAACAGCTAGATTTCATTAACATTCATAAATGAAAAGGAATCCATTAGACGATTATTAAAACCTTTGAGACATTTTCTGTGTCATGTTATATTCTGTATAATTACCGGCCAGTTGGTAGACACGTTCTCTGGTAATAAATTCAACCAGCTCTTTATTAAAAATTCAGTTTCATTAGCATTATCGTATTCTTCTGCTGTGGTGATAAAACGGAAATTGAATGGAATGACACCTGGAAATTCATCATCTCCGTAATAAGATATCAAGTTTAGATCAGAGTCTTGGCTCTCAGCAAGGAGTAGCTTAGATGAGGAGTTATTAGCAATGGTCCAGTCATCTACATGTTCACGAATGAGATAAAGAAGAATTGCAGTCTCAGAATTTTTCGATATATATGTCGATCTGTCATCTGAGTCTTCAGATTCATCTTCTAATTCTGAATCTTCATAGAAATAATGGACATCATTAATTTTAAATCCATCTACACCTTTTTCCAACCAGAACTCCAATATATTCTAAATTAAACCAGATGTTGAAAAAATTATCTTTCATGTTTTTTTTTTAAAATGAACTTTTTTTAAAGTTCCAAGTTTATTAAAAATTGATAACTTTGTGGGAAATGATTTTCTTTTGACATCTGTAAATACAGATTATATTCATCTATCTCAGCCTGTCCATTTAGTTGGTTTCATGAAGCTCATAAATTAATCCAGCGACATGGAAAGAGAGATAGATAAATATTAATAATGAAGAAAGCGAAATAAATGTAAATATTTTTGTAGGTATATTTTACCATTATTTCTGTAATTACGTCCTCATTTCGTAAATTAAGATCCGGCTCTGTTTTGTGAAATTTATGGTAGTACCACTGCCTTCTAATTCCGTTCCAGGTCCAGGCTGAGCCTTCATCGTCATTCCATATACTAGTCTTTGGATAAAAAAAATTTATAAGTTTTTTTTATTGATCATTAAAGGTGATTGTAACTACAATGTACCCAATTATTAGGAGGATATCTTGTGCCATTTTCATCTACGGTTCCATTCGCCCAAATGTAGTAATCAGTGAAGGGATCAATACGTTTAACAGAAGCTTCAAACCACTCGTGTTCATTGCTCGAATGATTTGGTACTATTTCTAAAATGACTTTCATATCTACAATAATAAATCACTAATTTCTGTTAAATGGATTATACGATATAAATATTTATGTATTTTTAACTGACATTTACACCTTTTTTAACTATTAATAAAAATCTTACCACGCTCGTGGGCATTTTCTAAGAGGTCGTTAAAGTCTTCTAAATCCCCGAAAATAGGGTCAGTGTCTGTGTAATTAGAAATATCGTACCCTGAATCTAACATCGGAGAAGAGTAGATTGGATTTAAGCAGATGGTCTCAACCCCAAGGTCTTCAATGTAATCCAATTGATTTAGAATACCTAAAATGAGATTTTTCATTAATTTAAAATGATAATCTGAGATAGCTTTAACCCTTTGAAATGACTTTTTCTTAGAAAGTTTATGAAAAATTTCTCAGATTAATTAATAAAATTCAGATTATTATACGTAATTATTTCTATCTAAATCCTTGATTGCTCGGAAGTTCATTATTAAAAAAATTTTCCATTCAATAATGAATTGAATTCTCTTGAAGTAGACAAGTAGAAATATCTTGCCAAGGTCAGACATTGAGATTCTTTTGCCAATTCTACAATTAGCTGCTGCTTGAATTTGAGTTTCAATTATTAAGCAATTTACTTTTGAAACGACAACGTCATAACATGAAAAAATAATTAATTAACAAAATCAATAACTTACCTTGTAAATCACCAACACCATCTCCATCACTGTCTTGAAAAGCTTGTGGCAATATCTGATAGATTAATGTAGTTTCCCACCATTTTGGTTCATCCAGGTGTTTTGAGTTTGCATTGCTGATGCTTGTTAAAGCACTAACAATGTTGAGGAAAGTTAGAAGAGTTGTTAACGATGGCATTATCACTCAATAAATTATCGTTTCATCGAATTCAACTGATAATATGTAAAAAAAAATTTATCATAACGTAGTTTGAAAATGATATTTTCTATGTTATAACATTAAAAAGCTTAAGTATTTGAAAGATTCACTTTTTGAAGTTTACTTTAAAAGTATAACAAGGTGAAATTAAGAGATACTAAAAATTGAGCAAAGAGTGAACAAAGCATCTCATCAGATACGAGTGCCAACTAAAACAGACTAGTTTCACGAGTGTTTTGAATTCTGGCAATATTCTTGAAACATTTCGGACTCTAGTATTTAAGTTGCCAAGCTTAGCTGATGTGATACTTATGATATTTGAGTAGGTTTCACTAGTTTTATCGGAAACAAAATTTTCTGCATTTTTTTGTTTACTTTGATTTACCAAAGTTCAACAATCTTACGTGCTATCAAGCAAATGCTTCCTCAAAGTACTTATCCAAAAATTGAGTGCAAGTTAGATTAAAAATTTAATTACCATTAAGTTATCATTAGGTGACTGTAATAAATTAACCAAAATGATGAATTATGATATTTTTTTCAGTTGAACTGATGAAAATCAGGAATTTGAAGAGGAAGATACAGAACAAAAATAGTTTATTGGTTTTCATTCATTGAGATGTCTTTCATAGGCCTTTGATTCTATTGACAAAACGTTTTGGTAAAACAATTAGTCTCTGTCAGAAGCATAAAATCAACTAATTGTAATATGATGAATTTCGTTGTTCATATAATTGATTAAATCGACATATTATACATTCCCAAGTTCTAGTTAGAAAAAAATAGCCATTATGCAAATTAAATTAGAGAATACTAGAATTGAACTATGAATAGGAAAGCTCTTGTAATACCAATTTCAATTAAATCGATTTGAAAAATTAAAAAAAAAAACGTCTTCTTTGTGCTTGTTACTATGGTATTGATTATAGACTTTTTCAATTGATGAATAAAAATAATGAATTGTGTAAACAACATTTAATTCATGTATATTTTTGCACTTTCGACTTAATTACAATTAATTTTTCTTTTTCAATATCCATTTTATTCTCTCCAATAAAACTCGAGTTTTTAATTGATTGTAGTTTTATATATTATTTTCTTGGATTTTATTTTTTCTGATCACGTTTTATAGTTAAATCGTTCAAACAGATTTATAGAGTGTAAAATTTTAGTTATATAGAAATGTCAAAAATGCCGATAGTGATTGAAGAACTCGAGTATCATGGGAGCAAATTATCTTGAAGATTTAGCTTTGAACTCGGGCATGACTTCTCGACCCAACCATTCTTCGCGTTCATATCAACAATTAACACATTGATTCCCTTTCTCTCTCTTTGACATACAGTAATTTTGATTACTTAGATTTTCAACTGAAACAAATCATGAATAATTATCTAGTTAATTGATTAATGAATTACAATTTTCCAAAGAGTGAGTAAAGGAATACAAATAATAATCATTACAATTTATCATAATTTATGTAATATTATCAACTATTTAAGCGTAGAATGATCTGTTAATTACTTGACAATATATTTTTTGAACAAAGATTCATTACAAATTTCGCATTTTAGAGTAGATGTGTTTCGTTTATAATACAAAAGAAAACAATGTTATTGAAAATAATAATATATTGTTATATAAATAATTTTATAACTTACTATTCAGTTATGAGAAATAATTTACAAAGATAATATAAATTTGTACAAAATGAAGAGTGATATTGTTTATTGAATAAATTAAAAAGGGAGTTTAATAACTCTACAAAAGCACTATCAAATGTTTCGCTATAAACAATACATCCAAAGTAATGATTCAGAGAATTTGGCAAATAATTCAAATAGTTATTCTAACAATAGATATATATATATATCTATGTATATATAATGTTTGTATATAGCAACAATTTGGACAATTCCAAACGGACGAGAAGAAAAAATATTTGCAAAAGAAGCGGATGTATTTAAATTCCCACTTTCTTGCTCTAGAGTCCCTGTATATACACACATGTATATGGGATTATATACTATATGTAATAACACAACAATGTATATACATACATCTACTGATGCTTTAACGTGTATATCACTCATCATACAACTTAAAATTTCTTTGTAATTGATACAGAATCCTTTGTCCAGTTTAGTTTGTTCTCGGCTCGGTACTTTTGTCTCATTTTCATTCTATTTTGTATTTTTTATTTTACATTTGCATATTATTTTAATTTCAAAACGTATTTCTAAGGAACACATTCACTACATATTTTTATTTCGCATTAAAGACGCTTTATTTTTTCTTATTTTTTCAAATCAACTATCATATTTTATTTCGTTGACCTAACCTAACTTACAGCAATCGAAATTCAACTTTCTTTATTTCAATCAACAGCTGTTCGATTGTTGTTTACAGTATTTTATTTATCTATTTACTTATATAATTCAGTAAGATATTTTATTATAATTATTTTTTGCTGTACAGTAAACAGCTAAACATTATTATTAAATAGTCCTCTGCGTTTTTATTTAGTAAATGTCTTAAAGCTCTAAATGCTTCAAAATTTATATATCCTAAGACATGGTCTACGATGTAAAGACAGTAAAGATGATAGTAATATTGTTCTAAATATTTCTGATTTTGTTTTATTTGTTGTATAAGTAAGTATTAATTATATATTTTAGGATAATAGTGTATAGAGAGTACAATATTTATTCTCGGTTTCTTTTACAGATTTTAGAAACACTGAGATTTCTTTGTTCGTTTATCAAAAGAATCTTGTAGCCAGCCCCACCATTGATGGATCAAGTCTTTCAGAAAAAAATCTTTGGAAGTCAAGCGTACAATTATTCATTGTTTTCTTAATAAACAATACAATTTTTCAGTCAACTGTACACGCACTGTAAGGTATTTGTGCATGAAATATAAAAGAACCAAATCTACATTAAGAAAAGAAGGTCTATTTTTTTATTACGATTAATGAATAATTTATTAACTAATTTAACTAATTGATAAAAATCTACTTGGTCCAAATTTTGACTAATAATTGGTCGTTTTCAAAATATTTTCAGTCAAACTACGATATCTTGAATTTAACTAATCAATAAAGACTCAAATATGTTTCTTGGCCAGTCATAAGACAAATATAGTCCACTTGGTCCTTATCAAAGTTTGTTATGTTATTAAATAACTTTAGAAAAAGTGTAGATTAATTTTTTTTTTTGATAATTATTAGCATAGACACTTTGAACTAGATTGAAAAAATTTTCCAAATAAGGGGCTGGCTATAAACAAGTAGATTTTTACGAAAGATTAATATTTTTCGAAATTGAAGCAATGGGAGAAAAATAGCCAGTAAGTGGTTTTCCCTTGCATATGTAGTAAGCTATCTAACGTAGAGTAAGAAATAGAGATATAGTGAAGAGAAAATACAGAAAAGTGATTATGACAATTTCTCATATTCTATACCCTCTAGCAGAAAAGTTTGAATCGTCAAAAATGGTTTTTTTTCCCTTTATCTATAAATCCATCAACTACTTATAATAGTAGAGTATTATATTTTTAATGTCTTTCATTAATTACATTTATGCACATCCTTGAGAGCTACCAGAAACTTTTTGATTTATTTCATACTCATTTTTTATTTTTAATTAAATCAAATATATTTTATACTCTTTTTTTTAACAATGTTTTAAAACGGAAGGGTTTTTGAAAAAATTTAGTCAATTAACAAAAAATAGAGCAGTTGAAAGTCAACTATTCAAGAGGCAGTTAGAATACTCGACATAAGGTGTCAACAAGTTGAAAAATTTTTTTTTAATAAGTTTGTAAACTCTAGTCTTTTAAACTGATAAAAATTTTAACTTTGAATAACATTATAAAATTTTCATTATCTTTTTTACGTTTTAAGATCATAACTAATTTAATGCTCGATAAAGCTTCATTACAATTTTAATTCACAGAGTTTATAGTAAAGATAATAAAGTATCCTTTCATTAATATTAAAGATTAAATGCTACACGATTAAAAAAAATTAATTGTACTACAATTGACCTTTTTCTCTTCAAGTAATTGAATATAAATTTTCGAGATTCGAACTCTTACACTACAAGATTTTAAAAATTGTAAATTTATTGTTCCATTTTTGCAGTGTATAGCGGCGAGCAATAAAAAGGATGCAACAAATGCACAAATAATAGGAAATCTTCCGATTCATAGATTTCCGTTTCTATTACGTGGATCTGAATGCTTTTCTATAGTTGTGTACCCACTATCGGATTTTCTTTTTATTTCACTTATTTAATGGATGCATTGAGATATCGAAAATCTCCAGCGTATTGACGAGCTTTTCGATTATGGTATTATCACTTTGACGCTTTGCTTGTTGAGACTTTTAATATACGTATATACGAACGTACTTCAACTGTACTAAAATCACAAACTTTTTGGCGACAAAGCTATTTTTCAAGTATTATTATTACTTTTTCATCTTTATTTTATGATTTTATTTTTATAGTAAAGTAGATTCAACTTTTGACTAGAGTTTTAGAGAGAAATAGATATAGAGAGATCAAAGAGTATTTTTTAGTAACTATCAATATTTATTTGTTTACTTCAAATTTGTCAAAATTTTTTTTTTTGGTTTTTTCTTCCTGTTTTATATTTCAGTTAGAAATTTTGATCCTTTTTGATACAAAAAGTCTCAAGAAAAATTTCAAATGAAATCTCATAGCAAAGAAAAAAGTACTTCATTTTCCTTGTGACTCACGTTATCACGTGTCAAATTGTATAGCTAAAAGTTTACAGTTTGAGAAAATTTCTACTTTAAATTTACTTGAAACGATCTTTTCCGGATATGCTCTTTGCTTGGTGCAATTAAATTTAAAACAAGTTTTTTTTTCAAAGAATAATAAAGTAATAAAATTAAGTGAAAATGATAATTTTGTTTGCAGTTACATCCTGTTCAAGTCCATCAAGATTAATTACAGTAGTGAAGCGATAAAAAGAAATAACAGGATGATATTCAATCCTTAATCAAGCATTTAATTTCATGATATTTTCCACACATATCAATGTTAAATTATACACAATTATTTTTAATGACTATTATGTAGAAATAAAAAATCCATTGTTGTGTATCCAATAATTTGCATTTTTCTAGTTTCAAAGCGTATCTGTACTTGATTTAATCATAAATTATCATTAAATAGCATTCCAATGAGACAGGTATAATTTCATTTTGAATAAATCATTCATTATTTTAATGTAAATCTGTTTATTTTTCGACATACTTCAAATTTTGATTTGTAACTTTTTTTTCTTTAAAAAAAAATGATTTTATCAAGGAAAAAATTTTATATGTTGATATCGAACAATCAAATTTTTCCAAAATAATTAACATTGTCTAGAATAATTGATGAAATGGATAGAGCAACATGTAATTATTATTAGTCATAAATCATTTTTTTATAAATAGAAAAAAATGTCAAAAATTATAATAAAATATTTTACTAATTGATCAAATAAATTATTAACAATGAAAAACAATCGTAGCTAACTTGTTACATAAATTGAATAATTATCTGACCAATTATCGCTACAATAAAAATATTCTGATGCTAATTACTTCTTACAATCTCTTTTAATTAATTTACTATCCACCAATAGTAATGCAAAGAAACACACCGATCAATATAATCGCACCTACATACTTGAAATGATCGATTGCTTGAATACATAATTAGTTCATCCCTTGATTCACGCTCACAATCAAGCATGCGACCTTCGATCAAAGGCAGTGAAGAACAAGAAAAGCTTTTACATTCGAAGGAAGGTCGTACATCTTAATACTGAATTTATCAATAAACTTTTACACTTAAAAATTCTCAGTATCGATATATTCATATTATTCGTTGAAGATAGTAATCTCTAAGTAAATTAACATCCTATACTCATCAAGTTTACACAGTAAAAACAATATCCATCCGCGTCTTTATTATTTTAAGATAATTTAAGTCAATTGTGACAAGGTAATTATTTATTAAGGTAGTTATCAATTACGAACACTAAAGGCTTCTAAATGAAACTAACATTTTCAGCTACATACAATGCACATACAAAATTAGCAATATTTCTTAGTGTAATCTCTTGCATAAACGAAATTTGCTAATTTTTTTTATTATTCATCGTTTCTACTTAATTGTTGTAGAAACTTGTCTTTTTTAAGTTAAATAAATACATTATTTGTATACGTATAACATGGCTTATAATATATAACATGTATGCATCATTTACATTTAGGATGTTTTTGAAATATATTTGATTGTTAAGTTATTAATAATATGAGAAAAAAATTAGTTTTTGATAAAATAAATTAATTTTGTCTTCATTTGAACAGAAATAAATTTTTTTCTCCACTTAATATTCAATAACGTTTCAATAAATATTCAAATGTTTACATACTTTTGTCAATAACCATTCATTATATTTTATTGTTAAGGCAAAACTGTCGAACAATTTAAAATTTCAACTGGAATAATTCAAAAATCTTTACTTTCTTTTTCAGATTTGCCCTTTACTTATACATTTACGATGTTCGGTAGTAAATGCAATTTCGAAGAGTATTGCATTGCTATTGCTCAAGAAAGTCACGAGAAATCAGGCTGGAAAAAGGGACAAATTGAATCTATATTTTCCACATGGCATCATAAACGAAGAGGTACTCGTTTCACTGTTAAGAGCATTTTATCGTAATATTTTCTAAGCAAGAAAATATATAGTTGAGTAAGATTGAGAGCCAGACGAAAATAATACGTATAAACATAACAGAAACATAGAGATATATAATAGGAAGCGTGAAGCTAATTGCATCAGGCGCATCACTTTACGTATGTCTGAATACACGTAAGCTGAATTTTATTTATAGGCCGTATTCTGACACACCAGGGCGATTGGTTTTAGAAGCCCGTGATTACTCCATAGGCCTCGAGGGTTGACATGATGAGGTAAAAAAGCCACAATGAAAAGAGAAATACTGAAGTGCAGATTTTAGCCTTGACGGGACCCCCGAGTTCACCGCCGATAGTCTTCGATCGTCTCAACATCAGAACCATAATCACAATGCAGGCTTCGGAACAAAAGAGGGTCACTGAGAAGGCCAAGCTGTGGATAACAAGATTTTTTTACTGCCCACCTTCGCATTCTACTATTTTAGCCAGCTCTAATGACGTATTACACTTACGTAACTAACTAGAGAGAGAAATGTACATATATTATACAATATTTTTTCAACATTTATTTTCGCTTACTATTTTGCAATACGTCATATCTAAAGCTTTATCACAAGCCTTAGTCAAGGATGAAAGCTCGTATTAAGTTGAGGGCTAAGTGGTCCAATTATTTAATTCAATTCATATTAATAGAATCTCGATGATAAAAATAAATTGTGTTTTTGTTGATAGCATTTCATGAAATTTAAACGTAAGCTTATCAGTGATAAATCTTCTTTTCAATTTTAAATAAATGGAAATTGCAATTTAGAACATTTCAACATTAAAATATTAATACTTGCATTGAAATGCATTTTCTAAATTCTTGAAAATTTTAATGGATTTAAGTTTAATCAAATTATTTGATTATAAATGAAATAGATATTAAAGTTTCATATAATAACTGATTGCTTGATGAAACGATGTTTAATTTATAATTTATGATCGGATTATTAGATTATAGACATGTCAAAATTACGTTATAATTCTAAAACTGGTTTATTTAAGACGAATAGATCAATTAGTGAGTACCAGTATTGTGATCATTAAACTTTCTTCAACATACAGAGCTATTTAAAAACAATTGATTATTCATTTCTTGATAAAATAAGACTCTCTCTCTCTCTAATTAGTTAGTCATAAATTTCATCATCAAATAACTTCAATTAAAAATTATCATACAAAAATACATACTTGCCAGGCTCCACCCTAAACTCATTGCCATGGTAGGCATGATAAATGGCAGCGATGCTCCACGCGACGCCGATGCCGAGGAAGACATTGACTGCGTTGCTACCAGTAACGTTTCCGACACTAGCATCTGCATACTTGTCTTGGCAGGCAGCTACTTTGCTCGCGAACGTGTCTGAAATTTTACAACATGGAAATTACGAAAATCTCAGCTTCTTACTACTACGTCAAATGTTTGTGGATAAATGACCTCAACCCTAGAGACGATTGAGATTATTTGCTAAGAGTTTTTCTTAACTTTATGACATGAAGCTGCAAAACCTGGTTAGCATAAAAATCGTCTTCAGGTTCATTAGAAACAAAGATTCACAATAAATTGACAACTTTTATTTCCAAAGAATATACCGGATGCGTGATAAAACAAAGATAAAAAAGCTATAAAATAAATGGTCTATTTCATTATAAAGAAAAACAATGAGAGTGTTTAAAGAAAAAGGATTGCTTGAAAAACATTCCATTAAACAAGACCAAGAAAATATTGTCTTACTAAACTGCGTTACTACTACTTTTAGTGATCAATATGAGTCTCACCCAAGATCTATATTGAGTACTATCTTTAATTGAAACTGTGCAAATTTTTAGTCAACATTGACTTATGCAATTATTGCTAAAAAGTTTTTTATTAAATAAATAGATAATATTGATTTTTCATTAACTTATTATTACTGATTTCAACTTATAAATTATTTTATTGAAAAAAATGTCTAATTTAAAATTGACAAAGATTGAGAAGAATTTTTAAATGAAGTTACTCTAATATAATAAATTACTTTGTTTCAATACAATTACTTCGTATATTAAACCTCCAGTCTACAAAATTTATAGATAATTACGCTAAGAAACAATATATCTAACAGTTTACCATCAACGTTAAATATTATGCCTTTTACAGCTAATAAATGTTGTAAACTAATTACTTATGGCTTCATAACAAAGATGGTATCGACTTTTGTGCAATCTATATCACATGCTTCTTCGCTCAGTCATGATCGTTTCAAAGAAAATTAAATTTTTATGCAAGAAAATGCATGTATTTATTCTCTGTTATGAAACGATTATTTATATTTATTTCTTTAAAGTACGAATGACTTGTAAATCAGTTTAAAATCCGTTTCGTTCGAAGAGTGGACAGTTGTAAAGTTTAGGATGTTTTTCAGGTAATTGACATGCTAAGCGGAAATACAGACAAGTTAACAGTCGTGTGTGAAGACCGGCGAAATATCTGTCAAGCAAAGCGGAAAGCAGGAAAAAGAACAATAAACAAAAAAGTTGAGAATTCTTGGTGGCTTTTGGTGGCTTAGAAAGCTCGACAAGCAATTTCGAGCATGACATGCCTTTTTCTTCTAAGCCATGGAGTACATGAGGAAATCTCACTGTTGAAAGTCTAGTACATTTATCATTTTAATAAAAGGTAAAGATTTACATTACTTGGAAATGCATATATTATTTTTACTGTACTTTTTTCATAGCTAGTGCGAATAAATGCATTCAAATTTTTTAACTAAAAATTAGTGAATTTACGTTTCTCGATTTAACAATTGTTGCCTAACAAAATATATTACAAACTCAATTCATTTTAATATATGCATGTGATTTTTATCACTAATTAAAATGTTTTCAGGTAAAAAGACAATCATTTTTATTTAATTTTTATTCTGTTTTAGAAGATTATCAACTTTTTATGAGAAATGATTATGTTGTTTAGTCTTATGATTGATGCCAAAATGAATTACAGTGTAAAAATATATAAAAGTGATGTAAGGCTTGATGTGATTATTGGAAAAATGTCAAAAATCAAACGTCTTTTTTACCTAAAAGCAAGCGATTTTTAACGAACATTCAAAATAAATTGACGCTGATGAAGATTCAGTTGTTATAACAGCAATCAATATAATAAGGAGAGAATACACTTGAGAATTGACAGCACTCAATCGCTTAGTAGGCGTCAATGAGGTACCATCATGAACTTGGGATAATAAATCTTGAGATCATAATCAATCTCTAATCTAATAGATAATTAATAACTGTTGAAGACTAAATAAATGATAATAATGAGAAAAACGAAAAGGTAGAGATATTTGTCACTTTTTTTATGACACAACCTTCAAATAAACTATAATATAATTTCAAGCTTATTATGAGGAAAGGAAAATTTAATTTATTATTTTTTAATGCATTCATTAATGACAATTGTTTCTCTGTTAAAAAGGAAACATATTTATCTGTTTCAACTTTAATTCCTTCTCTCAGTGTAGATTGCAAAATGTAATTAACAAAAATGAACTTACCAGGTATACTTGTGCCGAGAGCAACAAAAACCACAGCTGTAACTGAATCCTTGATACCGAGGGCACATCCAAAATATGATGCTACATCTCCGATAACGGCTGTTACGACTCCAATTCCCAATATACTGACTACGAAGCAGAGATAACCACCAGCAATATCTGTAACAATCATCAACAGCTCGTCAACAAGTAAGTTAACTGTAATAAAATTATTTCTAGTAGTAGGTACAGTCGTGATGGAAAATGTCAAGCGCTAAAATTATATTCTGACTTTCAAAGGCCAATTAAGTAGACACAAAAGTTCCCTGGAGGTATTTCTGCTTTCATTCACTCATTTTTTCTCTTTTAATTGCTACTTCAGTAAACTTTTAGATCATTATCTTTTAACTCTTTTGAAGAATTTTCACTACGTTTTATCAACTTTTAACCAGTTTTGTAATTTTATTTAATATCTTATATAAATTTATTTATCTATCAACAGTTAGCTATTATGTCCAGTTTAGTTGAAGCTTTTATTTTTAATTACAGATGCTTCTGTGAAGAAAATAAAGACATTAAATTATTTTTCCTGTAGCTTAGTCAGATTAAAATGCCTTCAAGTAAAATGAATAAATAAACTGTGTTTAACC
Source organism: Chelonus formosanus (assembly GCA_028641665.1). Taxonomy (NCBI): domain Eukaryota; kingdom Metazoa; phylum Arthropoda; class Insecta; order Hymenoptera; family Braconidae; genus Chelonus; species Chelonus formosanus. The sequence goes on along the minus strand of CM054006.1, from coordinate 3,540,708 downwards.
AGGAAATTTTCAACGGTTTGTTCGGATAACAACTTTTCCATGGATGCGATGAAAAAGTTTATTCCAATCGCTTCGAGCTTTTTTTTTAATTCTCTTTTGATTTCAGATTTAAAATATTCATCATTCAGTGGTGAGCTATTAATTGACACGATATCTATCTATCTATACATGGATACATTGATAACATACATATAGATGAAAACATTATTCTAGTAATTTTTGATATTTGTTGGGCTAAAACTAAAATGAACTTCTGTTAACTCGAATATATAATTGTTTAATGCTGAATTGCTAGTTGGAAATGAATTAAAAAACTTCAGCAGTAGGAGGAACATTAGGTTGAAGATTATGCAAGAACAATCATCTCAGTCAGGCGAATAACAAAGCATTGCGTGAGCTTGCTCGTAGAAACTCGAGTTTGAGATTTCCACAGGCTTTCATTCATTTCGAAAAGCATGAAATGGAGTTTATGTACACCGCATAATAGTGCATAATAAGTAGAAGGCATACCAATTGAATTTTTTAAATGATTTCTAACGGTATTTATGTCTATTTCTATTCCAATTAATATTTATTAGAAACAATTGAAAGATATGAATTTTTTCTTTCATTATTTTTCTTCATTCATGATTGATTTTTAAAAAAAATTTGTACTCAAAATCGTTGATGAAATTACTATATCATTTTTATATTAGTTTTATCTCACTTTTATATTGCTTTTATCAATATTCTTATCATAAAATTCGCAATTTAGATTAATCAATTATAATTAAGTCCACTTTTATATTGCCCTTTTTTATTACAATTTTTTATGAGTGTTTTACGAGTAGTTTGTTTATATTAAAAAAATTAGAATAAAAAAAAATTATCCATTGGGTCACATAAAGTAAAGATTGGTTAATTATAAAAAGGTGTGGTGCTTCATAATCAAACTATTTTAATTAAAAATTGAAATTCATAATCTGTTTACCGTCCTTGAATTTAATTATTTTGAACAAAATTAAATTATTATAAAATTAATAAAATCTTAATTAATTCTTTATGAAAACGCGAAAGTTGAAAATAGCAATTCATGACCCGCATCGCATTTTCTTTGAAAAATAACATTTGCACTTACAAATAATGTTAAGGAGGCTATAGAAATTACAATGAGGCACATACTGAACCACAATTCTTCAATGAATATGCAGTTAAGTCTAATTGAATTAAATGTTGTAGTTTATTGTTAAAATTTCTCCTTCATATGCGAGAAAATCTAATAAAATATTGCAGCATTTTAATGACTTTTATCAAAATATATGCTCTTAAGCCAGATTAAAATGATTCAACACCATCGTTTCTAAGTTTGCTGATAATTTTATACTTATTATGATACTGAGTGAGATTAAATCCAACGCATGATGTGATAGTAAATGCAAGTCAACATGTTTATTGTTTAAAACATCCCAACGACTTCTAAATTGAATGTATCACATCTAAGATCTAAAGTGAATAAATCCTTGGGTCAGACTCTAGTGATACATAGAATAAAATTCAAATCAGAGTGGACAAGCATCTAGGAACATAAATCAAGATTTAGTCGTTCATGACCACGGTAATATCCGATTGTATTGTATTTTAGATGCATCTGGAGCTCGATCTTCAATACACATTTACTCTTCCCAAAAGGCTATTTATCATTTATTCCTGACATTAATAATAATCTAAATTGAAAGCTCCTTTTTTATATTTAAACTGTGAAAAGCTTATGTTGACATCACAACGTTTATATCTTCAAATAAAATTCATGACTTTTTTAAAAAATCAAAGTTATTTACAACTACTTAGCTTTATCATATTTACAGAGCAAAACTTCAATATTTTTTTCTGTAATTTTTAATCAAATAATTAAATAGAAATTAGTCAATTATAATTGAATTATCATTATTCATTTATTAATTCCAGTGACTATCTCAAAGTATTAAATTTTTATATGAACGATTTTCTAAAGTACTACGTAAACATTCATGATTTTTTGATTTTCTTCAGGTAAACTCATAAAATTTGTAATGTCCTGGTGTGATGAGAGCCTGGGAGTAAACTGTCCAGACGATTAGGTATGTTTAACAGGTCCACTTGGTCGTCCAGCTTTTGTTAGAGGAACATGACCTAGTTTGCTACCCCTCGAGGAATTATGGCACCACACGTGACACACATCCTGATGCATATAGAAGACAGTACCAGTTTCCACTGTCGTTCCGAGCATCTCTCTTGCTTTATTACATCGCTTTTGAATTTACGTTCGTGACTATTGCTCAGCCACAAAAAGTATTTAGAAGACAAAAGAAAGATTTATGTAAGAAAACCTATAAAATGTTATCATCATTTTATCTAATAGTTCTTGCAAGGGTTTGATAGTTAAGATATATAGTTATCTAACATGACTTGTCTTATTGAATTATCATTTTTTTAGATCGTTAGTCTGAATAGTTTTATCCTTCATGTAATACCTGTTAAGTCTACAGAAATATTTAGGTGAAGCAGTTGAGACAAAGTTTCTAAAAATTTATTTGACTGCGTATATTGTAGGATTTAGTGTAATGGAAACGTATCTACAAATTTGAGGTAAATTTTTAAGAGCTTATACTGATGTATTTATTGCATTTATTTCTTTCATGGTTTTCTAGCAGTTTTTTTCCATGACATTCAACGATTTTACGCGATTTACTACGATTGTCAGAATGAACTCAGTTGTTGGTCGTAACTCTATTGAAGTTGAAAGCTTGACCTAAAATATTGTTGGAGTATATTCTTCATCAATCCGTAAGTAAAATAAATAAAAGAAAGTATTCATTGTATTCAGATAATGCTGCCATGGCATTTATATTAAATAAGAATAGGAGGATTAGTTTTTAGTTAGGATTTTGTTTGGAATTTCTTTTTACTGACAATAATGAAAGATTAATTTATTAGCTAGAGCTCAAAACTAGACTTTGTTCAACAGATAATTCAATTTCATTGAAAAAATGTCTTTGTTTTCGTAATCATAAAAAATGATAATAAAATTTATTTATTAATCTTCTATTACTTTTTTTTGTTCTTTTCTTTAACTTAATCAAATTTTTTTAGAAAATTTCAATGAAATATTTCTGTGATAGGATAAAAATTCCTTATACATAAAAAATTATTTCAAAACAGGTATTTTACATTTATATATAAATCTTTGAATTAATTTTATTACTCCTTCGTGGTTTTTAATAGGAGTAGAAATTTTTACTTCATTCATTCATTATTATTATCATACAATATTAAAAATGAAATCTGATCGCCATGAATAAAATATTCTTTCTCATTTTACGAAGTGTGCTCATTAATTATAAAATGCAAGATTTTATTTCTCTTGCAAACAATGTATATCAAGCTACATCATGATGCTTGTCTTAATTCGTAATTAAATTTAGTGCACTCGGGTAATTTTGAAACTAGGGGTGAAGTAAACAATAACGTATCGCGTTCAGCATGTGAAGGATCTCCTGTAGATTTCTTTAAAAGTCAAGCTTGTTATACTAATTATACTTAACCAATTATTCTCGTCATTTCATAGCTATACCAACTAGGCTAGAATACCAAACTACCGTTCGTTGAATTTATCTTGAAAATGTGCATGAATTGTCGAAGCTGAATTTACTCTGACAGTAACGTGATGCACTGTTTTATGCAAGTGGGCTTGTTCTATAGGTCTTCAACCCATGGGAGTCAATGAAATATGTACGAGATATAATTATCTAGAGTTTAAATTACGAATGCATACATTTTGGCTGGACACATAATTCTTCTAGACAGATTTGTAGCTTTGGAATCTTTATTAATGTAAAATTCTTCAGGCTAAAATAAAATCGAAAGGTAAATTTGATATGTAAAATATTTGATAAGAAGATGATATAGAAAATTCTAGAATAAATTCCATTCCAGGTTTAAATCCACATGGGCAACTTTTTGTGTTTGTACGAGTCTCGTCGCGTTTATTCTACAGAAGAGTGGATTTTAGATGGCTGATTGAACGAACACTTTTTGTGATAACATATCGATCAGTTTATCTTACTAGGACCCATGATACGTATTTAGCTTTTTGTTGAAAACTCCCTTCAGCTTCTTCTTCTTCTATCAGATTCACTTTCAACAATAATTTATGATTACAAGATACTCGTAAAGTAAAAGTAAAACATTCAAGATTATGAAAAGTTTGCAAAACTACACTATCATCTTTCTCTAAGGCTTGGAATAGAGTTATTATCATAAAGAAAAAAAACCTTTGACTTTTCATAGTTGTCGATTTTTATCTGAATATATTCAAACCAGTTCTGTCACTAGAGTTACAAAACCTATAAAATTTTTTGCAAAACTCCCGTATACTAAAAATGCAGTGTGAATTTGCAAACGAAAAAAAAAATAGCTTTCGATCTTTCAAACTAGTGAGAATTTACTAGAATGTAAACGTAGTTTCTAACATAGTTTTTTATGTTAGCAAAACTTAAATTCAATATCGACAATGTTTACATGTTAAAAATTACGAAGATTATCAACGTGATATTATGATAGAAATTTTCAAATATTATTAAAATAAATAAATCAAGAGTTAAAAAAATATCAGTGTTGAAAATGGTAAAAAATTTCCATTTTTTTTTTAAAACCATAAGCTTGCAAAAAAATATTTTTATGTTCAATATATTTATTAAAACTTCTAAAAAACTGACATTTCAACTTTTGCAGGTACTTCATCTCTAATGTTCAGTAACGAAGAGCACTTAAAGTGTAACCTTAACAAGAGTGTGTTGGAGCAGAAAATATTTTCAACATTACCTTTGTTTTACCCCACGAAGTTGGCCTTTTGCTGTTTGCAAAGGTAACTGTAGTGATAAAAAATCTAGAGAACCTCAGGGATCTTTTTCCAAGGATGTGGAAACTATAAAGGATGACGTGCTTTATGTTGGCGTTCGAGTAGTAAACGTGTTCAAATGCACATATATATATATATATATATTTTTACAGCCTTCGAACTGGTTAAAACAAAAAAATGAAAAACGATAAATAAGAGATAAAGAAAAGGAGAAAATGAAAGAGGAGGACAAGAATGTGAGAATGTGTGTGGCATGTGTTCCAGAATTTCCAATGTATTATTCGTCCTCGGGTTTTACAGGTCGGGGGTGCATTATACGATCTCAGCTTTTGGTATAATATAATGTATTTCCAGCCCAGAACGTACAGCAACCCTTCTGTTTCCTCTGTTTCTATCTATTCAAGTCTCCATTTTACCTTTATAAGGTTGCTACATTTCTCACTCATACTTTCATATGCTTTCAAGGAAATAGAGAAGACAATACAAAACTCTCATCTACGTGTTTACTGGCAACTATATCTTCCGAAATCCCTAGATGAGCCTGTCATCCGCACATATTATATTCCATTCCTCCCAACTTTATTTCATTTAAAGCCTAGTTTGATTTTTAAAAGTTTTTACACCCACTGAATATGACCTTTCTGCTACTGGCAATAATTTTGAAACAATAAAATATTGAGTTCACAGGAATCATACTAAATTAGTTATTTTTATCATTTTTTACTTCAAGTTTTATGGAACAAAATTCTTTGGATTTTTAGTGAATCCTTTGATACTGTTATTGATTAAAAATTTTTAATAATATTGCATTCAATATCCGACATAATTTGAATATTAAAGCTTAAGAAAAATATGAGGTTTTCTACATTGGAATTCAGTCATAAATCCTAACAAAAAATTCCTTTTTTTCCTTTATCAAAAAATGAATCATCTTCTGCATTATTTGTGGGCTATCAATTTACCTGAACGAGTTCTTCATCTTCTATTTCATCCTCTTTTTTCTATATTTTAATATTTCCCTTAAAGTTAAATTCAAAAAATATGATAGCATATAGAATACTTGATGTATCAACTCTTATTGATATCTTTTCTCTGTCATATTGTAATAGATTGATAACTTAGAGATTCAGGAAGGCCAGTGGTAATGTATTTTGTCAGTAGGAAGTGTGCAGAAGGTATACGTAATTCAGTGGTAGGCTATAACACTGAGAAATGAGAGAGAGAGTCATCGAGCAGACAATAGACCCCACAAATCCCACGATGTTTCGGAGCTTCTGTACTCATCCTTCTATCTACGACATATAATATTTCCATCTCTAAGTACCGAATAGTAGAATTTTCATCTAGGTCATTAGCATCTTTCAGCTTGGTTGAATTTCTTACATAGAATGGTTATCTCCCAATGAACTTCATTCGTCATTTTGTCTCTATTAAATTGTGCTAATCAGACTGACGGAAATTAATTTTCTTCACGATTAATTAAACTCTGCTTATAATTTTCTGATTCATTAGAACTTGTCCTAGATACCTATCTCATTAGTTCTGATATCTTTTACATTGTTAATTTATTTTATGTTTCAACTTATAAATATAACTTTCCAGCTAATAGAAATTTAATCAGTCATTGATTTAAAAAATATTATCACCATTCTCAGATTATTCAGTCATGATTAAAAAATTTTATAAATAGGTTAAAACCTTGCAATAAAACATGCTTAATTTCAATCAGTATCAGCAATAAATTACAGCTCAAGTAATAAATTCTCCAGAAAATCAGAGTATATAAATGGGAATAACTTCTATCAAAGTTTTTAGAGAACATTTTATTACTCTCTAATCGAATTATAGTTAATCAGTAAATTTTGTTCAAAGAGTGATTGATACTAAAAAAAAATTTAAATTTAGGTCTGTCCAGAAATACTCTTCAATTTTTAACAACTGATAGAACGGTAAAAATCAAAGCTTTAATTTTTCTCTTCCACTGCACTTATTCACTACAATAAATTTAATACAATCTGGTTATACATCATAATGCTTTAAGTTTTGATGTTGAATATTTTGTTTGAATGATTATGACCTTCATGAATGGAATTTTTAACTAAAGCCAGAAAAGTTTTTTGTAAAGGTAAATTTTTTTTAGAATCTATTCAACAAAAAAAGGAGTGCCTAGGCTTTTTTTTAAAAAGCTAGTCGAGAAACTGATAGTTTGAAAGGAAAAAAGCTTGTGCTAATGCGTGTCTTGAAATGCATTAGCAAAAATATCCTACTGGCCTTTGTTCGATTTTTTTAGATGGTCTAGATAAAATACTAGGTCATTGCTAATTTTATTTTCTTGTGCTTCAATTATTTGTCAAAATTGCCAGTTAAATCACTTATTCGTCCAATAATTGGCATTAATCAATTAAATCAATTGAGTTTAATTGCTTCCATCTGTTATTGTTGACTAGAAGAAGTTCATTAACTTATCAAAGACTAAATACTTATTAAAAAGTTTTGTGAATTCATTTGGAAATTATTTGAAATTGTTAACATTTTGCATGAATTCTCTGTGAGTACTAGTTTGTCGAGAAATCTGTTCACGTCGTTTCCTCTACAAATTCCTAGAAGACGAATTAATCGGAAATAACCTCGGGCACACGGACGGTAAGTTCATAGAGATTGTTCAGGATGTCCGGACGCGTGTCAATCACTGTTATAAGAGTACACTTTTCAACGCACATATAGATTCCTCCGCATAAGTCGACGTGACTGGAAATAATACATTCTGCTCTACCATTATATGTGTAAAACTCAATCATATATGTACGTATGGGCTGTCTTGCACTTTTATTGAATAAACATTATAAAAATAGTCACGTGTGCTTCTGTAAAAAATAGATAGTAAACGAAAAATCGTTAAAATAATTTCCTCGATGCAATAAATACTTGATGCATTTCTATCAGTGATAGACAATGATTAATTGTATTTTTTCAATAGTATTTCCTTTGAATAAATTTTTATATTTATTTAAATCAACAGAAGCAATGAAATTGAATTTAATTTAACTTTTTGCAAATAAAATTAAAAAAAAAAAACAAAAAGTTTCGATTTAAAGTTTTTTTTTGTGTAAATTTTAGCTAATAATTATATTCGTTAATAGGATAAAAACTTTCTTAATATTTGCTTGATATGGAGATTAGAATTTTTTTGAGAATCACCATAATGGATAAATTCTTTTACTCCAAGTTAATTTTTTCACTAGCCGAAAGTAAAAATAATAAAGAAGTCTATCAGAAGTTTATAAATTCCATATTAAAAACTGAAAACTTTTAGGTAGTACTTACTGGTAGGCGGAACAAAGGCGAATAGAACCTTCCAAAAGATTGTAAGAGAGTGCATGAGATAGTCTCCAGCTGATGGAGACGAATTTCTAGCTCCGCCGTTAGCTTCATCATCTTCATCATCATCTCCTCCGCTCACCGTAAGTGCTTCCGTAAATTGCTCCTTCCACGAGCTTGTACCTGCAATATAGACCGTATGTAATCATGATCTCAATGTAAAAACACATTTGGAGCAATGTACGATTAATTAAGTTTACTGAATGTTGAAAATAGGGCTTGGAGCCATGGGATTAGCATATTTTACATTTTAATCATCTTAATCTGAAATAGTTTAATAAGTTTAATAAGTTATGAGTTACATACCAAGGATTATTGATGCGTTGGCTCGCTGGACAAGTTTATCAACTGTATTTTTAAACTCTTTGGATTCCTTGATCCTGATTTGGGCAGTACAAATCTCTCCTAGTCGTGGTCTACCCAACAAAGCCATTTTTTCTTCTTCTGAACGGTCCTCAGGAGCTTTGAGTTCTGCAGCTGCAGCCAGTCCTGCCTCAGCTGCAATGAAAAAACATTCTTTATAGATTCTCGTTTTTTATATTCAAAAATGAATGTAATTCCAATACAAAGTATCGGAGTGTTCACTACATTTTTTTAACTATACAATTTAGTGATCTCATATGATACATAAATAAGTCAACGATTTACAGTAATAGCTGGAAATAATTTATGAAAGTTGGATAAAGTTGAATAAAAATTATTCTATCTTATCTAGGGTAATTATTCCAATTAGCGACCCATGATTTCTGATTTATTTCAAAAATCGTCTTGATTATATAGCAGCTACTAATATTTATTTCATTCGTTGATCTTTCAAATGTCTTTATAACACCACTGATTTTTGTTAAATTATATCAGGGCTTTTAATAATAAATTTTTATTAAAAAATATCATATCTTGACGTTTAAGTAAAGCGTTATAATCAATAAAATATTTATTATTTATTTAAAACAACTATTAATGTAACTTTAATGCTTTCAAATAACTTTTTTTTAAATTACTACGATTAGAATGAAATATTTATATAATAAATGACCTGCTGATGTTCCTATTATTGACCCTTGGCCAATTTTATAATCAATAATTACAACATCCCGTTTATTTTTCAATAGCCTCTGTCAGGAATTAGGGCCACTAATTGATACATTTACCTTATTATCTATCTGATCATTTTAAATACATACAATACATCACCAAACATTTATCCAGTTGCTCTAAGCAACATAATTAGTTTGTTTATGTTCCCATTTAATTTAAATTTATTTCTATTAATTTTTCGTATCATTTGGGTTAATATGAGCTTGTTAAATATTCATTTACTCATCTACAACATTTTGGTCTCTGTAACAAATCATCACTTTTTTTAGTCTACATTGAAACAATTTAATAAGCTGACCTAAGACAATAAATATACATACATGAGTATTATAAAATTGTACCATCCCCCCTTTTAATTTGCTATCCCTGTCTTCCCCTAGATTCTATAGATTTTTCTGTGATTAATACGAGTAATATAAGCTTACTACCCCAAGCTATGATGAGAGTCTTACCGCATGTACGAGGTTTTAGTGATCAGCTATATTGAATTGTTTTTTTTTCTGATTTAATTCTCTTTTCATGTCTATGTATACCCTTGCTGTGTTAATGATAAATGTGTTCTAGCATTAGGATTTTTCCTTGCACTCTTTTCATTGAATTAATTCTACTAAATATTTCTACTGCCTCTACACTATTCAGATGACTATATTCCATCAAAGGCTGTCATTTCTTATAATACAATATCGTATACAATATAGTAATGTAATCTAGGAGTAAGCTGCATGTTGACCTACAGATTAATTCCTACATGTGTCTTTCATTATTTCATACTGAGAATACAAAGAAAAAAATTCAATAATTAAGATAAAAATACTTTTCAAGTGTAATTAAATTTTTTTCTCAATGTCATATCTACAAATAGGGTTTCTACTTTCAACAGCCTTTAAAGAGAAGCTTCTGTCAAGCACCTACTAAAGTTAATGGTTCTACAATTTGCTGCATCATTAAACATTACATTACTCTAAACTCATGCTTTCCACAATATATTTTCTATCTATCTGAAAGTCAGCTAAAATCTACGCAGATGAGTCAGCCTTCTTTCATTTAAACTTTTGATGCTTTGCTCTTCTTGACTTGATATCACTTTCCTGCATATCAATCTAAATGTTCGTAGTTCACCACAATTTTCAACCTGTAAGCCACGCGGTTGATTGCATTCGGTTGCATATATTGACGACAAAAGAATCAATAGTTGACATTTCAAAGTTAGCATTCTAGACATGCCATTTTTAATCGTTGAATTTCTTTATTTCCGTTTAGATTGAAGTTTTCTCACTGCTTCGGATTTATGCTATTTTTCATGTTCATCTCCAGCATTAATCTTGACAAAATTTCTCAGGAAAAATGGATCTTGTCTTTTTGATGAATTACATCAATCTTTTGAAACAATTTGATGACAATACACAACTTATTAAATATTTCCCGTGTCTGGCAAATAGCTGTCAGTAAATGTACCACATTGTCACTCTCTGATGCCAGTCATTCAATCATTTTTTTGTCACTTGGGATAATAAATGGATAAGAGGCCGTTCCTGTATCATGGAATAACAATAGGTCTGGAGAAAAAAAATATCTGTATTCCTCTTTGTGGTAACAATCTGTATTTTTCAATCCTTGATAGACCCATGAGTGTTTACTTGATGATAATCGATTGCTGTGTAACACAGATAGCAATTTCTGAACAATTTGTGCTTTATCCTTGAACAGATATCATGACCTTATATCATGTTATACATGTACATATTGGACATCTATTCAAATATATAATGCTTCAATTTCTCTAGTAGTAACATTGTTGATATTCATGTATAGTCATGAACAATTATTTATTGAAACATGTACCAATATGTAATTTATTTAATATCTAGTATAAAATGACAAATAATTTTTCATGATTGCTTTCACTATGAAAGAATTAGTCATTTAACTTTATAAAGGTGTGCTTGTCATTATTTAATGCTTTATAGCTAAACTTTATTGTTGTATGATAAACTGTTGGTGTTTTGATTAAAAACAGTACCATAATTTCACCATGTTAAAAACTAAAAAATACTTTTTACTTATAGGGCAATTTTTTCCACAGATAATATTTCATGTCAAAACAGATGACTCCAAGAGATGATAACATTTTCAGGGTTTTTATTTGCTTTACCACCGAACAGAAAAAAAGAAACTATTTTCCACTTTGTGTGTTTATTTCTGCGATGTGGTACTTTAAAAAAAAATATGAGGTCAAATACATAATCATGAGAAGAAGATAAATGTATTTAATATATTTCATGGTAAATCGCAAGAGTGTCGTTGAAGAGAACAAATGAAAGCAAAAAGAAATGGTGAGATGTATAAAAAAAAAAAAAAATTCAACGACGAACCTGTGAAATTTCACGATAGCGTAAATATTTCAAGAGGGTATTGAGCAAGCTAAGAAGATAGCACCCGTGGGTGAACAAATACATTGAAACTCATCTTATATATACCTACTTATTCACTCCCTTCCGACTACTTTAACGCTTTCTACAATAGTAAATGTACGGAGATTTCTCGTAAGCTCCCATACGTATTCATTTTTACAAATGTCACTAGAGTATCTCTACTCAAATGTACTCATTCTTTCTCCTCAATATTTACCTTCTCGATACTTTACTGGTGTTTGTTTTTCAAAAATTCATTCAATAAATATGCTAAATTTATTCCTACCAAAGGTCTCATCGTATTAATATTTTTTGGAGCTGCTTCTATTTTTCATCACTTCAGGAATAAGTGAAATATTGCTTTTGGTCAAACATTGATCACACTTAAATTGAATTTTTATGGTTTGGAGTCAAACATGTGTCTCCTCGATAAATCTTCTCACTTAAAAACTTTTCAGACATCCAGGAATCATTTTTAGAACCATGTAAATCTGTTTGTTAAAGTTCACTGACACCCTGTAAATGTATTTATACTCGACATGTTCACATTTAAGTGTTCCTCCGGTGATCAAATCTTCCAACCTCACTCAATGCATATGTTTCTTGCATTTTCAGACAAATAAAATTTTTCTTCATAGATTCTGAAGACGACGACTACTTGAATACTGAGCAGCTTTATTTTTCCAATATTTTGGATAAATCTTTTTTTTTTTTTTTGAAATGTATTAAAAAAAAATCAGAAGTGCTGAAAATCGAAGCTTTTTAATATTCTTGAATATTTTTTATTCAACTATTTCATAATCATGTTGTGATGTTTAATCACTATTAAATTAATAAATGAAATTTCACAAGTGGTAAACGAAAATTAATTGATCTCATAATTACTTCTTTCAAATATTTTCCAGTGTTGTTATTACAATAATTAAATGATTACATAAAACTCAATGCTTACTAGTGTTTTTTCTTTTAATTGAAAGCTTTTTTTTAATTATCATTAATCGAAGAGAATTCAGTTTTTATCAAAACTTTTAGATACACAATGTGTACTTTTTATTGAAAATTTTTCTTTTTGTTGTCTAAAGTTCCAAGTTGCATTGATTTTTTTATCCAAACTTCTGATACAGAGTTTTTTCAAAGAAAAAGGTATTCCAACTGGAAAACTTTTTGTGTTTCAGCATTAAAATTCACCAAAAACTAAAAATATAAAATAAATAGCTATGACATATTGTTGAAGAACTTTATTGTTTTTCATTCAAAATGAATGTTTTTTTTATTAAAAACACTATCTATATTTTAATTGTTAGTAACTATGAACTTTAATGTTTCAGGAAATGAATAAACAACATGAATATGAATATAAATGTAAGAATAATAGTTAAAATAGAGAATAACATCCATATATAAACGTGAGAGAATACTGAAAAATTCAATATACTATGCAATGCTCGATTATATTTCATTTTAATTAATTTAACTCGGTGAAAGATGTTAAGCATGTTTAAATAAAAAAAATAGTACATATTCAACGATCCATTGGATTCCATTATATTGGAAATGCAATTAGTTTGGTCGATTAAAAAGCACTGGTTGTAATTCATGAAAAATTTTGGGTAAAATATGTTACGTTGACATTTTCAGAACAATAATCAAGCGAGCAATCTTTTGTTAGATGAAGAAAAAAAGGTGCTTTCCAGTCTGCTGTAAGGTCGAACAAGAAATGGTAGCGAAGAAGGAGATGCTTTGTTCGTTTTCTCACGTTCAGAAAGAAGTTTCTTGCACTGGAAGAGATTCCCTCGGTGATTTTGTGTAATAATAGCAGAGAGCGCGTATTAGCCTTGAGATAGATTAGAAGGAGGGTTGCTTTTTATGCAAGCCATGGTAGATCATGAAATATATCTTTAGATAGAAAAAAAATTATTTTGTATAGCGCTCATTAGGGAGATTTTACTCACCAATATTAACATGAACTTTGACTAATCTTCCTTGGACTTTATTTCAGTATCCTTTCGTGCACTGTTGATGACCTTTGTTTCTAAATCTGTTGGTGATCAATACGTATGGTTTTGACATAGATGGTTATAAAATAATCAATAGTTATTGGTTGCATGTTTTTCTTTTTTTGATAAAATATTAAATTTTTTACATATTTATTTCCCAACTTTCTTCAAGTTTTATGATGATTTTACCTAACTCTTTATAGATAGATTATTATTTTTTTTTTTTTGAAAGTTTCTTGATACTTATCTATCATTATTTAAGGATTGATTACAAAAGTAAGTAATGTGAACTGGTTAGTTTTTTATTGATCAAAAAAGTTTTCTAATTAAAGAATAATTATTTTAATTCAACTATCTCGTAAATGGTTTGATTTATTCAAGCACAAAATTCAATCAGCTTTAGACCACTTCAAGATCTAATGATTGACATCTTGTTTAATTATTTCGCTAGATTTGTTTTTCAGGTATCGTTGGTGAAAGCTTGAATCATATATAACACCACTCTAGTTGATGATATCTCAGGGACGGTCGTGGGTGATTGTATCTCAGCTATTTGGTGGTTATTTGATGTTTCCACACCAAGAAAAAATTATTCCAGTGAGAAAGCAATTTTCCAGGACAATAAAAAAATCTTTATTCACAGAAAAAAATAAAAAATTTAATGTTTAAAATATGCCACTTTATAGCCACCATTAACATTATCAATAAATAAATGACTTACAGGAATAAATTTTTATTTCAGGAGATTAAGTCAGTTCAAGTGAAGACGAAGGACGACGTAACGTTTTTCTCTACTACTTGTGTTGTTATCTAAGTCACCTTGACTGATTTCTCAGAGGAAAAAGAAAATTAAAGGAATTGCGGTCCAGTTAGAGGTCCATTACTGGTTGGAATTAATTGAAAACTCTGGCTTCATAAATAAAATAACAACAAAGTCGCATAGTAATGTTGCTTTGGAGAACTTGGATCAGTAGTTGGCTGTTTTCTCATGAGTATTATGAAACTTGCATTTCGCTTGACAGTAGCAAAGCGGATTCCGGGAGAGATGTATTTGTAAAGTAAGCCACAGAGAAAAACTACAAAAAGAATAAAACTCAAAACTCAGCTATAAAGATAGAATAGCAAGCGATCTTGAATTACACTCCAGGGAGTTGACAGAAGAGAGTGAGAAACTCGATGCTTTCACAGAGTTCCCATACAGTATCTTTTATTTTTTCTTACTGTTTAGTCATGTTCAGAAATAACCAGAATTTTGCCACTGGTGTGGAAATATGCCCAAAAATATAATAAATCATCAAAAAGTTTGAAAATTTGGTTCTGAATGGAAGAAATATAAATTTTATTGCTGAACACCACTTTGTTGTTTATGGAAAAGTGAAACAAAAAGAGAATAATGATAATGTTTCTTACATTGCTCTTTACTAACACGAAAAATGTGAAAATGAACTAAAAAGTAAGCACCAGACTCGGGTAAAGTTTTGTGAAACATAGAGTGTTACAATGTTTTGTAATTACTCGACACAACAGTTGTTTGCATCACTCTTTCTACAAACGTTCGCGCAAAGGATTTTATTGATTTTATACAGATATTTACTCTCAGTAAGGACTGTTTAGATTTGTTCAAACAAAAATTTCCTAAGAGCAACACTAGTCTAAGCCAATAAATTATTTATCAATCGGAAAATTTCTGTAGATTTATTTAGCTTTGGTACATGAAATATTTTATTTCCTTATTGCAAAATATTTCTAGTTGAGTTGTAGTTGGCTTAGTATGTATTTTATAAATTAAGTGGAGAATATTTCTAGCAGAAAACACAGTCTAAATGATCTTCTTATTAAATTACAAATATTTTAATCAGAATAACTTGGAATAAAATATTCCATGATCAGAATCCATAAATTTTCATGTCTTTTTCGAGTAATTTTTCATCCTTAACCCACAGGAAGTTTTGGTCTAAGGATCCTGATTGGAATTAATGATCTTCTTGTTATTTTCTAAGTATCATTGAATAAAAAGCACTGACGGAAATAAGGGGTGATTGAATGATCAAAGTAGATGGTGTATTGTTTGACTAATGTATGGAATTGTTTCAATAAATAATGCTTAGTAATGATGATTTAATATTTATTAGTAAATCTTTTCTTATGTTTATTAATTATCTCACTTTTTTTCAATGCTATTATTCACAACTGACTACTTGCATTAAGAATATTTTATTTAATTCTTAACGGCTTTATTCATGATGCATCTTTCATTAATTCTAAAAATTTTCAGAGCTTTACCAAGCATCGTTACATTTTCATAACTGCAGACAATGTATCGTTGATAAATTTGATATTTATTCAATCTAAATTTCCAGTCATGCTTTTTTATGTTTTATGGGTTCTTTTTTGTATTTTTCCTTTTAACGATTGCCGTGTTAAAAGAAAATTGTAGTTTTTTAATTCAATTTCATTCAGATTATGTGTAAAGAGAATAAAAAAATCAATAGAATATAAAATATACAAAAGCATCAAAGAATTTTGCTGAATGAAATTGGCTATCGTATACTTAAGGTTTTTATTTGAGTGAGTGATTTCCTAGTTCTTTTGATCATTAATTAAAACTCGCCTGACTCTATTGTACTTGTGTACTTCACTACTTTACTTTCATTCTTAAACTCTCGTGAATTATGTGTTCAATTTTAGATCGTCCATTCACTCGTTTTACTTTCTACTTTTCTCTGTTGTTTTTAAACCATTAACACAACATTCGATTCACGAATATTGGCCCACTCTAGACTCAATGAAATCCATCAATTACTTTGGTTTATTGAGGTTTTTTTAAACTGTCAATAAATGCTTTATTATTATTAGAAACAACTGAAAGAGTTAAATGGTCGTAAATTGCAGTTTGATATCTTCGAGATTAATGAAACAATTTAAATTAAAATGAATTTTTTTTTCAAATTAAAGGCAATAAATTCATGGCTTAATTGATTGTTTATGGTGATTTTTAGAAGAACACTGTGAGAATGAAATTTTCGAATAGGGTTTTTTTCAGAGAAAGATCAAAAGGTAGTTCTACTTTAAGAGGAAATGTAAAAGAAGTTGTGGACTGCAAATTTTATTCAGATTTTCAGATAAAAAGGAAAATTATTCTTTTTTTGTAAAAAGTATGTTTTTGCGGAATACTATTTCACTTTGAAGACTATAAAATATGTTGTTTGTAGAAATTTATAATTTAAAATTAGTCTCTTAGTTTAGATTGAAAGTAGCCAAAATAACTTGGAAGATTCAAACTCCCTTCTAGTATTCTACCGATTAAATATGACTTTGTTTTCAAAAAGGATAAAATCCGACACAAACTATTATCGTCATTTAGAACCACCCGCTTAAAGATACGCGAGATTATGCGGTAAAATGTTGTTGCATATGCAAAGACTCGAAGTCACATACATGCATAAATATATACCTCATATATATGTATATGTTTAAAAAGGTTGGAAGTGAGAGGTACAAAAAGAAAAAAGTAAAAGACCAAAATGAGAACGGACGAACGAAGCTCCGGTAGCGTTGTAGTGTCAGGTTGCACATGTTACGCCTCTATGAAACCTCGTAATATGCAAATTTACCACAGGAGAACTGAGCACAAATGGACAAGACCTCAGTTACCTCAATACATATTATAGACCTATACGAAATGCATAAACCAGATAATGACATTTCTTTTCTTTCAATTCATATTTTACTGGTTTTTTTTTTTTTATATATATGTATTCTTTGTCAAGTTTAATGAAAAGTGTAGAATCGATTGATATAAAAATTGTGCGCGTGAGGTAATTTATTGAACATGTATAGTAAATTACGTATGGTATGATGATGATTTAAGATAAGATCCAATGCAGGTGCAGAATACACGCGATAGTTAGTGATTAAACCGACACTGTGGACATTATTTTAAATCAGCATTAACTATATTTTGCCAATTGATCATTTTCAAAGGCACTTGACTAATAATGCAATTAAATAGCAAGTGAATCTATTAACTGCCATGGATAAGTTATATGATGCGTGCGATGGCAAGTGGCGGTTAATAAAAGCAGCAGCATAAAATTAACTGCGTAATTATTGTTATCCTTTGAGGTGTTTTTGTTTAAACTTACGGCCAGTCGCCAAAAAAATCCAACATTATGTAGGCGTGTTAGTAAGAATTATTGGAGACACTGTGAGATTAGTGTTGTCGTTTTCTTTTTTTTTAATTTTGTTGTTATTATTATTTTTTGATTTTTTTTAAATGGTATATTTGTTCTGATGTTACTGGTTTGCTATATAATCATGTTAATCTTTGCTCCACAGAGAATCGAATACCAATTTTTGTGTTTTTTTTTTTTTTAAAGAAACTAATAGAAATACAGATTTTTGATTTGATGGAAAAATTTTCAATTGTCAATTTTATGTAAGAATAATTGAGTATTTTCAGAGATGAGTTACATGATGCACTACAAAATTGCATTGTTTATTGTTTGAATGAGTTTTTTAATTGATTTTGAGAAACAGATTGTGATGATTGAAAAACTAAAAATATTATTTTAGAAGAATTGATAAAGGATCGTTATCAATTTGACTTTGAAGTTTGCTGAAAGCTCAAATAAATATGTCAAAAAATTTATCACTAAAATTCATAACTGCTCTAGGAAGAACTATCGATGTGTAAAAAAAAAGAATAGAAATATTTATCACAATAGAGCTTATATTCTAGAAAAAAGGAAATTTTAAAAATTATCGTTCAAATAAATAACTTTTAATTAAATAAAAATTGGAATAATGCTCTCCAACATAATGAATATTATTTTGAAATATCTTAAATAAAAAATTAACTTCTTATTTTATGATTATCAAAAAAAATTAATAAAAATAAATTATAGGTCACAAAATACTAGATTATTTAAATTTTTTTAATAATTTATGATTATATTAACAAAAATAACTTTATTTTAGATGACGTTGATTGAAGACATTTATTCAAATACTTTTTCACTCGAGACTTTGTTTCTCGTTGAAGTTATTTTTATTTGAGTTTGATAAAAGTACTAGGGAAAATATTCGACCATGAGTGTACTTTGAACTTCTGTATCTTAGATAAATCTGTTAAGACACTGAGGGGAGATTCAGCTATTCATGTTTTTTATTTAAAAACTTAAATTGCATCGTTGTAGTCTAAAGCTTAAAAGAGAGTTCTCTTCAGTGGTGAAGATAGAAAAGAGTTTTTAAAAAATTTATCACTACTCAACTGTGTACTTTATTGAAATAATAACTTATTTACTATTTAGCATTTAAATTAGAGATAAAAAATTGTTATTATTCGATTCTCTGGTTTTTAATTTGATTATTTGTCAACTTTTAATATTTAATTATTTATTAATTCATCAATATAAATATTTTAAAAAGAAATCAACTTTTAATTGTATCAAATAGTTTATAGGATAAAAAATGTTAGGTCGAACTCACCTCCCTGTAGTTGAGGTTCACCGAGTTCCACATAAAACAGAGCATCCTTTTCATAAGAATCCTCTTCAATAATTGTTAGCATTATTGCTTTCCTGAAACAAAAGTTATTTTCATTAAAATAAAGCAAAACCATAAATTTCTAACATAACATAATTGCTAATTGTTGGAAAACATTCCCTAATTTTAATATATGTTTTGTTTAGTTTAAATTAAACTATATTTATTAATCCATATTATCACCACTAATGCATAATTATCTCAATCTCATTTTCCACAACTAGAATACTCTATTTATCACCTTATACATTAGTGAACAATGAATTCTAGCATAAATCGATAATTAAATAGAAGCCTATACTCTCATCTAGATTATAGTCACATTAAACAGGAAATACTAGAACACCAGCTACCAAGTTTTGTTCATTTCAAGCCATATAATTACCACTGATTCGTGCTAATCCTCTTTCTAGAATTTACAATGCGCTAACCAAATTCTTTAAATAATATTTTCTGAGTTATAAGCTTTCTAAGCATTTCAATGGAATTGATCTTTATTTCTCCAGAAAATTGAGAATTTATTCACGGATTTCCAATTTGATAATACTTTTATAAACTGACTTCTCTTATATAAACTTGGATAGTAAAATGAAAAAAAAAAAATATTTAATTTAATAAATAATTTAATTGAGAATAAAATGCAAGTTATTTGATGAAATTTTAATCCAAATAAATTTGTCAATTCATTAATTGTCACATGTAATCTAAGCTTTATGTTTTGACTCAAATTCACTGTTGATAAAAGAGTATATTGATTTTTAAGTAATGATTAAACTCATTGACAAGGAATTAAATTAAAATGCTGTAATCTAGCTTTTCTCTCATTTCCTCTGATTAATATTTATTAAATGTCAATAAATTGACATGAATGATATTTAATGAACCCAATCAAGGTGTTTATTGAAAAGTATATAAAAATTACATATTTCATCTCAAGTTTTCTTGAAGCAACTATGAAAAAGTAATATTTAAATGAATACTTCCGTGGCAATTTTTCATTTATTTTTACATGAAAACAAAGAATAAAAGTGATTGGAATTCTACAGCATAAAATAAAGAAGAAATACTCGATAAAGTCGTTGTGGTTTTATAAACGTAGGGAAGTATATGAAGGTAGACCTGTAGAGATTTCCACACATTGAGAGATCTAGAAACTACTACATACGCATAGAGAACACTCAAATGATCTCCACACCAAGCCCTTGGTTGTCTTTGAGAGCTCGTGAGCATATGTCACTTAGGAGATCTACACAAGGCAAATTGAATTTATTATGGAAGATAGAAAAGCTCTCTCAGGTTTCTTGATAGGTGGAATAAGCCTCCAGAGAACACCTGTATCATCCAAGAAATATAAAAAATAATTTCCAATACTTTTGAATGATTTCTAAATAAAATACAAGACTGAAAATGATTTATGAATTGGCTTCAATGCTAAATGAAGTTTTATCAAAAGATTTCTCTAAAACTATGGATTTAAAATTAATCTGAAGTGAAAAAATAGCTCCTTTTGCTTTACTTGTTATCAAAGCTAATAAAATCCTGCAGCTCAGTGTTGTACAGTGAAATGAGCATACTTAACTATTAAGCGAAGTGCAGATGAGAGAGGAACATACCGAGGTGTAGCTTAATACTTGGAAAATGCTAACATAAAGTCACGATTAGAATGGGTGTATATAAAATCCACTCGTTTTAGCTGAGTACCATGCACTTGCATATGCAAATTGAGCATCAGTACATTTTATTATTACCTGGTCTTATTCTGTGATAGTAGACCAAGGAAAAAACTATTTGCCAGCACTTGACAAGTGTACATATTTATACTGAACAATTTTAACAAGACACTTATCCAAGTGATCTATTATGTATTCTATTCTATCTACATACATATCTTATACATGAACTTTTAGTTATTAATAATTACTGAAAACTACTTGAGTATGTAAAACTACTGTTATTTCATTCTAATAAAATAGATTGTAGGATATAGATGTAGAACTTAGTGGTTATGTGAATGTTCATTTTTACTTTACATGTTTGAAATGATGACCTTTGGAGACAGTATAAAAAGACACATAAATTGTCACCCATGGTTGGGTGCTAAAATTTTATTCGCTGAGATATTTAACAAAATTTCCTGGCCAACGATGTGGAAATATAAAAAATATCTTGGGTAGTGGTTCAGTTAAAGAGGTTTCTCTGGTGGTAATAAAGAGTCTGGGTTATAAATTAGTATTAGATGTATATATCTTCTTTATTTCTTATAAAAGCTTTACTTGAAGCTTATTTTAAGCTTTGAATTCTATCTTCATGGTATTTCTATCAATTAAACTCCTCAATTATCCATCATTTCCAGGATCAAAGAAGTTCAAATAGCTCTCTGATGATTCTTATAATTATTTAGTTTTCATTACACTCCAACTGTGAATTGAATTTTAGTCCTATTTATTCTGAACTCTTTGATTGGAGCTAGTAATTTAATTACCTAGATAATTCATTCTCTTTGGAGGTAATAATTTTTTGGCAGGAAAAAATTAGATTACTGTAAATAGATTAATGAAAGATAACATTAATTTCAAAAATTTATGAATGAAGAAACTCATCTGCTGAGTGAGGAAAAAAAAATATCATAAAGAATAAAAATTGATCCTCAATATTTCTTTGCTAACAACCTATTGAAGTACTTTTATCATTTTCTGATACATTGTAGTTTATGCTGTCATATATTACATAAATGAAAATTTCGAATGGTTATAGAAGCAGTCTGTGAAAATAAAAGTCAGGAGGTTTACCGCTTCAGTGGATGATTTTAAGGACCAATGAAAGGAAAGCTGGAAGATTTGATGGAATTTAAAACTAAATTTTTCGTTCAAGAATGTCATACTTCAAACATGAAAATAATAAGTATAAAATTTATTGATATTTAAGGGATAAAAAATATCTCCATTATCATTTACTTATAAAAGCTATTGATTCTTATCCTAGTAGCAATTCATGAATGCACCAAACTGCAGGTGAGTAAGTCTGGTTGCTTAATAGTCTAATCTAGCAAAGATACGTTAATCAGAATCCTGCTAAGCAGTTAGAAGATGTGCCTGTAATGACAAAGTTTACTTAAGACCTGATTTTAGATAATAGTAACTTTTATTTTATTTTTGCTAAACGTCTATAGATTTTCGGATGTCATTTATTGATCATCAAGGTTAAAATAGCTCCCAGGATATACATATTTTTTTTGGTAAAAGCGTCTAGTTGGGGGGCGGCAAACTGTCGCTGGTCAACGGTCCTGTCATAAAGCTGATTTATTCCTGACCAGTTTTCTGGTCCGAGCTTGAACAGAAATTGGGAAAGCTTGACTCTAGCCAGGCCAACGCCTAGATATTCTTGCTACTAGAAGATTGTCATTTAAAAATGCATTTTAACAAAAAAAAGTCTGTTTATAAAATGTGATAAATTTATTTATAATGTTTTTAGCCTATTCTTTGTGAGTGGCATTAGCATGGAACTAATATGCAGCAGAGGAATCATCTTAATTTATCCCACAGGCTATTTTAAAGTCTGAGAGTAATTTATGCGTTATTACAATGCACAGCAGTGTATAATTTAATCCAATACTTAATTAATTATAATGTCAAAACAAAAGCATGCAAACATAGCATTATCGTATTATCAAAAGCATAAAAAATAAAACAATTATATCTCCACCACATATAGAGTAATTATAGTTCAATATGGTTATGCTTTATTTCTTATTGATTTTTGTAAATTTAAAATTGAGTTTACTGAGCAGTTATTGCAAATAAATTAAAACATTACGGTCAAACTGTACAGTGAGTCATTTTCTCTTATCGCTTTTATTGCATTCGATATTTTAGCAGTTGCTCGTACTACAATATTTAAGTGGATCTAGATAGCATTCAAGTTTGAATCACTCGCAAGTTCTTCACGCTCGCATGTTACCACAAAAATACAAGAATTGAAACTCTAACTGTAGCACTCAGTTATATGTTGGAATGTTTCTCATTTGTAAAGGCAATTGAGCTCGTTACTTTTCTTCACTGTACGTGAACAGCTCACATGCTTTTTCAAAGTAATTTGTTAAAACGAAAAAATGGTTTTTCTGCCGCAAATAAGAAGTAAACTTTTCAGCTGTTGCAATGAAAATTTCTTCTGACAATTTTAAAGTTAAAAAAATCAGAGGTTCAGGATGATTATTATTACTAGAATAAAAAGAATATGTGTCGTTAAGTTTAAATGACGTCTATAAGATCAGAGCAAAAATGTGGCTTTGTTACGATTTAAAAAGTGAATTATTACTGACCGTTTATTAACAAGTGTTTTTTAGAGAAATTCAGAGAATGATGTTTTTTTTCTAATATCGTAAAAATCTCACAGAATTATTATGACAGTGAAAAAAGAATCAAGATAATATTTTGATGTCTTATTTAAACTCTTTTAAAATGTCATGTTATTTCTACTAAGCACAATTTCCTGTAAATAAGAGATCCAAATGCAAATTTACCATTCTAAAAAAAAAACAAACTTGATTTTTATTTTAACATACCAGAGAATAACTGTTTCACAATCTTTTCTAAATAAACACATCCAAGCTACAAGTTAGTTGAATCTTCATCAATGATCTAAAAATACTTTTGAATATTTTCCAAATTATTAAGCCACTTTGTGAAATAAATAACACTGTGAATTTTCTACTATTCAACTGGCTGAAACTTTAAATCGATAAATATTGAAATCTCATGAAAATAAAAAAGAAAGTGCAGAATAAAACAAATACTCAGGAGATGAAATTACCAGACGAATTCAACTAATGGACACTTTAGCGCAATATTAAAGCTATTACAAGAATGATATTGAGAAACTGCTAAAAAATTCAATGCATTCTAATAAAGTAGAGACCAGTTGAATTGAAATACGGTATTGAGAAGTGAGTTACTTGAACCAATTCATGCTGAGTCAAGAGTAGAACGAACGTAAAAGCGAGCATGGGATAGCAGATAGTGTACGTGGAAAAAAAGGAAAAGGTGAAAGGGCAGTAGCGAAACGGAAAGGCAATATAACATATTGTCGATATTGGTTTGACGTGAGCGAGTATCTTCTTTGAGAAAGACAAGTTCTACATGAGAAAAAGATTGAGAAGAGTGTAAAGTGAGGTGAATCGTGAAAAAATCAATATTATTATGGCAGTATCTTGAATAGTCATAAAATAAAATTCACCCTCATATCAATAATAATAATAATCATCATCATCATAATAATAGTAGCAAAATAATTGTGATTATAATAACAATAGCTGCTATAAAAAGACTGTATTTGGATAATGTGTTTGTTTGATATTTGTTTTTATTTTTATTGTTATTCATAAAAGTAATTTTATCAAAACGTATACTTCTATGATTGATATTCTTTTTTGATTCGTGGGGAGTAATGATGATAAGAGTGTTTAATTGTGTGCTAGAGAAAATAGGAAGTGATTAATAAGGTGGAAATAATGAAAATAAATAAAATGAAAAGCAGTTGCTGATTGAGAGAATGTGCATTTGATCATTATTTTATCTATTGTTTTCTTTTTCTTTCCCACACTTTTGTCTACTACTTTCATTTTTACCCCGTTGCGTGTAAAAGTGTCACGAAAAGATTTAATCATGTCGATGTTCGTGTACTTTACGTCTCGCGAGTAAATCTGATTAAAACAATTATTATTCTCCACAAAAAATTGTGTGCAAAAGAACTCAGTTAATCCAAAGACCTTTGAGTTAGATAAAAAGAAAGAAAATGTGGTCGTTATCGATTTCTTCTTTAATTCTTAGTTTCAAATAATTTCATTATATAAAGATTACAACATAAATCTACTTTAAAAGTTTTATACTAAAGTATGCGCTTGATACCTTGGAGCTTTTTTTTATATTGTGGTGTGTTTAAAAATATTATTGCGAGCTTTTTCGATGCTATCTGATGTTTAAATCAAATAAAAATTGAGAGAGAATGTAGGTGGATGGTTTATGACAAGAGGTGTAGAGTTATAGCTTAAAATTCCCCAATGTGGTAATTTTCCCTGACATCTACCACCAGGTATTGGCTATAGACTACGTTCTCTAGTCAACTACAATTTATTGACTAACTTCGACATCTTTAGTCTTCTTCTCCATTTTCTCTTATGTCCTAAATTTATTCTGGAAAATTCCTTAGTTTATGAAACATCAAAAACTTTTCTGTTGAACAGCAATGTAATTATATGGGCTTTCTGTATTAAAAAGTTTTTTTTTCATACTTCGATCATGGGCAAGATGAGCTTTTGAAGAAGAGAAATGTTTTAGTCAAACGTGAGTTCAATTTTTAAAAATGATCTGATAATGGTGAGGATTATAATAAATTTTTTTTTTTATCAAATTGTCAAAAAATATTTGATTCAGTTTTGATTTGTCCCTGAGGAATATCTTCATCAGTATGAAAAACACGAAAGTGAGAGCCGATAAAAGTTTGGCAAAATTAAAACAAAAATGTTTCCTGAAGTTTACAAAACAGAGAAAGTTCGATCATAAATACACCCATGGGAGAAGCGACTTCTTAAATATTTTAATAAAATAATTTGTTAGATTACTAATAACTTTTCGTTTTATTTATTATATTTAAATTTATTATAACTTTGGAGACATATAAAAGTAAAATCAAATGAACAATTTTTAATTAACATTTCAGTAATCATCAAACATTCATAAAAATAGAAATAAAACTTCCGAGAGCTTGAATAAAATTTTCAACTAAATTAAACTGAATTTTAAAAGTGAAATTTTTTTTATTGAGTTTGAAAACTATGGAATCTGTTTCATTTCACATTCTCTTGAAGGCAATATTTTTCACACTTATGAAAAAGTTTCAAAAGGTAAGATAAAGAAAAATTATAACTTTACCACATCTAAAATTATTTTATTAACTTGAATATCCAAGTACGTTATTCTAGAATATTACATAATGTCAAGTTAATAAAAAAAAATTTCAAGAGTTAAAAAAATTGCTAATCATGTATAACTAATTCATTTCTTTATCCTCAGAGCAAAAAAATCCTTCAAACTTTCGCCAGTTGAAAATGAAAGTTAAGTTAGGACGTGACACAAAGTAGCGATTCAATTTTCAATTGTGTGGCATCTTGGATTACATTCTGAGAGTCGGAACTCGACAAACACAGTCTTGTTGAACTGTCGACAAAACTAGTTATCAAACGATCCTCTACAAGTCAGGAGGTGTAGAATTCGAAGATGGAAGTTCAATTGAAATGAGATTTCATCGGTCTATAGAGAGTTTATGGCTGTGCTTTCTCTATTCTTCTCATCATATACCTCTCTACGTTACCTTTCATGATTGCTAAAGAGATGCAGTATGCATCCTAACTGGAAACTTTGGCCTAAATGCCATCCGGAAGCTCCTATCATGAATACTGTGGCAGTAGCAGTTACAGCCCAGATCTAAAGTTGGAGCCACCAAGACTCGGCATCTTTCCAATAAAATTTTTCTTTATGAAAGAATACAGGAGATATAAAAGTCTGATCAGAACAAGAATGACAGTGTTCTCTAGTTTTCAATTTAATTATGTGGTTGAATATATTTATTTTATGATTTTATCATTTTTATTCCTGTACTTCAAAACCAAGATGATACTCAAATAATTAATGCTCATAACACAGTGAACTTTTTTTTCAATATTTTTATTTAAAGGAATTGATAAAATAAAATTAATAACCTGTCTAAATAATTTAATAAAAAAAAATTGATTTATGAAATAAATATTCACTAAAAAAATTCCATTAAAGAAAAACAATACATAATCATTGAATCAAGCACAATTGATGGACTATAAAAATATTTTTTCTATCAGAATACCTTTGTTCATCTTGCCTATTGTTATGCACATAAATACAAAGGTACATTTTTGACCGGATAAATTTATGCTTTAACACAATCTGATTTATGGTAGTAGATCAGAATAAAATCAATGGATATTTTAGTTTGAAATTTAATTGAATTGTAAAACATCAAATATGTTTTTTTATAAAATTTTTCTACAATGCATTGGCAAACGAAGATTTCTAATTTTGTCACTGAAAGACGACTAAATTCGCCTTTCAAATGAATCTCGAGAGACTTTAGTGGTCTTATGACCAAAGGTAGCCTCTAGAATAATCTCTTGAGGAAGGAAATCATGATGGAAATAGCAATGAAGAAATACAAGATGAAAGACGAAGATGTGAATTTGGAGTAGACTTCTTCTTTATTCTATTGGAATGAAAGTCCAACTTTCTGGGAAAGATCTCATCGCTTTCATAAATTAAACTAGAAGTAATTGAACTCAACTCAAAAGTCAAGAATAAAATTTGTAACAAGATGTAATTAAACCCAAAACTTATAACGTAAGTTTTACCCAACTTAGAAAAATGATAGGACATAAAAAAAAGTAAGGCTTCACAAAGTAATAAACTTTTTTATCTCCAGTATTCCTTTTAACATGACTTTGATACCCAGTAGTTTGGGTCTTGAAATGATATCTAATGATAAGATTGTCTACAAAGAGCATAAAAATAAGAATACAAAGCCAGTGGAAACTTTAAATAGAGAATCATGAGAAGGTTGATGGTGCTTATCAACCAATTGGATCTTATTTCAGCTGCTATTTAGCTATAGGACTTGACTAGAATTTCGACAATGCTCATTTCGTTGGCTATAGGTACCTTGACACTATGTGCCCGCGGCTACGCGCTTCATCGATTCACATCCTCCCTATATGCACATATTCTCCGACCATTAAACTTTCATCTCTCTCTGATTTAAGCGATTACATTCGCAATCAGATATATCCCCTGGTGCCAAATTCAGTAGAGATTAAATATCACTCTGGGATGTCGCACGTTTCAACGGACTCGTTTGAATTTTTTCCATACGCTTAATCACTTTCCAAGTGATAGGTTTGTATTCACACTTTCAAAATAAAGTATTGGAAGATCCAAGTTTTTCTATTCTTAAAAGTTTTGTTGAATTTTTTTAATCGCCGGATATAATTGAATAATCATTTTTTTTATTTGAAGAGACTATTTGTTTCATCGAGAAAAATGTAATTGATTGCTCTGGTATTTTAAAACTAAATCTTGTTTATTTGGCGAGAATTAAAGTTTGGTTTAAATAGAAAAAACATTTTTTATTTTCAAGTAAATTATTATCTCAATATTTTAACAAGTACTAAATTTATTGAAATACTTAATTGCATTGCAAATGAATAATTTAATGATATAATAGTATCCATAATTTATGAACTGATTTTTCATTTATAAAGTAAAAGAGAAGTGAATTATTTTCAACAGGATATTTCAATTAGACATCAATTACAAAATGTTTATAATTACCGAATAAATATTAAAGCACATTTTCAGCTGCAATAGAAACTGAACGATCATTCAATTAAATACAGAAAATAAAAACAATTCAATAATGTTTTTTTCCTTGATTAAAAATTTAAAAAATACTCAAATAAATAAAGGAAGAAAAATGATGGATAATTTAAACTAAATTACATATGACTAGGATTCAGTGCTGTTAACTTTTATTTTTTAATTAACGCGAGTTATCCATTTGAACTTTACTGGTCAACAAAGTCTTTTCTTACCAAGCTAAAAATAATTTAACATCACTATTACTGCCTTTTAATTCAATTTTTATTCTAAAATAAAAATTGTCAAATCCTCCAATGATAAATAACAATTAATTTTTTTAGTATTCAATTTTAATATTTTCAAATATTAATAAACAAAGATAGCTTTTCATACCAACATGTAGGAAGGTCAGGTCCAGTCAATTTTGACTCTCTAAACATTACATGGTATTAATAGAGTTTAGTTTCACCTCATTTAGGAACAAAAACTTGTTGACCAGTATAAATATTCCAATAGTCAACATATTGACTAATTATTCATATTATTCAGCAACTTCACACATTTTAGGTGGTGCAATCAACTGAATAGACTAATTTCAACATGGTATTTGTAATAGAAATATTTTGAGAAAAAATAAATAATTTCGAAATGATGTCATTATTTACAGAGAATAGTAACATTGAGAAAGAGAGGTAAATTGTTGAAAAGTTGACGAAGAGTAGCAATAGAAAGGCGTTTAATGCCCTAAAAGTCAGGCCGCTGTTAGAACAGACGAAGAATGATAAAGAGTAGTAGAGAGGGAGACTAACGCAGCTGCACCCTTGGGGCTTCCTACCCTTCTTTTACCTCCCCATTGGCCCACTTACAGCTCGTGTGTTTTTCTAAGTACTATTTTTTCTTTATTTTCTCAATCTCAATGTTGGCCAAAGCACTTTTATATTTTTTTTTGTACTTTTTTCTTCCTGTCCTTCATTTTTTGGTCCATCATTCGCCCCTCATTCCCCCTATACCTAACTCGTGTTATCTGTCGTTTATATATAGGAATGCTATCGACAACTCACGATCGTTTTACTGAAATTGAACAATAACAATCACGAAGAAAAATTGTTCAGTGATACCCTTTCGATTTGGGTGTGACGCCACTAGGTCGATATAAAATTGAAAAACGATAAAACGATTAAATGTCTCGCCCACTTGTGTTCACGACAACTTTCTTGACGACTATATGTAATATTTTTCATTTTAACTTGGAATAAAAAAAAAAATGTAGTCGAGTCCTTTGATCTTATTCTCTTTTTTTATGAACCATTCTTCAGACAATTTTTCTTTATCAGACGTGAAATTCCTATAAATTCAAGAATGTTTGAAATGTAGTATTTATGACATTTTTATTTTGAAAAATCTTTTTATCTTGATTTTTTTTTTGATATTAACAAGCTGTGTGAGTTATTGAAATATTAGCTATTCTTCTAGTTCTTTAAAACTGTAGTATGTATTTTTTGAAACAGTGTGAAACTCAACTGCTACTAAGAAGAATTATGATTTTATTCTACGACTTCTAAAGTCAATATCTCAGTGAAAAATCAAGTTGGAAACTTCAAGCTTTGATTAAAGTACTCTCTACGAGCTTGTACACATCAATAAAGATCATTAGTCTTTCATGATTGACAAATACATTGTAACCTGCCACATTATATTAAAGAATAAAAATTTTTTCATTATTTATTTTTACTTTTCTGCAATATTGAACAAAAACATTATGTAGCTTTGTTATCAAAGGTTCTTGAAAAGTAAAAGTTAAATAATTTTTATACTCAATTATGTTGGAAGCTAGAAATCAATGAGTTGTAATAATTCAATAACACAGGTCAACATGATTTTTAAATTTTATTCTCAGGTAATATGAATTTAAAAAACTGCTAAAAACATGTGTTCAGAGCCATACTTGTTTCCGCACATTTTGATACCGACATTTGTGTGGTAACACATTTTCTTTCAACATTTTTTTTACGCTTTACACCCATTTAAAGTTAGCTCTGCGATTTCATTTCTAAAATCAATATCCAAGTTTCCGGTATACATTCCTCTGAAACTATTGCACATAAAAATATAGAAATTGTTCTGGTATTTTTTTTTTGATAAAAACTCATTTAATATTGCAACTCAAATTCATAAATTTCTACTTCTATTCAATGTCTGTAAAGACTTGAGATGTAAAAAATAATCAAATTTTTACTATCTCAATAAAAAAGACTCCAAGTGTATATTTCGCTTGAAACTCTTCCTCTAAGTAGGAAAAACGTCAAATAAAATATATTATTTATTTTGGAAAAGTATGTACCAAAAGATTAAAAAAGTGTTTCGTTGGGAAATTGCATTCATAACTAAGTGAATAAACTGTCAGAGGAAAATACATTATGGCTTAAAATATGCAAAATTATGTATCCTTTTAACTGTCTTTTTAGCTAATTCTCTAAGTTTGTAAAATAACATTTAAAAAAACGGTTGAAAATAGTATTATCATATACGTGAAAATAAATTTTGCGATAATAAAACTTTCTGCATGTAAGAAAAATCATATTTATTTATCAAACGATAATTTATTAAGTATTATCAAATTTTTTATCTAAAGGTTGACCCAAAGAATGAATTTTTAAGTTCGTACTACTTTTTATTCGATTAACTTAAGTAATTCTTTTAACTACAAGTAACTTCTATATCGATTCTCCTCAATTTATAATTACATTAACTACCCATCCAAGTGGATCAGTTTGAATAAAAAAAAGGTTTAGGAAATAACTGTATGTTATTAGTCATTAAAAAAAAATAAACTCGGTTGATGATAAATATAATAATGCTTGAAGTAGACTCATTATGTTGAAGCTGCATTTTTTCTACTGAAAGCTTAGTGAGAAAAAAGTTCTTGTTGACTTAGTCACGCTAATGACTTGGAATTTTTCTGTTTGATTGACTCAATTATTTTTAAGTTTCTTGGTCGTTCGAAAATAAATGCAAATATAAATAGCCATTAGCTCTTCTTGAAAATGACCTCTAGATACACTATTGTAATAGCTATTTTAGAATAATTATTATTAACTAATGATTATAAAACAGTTGTTCTCAATATTGGAAATCATAATTCTCATCATTTTCTTAATGGTAGAGAACTGTTCTTTACGATTGGTAATTCTAAAATATTGGTCATGAATGTACCAATGATATCGAAAACCAATAAAATTATTTTATGGTCCATGTCTCTGACCTCTTAAGGTTCTATTGATTGACTTTTTCCCTAAATTTTATTTTAGTTTCATAGAGAAAAAAATGTTGAGGTAAACTTACTCGGTCTGATTGTCCTCGAATGTTAGTGACCCTTCAGTGTGCATGTACTGTTTGGAAGGTTTTGCAGTACCTTCAACAGTTTTATAAGGTAGAATTACTCGTCCTCTAGCTCCACTATATCGTACTACCCTCAAAGGATATTGACCGACACTTTCAACCAATTCAACATCACGCTCTGGGAAACCGAAGATACCACTGTGGTCATCATCTAAAATCATCACCGTAGCAAGACTGGGAGATACCAACATAGCCGGCTGGGTGACGTTGCTTAGTCTGAAACAAACACACAAATATTTGAATAGTAAACAAGTACATATAGGCCTGCTATTATATGAATAAAACGAAGTGGTGACTTATGTTAGATTTGATTTTAATGTCACGCTTTAATGATATGTGTCCAAATATGATCTGGGTAATTTAAAGAAAAACTCATTTATCTTGGATGCAAATAAATTCATGAATGTCTAGTTATCATTTCAAACGGAAATGACTTTCATTTTGACGTTAGATAAACTTTGCATTGAATTTATGATTAATTTAGAAGAATATAGATGTTCGTTTTTAAGTTTTGAATATTTATGGAACAGTCACAAACTTGTTTCGCTATTTATTACCCTTTTTTCTATTCAAAAATCCAAAAGTAATTGAAACTCTGAAATATTGGGGACAGAGAATTATTTAGAATATTTTATTTCCATACAAAAGCCTGCCGCAAAATTTTAAAATCATTCTTGAGTGTAGTTAGATTGAGAAGAAATTGCTTAGTGATCAACAAAAATTTGCACATTCAATAAAATGCAAAAAATTATCAAGAAAATTTAGCTACAATGGATATACTCAATAAATAAAGTTCCAGAGAGCTTATATAGTAAAATCCTAGCTTAAAACATGAGAAAATTACTTTTTTGTTTTTATTCTAGAAGAGGGGAAGGTCTTATAACTTATCTCTTTCATTATAATCATGATGTTGAAGGTTATTAGCATTATTTTCATGTTACAAGTAATAATTGTATAAAAATAATCAACGAAATTCATTTTAGTTCATATAACTACATTTTATTTCACCATAATAAATATAAGTTACTTCTAACCCAAATAATATCGTTTAAAAACTGGATATATCATCAGACAATTTTTTCAAAGATAAAAAATTAGAAACGAGTTGATGATATTGCAATAGATACCAAATGATTGATAGATTTAACGACCGTTTATCATTGGCATGGCTGAGTTTTTAAATAATCATGCTCTAAAAGTGACAGTTAATTAACTTTAAAAAATCATTACAAGATAAAACTTGAAACCTAGAAACAGAGGAAATTAAATGTGAAAATCATTGATGAAATACAGTACAGGAGATGGAGTTTTTTATTTTCTTCGGACCTGATGAATTTTTCTGATGGTAACTACTGGTACAGAAGTGTCATTTTACTCCACATGAGTGCAGTAACAGACAGATGAAGGTCATTTATGATCAGCACGATGAGCGAAGTGCACCCGCTCTCTTGACGATTGAATTTTGCATTTAGCGAGTGAATTTACTCTAGCACGTGTACTTCGTTATTTCCATTGGGTCGATTTCTATGTTACTTGGTAATTACTTGGTGGTCGTCGATACGAAAAGTATTATGAAAAGTGTGTCAGTTAAGATGCTATCTAAAAATAAATTAGAACTTTTAATATGAAAATAACTTTAGCTTGATACTAAAGGAGATTTAGTAATGGTTTAAATACTCGTAAATGGTTGGAGAAGCTAAACTAGAATTAGTGATCATGTTATTTGAATCGGATATTCTGTTAATTAATGATTCCTATGTAGTCTTACTGGAAGTTTGTTCAAGTCACTCGAGCATGTTGTGAATTGTCAGTAATACATATACACTAGAAGCTTATATATGTAAAGCTCAAGCAGACAAGTTGCTCCTATTCTGAATGTTAGTTGTCTAATCTGACCATTTCTGAAGCTTATTTCCGTTTAAAGATTCTACATAATTATCGGAAACTTTGATAAGCTGTTTCGAGAACTTGGAGATGATGAATAACCGTGAAATTAAACATAGGATTGTTCCAGATTAAAGTATTTGTATTCATCATTTCTTTAATCGGCTAGATTTACGTAAGAAAACTCGATGAAAATTGATATTGAATTAAACTAGTTTATATGGTTTCGTATTTACTGATTTAACCAGTTGACTTGAAAATATGTCCTCTTGGTGAATTTAGAGTTTGAAGTATAAATAAATTAGTCAAGTTTATTATTCATGGATTAATTATTGTAGGTTTTGATAAAGTCTATTTACTGGTTTTTTTTGTAGAAGCATTTGGATGTTTTGCTGAATATGTATTGAATCAAAATATTTACTTGGAACAGCATTCCTGATATTATTAAAGTTGAAATAATAAAGACACACTTTTCAGAGTTTCGTTAAAGCTATCTTTTGGTACTTATATTGTATAAGAAGATATTTGAACTTGCTTTTTTTTCTTGTTTTCGAGCACTTTTACTTGTTTTATTTTAAATTCATGGTGAAACAATAACAGCAATGTTTCAATGATAAAATTTTTTACTTAAATATTGAAATATTTAATTTTTTTATTCACTTCATTCAATTTTGGTGAATAAAATAAAAATTCAAAAATAATTCTCCTAACTTATAAGAATAAAAAATGAAAATTGATCAACTGATACATAGCTTGTTCATTTGATGAAAAATATACTGGTCATCATTAGCTTTAGTGAAAATATTTATAAACCAATGCCACTACATAAATATTTTTGAAAAAAATTTATTTTTAGCTATTGATAAACTGTTTATTCTAGGAGAAATGAATGGGGACTTTTCATAAATTAAGAAAGTCCAAATGTAGCTATCAAGTTAATAAATAAATAAATAAATTGACTAACATAATTGATTCCATCATCTTAATCTTCTGTATAAATTTACAATGAAGCTAATAATTTATGACTTTTTATTTAATTTTAATATTAATTTTGCTCATGAGAGAAATAAATTAATCTGATTATCTTATTTACCAAAACTGAATGAATTTAATCAATCAGAAGAGCTGTACATATCAAGATTAATTCGACTAGAGAAACTTTAATACCCGCATGTCCTTTTCTGTTTGAAACTTAAGGTGAGTGTTGAATCACTCCCAAGATACCTTAAGGTAAGTTCTGATCCTAAATCAGTCTAACAATTGAACATCTGTAACAATGATTGCTTATAAAACGTTGTTACCTATCTCTTTCAAAACAATCAATCAATTAATGTGAGTCACGCGAAAGCTCTTTGATAGACAAGTGTATTTGCTTCTTTTTCGCGAATGATCAAACTAACCAGAACGCTTATTCATGCTCGAAGAATCTAGTATACTTCCCACGTTGAAATATAACAGACAGTACGTTATTATACAATCTCGAGCTGGTGATTAATTTGATGATCTGATAGTGAAACAGACTAAATTACCTCACGTAAAAGTGTTCGTCCTCTTCAAACAGCTCATCATCAATGACAGATAATTTAATTGTCTTTTTAGTCTCTCCAGGTTCGAATGTTAACGTGCCCTTGGCACTGACATAATCAGAGCCAGCTTCAGCTGTCCCATCTTCAGTGTAGTAATCAACGGAACAAGATTTGTTAATATCACCTCCAACTCTGGTGACACCGACTTCAAACTCTCCAACATTTTCCATGACAGTATAATGAGCAGGTTCAAAGAAGACTCTTTGAGAATTGATCTGCTCAATATCAACACACTCAGCTTCAGCCCTTTGGAGCTCAGCCTTTACTTCACTTAAGTCACTTTGAGCTCGTTCGCTGATTTTTCTACTCAAATTGCCAGCACCTACCATTTTTCTTGTTGCTAAAACTCGGTAAAAGGCGCGGCTCTTTGGTCCTTTACCCAACACTTCTTCATGCGCCATCACCTCCAGCTGCTCTAAAGGCAAAGTTGGGTGCTTTTTTCTCAATTCCCGTAGGGTATTTATATAGTCTCGTCTTGTTTGCTCAAATTCTTTAGCCTCTTGACTGCAATCATCACCTACTCGGTCTACAAACAGGTGTGGTCCATCGTGATCTTTTATTTCCAGTTCAACACCTGTTTCTGAATCTCCAGCTTCTCCTTGGACAATAACTCCACGCTTATTCATTCGATATCCTTTGTGCAAGTATTTATAGATAAGAAGACGTCGATCAGCTACATAGGCCGTGATAACAGTAGCAGGGAAGAATGCAAATGTGAGAATTCCTTCCCATACTTCAAGGACACCTGGACTTGATACTGAAAGAATTATGTAGAGCCAAACGTAGGCGAATATACTCCATGTAGCTGTAACGAAGAAGACCCTTAGGTGCTTAATCTTACGATGCTCGCCTTCGGGTATTACAAATACGCAGAGAGCGATTATAACAAAGAGGTTATAGGCCGCAGAACCAACAATAGTACCAGGTCCTAAATCACCAGCTTCAAAGTTTTTTGCCCATATCTCAATAATCGACAAAAGAATTTCCGGTGCACTACTGCCTAGAGCCATCAAGGTCAAATTCGCCACCGTTTCATTCCACACCCTCACTATAATTATTTGCGGTTCACGACCCTGTCGTCTCACTACAAGTTCTTTTTCTTGCGATGTTATTACCTCGATCGCTGCCATAAAACGATCACTTATTATCGATACACCGATAAATAAATAGATAAGAAAAAGAAAATAGACTGTGCCTCGTATTATGATGTCAGTTAATGAAAGATCATCAACGGGATACCATAATGGTATCACCAACCCTTCTGAGCAATTAGCTGTGTATTTTGACATTTTTATTTATTTGTTTTTTTCTCGCTTGGTTTAATAAAATTGAGGTAGTTCTGATAAATTATTTATACTTTTTTCACATCATCATGAAGTATGTCGATTAAATTCACCTCCACTTTTTTTGCCACCTCACTCTGCCGCACTTATTTTACTTTCTTTTGATTTTCGCTTTATATACCTTCTCTTCTTCCTACCG
The DNA here is from genome assembly GCA_028641665.1 of Chelonus formosanus. Classification (NCBI taxonomy): domain Eukaryota; kingdom Metazoa; phylum Arthropoda; class Insecta; order Hymenoptera; family Braconidae; genus Chelonus; species Chelonus formosanus. The sequence goes on along the minus strand of CM054006.1, from coordinate 3,503,616 downwards.
TCACCAACACTCGACTAACAATTTCACACCTTTCACCAATCCCCCGGCGATAAAGCCTGCATCTCAAAGCGGCTACCGAGGGAATTCGCCGAATTTGACGCGACAGTGAGGTCCCATCACGCGGACCTTCGAGCACACACACGTACTCACGCAACAACAACGGATCTCAACCGCGTACGAGGGAACACTGAAATGCATCGGGCGAGACCCGCCGCGGAAGAGTCGAGCTACGACCCAACGTTATCCCACTCACTCTTTTATGATTCGCAACCCCTATACTCTTTTTCTCTCACTCTCTCATGCTTACTATCACGCTTATGCCATTTCTCGTCGCGCTCTTACCCTCATCGCGTCCCTGACAATCCCTAGCGCATGCTCCATTCACTCTCTTCGTTCTTACTCCACCCTAGACATGCTGGCGAATCCACCAAAACCCTTATGCCCATCCCTTCGAAATCCCAAAAAATTCTCAAGTCGTTTCCTTTGTCCATTTTATCTTCGAAGTGAGGATATTTAAACACTAAAGCATTACGAAGATAATTTACACAATTATTCTTTTAACTCTTTTCTCCTTCAAGATGAATAACAAAGAGATAGTTTCAAATAAATAAAAATTATCTCCAAAAGGTGAAGCATTTTCTTTAAACATTTACGATACATATAATTACAATTAACACGTGAGATTAAAAAGTATGGTTATGGCAGATTGAAGTAAAATATACATGTTTACTATACGTATAAAAATGTTTTGACAAGTAAGCTTTATCAGAAGAATGATTAATAGTGCTACTAAATGTTATTTTTATCTCATGGGAAATATATTATAACTTAATCATTTCCTTCCGTTTGTCAACCGCTCTTTCCGCTCCTTTCTGAATATTTATCATGAAATAATAGTTGAAGAATTCAAGATCCATTTAGCCATAGGATAAACCAACCACAAGTTTCTCAGTAAAATCTTTAGTATCAGTATGCTTATGGTTGCTAATTTTAAGAGGTTACCAGCAATATCCAGGTATTCTAATATAGAAACATCATGCTATAAACTTGCGATAAGCTTCCTACACTGGTGAATAAATTATTATTCAAATGTACTTTAACGTAGAGTTAGCTTTGAAAGAATTCAAAAGACTTGTAGTTGTTTTGATTTTATTTTTCTGAAAAGTTAATCCTGTCTATAAGTCTTAAGCTTTTGAAGGAATATTTACATTTATTGTTATTCAAATTCATTTTTATATTTACTTGATAAGAGAATTTGTCAAGAGTTATTTGAGTAAATTGATTTTCATTACTGCTATAGTGATGATAATGTGAATAACTTTAGTTATGAAATAACTCTAATTCTACAGGAATTAATGTCTCTCAATAAATATTTACTCAATAAATAGAATAATGAAAATAACGAGTTAGAACTCTATTACTAATTAAGTGATATTATTTAGTATATTAGAAAATAAATAATTTAATGGACATGTTTGATAAAAAACACAAAAATGATTAATAAGAATAAGTTTCAACACAAATACATTAGGATGATTATTTTGATAAAATAACAAAAGAATTTCACAGTATCATTGTCACATCCAATAATTTTCTTCAAATCTTTGATGTTCAATTAATGGTAGTAATATGATAGAAATTTATATTTCAACTTAGTTTATTTGTTGGTTGAATTAAAAAATAAAAACAGTACAAATTATTGAAATATTTTACTCAGATATATTTTATATTTAATACAATGTTATCATCAGCGTTCTATATAGTTTATAAAATGATTTTATTTTTTGCTTTTAACTTGATATGTTTGAATTTGTTCTGTAGATAAAAATTTCATACTTTGATTTGAATAAAATATATTGAAACATAAAAAAAAAGATATTTGATTAATGTTGAATTTGTGATTTATTATTTGATCATATCGACATTTTTTTCCTAATAATAAATGAACTGTCAGCTTATACTATTTTTAATAAGATGAATGCACCATTGATTCGCCCAGCATCAATAATTGGCTGAGTTGCTGTGACGAAAATCCATGACCAACTTATTGGTTTTAACTGATTGACTGAAAATTTATTCATTCTCATTATATGCAGCAACAATTATTTTATTAAATAGTTACACATTATTCACCTCTTTTCATTGTATTTTATTTATTTCAAAAATATTACCCATAATAATAGAATAAATCCAATATTTGGATATATTAATATGAATGAAAATGTTAATGTCAGTATGAAAAACATGGAATAAACCTTTTTTGTATAATTTTATCAAACTAAAAAAGTATTGCTGAACAAGTATTCTATGGCGAATATACATTTAAACATAATATGTGGAATGTGAAATGAAATTAATATAAAAAAAGCTAGCCAAAAATTAAAAATTTTAAAATACATTTTCTATCCTTAAAAAAATTTAATAAGTTTTTAAATCTATGTAACAACTTATAACAATAGTTATAGTTGATGAAAAAGATCTTTTTTAATAATCATGTAATAACAAATTACATAACTGAGTTATATTAATTTTAATATTAGATTTAAAATATAATAAAATAAAAATAAGTATATAATATCATTTATTTACTCTGATTGTAAATAAATTTTTTATCAACATATTATTCTCGATAAATTGCAGAAATATCTCTAGACATAAATCATTTGCATAACTACTGTTCAAATCAACAAGCATTAGATAAATTCATACGCATTTACTTTCTATCAGCGTACAATTCGCTTGCAATTTATCTAACTCGATCTCACTCATCCGTAAGCAAGTTTAGCTCGTTAGTTTCCGCGCCCTGGCCAAACTACCAAGTCCACTCATCACCAAAAGTTAACCGAGGTATAACATACTCTCTGTGCATACGATCGCATCTCACATAACAAGGTTCTCTGTACACTGATGAAGTGTAGTCTAAGTAAACACTAACGTTATATGAAAGTCTCCAGTAAGCAGGTGTATTCAAGTGGCTAAGAGGGTTTCCTTGAAGATAAAGATGTGTGAGACTTTGCACATTATGGATAGAAAGGCTTTCGATACTACTAAAATGATTGCCTCGGATATCTAGATGCTGAAGACACGTGTTGCTATCGATCCAGCCAGAAGGAAGATAAGAAAGTTCATTATTTGATAAATCAAGCTCTTCTAAAGATGGTAAATCAACGAAAGCATTAACATCAATGTTTCTTATACGATTTCCACCCAATGAGAGCCACTTGAGATGATGGAGATTACAAAAAATACCACTTGGAACACTATGTAAGAGATTGTGATCCAGAGAAAGACTTGTCAGCATCCGGACACTGCGGAAATCCGGTAAACTCGTCAGGCGGTTGTAACTCAATGATAAATCTCGGAGTTCTTGCAACACGTCAAAGGTTCCTGGAGAAATAGTGTCTATTCTATTGTGGGCCAAGTTCAAGCTCTTGAGATAACGACTATCTTCAAAGCTGTCACACTCGATGTAAGCAATCTCGTTTCGCGACACTGAGAGAAACTGCAATCGGTTTGTGCCTCGGAGATTTAAGTAAGCAGTACCGTGACACTGCCAGTGGCAAATTGACTGGATCCGATTGCCATCGAGAAAGAGTGAAGAAAGATTTATTAGTCCACGACTATCAAGACGACGTATCCAATTACGTTCGAGGTGAAGGTGGGTCAAAGTATATGGAAGCTCTAAGTAATCAAAGGTACGACCTTCCAGTCGATTGTCTGACAAATAGAGATGGGTCAATGATGGAAAACATTGCTTTAGTGATGTCGTGATATCTTCCAGTTGGTTTTTGCGGAGATAAAGATGCTCCAAATGAGGAAAGTAATCAATGCGTGATAGAATTAAGTTTGTTTCATGACTTGGAGAATTATTCTCATCTAAAACTAAAGATCTTAGTTTATCGTGACCACCGAAAGCTAAAAAATCACAAAATTCAATCCGATTACGTGACATGTCAAGGTAAAGTAGATTTGGTAAACAATCAAAAGAACCAACTGCCACATCATCTATAAAACTATCTGGAATGCTTAGACAGGAAACGCGGTAGCTGTCAATAAATCCTGGATATAGACTTCTTGGTGCTACCCCCGGAAGATTCAATGACAAATCGCGATCCCTCATATCTTCACATTTCCCTGTTGGCAGCAAAATTTCCTCAGACATTGATGAACGGATATTGATTGAGTGATCGACGTATCGTAGAGGAAATGTCACCCGTGGTCTTGAATAAGTCAACCCTTTTTTACTTGCTAGAAGTATAAAAACGGTTAACAACGACACCGTCAATGACTTCATGGTGGATACAATCTATAAGACAAAAAATAAAATTAATTTATAATTAAAACTTGAAAGAATACTTTTTAAACAGATTCACATTGTAAGCGATTTATTGAGATATAGACTTACTTATAAAGCCTCCAGGCTTTTCAATATCACAGAGATAAACTTGAAATTGCTTTTATAGATTTCCTATTGACCTTGGTTATTGTTATTTATTCATTTGCATAACGATTTGAAAAATGGATAGAACACAAGTAAATGTAGACGACGATTTTACAAGATTTCTATTATTATCAAAGTGGATATCGATCATGAGGTCAAACTAGTTTATCGAAAAGCCTTGGCCTTTATTGAAGGTATAAACTACAGTTTAATATCTATCAGTTTCATTTGTTGTACGATAACATGATGCTCTTATACATATTTTAATTATTGTTTATCTAATAATAGAACTGATAACAACCATAATTGAATGAATTAAATGACTTACGAGTTTCTAGAACATAAAATCTGTCGATTTATGTAAATCTTGCTATTTCATGTTAGTTGTTTCAATATTATAAGCTAAATGATTCATCATTCGCTTTTTTAGGGAGTTTCCCACATAAAGTAATAATTTTGTATCAAATAGACACCGTTACTTGATTAATGAATTGATTACTAAATTAGCAGTGAGTAAAGAGTGTGTGTTGATGATCTTTCTATTTCGGTCAGTTAGATAGTTTTCTGCTTTAGCCATCATAACTCTTGTTGGACATAATGTTATGAATTTTCTTCTTATCAACATGAAATTGATAAAACAGATTTAGTGGATAAATTTGACAAATAAACGTAATTTGCTGAATTAAATATTTTATTTTCAGAATTCTAATAAATAAAAAAACTTAATTCGAATGTTATATAATTTAATAGTACATTTATAATTCGTAATTACATTTTAAATAATAATAATATGACAATGATTTGAATGTAATAATTAAAATAATAATATTTATTAAACATTTTTTGTTTCTTTATCTTTCTACTGTTTCAATAACATTAACATTACATCCCAACAAACCTTTCCCAGACCATGGTTTAGGAATTAATTTCAACACTGCTGTTGATTTGTCTGTACGTTTTATTTTGATCATTATCTCTTTATAACGACTTTGCTCCACAAGATCACCAATGTCTTTCAAAGTTCTGAAATTCTGACTGTTAATAGAACCAAATTCCATAATCAAATCGTTCAATTTTATTCCCTGTAAAAATCGTTGTTATTATTTTTAAGAAATTTTTGATTATTGAAATATTTTTCTAATTACTAATTAGCAACTTGATTACCGCTAATTCTGCTGGGGAACCAGTTGACACAAGATTTACTTTCAAGAATGGCTCTAATAACATATCATCAGCTTCAGTATTAGCTGGAGCATCTTGTTCCATCCGAATTGGATAATCGATTGATGGACTTGTATCCATTGCAACATTATTTCTTCCTGATATTGCATGTACTTCAATCAAGCCTTCTTCAATTCTTTTCATCAATACTTTATGATCATTCTGAAGACCTAAAAATGATCAACAATGCTATATTTCTTAATATATTGTTTGTTTTATTAAGAAAAAATTAAACTTACATATTATTTTATGGCGGGCATATCTCACTTGATAGACGTTAATATCAGCACGCGGATATCCCTCAGAATCAACCAATGAATCGTTCATGCCTACATGGTTCTGTAATAATTATCAAAAAAATTAGAAACTAATAGATGATTGAAATATGTATTTCATATAATTTCATTTTCTATTATATTTACAGTATCTAAAATAAGTTTCAATTCTCGTAATGTCACTTCAATCTCATCTTTCTGCTTCATTAACTCCAAAACTCTTTTTTTGGTGTTTTCTAACTCCATATCGACAACCATTTTAATAGTTGTATAATGTTGCACTCAAATATTTTTTAAACAACTATGACAATTTTATAAACAGCTAATTAACAAATAGAATATCAGAAACAATCTTTCACTCTACGAAAATACTGCTGAATTCATATGGTTATACATACAAATAAACTTTACATATATTCATGCACAGTCACCTATATATAAATGTGCTCCATACTTGCTGCTATCACGCTCATGAACAGTAGATTTGTTTCTCTTGAAGAGGTTATGTTTTTCAAACACAATTGTCTTATGGATATTGAATACTATTTCTAATGAAATACAGTAAAATATAACAAGAATTTATAAAAATTAAAATACCTTTTTAAAAGGTTTTATTATAAATAATGAGTATAACATCATTGATCACACGCCTTCTTAAAGTGAATAAAAAATGTAATATTTTAAATTTCAATAAAAATTTATCTCAGCAGGTGGTAAAATTAGAAAAACCTGAATTAAGATTTAAAAAGTCAAAAGTAACTTCAAAGTTTCAACGAGTTACTGAAGAGGATGAGGATGCACCTGGATTTTTTGAGTATGCTTTAATAAGCATTCCTATAATAACTTTTGTTCTTGGAACTTGGCAAGTTGAAAGGAGAAGATGGAAACTAAATCTTATTGAAGAACTAAAACAAAGAACTACGTGTTCTCCAGTACCTTTGCCTGATGATTTAAGTCAGCTAAAAGACATGGAATATATGCCAGTTACAGTAAAGGGTGAATTCTTGTATGATAAAGAGTTTTTACTTGGACCAAGAAGTCTTATTTTAGATGGTAAACCGGCATCTGAGAAAAGTGGATCAGGTATAGGAGGTGGTAATAAATATTCAGGATATTATGTTGTGACTCCATTCCAAGTTAAAGATCGAGATTTAATTATTTTGGTGAATCGAGGCTGGATAAGAAATCGTCTTGATAGAATGCCTCCTGAAAAATTAGGACATGTTCCAGGAGTAATGGAGATAACTGGTTTAGTAAGACATACCGAACAAAGACCACCTTTTATGAAAGCAAACAGACCAGAGACTGGTATATGGTCTTATCGTAATATTAATTCTATGGCATTAGAAATTGGGGTTGATCCTGTTTTCATCGATTTAACTAAAGAAGTTGGTGTACCAAATGGACCTATTCCTGGTCAAACATTAGTTGACCTCAGAAACGAACATTTATCATACATTTTTACCTGGTATTTACTATCTGGATTAAGTGGATTAATGTGGTACAGACAAGTTATAAAAAGATTACCTGCTTGGTAATTAAACTATTATGTGATTTTGTTTAGATTATTAAACAGTAGAATAATCAAGAGAATAACGTTTTAAATAAGTAATAAATGTTTCAATGTTTTTTATTAAATATCGTTTCAATCAATAAAAAACTTATTATTATACAAGTAATCAACAACATTTTCTAAATATTTTATTTTTAACACGTTAAGATCTTCGTATTTTTATAAATAATGCTTTTAAATATCTTGCTTCATAGCTAACTATATGTTTTCCCTGAGGACCCATTGACAGCTCATTGGGATCAAATGATTGTTCAATAACAGTAGGAATATTTTTTCCATAAACTTCACAATGCTCCAAAAATTGTATACATTCTTGAATCGTTGCATCTTGTAAGACTACTAGTTGTTTGGCTAACTGTTCAAGAAGGGATAGAAAACATCTTTTAGCATAATACCAAGTATCAGTTCCTAATTTTTTATTATATGGCTCCAAACTCTTCATCACTCTCGATATCCCGAATTCATAATTTCCTTTGGAACAATAAAGAGTTCCAATCACCATATTGACGATACATAAGTGAAATAATTTCTTATCTTGATCTTCAAAAGCAATCGTTTCCTCCTCCTTTTCGATTTTTTTCATTAGCTCTTCTGCTTCTGCATTTTGAGATGTCATGATATAACTTACACACAAGTTAGCCAGAACTATGGCACTTACATCTAGGATCTAAAAAAATAAAATTCAAATGAGCTTTTTTATTACTAGGAGATATTTAGATAATTAACAAAAATTTTAGTTTCACCCATACATTGTCATATTTTTTCTTCACTATGGGTTCATAAAATCCTGTGGCATCTTTGAATTTATTTTCCTGCATGAATAAGGTGTGGGCAACATTGAGCCTCCAAACTTCATGATCATTACAAAAATCTGCACTCATACGAAATATCTTTTCAACTTGAATATAGTTGCCTAGATCCCAATAAATTTTAGCTTGGGCCATTAAAACTGGGATGTAACGCTCCAAAGCCTCTTCATAATCATTCATGGCTTTTTTCACTGCTGCTTCATCATGGTTTAATCGAGCTTCTTGCACTTGCTTAGTTGTTTTACGTAAAATCTCACAATGTTTGCTAGCAAGATCATCAAGCTTTCTGTAAGCTTCTTCTGGAGATGTTTGTTGAGTTATTAAAGCATCAAGGAAATCGTAGAGATACTAAAATACAAAACAATTCTCAATAAATCATAGTGAATGTTTTTTAAAACTATGTATGCATATCATGCATTCATCAACTAGTTGATTGTAATTAAAGATAAAGAAATATATCAAAAGAATATGTTAATTATCAAATATTGTAATTTTACAATAAAAATTTCGCGGGCTACTGTATCTAAGGTGACAGCCCTGAATCTATTTTGTTTTGCTCCAACTAACCTCAAACAACATTATTATTGAACTAATGACAGATAATGGCAATAATTATCATTAACTCTTAGTTATTTTTAGTGGATAAAATATGACAAGTTGTGAAATTAATCAAATATTTAAAGGAAAAATAGCAGCCGTACAAAATTATGGTGCTTTTGTAGAAATACCAGGGTTCAAACAACAAGGTTTAATACACAAATCTCAAGTAAGAAAAATTTAAAAAATTATATTTTAATTAAACAACAGTTCATATGTTACCGCGTTTATCAGTAGATAATTATTTATTGTTTTTTATCATTGTTAGTAATATTATTGTTTAAATTCAAGGTAAGCTCATCATGGGTTGATGATGTGGCTCAAGTTCTTCAAAGAGGAGAACATGTTTGGTGTAAAATAATTTCCATAGGAGATGATGGAAAAATAGGATTATCTATGAAACTTGTTAACCAAGGTGATGGTACTGATTTAGATCCTACAGGAATTGAACGTATGAAAGATGAGCAAAAAAGAAAAACAGCCGGCCCCCCACAAAAAAAAGTAATTGAACTCCAAGCAGTGTTAAATCGTACATGTAGGAAATGTGGTCTTCAAGGACACTTTGAGCATGATTGCTTTGGAAGTATTAATGGCAAAAAGTATGAATTATTACCAGAAATTCCAGACGATTTACCTCCGTCTTCAACGTCAGATCAACAGCCACAATTGGAAAATGATGATGTCAAAGTGAAAAAAAAGAAAGAAAAATTGAAGAAAAAAAAATCAAAGAAAAGCAAACAAAAATCTGTTGATAGTTCTGATGACGATAGTTCTGATGACGAAAAAAAACGTAAGAAGAAAAAGAAAAAAAATTTAAAGTCGAAAAAAAGGAAGAGAAAGCACAGTAAAAGTTCAAGTGATGATTCGGAAGATAATGTTCGAGAAAAACATTCAAAAAAATGTAAACATTCCCGATCTAAATATTCTGATTAAAATTATATCATAAAATATTTATGGAATTTATCATTGAAGAAAAAGCTTCCCACTTTTTTGCATACTTACTGGTGTTAAATATTTATATGTTAAATGCACATTTTCAGCAAGAACATCAGCTGCTAAATCAAAATATTGAAATTTGCAATATAGAAGAAGCAAATTAGAAAACGTTTCTGGCGGGAAAGGATTCTGTTGTAATAAAAATTGCAATTTTTCAAATCCTTCACTTGGTTTTGTGTCCATATTAATCAGCGCTTGATTATGTAATGTAACAGCATCTAATTCTTCTTCTGATCTTGGAGGCATATCTGTTAAGGCTTCTTTAGCTGCTTTATCTGGAATATATGTACAATAATAATGAGCATTATTAATTGACTAGTGATATTCATGAATAATTTATTATTTTATAGCTTGTATTTTTCTGAAAATAAAACATTTCAAAAAAATACTCACAGTTTTGTAACTGATATTCAATGGCAGCTTTCAAATTAAAAGCTTCAGTTAGAGCTGTTTCATGAAGAGTTAACGTATTTCCAACACTTCTTACTTCAAATCCTTCTGTTGTTACTCCAACACTTAATTCTGGGTGTTCTTTGATTCCTTGTTCAATAATATCAGCTATAACCAAATTTTAATCAGTAAAAGTCCATTGCCTCCAAGTTTGATTTCAATTTTAATTACCAATATGTTTTAAAGATGCTGCATATTCTTTTAATCTATAATAGCACAAGGCAACATTATATGATAAGTGAGGTTTGAATCCAGCAACTTGAAGGGCCCCTAAAAATTTTTTCAAAGCTTTCTCGTACTCTTCTTCTTTGTAGAGAAGGCATCCTAAATTAATATCTGTGTCAGCATCATCAGGAGGACATTGGTCTAGAAGACTTTTAACAGCTACTATGTCTTCTTGGCCATATTTGATAGCAGCTTGTAATTTTTTTATTCTTGAGTCTAGATGAGGTTGATTGGTAATTCCCGCACAAACATTCCAAGCCTCTTGATACATACAAGCTTGATGCAGTGCTTGTGCATAAAATAATTTGTAAAGATTTTCTTCAGGATACAGTTGAACTAATTTTTCGTAACATTCAGATGCACCTAGAAAATCTTGAGTGTAAAAGTAACAATAAGCCAGCAAGGATAAACAGGATCTAGACTAAAAAAAATGAATAAACTTTTATTAAAAATTTTAATTAATTATTTCATTTTGCTAACAAAAAAAATACTCCATTTACCTCTGGATGGTTGGATAACAAATCAATCAATAATTGTATTGTATCAGTATATCGTTGTTCTTTAATCTGGAAAAATAATTTTGTTTATGCTGAACAAGTACTTTTTATCGAATTTTGTAATTATTTATCATACCATTGTATAAATAACTTTGGTGTATTCACCATCTCTGATATGGAAGCTCTTTAAAAAAGTCGTCATTATTTAACTGTCGATTACTTTTATGATGAAATAATTTTTAATTCTTTAAATATTTCAACTCTTCCAAAAACTTGTATAATCAAAAACTACAATACATTTTTAGGTATATTTTCCACGTGTTTTGTTTTGACACTCTGTAGATTGATGCCATGGTAACGATTATAAAATATTGTATCCAAGCTATGGATTTACATTTGTTTAAATGCAAGGTTATAGATTGTTTAAAATAAAAATAAAAAATGTAATAAGAGAAAATAAAAGTATGAATTGCTTGTAATTTTGTTTCTCTATTATCAAAAAATTATAATGCAAAATAGAATTTTTTGCATTTTATTTTTACAATAATTAATTTCGCATGGAACTTACAAACTTATATAATCGAATTCATATAATAATTATTTAGTGAGCAATATTTATGAAAGTCTTATAATTGAATACTGTATAAATGCCAATGAGACTTACATTTTATTTTTATAAATATCATATTCATCATGATTGGTAATACAATTGCTTTTCTATTGGTGATGATTGTCATTCAATCGATTTGTACTTTTTTTAAGTCAAGAAAAGGGGACGGGTATCGGTTAATAAACATTTTTGGCTCACTTAATAATTAATTTTATAAAATCAAAGATAGAAATTTATTTAATATTTTTCGTAATATAAAAATAAATTAATTTCATCAGTTAATTAATTAATTGATTCATGTCAATATGTACGAATTATTAATATCTCCTTTACTTGTTATTACCTATAACAAAATAAAGATATCAATGCCCGCCCCCATCTTAGAAATAATTTAAACAATATGTTTTTAATTTCTTCGAAATTTAAAACATTCATCAGGTATTTCATGCAAAGCGTAATGTCGAGGTGTAACTGTTTTTTTTACGCCCCGATGTTCAAATCGAAAATCGTCTGATTCATCAAAATTTTTTGACGATGTATCTCGAAGATAATAAAAATCGGGATCTTCAAGACTTTGTTTTAACATAGGAGTATTTTCATGATTATTAATATCATTCTTACCACTGCTTGTAGAATTTACTAATGCTGACGGTATTTCCTCAAGCTCTAAATTCTGTACAATGGTTCTCATTAATACATTTCTTTTAAATTTAGGTTTTTTCTCTGGTTGATTTAAAACTTTATTGTCTTTAGTATTGTTTATCGATTTTTCTGTTTCTATTTTCTCTGTTTCTTCTTTTAATCTCTTTTTTTCAGCTTCTTTTAGCAATTTATTTTTCTCAGTTAATTGCTGTAATCGATTTTTTTCTACTCTTGTTTTCCATATTTCTACTTCATCTTGATTAGTAGAAGTTTTTCCTCCATGTGCCTACAATACGAAAATGATTCATTGAATCAGGTGAATAAAATATACATCTTGTAGCGATTGTCGAACCTATATCGTCGGCGTTAGTGCAGAATCTTGTATCTTCATTTTTACCAACAATGTAAATATTCTAGTGCCATGTTTACTGTGTTACTTTCAAAACATATTTTTGTGTCTCCTATAATAAAGGGTTTGTGTGTAACGAATTCCTACACTTATGTCGACGAAATATTTCTTAAAAGTGTAAATACAATAAAAATGAGATCTTGGAAGCGTATCTATAAAAAAGGTTACATACAAGGTCCAGCACTGACGCCTACAATATATTATTCAATTATTTCATGTCAAATGATTAATAACCTCTATTATTGATGCAGTAATATCGTGTTCGTTAGGTCCCTCATATTCGTAAGGTTTTTCATGACATGTGTTAGATTGCGAATAAAGCTGAAAACATATATCTTTAAATGTATATATTTACATAAATAAAATGATTTTACTATTGTTCCTTGTTCATTTTAAATTACATGAGGATTGCGAGATCTAATACGACATGATCTTTCTGATTGGGAAGATGACGGTGAAGAACACGAATCATCAGCGTCAGATATTGCTTCAAATTTAGCGATTGTTGATGGCTTTGGTAGTTGTAGTTTTTGGTTGATTTCTTCTTCTAATCCCATTGTGAATTCAAAATTTAATCTAAATAAATGTAATAATGATCGATTTTTTTTATAAATTGAATAATTAATTACAATTAAAACAATTTACAACACGTATCTGTTTATATTTATTTTCATGAGAAAATTTATAAAAAATACCTTTAGTTTGGTCTTCAATTTGTGGATAATTATTGCAGAGTTAATCTGTATTATAACTACGTCGTTTTGAAGTTCTAATATTGAATCAATATTAAATTTATCATTCAACTGTCAATAAGATATTAAAATATTTAACAGAATCAACCCATCCGTTCAAATATCGTGTAATTGAAGTTTTTAGCATCCACATGAATATTAAAACCTGAGCAGGAATCTGAAGATAAAATTATTAGACGTAAACAAAATTTCAATGGCGCCCTGTTCTTCGAAATTCACCTAGTGGTAAAAAATGTTAATACTCTTTTGGGGCCATGACATCATCTCGATATAGTTCCACCACTACATACTGTACGTTTAATGACGATAAACGCGTGGTACCCCATTCTTCTGTTTGTTATTAAAACACGTGAAAACAAAATGAAATTTTAATAAAAATAAAATCCAAAGTTATCGCTTCCATGTTACAATTAATAATTTAATAAATAATTGTGGTTATATTTATGAATAAATATAATTAGTAAGGTAATCGTAAACTCTAACTCTAATATTAGGTTAAGTCTTATAAGGTTTTAGCCTGTATTCTCAATCCAATTGTTAATACGGATCTATGTCAATAAATTAAAGTTATTTAATTATTAATTAATCATTTCCTAACAATTATTATATTGTCATTGTTGTATAATTATTTTCAGAAACAAAAATAGCAACTATGGGCAAAACAAATAAAAAGAAAAATTTATCTGAAAAAGCTGCAAAGAAAGGATTAAAGGAAACAAAAAAAATCACTAATCCTTTTGAAATTCATGTAAATAAAGATAAAAATAAAGTTTTAGGAAAAAAAAGTAAATCTGACAGAGGTCTTCCCGGGATTTCACGTTCAAAAGCTATTAAAAAGCGTAAGAATACTCTTCTTCATGAATTTAATAGAAAAGATAAAGATAACATATTCATGGACAAAAGAATTGGAGAAAAAAAGTCCATGACAGAAGAAGAAAAGTTTATGGCTCGATTTGCAGCGGCTCGAATGAAATCCCATAAAAAACAAAGCATTTACAATCTTAACGATGATGAAGTATTGACCCATAGAGGTCAAACACTCGAAGAAATAGAAAAATTTGATGATCCTAGAAGTGATGATGAATTCAGTGATGAGGAAAATGTTAGAAAAGGTCATTTAGACAAACAATTTGTTGATGATGCTCATTTTGGAGGGGGGGTTTTATCAAAACCTAATGCACCCTTATCTAGACAAGATGTAATTGAACAATTGATTTTAGAATCAAAAAAACGAAAGGCAGAAAAACAAAAAATCAGAGAACAGACAATAGATTTAACTGAAAAACTAGATTCTGAATGGAAAGATCTCGTTCCTCTCATAAACTCATCTAAAAAGACAGAAGATGAACTTAAAATAAAATCTAAAATTGATGACTATGACAGAGCCGTTAGAGAGCTTAAATTTGAGAGCAGAGGAAATCCAACGGATCGATTAAAGTCTGAGGAGGAAATAATGAAAGAAGAAAAAGAAAAGTTAGAAGCTTTGGAAAAAGATAGGATTACAAGAATGAAGGGACTCATCAATAATGTTAATGGACAGACCAAGCATAGATCTGCAGATGACTTAGAAGATGGGTTTGAAGTTGAAGAGATTGTTGAGGAGCCTTTGACTTATGGAGAAGATGGTAAACTGTTGAAAAATAGTAATAAAAATATAAGTCAGTCTGGTCACGAAGAGGTCAATAATAGTAATTCAGATAATTCTGAAGAAGAGGATAACTCTGATGATGACAATGAAGCAGAAAATGATCATACTGAAGAAGTCAATCAATCTACAAACGGAGAAGAAGTAGAAGATGAAAATGATGAAGATGATGATGAAGACAATTTATCTGATTTAAAGGAATCGGAAACATCCAGTGAAGGTGAAGAAGACACTGTGCATAATGAACATGATAAAAAGCACTCCATTATTAAAATTCTTGAAGATAAACCTGTAAATGTTTTGACTAATGGTAAATTAAATGTCCAAAAACTTCAAGAAAATGACCAAGACAGAGTAAAAGAAATTAGAGAAGATCTTCAAAGGCGGAAAGAAATTATGGAAAAAGCTCGTGAGGAGTTACCTTATACATTTAATGCACCAGAAAGTTATGAAGAATTAAAGCAGTTGTTACAAAATCAGAAACCAGATTATCAATCAATTATTGTAGAACGAATAATAAAATGCAATCATTGGACACTTGGTCAGGGAAATAGAGAGAAATTATGTAAAGTATTTGAATATTTATTGAAATATATTGTTGATTCTGCTTGTATCAACGAGACAGAACAATTAGTTGAATATTTTCAAATTTGTGATGAACTGTGTCCATACCTGTTCGATTTGGCTCAAGCTAGTGCCACGAATACTGCTACATGTGTTCAGAATATTCTCAAGGAAAAGTATAATCTTTTCAAGGTGCAACAAAAGAAATATCCAGGATTGGATACTCTTATTTTATTTAAATTAGTTTCTCTTATTTTTCCAACATCAGATTTCAGACATCCCGTAGTTACACCTTCTTTAGTATTTATGTCACAAATACTCTTAAGATGTCAGGTGAAAAAGAAGACAGACATTTCAAAAGGACTTTTTGTTGCCACTCTTATTTTAGAGTATACATTAATGAGTAAAAGGTTTTCACCTTCAACGATAAACTTTCTCCGAGGAATTATTTATTTAGCAACAGTTAAGCCATTAATGTTACCTAAAATCGTTCCACCATTTAAACGTAGTGGACCATATTCAAGTCTATTAATTCTTGATAAAGACCAGAGAAATTTAAAAATTGATGTCAATGATATTCGAATGATAGCTAGTGACTTAATTGAAGGTGATATTACTGATAATTTTAGAATTCGAGCATTTGTTACAGCTCTCAACTTAACAAATGAATTTAGAGATCAACTAAAAGAGTTAGAAGCTGTATATTCTATTTATGAACCAATTATTAAATTATTAGATATTAATTCTGTAGAGAATTATCCCGAAAATATTCGAGTACATGTTAATAAAATTCATGAAGATCTAAAAAGATTAGCAGATAAAAAATTGAAGTATTTAGTTCGAGAAAAAAAGGGCCCGAAAGCTCTGAGACTATATGAACCGAAAATTGAAAAAGTGTAAGTACATCTTTTTTTGTTACTTATAAATATTTAGATACTTTGATTAATTTAATTTATTATTTCTTTATTTCTTTTGTAGGTTTGATGGTAAAAGACACAAGTCAATGTCAAAGGAGAAAGCAGAAAGAGAAAAATTGTTGCACAAATTGAAGAAAGAAAAGAAAGGTGCTATAAGAGAAATCAGAAGAGATGCATCGTTCTTGGCTAAAGTACAGATCAAAAATCAAATCAAGAATGACGAAGAACGAAAACGTAAAGTTAAAGAAATTTATGGCGATGCTTCAATGCAACAAGGAGAATTAAATAAGTTAAAAAGAATGAAATAAATAAACTAGTTTTATTTATTTATCATATTAATACTTTAATGCTTTCATTATCTTCTACAACATACTTTTTGCTGTGTATACAGCAATCTAACGTCCTTAAATTAATTTTAAGCACGAGTTTTCATGAACTCATCAAAGTTCATCGCTCGTAAAGACTTGAAACAAATAAAACAATTGTTTTTATTTATATATAAAAAAAAAAAAAATGTAAATTTGTTTTATCTGTTTGTTATCATGTACATTGTTAATTAACTTGTATATGGAATTTATACGAGTATTTTTAAAGATGTAAAAATTAAATCAATATAATTTCTGTAAATATTTTACATGTTTTCTTTTATTTATAATGTCAAATGTTACAAACTATTGATTTATAGCCATTTCTAGAAAAAACGAATTAATTCCAGTTTTTAAAATCGGAATACCATCTGTATGCATGCAGTGCTTATGAGCATGTGTGTAAATGTCGGGACTCTAGTCATTTGACTCTCTCCTACTCTCGAATGAGTGCGAATTTCGATGTGTGTGTAAAGTGTTCGACAGAATAAAAAAAATGTGTTCTGAGTTCTCTGCATCTGTAGCTGGGTTCAAAGAACTTATTTTATGATTTGCTTCAAACTTCAGTGGACAAACTACAATTGTCTTCAACTTTAACTTTTTGTATTCTGTAAATACGTTTTTTTTTAATCTAACTACACACTCATGGATTAAAATTTGTGAAAAGCAACGAGTACTATCCGCTACGTCATCTATTTCCATAACTTATGTCAGCTGTTAACCCAAATTAGGCAATTTACAAGTTCCTCGTGAAGTAGTATGAACAATAAGGTATTGTATTAATTAACTTTTATTTTTGAATGCTTCCTAATAATGAATAAAAGAAATTTAATGTCTGATAATGGATATGACATGATCAATTACTACACTTGTCGTTTAATTTCAATATGAGAATTTTGCTTATAAAAAAGTAATATATGTATTTTTAATTAACACAACTTAACCTAAGATTTTTATATTTTTATTCTAGAGTTGGTAGATTTTTCGCAATAGGAAAATGAAAGTCTTTAATGACAACATTGAATAAATCAAGGTAAAATGTCTGACGATAGATCTGATAGATTATTAGGAACATTACCGGAACGAGAAGATCAGTGGCATACAGTTCAAGCAGCTCTTGAAGATTCGAGACCAGATAGATATCGTCTTCCAACAATAGGAACATTAAGGACACTTAGTACTTCATCCTCAGAACGACAAAGTGACAGGCTTTCTAATGGTAAGACATTTTATAATGTCATGACATAATAAACTTATAATAATTCTATTCATACCAGAATTTTAGTAGAACATTGTTATTCATTTTTGAAACACTACTTAGTATTTTCTAGATTTTTTCATTCTAAACGATTAATAAACTCATTAATAATAATTTATTTATTTGACTGTTCTAAAGAACCTACTGACGTTTTGGCGACCACAATATCTTCAGAAGAAGAGCCAACATTTACTTCTAATATGACAGATCAAGAATCTTCAGGTGATGTTACTGATGGAGCATCATCTCCTAATCAAACATCTGGAAGTGTACCAACATTAAGTTCTGATGATGAGTATGTGACAATCGTGATAATATATATTTTTTTAAAATTTTATCTGATTTTTTGAAGATATTCTAGTATTTAGTAATTAATTAATAGTTATTTGTCATCCGATGATTTAATCAATACGTGTATTGTGAAAAAATGACTAGATATTTTATTTTTAAAGCAAAAGGTATTGCTGGGTATGTTTTGCAACGGATGAAGATGATGCAACAGCTTCTTGGGTGAAGCCATGTCACTGTAGGGGTACTACTAAGTGGGTACATCAAGGGTGTATACAAAGATGGGTAGATGAAAAACAAAAAGGAAGAGCTGGTGCTTATGTTGCATGTCCACAATGTAATACAGAATACATAATTGTTTATCCTAATATGGGTAAGATGCACAAAGAATAAAAGTCACATTTTTAAAGTTTTGAACAAATTTATAACTGATTTATATTGATTAGTTGTAAAAAATAAAAAATTCATAGGTATTTTTTGTTTCTAGGACCTTTAGTTGTAGTGCTGGATACAATAGATGGTGTGATTTTCCGAGTATGTCCATTCATAGCTGCAGGAATAGTTGTAGGATCGATTTACTGGACTGCTGTAACATATGGAGCTGTGACAGTGATGCAAGTTGTAGGACATAAAGACGGCCTAACAATGATGGAACAAGCAGATCCATTAGTACTTTTGGTTGGATTACCTACAATTCCTATAATGTTAGTACTTGGTAAAATGCTTCGATGGGAAGACCAAGCGTTGAGTTTATTAAGGCGTCATGCTTGTAAAGTGCCAGTTCTTAGACATTTTTTTTCCAGAAGGTAATTATGATATTTTAATTATTTTTGAAGTAACAATATTGAAAGTAGAATAAAATTAGTATAATTATATTGCTATATTAGAAATTTAACCAGCGAGTACAATTTTATATCACTTTCATTGTACTATTAATCACATAATTAATATATTAATCTTGTTATTAGTCATTCAGATGAAGAAAGAACCCAATCTCAAGAAGTTCCGCCAATGAGTGATCCGAGTTCTGCCACTCGGATTCTTTGTGGAGCTCTTTTACTTCCCACAATCGCTAGTATTTGTGGGCGAATATTTTTTGAAAGTATCACATCTAATTTTCAACGTACTATTCTTGTAAGTATTTTTTTATGCCAAGATAAATTGATTAAAGAATTATTTACAGTTGATTTAATTTTTACAGGGTGGAGTGGCATTTATTACGATAAAAGGAGCTTTTAAAATTTATCATAAACAACAACAATATGTAAGGCAATGTCAACGACGCATTATGGACTATACAGAAAGTAATGTTGCAATATATAAAAGACAACAAAACACAGAAAATGGTCAAACGGGTTGAATATTAATAATTTAAAAATGATTTCAATCTACTCAATTAAATATGCGTTAATTGAGGTAATTAAGTTCAAACTGTTATCATCAATCTTGCATATAAAAATTGTATTGGTTTTAATCCAAAATATTATAAAACTAATTAGATTAAAGCTGACGAAGATGTAAATGAATAAAAATTCAATACGAGTGTAGAAAAGAATTGAATTAACTGTAAATATTCATATAAGACAGATTTTAAGAAAATCATTATAGTGGATTATAATACAGTTGATGTAGTAATCAAATATCACTTGTAGAAAAACGTTCTCCTGTTTAACAAATAATAAACAATTTCATTTTATAGTTCTTAATGTTAAACATTTTTGAGAATTGTTCCTAAAGTTATAAAAATAGTGACCTCTGAAAAATTTTAAAATTAATTTCTTACATACTGTTTAAACCAATTCTATAATAAATACGTACTAAAATATTTGAATTGAAGGATAAAACCATCGTAGAATTTAAATTGAAAATTGAATTTTTACTCAAATTTTTATGCAATCTTCGACATTTTTGCATATGTATTTGACAGAGGTGCTTGGGATAATTTGCTGGTATATGACGAATTTTGTAATTTCAATTTATTTAATAAAAACATTTATTTTAAGATCACATGTAAAAAATAAAATTAATTTCATTCGATTTAAGGCATTTCTATAAGGTTAATATTAATTTACAATATCATCAATCCCTGATACTCGAAAATATTAAATATTTCATCGAAAGCTACTTTAGGTAACTACAATTATTTGTATACAAATATATTTATTACATTCTGCCAACAAGTCATTTTAATCATATTTAAGTACAATAGAATGTCTTTCATCTATAAATATTTTATTTACAAAATAATTGAGCTTCTGCTAAAATGGTCTTTGGTTAGTAAGTATCGTTGACAATTCGAATCTAAATAAACTTAAAATATTTATAATCATAATAAAATAACAACTTATTTAATATTATTATTATTATTATTAAACTAAAAGTGAATACTTAAATCAAGTTTCTGATTGACGAATTATAGTTTGCATACGTCAATAAAATTCTTTTGATTTGAAACTTCAACTTCTGCTGTTTAAACATGCTTTTCAATTTTTCGAGCGATGAATAATTCGGTCTAAATAAATGTGTCAGTCAATTGTTGATTTGAATAAAAGATATGCTAATAAGTCATGAAAAATTTATAAAATATTTTTTAACTGGTATTTTCATTCTGTTACTGACACACTTTATTACATTAAATAAAATATGAATTTAAACTTAATATAACTATTTACTTCATACTGCTTTGTTTAATATTCAAACAATTAAAAACAAAAAATAATCACTTCTTAAATTGAGTAAACCAAGTGATTAGCATATCGAATAATGATCTTGAACTTTTTGCTAATTATCTATTTATTCGTAGAGATAAGATAAAATACCTGCTGAAATAATATTGTATTGAATTAATTTAATCTTATGTTGAGAACTTGGTCAAAATGACGTGAAAATATTGATATCTCAAAGCATGTAGTCTTTTTCGAATTTTTAACTAAAATATAATTTTGAAAAAGATTAAAAAAAATGTCATGAGTTTAGATATTATAGGAAATATAACATAACTGACATTAATCATCAGAAACAATTCCATAATTATGATGATTATAGATAAATCTTTTCTTACATGTATTGGTATGTACTGATTATTTTGTACTGAATGAACTTTTAAATTCGTATTATACCATTGATAGTAATCATAATTGAATAATCTTTGAAGAATTATATAAATCGAGTTAAAAACTTAAACATAAACAACCTTGATTACAGCTCTTTGACAAATAAATAATTTCAGTAAATGAAATGTGATTTACTTATCTTTTGAAAATGCTTTGGAGTATGGAGTAGATTTACAGTAATTCAACAACCAATTTCAGAGTTAAATCATCTTAATGGTGGTCCGAGGTATTTAATACTCGTGGAATAAAAGCAAGAAGCCGGTGGTTCACTAGTGGCTCTAAGTTTCACTCTTTCCGGTGAGTCATTTGAAGTGGGTAAATTAGATGATATTTTTTGAAAAAATATACATGATCGTCCAAGGCTGGTCTCAGACTCTAATTTATAAGGTGGACTCAATATATCTAGAAATGCAGCCGGGCCTTTTAAGCAGGTTATTTCATGAAGATTGTGATCTTGAGGTTTTAATATGCATGCAGGATCAGTTTTTTGAACAATAACTGATGGATGCTTGATGGCATATATTTCCTCGTTTGGTCGCATAATATGTCCTGGTGGTGTTTGGCTTGTGTAGCTGTCTATTTGTACTGTGCCACTTATCACCTAAAAAATTTTTTTTATTGTGAGAAAAAAAAAACAATGTATTAAATTTACGTTACAGTAGGGTAATAAATAATGAGTTATTGCGTTTAGTTGCCACAGACTGTCTGATATTACTGTGACAAACAAGTAATTTATTCCTGACATTTAATGTTAAAGAATAATAATTATTGAATGGTCATCGCAAATTACCTTTAGCAATCCATACATTCCCGGATGATCGTGCATTGGTAACGTTACTCCATTCTTTAATAAGAATACAGCAATAGTAATATCCTTATTATCAAAGATATCTATTACACACATCGGTGCATTAGTGTTTGCAACATAATCAAGAACCTGATTATCAACTTTGACATCGTCAGCTTTGATGTTATTCATCATTGAATGGAGTTTTTCAAAGTTTTTTTGGCACAGTTTATAACCCACATTTTCACAGCCAGTAAATGTTTTTAAAGCTTGTTTCCATAAAAGTTCAATTGGAGTAGCCATTTTTTGAGTTTTAAAAGAAGATATAATGTTGATAAAACTCTTATTAAATAATTTCATAAACTTCTAAATAAAGTCTGAAAAACTTTTTATTGTTGTACTGAAGAGCTATTAATCATCTCCAAGTTTATCAAAGAATGAATGATATTTATAAATACAGTTATCAAGACGAATAAATATTGGATTTCAAGACTGATAGTCGGTTCAATTGTTTTTATTATGAATATTCTAGTTTTATCTTTGTAACACTTTCTGATTACAATGAGTACAGCTGTTGACTGTTGACAACATGGCGATGATCAGCTGAGTCTTCGGTGTTATTGCGCATGTCTATTTTTATTTCCCGCTTTTTTGAAAAAAGAAAAAAATTAGAATAGGTTTCACTGAGAAACACGTGTAGTAAATGTTTATTTTTATCACGACAGATGTATTAATTCATATCATACATAATTGATTGGTAGAAAAAAATATCTAATGCTACGATAAAAAATGGGTCTTTATTGAATAAATATTTATGTTTATTTGAAGTAATATATTTACATGAAAATGGTTGAACAGAATGATAGATAAATGACCTGCTCAGATTTCCATTCGTTCATTAGAAGAGTTTGAACAAGATAATTGTTATAATTTTATGAAAAGCATTTGAATGTTCGTTAAGAATAGTACTTTCGTAATCTAATAGCTAATCAATCGTAATTAAATAGTTTCTGAATTTTTTTTTTGACAATATCACGAAACATTACCTCCTTTTGTATCCTTTTATTTATCACTTACATATATACATTCAACTTTTGCAAACAACAACAATTTAAATATCTAAATTACTTTGAAGTGTTTAGGCATTAATTAACAAGCTCGAAAGAACAGCGTAGTGATGATGATTGTTGAAGTAACACAGTTATTATATATAATACATAAATTCATTTACAAAAATTATTTCATTTTTTTTATCTTGTAACTGTAAGAAACTTGACAAAAATAGTTGCAACAAGAAATAAAATAATGTGAATTATTTTTTTATTTTAGTTTTATACACGCTCATAAAACTTAACTTTATGATCTAAAATAAAATTCTTCTCATTTCTAAAAATTTATTAAATTAAAGTTAATTGGCACCAGAGAATTTTTCTCAAAATTTAGTTTTATATCATTTTTATGATGAAAAGTATGGATACTTAGGAGTGGTAATTGTTTTATTTCACGAAAGGGAAAGGGAAATACACTCATAGCAAAAATACCATCATAATGCACAACTTAATTAATTTGTTTTTATCATAAAATAGAACAATCACTTGCAAATAAAAATAAGCAAGTATATTACTTTACAAAAATTATTATTAAACTATTGTGATAATCTTTGTAGACATTCACATGAGCCAGTAAAAATTATGTAAGTTTTTTCGCTTATTGAATAATAATATCTATAACATTAATATATATAATAAAATAGATTAATAAGATATCAACAAAGATTTTCACAAGAATTCAATTCTTTTATCGATAATTATTAATTATTAATGTTACTTCAAAATATAAATGTTTTATTTTTAATTTATTTTTCATCTAATCTTAACTTCATTGCTAAAGTGCATTCTTTGAATTGCATACTTGAATAAAATTGTGATTTTATATTTTTATATATATATATATTACATTTCAAATATTAATTAAAATAAAATATCCAGTTGCAACATTCCGCATAAATTGTAATTTCATTCAGATAGTCTTAGCAATGACCTTAATAAATTTGAACTGCATTTAGCGATACATAAAATAATTTGATGCATTGTAAATTTATTTATCTTCAAATATGAAAGGAACTAAACACTTATCATAATTTTATAATGCTGGTGAGAACAAATATTTCAAGAACAGTACGATAAAGCGCTAGAAATTCTTATGTAAGTTAACAATGTATGAAATTTCAAAGTTTAGACTCAAATAGATTTTTATGAGCTTGAATTAATTAATGATTTTTTATTATCTAATAAGCAAATAGGATTCTACGAAAATTTTTTTACTAATTATAATTTAATTAATTGAATAAGAGATCGGAAGTTTTTAATTCTAGATATTATAACATTAAACATTATTTTGCATTAGAGAAGTTGATGACGGAAAGACTTTCGAATACAGCGAAGTAGTAATTTGTTTCAGTGCGGAAGCTTTATGATGTTTGTTTAATTGTGCAGATCACGCAACGGACGGATAAGAATGTAAAAATGTGGCAAACAAAAAAGACAAACTTTAGGATTGATTCAAACATGTTTACAACTAATACACTTCTATACGAAAGGAACTTTTACGTAAACTTTGTGCAATACTATAAAAGCGAAGATTACTGTAATGTGATTTTATGAATTCACAATCTCTCAATTAGCTTATTATTTTAGATTTTGATATCGAACAGGGCATCAGGTTCAAGAAAGTAAGCTATTTTATAGGAAAACAAATATTTTCAAAATTTGATAATTTAAAATATAAGTACCCACAGAAATAAAATTAATTGGTCATTGAAAAGTCAGAAATCTTTTTAGGATATTGATTAATAGAGCGTTCAGACTGTAATGCTACTGCTCTTTTAACATTTATGCCATTAATATTGTAATGTACGACTTAAATCGAGGTAGAAAATAATATCAAGATAGATAAGACTAGAGCAACCACAAAATTGGCACGAGAATTTGTAAAATAAAAACAAATGAAAATGGCAGTAAATTATTATGAGCTTTTGATGATAATCACTTTTTCATTTGTATGTAATATAAAATTATCGCTTTACGCGTGACTTGTGCGCATTTGTAATTAGCACATGCAGAGAAAAAAAATTATTCACATGATAAAAAGTATCAAAATTTTGGTAGAATTGATTAGATTTGGAACCTAATTATTTGAATAAAATGTTGATACTAAGTAATTTGAATGAGTTAATTAATTTTCTGATCGAAAGGATGTTCATTAAAAGAGTAAATAATTGTGATTAAAAAAATAAATCAATAGTTAAGAGCAATTGATTCATTTAATTAAAAGCATTTTGTATTGAATTTAAAAAATATTTTTAAATAATTTTTTCTCTCTGATCAGTCCTGAATCATTGGGAGTTTAATGTACAATAATCTAACTTATAATAATCACGTGAGGAAGATCATTTTGATCGAAGTACTAAGTAATTTTTCTTATTAATCAACAAAGATATTCAGTGATAATTACAAATTATGCATAAACAAATTAATTAGCCTCAAGAAGAACAATCTCTATGAAAGTATTAATGAAATAATATTTAATTCATAAACAATTTTAACAGTAATAACAATATTAATTATATTAGTAATAATAAATTTATTTTTTAAATGTTTTCATAGAGATTTTTATTTCGATCAATTTGATTATGCACAATATCTCTCAATTAATTTTTCAACCATCAGATGTCAATTTTAGCTTTTTATTAAAGAGTTTTAAATCTCGTTTTTTATGGCCCCACAATGACACTGACCCGTGCGATCTCGGGTTATATAGTGTCTATTAAAAGTATAATTTGTTGGTCAATGGTAACGATGATGAGCTATTGAAGATATGCGTGAATCAACATGAGAATGAATAGTGTTTAAGTCAATTCATTGAAGGTCCAGTTGAACATCCTTGATTTCCCTTAATATGTATTCGATGTACGTATAGTCTCGACGCAATTGAGCGTTTGTCATATTCTGACAATAATAAAATTTTAGGTGTTTAATAAATTCACATGTTACATAGTCAGTCATCAGACTTTCTAAACTATTCACGACTGGGGTTTTGGTTCTGGTTGGAAATCCGAACGAGTATTAATTGAAGGACTGGGTGAACGAGAACTCGATTCTGAACTTGAACTACTCGATGACCTCTGTTGTTGTTCACGTAATTTTTGTTGAACTTTGTTCTTATGGTTCCAAAGTGGACCTCGAATAATTTTTAATGTTGTTTCTAACTCATAAGCACGATCTTTCAATTCATTATATTTGGTTAAATCCAGTCCAACTTTTTTTGCACGTTTATGAAGAGCTATTAAGTATCTTCTATTCATCACATCTGGTAGCATATACTCCTAAGAACAGAAAAGCATTGTTAATCGATAACGTATGAATGAAACTATTATTTTGCAATTAAAATTAGAATTGTTTACCTCAATTGTGACATAATAATAAAAAAATTTATTATCATTTGTCACATATGTGAAAACAACGATTTATAGTTTTATTTATTTCGATACTTAAAGTGTTAAAGTTTTTATATTTTTTATTAGATTTTTATTTTTCTTTTATATTTTTTAATCCAATCGGATGTGAAATATAAACAATAGCATTTGCCGGAAGAATATAAACAAAAATAGAATAGAAAAATACAACATTACAATATTTATATACAGTTTTATGGATACTATTAAAAATGTAAAAATGATCATAATGTATTTATTTTTTATGAGTACTACGATTTGCTGTATAATTTTAGCATAAGCTTTAGATATAGAAGATAGGTGTATAAAGAATACACAAAAAACAAGGAATTATCTTTTTGTATTTAAGAGATCGTTCGCGATTTATCTTGATTATTTCATCAATGTACTCACCTGTCTTGTTACGATGAAATAGATATAACAGAGCATGCCCGTTGCATATGTGACAAAGTAGGTCACAGGTTCCATGATATCCCACGAATACTCCCACCAGGTCAATCTCGCAAGGACTCCAAACTGAATGGCCATGGCGACGAGACCTATCCATGAGTGAAAATTGGCTCGTCTTTCGGCAGCAATTTCAAGTTCTTGTTTTTTCTTACAAATTATTTATACTTAGTTATCAAGTAAAAAAATACATTAAGTGTCTGTTAAAATAGTTTATGTACCAATTCTAATGGTTCTAACTCCACCATCACCTGCTCCAACTCAGCAATGACTTCTCTCTCCAGAATAGAATTATGTTCAGAACATTGAAAAGTTTCATAGAGCTGAGCAACCGTGACCTGGACGTCAGATAGCTTCTCAACAGCTTCCTATCGAAAGTAAAATACATCACAGTGTAAAAACCATGATTCACTTATGTAAAACTTTTTGACGTCTCATGCATTTTACATTGGATACTTACCATCGCATACCTTTCTTGATTCGGCGGTGAAACATTGTAAGTTACATCGTTGATAACCAACCTAAAGTCAGAATCAAGAAGGGATTCTATCGTATTGTTGCTGCATATTCTAGTTCCCTCTAGAAAAATAAAAAATTATTATTTACCTATTTTGATGTAAATTAATAAAGCAGTTATTTAGTTGGAATAATTATTATTTCGAAATTGATGAAATATCACCTTCTAATAAGTACTATAAAATTACTTATCATGACCTACTTAAGACATATTCAAAATTATTTAGATGATGGGTGATGGATTGGCTTAAAAGTCAAAGGTTATTTTAAAATTTCACGAAATGATCAATAAAAAATTGAAACAGAATAAAAAAAGGTGTAAAAACTACATAATAAACTTATACTTAACCATGAATAATAAATAATTAATCATCATACAAATGTTTTATTTAATAATGAATACCGATTAGAAAAAAATCATATGATAAAATATATATCTATGTTTATTAAATCAATACATAATATGTTGAATTATACTATACTAACTATAATTAATTAAAATATTTGTTTATCCTTATAAGATCTTACCTAATGTCGTAATACATGCTCTGTCTATACCACGATCTTCTGCTTTCAACATATGAAGAAAATCTCCAACTGTGTTTGTGATTGGCCTGAGGGTGAACATACACTTCTCTTTCCTCGATGGAAGAGGAACTGTGATCCTTGGAAAGCCACGATGGAAGTCGATCGTTACGTCTAAAAACATAATTATGAATTCTATATTGAGTAATACGATATTTAATAACAACATCATTCTTATATGAAGGAAAAAAAATATTTTAATGAGAAAGTTTTTAATGAGTTAGTATTTTTAACAAAAAAAAAACCTTACTTTATAATTATTTACAATGAATATTTTTTCAATATTTCAATATTATCATTCTAGTGTAGATAAATATCCTGTATTGTTTCAGTATTTAATACATTACCATAAATGATAACATTAACAATTTTAATAACATTAAAAATCAGTTGGTAACTGTAAGTATCCGGAAGGAAAAGAAGAGAGTTGATAAACGGTCTCAAATTGTTGCGTGATAACCAGACGATCAGGAGTTAGGCCGTATAACCTGGTTAAGAGCCGTTGATATGGAGAAGGTATCAGAGTGTGTAGACTCAGAGCGAGAATAAACTGCAAAACGACGGTAATCTTTCAGGATTAAGCAGAACGGAACCGGGCGAGAGGTTTAGCCAATTCCAGTATAGCCTGAAGCATGTTTGTTATTATTCTACAAATATCTATTCTGCCTCTAGGGAAGGCTCATTCGAGGGTAAACATTCAGTTTCCAAATAATCATCTATTAATGTAAGCTCATCTATATTGCAATTAACAAATCTACCTTGAACATTTCGAGAAGTAAATTATTGTGGAATTCTACTAATCGAACCCAATCAATATTTATTGAAATTCCTGTAGAATACTAATTAATTACGATATTTAATGCTGCGTAACAGTGACAGGTTTATTGTTAACTAATAATTTATAGGAATTTAAGTAAGCAGAAACTGGAACTCTGGACTGTGTAAGCAATGTTCGCACACTGGAACGTGTGGAAGTGGCAAGAAGCCGCAATTGCTACTTACTCCCCGCTACTATTATACTTTTGCGCAAATTCTAGCT
The DNA here is from genome assembly GCA_028641665.1 of Chelonus formosanus. NCBI lineage: Eukaryota > Metazoa > Arthropoda > Insecta > Hymenoptera > Braconidae > Chelonus > Chelonus formosanus. The sequence goes on along the minus strand of CM054006.1, from coordinate 3,474,082 downwards.
ACTCTTCAATTTATCCCATCAGTTTCTTTCGAGCTTGTATGCAATTAATAACCATCAAGTGTGGTGTTTTCGTTAGATATATTTATTTAATAGCATCATCTTGTCAAAGCGTTCATTTATTTATTGATAACATAAAGAGTTCAATGACTAAATATATCTATTATTCATTTCTCTAATGGAACTTTGTGGTTGTGTGATGAAATAAAAGCTAATTAAAGGTCTAATCTTTGTCGTGCATCATATAAAATATCCTCACCCTAGGCGTATGTATTTTAATTATCTTTAGGATCATAGTTGTCAATTTAACATTTACTCTAAATAACTTTTATCAAAAAAAAAATTTTTCCAATTTTTAGTTAATTTATTTTTGAAGTCATTGATTTTTATGTAAATAGTGAAACAATTAATATTTTTTTATTTGAGTGATAATTGGAGTTAATTAAAAGACATTGTCATTAAATATAATTAAAGAGCTTTCATGTTTTAAATTAATAATGGGAATGATATATAAAAATTTTTTTAAAAACATTTGAGAAATCAGAGGATTCAATTGTCACTAATTACAATTAACTTTATTATTATTGAGTATAATTTCTTTTCATCATCATCATCATTATCATCATCAGTGTCTTAGAGTTCTTAGAGAGATCTCTGATAACTGTTAGAGGATTAAACATCACGAGCAGTGATCTGTATGGTGATCATCAATGACAAAGTTTCCAAGGCCAAGGATTAGCATGTCAAAAGAAATTAACCTTCAATTAATTTGAAAATTATGTTTATTTAATAGTTGTGGGTCTCAGCCGTGAAGCATAAGACCCTTTCTAGAAAAAGTTAACGTAGAAAACTCTCAAGTTCTAATACAGTAGATGAGTCTCAATGATTATGATTTATTGTCTGTTTGCCATTATCTTCGGTTCGAGAGTATCCAGTTTTGGAAGCCATCTAGTGATGTGATTGTGGAATTAATGACACTGAATATGCGAGAATAGAACGATTGGTGTTAAAAGCAGATTGGAATCTCATTAACAGACTAATGAAATAGGTTAACTGTCAATGGAAATTGGCAATTCAGTTAAATAAGAGGTGTCACTCTCATAGCATCTCTCGTAAGGGGGATCAAAACAATTGATAATGGGTGGAGCACAGAGTGGAACAAATAACTTGGGTGATGCTTTGTGGACTCATGAAAGACAACGTCAACGGTTCCAAAGGTAAATATAACGACTTTAGAACGTTTATGAAATAGAATTAGTTATCTCGATGAAGTTTTTAATACCTTCAAGAGACTTATACTTTGTGGAAAATTACATAGGTGATTTTAATTCATGAACGGCATTGTGTTGAAAATTTAATCAGCAAAGTTCTTTTAATTTTAACTACCACACGTTTCGTCTGTTTGTGGATACTTGCAAAAAGTTTCTTATTGGTTTTAGTACCTTTTTGAAGTTAATATGATCTACTTTAGAAGTGGATACCTGAGTACATGATGCACTTAATGTCCTATACCTTCAAACTATTCAAAAAGTTTTGCTTTTCAGGGTCTCTTTGTTGTTTCAAGTGCATTGTTGATATTTTACTCACGAAATAACTTGAAAAATTAACTTGGGGGCTTTCGATCGCGTGATATTGTCATGTATATTCAACTGTAAAAAACTTTTTTTGAATGAAAAGAAATCTCTAATGAAAGAAAGAAAACTTTTATTGGCAATATAACTTGAAATAAATTATGAGATTAGTTTTATTCTATTCAATTTCTATTAAAATTGGATGAAAGTTATTTTATACTATCATTTCATTCAGTAATAAATTATTCTATCTACAACCATGTATTACAGAGTCAGTATATAATTTATTCAGACAATTAAATTGTATTCAATCAAAATTTTTTTGGAAGTTTCTCTGCTATTAGTGATGACATTGACATTAATAGTACTCAATTTAGCTAGAAATTTCATAATTAAAGATATATAACCTATTATTTATCTTATCATATCAATATAATCTCAATAGAAAGCATCCGCAACCAAGATGTTGAGAATTAAATATGTTTTTCAAAGACTTTTTTTTATGATTTAAAACTTTTTTATAAAATAATGACCGATCGTTAATTGGCGCTGTTGCTACGGTCAAGCAATGCTTATTAGCACGTGATCGTAATCTAGTTGCTCATCTTACGTGAAAGAATTATTATTAAAGTCGCGATACTCCATTTCCCGTTACATGACTTTTTTTTGTATTTCTTAAGATCCAGTTGCTTTATATTTGATGTAGAGTATATTCTTAATTTAATATGCAATTCTATAGGAAAAGTATAAAGGAAAAAATTTTAATAATTCTCAACTACTTTTATTATAATACCTACTTTCGCAGAAGAAAATAGGACAATACGTATCCATCGAAACTAAAAAGAAATCTTGGGAATTCAATTAATCTCACGTGTATCATGAGCTGAAAGGATCCTCATGTTGCTTCGATGGACCTTCATATTCAGTCTCAGATGAATATGCATACGCATCACAGTTTGAATATATTAGTGCAGTGAAATGCGGTCAGACTATTGGCTTTGTTGTATAGATACCTTCTCTTCTTCATGATAACTGCCGAAGCTAACATCAAAGTATCAACTGACAATCAACTACCGCCTATATGGGATCTAGGCAACCAAGTTATTTCGCTATTGAACCTGATCCTTTAGATGCAAATCTCTCAGTCAAGTGAAAGATTCATTGTTGGTAGCATTCTCACTCATAAACGAGTTACCAAGGTGATGGTCTATTCATTCAATATATGTGTGAGATTTTTTCTTTCATTTTTGTTTAGGATTTTTGTCGAGTTTCATTCATATTCATAGCGGTGAAATGTAGCTGAATAACAGAGAATTCATGATAACAGACTTTGTAATTGGATTATTGGACTCGTAGGTATTTATAATTGAAAAACTATCTGATTGACTTGTGAAAAATATGACAGAAGGATTTCAGCCGCAGGCTCTTTTATTTTGAAGCATATTGGTTTTGGTATTTAGGTAGAAAATTTTAAATAAATTCCAGTTTTAAAAAACATTGTAAAGGTATTGATTCATTTTCAGAGAATGAAATCCTAGATTCTGGATTCGGTTTCAAAAAAAGAATGTAATCCAATGAAGGAATTTTTTGTGTAGTTGTTTAAGTCAGAAATGAAAAATAAACAACGTTTTTTCATCTCTTTGTAAAAAAAACTATTTGATGAAACTTGGCATTTTTCTCGCTATATTTGATTTTTAATTGTAGGCAAACATTCATTAGTGGTAAATATGGGCTTACCCTACTTCAAACTTATTACTCACGGTGGTCTGGTTAAGTAGACTCTATAAATAAAATTTATAGCCCATTTTGGAACAAGATTTCTGTACTAGACAATCACTAAAATTTTATTCAAAGGTAAATGTGCCAAAAGTTGGTTTTCAAAGTTTGGTAGCTTAAAAGATCTTGATAAATTGAACTATTTTTTTTATTATCACGAAACTTTACTGTAAAAATCTTCGTTAATAAACAATGAATGAATTCAAGTGAAATCTACTAGAAAAGCAAAGAAAGCATTTATTTTATTCTCCAATATTATGAGCTATTCCAACAGCTTTCAATAGTTCAAGCACAATTGATGTTACTGGAGGTCACTTTGATGATAAAAATTTTAGCTAAATCCGCAGAATTATTCCTAAGTTTATTTTCTAAGAACCAGAAGATCAACAACTTGTTAAAAATATGATTATCCTCTAAATAATGTGTAAAAATTCCAATCATTCAGCTTCATTCTGCTATCAATAACATCTTTTAATCAATTTCTCAAATTTTATCACTCTTTAAAAAACAAAACACATTTCAGTGAAGTATTGGAAATAAGATAAAATCATTGGTAAAAATATACATGAAAATAACTCATCTATGAATAGGTGCACAATTCTCTCTGCAATATGAATAAATTTAAAATTTAGGTGACAGTGTTTACATTTCCCCTGGTGCATTGTTTACTTGTGAAACATTTGTTGATGAGCATGCAGACAAAAATACCCAGGAGATAAGACCATGTCAAGCTTGCATATAATCAGGAATTGCTAATTACATCCGATGCAAATGATTGTCTTTTTTCGAGGTTGCACGAAAAGAAGGGAAAGCGAGAGGAAGGTGAGGGTAAAGTGGAAATAGCGGAACACCGGACATCCGTATTGTATGGGTCATCCAGTGGTTTTCGTTCTTTTACATGTGATGGATTTGCGTGTTAAACATCGCTCATATTATTGGAGTATCTATGGTATACGCAATGCTTGGGTGCACTCATCAACGAACCTCTTCGTGTTTTGCACTCGTTGCTTAGTCGTTTTACATTCATGTGAATATTTAACATCGATGCCAACGCGTAAACAAAACAAGTAGTTGTTGAACGTGAGAGATTTACCAAAGCATATGTAGTACATCGTTCGACAGTTGTACTGGAAAACGCGCTGCTTTGGACATCAAGTGAAAGAGAACTGAATAATTAATGCATTCAATTAATAATTTTCTGGAATAATGTCCAGCTGATTCAGATTATTTCATTGTTTAAAATTATTCCAGTTAAGAACATGCTTTACTGATAATTATGTGCTAAATCTATGTGGAATAGCTTCATAACCAAATGTTGAGTTGTTGTTATTATTAATTTATTCTATGTGTCTGTGAAAATTAATTGTTTAATTATTCATTTATTAATTAATGATAATTTCATTCTCTAGTGATGAAAGTAATAAGAATCTATTTTTTATTACTATTAATTAAATTTGATTCTATTTTGAGATCAAAGAATTCGAATAAAAAGTTTATAATTATTTCATGTTTATAATTCAAATTCAACCGGAAGATTTTAAAAATATATCTTGTTAAAAAGTTGCTGAGATATCTTGAACTATAAACAAATTTATTTTGCCAATAATTTGTACACTTCTGTCATAACTTTCTCAACAAAAAATTAATTTTTTTTAATATACCTTTTTTATGTTGGAATATTTTTAGTTTTTGAACTGGAAAAAATTAATTTCTGAATTATAATTAATAATAACAACTATAGTAAAAAGAAAAATGTTTTGTGTGAAAAGTGTTTATTGCCAAGTGACTATGGAGTTCGAAGATTCCGAAGAGAATAATAATTTACAATCCTCCGAGAGGTGCGTGATAAGCATTTAGATTCCTTTAACGAGTGTTGTTCAATTACTTTGGATAACAATTACTTAAACGAGTTTTACTCTAATTCACAGATGAACACGTTATCTTTTTCTTATACAAAAGCTCTGGTTTTCTATGTCACGCAATGCTGTCAAGTTATATGCTTCTTCTAGACTGCACTAAACTTTCAACAATAAAAAAACTAATCGAAAAATTCGTTTCATTTTATAGACTTCTCGCTAAGGGAAACAATGTTGTGCTCAAGTTTGAGATAGAAAGTATGTTATTTGGTGGATTCATCCGAGTATAAAAAATACATTAAAAATAATTTATTCATACTCAGAAAAAATTTTTCTCTTTTAATAACACCAAAGAAATATTTTTTAACATAATTATATTTTTATCTAATGTGAAAAACCTATAAATATTTAAATAAGCAGCAATAATCATTGAATAAATAATGTTTTTTTTAGCTTAGATAAATATTTTTGGAAGCAAAAATTTTTTTTTCAAGCATACCTCTAGAAATAGGGAGTATATAAAATTCGAGGAAAATTTGAATTTTTGATACAGAGGAAATTTTTTGACAACGCAATATTTAGTAGCGATCCGTGACGAATGAGTTGACTTATGCGTACTCTTTACTTTCACGATCGCTAGTCCATGACGAAAATACAACAGTTGCTTCTTCAGCAGCCTTGAATACATCAATGTCTTTTTAAAAATTCCCTCCACGTTCTTCATATTTTCTCCAGAATATTTAAATGTGCAATGATTGAATAAGATTTTTTTTTTAACGAATTATTCACTTGTTAATGAATAACTAATTTAGGTAACCACCAACAGCTGGCCTTTGAGCAGGATCAATTTCACGATAATGTAATTGGAAAAAATACGATAAAAATTTAGTCTATACTAAAAAGGAATAATAAAGAGCGAACGGAAATCAAAGGGAAAATATAATAGCGATAAAAAAAGGAGCATGAAATAAGTAGTAATTAAAATGAACCATTGATTCCAATAAATACCAGAAACAAATAAAACATCTGGGTATAATCACACTGCGAATTAAATGTTAGCTCATTGTGACTGAATTACAAATCATCATGTAATTAACTCATTTTTTTTTCTTGCAATTTTAATTTTTTAATCAACTTCAGTGAAAATTTACTCTCCACGAAATCTCAATGAACTTCACCCCAGAAAAATTCACTTGAAATTCAGAGAGCTTTTTCAAAAGTTCAAGTACTTCTTTTCTTTTGAAAAACTAAATTATCTTAATTTTCTGAAGAGGATGAAGACCTAATCCTTTAATTCTTGACATTCTTCAAACGTTTTTTTTTTGTTTTACGTAAAACAAATTCAATAAAATCGCTATAAATTTTTTAGAAATTTATCATGTAAAGTACCTTCCATTTATAACCATTGATGCATAACATTATTCATCATCGATATATTAGAAAATTTAATATTCTACTTTATACACGTCTTATCTACCATTCGTAAAATTTTAAAACCACTTAAATTCTTTGATTGTTCTACATAAAAAAACAATATTTCAAACTTTTTTTTTTAACATCATAATCATATTATGGAAAGTGAATATTAAAATACATACTAGCTAACGAGTTATCAATGTAAACACGTAATTTCCGTTTTATATAGTTCTGTGTTTGTAGAGTATAAAATTATATACATTTATTTCTCTCACTCTATTCCATGTGTTTCCACTCATGTATGTTTCCACACATTCTAATCAAGTAAACCAGAACAATAACTATTTATTATTATCCGCATTTTAACATTGTTTGTTTTCATCTGTGTGGAAGAAGAAAGGAATTAGTCGAGGCCAAGAGTATTTTTCTGTATTACTGATATGATCCCTTCATTCTTCAACATACTCTAGTTGACTTCTTTATTATTATTATACATTTGCCCAAGGTCGATCAAATTAATAACAATTCTTCAGGATTTGATTCAGGATGTGAATCATTGTGTAAGTCACCTGGCAGTATTTTCCCCACAACTAATGTCTGTTCATGGTGCAGCTGGCAGGTGATATACCTGGGTACGAAAGTCTGAATAGTTGTTAGGGTCTAAATACATATATTTGAGGCTATTCAAAATATCAAGTGGGAATGCGAGCAACTGTTTTTACTGACAAAATTAGTTGCCTCGCTTGGTTTCATTTAAACTCTAACCATCAGTTAGGAGACAAGTTCTATTGGACACATATCGTTCTAAAAGTGAGCTTTTATTCGACTTTTTTCTAGTTTTATTGCAATTAAAAGGTTTTTCGATAGTGTTGTGATATGGGATCGATTAAATAACGGAAAAGTGTTTTTTTCCTGAGTGCTTTTATCCCCCAACGTTGCAAGAATAAAAGGGGAAACACGGTGGTAGGTAGAGAAAGGTACAGTCTGATTATCTCTTGAATATTATCATTTTACTCTTTCGTATCAGAATGTTTTCTTCTCATTATCATGATAATAATAATTATTGTTATTGTTATTATGATTGTTGAGGAGTTGTTAGATGATGTGGTTAGAAATCAATGCCACCAATGTCAAGATTTGTCAGCATACAGAGAGATTGATAGGCCACGAGATATGTTTTGTCAGCATCACACGTGCATGCATGAGTAACATGTGAATTTATTGAAACATCTGGATGATTGATTAGACGTTCCCTTTAAACACTTACATCTTGCTCTTTCGCGTTTGCGTTCCTTCTTCTTCTTTTGTACTCCATTTGCTGGAATGAAAATGAATAAAGCGTGATAAAATGAATTTTAATGCTTCAAACTCTTCGGCCCAAGTTTAGTTTATTATACAAATATTTGAGAGATTGTTGGAAATTTTGAAGTTATTTTTATCGGTAAAAATGAAGTAAATAGACGTCGAAATGGAGATTAGCTTGTTATGGAGAAAATTTATGCAACAATAAAATTTGAATGTCTTCAATGATTATATTCTAAGAATAAAAAAATTTTTGAATGAATATTTTTATTGGTATGCAACCTTATGGAGACAGTTGTTATAAAAAAATTACACTTGAGTTTAAATTTAAATTTTTTTTTACATTTATTAAATAAATTTACATTTTAACTTTGTCCTTACTATCTTGTGGTTTCCATTTTTTCTTTAAATTATGAATAATAATTTTTCACTCGAGTGCCTAATTTTTTTGATTTAAAAACAAATTTCTCCAAATTTTTTCATATTTATGTGGATCTTTTTTTTAAATGTTAAACAAATATTTACATCTAACGTATTTAAATATATTTATTTAATTAGACCAATTAGAATCAATGTTTTTGTGTCTTTTTGTAAATTAATACTTTATTTAAAGTAATCTATAAACAAAAAGTTTGAAATGAAAAAAAAATGTCGGAATGGAAAATTTTTTTACAACAATAAATAAAACTAATTTTGATAAATATTTTTCTTATTACTCCTTAATTACCTCCTAAGTAAAAGAATAAATATTTCTTACTATACATTCAGCTAATTTTTTTCACGAGGTGTGAATGCATTATTTGTTTTTCCCTCAATGGAAATAGCCATTTAATAACTTTAATAATTAAATAAATTGTCATGCTAAAATTGTACGTGTCAAAAATTTTTAAAGATCTTACAAAAGAATCAAAGATATTTCATTATTCACGTTGTGCTTATTTATAAAATATTCCGGTAAAAAAAAATGAATCTAATTATTGTTATTTACATCTTGTCAACATCACACAAAAGAAAAATCTTTTCTCTGAGAATTTAAACTGAGTAAAAAATAAAACAAAATATTTTAAAAGCTTTTTCTCATGATGATGCAAAGCATAAGCTATGATTTTTCCCAGATATTTTGTCAAGGACTAAGCCAGATGAAGATTAGGCATAAATTACTTCAAAAAACTGGAGTAGATAAAAAAACTCTAATGACAAAAATTGCAGTGTTCTAGTTATTTAGCGTTAATTAGTTCAAGAAGATAAGTATAGCTTGCTTAACTGCCCGAGTAGATTTGATCTTTTTTTCTGTCTGAGAATTCTTTTACAACCCAGGATGACGATAAAAGGTATTTCCATCAAATCTACTATGACAAAATAAAATGTCATTTAGAATTTTTTGATTACTTTTAGTAAAATTTGTCGAGTGAAATTAAAGTGAAAATATAACCACAGGAAAGCGAGTGTCGTGCTCAATAAAAATCGTCGAAGGTTAAGAGGAAGAGGGTAAAGAGTTATTTTTCATGTTTTAATAATAAATAGAACTCTCGAGTAATTGGATATACACCTACATGTAGTACTGACCATACTTTCTTCTTCTCAGATGACAACCAACTCTTATATGTGAATCGATTGACTACGTCCATAATCACATATTGAGGGCAAGTCAAGTCAGGCATGATAATTGGTGGGAAAAATTATGTGATGACTTAAGAAGAGCAGTCTTTGAAAAATCCAGCTCAAAATCTTAGAGGCTTTGAAGGTCTTAAAGAATAAAAATCAACTTCATAACTCGATCATTTATGATTTTATTTTTTCTTGTGCTCTTATTATTGATTCATGTTATTTTATTGCTACACTGAAGGTTTTCTTCTTTGAATGCAAAAAGCTTGTTCAAATAATATATATGAAACAACGTGACAGGATTCAAATTGAATGTCAAAATAACTCGTTTTGCAAACCAATTATGAAAAGACTTACTAGCAAGCACTTATTCTTACCACCTTGCAACTTCTGAAATTTTCTTAAGCTTTCAGCTGAGTCGACGAGAAAATACTATAGTTATTACACGTAATAGTCTTGCTAAAAGATATATTTGAGAATGAACATGGACATTATATTGTCCTAAGTGTTAAGTGGACACAGAGTAGAGTCACGGTTTCACGAGCGTAAGTCGTTTCTAATTTAAATTAACTAGATTTACTTGCGTTTAAATTATAAAAAGAAAAAATAATTGTTATGTTATGCTTCAGACGTTGAAAACCTTGACATACGACAACTTTGTAATTACGATAAAGAAATCTCAAATTTTAAATTACTTCTTTTTTCATTTTTTTCTGTTCTCTATTATTTTTATTCCACAAAAAACTTTTCTCTTAAATTACCTTAAATGTCTGCCATTTTTCCATAATTTTTATTTATTAAAAAAATTAGTTAACTACAAATATTTGAAACATTTTTTCCCTTCAACTGGTTATGTAAGTAATTAATCAAATCAAATTATTTCTGACATTAATTTTAATTTGTTCTCTAACGATCTATGACTTATAGAGCAAGAAGATCCTAGAGAAAGTCAGTAAAGATATTTAATGTCAACCTAGGCTAACAAATTTTTTATTGTTTAATTGAATTTAATTTTAAAAGTTCTATTGTTTTAAATTATTCAGCACTTTTTGCTTAAAATACTTTCAAAGCTAAAAACAGAAGAGTAAGGAAAGTACGGTTAAATAATTGAGAACTCATAAATCAAAAGTTGGAAACACAATCAGCTAACCCACTTATTGTCAAACGAAGCTGATAAATTCGACAGTTTAAAATCAATTGGAGTCACGATAAACCCAATAATTTATCCTCATGATCATGAACAATTGAAAAAATCCAACAGATTTATTGTTCGAAATTGTCTGAAATATTTCTTATTTCAAATGATTACATAAATAAATCAGAATAACAGGAAGCCAAGTCGATTAGAGTTGGTTTTCAGTATTGAATTGAATTTACAATTTAATGGTTTGATATGCTTGAGAAAAATAAGCCATTATTAAGAAAAAAAAAAAGTCTTGTAGCACATTTATTTTTAAAGCATTGATAATTTTTTGGATCAATTGAAGTCATGAGTCCCAAGATCAGAGTGACGTCATTTTAAGTTTATGCAGACCTCCAATGAGCCCACTGCTCCCACTACAGTTTTAACTGTGGATTGACGGGGAAGTCGAGGTACACCTCGACCTAGGAGGCCACCGTACAAGCAACCAATACTTTCATTGAAACGTACAGACGTCGAGAGACAGGTGTGCTTAATCATCAACCAGTAATCCACCTAATGTATAATAGCTTGGCTCAACAAATTTGTCTGATATTAACATAATCTTGAGTCAAACTACTTAGTGAAAGAGATTTAAATGGAACAGTTGTTTAATAAGTGTTAAAGTTTGTTTAAATAAAAGAAAAAAAGTATTTTCGTGTTCTTCAATACATTTGTTTTATATATTCGGTGAGTAAAAAAACAATAGAAAAGCTTTTATATGTCATGTTTTGTTTTTTCTTGCATTGATTTTCACTAAAGCTTTCAAGTCTCTATAAAGAGTTGCGTTATTTTGCAATACAAAATCGAAGATTCCATCCTTTTACTCTAAAACCAATATTATCCATTGTCTATGTTTTTTTTTATTTCTTAATTTTTTTCCTTTGATCTCACAATACTATTTTCTCTCCAAACAGAATAAAATGCACGGAAATTCATCTGGAAAAAGCTTATTGATTTTTTGGAGTCAATTTTAATCTCATTCAATCTTCTTTTACAAATCTTTCTGTTCTGGCATTTTTTTACGATGGTTTTATCAGATCCATTATTCCTTGTTTATTATCTGTGTATTTTATTTTCAATAAACTCGGAGATCACCATCATAAAAAATAAAGAGTCCTCTAAATCCTAGTTTTATTAATCATTTATATCTGGAGTTTAGAGACAGCAGGAAATAAAGACTAATATAATACCAATATATGATGAAGAATAAAAAAAGCAAGACAACACGAATCTTAAATAAATTGTTTGTTCTTGGCTTCATAAATTTATGAGGACTTTGGTCTAAAAGGCCTTCCAAAGTGCATAAAACGGAACGGTTCGAAGGTTATTACGAGGCAAAGGTAGACTTTGTCAGAAGACTGATGTTTTGTACATTGGCAAGCATCAGTTGCTCATACTGCGGAACTTCTTCCGGCCTGGGTCATAGGATATTCTTGTCCTGTTCCCAGGTGAATAAAAAAGGCATACGTCTACTGTCCTGTTCGATTACACCTGAAGAAAATAAATAATCGTCAACCAATGAGTCTCTTCTGCTTTCCCAACGGAAGTTAATTGAAAAAACTGATATAAACGATTGATTACTAACATATGAGTGTGATAAGAATTATGATATCAGTAATTACTGTAAAATAACCAACTCCAATGACCCTTGACATCCAATTTTCCGCTTGATTGACGGCTCAATTATCTCTCTTTCTCTCTTGATGTGATAAAAATACCATTAAGGACAACAATGAATAACATTTTGTAAAAAATTCTAAATCAGGGTAATGATAATAATTGTTCTTGTGTAATGAATTAGAAACATTGTTATATATCGAAGCGTTATTTGATATCGATTTAAATTAATTGCGTTCAATGAGAAATATTTTTATTTATTGGTTGGATTTATTTATGTATTTATTCAATAATATTGCTAGCCATTATGAATTATGCGAATCACTGGATAAATTTATAGTTGAGATAAAGCAAATAATCGAAGTTTTAATTTTAAATGGAAATGTAATCGTGGACTGGAATATTTTGTTTACTTTACCATTAACGATTATTAATTTTTTACTGTGAAGTGTGTGTTGTTAAATGGATTAGTGATTACAACAATAAAATTAAATCCTGTTATAAAATTCACTTTAATACATTAAACATGTTTATTCAATAAATTTTTAATGTATTCCAAATTGAATTTAAAAAAAAGCCCAAACTTTTTCTCTTTGTCTTTTTTTGTTTTATTGTCTTTTAGGTATGATAATAATCTGATAATTATTTATGTAAATAATTCCTCCCACAAAAAGCATGTAATGATTCGTTTGTTTTTCTACCGCGGTCTTGTATTTGCAACTCCAAGAGAAATGAGTGCAGTGACGAAAGAGATCACGTATCACTAACTTGTTCCTCTTCGTCCGATGTCCGAAAGACGAATTACAATGTAACGCACGTCTAAGTTACGTAACGAATCGTTTTGCCCCAGAGAAGACAATGAAAACGGATGAAGAGATGTCGGGCTTTCTTCAAAGGTTCTTCATTATATGAGAGATCCATTTGGTCTTTCAATTAGTTTGTGACTTTTTTTTTTGTTATTTTTCTTTGTTCCTTCCTCAACTTCCGTCTCACTGCGTATTTTGCGGGGAAAAAGTTAAAAGTAATGTAGCGACTTTCCGTCTATCCAAGTTTCAGACAAGTACACTCCATTGGGAACACGGGTTGAGGGATTTAGGGAGATTTGTTCATCAGGGAATTGTGGAATAGAGTTGATTGTAACTTAGTCTATTCTAACCACATAACCATTGTCGCCATTCAACAACCATATCATCCTTTTATCTACATTATATTAGCTTATGTTAATCTTTTTTTTAATTTAATGAATAATAATGTTATATTATCATGATCCTCGATATAATCTTCAGGTTCAATTATATCCCAACTCGATCATCATTACGCAAGAATATTTCATTCATAGAAGTTATTTTTATCTGATACTTGGACAAAACATGAATTTTTTATATTAAATCCCAAGGATTTAAAAAAGTTAGTATAATATTTTTGTCACGATTTTTTTTAAACTTTTCGAAATAAAACATAAATCAATTGTGTTAAAAAAGTCTTATTTGAAGGGTAAAACAAGTTTGTAACTCGAGTTTGGAGGTATTATTGTGTTATGATTTTCAGTTCGTTAGTTTTATATTTGTCTATAGATTTTCTCGAAAATCGATAAAGCTTCATTTACTACCTCGCCAACAGTTTGATTGAACTTAAATAGATTTTGTACGTCTACAGATTAATAATTAGATCCTCTCGACCAGCTATTTTACTGTTATATCCGGCAATCCAATTCTTGTGATGATTAAAAAAAAATTTTTAATTAAAGAAATGAACATTTGTTTTTAATTTAAAAAAAAAAAAAAAATATTATCTATCATTTTATTCTTTAAAAAACAACGTGAGGGAAATGTTAACAAATAAAAATATTTCGTAATACAATAAAGCTAAAGATAATATGTTTGACCAAACACGTAGACTGATTATTAATTTTTTTATGAATAAAATTGTATCGTAATAATTTTTGATCATGAATTTAATATGCCTCTAAAATTAAACTAAATGGCAATTCGAAACGAAGGTGGTTAAAGCCTTGAACAATTTTTTTTTTTTACGGTTGCATTCGTTTACTACACGAAAGAAACCGTGACGCGTGACAAAAGCGCGGGTCAATTCATTGTCGTGATTACGTAAAATATGCGGGACCGTCTTGTGCGTTTTAAGTGTTCTTATCAAGATGTAACTTATTTATTTCTGAAAATGGTGGTAATGTTCTTGATTTTTTCACTTTTGTTTAAATATTCACAGAGAGGCAGCAGCAGCGCGTTGTGAAACTCAAGGACTAAGTAACCAGGACCGAAGGAAATTGTTAAAGAGAACACGAAGCCTGGCAGTAATATCAGAAGACCTTTCAAGAAGTGACGCAGATAATCAAAACTATCATTTCAGTGATTCTCCTCTCTCTAGCCCCAGAAGACCACAACTCATTCCTCGAGCCAAGTTAATCGACAGGAACTCTTTGAAAGACAGGTGAGTATCGACCTTCATGATTATTGAATGGTTGCAAAATTAATTGATGGTATTACGCCATGCCATTATTCTAGGTTATCGAAGAGTCAACAACATCTTTCAGAACCTCACGATAGATTCAACGAATCGAGAGCCCATCACTCTCACTCAACGTGTGATCTTTATTCAGTACCTCCTCATTCTTACTTTCAAGAGATTCCTCCTTTCAATCGTAGCGAAAGTCGCATTGATCCCGATCGTTTGAATATTCTGAATTGGCCACGAACACCAAGAAGATACAAAAGTCATCAGGATCTTGATACCGTCAGTGGACTTGTGGATATTGTTGAAGATACTTGGCCTTTAGAGGAGAATCATCAGACATACGATATTTACACTCAGGTATTCATTTATTGTTGTTTTTACTTCAAACAAACAAATACCTTGATTAAGAAAGTGGAATTCTATTTTTTTGTTGGAGCAAAGCTTATGGTTTTTTATCAAAGGAAAGATAGTCATTTCTATTGAATGATCATTGGAATTTATTGTTCAGATATCTAGATTAAACCTTCGGTTTATAATTCACCTTCCATTTGCCCTCAATAAATAATTGATTAAGAGTCGAAAGAGATAAGAAACTTGATGTTAAACTCTTTTCTTTACACTTTTCTTTTTTCTGTTTAACAATCCAAATTCATTAGTCAATAGGAGAAATTGCTTCGACTAATGAAATATTAATACAACGAATTAGAATGAACTATGAATTTGTTAAATTAATAAAAAACTGTTTTTTATTTTATAACGAATCTTTTAATTAGCTCTGTAATTGTTATTTCAGTTAAATGAGCATGAACTTTGCTTATTTTTTACGCAAATGAAGAAACTTTTTATTTTTAGTATGAATTTCCATTTTATTTTTCCTAAATTGACAAAGTTTCGAGTAGACTTTGAAAATGTCAATAATGAAGTCTTTTTCATGTTTAGTTCATTATCACTCAACTCTTCTATCATTTCTTTTGTTTACTCTATTTAACCTACAATTTTTTCACTTGTTTTTGCGTTTCATCGTCTCTTATTAAAATTCGCCTTTATTTTATCTCGAAATATTCTACTGAATATTAACAAGTTTTCCTTTTTCTTGCAAGCCATCTATGATGATTTAACAATACGTTCTATGAAATTCTCATGCCATTTTTTATTCATTTTACTTGTTGATAAGGTCTAGACTCTAGAGTCATGTCTTCTGTAAAGAATTTTCTCTCTCTGGATGACTGTTTTGCTTCTGTTCCTTACAATATTACCACTGGTACATAAGGATATGGGGAAAAAGTTGAAAGAGAATAGAAACGGTGCCGCATTGCGCATATCTTATTATACCATAGTTTAAGCAAAGCTACTATATGTTGAATAATATAATTATGTATATTTCATTCAGGTCAAGCGCAAGCGCAAGAAGCATAGAAGCTTAGATAGCATCTTATTTGAAGATGAAGGAGAACTTGAATATTTTGATGTTCTAAATCTTTTGCCATTATCCAAAGTACGCCTTGAGATTGATGAAGTTGATGTACACAACAACTATCCCACGAGTAAACACAATAAAGACAGTTTACTACCGACAAATATTGACACTTTATCTACAGGCGACAATGATGATACATCTATAGGAGGAGAATCAGAATTGCGACATACTCCAAGAATTTTACAGGTATCTGAGTTTTCTGATGACAATCAAGATAATTCATTGCACTTTGGAAGCAACGTAACAGACGAGGAGAAATGCAAAAGTCATTCAATTTACGAAGAAACTGAAAAATCACGTGAAAAAAGTCATACGGATGAGGATTCCTGGAAAAGTCTTGTTTCTTCGTCAAATAAAAGTCTTTGGGACGTTGAATCACTTGAAGAATCCTTGAAATCTCCGGAGAAAGAACAGGAACAAGTGGAGACAGAAGTTGAGAACACAAGCAATTCAATTCAAGAGACAACCAAGTGTCTTGATGCTAATCATAAAAAGAAATCAACAGAATTGAAATTGAACGGTGTTGGTGATACCGAGTTAAAGGAAGTTAAGGAAATTGAACAAGTTGAAGATTACAAATCTATCTGGGTTTCGGATACAGATGAAATTGAAGATATGTCGAGAAGACCGCAGGTGTTAAAAATAGTAGATAATGAAGTCACTCGAAGATGCAGTCGTGGCCCAAGTGTTGTTGAGATTGATATCGTAGCACAGGATATGGTGAATAGTAAAGACACCACCGATGAAGTCCTGGCAAAAAAAGATACGATAGTAGATCCATTAATCAGATCGCAAAGTCCAGAGATTAAAAGGGAAATTGAAGAGGTGAGTTATTAAAGACTCTATCTAGAATTTTTAACGATATTGTAAAAAGATAGGCATGAGAAATAAGAATTTACATTTTTTTATATTTTAATCCAGCAGAGAATATGGTTGAAATATAAAGCATTGTTTTATTCTTGATGAATATATGAAATACAATAGGGAGGGATGAATAGTCATAATGTTCTAGAATTTTGAATGAAAGAGTTATCCAAGTTAAAAGCAGTTTGTGTTGTTAAAAATTTTTAAATTAAATTTTTTGTTAGAAATAATTTATACAGAATGTTGAGTATCTTTAAAACATAACATAAATCTCTTTATCCATGAAAATATCTCAAATATTCTATTAAATTTACTTAATTATAATGCTATTGAAATTAAACATATTTCGCATTCTTGAAATAATATTATTAACGTAACAATTTAAAGTTGATTTAAATTTAATATACTAAATGTATTAGTTATTGTGCTGAAACAGCATGGAAATGAGTTTATAATAGGAAAAAAAGATTATGTCACAAAGAAAAATAAAAAAAAAATGATTACAAAATTCTTGCAAAATATATTAGAAAATTGTTGTGGTTACTTTAACCTAGAAAATATGCTAAATACTAACAAATTATATTTACAATGTAATTGCAGCTTTAAATCTTTTTTATAACTGTAATTTAATTTGCATTTAGGAGAGAAGCCAAGAATGCAAAAGATCGAGCATTGAGAGTGCACGAAACTTTTTCGAAGCCAAGAGTTTGGGAACAGAATCCATCAAAAATCAACAAAACGAAGGACCATTCGAGAGGATTGTTAAAGAAACCACCAATATAATTGGAAAGGCTTGTAATGCAGTAAAAGGAAGTCTTGGATTTGAAGCTCGTTCTGAGAGCTCTGATCTTGGTCTAGGATCTGATTGTGGAAGTGATACGAGGAGAAGATCGATTGATGATGGCGACGAGGTTGATACTAATGAAGACATTACTGTTAGTGCGACAGAAAAAACACCTGCTAATAAAATTAATGATAATTACTTAAAACCACCCAAATCTAACTTGACAAGATCTCACAGCTGTGTTGATTCTATTGAATGCCAGGGAACTGATGGACCAGAATTTGATCACATTCGTTACAAGATCGTGAAATCAAGACTCTTTGGTAAAAATATATTCAGTAACGCTCCAGGCAAAGGTGATCCTGGTTATGATGGTCTTATGCAGTATCTGAGAGAATATTCTTTCCAAGAGCTTTTGCTTGATAATAATGTCGTTATTATTGAGCCTGTACGCGCTGAGCCAGTGGAAACAAAGAACGTCTCATTGCAGAATAATAAAAACAAGACAGCATTATCTAGAGGGAATAGTATTGTCCAGAAGAAAGCAAAAAGTGAATCAGATCAAAATGACAGCAAGACGACAAGTGAAACAACAAAGAGTCCAAAGCAATCTTCATTGAGAAAACACTTCTTTTATCATCCAATTAGGTAAAAAGTTAATTCATTTATTTTAAGAAATCATTCACTTGTTAATTAAACGTTAATTAACGAATACTTAGTTCGGTTAACAGGGTAAATAAGGAACTTATTGATGAAGAGCTGCCAGATCCAGATACGGTGAGAAATGTTCGCAGAATGTTTGAAGCTACTTTACGTCCAAAGAATTCTTTAGATACTAGTGATTCCAAAGATCGAAAAAGTGTAAGCATGAAAGACTTGAGACGTATTGAAGACCGACAAATGGATGACGTCAATGAAAGAAGTTTTGAAACATCTAGGTAATGAGATGAATTCATTTGAAAATTTTCTTTTCGTATATAATTGAAAAAGAGTTATACGAGATACTTTCACGAATCATTCGAGAATGGTTTAAAAAGAATCTTTCCTTTTCTTTAAAGTAGTTTGGGGATATTTATATTCCGTGCAGATCTTCCTATTTTATGATACTTTTTAAAAATTACTAAGCTGTTACATTGCAAAAGTAGGAAACATATGTATAGGAATTCTTTCGAGAATTTTTAAAATGGGAAAAGTAGTTAACTACGATAGAAATTGAAGCTTGTATAGAACCTGGATTACCATATTGGAATTGATTTAGAATTTATATATTTCATTATTACAACCAGGTACCATTTCTTTTATGTTTTAATCAATTTTTTTCATTTTAGATTCAGATGTTCAAGTCGAGCAAAAGATCTAACTAAACTCTTTGAGGGTCTTGATAAAATGACATCTACAAATGCTCCAAATTCAAAAGAAGATCTTGGCAATTTAAAAAGTGACTCTAAAACAAGAATCCTAGCACAATCGTTTGAAGCACGGAGCGGAAATACGTCGCCAAGTGATTCTGAATATAGTAGGAATAAAAATTCTACTTACAGACAGTCAAATCACCGTCAACGTCAGCAAAGCTGTTGGGATGCGGGAAGTGTAAGCTCTGGTGTTTCTAGTGACTATCCTGACACTGATCCAGGCAGTGGTGTTCAGTGTATATCATCAGAGGATGAGGAAATTGATTGCAGAAATGATGATGCTGATCGAAATAATGACCAAGTTCATGGACACTTTGTTTCACAAGATGTGTTGGAGAGAATTCGCGAATGTGGAACTTCTGTTACGTATTACGGTGGAAAAGTTGTTAACACATGTAATGGACCTCTTATCTCTCCCATGAGTACTAAACTCAAAAGAAGTGAACGCTTAGTCGAACTTGACGACTATGTCAAGTTTCGTTTAGTAAAGAGCAACTCTTGTGACAGTAGACTAGAATTAACTGGAAGAGTTGTTGAGAGAAGGTCTAAAATAGAAGCTAGAGAACATTTATCCAATAACGAAAGCAAGAGGAAATCAGATTTGCGAGCTTGTACTATAGCGGAAACACCTAGCATCGAAATCACTGATCTAGAAAGTTTGAGATTTGAAGATGAACGGCAGGAAAATGACGAGATAACATCAAGCAAACGTGAGCCTCCTGTCGTGATAGGTCTAGAACCAAAGAAAGAAGAAAATCGTGATCAGAGTGCTTTCAAAGCAAACTTCCAACTTGGCAAGGTTGACAATACCAAGTCAAATATACCCCATGGATTTGGCAGTGCTCTGACACGATGGCAAATAAATGAAGGGAATTGGAATAAAAAGCAAACAGAATTTGGAAAAATGGAGTTTGAAGAATTTGAAGTCCTTGAAGATAGCTTGAATGGCATAAATAACTGATAAAAATTCATATTTTCCTTAAAACTGCTAGTGCGATAAAAAGATGTTAGTTTTATCAGTATACTTTTTATAATTTTATCTAAAAAAAAGTATTAAAGAAAACTAACATTGATTTAAAAAAGATTAATTTTAGACATTTTTAATAAAATAAAAATTATCCAATGCTCCGATGATATAATTAATCATACAGGATATATTTTTTGTTTGTAAAACATCATTTATCATGGTAAAAAATGTTAACTGTAAGATTGAATATATTCAGAGCAGAAAGTCAATTGTAGCCAATGGTCAGTGAACATAAATTTAGATTTATTCTCGTTGATGTAATTAAGCTAGTTTATTGAATTGATAAGTTACTCTCAGCAGTTTATTCATGTAATAAATGAGTAAGATGAGATTATATCTTACAGTAAATGTACATTAAAAATTCTCAAACAAACTTTAGCATGAATAACTCTTTGAAATATCTGTTTTTTTTAAAAATAGAAATATCTAATTTCATCAAATATATATTTTCTTTATAAATTAATATTCATTATTTATAGTATTATACATGAAAATAAATATTATATTAGTCATATATAAATGTCGTTAAACTAATTATATAAAAGTTCTTAAATCCACTGTTTGAAAGTCTCTGAGTTCTGTACGTAAATGTTGCCATTTAATTTTCTACCAAGGATATATCTAAAATTAAATTGTAAATCCTGCATGTCTCATACAAAATTTTAAGTCTACTCTTGCGATTATTTTTTAGTAGACTATTATTTTGTTGGTAATGTAACAAATATTTTCTGTCGTTTTATCATAGATCTTAGCTTTATGCTTTGACACTCTCTTTATATATTTTCAAATTATTTTTTTTAAGATAAGATCTGTCGACCTAGTCAGCAACAATAATGATATCACCAATGCACTGTCGTATTTTTTTATAAATAAAAATAAAATGAAGACCTTCTCGTCTTACGTGATAAAGAAAAGATGGCTTGGTAATCTTGAAGAATTGATGTGAGTCATTCGATGCTGTATTCTTTGATCGATTCGATACAATGTAGAAGAATGTAAATATTTATTTACTTTATCGAAAATTTATTGTCTTCTATTTTAGTTTGTTTTCTTATTTCATGGTTGTTTCATACTAGCATTTCATACTAAATTCGCTCTCATTTTTTTTCATTAACTATTTACTTTTATGAGAAAAGTCTAAGTTTGAATTATTGAAGAATAAAACATGGAAAGATAAAGAAGTTTTTTTTTTTAAAATATATTTCAATTTTTATTTTAAAAAAAAGTTGAAAGAAATTACTTAAAATTAATGAGTACTTGTTTGAAGTTACTATTAACTAGGAATTAATGAGAACTAGGAATTCAAGTGCTTAAAATAAGCTCCTATACTTACTTATACATTCGAATAACTCGAGCATGGATTTCTGTAGTACTAATTATCGTAGCAAAATTAATTCATAGAAATTCAAACTTACGCGCAAAAGTTGTACTGTCAGCTTCATTAATGTCATTTCCATTCAGTGAATCCTTTATACTTCTTCTGTGTTTTGTATCCTTCATGTCTTTTTGTTCTTTACTGAGGATAGGACTGATTGTTGGAGCAAATGTTCCTCTTGTTGTTGACAGTCCACGTTGCGATATACTCCACCATCGTCTGCACCACGTTTCCTATAAACAAGATTAAATTCAGCTCAATGAATCTTGATGGTAAGTGTGATTGGATTAGCATACAAGTTTCTAAGTTTTAATTAAGTAATTTCTAAATCATTAAAAACCAATATAAATCATCTAATTAATTTCATATTAACTTTACAGATGTTTGTTTAGGACTCTTCAAGTTGATCTTTTCATTATCATTTTATCTAAATATTGTGTTTGTAATTCAAACTTTGTATGTCAAAGTTGATTAGTACCCTCTATACATCAGTTTAAAATTTGTTGATGTGGGTCTAGATACTTCTAAAACTTGTGCGGGAATAATGATTAAAATGAATCGTGCATAAACTAAACTATTTTATGCATGTAAATTTATGCATGAACGCAAAATAATTTTTTTTATCCATTTTAGAAGTCAAAAAATTATTATTTTTCCTGCTTAAGAGGTAGTTCTGTTTCATTTAATAAAAGTTGGCATACTTTTTTGTTGGGAGAATGATCTAATTTGTGATTAAGCAATATTTTAAGTTCATAAAAATTATCATTTGCATAAAAAATTGTTGAATAAATAAATAATTTCATAAATGTTAATATAATCCAAACATTGTCTGCGTTAAATAAATAACTTGATGTTCTATTCCAACTTAACATAATATTCTAAAATTGATTTAACTTACTTAATGTTCTTAAGATTTCCTTCGTGAATCATCATTCGTTCACATTTAGACTTATCTAATCCAGGAAGTGTGTTGAAAAATAAAATGTAATTTTTTTTTAAATAGACAACATAACGAGAGTTCTAATATAATATTTGTTTTAGTTTTTTATTGTATTTTTTATCAAGTATAAGGATTAAGTTGTGTTAGACTAACAAATTACCCGATAATTCATTTGCAAACTTTTGATTGAGACGACTTTATAACTAAAAGAAAATAAAAGTTTATCTTAAAAATGAAGTTTTTTGTTATTATTTAACTTGGAATGAAACTTTTGCTCCAAAAAGATTTGCTCTGAATACAAAAAAATAATAAACAAACTGCTACTCAACTATTGATAAAATATTTAAAAAAGTTTCAATCAAAAATAGATTTATCACAGCAGATTCTGTGGTCATGTTGGTTTTATTTCCATTCTACAGTATCGTTTTTCTGTAACAATACTAATTTATCATTTCGCAAGGGTTTTGGTTCTCTTGAGTAATATCTTGATGTACACATATCAAGTGCATACACGCGAATGAAGTAAATCAATGATCACATATGAATAACCAACTTGAAAATAAATGTATTTACGTGAACAATTCAATTGAAATTTACATGAAGTTACCAATGCTTTAATAAACTTTTCCACAATCTACCAAATCAATAAATAGCTTAATTTATTTGATTAAATATTTGGAAGAGTTTTAAACTCTTCCTACTAAGTTAAATTCCATTTTATTATTCTACTTAAATTTTATAAGCTCAACTTTATTATTACCTTTTTATCATTGGAACCAGTATTTATTGATACTTAGTTCTTTTTATCACTGACATTTTTTGTTAATTAAAAATTCTAAAAATCCTCCATTAAGGGATTATTATTATAAATGATTCAATAATATTGTAGATAAATTTTATTTATCTGGAGAAAATAAGATATCGTAGTCTAGTAAAAGATGCAGCTAAGTCAAATTAAATTAACTTTTATTATTGCTCAAGTTTTTTCATTACTTGGACTTCTTCATCAATTTACATGAATTATTAATTCAGACAGAATAAACCGATTAAACAGTTCCCATTATTGGCCAATTAATTTTCGTTGAATTCGAAAAGAATTTCTTATTAGATAGTTATATGGGTCAACTCAATATATTGCATTTGTGATGCAATTTTTTTCAATTGAGTCGTAATTTTTTGAATTTCAAAGGAATGAATAAAAAATGTACATATCTCGTAATCGTATTACATACAACGTTTTTTTCAATTTAAATTTTTTAAAAAAATTCTTTTGTGAATATTTTTAAAAGAGATGACAAATGAAATATATTGACATTCATTTTTACGAGCTATGGTACATTACGAAAATGTTTTATGATTTCAAAAAGAAATAAATATTTTACATGTATCGAGTATTTCTATTTTTCTATACTTGAATAATAATTTCATTTCCATATTCTTATTAATAATCAATAATATATATAAATATAGAAAAATTCCAGTAATCAATTTCCCAACATGAATAATTTGTTAAACAATAAATTATTTACAATTTTACCTTTATTTTCATATATTTTGTTGCAAGTTTTACTTTCAAAATAAAATAAGATATAAATTTGTTTCTTTATGTTAGATATTGAAATACGGTAATCACTTTATCTATTGCAGTTAATGAATAGTCTATTGATGATCCAAACACTTAAATGATTAATTATCAATAACAAAAATCAGCCAGGTAAAACAAAGTCTTAAATTATTGTTATAATAGACTAGAAGACGTATAATTTATGAATCGATATCGAGTAAGTGGATATACACTGCCTGTTGATCAATGTCATGAATCTCTTCACCTACTAGAGGGATATAATCATACTCGAGTTCTATGGATACGCATTTCCCATAGGTCATTTGTAATTCCATCGATTCATATTCCATTCGAAATCTTTGTAACATAATCTTTGTGAAATGAAAAAAGTTTTATGGTAAAACTAACCAAAAAAGTTATAGTAATGTTATAAGATTTATGATATTTCGTCGTTGATGCTGGCCAACTGTCAGAATCTATGATCGTAAGGTATAGAAATATTTTTGGGAAGCGAACAAACTCTAGGGTATTTGCAAATTTTGGCAAACTTCCAGATATATGTAGCGTGGTTGTTAATAATGTTTTATTTTCGTGTACGTCGCCGTTGAGAAAATACTCGTCTCTTTTGCTCTTAAAGTCTTTTCTATGCTATTTAAGAATTCAAAGCATGTGTTCACGATAATGGCGTACTGCTGTCAAGTAGCCTATCGACGATGAATATCTGAAGAACATAATCCAGAAATTAAGTGTCATTTCACTTTTCATCTTGCTAATTAAGAGAAAGTTGTTTCATCCTGTTGTGCTTTGTTCTGGGAGACAAATTTTCACTGAAATATTCCAAAAGTGTCATCAAAATATATTTTAATACTGGTTTCTTGAATTCTCAACGGATTTCAATTAAAATATTTCCAATAACTGTTTTTTGAATTCAATTTTTCATTGAAATTAAACTTAAACAATTGATTTATTTATTATTTACTTTTGAAAGATAAAATTATCAACTACAAAAATGGATGTTCTTTTTTCTAAAAAAATAATGAGAAAGAAGTATGTCGATATTGATTGATTTTGATATGAGCTTTCATATCCTACTTTTTGAGACATTAGAAATCGATGCTAAGATTAGAATTTGCTTTGTAAAATACACAAACTATTATAAATCAAACAGAAAAACCTCAAAGACATAATATCGATTGAGACGATCAAATAATTATGAATGCAGGAATATTCATTGAGCCAATAGGTCATGGGCACATTGAATCAAGATTAAGCAAGAATTGGTAAAATCTGCATTGGAGAATGGTCTGGAATTGATTGGAGTTTCTGGTTATAGTTGGAAATGTAATACCGACAAAAATAACAATTCTCTATAACATTTAGGTCAACCAACAACGAAAATCCTCATGAACAGCTCTATTTTTCGTTTTTTAGTCTCGTTTTTTTGCTCGAATAACCGTGTGATGCTTGACAGGACTCTTGGCATACCAGTATACATGTCCATTCTTCCTGTGCTTTCAGACTATTTTCCGCTTACTTGGGTGGTAAATTTTCGTAGAAAAATATCCAAGTGCTAGTGAGTACAGTCATGCATCTGAGTATGAATTTTTTTGTATAAAAGACAAAAGAATTTATAGAGTTGAAAAAATAATAAAAATCATTAATAGAAAATGATCTTCTGCCTAACGAACTTTGTCGAGATATTGTTGAATCGATTTTATAAAAGTACCTGCAAGTAATAGTTAACACAATTGACCTGCTTTACAGAAAAAATATGATTCCTTTTTGAAACCAGAGAGCTTTGTTTTCTAGTTCAATGAACATACTATACATTACAGCTTGTGGCAAAATTCTAAATTTTATGGCGCACAATAAATAGTTATCAAACGCTGTGATTACTTCTTTTACGATTTATATTACACCAGAATGGAGCTGGAATTATTCGAGATGATAATAAAGAAACTCTTACAAAAATTATTAACTGCTTTAATCCAATGCTTGACTTTTATGTAATTTGTTTCTAGCATCTTTTATCCACAGGAATAAACATTTTATTATCCATATTTTTTTTTTTTTTAGAAAAAATATAGAAGAGTAATGCTTGTCATACAATGTGAATTGCGACATAAAAAAATTGTTCCAGAGTGACAGAATTATTTAAAGTAAGAATTTGAGAGCATAAATCTAAAGAAATAAATTGTATAGCATACAAATTTTTTAGTGAAATTTTGTTTCAATCCAGCTGAAAATAACAGTAAGCAAATATCAAATAAACTCTTAGTTAATAAAATGAGCATAAAAGTTTAAATCAGCTATAAATTCGCAAGTAATATTAACCGCAGACCATTTATTTTTGAAAATAGAATAAAACTGTTAAATGAAAAAATTCACTTTGGGAAAAAATGCCAAATGAATTGATGATACCAGATGAAAAAATATCATCATAATTAGCAAAAATAACGTCAGGTGGTCCTTTTATAAACTAATGGATGTAATGTGTACTATATTTTATCGTTACAGTCATCGCATTATAGTTTAATGGTCTCAAGAGAGTAGCTGCCGCTATCCTGCTAGTATATGATGTTGAGAGATGTTTATATTGCTAAACAAAATAGCAGTCTTTCTAAAATGTATAGAATGCTTTATCTAACGGGGACATAAGTGTAACATGAGAATGCAAGTATATCGATGATAACAAAACAGTCATTTAAACATTTCAATCTATTTATTCTAATGACAACATTGTCAATTTTAGAGCTTTTCTATTTTTATCCTATTTTCTTCTACTTTATTTCTTTAGTAAATTAATCACTCAGTTAGTAATCACTTTCTTCAAACTGTAATTAAAACGCTGAACAATAAACTAACTCAGAGGAAGAAATTAAACTCTTCAGTTTGCCACCAAGTTTATAGTTGGAAAATAGATTTTATTTAGTTGTATGTTCCATCAGAAGTTCAATTTTTGTATCAATACTGTGAAATATATATAAAAAAAGTTGTCGTACATTCAAGTTTTTTTGATTAACTCTCTTCTGCACCATTTTTCGATAATTTTCTTCAACATCCTTTGGTCTCAATCGTGCACTTTGCACATTTTTTTGGGTGATCTGATTCCAATATAAACTAGGACACTACTGGAAGGTCAAATAGCAAGCGTTTCATCAATATTTTATCATCAATTCTTGAAGCAAGTCTTCATTTTCCAATCCAAGAAGCAATTCCCTGTACTTGATAAATCATTCGTGTAATGTGATAATAGGTAATTTAGACTTCTAATAGAGAATTGTTGTTTTGATTCTTTCACATAATTGTGATGAACAACGTGTTGCAATAAATGTAACTAAAATAGCAAATACGATTTATCATTTCCTGTCCATAGTTCTTGGGGTGTTATAACAAAGTGTTGGAAAGAAAGAAATAAGGGGAGGTCCACAGATCGATGCATGTGGCGCCCGTCGCAGACTCCGCAGTCTGAAACCCCTGGACAACCTCTTTTAGTCCAGTAAAAGTACAGACATAAGCGATAGTGCTCTATTTCCATCGTAATAGAATGAAAATATGTTGACATTCTATTTTGTTGTTTTATCAAATACTCTAGATAATCATAGATTTTTTTTTACAACAATTCAAGCTTAAAAGCTTTTTTTTTAAATTAAATTCTTGATTGAATATGACTTTTTATTAATACGACATTTTAGGGTCACTGATGATTAATGGTAGAGGGTCAGATGTCGAGGAAGTGTTGAATAATTTGGTTTGATGAAACTTAAAAGAATGGAAAATATTTTTTAATAATTACAGATAATTTATTGGTTATCTAAATAAATAATGTTGTCAAGTTTTATAAAAGATTGTTGAATATACGACAACAATATTTTGTGGTGAAAATGTTTGAATTATTTTTTTTTATAATGAATTCATAATAAGAATGTGGTTCGTGATGAAAAATGCGATATAAAGCACAGGCAGTATTTTTCATTGAAATATTCCAAGAAATCTTTTCGTAGATTAAGTGATTTTCTTCTTGTCAAAAGTAATTCAATAAACGGAAGGTAATTCTTCCATTAAAAATTAAACAAATTTTTTATCAAGAATGTTATTTGAAAAATATGTTGAAAATGTTGGAATAAATTTTTCCAAGCTCTTTTGCTGTGGTAGTTAATGCAGTTTAATCTAATGAGTGACACTTCTCACTGCTAGAACGATCAATTAAGACTTGAAAGCTTGATTAAATTTATCTGTAGATATAACAATTTATACAAAAAAAAAATTTACCTGACGTTGCTATATTTTTTATTTCTGGATTTTTATTACTTTCTGCCAATTGTAATTCTATATTTTTCCATATTTTGTCATCTAAAAAACCTTCAATATCATATGAATTTTGTATTTTTTTAACGAACAGTGTTTTTATGATGAATAAAAACCGGTGCATTCTTCACATGGATAACAACTTTATCAAAACATGTACTGACAATATATATCTATCTTCATGTAGCGAACATCAATAATTTTATTAAATGTCATAGCTAAAAAAAAAATTCACACTAGATAATTTAATCCTTGTTCATCTGGAAAATGATGACATATCGTAGAAGAGACATAACAATGAAAATAGTGAAAAGCACTTGATACACTAGAATATATTTTATCAATCAATAAATGACAGCTTAGAACCACGAATTAATCAATTGACAACTCTGTCTATTCAATTTAAAAAAATATATTCGACGAGATAAATTCTGAATTTACTTTATTAAAAATATCATCTGAAACAGAAGTGTATGAAACCTTGTAAAAGCATTTTAAAAAATATGAACAAATGATATATACCATTTTTAAAATCCTCACGTTTAAAAAAGCTCAGTTACTCTTGAGGAATGTGAGAAGTTTTTTAAATATGTAATAAATATATCTTTATAATCAGAATTTATTTCAACGAAAAAACAAGACAGAATCGTTAGGAATAGTATTTTATATTACAACATCAATATATCTTTTATGTGAGAAAAATTTAACCGTATTGACTTCCGGTTTTTATGTGTAATATAGAGCTTAGTATAGATAGAAGCGGTAGAGAAATGTCGCTTTTACTTTGAAGCTATAGTACATAACAGACGTTTCGGTCTTGTCACACGGAAACGACATCCCTTTCCTCTCCTATAAACTGCTATGTCTGGCAAAATGTACAACCAGTACAACCAACGATTGCTTCTATCCTCATGTGATTCGTCTATGGTTGTATGTAGCCTGCAAGACGCTTTAGAATAAAAAATCAAAGGCATTGGATCTAAAAATAATTAGTCAGACCAAGGTGGAGTTTATGGAAAGTTTGTCGTATTTTACTAATAATACAGTTTACTTTTTGTCTCTCTGGTATTTTATGCGTTTAGTTCTTTGTGTATTTGATACTTTCAATTTAAAACTGATATTTTTTTTCTTATCATTTTTCTCTTTATGAATAATTCATCAGTTTGAACACAAAATTATAAAATAATTTATATTTTCTTGCACTAAGGAAAAGTGTTATTATTTAGTTCTATTATTTTGTATTAAAATTTTTTAATCTGAGCTCTCAGAGAATAAAGCTTTTAGATTTTTATTATAAACTTTATAAGTGAATTATGCCATATGACCATTACAAATATGAAGAATAGATGAAAGACATGCCGAGAAAAATTTTAATCAAAAAATTTTTTATCAGATTTTTCTTTAGTGTAAATTACTTTTTCTTTATAAAAAATTGGATGTTACATGAAATCAAACTTGAGAGGAACTTTTTTCCGAAAGCTTTTACATAACTGATTGAAGATCACCACCAGTTAAAATTTTTTTTTTTGTTAACAAAAAAAACTATGTACATGGTAAAAAATGACCTGGAAAGGTTGTCAAAATTGAAGCGATACTTTTTTTCCTTCAAGCAAATTACAATCTTAAACGGAGCTCCTGATATCTCGTAAACTTTACGTAATACCGGTCAAACTGGTTGCGAAAAAGAAGAGAATCGTTTAATCAATTTAAATCGATTCGAAATGCAATGTAAATTATATTTTATTTATAACAATTTTGTTGAACTATATTTTCTATTTGAAACAAATATAATATTATAAATGAATTAAATAACATTATATAATCGTTAAAACCCTTAAACGGTGCAATTTATTTTTTTATATTTTTTATTGAAGAAAATTGAACTAGGTAATCGACTTAATGGAATTTCACATTCATTCCAATTTTTTTTATTATCATCTAGAACAATGTAATCCTTTTCAATTGTTCTCTTTTGATAAAATTTCATGCTAACTGATGAAGACAATAAAAAAATTTGTAAAAGATACAATATTAACTCTTTTATCTATTCAATTTTTGATAGTGAATGAAATTAGTCATAATTAATTCTATTAAATATTACAAATCGTCTATCATAATCGATCAAAAAATGGTGTAATTATAATCCAATGATTTATTTGTGAAAGTTGAATCTTTAATAAGAATACTAAATAAGTGTCAAGAGAGTTTATTTCGAAAAAATTAACATTGCAAATAAATGGTAAATCTATATGGAAATATAGGTCAATGCAATTTTTATTTATTTATAATCATTGAGAAAATTATTAAAATAAAATAAATAATGTTTTTGCACACTTGCATTACTGTTTGTTTGACACCTACAGATTACTGTTATTCTAGTCATTGAAAGTAGTTAGTGATGAATAAAGACAAGGTGTAAATGTTCAAGATATAATACAGTCTTGGTGTGCGTGTTCATAAAATTATTGTTTAGAGGTTGTCGACCCCCTATGATATACACGAGGCGCTATAAAAATTCAACTGCTCTCGACAATTTTTCAGACATGTTTTTTTATTCGAGGAACACACTTGGCACCAACGAATCTGCGATACGACCCGTGACGGCTACTAGTTGGTATCATCATGTTACGATAAGTTAAAGCTTTGCTATAATTGAGCTCAACATTTCATCGACATTTTTACTCATCTGTCATGTGGATAACAATTGCGAACTTCAATTAACTATTTAATAACCATGAATATAAATGTGAACTTGATAAACCTATAGTAACATATATCAACTCATTAAATTTACAACAAGTTCATAACGTGGCAAGATAACATATGGATTTTCCTGCGGTAAATAGAAGTGTTATTGTAGAGAAATAAACCAACATCAACAAAGGTAGGATTCAATTCTGCTATTAATAAAATCAATAATACTAGGCAAAGAGGAGTAGAATAATTAGTGAGTAAAATTGTTTATCCTACGCTAATGAAAACAAATCAAAATAGAAAGAAGAAAAGATGAATGTTTTAAAGAGGTCAGAATTAATAAAAATTTTTATTATTTCCAGACGACTTATTTGTTATAACGGAAACATGAGTAGCAGTTTTTCGTCAGGTTAAATTGATTGATGAAGAAAAACTGTCTACATTTTCATCAAGACTTCAACAATACGTATTACCTTGTTTTTATTGATGATCATTTCAATCAAGCTATCTGAAACATCTTGTATTTACTTGTAGAATCAGCACTCGAAATATTTCAAATTGGTCATTTATCTTATGTTAAGATTAGTGCCAAGTTTTGTGTTCAACTAAATTATTTACATAAATAAATAAGAAGTCCTTAAATAAGTGATGAATATGACATTGTGCTCTTTAAGGTAGTGAGATTAAAACTTGGAATTTGATAGTTGGTGATGAATAAATTATTTTGATAATCTTTTAATGTTTAACAAGTTTCGTATTGCAAATTAAAACTAGTAAAGTTAAACCAAAAATTGAAGATGGGAAGAGATTAAAAAATGAGTAACTAGATGAAGATGTTTTAGAATAAATACTTTATCTTGAAATATCAATTTGTATGCAAAAGTGATTTTCACAATGAACTTGTGATGCAGTTAGGTTTTTTAAGACTCTATCTACCCTATGAATTTTAAGAATCTATTGATCCAGTTCGATGTTATCACACAAGAAGGTAAGGGCTTGGCATGATTAATTGCCATTAGTGTAGTGGGGCGTTAATGCCTTGTAAATTTCATCAAGTATATTTTGCAGCAAACATCTAAACAGACGGATGTTGAGAAGGATGATGCGATCAGTAAATTCTTTTGAATCAATAAGTCGATAGTGATTCATAGGAAAAAAAGAAAAATAGCAATGAGTAACTAGAAAATAATTGCAATACATTCAAAAATATTATGAGGGTTGCGATAGGCTCACGTTGAACGAAAAGTACGGACGGCGGGTAATCCAACCAATGACAGGAAAGATAAATATCGTGAGTTGACATATGCACTTTGCCCGTCGATCCACGATAAAAACTGTCAATTATGATTTATGTATAATTCATGATGTATGGACTTACGTGCCGGTACCTTCTGGGTGTAGTCAGCGAAGCTACACTCAATCCACGACTAACCTCGAGTCTCAGGACCACTAAAGCCCGACACGTTACACTAGTGGCAGCCATTTTTTAACGTAAACACGAATTAATCACAGTCTCAAACACTTGTATTTATTATTTATTCTTTTTCACTACTTTTTATGAATGTTTATACTTTAAATTTACGAATATTCTTATTTTACTATCAATACTTTCTATCGCTCGGAAGAGAGAGACCAACGGCCGCTCTCGAGCGACTGGGACGCGAAAACAGGAGCTACCAGATCGGGTGTTGGGAGCGCGCCAGCACGTTTGTACGCAGCTTTATGACGCATTTGCCATCTTGAATTGTTAGTTCGACAGCCAGCCGTTGCGCGACGCCGATGTGCAATAGTTCAAATCATGGCGTCATAGAAGCCGGTGCATGTCAAGCGTTTATAAAAAAAATATTGATGAAAGTATTTATTTAATGAAATATTACATAAATTCAATACACACAAGTGAAAATAATGATAATTATTTTATTAAAAATATTCGTTGACGTAAAATATATGATATTTTTGCTCAAAACTTAATTTTTATTTTGAATATGAACTTCGGAATTGTTCGTAAGTTCTCGGCATTCGCCGGCTCAATTCCGCGAATAGCGTTGCTCCTGCTCCAAAAGCAGATTCGCGAACCGGTAACCGCCATTTTGATTAAATTCCCGCGTCTTGAACATAACAAAACACTCCGGGCGTACGTCATTAGTTTACGTAGTAAATTTATAGAAAAATGTGTGTTTAATCGATTGATTTAATTAAATAATGACGGAAATAGATGATATTGACGATTGTACGAATAGTGATGATACAGAAATTGGATTTCGCAATTTAGAAATGACTGAAAGAATTTTAACACATATTGAAGTGAAATATTCAGAAAGTTTTATTACTCTAGTGCGCGTTATTTTAGTTATTTTATTACGTGTTGGATTTGTGCTCATTCAAATAGGAAGCATACCCACAAGTAACATTAACTTGATCCTGTCTCACAATATTCTCGACCTGTGCTGGGTAAGCATTGTTTTCATATTCCTTGGATCTGTTATCGCCTACACCGGTGACTTAGGAAGCACCATGGGCAAATTTTATTGGATTGGTCATAAAGATGTAAACAAAGAGGAAGTTATTATTGGATGGCAAGCAGTAACGATTGCATCAGCTATTGCTACCACCTGTATAGTGGGTAGGGTACAGAACATTACTTCGTTTACGATTGGATTAATTTTATGTGGCGTCCTACAACCTTTTATCATTCATTGGGCTTGGACAGTCGATGGTTGGCTGTCATACAATTATTTTCGAGATAGAAAAGTCATGTTTAGAGATTATGGAGGATCAACTATTGTTCACATGGTTGGAGGATTAACTGGATTTGTAGGATGTTTAATATTAGGAAGGAGACTAATGAAGCTTCGAGATCTGGATAGAGCAAGTATTTCAACTGGATCTGTAGCAACTACATTTCTAGGCCATCTTTTAATTACTCTTGGCCTTCAGGTATTATTTAGGATGCTTTAGTTTTTTGGTGAAGTATTTATAAAAATATTAAATGATAAGTTATGGCTAATGAGAAGATTTATACTATTGTGTATTTTTCAGAGTCTTATGATATCTAATAATATAAATGAAACTCAGGAGTTAATTACAACACGATTACCAAACATCATAATCAACAATTTGATATCAATATCATCATGTACGATTGTTGTCATTGTTATTTACTTTTATATTCACAAATCTCTTGATCACTGGATGATGATGCGATGTGTTCAAGCGACCACTGCAGGAATAGTTATAATTTCAGCAGGAGCGGATGATTATTCACCCCCTATAGCATTTCTCTTTGGCTGCATAGGAGGAGTTCTATTTTATCTAGTATCTAGAGAACTGTTTAAAACTTCGTTGGAAGATTATTGTAATATTGTGTCTATCCATGTAGTTTGTGCATTAGCAGGAAGTTTAGTAGCACCTTTCTTCCATGATCCTCCTAAAGATCGTCCTTCATTACCTACTACTGTTTTTACCTTATTAATTGATTGTCTCTGGCATTATATTGCTCTCATTGTAATTATTATAGTTGTCGTCGTATCCATGATTTCAGTATTTTTATTCCTCGATTACTATGGTTTTCTGAGGAATGAATCTGAAATAAATAACCATTCTAGAGCTGTTACTGTATCTCAACGTATGCCTCCAAGGTATATTTTACGTTTTTTGAAGAATATAAAAAAATTAATTAAATTTTTCGAACAAAACCAATGTATATTTATATTTTAAATGTGGATTTCTTAAAAATTATTCATTAATTGGATGATGATGAATAACATTATTAATAAAAAAATTATTTTAAACATAGATCTATCATAGGGAGGTTACTTGGATTCGATTCTACGACTGTTTTCCTTCAACCAGGAAAATTGTCGTACCATGATTTAGTAAGTATCTCTGGTCCATCAAATTCAGGTCAAGAATTTACAGTTGGAAGAGTAGAAATCTCCGAACAAAACCCTTTTACGAAAATAGTTCAAGAAAATAATGAAATACTTACCCGAGAAGGTACAAATACTTATGTTTAATGTCACATTTGATTTAACTTACAATAACGAAGCAGAGATTTTTTAGTTGATAAGAAAGTAATGATTCAATTTTGTTTATTTATCCTATGGAGGTAGCGTCATTGTAGATAAGAGAGACAAAGAAGTAGGGGAAGTAGTAACAACTAATGCAGTAGAGCTAACTTCAAAAAATATTCAACATGTTGAAGATCAAAATACTTTAGAAAATTATTTGACGATTGGAAATAAATTGAGACAACCCCCCAATATGATAACTTAAACTAAGAATTCTCTTAAGACTGATATTCGTGATTATTTCAATCATGAAAGCAGAAAATCAAACATTTTATGCAACGAAATATGATCGGAAACACTTCAGGGAGTTTTGAACTCAATGAATTCAAATAGAGATAAGCTTGCTGAACAGAATATGGAAATTAAAGTTCTCGTCAAGCCGAGATTTAATTCTTATGTTAATTGTGAGTCTGAAGATGAAGATAATTCCATTTATAAATTAAATCTATTGAAAAAAAGAGTTCTATTACAGAAGTCACCAAATTATAAAATAAAAGAATAATCTTAGAGCATTTAATTAAGTAATTTATAATCAATTTAATTAAAATATGGTTGAATAACTGAAAATCATATTTAATCATATTCAATCTTGTTAATATTGTCCACAAGTTTTTTCTATTCTGTCGTAATTATGATATTTGTCTATAGGTTTATGAAAGAAAAAATGTATAATACCATTTATTTTGAGTGTATCATTTTTAAATCTTTTTATTTTGAATCTTTGATACAGTTTGCTAAAAGATTTCAAAAAGTAAAAAATCATTTTTATGAAAATTAATCTTATAAATAAAATTAGTACGGTACAAAAGTAGTTTTGAACAAAAATAATTCAATAAATTAGTATAATAAATACCATAAATTTATTCAAAAAAACTAATTTCAAAAATTTGTTTCATTAGAATTTATTATAGATTCATACAATTATCATATTATATTACAATGAAGAAATCGCAAGTTAAATAATCAAGGAATAGAATTAATTTTTGTTGAATTTTTTTCTTAATAGCTTCTCGTTAGTTTAATAGAAATAATTTAGTATTAACTTGCTTTTAATGATTTCCATAAACACCACAATATTTTTATAGTCAAAAACAAATACTTGGACCTTTACACTGTAATTTTTTAAGTCACAATTTTATTAATTTTATTATTTTTTATCCATGATAAAATTTAACTTACGATTTTCAAGGGACGATAGGGGATATATTTACAACACTGGTGTTACGAATGGCACGTTTGACGACATAGATTGAGAAAACACATTTCTTGTCGACAACAATAAACTTTGTACAATGATTCGTTAAACAATATTCGCATTTGTTACATACAACGTATATGTATATTATATATATTCATAAAAAACTAAGAAAAAAATTTACAAACGTAACAAGTATAATATTACAGGTTTTATATGGCGGGATTTGTAAGAACACTGAGTCTTAGTTTCGTTCAATTAAATATTATTCTCAATATGCATTTCTTTCATATTTTTTGATTACCTACGAAAATAATCAAAGTTTAGACAAATAATTGATGTTTTCAAACTGTACAATGGACGTTTTATATCGTTGAAAAATTTCTCAACATGATCATTTATATTTTAGCTACTTCGCTTATCTAACAACCATAAAAAGAATTCAATGATATTTATTTATGGCATTTTTCACAAAATTTATAATTTTTAAAATTTTGTCTTTTCTTAAACAATGATTTTTAAGACATTTTCACAGACATCAAAATACACATGATACAATAATTTACATATGGATGGACAATCATCCGTTGTTATCAGTATATTGTCAAAATATACAGTGATTTATGAATTAACCGTAATTGTCAGAGATTTATTCAAAAACAATCTATCTATCGCGATTTTTTAGTAATACATACAAATGTATTAATCAATCATATCACTAGATAACTTTACTTTATACTTTTTAATTAACATTATATTTCACAAAATTTAATTACGTATAATTATTATACGTATACTCAGTATCATAATTTTAATATTTGGAATTTTTGATGAATTGATTAAGTGAACAAACGTGGATCACGTAAATGATTTTATGTAGATTTCCTTGACGTCTATTTACCAATTAGTTTGGTCCAGTAAACTCTTTCGATTGCTAATTCATCTCAAAGTGATCCAAAAAAATATTTCTCCAATTTAATTTACTTGATAAAAAGAACGGAATTTTTCCATATTTTCTTTTGATAGAAAAATTCAAACAATAGATTTTTACACGTTTTTTTTTGTTTTTTTATAATCGACATCAGGTAGAGAAGGCAAGAGTTTAATGTTATCGATTATACTTCACACAGTCAGACTGTTAAAAAAATTAGTGTTAAAACAGATGGCACTTACAATGAATAGAACTGTAATGATGTTTTGTCTGCTAATGAGTTTTATTTTTTAATTTAATTTTAGTTCTTGATTTATTTTATCACCATTCAGACATGATTGACATTAACTCGCAGAGAATTTCACTGAATTATTCATTATTCAACTGACTAGTTATTTGGCCATTTGATCAAAACCACGTTAAAATAGAAGGAATTTCAATCTATTAGGCCCTAGTATCATTTACAACAATCATTCCACATTTATCACATGATTTACTAGTTCAGTGGAATAATTAACTGTTTTTAACCATTATCACCGAGTAACAAAATGCCACGACTCGAATATGGAAGTCAATGTAAACCACGAGTCGTATGATCCAGTTGATGTTTGCTAGGTCATTACTGTATCAGTTAGATCATCTTTCAACCACTGTGGTATCGTTCTGGATCCTAGTCGTTTAAGAAGCTTAACTAATGCTGTGTTGTGAGAGAGATAATACCTCTGTAGTAGTTTGTAAGATCTATCTTCCATTGGAGGATACTGACGACCTTTGCTTTTTCCGAGACATTTCGTATGGTCTTCATTTGTTACTTGACAAAAGAATCCTTTCTTTGGATCGTACCTTAAATGTGATGAGTAATTAAATGCTGGAGTAATTTTTAAGAACCGTTGCAATTCATGTAGTGTTTCAACCGGATTTTGGCGAAGTTGCTCGCCGTCAATTATATGCAACTGTTGTGGTAGGTAATACGACAACCAACGTTCCAAATGTTGAGCATATTTTCCAGGATTCAAACATCTATTCCGTAGGTCTCGTAAGGGCTTAGGTGCAGTATCACTAGCAGTAATTACCGCATGAAAGCTGTAGTTATTTGCCACTGGGTCGCCATGAGCTCTTGTATGTTGATACCAAGAATATGCTCTTCGAGCAGGTGATAACAGAATTGTAACTAATTTTGCCTTTGGTAAAAGTGCATGAGCTCTTCTTGGAACTAATTCACCGTCAAAGTAGGTCGCTGACTTTTCAAATAAATATCGTGAGCTCTCGTTCTTCGATGCTGGGAAAAAACTCATGTACCTAAATTAAATCAAAACGTTTCTTTAGAAAATTTTATTCACTTCTTACTGCTTATTTTATAGTTAATATTTCGTTATAACAAGATTTATTTATTGTCAGAAAGAAATCAATCATTATTTTTATTTTAATAATTTTATATAGTTAGAATGAAATTTGTCATACCAGTCTAGTCCTTTGTAATAATTTTTTCCATTGAAAAATTGGATTTCTTCGAAGGTATCCGGACTTGGTAAATTGCTACTTATCGCTGGATGAATTGATAAGAATGTATATAATGCAGTAGTGCCAGTTTTCTGAGGTCCAATCACGAGAAACCTTGGTAATTGATCGCATGTTTTATTTCTCGACCATATTTTCTGATGTCGTTGATCATCACAAGGGTTCTAGAAAATAAGAAATTATTTTAGTGATAGGAATAAATGTAAAAAAATTAGAAATAATGAAAGAAAATTTTTTTTTGAAAGAGAAAAACTAAAAAGTAGGTAAAAAATAAGCATCGATGTTATTTTTGCTAATGATATCTTAATTAACTACTTACTCCCCAAACAGGATCTGCTTCTTCGGGATATAATTGGAAATAGCGTTCTCCTAATTGGAGTGGCGGTGCACTTGAAAGCCGCAAGTTTGTCCAGCACTGGATGAATTTAATGACCGATTCAAATGTATAAAGAGCAAGACGATCATTACCGTAGTTGGACATGTGCGTCATGAAGATATTTATCTACAAATGATAAATTATATAAATAATGTTTTTGACTTTAATCATCATTAGTTCTCGTTAGAAATTTTAGAACACTACTCTACTATTATTTACGCTGATAGAATAGACGTACCAGTTGTGACCATTGTACCATTTGTTGCCATTATCAAATAAATCATAATACAGAGAATGAGAATACATTTTAATGGTTAACATTATTTTTGTTATTAAAATTATTTTAATTGCTTTCGTCATTATTATTGATAATGACGTTATACATTATTAAACATCATAATTTTAATTTATAAACTTTTTCAAGTTTCATTTTAATTTATATCATGAAATGACTAAGATAACTACAAGTGGTACATCTTCCCTAGTTTTTTACAAGTATGAAGT
This sequence comes from Chelonus formosanus, assembly GCA_028641665.1. Classification (NCBI taxonomy): domain Eukaryota; kingdom Metazoa; phylum Arthropoda; class Insecta; order Hymenoptera; family Braconidae; genus Chelonus; species Chelonus formosanus. The sequence continues at coordinate 3,434,248 of CM054006.1, read as the reverse complement.
GGTGATAAAAAACTTTTAATTTATTTTATTAAAGCATATAAAAAATTTTAAAAAGATAATTATCGTGCAAAGTAATTTGTCGTATACCATTTTTATTAACTTACTGGATTATATACAATTGTTTGGAACAATTCACCACCTTGAATAGACTCGTCCAATTTGTCTCGACCACCAGGATATCTTTCGATAAAAATAGTGTGCGTAAATAGGCCACAAGTTTGTCTTGGTAGAACCTGAAAGCAGTACATTGTTCGTTAAAATACAATACTACTGAAATTGTTCAAGTCTTAGAGATATCCTAATCTTTGATCAAGAAAGCTGAACTCAGTCGAAAGAAATTTATTGCTGACTGAGCTACTTGAGACAGCTCTCTTCTAGCTTTGATATCGTTTCAAAGAATATTTCAGTTGAATGGTTTAGAATCATTCTGACAAAATAGCTTCAAGTCTTTTGCAAGTTGCCAATTGATAGTCAACTTGCGATGTAGTATCTCTTCTCAGTGTCGAGTCTATCGATTTTCCCGTACCATAATATTGCGATGAATGAAGCCACGCCTAAGTCGGGCAGGTCTCAGGTGTGGATATTCTTCGGTACTTGTGACTTTGATGTTCCAAACTCGCTTCCAAGCTTCATAAAGTCCTTCATGAACTGGATAAACTCCTGAATGATGTGGACTAACGCTGTATCCACTAGATGTTGGGATTCCATGTTCCTTTGCGAATTGTTTATTAAGAGCCATATCCAGCTGTAGATGTGTTACATTCTCGTATAGATGAGGTTGTTGGTGATTCCACATGTGAGAAAACCACGAGAATCTGTAATATACATCAACTTATTAGTATGATAGAGTCTTTGAACGTTTGAGATTTAATAGGGTGTTGATAGAATTTTCAACTAATGTTTTTCAACCACCCAATAATGTGTCATTTACGTCACCATCCAACTTTGAGCAGTGAACTAATATTTCAAAGTCGTAAATATTGTATATCATTTATAGATGACTTGGAAAACATTCATCAACTAAATAAATTAAGATCGTTAGCTTGAAAAAGTTTCTTCTTATGAGAGAGTAGTTTTTTCTGCTGAATCAGAAATAAATAAAAATAATTTATAATAATTCACCTGTCGACGTTCTCGAGTAACATATCGTCCCCCAGATTCTCCTCTGCTGTGCCGTGATGGAAGTACTTCCCGGAAAACCCCAAGTTAAATTTAAATCCGGGAACTAGTGCCTGAATCCTTTGTTGTGTTGCCAAAAGAGCGAGAACGTCGTCCTTCTTAAGTCTCGTCCCTTTTTCGCCGACAAATATATCATCCACATCCACTAGTATCATACGATTTAGACTGAGACTCAATTGTCCATGAGACAAATATGAAAGAGAATCCAACAGCAATAGTTTGTGGAGCCAAAAACGAAGACCACTTCCAAAGAACACTCGTTGAATTCCATCATATCTTCCGTGATCCTGAAATTCAATGATATTATTAAAATTAACCACTTGGAATATTAATTATTCAAACAGTATTATAACTTAATATTATAATATTTATATATTCACGAAATATGCTAAGTAAGTAATAATAGATGCGAAAAATTACATTACAACTGACATGATGGCAGCATCTGTTAATTATGTTAGCCGACATCTACCAACCCTTCAGCTCAACTCCATTCTCATCCCCGACTAGTTTGAAGTGAACTTGTTAGCACTAAACAATAATAATCTCGCTGATAATTTAATTATGGGGTCACCTGTGAGTGGCGCGAATGCCATAGTAACTCATTGTGATCCTAGTGGCAACTCAGGTAATTAAATCTGGAGTCAATCAGCTGTAGATTCATTCGATTAATCAGCAATGCTCCGTTAACCAGTACTGGCATTGTCAATTTGTTTTATCAGAAACTGTGTTTCTCATTTATACGCTGATTAACGATCCAATTTTATATAAAATGTTCTATAGAGGACTTGATCGACTAACGTGAAATTCGTTTAAATTACATAAATTTTTCTACCTTTATTTCTTCCCTCTCATTTTATTCTATTGATCTGCTATCGTTAATCGCATTAAAGACTAGATGATTTTTTCTATATAAAAAAGATAATACTGAATTACCATTAATCTAAAATTTTCATTTAAAAGAACATGATTTTGAAAGTCAATTAACAGGAATATTTAACAGTCACGCCATAAAGTTTTAATCTAGGTTTGTCGATAATAAAAAAACTTTTAATATTCTTTCAAAAGTCAATGAATTAATAATCATTTGAAAATAGAAATTGAAATTCCAACTCTAGGCTAGTTTTTTTTTATTTTCTTTCTAGAGCATCTTTTCGTTGGACTTCAATGTAATTTTTAAAGTACAGAAGACTTGATTGATTAACGCGAAAAATGTTGGAATTAGATGAAATTTTTTACAACTTTTTTTAATTTTATTGATTACGTCTTATAGCTTTGAAGCACTATTAATCCTATTACAGTTTAGATCACGTTGTTTCTTTATACCATTAATTTTCTCTCGGAATTTTGCAATTGCGAATTCCAATCCGAATGTAAACGTGAGTCGTAACAGCTTCACGAATTGTTTTACTTACGCGTTAGACAGCTAAAGTACCTTCTTTACTTAGTTGTCTCTTCGTCTATTCTGACTTGCCTTGAGTATTTCGAGAGTCATGGTAATTAAGAAGTAATGCTCCTATATTTACTTATACTCATGGTTTATCTTATTATTCAGGTATCAACTTTTGTGATAAATTCTCAAGTTTACTTCATTAAATAACCAAAAAAAAAAAAAAAACATTTAAAGTATAGAATAGAGTTTCCCAGCATTATTTTATTAACTTTAAAGAAATGATAGCTTTTTGATTCTGTGGTTAAAGTAGGTCGAACTACAACTAAAATATTTAATGCATGATGGATGAAAAATCAATAAACGACATTTTTGATAAAAAATTTAAATTATTCTGATTAACAGTTTTCAATAAACGACGCAATCAATCGATCATCAGTTTAGGAGTTTAAAAAAATTATTTAATATTGTCAAATTGACTAATGAAATTTGTTTAATATATTTTTGACTTAATATTTTCCTGTTATTTAGTTTTGAATTTACATAATTCTTTGATTGAATAACGCTCTATTTCGATTGATTAATTAAGTAATTAACTACTAACTACAACTTCAGCGTGAACTATGTTATTTACAGTTACAAATTTGCTGTTCTTTGAAATCAACTTGAGAGAAATGGAAGTCCTTCAAACATGGATTTTTTCCGAGCTATATTTGATTGCTACCTTTACATATTTGTTTATTATTCATGATCATTATTAAGACTCAAATTGCGGTCAACATTACGTAGAACATTCAATATGAAATTCAGTAAAATTAAATAAATTCATTGCTAATAACATCAAATTAGCTTAAAATATGAGACAAAGTTTGGAGATGATTATTAATCTTTTAAATTGCTATCATGTCAATCTTGTAACTATGGCATTATTCATGAACATCGAATTAAACAAGTAATGTAATTAAAAACAAGTTTAATTCGATCTCCTTGTAAATTCTGCATTGAAATATTAACTATCATTATCACATTACCACAAACTTCATTAAAAATATTCAACCGGATTTATTTTTAATTAGAAGATAAACGAACTTTTACCTTATTGAATGAGATATTTGGATATGTAGTTGAGAGTAATAATACCTGTATAACAGTAGCAAGAGGAGTCTTTTGATTCGTATAATCAAGACTGTCTCTATAAGCCCATGCCAGGGGTTCGTACGTGCTGTCGTTCGGTTGAAAAATAGTCCAATCGCCTCCGGGTAAGGGTCCCCAGGCTGTTTCTCCAGATCTGGTCAACCTCAAGATGGGTGAGGCTGCGTTGAGTTGTGCATCCTAACAACCAAAACAAAAGTGTAAGCAAACAAAAAGGGTCGCCTTATTTCCAAACAAACAATAGGATATTCGTAGTGAGAAATCCATGTGAATTTCACTTTCATGCACGAGTTGGAACACAGAATAAAAAAAAGAAAATGTCATTTTTCAGGTGGTTAAAGTATTTCTAACTTTATTGGAAAAAGATTTTTATACTTTGAATTTATAATATTGATTGATATTCTACTTTAAAGTATTTCTTTAATTGTTAAACAATCTATCAAAGTACTCTTTTAACTTTATCAATTTCAGATGAAAGAATACTTAGATTAGTTATTATTGATTGCATCATTGGAAAGACAAAGTCTTTGTTTTATTTAACAAAAAATCCAGATAGATTAAGCGGAAATTGGATGGAAATTAGGATCCATTTCAAGTTTCATTATCAAGCTATTTTGGTGGAAGACTAATGCACGAGTTTCCTTCCACCTAAGCCATTATTCATCGCGAAAATTCGGGATTGTTTGGATTCTAATAAATGAGAGAAAACCTTACCTTGAGTCTTAAGTTTGTATGTATAAATAGAGGAAATCCCTTCAACTGAGCACCTACAAGACTTTCTTCTCCGGGTGGTGCAAACCCAACAATTCCAACTGAGTACTCTCGACAGTATTTGTCAAGGAGTTCACGATTCCACTTATCCATTTGAAGATACTTATTAAGATTTTCAAACACCAATACACCATATCTTCCTTTGTCGAGGTTCGTTAAGACTGGAAGCGATTTTCCCGCAACCTCCACTTTATATCTGAAAAAATAAAAATTCTTATTACAATTTTATCTAAGTTTTGTTAATAATCTTTTACTATTCATTTGATCCACGGAATATTTATATTTAAATAAAGATTTATTTATAATATCTCGTTTTATTTCAATTCATGACATAATAATTAAAATATAAAATGTGTAAATAATTGATTAGCAACAAAAATAGAAATGTAAAAATAAGTTATTTATTGAAGAATGTAAAGATTGTTTTATATGGAATTTAAATATTATAAAATTAAATTAAATCTGCTCTAATAATTGTACTACTTTTAAGTGAAATTAATATAAATATTTTAATACTGATGGTAAACATTTTAAAATGAAAATTTTTAATAAATAAATATTTATTTTCCAATTGTTGATAACATCAAAATTTTTTTTAATATAAATTAAAATTTGTATAAAAGTAAATAATGTTAAAAATTTTAATTTATTCACAAAAAAGATGATACCTAAAGCTTGATAATAGTAATTTAATTAATTAATAATATATGGTAAGTACATTTACACGAATGATCATGAATTGAAATAATATTTATATAATATTATTTGTCACTAGAAATGTTTTTCATGGGAAATAGGTTTGATGTTTTTCAACAGTTTCTGGTGATGACATGGCTTAATTAATTATCCATCATGTGGCGGGGAAATGCATGCGTTCACCAATATTAATTAAGTAATTAACAAGAGCCTAGTTAGATGGGCAAAAAGTGTAATTCTTGTCTCTCTATCGTACTGTTGTCCTGTGTTTATTTGTTTGTCAGTTCACATCGTGCCCGCATGTCATTCGCAATTTCCCTTCTGCTTGATGTTTGCAATGGTACAATTGTGTTATTATTTTCACCATATTCAATCATACATACATTCATGTATATTTTTTATGTACACATATAAGCAGTGTATTCCATTGACTCACAATTGCAACCCTTTTATCTTGCTTGTGTACATGAGGAGTTTTAAAATGGACTGATATCCGCTAATGGAGTTGTATATTTCAATCGATTTTTTTTGTATCTATTCACCAAAAAGTATTTTGAAAATAGTCTACCTAAAGTTAGTATCAATAAACTAACAGCAGATTTTCGATATAACTCTGGCTAGTTGAACTAAATGGAACTATTTTGGAAATAGATTTTTATCATTATGATATTTCAGTTGCTGTAGAGAAATTTTTTCTATCTGTGATACAGAGTAACCTTTAGCTGTGATTAATTTCAATATTGATGGTTTTTTTCTTCTTTGTAGATACTTGTTTTATGTATCAAAGTGAATGATTGACTCGAAGTAAAAAATCGCGCCCGACAGTCTGATAAAACTCGGTAACAGAGAAGCACGATCTTTTGTCAAACTCTTGAATCGTATTCGGTTGAGTGTATCTTGGGATAGAATGTAATTTAAAAGGGTCCTTTAATCAGCTGCATCGTATTGTTAAGCAACACCATAGGATTCTTCTATTTTCTCTGAGAAGCTTTGTTGAAGCTTTCACAAATAGTCTATTCATTATTTTATTTTAGAAAAATGAAGGAAATCTCCTTTTTTTTTGTTCGCAACTAAAATTTTTATACATTTGAAATATTTCAACATAATGATATAATTTTTGCGATGAAATTTTTCTTCATGTAGTAATAGTATCCAATAATATTTTAATAAATTTTAATGTATGGAACTTTTGTGAAGAGGATTTATTGCTATACAGAAGTCAACATTTCCCTCAGTAGCATATACGATACGACTTTACTCTATTTCCCTTCATTCAAGTCACGTACGTACCACCGGGACTGCTCTAACATGACGCTTCACAGGATACGATGAGACTTCGATCGATGCAATATCTTATCTTGTCATCTACCTATTTGAGAAATCCAATGAAAATAAATCTTAATTAAACTTTCTGTGATCATAAAGCTCGTAATACAGCTGAGATGAGTGAAAAAAATTTTTTAATGAAAAGAAAATTACTCCTTTGATAGAAAAATCATTATTTTATCAAACATTTTTCATTTATATTTTCAATGCACCTTTTTTCCAATCTCTAGTTTAAATTTTTAACTCAAAAGTATATTCGTAATAAATTACATATCTTTACTCGAATATTTTTAATTAGAATTTTTCCAACATAAAATAGTTTTTAAAAAAATATTTTTTGTTCAATTTTGATGAGATATATTTAAATTATTATGTTCTTTTGTAAGAAAAATTATCAAATAGAATAATCAGAGTTATTTCATTCTTCAATTTGATAAATGTTTATCAATATGTTTGAAGTCATCAATAAAATGGATTTTCTTATGGGCACTCATATTTCATGGATTCATCAAAAGCAATATTTTCAACAGACCAACTGGGAAATATTCAATAGAATATTTCCCCAACTTCAGATATTTTTTCCGGTTTAAAAATTTGTTATTCTTCTACAGATATCATGATAAAAATGTGTGTAGAGGGCATGTGTGATTCGATATTTAATCAAATTCGTTCCTGTCACGATCTGTAATAATACAAAGAGAATATAGATAAGAACGGAAGTTGATGAGCTGTGTGTATAAGAGATTGAGTAAATGACATATACTGAACACTCTGGATTTAGTTGTTCGTTAGATTCTTCACAGGAATATTCTGCACGTTTCCAAGAGTTCCTCTCAACGAAACACCTGGAATTATTCATGAAGGATATGGTTGGTCTTGACTCTCTTTTACTGTTACTCTGAATGTGCAGGTTTTCTTAGGTTCGTTCAGAAGTATCGGATTCGATACAAGAGGTTGAAGAATATTTGCCGAGCAAAGCTTCCAAGTGCCAACCAAGAGCAAAAAAGAAATGAAGTCGTCACAATTTTCTAAATTGGAAAACACTAGTTTATTTTATACGAAAGAATATCACTCTAAAGTGATGGCCAAAGACTTGAAGGAATGAACGAGGTTATCGGACCTGCTCTTGTTGTCGGTTCACTGCAGAGAAATTCCAGTTTCTTTAGATCGAATTGTAGGTTGTCTACCAAAAAGTAGACTGAACACGTGGTATTGGCTGTAGATTATTTCCTCAGCTGAATCTCTAGAGCTTGTATCTCCACTGCAGTCTATGCTTAGGTTCTTGACAATTTCAACTAGAAATGAAAGTCCATTTGTATTTTTGGTCTTTTTTCATGTCCTGCTGATAGCTCAAAGTCTCCAGGGGAATAAAATACGACACATTTTTAAGTTCACTCTAGGTGATAGACACTTTAATCGACTATAGAACTACTCCTTTAACAAGTATTTCACTCATGCAGTTCATCAACCACACGCAACTTTCAACACTACAACAATAAACTTTAAGAGTAACTTTGAAAATTCATTAAAGAACCAATAGTATAACAATTTGAGTGGTTACTTTTCTCTTGAATATTCAATTAAGTTGTAAATGAATGTAAATTTTGTTTGCTAATGAATAACAAGGTATTTTGCAAACTTTTAATTAATCATATGATCAGTTATATATCAATAATATTCAATAATAATTTCTCTTGCTAATTAATGGTTTTCTGAAGTTACATTTTTTATTTAAAAACTTCATTTCATATCTTACTTGTTCTTTTAACATAAAAAATAGACTTCATGAAGCCAGAATAGATTTTAAATGAGAAATTATTGATCAGCATATTTATTGGAAAATTTCACGATTATATTTAAAATAAAAAAGAGGTGAAAACAAAAGAATAAAGTATAAAAGTTGTCATGTTCATTGAAAAAAATGCCTACAGTACCTTAGACCCGAGGAATAGAACAAATGAACGGACTTGATCATGATGAAAGCTTGGACATGAGAGTCTTTGTGAGAAGTAAAAGACAAAAAAACATGGACGATGAAACTATTGAATGGGACGATAGCTAGTGGAGAAGACTCTTCAAAGGTTTGTATGGATTCCCAAAGATGAAGTTGCATAATAGGAAGAAGTATGACATTCAAGCAAGGATGATATTCTTTTCTTCGAGAGATGTCTGAAATGTTGGATATCTTGAGAAGCTTTCTGACTTTTCGTCTTTTCTCTTTAATCTAAAGACTTTTTTCCATTTCTACATCCAATGTAATTGTTCATACTAAGGACGATGCCCTTATCGTTTTCAAACTTCATAACATCATGATATAAATTCCTTGTTGAAGAATACTGCTTTTGGCGATGGTGGCTAAGGAGACATTTAGTTGGGTTATTTCTCAAAAGCTTGGCGTGCATTTCGTCAATTCTGTTTCTCAAACAATGCACTCTATAGTTGGATTAACTATTTGAACATAGTTGGCTTCTACTTTCTACTCGTAAATGTTCGTTGGCTTCGAGACTGTATTTCTGTATTCAATGACCTCTTTAGGAGAACTTACAATCAAAAGGATTTAGGCACAGAGCATTACATAAATCTTAATTACAAAAGCTTGATGCTTTCAACTAACAACAAGATTCTCAACAATATCAGAACATATCTTTGTAATTTAATAGGCTTGCAGCGAACCAATTTGATTATTAAATTCATTGAACTTCTAATCATTCAGTATGAACAAAGACTATTGTCTCACTGAAGCACCACATTATTAATCATTAATTGAAATAACTCATTTTCAGATTGTAATCATTACAGTTACATTCTGTCAAATACTTTTTTATTATTCTTAATCCTTTTCATTTTCTACTCTCTGTTAATCCGCTTACATTAATAATATAATAATAATAATTTATACATATATATCTCTACTACAATAATGGATTTAACATAATGGAAGTCCAAGAAGAAATGTCCATATTTTTCTGTCTTTATCGTTTCTCTTGACATGAATATGTACACTCGAATATTAAAGTACAATTTTTGAAAAAAAAAATACAGTGTAGTAGTACACCGCTTTTTTTTTGCTTTGTGTTAGTATTCATATTTGTATGAGAAAAGTCACTAGCAGAAAAAAAAATGAAATCCTTTCCAAGAGTTTTTAATTAATTGAAATAACATATTTAATTATACATTTTTTCACTTTTATTTAGAATTATTTTATACCATAAATCTATCTGTGAAATTAATGACAATGATTATTTACTCACTATATACTTGATAATGAGCAAAATTCAACTCTGATAGCCATGCAAAATTAATGGAATATTGACGGCACTTTAGGTATAGATGGTATTGATTAAAATTATATAATACACATTACCATGAATAATTATGTATTCATGATAAATAATTATTATGTGTACTATCATTAAACTTTGTTCTGTTACAATATTAATTTTAGAACAATTAAATGAGTTCAATGAGTTTTAATCAAATTATTTACATATACAATTGAATTTATTAAAAAATTTTTTTTATTCCATATTTATTTAATGAATGAATTAAATCAAATTTATTGTTCAATATCTAAAAGAAATCAAATTAACTATGTACCAAATAAATATTCTTTCAATTAATTAAAATACGAAATTATCTTTTTCCTATTGTCATTGCTAAATAAAGAGATCAAAGTAAAAATATTTAAGAGTTTTTTGTTCATAAAGATATGATGTTTAATTACATATCAAATGAATCTTCGCTATTTATAACAGTGAGGCTACGAAAACAGTGAATAATTCATTGAAAAAAAAAAATGATATTAATATTTATATCTTCTTTTAGATTCCATTCATATTGAAAAAAAAATCAAATCAGTAGCATTCATTGATTCAATTTACAAAATTACATTCTGAGATACTTTTCATTGCATTTTCTCATTAACCATTAAGTTTTATTTTAATGTTAATCCAGTGTATTCAGAAAGGTTATTTTTGTAATTAAGTATTATTCATTCTCATTAGATTAAAAGCATGCTGATGAGGTGTGGAATTTAGGACATCAACATGATATAGATAATTCTCGAAATTATATAGAAAAGCTTTAACGTTATTGTGAGAATGATAATATGTATGTTGGATAGCAAGGATTATAGATATCACATCGTGGAGAAGCGGCTGGTTGGTACGACTATTTCGTACCAGTGAAACGACATGCCTAACTAGCGCACAAATGTAGATAGAGAATGCAAGGAAGAGGAAATAATGTGGCTATGTGTGAAGTGAACCAAATCGCAATACGATCTGAGTTTGAAATTTATTCAGCTATTGGTGATTATCTTAATGAACGTTCCGACATTCTTCCTCGATCTCCACCTTCTTTACTTTCAGCCATTGGTGGCTCTTTTATTCTAATCTCCTTGTAGAGATGAAGTGATCGACTTTTGTCGGCTGATTCAATTCTCACTCGTTTTTTTTTCTATTTGCCCTTCAAAGCAGTATAATCACGACAAATCCTTTGGCGTCATTCAGCTTTTTTCATTCTCCTTTTTATCAGGTCTAATTAATTAGATTTCTAACACTCGCTGTGTTCCAATCGTTTTATACCAATTTCATCCACGATAATCATAGTTCACTCTCGAGTATTTGAGTGAGACAAAATCGATATGAATATGCTGGTATTTACTTGGAATTTTAACATACTATTATTGATTTTATGAAACTATTTAGATAGAATGAAGCTCAGCATGTGCTCAAGCTGATACTAGTTACTTAGTTTTAATAGAAGCTTTAATATATACCAACGATCTTTACGCTTTCTCCTCTATACTTGCTTCTCATTTCCGTTTTCTACTAAATCCGATACAAACATGACTTATCCAATAGCTTATTACGCATTCATTACCGCTTGATCATCAAGACTGGTTAATCAGAAAAGTTATAATGATACTTCAAATCTGTTGTGCTATCAAAGCCTCATATTTTTTATCATCATGAATGGAGAGGTTAATTTCTCTCTCGTAAAAAAAGACATAAACTGAACAATTGACGGTGGATTTTTTTTCCAGCCGACAAAAATAATATCATAAAGCACCACATTAAGAAGCTTATAAAAAAGCGTACAATTACGTCATTGAGTTTTATCTCTTATGAATATGTTCATCATACTTACTTTATCCGGTTATAGACAAGTAGTTCAGCAATCTCTCGACCCACCCTTGAATACAGCGTTTCGACAAAGACCAGAACCTTTGGGTCGATCCTCAGTCTCGCCTCACTTCGATGATCTGGAGCCAGTGGTAAACGTGTTGCACCCCTCAGGGTTGAGCATCTTATCGCTGGTTCCGGCCTCGTGTCTCGATGGATAAGGCTGTAACGTTAAATATTATAGATATTAATGTTCTCAAGTATATAAAAATTTATAACAGTACTCGTGGTTTATCCTTTTACTGAGCTTTTTTCTGACAAGTAAGACAATGATTAAGCATGTTACAGAGACGAAAATTGACGGATGTACGGATAAACGAGTTTTATCGTCGTAGCAAGTCTGGCAAGCCAACTAATCGATATAGGATGCTTGCAAGTAGTAAAAGATAAGTAAGAGAAGGTTTTAGAAAAATGATCGCTACTCGACACGACGTTGTGTCCTTTGAGAAATGAAACCAACGTTGATAACATTCCTCTTGATTTATCTGCTTCAGGAATTTACCGCTGAAGAACGTGTGCAATCTTTTTCACTTCAATGAACAAGTAATTGTAAAAAGTAACAAGACTTTTTATTTATTTAAAAGTAATAACATTTAACTTTTACTTTTATTTTTGTTTTTGTGCTTCTTTGTCTAATCAAATTCTTTCGAGCTTGGGAAACTGATATTTCAAATGAGTTTCAATTACTCGAAATACACGTTAAAGTCTGAAAGTCTCTTTAGTTATATAGTACTTTTTCTTTCCATCGGACGAGCGAAATACGGTAACGAGAAATACTCGAGTAAAGCCAATGCGTCTAAAGTAGTGAATGCTTTTTATTTCCAACTCCAACAGAAAAAGTCACGCTTTAATCTTCCAACCAATCTGGACTTTACACGTTGACAGAAGTTGCTTACAGCTTGTGTTTATGAAGAGTATAAAAGGCGAAAAATCTAAGTCAGTAGGACTCGTTGTTCTTTTTTCTACTTTTTTTTTTTTTACAGAAAGAGTCGTAGTGATATAACTAGAATATTCAGTTCGTGTTTTTGGCAAAAACATTCGTTATATCTCTAGAAATGTCCGGCTTAGATACACACTTTATAAAGGCCCGTTGGCATTGGGATTTAGATATGCATGCAAACGAACAGTGGAGATCTCATGGGTACAGTTGGGGGTTGAAAGCGTAAATGCGACGCATACCAGGTTATTATCATGGCCTCTGGCATTAGTACTTGAAACGTCAAAAAGCATCAGAGAGATGAACGTAGTAGAGACAGAGATTTCCGTCAACGATTTAGTCTCTCATCAGATGTCCTTTTCTGTGTTAATAATTCGTTGAGAAAGAGAAGTTTGCCATGCAACTGTCCGAATTATCTCATCATCAAAGATGCATAAAGTAATTCATATCTACATAGTACTCGAGTACATAGATATTCTAGTTTTCTAAAATCACTGAAATTTTAACGCGAAATGAAGACAAAAGTTTTGAGAGAACCGAGATTATACAAAGTGATATCACGTATCTAAATAAAGTACCCATTTATTTCTCAACGTTGACCAGTGTGCAGTTCACGACTTTCGTGTGATAAAGTCATAGTTTTCATAGGTGCTAGAAAGGAAAAAAGAGAGAGATAAAATTTTGATAAGCGAAGACCAACACGAGCAATGCGTGTTTAGTTTAGCCAGACGTACGTGGTTCAAAGGCTAAATATATCTCATTTCGTCTCTTGTTTCGTATCGTGTTCTATCACTGATATTCGTCTAATTGCCTCCGACATTGCGGCAACTACAAAGTCAACTCCTATGGCTGTATATTTTATGTATGCTTTAGACACGAACAATAGCGTGTCTGGATGATTTTCTGCAACCATGTTTCTTTATTTTGTCATAAGGAAATCATTAAACAATAAAGTCTAACCTTCATGCTTTCAGCTTTGATTTTCAACATATTTTATTATTTTGTTTGTCTTTGTTTTGACCTGATACATTAACGAGATTATTATATGGTATTTGATATTATTCATCCTCTAGTGTTGAGAGTGAGATTTTACTTAGGATTTTAGCATTTGATTTTCTATTTTTATTCATAGTAGGTTGATGTCAAGGGTGATTTCTTTGCAATGACTACTCGACATCTTTAGATGCGGGTGAATTGGTGGAAAGGTTTTTGTTCCCATCTCTTTTTATTCCGTATATATCATGCGCTCTCTGTACTCTTGACTACCAACTGAAAATCTTTCATCAGGAACCTCAAGCGTTTTGTGGGGATGAAAGAGAAAACGAGACCAAAAAATACTAGAAATAGTCGACAAGACAAAATTGAACTCGACTCCAGAGCTAGGTAATAGAAGATAGAGGCGCATCTGGGAGGGAAAGGAAGAACAACTAATATGAACTTTCCGGTAATTTAGTAATGTTCAGAATTGCTGATTTTTGGAAATAATATTTCAATGCGGTCTTTTCTAGTATTTGTGATCATTCCGAAAGAAAGAATGCTTGAAATTGAAAAATTATGTGAAAATTATCTACAGAATACTTTTTGGACTAATTGAATGTCAATTGTTAGGATTTTAAATTGATTGGAATTTTTATTTCGTTCATCATCAGCAGTTTACATATTTTAACTAATGATGTTATGGATGATGGCAGATAGATGTTTTAAAAATTCTAATAAGTAATTTATAAAATACATTTAATATTATTTAATGAATATGTACATAATTTTATTTCTCTTTTTTGCACATAAGGGAGATTGAAATTTATTATTCAATTAAAATTACTTGTTTCATTATTAACAAGTCTGACCATTCAACTAATTTGAGCTTTTTAAAAAATAACAATGGATATTTTAAACATTGAAATTTAATATCAAAACACGTCATTTATTAATATCCATTATCTCGATATTAAAATTCATCATAAATGTATCAATAAATTGTCTTTATAAACATAAAATACTCCAATATATTTTTCATTAACTCTCTGTGACACAATTTAAAGTGCAACGTTTTGAAAGGACACTGAGATATTAGAAAATAAACTAAAAACTATAAGTGATTACTTTAAAATTACTGTAGGATGTTATGGGGTTGTCGGCGACGTTAATAAGACAGCAGAGAGATTGATGCGCCATCCAATTATGTTTTGGTGATGAGACAGTTGGAAGCGAGAGGAAATAATCGAAGGGACTTGAAGGACAGGCTACCATTCCAAACGTTAAATCTGCTAAATTTGGACAATTAATGTATCGTTAGAGTGAACATGACTTGGTTCGATGCTTGGAGAGCCAACAGCATGAGGTGGTACAAGAAATGAATCAACGAAGAGAATAATATTTCATCGGAAGCTCGATCAATTTAATAGAAATATCACTAATGACTTTAACATTGTCAAGAGACGAGAAGAGCAAAGTCTGCTACTCCATTAGACGGATCACCGAGTCTTTAACACTAAGGTAAAACATCCCTTACTATCGACGACAACGTCAAAGCAATCTTAGACCTTTTATTGAGAATACTTCCTTGTGTGATATCCATAATTGAATATTTTACAAGTAAATGAGTAAGAGTTGTTACCAAGTTATTACATTGATAAGACGGGCACATTAATTGACAAAAGATCTTTTGTTATATACCATCAAAAAGCTTTTAGCATTTGAATGGTATTCGATTCTCTTGACTCTTCACTTATTAAAGCGTAGAGCGTGTTGTAGTGGTGGATATCAAAGTCTACTTTGATCAATATTCGATGCACAAAGTTTCTTTCAAGGTATTCATGAAGCACGATTAAAAATATTCAATGGCGTGATTGACACTGGTTAATCTTGAACTTATTGCGTGTCAGAAATACAGACGATGCACCCAGACACATAAATATAAAAGACTTTTTTTTTCTTCGGAATCGTTATAAAAATATGTACGCATGTATGCTAAAACTGAGCATATTAATAAATGCACATTGGAATAACTGGCCTTTACGAGTGCTCCAGTCGTTTGTTTATTATGCAAAATGATTATTAACGTCGTTCTGTATCTATGTACAAGCACATTGATGAAGCTTATAAAATAATAGACAGAGGGCATATGAACAGAAGCGAAAAAGTTGTGGCAATATCGGGAGATTTGAAATAACGAGAATGGGATTGGAAGAGAGAAGAATGACAGAATAAAAAAAAAAAAAAAAGAACAACCCCTCAGTCGAAGCCAATAATTGGAATTCTAATCAATAGAGTGCGATCGGTCGGCCGTGCGGTACGCCCATGGAAAAACCCTTTACTCTTTCACTTGTTTTCGCTCTCTTTCTGTCTATCTATTCGTCTGGTCTATTATAACTATATTTGTTTATGTATATCTATATACACAGCCTCCTATACAGCGACCAATTCACTACTGATAAAATATAAAAAATTATATTGACTCTTCTAGCCACATGTACATTTTCCTCTGCTCCATTTTCTCATTTTGTACTTGAATTTTTTCCACAATCTGCTCATTTTTTCCCTTAGAGTGATTTAGATCAAATTTTTTTTCTTCCCAATACACTACCTTGCATTAATAATCACACCGTATCAGAGCGGAAAAAGAGGATAAATTGATGTAAATAAAAGATTCAGCTGTATTTCTGAAGCATTATATTTTGACGTGATACTGAATTTTGTTCAGTGGCTGCAGCAATACATTTTTACTGACGTCATGCTATTTTAATGTAATCTTCACTCCGTGAAAATTTTGTATTTCGATACTAGAAAACGATTGATACTGAAATATACTTGGAAAAATCTTCCTCAATATATGCTATTTTTACTTGATTTCGATGCTGTCAAGAAAAATAGATTTCGAATAAAAAATATTTTTCATCCCCTTATTTATCATAAATATTTTCGAAGATGAATCAAGCTTATCAATACTAATCTCAATTTATTAACATAAAAATTCTTTTTTGTTAAATAAAATTTTTCATGTTAAAATGAATTCATCTTTTACTCAATAAAAGATTTTTTTTGTTAATGTTTATTGATAAAAAACATTTTAAAAAATATCTCTGTTAAATGTTGAAAATTTTTTGCATAAAAAAACATTTAAAAGCAAATAATTATTTTTGAGAAATAATAATTCGATATTTGTTAATCGTTTGGTGTGTTAAACAACTGTAGTCTTAAAAAAAAGTATCCGTATTAATTTTGTTTTTATAATATTGTTTTCTTTTTGTTTCATAATTGCACACTATTTTGCATTTATGGGTTAAACATTATGAAATTGCGTGGTGCATAATCTATAATTGCACAAGAAAATCCAATTCAACACAATTTACGTGTTGGCGATAGATGTGTTGGAGCATCACAATGACTAAGTTAAATTTTGCATTTCAAATATGTTAAATTCTATGTGTTGATATAATTTTCGTATGTGTTCCTTTCTAAAACAAAAATAGCTGGTCAAATTTTGATGTAATTACTTTCCAACTTCATTTCTTCTAAACAGAAAAAAAAGTCTATAGAATAAATTCAAACTTTTTTATTGGGAATTGTTTCATTATACAAAGAGAGTAACAATTAACTTTAGTGTTTCTCATTTATACCATAATGTCATATTTATTAAAAATAACGAGACTTAAATACTAAATGTGTAAAGACAAGATATGTCAACACAACTTTCACATTCAAAATACAATAAAAGTTGTATTCAATGAAAATAGAAAAGAAGAAAAAGAGATCAAACACAGAATACTAACTTTTATCCTCAGTTTTTATTGTCTAAATTTCTATTTCACAATAAAATGTTTAGATTAAAATTTTTAAAATAGACTAAAATAAAATGTCTATTTACAATTTCTATGTTGAAAATTTGTTAATTTTCAACATAAAACTTTAAAGTGACCCAATTGTCATTTTTCATCATCTATAACAGCGTATAATTACAGCTTGGAACGAGAGCTAGTTACGAGTTTGACATTGTTCTCTTGGAGTATTCAATTGTTGGGAAGTAATTTCGCACAAGAGGATGATTAGAAGTGATTAGCAGCACCACAGTACGACTTGTCACTCAGCCACAAACATTCAAGTTCGTAGGGCCACATGAAGGATCTATAGATGGACATGATGCACTTCAGTGACCTAGATTCCTACTATTTCTCTCAATGGAACGCATTTGTTTGTTGTCCGTAATGTCTCATGTGTGTTCACTATTGTAGGTTTACCTAAACTGTATATGTTCGCTCAAGCGTTTCACCGAGTACTTTAGAATCACTATTGAATTGTTATTGCTTTTTTCAATTTATTTTGCATTTTTTTTTTCTTTCTATTCTTTTTTTTTCGTCCTAACTATTAAACTTTCTCGTTTAAATTACTCTCTATAAAAAGATTATCTTTACATTGAATGAAAAACCAATCATGTCTGCTCGTAGGTATAGTGTATATAAAAGAATATTTTATCAGGTGTTTTTTTTTTATATCTATTCATTGATGATTTCAACAAATCAGCGTATTTTCTCATGTACTTTGCATCTCATAACTTTTCAGTTCATTCGATTAAAATGGATTATTCAATCCAATTTCCGTGATGAAGGTATAAGACTTAGGGTTCTTTTGATAACTGAATGCTAAGAATGTCCCTTTTGTACATGGAAATCTCTTGAATGAAAACTCTTCAAGTAAATTATATTGAGGGAAATTGAAATTAATGGTGCTTGAACAGTATTAAAGATAATAGTTCAGAGTACTTTAAAGTATGTTAAACTATTAAACATGGATCAATATCTATGAAATAGATAATGAACAATCAATAAACTATATAACAATGTTTATTAAGTCATTTGAATATCATACAGAAAACCATACCTTATTATTGTATATTGCAATTAATCTAATGATCTATTGAGCAAACGTACTATGGATTATGGATGTGAAAGAGTGGAAAATAGTGAGAGATAAAAAAATAAACGGGTATCTGCTAGAGTAGCTGTGCAAACGACGTCTAAAAATATATATCACTACCAATGATAAATATGCATATTAATGTTTACATACTGCGATAGCATAGTCACCCAAACAGTCTATCTGGTGGCCTGATTGCTGCTAACGTTGCATACATTTGCGTCATAGTATCATGATAAAAAAAAAACAACATTTGCCTAACCTTTATCATCTTCTTTAATGCCCTCTGATTTCTTCTTATTTACTAAACATTATCGACACTTCCGGTTGCACATTCATAAACTTTAGATTTTGTGGTACGGCTTGCAGAAAATTACGACTCTAGTGTTATCGCTAATGTCATCGTGGAATTTTTCCTCGTACTTTATGTTCAAAAATCTTGTTTTCTACGGACGAGATATTTTTTTATGGAGTTGGAATTTTTTTTTTCGACAATCAGAGATGATTTTTTTTCACACTTGTTTCTTTTGAAAATTATTCCCTCAGGTTATTATCTGAACTATTCAACCATTGTCTTACTAATGCATTCAACTGTAAATGATTATTATTTATCTATATATTAAGTCAGTAATTGACCGTATAATTGGTCTCTCAGCAATTAACGATTATTAATATACCTCTAATCTCTCGTCGTGTAACCAGTCTACTTTGTCAATAAAACTTATTGGTGCAAATTTCAAATTGAAAATTAAATCTTTATGGAATAAAAAATTTTGTGGTAAGGGAGGAAAAAAAAACATTATGAGATTGTGTTAAAAAATGAAACTCAATTTATAAGTCAATAACCAAAGAGTAACAAAGTTAGTAGAAAATATAATTCTACCATACGAAGGGTTAATATCTTTAAGGGTAATATTGTCGAGTGTTAGCTTTTAGGGCACTAAACGATTCTATTAACGACATTCTTTTTTATATTCTATAGTCAAATGATGACTGATAAAATTTTTTTACGATAGAAAGAAGGAAAATCTCAATGAAAAGATAGAGAAATGGTTTTATCAAAATAAAAATATGATTTGCAACTGTTGAATTTATAAATTTTTGATCACAGATTTTTTTTATCTGCATGTGTAAATCCGCTTAGGTACTCTGTAATTTTTTAAAATCCTCGCTTTAATCGCATCATAAAATTTTTATTTTAAAATGTAAAAAAATAGTTACTTATGAATGATATATAGATATATAAAAAAATAACTTTTATCTATTTTTTTAACATGAAAAATAAATGTCCATTTGAATATTTTAAAAAAATATCCAGATTGTTTTTATTTTTAAAGCTTATTGAGATTTTCAAGTTTACACTGGTGGGAGATCAAATACTACACATATGTATATATTTATATGCGATAACTGTAATGGCAGATCGAATAGTCTTATTCATTGATTTTATATGTGTCTGTTAGTGAAGGAGAAAATCAATTCAATAGCACATATTTACTTTAGTGAATATAACGTACTTTATTTTTACGATATCATTTTCTTATGCATTTGAAATATAATTTAGCGTATTATTGTTGAATAGATGAATGAAATTTGTAAGTATTAAGAATCCAATGTTTTTTTATAAGATGATATAATCAGATATTTCCTGCGGAAACGTTTGAAAGTTTTTATGAGTTCTCATCTTTACAATTTCCCGGTCTACCGCGTATTTCGTATTTACCCCCATATTTCTACATCAATTTTCAGGTTAAATGCTTCTCGTTCAAGTTTCATCCAATGCAGTGGTAATAAAGAACTTTTTATTAGGTGCATTATTGACGTTTAAATAATATCTAGACAGTAAAGACCACATTTATGTGTATAGATGTTGAAACTTTGCGAACAAAATTTTCAAGTACACAGAAGAATGAGAAGAAGCAATGGAGTAGTCAAGTGTTTATTTAAAACCATTAAGAGAAAATGATATTTGTATTAAATATTAAATGCCAGAATCGTGTTCGGGAAATTCGGTTTGTTGTAGTATTGAATTTCTCAATACTTGAATTAACAGTGATTGCAAGTAAAATAAATATCCGGTTTCATTTTATAAATAGCACAAGCTGTTAATGAAAATCGATTAAATTAATTCAAATATTTTAGTGTAGAATTAAACGAAAATGACCATTTAATTACGGGAAAGTTTATTTGAAATTAGCCGAGTGAAGAAGAATATCCGTAAAGTATTCAAATAAATGACGACAATATACTGAAGTTACGAATGAAGTTGGAGGTCTTGGGAGTGCTACAGAATGGTTTATAGGAGTCGTCCATCATGAAGTAAGTTTCTATGCTTTTCTTGATTATCTGAAGACCTAAGATTGGCTCACCTTGGGTCGACAGGATAAGGAGAGCGCGGAGACCGTTGAGTTATATGTCTCTTCTAATTAAGCATGGACTCGCCGAACTCGAGGAGTCTATTTGAGAAAGTGTTCCCGGTCTGATTTTGTAATCCCTTTGGGTCTATAGAAAGGAGATGAGAAGCTCTTGCCGAGAATTGCAATTAGACCAGTTTCATTGCAGAAATATACGCCCGTCATATATCCTATTTAAATTAGTCGGTTTTCTCATGGGTAACGCTTCAGTGTGGTAAAGTGTTGAGTTTGCAAATTGCTTGTTGGTTTCCAGAGGAATTTTGAATTACTTGGATCTATTTCATTAATCCCTTGGTAAAAATATAACCAAGAAGATAATCCACCTAAACGAAAGCCAGCGGCGCGTTTCAAAGAAAACTCATCACCGAAGATAGGTCCTTGTTGATGAAACTAACTCTGAGCTTATTCGAAAGGGTTTGTTTCTCGTGTACACCCACGCTTAGGATACCAGACCTGAAGAGAGTTTCTGAACCCGAGGGAGGACTGGCCAACTCGTTACACTAAATGACCCCCTTGCCTCGATTCTCTAGTTTGTTAACTAAAAGTTTGCCGTAGCTGGCAAGAGCTCGCGGCAAGCACAGCAGTTCGAATCCTACGTCCGGTCCTCGTCGTCCTCATCGTCGTCGGCTGTTTGCCATGTCCTCTTTGAGAAAAGCCATTTCCCTTGAGAACACCATCCATGTGTTCATTCTACCTTACGTAAATAGTTATTTTGATGAGATAAATCATCATTATACTCAATTGTGAGTAAATAAACTGTAGTTTCAAGCACTTTGCCTCCATCATTAATTCATTGGAGGGCGCAAAATGATATTTATAGACCAACTGCTACATTATTTTATATTTTTGACTATATAGGACTTTAACCTTAGTTTAAATGAATCTGATAAGCCTATAAAATTCTGGCTTGATCGATGTGAGGATTACGTGTGGCGTCGACCGGCAGATTACCTTTTGATACGCCATTTGGAAACAAGAACTGATGTCTACACGCTTTCACTAAATTTATTACCCACACGACCCCATGAAAATTACAATAGACTTGTCAAATTAAAATTATTATTACCATTACTACAGCTATTAGCATGCATTATTTCATTTTTCTTTATTAACTTACCTTGATAATGGACTGCTTATGACGTAATGACTGTAGTAAAAGATGCTCGCAACAGAAGCTAGTAAAAGCGCAGCAACACAACGTTTCACTGTTGCCTGTTTAACGATACACCGAGGTGCTACTGCTCCAAGCAGTGGCACGCTTGCTTCCACTCCAGAGATCTTCATTTTCCTTCCTAGGTATCGCTTTCACTCGTAAGATCCTCAAGGGTAACGTCTTGTTCAAACCAATGACTTTGTTTTGTTCAAATTGACTTCTAGCAGGGTTATAAAGGTAGAGACTACAAGTTGTTAGTTTCAGTGTTCTCTGCTATTAATGCATTCTTACATCAACAACTTCAACTGACTTGTGATATGGATTATTTGAAGCATCTTTGAACAACTGTTTGACCCGGATGTCTCGTTTAGACCCCATTAAGTTAATTAGTTGATGAAAAGATTGGAGAAAAAAAATTTAGGAATTCAATTAATTTTATCATTGAATCTTGATTGATTTCAATAGATTAATCTCATCAATGGAATTACATTTTGTATTATTTTAATTCTAACCGTTTAGTTTTCATCATTATTTCAATACTTTGATATGGAATTGAGTTTGAGGGCAGCCATTGTTTTGGTCATAAATAATAATTATACTTAATCCAACTAGTCATCGACATTGACAGCAGATATACTTGAACTATTTCAGGATGTTGAAAAATTCATTTTTCGATTGATATAAAAGAGAGATAAATGATGAATAACTTTGAAACAATAAATTTCATGGAAGAACATAGACTTAAGTAAGAGTGGCAAAATAAATTTTATTGAAATGTCATGCGATGCAGTGACCACTTGGGGATTTCAGTGGGTCGTGATATCGAGGGTATATGGCCATCCGTTACCGGTCGCAAGTATACTTTCCAACGTTAGCGTTCTCACTAACGTGCTCCAAGTACTCACGACTGTCCAGTTGCTGTTCACTCGTAAATTTAAACACACCACTACGATACTCTTTAGCAGTAACTTTTCTCACTGCCACCCTTTGGCCACTTGGTGGCGTGTCAATTAAAATCGATTTAGTATTATTATTCTCCGTTATGACTCTTCTCTTTTTTTCCCTCTGACTCGTAACAGTGCGGAGGCGAGCGATTGATTCTCTAGGTAGTTGTATGACGACACCTCGCTTCTTCCTAAAACAAATAATAAAAGAAAAAAGCGTTAGTACTCTCCAATTATTTTTGCCCATTATCATTCTTTCTTAGGGAAAAAAAGCGAGTTGCAAAACCGCGAATAAGACCATCCTACTGCAAATTCTGTTCTTTAATTAAGAAAAAAAATACTTTTTAAGCTAGGGTATTTTTCGCCAAGAATTTATCCCAGATCGTTTAAGCAGCAAGCGCAATAACCAGGTTGTCGAGGGGTGAGATGTTACACAAACGGGAAAAACGAGGATATATATGTATAGCTGTAGCCACAATTAATCGACGGTATTTTCCAGAATCTTCTTCTTCTTTACTGTAACAAAGATATTTTTTTTATTCTTTTTCCGGGGTCCGCGTGGCTGTGTTCTGTAAGTCTCACAGAGTAGACATTGAACGAACAAGAAGTCCATTAATCAAGTCTTCCCTTCCTCTGGAATTACTTATTGCTTGTGCGCGTACGAATGCCACCTTGGTCCGCGTGCGTTTCTTTCGAGTAGCTTGGAAGGGTAAATAAGAAGAAAGCTTGTCCGAAGATGAAAAACAAAAGGCATATAAATTGAAAATAAGGTCAGCTGTGATGTATACAGTTATACTAAAACTGATGAGCAAATAATCATAATTAAATAAAAATAAAATGAATATCAAATTTTTGAAGAATATTTCTCTCGACGTTTTTCTCTCGTCTCTTTTCGCTGTCTCGAGAGACCTGACCTGGCAGTTCCAGAGAGAGAGAGAGAGAGAGAGAGAGAGAGAGAGAGAGAGAGAATATTGATATCTTTCAGTATATGACTGTCCTTTTTTAAGACTCATTTTATATTTAAGAATAAAAATGAAAAAAAAAGGGAATTATTGATAAAGCAAAAAGGGAGTGTTAAAAATGAAATACAGAAAGATAAAGATGAAAAGTGAAAAAGAAAAAGAAATAGATCTAAATCTACTGGGATAAGTAAGGGTTCTTTACTTCTAGATGACGATGGGAGTAACTTGCCGATCATAGAGAAGCACTCCTTTGGAAGACGAGATGTTGAGCGTGCTAGGAATTTAATTACGTACGAGTCAGTCGACCGCTCTTCAGGGACCTCATCTTCGATTATCGAACAGTCAATTTCTCTCACACCATCGTCTTCGAGGAGATCTTTCTCATTTCCTGTTGGCCTACTCTCCACTATATCTATCTTCCCGAAATGATTTTCGATTATTGAAGCTCCTTGTACTTCGTCTAGACTTGTGAACTTTAACATTAGCCATCACTGCTATCATCTTCTTTCATTTTTATCGTCTGACTCTAGGGATGCATTTAATGAAAGGGGAGCATGTTGTAGAAAAATCTTTCTCTTGTATATTTCAATGTTGGGTAGACTAAAATTCTTTAGGCTCAGATTTTCTTAGAGTTGTGTATTGTTATTCCAGACAAAGGGGATAAAGAGAGTCAAGTAAAAATGCTTAAATTTAACTACTTTAATTCAGTTAAGATTGAATAGGAGGATTATATTGAATATTTGACGTATAGCTGGTTTACACTGGAATCAATATGACCGATGAATATTACAGCCCCGAATGTATCAATCGATTTATCAATTGGAATTGACAATTAATTACATAATATAACTGATCGATTAATTGAGAAACATGATAGAATTCCCGAAATGGGCAGTAATTATTTATGACCATGATGATGTAAAAATAATTAGATCAATTGAATTCATGAAACAAACTAATTACAACATTTTCTGATTATTTCTTTTTACATCTCTCTATTTTTTTTTTTTTTTTTAGTTATTTTTTATCGAATTAAATAGCAAGATCATTATTATCATTGTCAATTGGATGTATAATAAAAGAAACAATCAATAAAATGCTACTTTGAATTTACTGCTCAATTAACTTCATTGCATTTTCACAACAATTCAATGGAAGAGACAAACAATAAGACAAGAAACTTCTTTATAATGTTATTCTTTCAAACAAACAAACCTTTTGAAAAAAATGCTTTTAATTCGTTTAAATAAATTGAAGCTAAAACGCGAATTTATTTTATCTCACAAAATTCATTGTGCTATCAAATCATACAGAAATTATAAACTTTTTGAAGAACCTAATTAAATTTGTTTATACATTATTTTATGTATATATGTATAAATTATATAGAGGTGGAAAAAGGGAGAAACATTGTCACTCCAAGTTCTAGTTTGATCTGTGAAATGCAATGATGTTTTAATCTAGTAAATGCATCGTCTAAGTTAGCAGTTTTCTCAACTTTGCAGGAAATTAGTTTGTCTTGGCACTCATGACAATCATCTAAGGAAATTCGGTGTCACGGATGGGTTTTTAGACTTATAAAATGTAGAAATTTTATCTATCGCTGTATAGTTCACTCTACTTTTCAATCTTTGCCACGAATCGTTATTCAAATTCTATCTTTCTGGAAATTGCTGTGCCGTTGGGCACGCGTCGTGTCCCAATCGAATTCAATATTCACTCTAGCCTTCGCCCTTCCTATCAATTTCCGATAGAAAAATAAAAGTCAAGAGCAAAGATGAGGAAATGATGGAAAATTCTACATAAAGTTTGCTATGAATCATTTACGGTTAAACGAGGAAGGAATATCATTATTTGTTGGAAACTGATTTTAGAATACAATCAAAAGTCTTGGAAGTGATTGATCATTAATTCTATTAAAACTGAGTGTTACTATTGTGCTAATAGGATTTTAATCAATAATATTTTGAACAGTATCAACTATAATAGAGGGAGATTGAGTTTCCTAAACGGAATCAATCAAGCATCTAGTACAAAGGAACCAGATTACGTATGGCCATTTACAGATTTCATGAAACCTTAAGGGTAATGCTATCACTTCAATCTTCAAACCACAAATATATTATTCCTATTGGTGATTCCTACGTCAAAAGACTCAGTGCAGTAGTGCTTTGTGGTGATATCATGCCTTTGTGGTAAAGTTGGATTTTTTTCAGTACAATTATATCATCGTACTGTATGTGGTGTTGAGGTAAAACAAAAACTTACAGAAAACAGCTATGTAGTATCATCTTTTTGCTGCTTATTTTGTAATAAAATTCTACATTAGAAGCACGAAAAAATTTTTTTACCAAATAAATATATAAAACGAATGTGAGAAATGTTTCAATTAAAATTCATATCAACAAAGTTTTAGGTTTTTTATTTTTTAATTAAACAAAAATTTAATTATTTTGTTTAGATTTTTTAGATAAAATTTATCTGACAGCTGGTTGTTTAATTAAATTTAGAATAACTAGATTTTTACATCAAAGTTACTTTTAATCTGTTTATAAATATTCCAATGTTGATAACGAATAAAAAGATTTTTGTAGTTGAGTCCTTTTTAATTGGTATTTTCCCGTGTAAAGATCAAATGGATAAATAAAATTATTATTTAAACATATTAAATTCTGTATGAAGTTTTAATACAACTGAACCACTCTCAATAGAAATTTGAACTTCTGTATATGACAGTGAAATTAAATAAAATTTTTTAATAATTTTTACTAAAATTCTCATGTTACAATACTTTTTATTGTTAAACATGTGATGGATTATTTTAAAAGAAATTTTTTAAATATATTAAAACAGTTGTCGTAAAAACAACCACATCATAAAAATATGTTTTTAAGTCAAAAGTTAAGACACGCTTTAAATTTGAGAATACTTTGAAATGACTTTATTAATTTATCATATTAAAATCTCCATCATATTAATTATTTCAATTTCGAAAGCACGAATAACTTCATTTCAAATTGAATATTTAATGACAATCGGATTGCAAGTTAGATAACCACCTCATGCAGTTTGAATTTAGATCATTTAAGATTCAATATTTTAGTAATACATTAAGAACTTTTAGTTTAGTATTTAACAAAAAATATGTCAAATCAGAATTCATTAGAATTTAATTAACAATTCAATTTAAGCAAAATCATTTTGTTCCAATATTTATTATAATCACCATCTACAGTAACTGATCGATAATATTAAGCTAAATTAAAATCATAATTCAATTTTATGAATACTTTTACAACTTTTTAATTATCAATTTTCTTCCGCAATCGAAAATTAACTGTTTTATTTACCTAGGATTATATATAATTTATAAAGATTATTATAGAAGATAAAACAACAATGGTTGATAAATATCTCTAAAGTAATGAAATTAGTCTTTTGATCTTATCGAAAAAAGTGATTAATTTTCGGTAGCTGTACTTTAGCTTATCTTCGGTGCACGCAAGTGATGAGTGGACGCGTGCGCTTCATAAAAATGTTCTTTGATTTACGACGATCACCCATGTGTGTCCGAACTCTTGAGAGCGCATACTCGCGCGATGGAACAGGCGGACACACTTGAAGCAAAAGAATCCTCGAGAAAAGAAGTAGAGAATACGAGCAAAGAGTAAAGGATCGCCGTTAGGTCTTGATAGAATTGAAAGCCATTGGGAATTGAAGATCACGCGTGATTTTCCAATGGAATTGACATGACAGTGTTTACTTTCCGGAGTTACTTTTGCTACGAACCCTATTTTTCTCTCTTTAGTGAATGATTTTTCTCGTTCTTTCCACGTCCACTTGGTTGAATTTAAACACTAGCTCGAGCTCTTCAAACTTTTACTGTGCTTGTACATTAATATGTTTCTGTTGTCTGTATAGACATATGTGCAGAGCATTTTAAATAATTTATCAAGTCGGAGCACATGTTTCGTCGTAGCAGTAACCTGCCGAGGGTTATATTAAGGAAGGTTAGGTATAAGGTTATAAGAAGTATCGATAGAATTTCTGTAGTTTATGTTGAAGCATTTGTACATTTCGCAACAAAACATTGCATCTGAACACAAGCTTCAGCCGTTGATGGATTATTTATCTTTAATTAGATATGTATTGATTGAGCATTTGATCTAACATATACAGTGCCGTGTGTTTATTTATGTTGGCAGGATAAACAAGCTCTAAGTCAACTGGTCCTTGAGGGTAAGATTAAGGAATTTAGTGGATAAATAAACTTTCTTAACGTAGAAATGAATTTATTATGAATTTTGGAGGGGATTTAATTGAGAGTTGAATTAATTAAATCGTTTTATGGTGATTTTCAAACCTTTAAATTAACATATTTCCTCAAATAAAAAGTATAATTCAATCCATTTAACTCAAAATTTAATCGATTCTCAAGTACGAAAGAAATTACTCAAACTGTTCTCGAAATATCGTCACATACATATGAAGGATATTTTTAAAAAAATTTTAAGCGACGATAAAATTGTTAGAAATTCTGTTTAAAGAAGTTAGATATTGCTTTTGCAGGCAAATATTTTTCTGGTAAAATAAATTTTTACGTCTGTTGCTTTACGATATTGTATGCACTTTTAATGCCAGCGAATAAAATTGCCGATCAAAGTTAAAATCTCAGTAGACAAAAAATAATAATCGATTTCAATAAGAACGAAAGCACATTAAGAGACGGGGGGAAAAGGGGGTTGTGAAATGAAGAAAAAGGATCACGATTGGAGAGCCAATGCCAGACGTCTGTGGGGACCCACTGGTGATCGTAAAAGCTCGTTTATTATCGTTCGCTTGAGAATCGCGCCCTGTAAGCTTGGCTAAGCACATCCATACCGATCGACTACTCCTGAGGTACTTGAATATTTCGACTGTGCGCACACGTGCATTTAGATCGAATTGAAAAATCAAGCATCAGAGAACCGTTGGATCGGAATATCCTGGAGGAGACTCGTGTGAGATATCTATATTGAATCTATATGTGTATAATGGTCCGAAAAGTGTACCAAGTTGATCTCGACGAGCTGAGTGAGAAAAGGAGACGAGAAAAGAGAAGGCCAATGACTCGTGTGTAAAGAATATACAAGACTCGCCCATGGTGTTTCTTGACTGCACGTCCGGCAATTTTGGGATAATATATATTACTTAAATTGCACTGCTTAAATTTTCGACTTAATTTGCTTAAAATAATCTATTATCCTTTGAGACGAATAATGATGGGATAAAGGCATACGCATATGTAACAACATCAACATTAATTCTTGTATGTAGAGAGATAGATACAAGTACATGGAAATTGCACAATAAACATGCTATTTCAAATGTTAGAACATTCAGTAAGAACGTTAATATAACTATATGTACTTGGAGTTAAGCTGAAGCGTCAAATTCTCCTTTGCGGTGTTTAGTAATCAGTAAACTTATGTGTACATGTTTGTAGATTTGCCATTGACACTTGAATTCCCGAAATATGCACCAGAGGAGATATATTAAATTATAAAGATCAAAGTTGGATTAACTGAATGATTATGATTAATCATTTTGATTGATCCATATTGAATGCCACTATTTAATTACTCAGTTAGCTTTAATTACTTAGTCAGTTTTCAAAAGCAATCATTTATTTTTCAACCACCTCAGTACTTTAGTAGAAAATAAATAAACACTAATTATAAATAATTTATAATATTATTATTATTCATGAATATTTTCCTTTTTTTCCTGTCAAGTACTAGAGTAAAGAAATAATCATCATAATTATTACAAGAGCTAAGCTCTTTAAAGCATTTTAGCATGTAAAGTATGTGGAATAAGCAGAATAAAGTGCAACAGTCTACTCGGTTGAATTTTTACAAGCCCAATTAATAAAATGGAAGCTATTAAATAAATAAATCATTCTTTGCTGCATTCGAAAATTTTTATAAAATGTAGTTCTTAATTACTAAAATAAACAAAGGATTATTGGTTATTTTTTTTTTTTTATTTTTGAATTGTTTTAATAATAGTAGATTTTTAATGATGCAACAACATTCAATGATAAAAAGATATCTCTGTTTAAATTCAATATCAATAAACAATCAATTCATTCATTGACTATCTGCAATGTAAATTTTCCTTACATGACAGAGGAATGAATCAAGTATTATTTGAATGAGAGATTCAACAGCGGATTACAGACGATGAACATCTCTGATCAGTGACTAATTTAACCCCAAGTATCGGTCTAATTCGAATCCATTAGCCTTACGCGTACTAATACGTCACTGTGACCATAGGTTATTGGATGGCGGGAATTAGCGTCCGGTTTAATCCGATCGGACATGTTCGAACGCATCGCTCTGTAAAGTACAGTCGCACATACTAGCCTTATTCCAAATCTCATTGCCACTCTATACAAGTCGATTTAAGTCTTATGCGTTAATCGTCTTGGAATAATGCCAGATTGTATTGCAATTTCTTCATCTGTAAACTGTACAGAACGAAAACGAGTAACGATGAGCAATTTGTATTCAAGATTCACTTGAGAAGTTATCTTTGTAATTCATGCTAAATTTGAGAGTGCATAAAACATAAACGTTTCGAATAATTTATATAATCTGCAATGATTCGATAATAAAAATAACGAGATAGATAGATGTAATATGTGTGTGTGTGTGTGTGTGTGTGTATGTTTAAAAGGCGTTGATTGTTATTAAGCGTCATGTGAATAAGTGGGCATGGAAGATGAAAAGGATTAATTAAAATGTCAATCTAGGTTTTTATTAATTACACTTCATTTAATAATTATGATTTTTATCATAAATATTTGGATTAAACTGGTCTCTTACAGAAGATTTATTTGTAATGAAAATTTATCGCTTTTTTATGCTGTTTTCCAACAAGAAAAAATGAAATCGTTTGAGTAAATAAAGTCTCTCTGGAATAAATCAACAAAAAATATTCTTTTGTTTTCAATTATTTTTTAATTCAAATTTTAGCATCTACATGAATATTTCAATTTGTATGAAAACAATTTTTTTTTAATCCATATATGAAAAAAATGTCTGACTAGAAAAAATATTTTCATCACACTGACATTTTAATTTATTTAAAATTTTTCATGCAAACTCAAGAAATACTTAAACATTTTTTTCATTTTATCACCAAGTTTGTCCCTGATAAATAAAATCCGGCTTTAGCTTGAAAGCAGTAATAATATTTTACACCAACGAGAAGCTATTTTTTGTATATACCCATCGCTCATTTATGTTCGTGATCATAGTTGTAAATGATATTAAACGGGGTTAAACTGCAGTTTAGTAACATGTGCATTATATGTTAGTACGTAAACATGTTATAGTCTTATTATAGACGTAGGCGAGTCTGGAGTAATTGAAGAGAATTTTTGTTATACTCTTAATATTTTGTGTTGATTAAAGCCAATGAACATGAAATAACTCATTATACTCTTGGGGAAATGTTTTGCAACGCTATCGGGAATAAACTACATGTATATTTTAATATTCTATATTAATTTCGCATTTCAAACTAGTTATAATTACTTTCTGAAATAGGTTTACAGAAATTACTTCTCAATGACTCTATTCAATTTACAATCCACAGATATTATATCAAATTTTCACTTAATATGCAAAAGATTGAATCATTCTGTATGTCATTTTATATGGTATTTTATGCATTAATATCAAATTTATTTATATTTTAATATTTATTACTTCATAACTTGTCTCTGATATACCGTGCATCGAATTGTAGCATCACATTTCCGGTAACTTAACCATATACGGTCAGTAAGGGTAACTCTATAGATGCTATAGCATCGACGTGGTAAAGTGGTTTTAAACGTGTGGTGGATCGTGTGGCTACAATTTAATTCGCGTGAACAGTCTCTTCTCGTGTTCACCCTCGAAAATGATTATTCCGGATAAAGTGAGCTCGAGGAACCAGAAAAGAAAAGAATTTAACCTTTAGATAATAATAATAATAATTACATTACTTCCCCTTACTGGGAAAATATTATTCTTTTCACTTTATATCATGAGAATACTTATCCAACATTTCTCGTTAATTAATGAAGTAAAAAAACCTACATTTAATATTTAATTTTCCCTGTTGAGTATAAATTTTGAAATTTTATCTATCTCAGAAGAGGTGTTTTTTCTATTATATAATTATATGCATTATAATTTTTGCGTTGTGATTATTAAAAACACATTTCCTGTTTTTTAACTCTCAGAGTATATGCATAACTCTTAAATGTCATGGAAAACATACTCTTAAGTCACGCCCACTAGATGATAATGTGTTCAATATGAAAATAGGAGTACTGGTCTCTGATATATAATCGTTGATACTATGATTATGACTCTATTTTTACATTTCAAATAATTATTCGAAACATTAAAAATACATAAAATAATAAAAACATACAAAATACATTTAAATGTATTTTTTTCCAGAGATAATGAAACTCGTCGAAAGTTTCTTTACAGTTGACATGGAATATTCCATTTTTAGATAAATTGATATATTGAGAACAAGAATGACAGAAGAAAATTTTCTATCAAGATTCATTGAAAAAATATAAAAAGATATTGTCTAATAATAGTAGGAAAGAAATTTCGATTTTGCATTTTTATGAAGAAATGAATAAATAAAATTTCTTCATTGCATTTTTATTTTTCTGAATTTATCTGTATATAAGAAAATAAAAATAAATATGTATTAAATATTTTAAGAATACGACAGTTTTACTGCTGATAGCTCTTGGGTAGATCCGAAGGGAGATATAGATTGAAAATTTGCATGATGACAAATTTTCAACTTTGAATATAAAATAGTCATTATTTCAAACACATGATACTTTTATTCAAATGTATTTATCGATTAATACTTCACAATCAATTAGATTTTTTCTAGAATTAATAAAAACATTGTTTAAACTTAATGTTGTTAAATATAATTAAGAAATAACGATAAAATCTTTATTTATTTCTAAATGTATATGTTCAATTAAATTTAATTGATAGTTGAATTGACATCTAGAACCATCAAAAATTCAAATGTTATTAGTTTTTTTCAACACAAATTTTCTAATTAAAACTTTTTGCCAATTATAATCCATATACTATTTCATGAGTTTGAATTTTCTATCAATTGAGCTAAATATTCCAATTTTCTACCCTAAATCGAATGATCACTTGGGTTTCTAAACTAATCAAGTATTCAATTAAAATTATAAACAACGTCATATCACTACGACTAACTTTAAACTAACAAGTTTACATACACTTCTAGAGCAATGAAATGAGTTCTATTAACTTAACGTCTTTTGTCTAAGTGCATTCAAACACAAAATTAGAATTATCAGACGTGTCATGATTTTAATTACGTGTGATTCTAACGCTAGTTTCGTGAGTAACGAAACAACATACAATTTGCAAATGACGGGCTAAAGCATTAACAGAGAGGCAGTAACTTGTGAACATGGCTCTTTCTCTTCGTATCCCAACTAGCACCGACCCTTTGTGCTTCCGTTTTCGTTGTTTACTATGGTCAAGCGCACGTTTGGTAATACATGTTTGCATTACTCGCCCACATTTCGCGACAATCGCTCGTTCTATGCATATTATACCTTTCGATCTCGGTCACTCGCTCATGCCTCTCTCCCTTACTCATTGCCATTGATCGAAGTCAACATAACAAAGTTCAGATTTGAACTATGTAACTACTGCTAACTTGTTCAAGTACACAAAAGAAATAATGCGATTAAGAGGAATTACCAAAAGTTGTTATTTTTTGTTTTACATAGTAAATTATAGGTTTGATCAATAAGTGACCAAGTATGAACAAATGGAACCTTTGAAAGGATTGTAATGATTGAAAAATTGTAGGATATTTAGGTCAATTAAAGTAACTTCCTTTTGAGTAGAGTAACTTTGAATAACTAATAGCATTTGTTATAAAATATTTCAAGGAATTTTTTACGGTAATGTTTCATGAAATGATATAATTTGATATAATTGATGATTGATTTGCAACAGTGTCTAACTTCGAGTAATAAAATAACCAAGATAAGTTTTATTTTTTATGCTTGACTTCTGATTACATTTATTAACTACATTGCGTTTGTGCACTTTACTCTTTGAAAAATTTCATTTCCTGCACTCTAGTATATTACCCAAGTTTTTCTACACTTGGAAAAAGTTTTATACATTTAAGATACAAAAAAAAGTACTGTTCAATATTAAAAAGTAGAGTTAGATGGGTGAAAGGTGAAGGAGGGACGGTTTGATGGTATAACATTTGTTTACGATCAGTGGTTTTGCGTAACTTTTGTTGATCGAGTCATATCAGCAAAGTTATATGCATAGACATCATATAGATAGATATAACCCAATTGCATAGGCAAGAGAAAAAAACTTGTGGGCTGGACCATTTTTTCTGTCATTTTTTCTCTTTATCTTTTTTTACGGTCAGGAAAGTAAAAATATGTTGGTTACGAACATTTTACTGTGACTTGTTCTCTTTGTTGCTCTTCTCTGTACTACCTCATGCAGTTGTTTTATCTATACATACTTTGTTCATTGCAAACAGTAGTACCAAGTCCTCAACTCACTCTCTATTTACTTTGCACTTATATGGCTGATACGAGGAAACTCCTATTGCTGATGAAATTCGTATAAGATTAATGTTTAAACTTTATCGTTAACTAAATTGAATCAAAAATTTAAAAAAAAACAATAATTTTATAAATAATCAGCATCTAATAATTGCGATAGATGTAATGATTAGTTCTTTTTGTAGTTTCTAGATAACGATTATTTTATTGTCTTATCACTGTTTTTTTGCACACTCAAACACAGGTAAATCGTAAATGTGAATAACTTTCTCGTTGCCTACTAAACTTTAACTTCATTTAACACGTGCACGCCTCACCACTTAATTTTACTCTTCAACCAAAGCTTTCTATTCTTCCCTGTAATTTGTTCATTTTTTTTTCATTCACTCGAAACTTTTTATACAAAAATATTTTCTATTAAATAAATTTACTTAAGATCGTTATGATCAGCTTATATTTACATTTGTTTTTTTTTCAGAAGTCTGTAGATATTTTTGTCAATAAATACTACGAGCTAAATTTATCGTATAAAAATGTTTTTAATTAACCGAATATAAATTCTCAAGCTTTGAAGTCTTTATACATATTTTATTTTGCCCATGTTGTTCTTTGATGTTTGTTACATTTGTTATCAGATGCTGAAACAAAATTTCAAGGTTTTTATGCAACATATTTTTCCATTTAAAACATATCTTTTTAATTCAATGGTAAACGACTACTATCAAAAGATTTATTATCATTAAAATGAGTCAATGAACAAGATAAGAGACGCTCTGATGTTCAATAATGAATAAAAAAAAGCTTATAAATGAGTTTTAATTAAGGAAACACATCAAGTGAGACCATATGAATAAACTAATCTTTAGAACTTTTTTATAATTTTATGAAACCTTAAATTATGTAATGTCTAACTAATAACTCATTAATAAGTTTAAGTAATTAAGATTCATATTTTTTTTACAAGATGACGTTTTATTTAACATTCCATTATATGTAAAACTAAAAAAGGTGATCGGGTTTTTTTTAACTAGTATTCATTAATAAATTGCAAATAAAATCATAAGGAAAAAGAAACGAAAATAAATCATCAAGTGAAACAAACATTCGTATATAAGAAAAATGGATTGAAATATAATAAGCAAATTTTTCTCCAAACTCGAATGAGATTACTCCATAAAATATTTTATTAGGTTATTAAATTTATGGTTATTTTGCTCATCCTGATGGTGGTTGAAGGTTAAAGAATTGAAATATCTCTAAGCCTAATTATATTGACTAGTGTCGATGTGACTTTTTAAAAAGTTATTTATCATTCAGGTCAAAATTTTGTTAACGACCATAAAATACTAATTTCCATAGGCGTGACCTTTTCAATAAATACCTGTTAGGTCATAAATTCAGCATGAATTGAATGTAACCCACACCGCAAACATCTCAAGTTAATGAAAATTTTGTTAATAGGTCATGCCCGGGGGCGAGTTACAGATCACATCCATCCCTGACAGAACAAACGTCACCTTAAGCCCAAATTCTTGGAATGATGCATTCTAGAACCAACAGCAGTAACATCAGTCTTAACTGCAACCAATCCCGTTGGACTCGGTCAGGTAGTCGACGCACGTCAGGTATGCACGTTACTTACTGTCTACATTCTACATTCTTTCCCTTCAGCATCCACCAGTGTCGATTTTGCTGTCACGTTTCTGTTCCTCTGTTTCGATCTCCTCAATTACCAGGAAGTGAATTCTCTGACACTCACTCTATGCTTATTAGTGGTAAAGTGACTCACTGGTTCTTTCAATAGTCATGATCAACATCCACGTTATGTATATTCTATACTTGACCGACTAGAACGTACACTGTAGAGCATCACGAACATCTAAAAGCTATTGCGATTGATGCTATGAGCTTTGATTTCCGAAGCTTGCGAATTAGCAACTGACAACTGCGCAAATAGTGTAAATTATTACATTCATATCGGCTGCATCATTTATAACAATGCATAGTACGTCGATGCATTCATTAGAATACGTTTAATTGTCATGTGTGTATCCGATGGATTGTTAGCACGGTGTGGTGTGCACGTGCTTCGATCCATGACTAGCTTTATCTCATACACCAGATAACACTGTGAACAAACCCCACATTGTACCCTCAATCCCTTCGTATACATGTTTATTCTACGCACGTTTTCATATTAGCTTAATAACGCTTTCTACTACGAATTTATTCATATGTTTGCATCATAAATAACGTCGTGAATTATTGTTAAAAGTCCCTTTGATTGACACTATAAAAATCTAAAAGATTTAAAAAATTTATCTCTATCGGTTGTAACAAGCAGATTTAAAATTTTTAAAAATTGACAGAACTTTAGTTTTAATCTGAGTAATCAAATGATTGGAATAAAAGTGAAGTAAATGAAGTTATTGTTGAGAAAATGAGTTTATTAAACTTGAGGAAATGATTTTGTTTGAATATTCTTTAATAACAGTCTTCAGATATTCATTTATCAAAATTAACGTATTGTGTATACACGTAGAGATGGTACAAATAATATAAAATTAAAAGCTGAATGAAAATTTACATTTTAAATCACATAAATTTCACTTTATGTTAGAACATTTGAATAATTTTCATATCAGCTCGAAAGTTTTAATACAAACACATTTTATCAAATTTCAAAATAAATTTATTATTTATACAGAACGAGAGTCCAATAATATATTTTGGAAATTAAAATGAATTTTATGAAATTAATGTCAAAGTTTTGTTGGAAAAATATACTTCTTTTTTAGGAAGAAATAAAAAATTCCACAGGGTGACAATAATTTCTCTGATAAATTTATGTAGTATAAATGAAAAAAAAAATCGCATCTAGAAGTGCATAGAACTTATAATTCT
Source organism: Chelonus formosanus (assembly GCA_028641665.1). Classification (NCBI taxonomy): domain Eukaryota; kingdom Metazoa; phylum Arthropoda; class Insecta; order Hymenoptera; family Braconidae; genus Chelonus; species Chelonus formosanus. The sequence continues at coordinate 3,396,655 of CM054006.1, read as the reverse complement.
TGGGATAAATTATCGAAGTACTAAGTTTCACGAGCGAATAAACGAATTCTTGGCTTAGCTACGACGACATGGAACGAACGACGTCACCTGTGGAATTTCGCAAAACGAATCTTCCATCGTCGATTTTGCCATCAGATGAAACAGCAAGTGGGTCAGCATTGAAATCTCCTATTTTCAAAGGGTAAATAATTTACTTCGAAATGCTTAGTTAATCAGTTATTTGGCTCAAAAAAACGACCTACAAAAATAGAATCTATTAAGCAGATAACACTCAATAATGAAATTTCGATTAAAGAATCTTCCAGAAAGCAAAATGTTTATAATGAAGTTGACAATTTAATGTATACTGAAAGTTTTTTTTTTTTCAACATGTGGTCTCCCGAGGAACTTCGTTTGAATATTTGAACATTCTTGAAAGCGATTTTCAGTCTTTGAAATGGTGCGGTAAATCAAGCAAACTCTAACGAAAACTTTACGAACGGACAACAGCTTTGAGAGGCTTATACTTTTTTCTCTTTTCATTTTCTCATCTCTTCTCTATTTCCCTTTCACTTCGACACCCTTAGCTTCATAAGGTTTTCCCTTATTGGTCCTCTAGTCGTCATCATGATCTTTCTTTTTCGGTACCGATTCAATAGCTTTCTTCAAAGGCACAGCCCTTCTCTTACTCTCAAGCATCCCTTAGATGTGAAATTTTTACTGCGACCCTCACATAAGTCCTCACCAGATCTTTTCTACACTAGTGTATTAAAGGAGCACGTACGTTGCTCTAAAGGACTTAAAGGAGATCATTTGAAACCTACGCAGTCTTCTCGGAAGACTTCTCAGTGAAAAAAATGAAATGTCTATAGTATTGGAATTTTCTTGTTAAAAAGTGTCAAGTCGACTTTTAATTTAACTTTTCATTCTGTCTTTAAATCCTTGAGTCCTTTAATAATTTTTTTGTTAAAGAAAGAAACTCTTTTGTTGAGACAAGAGAAAAAAGAATTCTACGACAAAGAATATTATATTTTTCTTGGGAATATTTGTGAATATAAATTATATAAAAATAAAAAAAAAATTAAAAATAATAAAGTTACATAGAAAGTTATCATTTTGTCGGGATTGAGTAAAAAATAAATTTACAATTTTTATCTTCAATAATATTACATTTTTATATTAAGTATAAAACATGCTAAATGATATTCAAGTTTTTATTTAAATTAAAAAAGAAAAACTATTCCGGATATTTAATAACTTGGCATACAAGGTAAAGAGAGAAATGAAATATTCTGATAACAAATATTAAAAACAGTATTTTTTCAATTATGATTTCTAGATGATGCATTAACGATCATGTATAACTGACATTTTATAAATTGCAGTACATGATGAATCACTCATATTGTATTATTACTTGTCAATATCACATAATAGAACGAGAAAACAAACGAAATGAAAATAAAAAAAAAGAATGAATGGGCGTAGAATTTTTTTTTTCGTATGTAGTTAATTTTAATCTCTGCCCTTATATGGAGAGTAAAAAGGAACGTGTTTGACGCGATTTTAATCACAACATGCAACAATAGCTAGTGAAATGTATAGATCCTTCGGCTAGATCACTTCCGCAGCACGTGACAAGAGTGTAATGTGTATATCAGTAAGTTCACGCTGCTAAAAACCCTGAAGAAAGCACGATAAAGACGATGGAGAGAAGTAATATAAGAATCTTTTACTATTTATTTTCTCAAAAAAAAAAAAAATCACAAATACACTTTAAAAAAAACAATCCCATACCATTTGAATTTTACTATAAAAACTCTTACCATTTGTTTAATTTCCTTCGGCGCCATGTGTTGTCCTAGTCCTGTCAAAATGACGTTTGTAAATTGTCAGACAAGCTTTACGTCACTTTGGGTATTCATGATCTATAAATACGGCACTAAACAATCCACCGAGTATCTGTTAAACGCAATTAATCACTCAAACAATTCGAAAAAAAAAGTTGCAGTTTGATTTTTTTTTTATTCATTCAACACTTTGAAATGTCAACAAACATAATAATACCAGTAGCAGTAAAATAAGTACTACAGTATCTTTTCAATTACGACAATCTGATTGAGAAAATTCCAAGGAGAGTTATCAAACAGAGCGATAAATTTTTCCTTGAAAGCAGAAGATACAGTGGGATATAAATCAAAGTCTTCTTTGTCTCTTTGAGGTTAAGTCGAGGTATTTGACGTGATGATGATACACACAGTTAATTTGCTAGATGCAATTATCGAAAACTCAATAACTACCTGTTAGAAGAACACAATAAGTAATTTGTTAAGACGCTCAAGTCGTGTGAAAAGTGTTGGTTAATTTTAAAAACGTATAACCAGGTGTAAAAGACAAATATCTAACAAATCCAACCATGCTGAGAGCGCGACCGGCGTCGAACTGCTGTGAGAGTCACGACGAAGCGGGGAGCAAGCAGATCGAGAGCCAGGGACGAGCGTGGTACATAGCAGTAAACGGGGCTCTCCTTTATCCCCGCTTCGTCTCGTTAAAGTCTCGACCCCTACTGTGCTTTCGGCGACGAACACATGGGTCGTATTGTCTCTGTCTTGTGCTCACAGCTATCTCCCTCTTTCGACCTCTTCCACACCAGTGCCGACCGCGTGTCCTTCGTAGCCCGGTGTTTCCCCTTCTGTTGTGGCGATTCTCGCCGACACCCCCGCCAGACTGGGCTCGCACAACGACTCATTTTCCCCACCAGAGTCTCTGCTAGCATCAATGTGGGGGAAAACTCGAGTAAACTCTGCGCACTCGCGAATGCATGCCACGGGGTCTCGACACGCGGTCGCACCCAAAACGACTCCGAGAACATTATATTGACGTCCGTTGCACTTAGAAAGAAATGCCGCTGGCCCTTACTTGACAAGGGTCTCACTTCTGTTTCTCGGTATGTCTTCTTTTTGAATTTTTCTCGGTTTCCTTCCTTTATTTCCTTGTCTATCTCCTGCATCCTATCAACGGAAGTCTCATCAATGAGAGTATCACACCAATCACGAGGATCCTCTTGGTTACATGGATAAAGCTCTCAACCATAAGGTCTTGGGAGATTGAAATAGGCCGATCGAACACTACACAACACTGTGCAGCACCCAGAGACTATAGGCTCTCATGCCATCGTTTCACACCTACTCATTGTGTAATTCTACAAGTATTCACGTATAGTACTACTTGCGATCTTCGATTTTGTGTTCAAGTCAACACATCGTGTATTATAGACACGCATATTTATTTATTCAATAATGTTATCAACCTCATGCTAATGAAAAGGAGACACTTGGTAAATGTAGACCACGATGATGCATTTATTTCAAATTACGTCAGCTTGTGCTGAATATTGCAAATATGCGGAGCTGTCTATTGAATTTATACAAAAATTTTATACAATGTACTTACTATCCTGTAGAAATAAAATTGCAACATGGAAAATGCATTGTTATTTTTAGTTACGGCGACTTATGACGTTACTTCATCAATGAGGATGGGAGGAAAGTATCAGATTTTTCATCTTAGAAGTAGAAAAATATTGTATGGAATGATATATAATAATCGATGAGTAGCACAGAGCTTTTATAATTGGGTCATTTAGAAAAATGTTATTTACTTTCTTATCGATGTCTAATATGATTAGTCAGATAAGATATTTTTTAATGACGTTATTCATTTCGTTGTAAATAAAATAATAAAAAATGATTCTTTCTTTTCATGTGGGTGGCGAGACAACGGAGTTTTATTCCTTTGAAAAATCACGTTCCATCTTTAATATTGATATTTTTTTTATCAATAAATAATATATTAATCTTACTGTCAAATGATATTTTTTTAAAATAAATTATTCAAAACTTGTTCTATATTAACATGTGTTACAAAAATTAGATTTCGTAACAGTGCCTACGCTACTTTTTTCCTAAGTCAATGAAAAGTATGATACAAAAACATATCTCCACTAGAACTTGTTTGTAATTTTATGGTAAAAAACTTGACAGCATCATTTTTATAATTAATACAAATGCGAATGACATTCGAAACTTTTTAATATAATACTTATGATTACCGTAATTATTAATGTTATTATATTAATTATTTTATATTATGAATATTAAATTGATGATTAAAGTTATTGGATTTATATAAAAATGTTCATTAATGATGCAATCAAGTCACATAATATGTAATGATTGGCATATTTTCATTAATAATTATAAAAATTATAAAATTATTTTTTATTTATGTAACTGCATTAATGACTATATCTTTTAATTTATAATGATTAGCTATTCCTAAAGTACTAGATGATCGAGTTCTATTTGAATATCACGAATATCATTTCAACTCTTTGGTTTTAACTAAGAAGAATAATTATTAAACAGGTGAAATATTCTGAGAGGGTTTTTTTTTATTTAGAATAAACTATTTGAAAAAATAAATGAATCAATATTGTTTATGTTTTAATAAAAAATAAATTTAAAATATAGAACTCATCAGATTGAATTATTAGTAGATCACTGGACTTGATGGTGGAGTAGTTGAAATTGATATGTCCTAATTCGTTGTAGGCCATGTCAACAAAATGAGTGCACTTTTCTGCCCTGCATATTTGTTTCATTCATCATTGATGAAGCCCCAAAATTTATAGACAAATTCAATCAATAATAGGTACTTTAGAGTTATATTTAGCATCAAATCTAGTTCAACTGCACTTTAAGTTCAGTATCTAGACCAAAAAAAGATTCAAAAGACTGTAAAATAAGGTAAAAAAAATTTGAGATGAATTTTAAACAAAATATGTTAATGAAACATCAAAAATATTGTTTTTCTTTATTTATCTTTTTTCATAAAATCCTATCGGAAGTTAGTTTTATCGCAGACTTCTGAATCGGAGAGCATGAAGTTAATTGTTCTATATGAAGCCTTATCATCAAACAAAATCCGCTTGCTTGACAAATGTTAACTCTGAACTCGACCTCCGTGGGTTTCGTTTTCAACTTTTCGCTGAATGTATTGTGTGTACTTTAATGCGTCTATGAGACAATGAGTGAAATGTCTAGTTATGTGTTGGATTATATCAGAATAGATTTTATTTCTAAGCCAAATCGTGGATAGTCTACTTGAGTAGCTCTTTTATTTTTTTGTTTTACGTCGTCGTGTCCATTTTCTATATCGTTTTTCTACGGTATTACAAGTACGCATAGCAATTTAAAAGTGGATTAAACTTCTATCTCAACATAAAGCTACATGACTTTGTTCATTTCAGTCGCAGCAATATAATTTACAGTGCTATTATCGCTTCCTATTGTGAAAAAATGAACCTTTCATATTGTCCTCTACTCACTAAATTAAAAATTCATAATCTACGTTTTGTTTTGTTTATTCTTATGCTTAAAAACAAATTTATGAATAGAATATTTGGTTAATAATACTAATGATTGTCAAAAAAATTTCTTTGTTTTTCAACAAAGAATGAAAAAAAAATTTTAAGCATGAGAATAATTAGTTTTTATGTTTAACTCAATGAAATAATATATTTTATCGTTAGTTCAAAATAGAATTTTCGATATTACAATAGCAACCATATTTCCATTTCTCTAGTTATCTCATGGAATCTATATCAAATAGAAATAATTTTCATTGAGCGTGTTTTTAATGCGATAGCAGAAAAGATGTATTAATGTAATTTCATCTTCAATGATAAAATGAACAAGTGTTTGCGCATTAAATTCCGTGTGTGTTATGTAAATAGAATAATTTTATATCCATCTGTGAGAGGTTCAATATTGGTAAAAAAAATTATAGAATGTTTCAAATAATCTATAAATGGCTTTATCAGAATTTATTTAAATAGTATAGCGATTCTCTTAGGGGATGGCTTTTGGGAAAAGTTATTTCTCTCTGAGGATACTCAAGTTTGAAGAGACAACTTCTCTTGCATTTCACAACTTGGTATCGTGAGTTATCAAAGCACGATGAATTTGTAGCTACAACAGCTTTGTTCAATTAAATTGAGTTGAAGTATTTGGCTTTGTCGGTTTTGAATTATTTTTAAACAAAGTGTTTGGATGATATTTCATGTTTAATTAGTAATTTCATAAAACTTTATTGAATGTTGAGAGAGAGAGAGAGAGGGCGAAAAAAATAAGTTAATGGCTCTTGGAAAAATAACAAACTTTAAAGATTGAAAATAAATAATAATTATTGATTACCATATTTTTATTTTTTTGCAATTAAAACTTTGTTTCGATGGAGAAAAAATTTTTAATGAAAATATTATGTTGAAGTGTACAGCATTATTATTTTTGTTGATTGTGTAGAATTATCATCATTTATACAAGAAGATTAAAAGCTTAAGATCAGTTTTTTAAAAAACACTTTTCTTCTGCTAAATCTAGATTTCATATTTGCAGAATATTTATTTTTCTATGATAACAAGTAAATTTAAAAATATAAACAAATGTTTTGAAATTAAATTTTTTGCAATTTCACATAATTTTAATTGACATTCTCTAATAAATATTAAATGATATTTGATTACACTTATGTTTAATATTTCAAAAAAAAAAAAAAAATTGAATGAAAATTTTAATAATAAAGAAACTGCAGTTATGATTGAAAAATAACATTTAATAAACTATTAAACAAATATTTAATCTTGATTCAGTTTGAAACCTATCTCTATAACATAAAAATTTTTTTTCAAAATCAATACACATTTATTTCCGATCTGGTTTGATTTCTCTAATAAATTTTCACCAAATGTTTGGTTCTATAAAGTTCGTAAATTCACTTTGGAAGACAATAAAATAATTCATGTGACATTTTAAAAATTTTTACGATTACTATTATTCAATTATTAAACTTGATTCAATCAATAAAAAATGGCTGTGAATCGCAAATTTTTCTTTACTATCTAGAATAACTCCTACTTCTCTAAAATATGCAGTACTTTTTGACAGAAAAAATTGTCTCAGAGTCGTTGTGCCCTTGGGTGCCGTTATGTCTCAAGTTCTTTTCTCTGTTTGTGATGTATATAAAAATAGTGTAGGATCTATATCAGGTATTTACAGCAAAGTCTTGACTGGAGGTACTCAATATCTTTGTAGAATATAAACGACGAGCGAGTCTTGTCATAAATCAGTGCAGCGTGCAAGCAAGGACTCCAAACAAAATCCATAAATTTCCGCTTTGCAGCGCCCGGTGGTTTCCGTCAAAAGTTTTTCAAGTTCCGAAAGTAGTATTTCCGCGTGTAGGCACATGAGCGGAAGCGAATATCCTCGGTGGGCCTTTCTTCCGTTTGCGAAGACTGACGCATAAATATTGCAAGGGGTTTACTGGCAGTGTTTAAAGGCTTCTGTTAGGAGCAGTGGAGAGGAGTGACCAATTCACTTTAGCCACGTGCGAATAAGAAGTAGCAAAAAGGGTGGCTGGTTTCTATATATGATGTGTTGTGTGCCAAGCAAAACACCCATATCAGGTTGTACATTGTCGCGTCGCCGTTTGGAATTGACCAGAGGGGATTCTTCGTGCATGCATAAGCGATGTTAGAGGGTTGCTTGATATTGTATATTACTCAACGCCTACCTAAAAAAACCGGAAGCACCAAATTGCATTAGAGAGAAACTATTATTAGTATATCAATAACAGATGGCGAGGTAAAAATGAAATTTTGGCAACAGGACGAAAATTTATTGAGACACGGTGACATTAATTTTTTTTAGAATTTCTATCAAAAATTTTTAAATATGAATTTCAGTATTTTATTAACCTGAATATATTTTAAATGAAAACGAGTGATGAATATTTAAATAAACGAAAAAATTTATTGTAGAATTATTATCAATGGATTTATTAAATATTTAATGATCTGAATAAATAAATGATGTTATGAAAAAGCTTAGACATGAAGGAAAAAATCACTCATATACGTTGAATTCATTATTCAAGTGCATTAAGTATAATGGATATTTTAAGTTAAATAAATTCAATTTAAATCATTTTGAAAGATTAATAATAAAGTTTTAATCAACAGTGATAAAATGATCACTGATAATACTATAGACTATAGACAACCCTTTTTTCGTAAATTTGAAAAATAATTCCTACTTGAAAAAAAAAATGTCCACAATGACAGTTGAAAAAATGTAATCAGAAATCTAATTTAAATATTAATTTATTCCATACAGGTATGATTATTCGGGATGAATCTTCTTCAACGAAAAAACGTAGCTATTTTCTAAATTGAATTAATACTCTTAAATTATGAAAATAAAAAAAAAAACAAATCATCATCTAAATGTGAATAGTTTTCATTTTGTTTCTTCAGCTTATAAATAAATTTCTCTAGTTATTTATTTTACACAGCAACTTCGGTAATATTATAAAATAACAAAAACTTTAAAGTTACCTTGTTATATTGTCAGACAAAATAGAATAGAAAAAGTTATTCAAGAAATATCATTACAAAAGCGCGCCATAGTAAATCTGTTTGTGTGGCTTCGTAATTTCACTACGAATTAACGCAGCCTAATTTTCGTTCAATTCTCAAGCCGTTGTCGTGGAAAGCAGTGTTGGGGCATTTCTCGTTACAGTTTGTTAAAACGAGTTTCGATAAAGTTAACGCGGCGTATACGCTCCGCTACCCTTTTGTCCTTTCTCCACCACCCTCTCTCACTCCTGCTTTGCTCTCGTGTGCATTGCATTCAAGCATTTAGATAAGTTAACCGGTAGTATAGTGCAGTTGAGTGTACTGTCTATCCAAGTGTGTGAAAACACGACGATTTTCGACCGTCCCCTTTATCGTCTGGGATAGTTTGATTTGTTCTTTTTTTGTTTCTCCATCCCTTATAATTCATGAATTTACCTAATCCATTGGCTCTATATTTTCTGTCTATTTCAATTTTCCTCTAAATTGTTCCTCTTATGTTACTGAACTCTGTGGTTACATCTTCAAACAATGGTTTAACTACTGGCAGGAATTTAATTTAAAAATTTAACAAACGTGACAGAGATATCGAAACGAAAATTATCAATTTCCATTCCGATGAATTCTAGATAGGTTTTCTATTTAGCGAACGCGATTGAACGATAAATTTATTTTAATCGGGACCAAAATGGAATTATATGTAAAGTTAGTTATATTTTTCATATTATTATATCTGTTCACGTGGTTGATGATCAAATTAATGTCCCAAATGTATACTAGATACACGACGGCAATCTCTGCATATGTTTTTGGACTGTCTGAATGTAAAGCAAGTTCGGGTTGTAAAACGTGTTACACTGAAATCACGATTCGACATTTCGCGAACGCGTACGAAGTTCGTGCCATGAATTTAGTTGCGGGTACGAGAGTTGTTCAGAGAGACCAGTTCGATTTTCATCACGTTACTGAATCTATACTGCGTGATAGTTTTCGATCTCATCCACCTGCCGTTTTGTCGCGGCTACTCTGTGATAGTAATTTATAGCTGAGGATATGCTGGAGGACGACGCTACTGTTGTAATTGAGGCCTCTCACCCACGCCTATGTATTGAAAAACATGCCATGGACCCGCGTCTGTGCCTCATCAAGCATCAGCTCAATTTTCCGATAAATATGTTGGGATGAGAATTTAATGGCATTGCAAATATTATCAAAGCTGATGAGGTGCTTTTGAAGTAAAGTTAAAGTCGTCTAATGGTTGAAGAGAAGTTGACGATGTATGTCTGTGTGACAATAATACAAATCAATTAATTTTTTAGGTGTAATTAATTTAGTCTCAGAAAGATATCTTTTCTTTTTTATTCATTAAAAATAAATTGATTTTTTTAATTAAATGATTAAAAATTATTCAAAAGAATTTGTATTATTCACTAAATATTTTATGATCCAAAAGAAGACTTTCTAGATTAAAATGATTTTTAAATGAAATTCTTTGATTGAACTCTTGTTCATCTTTTCCATCTTTTTAAATCTACAGTTGTTCGATCTGTTTCTCTTTATTCTAGATAGTCACTAAAAAAGCTTCCAAGCAATACATTCAAGAATATCAAATTTATCCTTAAAAAGAAGTTAGCAAACTGAGAAATGAAAGTCGAGAATAGTCCAGTGGTGGAAGTATGCATCGATAAAATGGTTTCGATCGTGCCTTATTGAAACTGGTATGCCAAAGGCACTATCCACGTGCCGAATATGTGTACTAGCGACATTAACGCTAGATGTTGGTCCTCATGGGAGATGTCTGGACAGGTCCTAGCGTAACCATCGTAGAAATGGACAAGCGACCGGCATTATAGTCTCTCTTGGACCGTGCTAACGGTATTCTAAGCACGTACCGGTGATAATCTACGAGTCGATAACTTATTACCCGAATGGCTGGCCTCGGCCACGCGTTCAAATTGTCTCGAGCTCGACGCGCCAAGTGTAATAACTAACCAGGTGCTTATGCTTCGATGAAAGGAGTCTATTACTGACCAGATGGGATTATGGTTCACCAAACGACGTCAAGCTTGCTTATAATCTAGTCATTTTCACCTTAGTTCCAGAATTCCTATCATATATGAAAAGATCTCAAAATTACATTCACTCCTTTTTTTTTTCTTTTCATTTTCGACATCTTTCATATTCAGCATTCGAAATATTGCCCCATTTTTTCTGTCAGAAGTGGAATAGATGAGATAAGGCAATCTTCGGTGGATGGGATAAAATCGGAAAGGAAAAAAGCAAACGTTGGGTTTATGTGAAAAGCAATCATTTAAGGCTGATACGATGACAATCTTGTTGGAAAATTCTTTCTCCTAATCGATATTACAACGACTTCTTTTTATGGCTGATCAAATAGATTTTATAAAGAAATATTATTCATTTCTTTCTTGAAAACTTATTATGATTATAATTAAAATAAATTATTGACAATTGTAATATTAAAACTATCAATATGAGCATTAGTTTATTTGCTCATTAAAAAATTGTAAAATTATGAAACACTCAAAACACTTATAGTTAACCTGAAATGTTATGTTATAAAAATGAGGAATAAATTTGTTGAAATTTATGACAAAAGTTATTCATTAAAAATATAATGTACTCAGTTATTAAAAAAGGTTTGAATATGCAAGTTATCCATTTACAAATATGTAATATAAAAATCATAAAATGAATAAAAATAATTCAACACCATATGTGAGTAAATACATAGTTGGATCCTATAATCATCCCAATTTAAATCATACTCTTTTTTAGAGTCTTAAACATAGCCCACTTCATTTTTTAAATGCTTCATTTAATATGGTACTTATGAAAGAGTAAAATTAGGCACAAAAGAAAAGATCAAGACCATTAGTAATTATCTATGTTCTAGGTAGCTCTGTAGTAGTGATGGGGTAGCTTTGTATTGGTATAAAATATTCAAATAAAATCACTGTATGCTATGAAGAATTGTGATCAGGCCCCTATATGACCATATTTCATTGCTATTCAGGTGAAGAATGACATTATAAAAGATATCAGCAACAATTGGAGTTTGTTATGAGTAAAATTGGAGTGATTGAAGAGAATTTCTTTTGAAAATGATTTACATTTATCTAAAACCTTACGTCCTTATATGAAGCTTATGCCAATAAAACGTGAATATAATATTGGCAATAATAATAATAACATAAAATAGGAAGCTGTAAATTCAAATGTTGGAAAAGTCTGTATATAATGCGATAAAGAAAATGTGTCTCACAAGTTTTATTTTCTCACACGTACACATACAGACAGTTTGAAGATGCAAAACTGAAATAATATAAGTACGTATGTGCCATGGAGATTTCAAAAGTTTTCGATCGTGGAATTTCTGTGGCTTGAGACTCTCAGTAGCTGCCATCTCCCAAGATGCAGACAGCGTAACGGCAATTTCTTTCTGGACTACGCTCTCGGCACTTGCATACGTAATGTTGGTGGTGGTACTTCACGCTACATGAATACCCGACAGATTTACATCAGTGCAAGAAACGATACATAATTATGTTGTTGCAATTCAAAGCTTATTTATTTCATTATTTAATTGATGGAGAAAAATCGGGAAAATGCTAGAGTATTCAAATCACGTTGAGGAATATGTCAAAACATATTATGAGCTTTGAATATTTAAATAATTCCATATGCTACAAATTTTTATTTTAAACCAATTATTCTTATGGAGATTAATACCACTTTTAAATTAAACGATTAAATGTAATAGTCATAGAGAAAAAACGTTTTTAGAGAAAAAATCAGTAGACTATGGGTAGAAAAAAAAAATGAAATCTCGACTCAGTTGAAAATTTTAAAAACTTGTCAATTTTCGTTTATGAAAAAATAAAACGGTTTATATACTCAATGTTATTGAATGCCATCATAAAAAGTATACGATACTTTACGTGTTTTGGCTTTTCATTTATCTTAAATATAATCGACTGTTTTTTCCATCAGCATCAAAAGTTTACTGTTTTTCAAACGACTCAAAAGTAATAAAAAAACAACAAAAATAGTGAATTCGTATGAAATGGAAATGAATTACACATGAATTAATATAATAAAATAACATTACGAAAGTTAATTTAATTTAGCTTAAACACAAATATCGACAATAATACGTTGAAATGATTTATCTACAGTATAATCATTTTAATTAAAATTTCAAGACGGAATTACCATTTCATTTTGGTCTCGTTCATTTGGGCTAACTTGCCGGAATTACACTCGTATCTGTATTATTCCAAGAGATACTAATGAAATTGTCATAAATCAAGTCTTTGAAGTGTTACAGAATTAATTTTGAATTTATTTATAATTTAAATAGACGAAATAAAAGCCAACAAAAAGAAGAATAATGCTGAAAGGATAAAAAAGGGGTAGAGGGTTAAGTTTAGCAAGAGGAGAAAAGATTTATTAGTTGATACGCAAAAAAGATTCATTCTTATGAACAATCGCCGTAGTATTATATAGGTATTGTCAGTTGAAGAGGCTATATAAGAAGTGAGTGCTAGACTATCCAATTCAGTCTACGTAGTCGTGCAAAACGGATAAACTACGTCGTAACTTTTGATGTTAGATGTTCATCGTCAAAATGAAAGTGGGCTTTCAACTTTTTTTGTGGTTTATTGCATCGGTTAAAGGAAGAATTTAAACGATACCTTTAAATTTTGATATTATGTAGACCACAGTAGGTGACTCAGCAGTTGTTGGGTTTCATGTTCGTGCAGCTGGCCATTGCAACAATCTGGATGGAACTTCTAAGTTTGAGGTCAGAGAACGATAAATTCAAGACTGTTAGGTCCACTTTAGACTAGAATAGGAGATGTACATAATATTTCAGGATTATGTCCAAATATAATAATAATGATTGATGAAGTATTTAGTATCCTCAGTCAACTTGTCTTGAGACAAATGTTGTACCGTGTTTCGTAGATATAAACTAAGATCGTTATATTGTAGAATATTGTGTGAGGATGAGAAACGTAGTGGAACGAGAGGGCACAAGGGCTAAAGTTTCTAGTTTGCTAGAATCTCGAGAATCGCTTGCAGCCGGTACTATAATTGTACACCGACACTTGGGGGATGCCGTCGTAGAATCAGCCTGTCGAAAACTATCGTCATGCTCTTGATCTTACTAATTAATTTGCCATGCTGTGGAGACTTTTCAATTTTACACAATATAGTGTCGAAAATTGTGCAAATCAATTTTCCTTAACTCCAGCAAGCAGTTAAGACACTAAATATTTTCATTTAGGATTGGGTTCATTAATTTTACCCCTTCACCATGTCATCGTCACTCGGCAAATTACATCAGCTGTTTATTTTCATCTTTAAAAAATCATCTTTAATCTTCTTCAAATATAGACATGTATTTATAATATTAATCAACTTCTGATTGAAATAAATAATTCGAGCGATAAATTGCTAAGGTTTAAAGATGTCTGGATGATTTCGTTTAAATTCCATTCATTTTTGAAAAGCATTGCTTTTTTAGCTTCATTTAATTAAGAATGTCGTAGATCAAATGTATTGTGTCATTCATATGCATACTAGATTTAAATTAATTGAATCATAAAAATTTTAGTAGATTCAATCTTTACAACGAATATTTTTGTTATTAATTGAATTAATAATTCCTGTGGATCATTTAAATGTGAGATTCATTCAGATATTGGTATTGATTATTTATTGTACATCAAATCATATTATCTGACATTTTATAAATAAAGATTTCTGATTTGAAGCTTACATTAGTTATAATTCGATTAGACACTTGAATATTCTGTAAATTTAGGAACCCAGATGTTTTTTTAATGTTATGTAAATTAAGGTGAATTTCTTTCATACATAGTTAATTATTGAATTTTGAAAATAGTTTCGTTAGAGTTTTTTTTAGAAAATAAATCATAAAAAGCTCAATAAGTAATAGATTCATATTTCAAAAGCTCTCTAAAGCGATAAAATAAAAATGGATACAGTAATTAAAACAGGTTATTAATTATTTCCATAAATAATGTAAATATATTCACGTATCCGTGAGATAGTTAGAAATTATATGCTTAATAGCAAGCATTTTTACTATCGTTTTCGAGCCGTAAAAGTTTATATGTTCATGCAGAAATGGTTAAAGTAAAATCCGTTGGTAATAGGAGATGATGCTTTTCAACATAAACTCGATCTAATCTACCGAGTAATAACTTGAATATTCCGTAATATATGAGAATAACTTTGGTGTTCCATATAAGACTGAGGTTATCTCGAGTTATCATTTGATCAAAAGGCAACGTCGGTGTCTTAGCTAGAGGCCTTAAAACTCGCGAGGAAGTCGTTGACGACAACTAAATACGCAGATTTCAAGGGGCACAGGTGTTGGTAATTGCTACTGCAGAGCGTAAATTTTCTCGAGTTGTTAAGGGAAATCTCAGTAATTATTTGAAATATTTCAAGAGAATGGTGTTTATTTTTACAGTGCGACCAGCACCTGGTGGAAAAAATTTTCACTCTTATTTTGCACTAGTAATTATCCAATTAAAATTCTATACAACGCGTATTTACAGACAAAGATAAGAGATTATTGGATTTTGAATTGGTACTCTAAGCGTTGTAAGATATAGTTTCAGTCTGTAAGGCGGTGTGGGGTCCATTTGTCCTTTGGACAAGGGATGAATATTCATCATAAATGAAGGTAGAGAAAGTGGATGCGGGAAAAGGGGAGACAAAGGTAGTCTCGCGCGTGACAAATTAACGCCGAGGTCGAGCATAGTCTCGTTGGTGAGTTTTTCTTCTTCTCCAAGGTGTAGGTGGTAACAGTAGCTCGTTGTGTGAACAATTTTAATTACAATATTTTAACAGCATCTTCAACCAACCACTGTCCTCTCTCTTTCTCTCTCGGGTAAGTCGTTGCGTTCGTCGGTTACTGAGGAGAGTAGGTGTCAAGCTCGAAACTTGAACCATTACCATCCACATAGTTGCCCTTATGTTTCCTCCGTGGTACTATATATGTGCTGAGCTACAGTACACACGACTCAGACAACTTTTCCCAGGGACTAAGTTGTCTTGGCGTTGCAACGTGATTCGCGTGTCGACGCTTTGCTCGCGCGAAAATACGTTGTGAGACGACGGCTTGATGCCACGTAGAATAATGTGAGAGAAAAGCTACGACCCACTACGTCTAAGTGGGTCACATGCGCATCGCAATACGCAAAAGAGAGAAGGAAACTTCTACTTATGAATATACGACAGTGCAAGACGATAGACGTGTTAAGCTTCCGTCTTATGTATATGCATATGTTAACATTATATTCAGCAACAGAAATAGTTTGTTGATTTTCAAGAAGAATAACCTCAGCCAAGCCAAGAGAAGTGCGAGAATTATATGTCCACATGAAAATAGCTTTTTCTTATCTACCAGGCAGCCTTAGGCTATTTAAGAGGAACGTTTATTTGACGATAGCATCTATAGTATTCAGAAGCTCCATTCAACACTCCCGTCAGGCTATTTAAACGTAAAAACTTCATGGATTCAAAGTGAAAATTATTCCTAAAGCATAAACATGATATGCAAAAATTCTCCTATGTCAACCATCAACTTTTTTTTTTGCATATCAGTTTTCTCAGATTTTTTTGCTTTCATGTGTTATCATCTTTTTTAAAAAAAAAATTAGTGAGAAAGAAATGTGAGAGATTCTTTGAAGATATTCATTAATGATGGATAATATATATTTAATTTTTGTAAAAGAATTTATTCAGATAGAAAATATCTCAAATTACATTTTTTTATCTATAATAAAATAGTTTGTTCTAATCAAGTTATTTAATCATATTAATTATGCCAATTATTATTCGCAGATGATGCTCATTAACATAAATAAATTATCAACAATTAAAATCAGTTGAGTCATTCTGGATAAATCGAGTTTACTTAAAGTAAGTTTTATTTATTTGACCTTTTTCACATATCTCAGAGTAACTTGAACCCGGTTAAAATTTGAACCGAGTCGATAAAGTGATTTTCAAGAAAATGGAGAGAAAATAAAATAGACATAGACTATTTAGAAAAAATATTTTTCCTATTTGACACATATGTATGTTTTGATGAAAATTCTCGGTAATTCTTTTCATTCAAAAACGGAAAAATTTTGATGAGAAAAAATCATCTATGTTATTTACAATTTTTTTTTATCATAAAAAATATAAATCCTCTCAGAAAATTCAACCATGATGAATAAAATACGTTTCAACTAAAAAGGAAGAGGAGGATATTTAAAAAAAAAAAGAATTAATTATGACATCACTGTCACTTTATTTATTACATCCGACTTCATTGGAATCAACACCTCAATAGGTAAATATTTCAATCGACCACAAAAATAATCAAATGGAAAATTTCTGTTTATCATCGTAATTGATTTGAAAGAATTCGTGGGTCTTCATAGAGTCATAAATGTTATTTATACTCAACAGTAAAATAGGTTTCAGGTAAAAATTATTTTCTGACATCGACTTCCTGGTATTTGTACATGAGTTTTTCATCACCCTAATCGTTTTTCAGATTATGCTTGTGTGCTATGTGCACAAAGTCGTACATCCTATTATGTATGCATAGATTCATAAATTCGTAGCTTGCGGTTATCCAACAGCTTGGTGGTAAGGTTCAGGTGTAGAAGTATACCTTTTAGCGCTGACATTGTGAGGAAATCTCGCTTCCGGTTTCTCTGGAATTTGGCAGTCAGAAGCTGATATAAATTCAAGCGATTTCTGAGGTATACAAAAATTCTCAACATATAATACATTACATTCAAAAGCAGCATGTATCATTTGTAACATTTTTATAAAAGAGAATATTTCTTTATAGCTAGTAATTTCCAACAAAATCACATTTTTAACCAATCCTTTCTCTCCATTGCGAATTATTCATTGTTATCATTTTTGATAGGTAAAGTATCATTGGAGATGATGATGATAATGATAATTATCAAAATAACCGTGTAAATATAAATTATAATAAAAATTTATTATTCTTAAATGAATTTAGCTAAACCAATGTCGATAATGCCAACAAATGCTTTTACAGATTTGAATATTTTGTTTTAATGATTTACAAACATAATATTTCAATTACTTGTCATGTTGATTAACACTTTTCAGTCATTCTCTTTGCCGAAACCTTTAAATGTCTCTTTCTCTCGAATTCAGACAGTCGTTGGCATTTCAATCAACCCGTATGTTATCACGTCTAAAATTTCCTTTTCAATTAAATTTTAACGGTATAGTAGCTCCACTTGACGGAGGCATTCAAGCGCACCACGAACTAGACAATCACATAGTTACAGAGTATCGCATCAAGTGCAACGAAATATTCCAGACGAAATTATAATTAAATTTACATTGTTTTAGTTTATATAGGTGTATATGAGAAGTTCGTTTACCGTGTACTGTTTCGAACATTCAAAACGTGTATTAACTTGTCATTATTCTCAACAAAATGTTATGATTTAATAGAGAAATGGTTTATGTAGTGGTATAAAAATAAATTTTTTTTAAAAAAAAGATAAAAAAGTTTTAATTTGTCGTAAATACTTGAACTTGAAATGTTCTAAGTGCGATAATGTTTCTGCATGTGATGTTAAGTGGAACTCTTCAGACATCACATCTGTAAAATAAAGAAGAGATTTCTCCTCGAAAATCCCTTTACCCGTCATTTACTTTCCACGAAACGAGATCGCGAAATCTTTACCAAATCTTTTCACCTTTTTCTCAGCTACCTCTACTATATCACGCTAAATTGTCTCGATGAAGTCTAATAAAGCTTCGTTTAATGGAGTGTATTCTTCATAAATAACGAAATATGTACTTGCCAATTTATTTATGTATTGAGATTATTATTATGACATTGATTTATGACAAGGAAAGTTGAAATTGAGAAGGTAAATTGAGAAGGAATATTGATCAAGTGAAATTTCAAGTATTTGATTAGGAACTGAATGCTATGCATTTCCTGATAAAAGCGAAGAATGAGATAATGATAAACTTTGTGTTGGATCTTTAATAAGAATGAGTGTAGACTTTAGTGAATCAAATCTCTTTGCGTGTGAGATGCTCAACAGCAGTCGAAAGAAGACAGAAAAAAGATATTGTTCAAAGACAAGCGACTATCTAAGCTGTCAAAGCATTCCAGTGTAGTAGAGGAATACCAGAGATAGCAAGAATACTCTGTCCAGCTTAGTCCTTGCATTCTTTATATATTCACTGTGAGGCGAGACGAGCACGTACCTCTCGGAAATGGCTGGCTACGATCGTCGAATCGTGCTTGGGTGAGTTTTAAAAATGCAACATGCGAGAGAGTGAAAAACATGGGACGAATCAGAGAAAGAAAGAGCTTGCGACAAATTCAGATTCACTGCCTGTACTTGGTACTGCATGTTGGGAGGAGTTGTAATCTGTTATGCGTTGACTCACTATTTTATTTTTTCTATTCGATTCAGGAAAATTTCAAGTGCAAATTATGCTCTCTTTTTTAGCGATAAAATAATTAAAAAATAATGTTACTTGACGTTTGTGCATTGGAGAGATGATTAAAATGTTGTAGACTCTTGTTCTCGAATAACTGTGAGTTTATTTTATCTTTTATTATTATTATCATTATTGTTGTTCATTTTAGGAGATTAATTTTTTTGTTTGCGTCATATTTATTGTTATGGACCAGTAGAGTAAATGTACTATTCATGAATACCTACGAATAAATTTGTAAAATTTTTAAATTTATAACATTATTTATTTTGTTTATTATCAACTAAAAAGCTTTTTGAATCTACATTCATTTACTTCAATATAAAAATTGAAATTATTGTTTCTATGAATTTTTTACCAGACAGCCTAAGTATATTTAATAAGAAAATATACCCTACATTTTTTGCAACACTTCCAGAGGATTATATGAAACATTGTATTTGTAAAAAATGAGTGTATTACTCATGTACGAAAGTGGAAAATAATGCTGTTAATTTTTCAAGAATCTCGTTCATATCCCATCTTGCCCCAGATTTTTCTAATTACACCGATTGCAATATTTTCCCTGAACATTTTGACTTGCAAATTGAGATGATAAATATCTTATAATACTCATGATAACTCTTTTAATTAAACCAAGAAAAAATTTACATTACCTGAACAATATCAAGCTCTACATGATAATAAATGAACAAATTATTAAATTTATTACAAAAATAAAATTGCGTTGGTGTGCTTGTTATATCAACAGAGGATTAATGAAGATATTACTAACGAACAAAATTATTAATATGTTTAGAGCTTGAATGAGAGTTCCTGATCAATATACATATATTCAGAAATGTACATATCAATGACCTCATTCAACATTACTAGAATAAGCTCCGTAATAAAATAATAATATTAATGCATTTTATTTCTCAAACTGTTGCGAATTTGCAGTTAATATCAAGGAGAACAATCAAAAAATTTTATGATATCAATTATTAATAAGCTGTAATGAATAATTTATTACCTCCATGAAATTGATTGCATACAACAGACCATATAAAATTTATGACTATGATAAAAAGTAAATTTCGATAATTATATCCAATATTATCGATTAATGTTATTGTGAGTCTGGCATGTAGTTAATTTTTCATGAGTCCTGGAGAAACGATCAGTGATGTAAAACCTGTCTATAAACCAAAGGAATTTTCGACTCTACGGTGAAAATTCTTTCGTGACATTCGTATTTGAAATTTCTTTCGTAACTGGTTACGTTCCCATTTCTCTAGTACGGAAAACACGCAGAAGAAATTTCTCAATAACCGAAGGGCTTCGACGTGCACTTGAATGTCGACCAGAAAACCGTATAGAAGTCACTGAGACATTTGAAAATCGAGCTAATAAGTTGCAGAAAAAAATTCTAGTAAAATAGTCCAAGCCAATATGAACAGTTTGATCATCAATTCCATGCAAATTCTTTTATTTTGACGTTCAATATTAATGATGTTTACATATTGGAGCTTTCAATAAAGATTGTAAATAATTTGAAATTCAAATAATAAATAATGTAATATTTTTCAAGACATTTCCTCTGAATTGGTTCATATTTATAGAACCTTTTGGCACGGTATTTTGTTTCCAGGTTGCAGAAAAATGTTGTTTTGATTTATGTGAAAATCTATCAAATTTCTACACAGTTGTTTATGACAAAAGTAATGTAATATGTTTGATCCACAAAAAAGGATGTAGCATACAATACATATTAAATCGTTCAATAATTATAATACTCTTACTATATTTTTCAATTACTACAAACACAAAAAAGTGGATGAAAATTAATCACTTAATTAATTCACGTGTCATAAATAATGATAAAAAATTGTGCTTAACACGATTAAGCTTTGTAGATTTCATTATTACAAATAATGCTGTTTAATCAGCATAATTGTCTGAGTGATTATTAAATGGACTAATATAGTAATTAAATAACTTTATGAATAACATTGTAGCTGTTGATGTACGAAAGTTCACATGTAAAAAAAAGTGGATAATTTACTTTCTCTCTCTCAACAAGTGAGAACTTTTAAGCGGATTAACGTTCCATCCATGAACGTGTGGTAAAAAGAGAATTGTCAGAGAGAACTCTCTCTATAAATTCATGTTTCTCTCCATTTGACATCTGAAAAATTTTTCTAACCTACTCGTGTGTTATTTAAATCATTGTCGTTAAAAGGATGCTTCTATGAATTTATAATTCTTCCATTTGTTAATCAGATGCACGACTTATTCATCGAATTAAAATTTCATTGCACGCAATTTCATCAGCATTAATCCTTACTACCATTAAAATGTACTGAAATTGGTTATTTCAATTATCTAGATATTTTTTTTATTTTAATAAAAGAACTTTATCCATTACAATTTTTATAGAAAGTTATTGATCAGTGCAATCTCGTCAAATCTATTTCTCCTGTCCATTATTTTATTCTTTACTTAATCGTAGTAATACAATGTGAAAAAAGATCGCTGAGGCAGCAAAAATCGAAGCACATCTTTAGTTTGAGTGTCAAGAAACCAAAGATTGCATTTCTGAAACCGATATAGGTGATAGTATAAGTATTATATCGCATAGCTATGATAAAAGTTGAGATAGAGGAGGCTTAAATAGTCATTCCTGAATGCAAATTGTGTAAGTGGACTGAATAACCAAAGATAGGCCACTTTTTCGACAGACGTTTAGAGAATATGACTCATTTTTATCGACGGTTTATCGATCTATCGTGTTCAGGTGCAATAAAATACGTGCTATTAAATCTAATACAGTTTTGTTATTAGGTATTATTTGTTTGCGATAATATCATTTTTATTTTTTGCTCTGGAATTTAATGTGCTGGGAAGAAGTCAAATTAGAGTAAATTGAGATGTTTTCGCGTGCTTCTGAACAAATTACAGTAATTTTCTGTTATATTGTTGGCTTCAACAACAAGACAAAAGAATAAATGGAATGGAAAGAAGACTAAGCCATCAAAAAGACACTACTTTAATGAGCACTTTGATTCTTCACTGTAATTATTTATGTAATTTCGATGAAAAACACTTCGTAGTAGCGTGCCCTAAATTTTAGTTCTGCAGAAAAAAATTAAAATTTAATGAACTCGGAGTAATGTAATTGTACCATTACCCAAGTATAAATCTATTGTCTTTATAGTGAAATGAATATGAATTATAATAAATACCAAATGCAATTGTTTTATTATGTTGCAATTTTTAATCACGAAAATAAAATATTAAAAAATTCGAATTGTTCTTTAAAGAATAAAACAATTATTATTTAATGACGTCAATTAATCTTTTTTAATTGACTTATGAGAAGCCAATGATATAAAAGTAGTATTATTACAATAATAAAAAAAATGATGTCGTTGGTGGAATTTTTTTAATGAAACTCATGGTAAAAAATCCTAGGAAAACACTAGGGTCCTGTTAAAATCTCTATCGGGGATTCATTATTTTCTAAAGAATTTCTTCACTGGGAACTTTTTTATTTTAAATACCTGTAACTCTTTCCATAAAAAAAAAAAATTAAGCTCCTTTGATTAATTAAATGCATTCAGAATTTTTTAAATCATCAGAAATAGTAAATGGTTAAATGCATTTAAATTTGAAGAATTAAAATGAAAAATAAATGAAATGTTGTTATTTCTATCATCGACATCATGTAAAGTATATAAGAAGTAAAAGAAAAATGGCAATAAAACACGCATGTTTAAAATAAAGATTTTAAAAGCTAGCATTTACTTTTTTCCTGCTCCTTAAACAGCTGAATTGGTGGCAGGAAGGATAGTAGCCATGAACAGTTGAGCTAATAAAGAAGAGTGAAAAAATTCCAACGATAAAGCGTTGGGAGCGATCCGAGTTTTATTAGCCTCGTTAATTTACCCCCTTGCAAAAGTTTCGTCGATTTCCCGCGGAGAAGGCTTTAAGCATTACCGACGGCACTCTCTTTCCACCCATTTCTCTCTTCGCTCTCGACTTTATACTTACACTTCCCCATCCGTCGCACCCCTTTGAGGATGTTGGACCTGACTCTAGTTTCAGAGCTTGCAAGCGCACTATATAGTACTGTATAGCCGCTTTCAGTGGGCGGTCCCCGTACAAAAACTTTATACCACAGAAAGTAAGACGTGTCTTCTGAAATCCCACCCTTACAAATGTACATTGCCAAGTCTGTGGAACTTTATTCGGACAATTAAAGTAAAAGTGTGATCTTGAGCTGACAGCTCGATTTTAACTTACTTACATTTGTCGTCACTAAATGTCTCTGCAGTGAATAACTGGGAAATTCAGTTGTGGTTGCAATCGATTTAGCATTTCTTGAATGACAAATACACTGACTTGAATATAGCTGCGTGTAACTTGGCGGTTATTCCACTGAGTACATTGACTTTCTACGAACTGCGATAATAGATTTTACATTATCTAGCACATCAACCATTAATAGCAAATATGACCTCTTTACATTTTTTTATTATATTTTGTTTTACACTTTTTGTGGCTCTATACACTTAAGTACATAACTGATGATAAGATTAAATTACTATTGATTATTATACAGAGTTTGCAGTTGAAGTTTCATTATTTCAGTTAAATTACATTTAATATCATATTTAAATGAGTTTCATTTTTTATTAATGCCTTGAGTTTTGATTATTTGCACCAGGTCGTAAGTAATAAGTAGAATGATTTATCTTGTAAGAATATTTTATGAAAAGTAGAGAATGATTACAATTTTCTTAAACTTACATTCATTATAAACTAATTAGGCAGGTCACTGATCTTGTAGATCTTGATTTAATCATTAATGTATTATTTTATTCCTTGCTAATTTATTTTATGAATTATTCATTTATTGATTTTATTTATTAATAATTTATAATTATTTTTTAATTAAAAAATTTTCTAATTCTATTAATTTTAGATGATGTTTCAAAATAGTTGATTCATATGAAACATTAACAATGTTGAGATCTCATTAAAACGATCTATAAATACTAGGAAATAAAATTTTTTTTATTTAGAAAAGTCAATTTAACCGGTTTTTTTTATTTCTATAAAAACAATTTTATTTTTATCTCACCGACTATACTACTGGTATCAATTTAGTTTCTGTTTTATTTCGATATCTCAAACGATTTCCAAGTCACAAGATAAAGCTCTACAATGATGCACAATTTGCAATCAAATAAAAGTGAGGTGCAAAGCGGGCACTATGAGTGGTGGAATGTAAATTTGAAAGGGTGAATATAGAAAATAATTTTTAAAATCGAATCAGCCTGAAGATAGTTACTAAAAATAATATTTTTGTAAAGAGTTTTGAATTTCATTTAAACAAAGTTGTAAATGATTGTTAGCTACTTACAAAAGAAAAGATGTTTTTTGTTGGAAAATAAAATGAAATTGGACTTTGGATTTTATGGAAGCTTTTTTATTTTTATAGGAAAGTAGACCTTAGAGGATATTAAAACAGTAAATTAGAAAAAAAATGTGTTTATTTCTCAGAGGTTGAGTAGAGTATTGTATACTAACGAATTTTTAGAAATATGAAAGATATTTTTCATTCGATAATTATTATCTCGATTCCACTAGTGACTTTCATAATCGATATCTCCAAGAGAAATTACTGCATAAACTTGATTTTAGACTCACATTACTTGTAACCATTTATCCGATAACTTCATATACACCCCTTGGTGTTAAAATATTTAGTTGAAATATCGCCGACTATGAAAATTTGACAATTTATTGCAAATACTTTCTGAACTATGTAATTATTCTCAACCACCAAGAATTTTATGTGGTAAATATTTTATTCTATTAGTCTTTAAAGTGAAGTTTTATTGTGCAATAGACTAATAAGATCTGCCATCATAAAAATGTTCCTCCCCAAAAATTAGAAAAGAATGAACCAAATGATAACGAATGTTGGATACAGTTCTCCTTTAATCATCATTTAAAATTATAATTTTATTTACAGCTTAATAAAAAGTGCATCGTTACTACTTTAAACGGAATATTGTCCTTTTGTATGGAATATATTTTTCAGAATATTCGTTTTGCTGGATAGAAATAATATTGTTTTTTATTGTCGATAGTTATCCAAAAGAAAAATAATTTGTTTTCACAAAATTCTCAGTATAATTTTCAATGTACCTAGTTATTAAAATCTATGTAATGTTAAACGACATTTTTAATAGAAAGTTGATGCATAAAATTTTGAAGACCATGATGAAATGGTAGTTTATTTCCGTAATAAAAGCTATAGCTTATGACTTAAGCTTGTGTATGAAGCATTTTAACCCAACAAAACATATCTATACTAGGGCAGTTGATAGTTTGGTGTATAGTAATGAACGACAGTGTTGTCGGTTTACATCTTCACGATTCGCTTAGTTAACGACCCATAGATAGCAGATGACGCTTTCAGGATACACCAAGATGTTAATTTAGTCGTTACTTATAGCTTACAACTCGGACGAATTACGGACTAGAAATAGGATTAAATAAAACTGATATACATAGTGAATGTATGTGCACAAATATGATTGAGTTTGTGGAAAATATCAAGCATGCAAACTGCAAAGTCAAACGTGATCACCACAGGAAATTATTATCGAAGAGAGTAGTCCCTTACTGCGGAAGTGGAGGTGCTCCCTAGCTTCCTCGTTTCCGGAACTTCAACTTAATCTATTCCTGATTGAGGAGATAGTTCCTCAACCTCTGAACCTTCTTCAGGTAATGTCTGCTGCCTCATCGTTCCCATTGCACCTTTGGCCAGCTGGAAAAGCGATCGATGTTTAGCTTCCGATGCTGAAAGTGCTTCCGGCGGCGTCCTGGAAACCATTTTTGTATCTAATGGCGGAGAAAAAAGAACTAAGGGAATCTGTAATAATTATTAGCAAAAGAAAAACTCAATCATTAACAGTATTAATTAGTAGAGTTAATTAAAATAAATCAATAATTATTAAAAAGATAAATGGTTTCAAAAATTTCTGCATTCACTTGTTATGACTTTACTGCTTGAGGGATTTTGTAAAAAGTACAATTGATAGTGGAAAAAGTTTAATTTGATTGCTTTTAACTATGAACTGAACTACGGAAACGAATCTAGAACAGAGTGAGAAAATGAGAGCACCTACAGTGACGTTTGAAATACTCCATTGCCGTCAGCACCCCTAGCTACTTCCGGCGGGACTTTGCACCTCCGGGAAAAAGTAATTGGTTCGGAACTGCTGAAAAATTGACTATTACAGCCAATGTGTCACAGAAAATGTATTTAAACATCTCAAGAGAATTGATTCGTTTAACTAGCCACATTCAATCAGATTCCCTACGAAGATTAAATATTAGACATAATCGGGATTTGTGGTTTGTCCGAATTGTCAGTGTTTATCAAATTTCACTTGTTATGCATTGAGACAAAAATTTTCGCAATACAGAAAAATGTTCTTATAAACTTCCATTAGTTCGATGTTTTAAATTTTGATAGAGAAATTATCAACAGTGATATTTTATTTAAATGGTGCATAATACTTTTTTTAGAAAAAATATATCAGGATATTGCATTTAAATGTATTTTTCCTGTGAAATATTCTTTGTAAAAATTGATCTCATATATATATTTTTTAACATTATACTGAAATTACTTCTTTGATAATTGAAAATACGCATAATTATAAATATCAAATAATTCTGTTACTGAATATTTTCCGAATTAATATTAAAAATGAATTTTAAAATAAATTCTTTAATTAATCGCATTGAATTTTCTTTGAAATAAAATTTCATTGAGAAATAAAATTCCTCTTCATTTAATTCAATTAAAATTTAATCAATAACTTGAAATATAAATGATGTACAATTAATCCTTAAAAAAATTCACCAAACATCTAATTTTGAAATAATTTTTATTTTATCTACTTCGATTTTTATAAAGTATGCATATATGCTAGATACATTTTTAATTAAACATTTTCTTTTTTTCGATTATAATATTCAATCTCGAATAATCCTTTATTAATTTTCGATACATAATCATTGGTATTAGATTCCAATCATTCACTTTTTTAATGAATTTTTTATTTAATTTAATCCTGAAAAATACCATTAAAATTTGAGTTATATAGATCTAAATTTTTTACAACAACTAGTAGGATTCCAAATATGCTATGTTTTGTCTATTAAATACATTGATCGATCAAAAAAAACTGTGAACTAGCATGGAGCCAATAGACACGAGCATAAAAAAAATTCATACGTTTATTGCATGCCACCTTTTTTCGAATCAATTTATTGGCTTCATAATATTTTTCGTGTATTTGTGGAAATGGAGGGAATCGATTTGTTAACAAAGCAAACAGCTGAGTCGTTGAGTAATTTTATCGTTATCGAAAGAAAAAATTGAAAGTACGGAATTGCTACGTAACTTTCATTATATATTTTGTGGTAATAAAATAAATATCACGATAAGATTTTAAAATAAAGATACGTAGTAAGGAAAAATGTAAATTTTATTGGCGATTTAATCGTAAAAAGTGACAAGCATCGTCGTAGAGATGTCGTCAAGTTGCTGATTATCAGCTAAGGTAATTTCATTTCTGGCTAGAAGTTTCATATCTTGCAAGTACTACTCTCGTTGGCTTGAAACTGCGAACATTAAGAGGATTGTACTCATCAACTGTGGATCGAGTCGTCTCGACGTGATACGTTGTCCCGTTTGAGTTTGCTAGAGTATTAATAGAAGCCGAAGTCGTGGAACACGATAATCTGGGATTGTCAACGCGAAGTGGAGAGTTGAAAGAGAATGAGACGTGTCAGGGGTATTCATGTGCTACATCCAAACGCATGCGGGCACATCAAATTTCAGTGGCTTATCTTTCAAACAATTCTGTATCCATTAAATCCATATATACCAATACTTGACAAACTTGTTACATTGTTTATTGTATCATTGAATTTCGCCAAACTCATCGTAGAAATTGCTTATCGATTTGAGTAAACTTTGGTTAAGTTTATTACATGTTACCATTATTAATATGTTTATTCAAAATATTTATATAAATGATTGCATTTTATTTTTAACTTTATTAAAAAATAGTAGCTATTTAAAAAAAAATATAATCTTCTGTTGCTATTATAGTGGCTTTCTTTTTTTTTCTTTTCATTTTTAAAATTCATGTCTACACTGCTTTTTAAGTAAAAGAGTTTTTTTCTAATAAACGAAACATTTTTAATTATGATTCTAAATGTTAATAGAGTTATTATTTTTTATTTTTCGTTCAATATAATTTAAGAAATGGATAAGAATGACATTTCTTAATAATAAGAAGTAAGAGTTATTTAACTAATTAGCTTTAATATTTAAATAATGTCTTTAGTCGTTGAACGGCATAATATATTTTTATGAGCATTATTAACAGATTAATATTAGCTATGAACTTTAACGATATTAAGTCTTATATTTTGATTGAGTGTATCACATTGTATTAAACTTTACAACTCATTTATTACTTTTATGCGCAGGTAAATTACTGTGTCGAGAACAGTGCTGCTCTTTCGGCTCGTAAATGAGCTTCTAAGCAGATGAGAAGTCCGGAATAGTGGATGGAAACCTAAAATGTGTGGGTAATTGTTTCAAGTAAGTCTCCAAGTTGCTTTGTTCTTATTTTTTTTTTTATCATTATGAATGAATAATAATTACATGTCACGATAAAGCTAAACATAAATTAAACTTTCATCAAGTACACTAGTGAAAATATTTTTCTTTGATTGGTTTAACAAGTTGAAACAATGCTTTAAGCCATATTAATATGAAAATACTGTCGAATGTAACTAGATTTCCAGAAGTCAAGTAGACAGATTCGAAATAGTACGTTGTAGTTGATGTGTTGTGATTCATGGAGTAGGTAACATTCAACAATACTTGTCGATAACAATGCATAAGAAGTCAATAGTAGGATCAAGTGAATTGCTTTGACGTTACACTCACTGTGTTCTCTAAAACAAAGCTGCTTGAAAGATACTTTGGGAAATTAATTGAAAATTCTAGTGAAATGAAATTTTTTTGAACCAACGAAGTTGGTGATACATAAAAAATATTAATTACTTCAAATTTGATATTAAAGTATTTTTTTAAACATATTTTTCCATTTATTGTGCTTCACTAGAATACTTATAAAGCAAAAAACAACACCTTTATAAAATTATGGAAATTAAAACTTTATGCAATTCATCATGTAAGGTTATAAAGAATCATAAATCAAACCCATCTCGTCTTCAAACTCGGTACATTTTTGATTATTCTACTCTCTAGCTAAATAACGTTTATGTTAAAATTTTTAATTTTGAATGATTTCACTGAGAGTCTTTTTTACATTGCAGCTTGACAACTAACTATTTATTACTTTAGACAAAATATTAGCATATTATGAAGAATAGTAAAAATACTTTTTCTATAAATTATTGATTAAAGAATAAAAAACTGTGGATAGGTTAAAGTTTATTTTGCAACAAGAAATTTTTTAATTTAATTAAGAATAACTATCAGTTAAGATGACCTATTTTCTGTGGAAATGGAGGTCAAATTGAAAGAGCAATTCAGAATAGTACAATAGGGAATAAAAGCAATGACTAATAGCTATTATTTACAATAAGCGTGAGAATAAAATTTTATTGGTGGAAAAAATGTCTCTTGAGGACATTAATATGATATAAAAATTTTATAACTCTGCTTGTACGTCGAATTCCCAAGTAATAATATCATAAGTCGCAGCTTTTAGTAAGCAAGTAGTAACGTCTTAGATGCGGTCAGACGTCGCATTCACAGCTCTATAACATTTTCATTTCTAGCTCTCTCGCTTTCTGCGGTGAACAGTGTATACATAGATCTAGTGACGGTTTGCCCCATGGTAAAATTCAAGTCTTCTAGCTGGCATTCGACTCAACCGAAAGGATATAACTGGTAAGAGATGGCTTAATAACAGCACACAGTGTGCCAGGCCACTATAAACCCCACACTTGTGAGCACAAACTCTCTCTCACACTCTCTTGAGTGAGTTGCTCCAAGCAGACGTGGACGTTGCCACATCGCGTGACATCGAGCAATATTGAAGCAATCATGTTGGCTGCTTTTACCGCACTTTCGTGTCCTTTTTATCGTTGTTCTGATATTTTTTATTTTCTGTCGCTTTTCTTGTTCAACATAAATACGTAAATGTTATATACACGTGGATTTCATGAAATTGCGTTGTTAAACAGTGATTTCATCTACATTTGTTGGCGTATATGAATCTATGTGAGCTAGGTGGCAGTTAAAAAAATTTCAACTTGGAAAAATCGATGAATAATGAAAGTATAATCTTATCTTCCAAAGTTTTTTGCACGCGCTGAATGTAAGAAAAGAAAAGTTTGCTCGAGAACTTTTGTAGAAACTTGTATGAAACGTTTTAAAAGATATTTAAATTTTTTTCTCAAGATTTTTTAATAATAAAAGAGTAGTTATAGAAGTAGAATTGTTTACTGTTATTTAGTAAACAAAATGTATTTGCCTTCTGTTAGCAAATATATATTTTCGTATTATTTGAGCTAATGTTGTGATTGAGTACTTCTATTATAACGTAACTGAGCTTGGTAAAATGTAATCTTGAACATTTTGAATGCTCCACGCTATATCGTAGACAGAGATGCAAATAAATCGCAACCCATGAGCGGTGGGAGTGTGAGTGTACGTTAATTCAGGTTAAGTAAGTGCAGTATAATTCAAAATCTCATTAGAATGTCGGCATAAAATATTATTTTTTTTTTTTCATTCTACCATCTAGATTCTGACACAAAGGCTATATGTTGTAAGTGAAGGTATACTCGAAAAATGATGAGTTCGTTTACTTGTATGGCGTACACATGCTACTACTTTATGCTCGTTGAAATTTCATTTTTTAATATTCGCTTTTCTCTTCCCAACGAAAATAATAAATGTCTAAAAAAAAGTCTCTGTATCTGAGAGTGAAATTTTTCTTCTGGAAATAATGCGTTTTAAATCTCTCTTTATATTTTTTCCTTACTGTGCAATGGTTGCATGGTTTATTCTAAAGTACCTAAATATCCGCACTCGATCGTGAGCATGGCTCTCGCTTCAACAATCGCCAAAAGCCGTTTTTCTTCGATTTACAAGAACGGAAGTATGCTGTCGACTGTGAGTTGGTGCAAACAGGAAAACTTGTGGTATTTCTCTCTTCATTCACTCACTTTTGCGAAATCTCTTTGAATTTTCGAAGTGCGAAAGAAGGAATATTTGGAACGAGTCCGCAAAAGGAGAAATTTCGTATATAGCTGGAACTCAACTTCTGCAGAACTTGGTGCATTGTTGTGGCATACATGACTCTTAACTTGTCTAGAAAACTTGTCAAACTGGGCAATGAGTACATGTCGATGAAAGTTTATCATAAAAGCTAATTTGCAAAAATTTATTTTCAAGTTTGAGGACTCGAATTTTCAAGTGTTATCGAAGTTTAAGTTCCTATTGAACTAGATGACGATTATTTCACGGCCAAAAAATTTCATTCAATCTTTTTCTATAAAGAAAAACAATTAGAAGAAGTATTTTTCAATAATGTGCTTCTGTCTTTGTAAAAAAAAAGTTAGTCTTTGCAAATTTTTTGCAATATATTTCCATTTAAACGAAAGAATTTCTCTATAACTTTCCAGAAGTTTAATAAAACATTTTAAAAAAATGCAAACTCATTGATTAAATTCTCTTACATTGATATCAAAAATTCTTCAAAAGAATAAATAATTTAACGCCAGTCGCAATTGATATTCTCATTTAATTGATCAAATACAGCATTTAATCTATAAAAGACAATTTTAATAAAACTGATTATTTCAAAGAAAAAAAGGAATCTGTTAAACTATAGTTTGCTACTGATAGTAGTACAATTTACAAATAGAAGAGAAAAAAAAAATAAGAGTATATTGCTTGTTATAGAAAGTTGTCGACTCATGAAAATAAAAGCAACAAAAGTAGAAAAGTGACTTCTACATTAAATTATTTATTCTCCAACACATTAAAACGTTCTATAACCTAACAAGAGTGACAAGCAAACTTCAATTTTATTCAAGCATTATAAATAACCTGTTATTATGTATTATAGGCTATATTAACTAACAGGATGAAAAATAATTTATCGTCCAATAACACACTTATTTGATAGACTTTAAGTGATGATTGTAACAACAATCTTTTTAATTCAAAGAGCCATTTTATTTGCAAATTTTTGCAAGAGATAAAAGTGGCAGTAATAAATAAAGAAGTACATCATGAGAATCAAGTATGCATGTAAAGGAATTTCGAAAAGAAATTCCGTTATATGCAAGGAAAAGGAAGCTCGTTATATGGGTGGATTGCGATTCTTGGGCAAAACGAGGGTGAAAGAATGCGCAACGGCGCGTTAAGCAATGTGGAAAAAATTAAGGGTAGGATTCACGATATACCAAAAGGTATAGAGGCAATTCATTGAGCTATTGCATGTAAAAGAAAAATTTTTTATGTGAAAATTTCTGTAAAAGCGTAAAAGGTATTCTCAGCATATTTTGCTTTTTAGAAACTGTTTGTGTTTTAAAGTTGGAGAATAGAATGCGTGTGGAATTTTCAGCATTAAGTTTATCTGATTTTTTTTAACATTAAAGTCATATGGCAAATTACTAGTGTACTATAAGTTTTTTTCCACTCGATGCAACATTCATCCAACTTGAAAATCGCGCTTCTATAATGCTTGCTGGCCAATTTTCCTGGGACTTCATCGACATCAATTGTCATTGGTAACAAGGTTCGCTGTTCGGAGATTCGACTTTTTGCTAGTCAACCCGCAGGCGGTATACCCTAGAGAGTTACGAATACCAGAGATGGAAAATTAGTTAAAATAAAATGAACCGGATATAATGTAATTTCGACCAGTGAGGAAGCTGTGTTAACGAATCTATTCTACAATTTTCCTCACTAAATGAAATGAATAAGTTGATTAATTATATACGCATTTTTATTACAAGAAGTATCGGACTTTTATCCATCGGTATGTGGCCAAAATATTTCCAATAACAAATGAAATTGACGATATGAACATCAATAAATTCAATTGGTATCCAATCATGCTGTGAAAAAAAAAAATATTCTTTTTTTATGGAACTGGGCAAATATTAAAAATTCATTGACAAAAAAAGCATCAATGAAATTTTAAAAAAAAGTGTCGTTATTTTTTTTCTCATAAAAAAATTTTATTAAAAAATAAATTTTTTTATTTTTTCAAGAATGGAAAGTAACTTTTCGAGTTTAAAAACGAAAATTAACCTTTGAAGTATTTAACTACCGAATTTTTGAACAAACACTTTGATGACGTCAATAAAATTGCCATATATTTGAGGAGGAAAAAAAATAAACTTCAATATAAAAAGATAGATCACATAAATTCACTGAATGATGTATTCAGATAAATTCAAGAAGACTTTTGAATGTAATTATTGTATATTTCAATTGTTTTCCAAGTTGTTGGTACTTACAAAAGATTTATTTAGTACACAAAGCTACCGAATTTTATCTCTGTTGTATATTTTCACATTTTCAGCAGCATCATTTTGTGTACACATTCTTTTTTCCTTACCATCCAACCGTTTCTTCAATACTATTCTGATGTGTAAAATATATTATTTTTCAATAGAAAATATATGAATGTAATGGTTTCATCATCTCGACAAGAAATAAGATTTTTATCTATCGATTTTCTTTTTCGCAGTTATTGCAACTTGAAAGTAGATGATCTGACGGATATTGTAATAAAATAGACGTTGGTATATATTTCATGAAAACTCATCACAAAAGGTGTCCGTCTCGATTTTCCGGTACAGCGCCCGTATATTTGTTCCAGACTAGAGACCAGGATCAAATTTTCTCGATTCCCCGGAGCGTTTGATCCGCGATGAACACGAGTATTAATACTCCCCTTGACAATCTGCCTAACGGCATTTTTCTCACAGTGCATCTAGTATTATATACAAACGCACAAACTAAATGTCACATACGTATCACTGACATGTACTCACCCGATACGATTATAGACTGTATTCAAACTTGTCATAAAAATGCTACAAATTTTCATACGATACTATCTCCACATCAAATAGATTATATAGTTAGTAAAATAATGATAAATCTCCATCGATATTTTTAATGGCCTATTTATATTAAATTCGTTTGTTTGAAATTTATAACTACAGGCAATCCTCGATTTATTCATCTCATACACACTCAGATATCCGCATCAAGTGGTTTATCTTGATTCCATTTCAACTCGACAGAATAGTTGATGTTGTTGCTGGGTATTAAAAATAGTATCGTTGGAAATGTACATATAAAAAGGAACGTTTGTAGCTGTTTAAAAGTGAAGAATGAACTAAATATTCTGTAGAAATCAACTTGAAGGATATAAAATAACTTCAACGAGAGAATAAGTCCTATTTGATTGTAAATATGCGCTTAGTGTCCGAGAAGA
Source organism: Chelonus formosanus (assembly GCA_028641665.1). Lineage (NCBI taxonomy): Eukaryota > Metazoa > Arthropoda > Insecta > Hymenoptera > Braconidae > Chelonus > Chelonus formosanus. The sequence continues at coordinate 3,362,047 of CM054006.1, read as the reverse complement.
TTGACGTAGGACAATTGAAAATGATGATGGAATAATGGAATCGACAGTTTGGTTGAAAAGAACATGTCGACGGTGGAAGAACGGTATCAATATTGATTTCTGATCCAATTATTTTTATAATCAATCGCTTTAAAAACTACTTAAATGGTCTTATTTATTGTTAGTGAAAATGTAGTAATATTCTGCCGGTATTTTGCTTTTGAAACATGACTCAATTAGTGTTGCTCAAGTTATGATAAGTGAGCTATAATGTTTGTCAGCAATCGTATAATAAAGTTTTTGAGTAATTAGCTGTTTACTATTAGTCTGCAGTTAGTTGTATAAAGATTTGAAAATTCGAGCTGACTGAAGTGTTGTCTCGACTCTCGTACTTTCATAATGTTCTCTAACTCCTTTGTAAATGCTGAAACTCTGCTTTACGAGTATGCGTAACGTGGTTGTCATGATGAATATTCAGTAGGTTGCTACTGAATGTCCAACGTTATCTCTCTGCCAGAGGTACATTACTCTCATCAATGTGTACGTCTCTAAGGTAAAGTAAAATGAATGAATGATAGGAAAAAAAATTAGAAGAAAAGAAAAAAACATTGACAAAAAATTGTGGCGAGACAAGTTGAATGGGAGAGAGAAAAAGCAAGATCTCTTCTGGATAGATTAAAAACCAGCGAAGCTTACAAGAGTTGACTCAGGGTAACAGCATCTATATGCATACTAATGACAACGTGAGCAAGTGAGATCATATATACTTATAAAAGAGAGAAATAGGGAGGAATCAGTGGTGAAGAGAATGAGTGAGATTTGCCTGGAAGTAAAAACTAAAATGATGAGAAGACGGAAAAAAATGAGAGAATAATAATGGTAGTAGAGAAAGATGAAAAACAATACGAGTAAAAGCAGACTGGGAATGCGGCCAAGTGAACGACGAGGACCGGAAGGGTCGCGAGCTATTTCTCTTTTCCTCAAGCCTGACAAAAACCGAAACAACTTCCTACGGTAATTGTTTCCCCAGAAAATAAAGTTTATATTGAGTACCTTACTTTTTCATGACACTCGAAGTGTGATGTATTAAATCTTGTGGTTAATCAATGTTCAACGATACAAACATGTTCTTCCAAGAGAAATCCCATTATCCAAAAGCTTTGTCAATTTGATCCACCCAAGTTTTATTTCAATTTATTCTCGTAACACTTTTTGCTAAGCTCCATAGTGAGCAACTTTTCCGGCAAAGTACTCTTTTCAAGTGTACCAAAAAAAAAAAAAAATCTAATAATATACATATTGGGTTCGAGAAAACTTGTAGCGATTGTTGTGATATTAATACCGAACAGTCGCTTCCGAAATTGTTTTCAAAGTTTCATCTTTGGAGGTTGGACAAAGTTGAGGATAGAAAATGCACCACGTGTACCGTTGCTTCTTCGACGAGCCACACGCTTCGATCGCATATCTATACATACTTTATGACTTTACGCTTTACTGAAACTCTGTGCAAGTTATGTAGAACCAAAAAATAGTTCGAATTTTTTCAGCTTCAATAATTCAATCCACTGCAACATAAAATTTCTACTAGATAATTAGATCGCGATATGAAGCGTACAGCCGATAGTTAATTCGCAAGTTTAAAAGCGCTTAGGTGTACTCTGTTTCAATTAATAATTCAAATTAATACGCCCGCAGAGATTTTCTTATCGACTATATTATCGGATAAATGAGAGTTTAAAATATCTTTATTAATATTTCAATAGATTCCTATAATTACACTAGAAAAAGTGCTTTTTTGCATTTACTCATGACAATGTTTGTGATTTTGAGGGATTACAGAATATCACGCGATATAATCTCCAGGATATTTCATCGATTTCATAGGTTAAATAAGTGTAGGTGTGGCTTCCTTCTCTGTATATGATCGCTAATCAATTATGACTCTTTATTGAAAAGAGATGATTCTATGGTGATAAGAAGAATAATACAAGTATTTTTTCAATAGCATCTCGAAATTTCATCTTTTATTATTTCATATTTTTCATGAATACAAGATGATAATAATAATCTTTTTCAATATTTCCTCAATAGGGATCTCATCAATCCGAATATAGTAAGAGGAAAATAATATATTGATTTTTTCTTATAGTACACAGTGAATATTTTATAAGAGTATTTTACCTCTGTAGAAGACTACACTATCAACTTCCAGAAATAAATATGTATATAGCTAAACTTAATACACAGTTTGGAGTATATTTCCTGGTGGGTGAAAAAAAAAGTTTTATTAATTCAACTGAATAATTTTTATATAAAAAGCTGACACAGAAATTTCCAATTCAAGCATTTTATTCTTGTATAAATAAACCATAAAATAGATAAAATATTCGATCTTTACAAAAATGTAATCATCAGAAAATAATTCGATATTAAATCTGTGGATGAAAACCAATTTATCGACCAATGTTTGATGTATTATTCATTCCGGCATATTAAATTTAGAATATTTTACTTTAAGTAAGAGTTAATTATCTCATTTCATTCAAGTAATAAAATAATGAAATATTTCTATTAATGGTAAATTGAATTTCAATTTATTTATTTTCTAGAAATTAATCAAAGTATTTTCATTTAATGGGTATTTTTTTTTGTAGCATCTGTTCTTAGTGAAAAGCTTTTTCTCCGAAACAGAAGTATTTCCCGCCCAGCAGTTTATTTCCAACCACTCCCGTAAATTTGGAGAAAAACATTGAATTAAACTACTAGGATTTATTGAATGAATATTAATTCTCAAAGCCGGGTAAAAAATACATAGATTCGTTTATCTTCTTCACTTGAAATGTACATTTTCACCAGGTCTGAATCATAAATCCGCGTGAAAGTTTTTCCTCAAATTGAGATTAGAAGTTCAAGCAAGCTCCGTAAATTTTGCTCCAAGGGGTAGAACAATTTACGTTGTACGTGTCCGCCGAGTAGCTTGAGGGTTAAGACCTGGAATTTGCATGATGAGACGTAAGAGCAGAGTTAGCAGAAAGGGTTAGTGAACAGAAGAGAAAATAACACTGAAAAAAATAAAGAAAAGAATGAGAGTTACGATTCAGTAAACAATAAAAGCATAAGAATCTCAACCACTTTTTCTTAGAGCTTTCCATACTCAATATCTCTTGGCAAATCGACTTACTTCTTTTCATGTTTGCATTTCCAAGGTGGCCGAGAACTGGCGTGAGTCTGTGAAAATATTCAACCGGTCTACTGTGAGGCCTCACTCATATATAAACTGGAATTCTTCAAATAAGAGTCGCAAGAAGACGAAGAAATAAGATGATGCATAGACTACCTTGCGATGCAGATATTTCTTTCTGGGTTGGTATGTCTGCAGAGTCAGTGCAAATATTTAAAGCTTCGCTGAAGAATCCCCACTTGCTGAAGAGAAGAATCTCGCTAGCGTCTTGGAAAAGTTTCAATATAATATACCCAAACCATTATTCGTCCATTCGACGGTTGGAGTATTGTGAGATTTTGCCCACGGGCTTAAATCTCACCGTCAATTATCTTCCTGCTACCTTGCTCCTCATTTTCTTTTCCCTGAGAGATCAACCGGAAGAAGAAGAAGCAGAGGAGGTAAAAAAGAATAACTATCTAACGTGCTGCATCCACTTACCCTTCAAACGGCATCAACTTTTATACTGTAGCCCTTTTCGTATTTGTTAGCTTTTTTTATCGTAAACGATGTATTTACGGAATTCACGTCGTTTTCATTGTAGATAACTGCCATGAATTTGAAGCTACTTTACTTTACATTTTCTATACATGTAATGCTTAAATTGTGTTTTTACCAGGTTTTCGTTGAATTTAAGTCTTGATTTTCTTATAAGAAGATTCTAGCAGATTTCAAGTATTCAAAATATTTGAGATATTTGTTAAAATATTCCCGAATATTCATAGTCAAAGATAAATCAGGTTATGAATTTGTATTTCAATAATAAAAATGGCTATTGAGCTCGATAAAAAAAAATATCTGATCTAAGATCAATTATACTACTTGCTTTTTTTTTTTCAATTAAAGATAACTTGTTGAAGAGCTAACTGGTTGTGATTGAGAAGGAGACTTTTTTTAGCTTGAATAATTTTTTTTATCTGATAAAGAAAATCTCGACATAATAGAATGGCTGGTAGAATAAATAGCGAAACTTTCGCAAATATTTGAGGAAAATAATTGATGCAAATCTAAAAATTATAGGGCAGAGATAATGCGAAAGACAATAATGAAATTGCGGAAGTAAGAACTTAGCGTCAATGTGAATGACGAGAGTAAAATGTCTCAAAGTCTCAGAGGTATAGAAAATACAGGAAAAGAAAAACGGAAAATGATATTAGTCGGGTCGGGGGTCTTGGAAATTGTCGCCTTCGAGCGTTGGATTGAACTGGAGTTGTTGCAACGAGTGGAAAAAATCGATTCATTCGTAGACGAGTGGAGTTTGTAAAGTCGTTGACGAGATTAAGACTTGGGTCTACGGAAAGAATTTCAGGGACATTGCTACAACACCGCTGTATATAAGAAACTCTTGGGAATGATGGGAAGAAGAGTATTGCAAGATCGTGAAAAAAAAAAAAAAAAATAATACAAGACGAGTCAAGACAAGACGGAGAAGCAGTTGAAAACGGAAATGTGCAGCTCAAGGAGAAGAAAAAAAAATCTTCGCTAAAACGGAAAACTTAATTCTTCCTGCGGGACGTTTCCAGGGAAATACGCGCGACCTTCTTCTGATTCTCAAGTAGATGGGAGTAAAATATGCGTTTTAATTTGCAATTTAATTGGAGATGAACAGAGAGCAAGAGAGAAAACAACACAGGAACCAATTGAACAACTTTTTTTGTCTTCTGAAAATTCTATGATGTTTTTGTTTTGTGTAGAATTGTTTTTGGTGAAGGGGAATATGCCAACAACATGAATAAGGAGCTTTTACGAATTGATTAGTATTTCAAGTAGTACAGGTCAATGGCATTAACGGAACAATTTTCAATGATTTTTTCTTTAAAGATTTTGTTCAAAAGTTTTACATGTAAAAAACACTACAAATTATTTGCTAATATTTTAATCATAATTAAACATCATAAAATATTTTTGAATTAGAAACTTTGTAATCAAAATACATTCTTTCATTTAATACATCAAAGACTAGTCTGTAAACTTTTTAATTTAAGTTTACTATGATTTATCAAATTCAAATTGATATTGAAACTACTAAGACCATCTTTAAAATCCATTCTCACTGTAAACAAAATATTTTATAAAATTTTATAATCAAAAATAATATTACCCACTATTATCGTTCATTAGTAAATCATAACAATGGCTAATTATTTTTTACACCATGCTAAAATATTTAGAATTAATAGATAGTCTGTTGATAATGGGCTATTCTACTTAAACACTTGAATGTGAAGTCATAATAAACATTTTTCACGAAAAGCTCACATCTAAATGTTTATAGTTAGTCACGGGAAAAATAAGAGGAGATAAAACTAAATACACCAGCAAGTGCTAAAGTCGTTATGCTGACGTTAAGCCACGCTGACGATATAGTCGTAACGGGGTTTAATTGTACCACCACCTGTTTTGCTAGTATGGTTCATGCATGGGTAGTGTAACTATCGGTTGACCATACACTGTTTATGTCTCCTAGAAGTGTTAAAAGTCATCCAGTAATCTCTCTATTAAGATTCGACAGGAATTATGACCCAACTCATTATCATTAAAATAAATTCTTTACTCAAAAGTCTTTTATTTATAATGAAATTTTCAACTGCCATCATTCTAACTCTTTTTATTTCAAAATTATGTTATTTATTTAAAATAATAAATCTTCAAAGTTGTAAAATTTCTTCATAAATTGAATTCTTTTATCTTGTCTTTAAATGTAATAAAAATGTTATTAAAAAAAATTACTCTAGATACTTTGTACAAGTTGGATTTACATTAGAGTACTTCCTAGCAGTACTAAGTGATTTTTACTACAAAAGCAGAATGAAAAAAATGTTTGAGTAAAAATATTTATTCTGCAGTTTTATTCGTTGTTTTTTTTTTTTGTTTTTTTAAAAGTGCTTATATCTTTTATGTTTATATGAAATTATTTTTATCAATGATAGCCACATAGAAGCTAAATGTAAATTAAATTCTTCAGTCTTTTTGAAAAATGTAATAAAAATATTCGTTATAGCGATACAATGTCATTATGATAAAGCTAAGAAGAGGAAATTAGTCGGTTCTCCCTGAGACGTTGTTCTCTTCAAGGATGGAATAAACGTCTCGTGCCTCTTTCATGCCGCATTTATATCTTCACCAGAAGACGTGAATCCTCTTGGTTCCACGCAACGCAAACGAAGGCGTGAGAGCTTTATGCTCAACCGCGAATAAATAGTGCAATTAGCACTGCACAATTTATTCTAATTATACTACGGTAATTATTATCTCAGCTTAAGGGTTTTCTCTTTCTTCCCCTCTGCCTCACTTTTGTTCTTTTTTTTAGCCTTAGCAACCCTTCTTGTAAGTTCTATCGTTGTCTGAATATTACCATCACGTGTTATTAGTTCAAGCTATTTTGTTCAACTGTGTGCAACCAAATTAACCATATTGTTTTCCATAACACAAAGCCACTCAGAGTATTGAAAGCTAAATACCCATAACAGTGATTGATATCGATCAATTTTTATTTTTTATGTTCTATTTCCTCTTTTATAATAGAATATAAAAAGGAAAGAATGATTATGTTTTAGTTCGTGTACCTTTGGATTTTTTTTGTTATTTTTATTGCTGACCATTTCCGAACGACGCATTTTCGCTACGATGAAAATACTTTCTATAAAAGTACCCTTTGACCTGAGGGGAAAGTGCAAACGTGTCCGGAAAAAAAATCTCACTCAACATTCGTGCGCGAACCGGCCTGGAATAATAATTCGAGTGAGGAGTCAGGAACTCCTGCAGGAAGGCGAGAAAAACTGAGACGACGATTCTCTCGGATCGTCGCACGAAAGACTTCCGTCCTTTCTATGCTCTAAGGCGCCCTTTTTTTACAGGTTTCTGAAGATAAAAGAAAAGATAAAGGGTTGGAAAAAAAATTTGTCGTGAAATTGCTATGAGAATGTCATGATTGTTGGTAAAGTGAAAGCAAAAAATGATTTTTAGAAGAAAAAAAACATAATAAAATGAGTGTAAAGTCATCAAGTAATGCGCAAATAATTCTAAATCGCTCGACTGCAGTTGTATGACCAAAGTCAAGGGACTGTAAGTGATTTGAACTTAGGAACAGGATTGAATTTATACAAACCATAGTCGGTGATAGTTAGAGTCGGAAGTTCGCCTTTCACAAGTGATTTAACGGAATCACTACGATGATGTCGTTATCGTTTGTTTAAAAAGTGAGAACATTAAACTCTAGATGAAATTCTTTTTCTTCGAAACTAAACTACTATACACTGTACCGAGTTAGTCTATATTTCTTGAATTCTTTTTACCCTTATATTGGCCGCAATGAATCCTACGATCTCTGTAGAATAAATTTACTTTACGTTGTTCAATTTCAGATTCTTTTTTCAGGAGTAATGAAACTTTTCATTTTGAATTTCTTCTCTTCATTGCGAAAAAATAGCAAATAAATGCTTTAATTAAATACGGTATGTTGTTTTAAATCTATCAAAAGTTATTATTCGAGATTTATTACATTCTTCAAGGAGTACACTGTAAATCCAAGTGTTTAACAACTAAACGCTTAAAGTGTTTGCAATTTTAAACATCATAAATGAACTATAGTCGTTTTGTAGACGACTTTAAAACGTTTCTTGCCGTTTACCTAAATGCTATAGTTTGTTTATAATGGGCAACATTGTAAACACTGAGGTGTTTAGTTATTAAACACTTTAAACATTTCATTACTAAACACCTAAATTTTTCGGGATTTGCAGTCTAGTAAAAAATTAATCATTTCAATTTCAATTCAATTATTAAACACAAAACCAGCAAATCAATTTCAAGGGTTTTTCTGTCGTAATAATTTATTTTCTTAGTTATCATAAAGTTCGATTATAATTGGATCTCATATTTTATTTTCAGCATTCAAAAATATTTATAAAGTTTTATGAAAATTAAATAACTTCTGGAGAAGTTCGTTAAAATTATTCCAAAAGTTTCTATGATTTATAAGTGACATTAGGTATTCGCTATCATTACTTAATTATGTCCATTAATTATTGATCAAGAAGATTTGGGACAATGCCCCCCCCCCCCCATTGTCTCCATCTCCTTTGTCAATTTAAAAAAGCGATTTTCTGAAACTAACATCAATAATGGTTAAATATTTACTTGACTTTAATGGACTTATATTTTAGTCAGGCTAGATTATATTTCGATGGAAATCTCTAAAAAAATTATTATTCAAACTTTCAATCCCTGAGAGATAAAGATTTTTTAGTCACCTCAATGATTGATCGGCAAACAGACCATATATATTCAATATTTGTTGAATCTTTCATGTAAATTTCCAGCTCCATATTTTTTCATAGCTATGATGTGATAAGTATTTGATCCAACTTACTCTAAAATCTTCTTAACTTTGTAATCCACGTTAATGTTCAATAATAATCAGCATCCATAGTGAAAAAAGAAATTTCTCACGATTCTTTATTTGAGATGATGATTGCAATTGAGTTGAATCAGATAAAATGAACAAAATCATAAGCTTAACAACGTGCTTGTATTACTAAAACAATTTTACAGCTTTGGTAGAATTGGTCTCTATATGTAGCTCCATCCTCAGATAATATCTGTAAACTTCAATTAGGCAATTCCATCTGATAGTGTTGCAACTACTAGATGTTTGAGCCCGGAACCCGTAAATTCGGTGTGATCGCTTTGCAATCTCTATGGCGATAATGCCGAGCCTAGCTAATGCCTCGGATATCAAAGCCATATCAGAGTGCATCCTGTTGACGACATTGATGTCGTCATTGACTTGGGCTTAATTTCTGTAACTCGGCTATACGTTGAGTCTCTTGCAAATAAATGACAATAGACTGCGGGGACTATGGGTACTACTTGAATGGCATAGTAGCCATAGTCGTATATCTTAAAAATGATGTAGGTATATTTGTGGGCGACATGAAAGTGAAGTCGTTTGTCATCAAAGTGGACTGAACGAATTGGTAGGTGTGAGAGAATGTTTGTATGTATGACATAGGAGCTAATCCTATCACACATATATGCTTGAATGGTAACTGCGTCGCTGGGTGAGTCGTGAACAGTAGCAGCAGACACGTTTGTATTGCTTGCGGATTTTCGCATTGGGGCTTCAGTCCACCTATATGGCATAGTGTGTGCATATACCGATTTCTGTATAGCGATTCGAGCGTGTTGTGTCGTTAGTCGCTATCTGCATGTATAAGGTCAGTTGCGATGATCTGCGTAAATGGCTCTCAATATACCAGCTGAACAGTTATTCCACACAAGTGGTTATACACCTGTGCGGAGGGACATTGAATTCGTTTACAGGTAAATTCTGGAATTTTAGAACATGTTACGGTAATCCCTAGAGTTTTCCACAGCTCCACACTGTAGTCAGCTGCTCGCTCGATGAATTCCTGCTGATATATATGCCTATGAAATATAAATGACATTCCCGAGGAGGAATTATTCTAAAGCTTCCATCTAAAATCGATCAGCTATGCCTTGTTCATCTATTTATATTCAATTGATGGACCTGATCAAACTTGATGCAGACTACTGGAGCTGTATCTGATTTAGAACTTCATCAAATGTTCAACTGAAGGTTTTTTAACATCCAACAAATTGGAGTATACATTTCTATTGATTCTGAAAATTTGGCTGAAAACTCATATCAGTTTTGAAAATTTTATTTTAATTGCTTCTACTATTTCAAGTAAATATATTATCAGTGTCTTGTTGAGCATAGAATTAGTTTCTTTTCAAAGAACAGTAAACCGTATAAAAGGAGATATTTATTTCCAGTAATCAGGACATTCCATTCTTCACGATTCATTTGGATTCATTGGTAGGATATAATTCCTATTAGAGCAGGCGGTATCCTACACTCCTGGATAATAAATTGAAATTTCATCGACCAGTCCATGGCTATTATTATTATCTATCGTGTATGATGAAGGATAACGAGGGGATGTTTATTCATTCATTCGGAAGTAATTGACATATTTGTTTAACTGAGAATAATGATTTGTAAAATAATTTTAAATAGTATATTGAATGTGTTTTTAAAATAATTGTACGAATGGTTGTTTTGTGGTAAGCCGCAACAATTCTTCAACTATTCTATGCTTCCAGCTCATTCACCCTGGTTGGAATGACGATTGTTGGAGAATGGAAAGCTACAGAGATGCAACAATATCGTGGTAATTTGTTATTCAAATGGAAAACGGAACGAACTCACATCAGGAAAAGTCGTTCGTTTTGCTTTAGTTTTCACGAGGTATTCTGACAATGTCGGCAGCTCTTTTGCTACTGAAAGCTCTTGAAAGCCAGTATCTACACTATGATGGTTGTAGATTTTTTGTTTCTCCTTGTTTTGCTTCTCTTTCTGACCTCCACTTTTTCTCCGTTCCTTCATCATATATACATATATATTCATCGTACTATGAATACGTGCTCTTCTGTGCGTATGTATACTGTTTCCTACGTCAGCACACATGTCACTCGCTTTCGTACAACGCTACATTCACATTAAGTTCGCGTTGCTTGTTGCAACCGTTGTGGTCAGGTTTCAATGTCAAGCATCCCGTGAGAGGAACACTGTAGACTTGTGCATAGAGCTTAAGCTTCACGCCGGACAATAGCTTTCGGGACATATTGTAGATGGATATCTATACATGTATATTTATTTGTGTATGTGTGTATCTACATTTCGAGTATTCTGCGTTTGTGACAGCTTATATCACTTGCCTGACGTATGACCGAGGTTGGATTCCCGGCACGGATACTATTTATTTGTGTATACCGGCAAGCTTTTTTAGTGAGTTGTATTTTATTTTTCTTCTCTCCTACACCGTTGCCGCCTGTTATAAAATCAAATATTTTCTATTATTTCTGTTAAAAATGTCCATACATATGCATTACTTTTGAGAGAAAAAATACTACATTCTCTTTTTTGCTATTTGTTTACGTATTTTGATATTGATTTTTCTATTTTTAGCTATTTGTATTTCGGAATGATCGAATCATGTCGTGTTCGCCTGTCTGTCTACCTGTCAAGACCCTTCTCCTCAAGTTGAAATTAATATCAAATACTAAAGTTTACATGCTCATAGTTCTGTAAATATTCAAGTTTCCAATTCAAGGTAATAAAAAGTCTTTTGGAGGCTATTGTGATACTATATCGTCAGATTGACTCTTTAATTGATTTGCCATCAAAACTTATTGGGTTTAATTTCCTGTTGACCTCGATCTCATAGCATAAGTTAAGAAAAAAATCATCATTTCCTTGTGAATTTATCTGCACGAAATTCTGCAAGTGTCAGTCTTACTTGTACTTATTTATTTGATTTTATTTTCATTAATTTTTATTTTTCATTAACCAAGAATGTAATAGTCAATCAATTGATGAAACAATGCTTGGTATTTTATTCGAACTATTTGGAGAAGAAAAAAGGTATTTTTAAATTACAAAGCTTTCAACCAATTCAAACAAATAAACTGTAATTTTTTACATTGTTTTATAACAATCCAAATAAACAAATTGTTTCAATATTTTTCGAAGTCACGATCAATGGACTTATCTCTAGATAAATCGACACAGCACAGTTCATTGATTGATATAATTTTTTATCTAGTTTTAAATAAAATGAAATAAAATTATTGCCATAGAAACCGCTTTTAAATAAAAAATGGATTATTAAAATTTTTTTAAACCTTTATACCTGAGATCTTTTAATATAATTATAAGTTCACTATATTGAATATAATGATGAAATAAAAAACTTATCCATCTATAAGGAAACTACTTTATTACAGCGAAGCAAAAAAAATTCAGTAAAATACTACACTCCCCAAGGGTACTTTTTTTCTTTCTTCACTTTTACAATTTCCGGAGTGAGCATGAGGTATTTTTAGTTTTATTCATTGTTTTTAATAAACTTTTTTTTTGTTTATCTCTCACCTGCGGCATATTACACTAATATAGCTAATGAACAAACAATATCTTTATACAGGAAATTTTTCATTATTTTAATACAAGAAAATGTAAATAAAGGATTATATAACTAATTTGACGATTGTTTGGTGAGTCCAGTAATCAAAATAAAGTGAAAGTTTAATCGAAAATGTTGAGTTGATTGTAGAATAGTAAAAATTTCTGTGGACATTAGGAAACAGCAGAGTTGAATGAGTTCTAGAACTGTAACCCATTCCGGCGGAGCACATATTGAGTTGTACTACTCAATTTGTTCGTAACTACAATTTTTCACATTTTGAAATGCTTATACGTACTTTTATGATTCATGTCTATATATTTGTAGTTGCATCATAAGACTTTAGATTTATTATTCCATCTCTTCAATTTTTAATTTGTCTCACTGGAATTGAATTGCGGTTCAAAAGAAAATAATAAAAAAATAAACAATGGCAATTATGCGACACCTGGGTCGTTTCTTCTGGCCAGCGTGTTGTTTCCTCAACAATTGGAACGAAACAAGAGCAACAATAAACCAACACATGTCGTAATAAAGTAGAGTTCATATTTGAAATTATTCAACAGTTGCTTTGTCACGTTCAGAGTTGGAAAATTCACGACAGTTTCATTAAATTGAGCGACTAACTACCGCGTGACCGAGTTTTTAAACTCGAATTTATTTCAGTCTAATGCGGGAGCGAACACTTGAGAATAATAGAATAGAAAACAAGAAAAGGATAATTAGTAAATGTTTCAAACTCATTTATAGAAATTTATTGAAAAAATTACGGTTTTACTTTTCTTCTTGTTGTTAAAAAACTTGAGTAATTTAAATAAATCATTTATTAGTATTTTTTGCTCTTAATAAGCTGGTAGTTGAAGACAAAAGCTCATTAAAATAAATATACAATCTAATGAATAAATAAATCACGTTTATTGAAGCAGTAAGTTAAGTAACAAATTGAATTTTATCTGAAGTACACAATTTATCTTTTCATGAATAATAATTGTTCACCATTTTAAGGTTTGTTTGAATTTTTAAATAATAAAAACTTTCCTCAATTTTTTTTTATCTTTATCGAAAAACTTATGTTACAATGTTTTAACACAATTATCATAATTTCGAGTACCTGAATATTCAAACAATAAATGTCATACTAGAAGATTTTTAATAATAATTGGAAAATTATTTCAAATTGAATTTATTTGGAAATTGAATCAGCGAATGAACGTTTAAAAATGTATGAAATTGGATGAATAAACTCATTATAAAGAACACCAGATGATTTTTCCATTAGAAAAACAACACTTCAAAAATAATGAATGCGCTAAATTTTATTAGCAATAATTCTATCATATTTTCACGATAAAATTTCTTCATCAAAAGAGTAAAATACTGAACTCGAATAATAACATTTACGCCTTCACTTCATCATTTAACATCGTTAAACTAGAGTATCATAACTTGGTATGAATATCCAATACAAGAAGAATAATGTGTCAGAAATGGGAACATACGATACATAAATGACTTGGAAAATAAATCGAATTGAAACACCCACACTTTTTGTTGAATGGAGACATAACTGATTGACGATAGCAGTAGGCGACTCATAATCCGATTGAGCACGTAGCGTTACGATGCTATTTAATCGAACGAATAGATATATTTTTATCGGCTTGCAACCTACCGTCGTCCAGCCAGTACCATTGAATAAGGTACTTTAAATGCAATCGAATCCAGCACCGGCTGCGTCAAATACTCGCTCGGACACACGGATTACGCGCTGTGGAATAATAATATCGCAGCTTTTGCGTTGTTCTCATGTTCTTTTTCACTATATTTTGTCATCTAGTGTATTACCATGCGATTTTGTTTTGTTCTTTGCGATTATTATTATCTCACTGGATATATTTTTTTCCAGTCTTGGATTAAATTTAATTCAGACTAAAAACAAATTTAAGCTTTGTTTAGTATTGTTATGTAGATTCTTTACGATTAATTTTACTTTTATTATTAATTAGAATTATTTCAATTTTTTATTATTAATGCAGAAAAAAAAAATCAATGACTGTCAGTTTTTATTCTCTTGACTGTGTAAATAATAATAAACTGACCAGAAATATCATAACATGTCTATTTAGGATATTTTAGGACTGACTGCAGGCCCAATATGAATTCAAATATGAGGAAACAAACATTGGCAATTCAGAGTAAACTCATGTTAAAATCAAATGAACACTTTCAAAGTGTAGATTAATGTTAGGTCGTGGCTAGTATTCAATTATTGATATTGACTCAATGCTGAGTTAAGTGTTAGCCAATATTTTGTTGATGATTTCAAGCTTTTGAAATATTTGAAAAGCAGTAGAAGTGAAGGAAGATGAGTGTAATTAAACAAATATTTATTATTCGAAAGTTGGTAACTTGAAGGAAAGGAAGAGGAAGAGAAGGAAGATCATAATTAGATCTAGTAACTGCTACAAATAGGTGTTTTCATGTGAACACGACGTGGATGCATTTATATATATAGGTATTAGTATGAACGCAGCATGTAACGCGTGTCCCGTCGCTGAACAGACGCATCCGGCGAAGTGCTATTTGCCTACAGTAAACTGCCACAGCGGGCGAATCCGAATTAATAGCATACACGTTTGTGAGGCAGCCGTTCGTCTCAGTTGTATGTTCGAACTTGTTAGTGAGGTCTCTATATCTACATGTCGAGCAGTCATGCATTACATGATTCGTGTTATTGTTTATTAGGACGTCAACTCATTAGTAACTGGCGTAGGACTTGGTAAATGAAGGGAATTGCTAAAAGCGGATATTGATAGGTACACTACATGGCTGCACAATTTCCGAGCTGTAGCACGGGATAATTGATCTTTGTTGCAAAAATATGCTAAAAAAGAATCGACCCAAAGTGACACTCATTAAATCCCTGAGAACAATTGCATGATTTGTGATTGTGGCTAATGCAATACCACGGACGTATGCTTTTAACTGAAATAATGTTATAATCTGAAGTAATTGTGTTGTGTTTGTGGTCTGAATAACAGAAGAAGCAAAATGATTTAGTGAAGATAATGAACGAATTCTAGTACAAATGTGGTTCAGGTAAATGATCCGTATTGGATGAGGCTTTATGTTGTCTGTGTTGATGATAATATTCCAGTCATTCTACATTAACTCTCGAAATTGATTCTCCAGTTTAATTGGTACTCGAAGATAATTTTACAACTGAAATTTGATAGTTGTCTATGTGTTATTTTACTCTCGATATATGATATAATCATTAGTACTCACAAGTATGCCTTTCAAAGGAGTATCATTATCTATTTTTTTTTATAAATAACAATCATTACTACACTAAACTGTCTCACAATAAAACACAATTTATTTTAGTATTTTTAATGAAAAATTTTTTTGGTAAAATATCTACTATATTTGTTTGTTAATTATTTGTTTATATAATAAATTAAAATAACTTGATGTTATGGTTGATATATTGATTTATAATATTATTTAAACTTTGTCAATCAAATGATGTTTTTCTAAATTGTTATTGTTACGAGAACAGTTTTCAATGTGTTTAATGACCTGTAATGATATTTTATTTATTTAAATATTTCATTTATTTTCATGTCAATAGAGTTCTCATTTTAGTAATTATAATAATTGATTTCACTAAGTGTCGAGTCCATTTACAATTGTAAAATATATCAAAGCTTAAAGAGAGCTAATCGAATCATTGGAAACCTGTTATCAATAATGAAAGTTTCAATCCATCAATTAATTGGATCATGAAATTTTTTATTCCAATACATCAAAATGAATTACGCTACAAGTGTCAAATTTTTAATGATCATCAATCCATAACTAAAAAATGAGGAAATATATTTTCGACATCCATTTTTGGCATTATAATTGAAATAATAAAACTCGAAATAATTTATTTTTGATGTCAGTTAAAACAGGCATTGATTAAAAAGATTGATAGTCAAAGTTATTTAGAAAAATCATCAACAAATCAGAGATTCAAGTCTGCGACCAAGTTCGATAGTGGTATCTTACTTTGACATCTTTTGTTTGCTGTTTATATATATAACTACTGTTCGTTTCTCTTGTTTCCATGTCCTTGTTACATTGTCTCTGACGCCAACGACTTCACTGGCGTCTTCTTAAATTACATTGAATCTCTCGTCGTCTCGAAGTTAAATTGAATCAAATTCACCTTTTTTTTCTTTTTAGGTCTATCCTTTTTTCTTTTTCAAGTTCTATCGACTGCAGTAGGGACGGTGTTTACGGTGTGGCCTTTCGCCAGGATGAGAATCGACGTAAAGATTGAAAAAGCGTTCAACAAGAGCGAGAGAGTGAGAGGAGAATTCACTAAAAAGTCTACTTCCTTTTAAGGTGACGTCTCAAGAAGCGGAAAATAATGAGACTTCTCATCTGGTGAATATCCTTATGAATATTTGTACTCAAGAAGCTGAAAGAAGATGAATTTATCTCTGGCCTAGATTTTTTGAAATACATGAGATTATCCCGTTTTTATTCGAGCAAGCTGTAGACTTTTCGTTGAAAATGATAGATAGATTAATGGTAGTGGATGAGTGAATACCTGTGGAGTATGGAAAAGTAAAGGGAAAGGGCTGCCTATGAAAACGACTGCTGTCAAGCTTCTCATATACGATTTGGTGTACATATCGCGTCAGCAGTAAATTTAACGTAGATTTTTTCTCAGGGAATTATAATTTTCTCTTTCGTATAAAGAGTGAGTGGGTGACGCTAATGCGAGTGTGCATTAGTCGAGAAAAATGGACCCACAAGTCGACATAGGAACCCCAGAGGATGGTGCTAGTGAGCCAGACTCGTGTTACTCTTTCTCTCTAGGTTAATCGGCGAGAAAATAGCGTGAGTGTTATTCATTGTAAAACTTAAATTTTAACTCACACTAATTTTTCATTTTTATCTCAGCTTACATAGTGACATTGGGCCACTTGATCCCTCTTCGTTTTAACGAATTATTTTTATTCCTTTTTTTTTCTGACAATTAATGATCCTAGATATTTTGTGGACACAGTGAAATTTTTTAATATTAATTTGAATTCTTCTTTATATTAAAACATTTATTGCATTCAGACTCAGTGAATTTTTAATATCAATTTAAGTGTACCTTCTCTCTATCTAACAGAACTAGGTATTTTACAGCTTATTAATTAGATGAATTTTTATAAATAAAATAAGAATATATTTCCATTGGAAGAATTTTAATCACGTGATTGATTAATGGACATTAATTAGTCAGTATCAGTGGAAAGGTGTATTGAAAAGTCAGTTTACAATTTAAAAAAAATATAAAATTCCTGTCGATACTATATCTGTGAATCCATAAAACTTGTTAAATTTTCTCTTTCATCCAATTGCGTTGTACAATTTTCGCGATACCAAACGAGTTTATTCATTAAAAATGCATTGGGTACAGTTTGACGAAGTCTATGCACAACAGCATTAAATTTGATACATTGCCATGATGAATTTTCGCCAAAAAAATTGAATTCACTAGTTGAAAGAATGTAAAAATTGTTAGGTCATATAATCAGTAACTTTTTATTTATATTGACCATGTACACAGTGTTAGTAGGGTATCTCTTCCATTTGAATAGCTATATAGATCGGAAGGTTTCACAGGAATGCAACAAAAACGTTACGGTCCTGTAGGACCATCAGGAACCTGTCAGCATCAACAAGAGAGAAACTACACTTTTTCATTTCCTTCTTGTTTAAATCTATACACAACAACGTTGGCAGCAAAAAAATCATATTTTTTATAAACTGTAATATCATAAACCAGAAAAGAATTGATTTTTTTTTATTATTAATATACAAACATTTGTTTCATCTAAAAAAAAATTTATGATACCTAGGGCGAAAATGATGTAGGCTTTTTGTTTTTGTGCATGCCAGCAAAGGACTGCAATCATCTTCAAACAGTTTTTTGTACTTCTTTGACTACCTGCTAATAAGTGTCCTGGTACTATTTTAATTATACATAGATAATGAATGACCTATATTCCTTTTAGCCTAGATATTTTAATTATACTGCATCACTTATTTTCTTTTTAAGCATAAAATGAGAAGTCTCTTTACATTTGGTCGACAAATTGATATAATCATTTTATCATTAGAACAAAATTCAATTATCTAATAGAATCTATCAATTTTAATTGGTAAATAATTTTTAAATTAAAATGTCACAGCATAATTATTTGTATGTATGTATTAGTATTTGAACGAATAGAAAAGTATTGTTACAATAATTGAGGTCTCAAGTACAAGGAGAATTTCATATTTTGTCCCAGGAAAATCATTAAATGTGTTCAGGCTCTTGCAGTCAACACTTCAATTAAAAAAAAATAATAATAATTTCAGTTGGAAAAAATTTTTCATTAACTCAACAACGATATCAAGTTTTTTATTTAAAAATTAATGAATTAATTTTTCCGACGTTCAAAAAAAAAAAAAAAAATGGAAACTTGGAGGAATTTTTTCATGAGAGAATGTTAGAAATTTGACGTGGGAATTATGTAGTATGCAAAAAAGGCAACGATGGCAAGAACTAGCGAATGAAAAGCGACGGAAGACAGTACTTATTCCACTTGGATTACAGTTATGTCCTCGAGGTAAAAAAAATTTTTCTCATCATGGCATTCGTAGTTATACGAAGAATGTCTAAGAGTATGTCTCATGAAATTCATTCTTAAAACTCACAGAATTTGATAAATCCTCTAAACTTTTCACAAATTATCTCAAGAAAATAAATAAGGATGAAATAGAGTTGTATAAAAAGTACGTAAGCAAATAAAAGACTATATACTGTTCCTATTGGGTATACTTAAAGTCTTTTAATTTTTACAACATAACTTGTTCAATCCTAACAAAAATCAGGAGAAATCAGGGTAAATTGCCTTTACTCAAACAAAAGTTTTCCGACAAAATTTAATCGCAGGTCGAAAAGAGAAGAAGTATCTGACAGTGAGACTACTACTTTCCAATAGTTTTTCTACCCACTGAGGAAGTGAGTAAGACAGAGGGTGGGTTAAAAGTAAAATATAAGGTAGGAACGAAAGAGTAGTTAGAGGGTAAGTCAAACAAAGAATACAAAGCACTGACAGGAGTTTCCAGAGCTTTTGCGCCAAGTAAAGTGGAGAACAAGAGATGGGTGAGTTGAGCAAAGAATTTGACAGAAACTAGTGAATGCTCTACAGGTCACTCAAATTGATTAAAATATTTTTTCTGCTTTGAATACATATAATTTTTGATTGATAAGCAACTTTTTATAACTACCATTAAAAAACCTTTGCTCAAAGTTTTTGATAAGGTAAATTTGCCAATTAATGATTTTACCTTCATTAGTAATTTTTTTTTTTTTCAACTTTTTGTGCAAACCAATTGATTAGAATCAAGTCTAGCAGAAATAATTGAAAAAAATAAAATCAAATTGATCCTTCCCATGATATAATTTAATTTTATGGAGAAAAAAATTATTTTAGTTAATTAAAAGTCTTCTTGAAATTTTATTTTAAAAAATTTAAAAATCCAAGAAAAAGCTTAGCTAGCTTTTTGAAGCAAATTCTAATGACTTATTACAGCATTTGTGAACTTGATTATTTTTTTACAACTTACAATAGCCACTCAAAAACATGACCAACTAATTCCCAGGCTAATTTTCAAGCTTCAATTAATATAATTTTTTAAACTTATAATTTCATTCTAGAAAAATGAGGAGTTCACTTTCATGATTCTTTCCGTCTCTCATTTTTTCCTGGTAAACATTATCCAAATGTACATCATTCCATTTTGATCAATAGTAAAACATTACTTATATAAAAAGAAAATAATATCCAATGATTTCTATCAAGTTTTCCTCATTTAAAACTCTTATATATAACACAACTTAATAGTCGGTAAGTTTAAATTCCTCAATCTACTTACAAGTTTTTGTCTCTTTTATTCCTCTTTGTCATGTAATTAACTCGCATGAAAGTTTGCCAGTTCGGGCAGCAGGTTAATCTAGCTTTACTTAATATCGGATGTGCGTCATAGAAGTTTGACAAGACTTTAAACAAACTTGGTGTTATCGATTATCGCACGACCGCACTAGCCATAATATGGCTAATATAATATCAGACGCCGTAGCATAATCCTGGAAGGTTCGATTATTTGTAAAAGTCAGAAGCAGAAGGTCGATGATGAGAAAAAAGTGTTTATGCAAATGAAGCTTGGCAAGGACATCCTATCAGCTCAAATGCAAAGCCTCGTGTGTTAAACCATTCGTCATTTGGGATGATGCTTCGTCGTCGTTGTTTGTGGTATCGGAGACTTCTTTTCTCCAGGGAATAAAACTGGTGAGATAGAGCAAGCGCACGGAAGAAAAAATGAGCCATTCAGCAAAGAGTGTAGTGGAAAAAGATGCTACGTGCGTGTGAGTGTTATTTCAATGTCTTCACTAAGATATATGAGATTATATCGTGGATATTATGGAAATAAAAATAAAAAAATTCAGTCTATCTATCATGTGTTATGTTATAAACTAAAAATTTAATACAAAGACTTTATATACTTTCTATTTTTTATCCCATGTTATTGAAGATTTTCTTTTCATATCTATTTCTTTCTACATCAACTGTATATTCTTGTCTACATTGTTTTATAGAATTAATATTGTGAAATTAGAATTTACAATCACATGGTATAAACAAAAATTAAAAATTTTCATTTATTCACATTTAAATTAAATATCGCTATTTATTTGTTGGCTTAAGCTTTATTTAATACTCATTCTCATAAATATTCATGTGATATGCGAGCATATATTTTATGTTTCATAATAACTATGCGTGAATGCGAATTTTTAATTGATCTACGTTTATATTTGCATTTTGATCATAGAGTATTCGTTAATACTGCATGTATTTAACAACAGAATTGTACATTGCAATCCAACATCATCTTTACTTTTATATTAATTTGCGCTCTTCAATTTTGCAATTAATTCAGTGACTACCTTATTAACGTACATCTGCTATGCTCCTTAGTAGTTTTCTGGTAATAACTCAAGATCTATAAGACCTATGTAGACAAATGAGGATATCAATGGATTCGTGACAACGAGATCTTTTTATTGCGTGAGGTAAAATCATCATTGGAGCATAATTTGTGCAAAAAATGTTGCAAACTTCCGGTTTTACCCCATTTTAAGGAGGAAATAATTAATTTTTTATATATTTGACCTGATCTCGCATTTCTACGCATTAAGACGAAGAGAATGAGTGGTCGATCATCAAAATCGGACAACTTTGATTTTTCGACCCAAAAAAATGGCAAGTGGTACCCCTTTCCATTTTTTTTGGCCAAA
This sequence comes from Chelonus formosanus, assembly GCA_028641665.1. Classification (NCBI taxonomy): domain Eukaryota; kingdom Metazoa; phylum Arthropoda; class Insecta; order Hymenoptera; family Braconidae; genus Chelonus; species Chelonus formosanus. The sequence goes on along the minus strand of CM054006.1, from coordinate 3,340,458 downwards.
AAATCAAAGTACTCCGATTTTGATGATCGACCACTCATTCTCTTCGTCTTGAAGCGTAGAAATGCGAAATGGCGGCACAGCTTATGAAAATCCATTCTAACACTCTCAAAGAGGGGTAAAACTGGATACAAATTACTAAACATAATTCCTTTGACTTTAAACCCTTGTAACTCATGAACGGACAGTCTAATGACCTTTTTCCGGGACATTTTCGAAACCTCAGAATCTAAACTATCTAACTATATCCATAGATTGATAAAAAAAAATTTGTTTCACCGTTAAAATCGCCAAAATATAAAAAAAAGTCACATTTTTTTGGGAGTTTGCCAATTATTTTTGCATTTTTAAGGGTTAAATAAATTTTTTTCAAGTTTTTTATGGATATGTATGTTTAGCTTAGATTCTAAAGTTTCTAAATATCTCTGTGCGATCATTATCAGATAAATAGTATGAGAGTTATAGAGGTTCGAAGTCAAAAAGTAGACGATTTTTGACCATTACTTCGACTTCGATCCTTTATAACTCTCATACTATTTATCTGATAATGATCGCACAGAGATATTTAGAAACTTTAGAATCTAAGCTAAACATACATATCCATAAAAAACTTGAAAAAAATTTATTTAACCCTTAAAAATGCAAAAATAATTGGCAAACTCCCAAAAAAATGTGACTTTTTTTTATATTTTGGCGATTTTAACGGTGAAACAAATTTTTTTTTATCAATCTATGGATATAGTTAGATAGTTTAGATTCTGAGGTTTCGAAAATGTCCCGGAAAAAGGTCATTAGACTGTCCGTTCATGAGTTACAAGGGTTTAAAGTCAAAGGAATTATGTTTAGTAATTTGTATCCAGTTTTACCCCTCTTTGAGAGTGTTAGAATGGATTTTCATAAGCTGTGCCGCCATTTCGCATTTCTACGCTTCAAGACGAAGAGAATGAGTGGTCGATCATCAAAATCGGAGTACTTTGATTTTTTGGCCAAAAAAAATGGAAAGGGGTACCACTTGCCATTTTTTTGGGTCGTAAAATCAAAGTTGTCCGATTTTGATGATCGACCACTCATTCTCTTCGTCTTAATGCGTAGAAATGCGAAATCAGGTCAAACATATAAAAAATCAATTATTTCCCCCTTCAAATGGGTTAAAACCGGAAGTTTGCAAAAATTTTTGCATAAATTATGCTCGAATGATGATTTTACCTCGTGCACTAAAAAGATCTCGTTCTCACGAATCCATTGATATCCTCATTTGTCTACATAGGTCTTATAGATCTTGAGTTATTACCAAAAAACTACTAAGGAGCATAGCAGACGTACGTACAACTTAATTAATAACTTACATAAGCGCTAGTCATTAGGGTATTAACTGCTTTTTCCATACCCATCAGGTTACTGAGAGAATCAGTAGCTGAATCTCCAGATGTTGAGTACAGAGATCTTATCATTTCAAAATAACACCAAATAATAACGAAGTCTTATTGGCAAATAATTTCCTTCCAATTAGGATACAATACCAGAGCTTTACTGCAAATGTGATATTCTTAAGGTTCCATTTGTCATGTCTGAAGATAGTTGATGATCAAAATTTCCCATCTCAAAATTGAATCATCATGAGTTTTCTACCCGTGAGAAATAGTGTCACAACAAATGATTTTGATATTCCTTTTCTGTGTTTATTTACTTTTTTTTCAAGTATTTGTACTCTCTGTAACACAGATGTCCTGTAAAAAGTTTCAGACCCTGCAGGAAAGGATGCTTGAGAGCTCGAAGTGGGCAAGTGCTTTTTCGTTTTACAAAAGAATAACCAACACAACTCGAGGGCGTTTCTCCTGTCGCCGTGTGTCCATAGAATTCGGGCTTTTGTGCGTATCTCACTATAACACTCATATATCAAAGCCAAATCTTTGTGAGAAATATATATAACATATACTGCAGACTACATATATACCAACGTCTTTGATAAAAAAAAGTGTGAAAGACTCTTGATATGCAATTCAGTAGCTGTTTAGACCACTTCTAAACTATATTTAATTGAGTATACAAAGTATTGCTTTCTTAGGATTACAATAACTCTTTTTACTCTAAGGACAATTATTTTACTGAAAAAATAATAAGGATAAATTTTCGTTAAATTTCTTTGTGTTGTGTATTTACTGCAGTGAATTAAGTATCTTAAAGAAATTAATATTTGTTTGTCGAAAAGAAAACGATTCTTCGTTAACTTTTCAACAACTCTCAATGATAAAATCAGTATTTTCATTACTAAAATGTATGAGACGATTCTACAGTTAATGTATTTCGATTTTTCATTCAGTTAGTTGCAGGAATGAATAAAGTAGTTTTATAAAGTACAACTCTTTATATGTGAGAATATCGATAACTGATGACAGTATTCTGTAGAAAGCTTTCGTATCATCCTTACGTTAAAGTTAAGATGCATGTATTGATATCGAAAGAAAGTCTGAAAGATAAGATTCAATCTTTATCAAAAGACATAAAAAAAACTAAACAGGGTAGACATAAATAAGTAAAATGGATATCTATTAAAAATCATTCAAAAGTTTATTTTTATAAAAAAAATCATTGCAGATGTTCAAAAAGCTGCTCATCAAATGAAATTTACAAAAAAATGTTGAATTCAATAACGAAATTAAGCTACTTTAAAAAAAAAAGTTTTTATCAAATTTGTCACATGAAGTGAACTCATTAAACTATCGAACTAAAAATTAATTACACTGAATTTCTTAGGCTAAATAACAATGTTTCTTGTTTCTATTAACTAATTTCTATATAAGCAATATCTGACTTTCTAAAAACTGTTCAATTTCTTTGAATTACTTTTTCCAGTTTGAGAATCGTGAAAAAACAAAAACGTTGAATTAATCAGGAAATGAGAAGCGCGACGCAGGTGGTGCAAAACCGAATCAGACGAGCGAAGGGGATAGGTCGTTGCAATTAGTGGAGTACGGCTGTAGTTCCCAAAAAGCTCGCTGAACTTTGTGAGTACTTTACAGCATAAATCACTGGTACGCGATGAGTTTTGTAGAAATGGCGAAAGTAAGGGAGAACAACCACCAAGGGAATCCGAGCGGAACTTGTGGTGAGTTTGCACTTCGATTAATATACCTATCTTCTAGCCCATCTTTTTTTTTCGTCTTCATTTCTTCAATTTTCATACATAAAATACTTAAATAATGCTATCTAATCATTAATTGTCTTCAGACTTTATGGAAAACGTCCGTTGTCTCAACAGACAAGTAAATTACTGAAAATGAACAAATAAATAATTAAATAATAATATACATAGTTGTATGATTCTTATGAGTATAAATAAAATTTTTATTTTATAGTTTGGTGGAAGAGAATAGTTGCAGTTGGCAAAAGAGTTTTGCAGATGATAAGTAAATATTTGAATGCTGAATAAAGTAATTGATTAAAGACGTCAAATCATGAATGATTGAGAGAAGAGTGTAGAGACTTGATACTGATTAAGACTATCTATACAGAAGGATGATGACATTGTTAGTAATGTCCTGGCCACATCAAAGCAAGAGAATCGATGAGGCGTTTCTAGACAAGAGATAGAAATCGAATCGTGTCATGGAAGGAAGAGAAGAGGGGATGTCGTCCAACGACACCGCTGATTGCCCTCGACTTATCGATTTCGCAATAGTTACTAACTACACCTTCTTAATTAAATCCACTTAAGGTCCGATTCTGTCTGCCTTTTAGTAATCAAGAGTTTAAGGAAAAAGAAAAGATGGGAAAACAAGTTCTGCAGGTTAATTAATTTCATTTTAGCAATTTTATCTAAAGGAAAAATTGAAAGGTATTGCAAATTATTAGATTCTTTTCTTTTGCATGAAACGTCTAAAGTCTATGCTGCATTATTCCGCCATCTTTGCAATGAAGAAATTTAATATTAACGATGCTGAAGCGAAGAAACTTGAACGACCTAAAGCTAGGGTTCACTCTTAATTATTGAACTTTGCCGTTATTACACTCCTCCTCTTGTACCGAAATTCCTCTTCTGTGCTACTGTGAGGCTTTTTTTGTTATTTCCTTTCCCCTTGCCGACATTTTGTTCCGAGAATTGTTTGAAAATTGTTCAAAAGTTTCTTTGAATAAATTTGACTTGGACATTTATTTGATACTCCCAAGCTCATCGGCGTGATAATAACAAGAAAAGTTTCCAATCACGTTGTCACGTTGTTTAAGAGATAGACATATATCACTGCGAAGCAGCCAACTGTCCAGGACTAAATGTATGTATTCTGAATAAATGTCTATGTATTTCTCGTAACTTTCGAAACAAACTATCATGCTCTCGAAACGGAAAATTATTAGAGTGAATACTGAATTATAAACTATATCATGTGAGCACAATTCTAATTATCATGAAAGGATGTATAATATAATATAAATGTTATTTAATTGTATTAACTCAGTATCAATGTTGAGAAAAATTTGCTAAAACACGGTCAGGTGTTCAATGATGCAAAAATTTCATTAATAAGTTGCAAATTATTAGATTAACCTAAAAATGCAACAAGTAAAAAATTTATGACAAGATTTATTTTTAATAAACAAAATTTAATTATTAATATTTATGAAAGAAATTTAGTAATTTTTTTCTGGTGTAAAAAAAGGCATAACTTTTATTCAATTTTCTTACAAAATTCTATTTAATAATTTTTACTAAAATATTATCTTAATTCGAATGAAGTTTATTATGCTTAAAAGCAAGCAGTATGAGAACAGGTATATTTTACATAAAGAAAAATACTCTCATAATAGTTTAATTTTTTCCCCCTTTTTTAGTTGAGTATTTTAATTCATACGTACTTACTTATATCCATCTTTTTTTTTTATTTAAGTAATTCCCTATAAAACTTTATTCATAAATACACCAAGCATATCCAGCCTAAAAGGATCAATAGAAGTTAAAAAAAAAATACTTTTAAATCGTATTTGCATTTTTCATTCTTTTTTCAATTTAAATTTCAGATTATTAAAGACGTTAAGGAAAAGGAGAAAAATGGTGTTCAAGCACTCTTAAGAGATGCTCTTTTAGTTCAAATTGGCGGTGGTCAAACTAGTCAAAAGATTCAAGAGAACGCTGCAAACATCATAATTTCAACTAGACTACACTTGAAAAATACTAATCACAAGAAATTCATAAAATAATCGACATCATTTTGTGATATTAACATGAAAAGGTAAAAATGTAGAAGATTAAAGGAAATCTATGTAATGGAGAAGAAAAAAGTATTTAAACTTCTTTTTTAACGTTAAAGCAAAAGAATGATCGGATAATTAGCAATAAAATGCATGAACGAAATTTTTATTGGAATTTTTAATCAAGTAAATTTTTCTATTAGAGTAACATAGGTTAGTAGATGAACAGATATTGGAGATTGAATTAAGTGTACATGCATTGATTGTTCGTTAATCAGAAAAAAATCAGTCGAAAATAGTGCTTACGAGGCAATAAATTAAATTTAACGGAACTTCAACCACCATCAGTGTCCTCTTTGTCTCCTTTCAGTCGTCTACCGTTCACGCCCGAGAACAGGATGAATTTTACATGAATCCACCCTCGCAGCTTCAAGGGCCAACTCTGAAGAACGCACGTGCACAGTTGGTGGATGATGAGTTAATGCAAAATGAAAAAATATCACAGGTTAGACGGTTCGTTAGAGAAGAGTCACGATTTCTGCTTGTGCCAGAATGATATCATTTTACTATACTTAACGAGACCTTTTCGAGTACATGTATGCATTTGAAACATGCAGTGGCAGTAGTGCAATCCTATTCAATGCAGATTGGTACGCCCTTCGGGCACGTCTGTCGTCCCAAGTCGACGTCCCACGATGGAGAATGGATAAAAGGATTTCCAAGTTTCTAGTAGTACACATAGAACTTCTTGTGACGCACAGGATTGCCTAGGGAAGCATCGATTTTCCCTTACCACCAAAGCCACACAGATACACTCAAGTATTTAGAATTTTCTACATAATGATTTTCTTTCCAATCTTCCTCTAGCTACAATGTTGTTATGTTTAGAAAATTAAATTTTAATAAATAATCAACAAATATAGGTTATTACATTCTTAAAATAAACATACATACGATACCTCTTTTTCTATTGTGTTTGTGTTCCTTGAAATCCGATTAATTATGATGTAGCTTCAATATTTGTCTAACCAAAACACCTGAGTATCTATCTGTACACATATTAAAAAAAGAAATAATAATCCATGAAGATTAAACGTTAATCAAATTATTCCTGAATTTTATGATTGTTCATCATTTTGTTTACCAAATGTAAATTCATGATGAATATTCAGACATCATCAATAATTAAATTTAAAGTCATCACTGAATGTAGCATGATATAGACATTAGAGAATGTTCAATATCAATCAATACCACAGTTAGAGAACTGTGATTTTCAATATTTGAAAAACAAAAAGAAAATTTTAGAAATTGATTGAAATCATCAATAGTCTTTCATTTTGATATGAGAGCACAAAAATAGGTGATCTCGTCAACATAAGGAGTTCTTCAACTTGAAACAAGCATTCTTGACACTAAAATCTTTACTATATAGATTCATAGTATCTTATGTTTCATTTCCAGACTTTCCAGTAACTTCAAATAGTATTGGTCAATTTTATATTTAAACTTCTTTTTATTTTTTATTATTTCAGTCGAATGAAGAGTATTATCATCAGTTGAAATTTAACCATGATAGGTTCTCTACGGTATATCTGTTATCGTATGAAATATAAACTGCTTACTCTCCAAGTATAAATTATCGTGTTTTGGTTCTGAATGATCTGTGTAATGTTGTTCATTGTTATTATTTACATCAAGTTTTACACAAAGAACTGTTTATTATATTTATATCATCAATTATCTCAACTCGAATTTGCAGAAAACAAATTCATTGCAATTGAGAATTCAATGCACATTGTAAATATTTTTCAATGCAAAAAAAATTGTAATATTCAAATAAAATATTATTCCAACCACACTATTTATGTAGACGTTGAAATGTTTGACTTTCAATCATAATAAACAAAAGAAAATTTAATTATCATGGAAATTTTTTTTGTCAGAGTAAAATAAAAAAACAATATTATAAAAATTAAATTATTTACTAATTTTTTTTTATCATGTTTGTATAAACTGGTTAATGAATATTTTAATATTTCATCTGTTCTGAATCATGAAATGTAAGAATAATTAAAAAGTAATGTAAGAATTAAATATAAAAATGATCTATAAAATTAAATTAATATAAAAGAGTTATCATTGAGCAGAAATATTTATTCTAAAATTAACTGGCAATAATTTAGAGTGATAACGGGTCTCAAATGGAATATCCTTCAACTTAGTAATCGCTTCATTGGGTGGACAATCGAGCGGAAGGCAATATCGACTTCCTTGAACAGCACACCTATAGTTTTTGGGAAACAACTATCCCCGAGGTTGATCAATGTCGCCGAACCTGCTGTAAAGGTGGTTTTTCTGTCTGCTCTACCCTTCCTGTACATTTATGTACGTTTTCATCCTTTTCCTTTGGGAAAAAGTCATGTATGTAGCGAGTGTTCGAACCACACTAATTGAGAGAAACGAGCACATGGTCAAGACCCTTCGATATTTAGAGTTATTGCGTGGATCGATTGGAAGAGTTGGAGCGTACACGTTTGCAATCGGTATAACACCGTGGTTTATTACTAGTGCTACTATTACACTTAACTCCCTAAATTATGGCGCGTTCAAACATAAAATTCGATATATCGAACCTCTCTAGAATAGCAATCGAAATTTATTAATAAAGAAAATGTTGAAATTGAATTTATCGGCAGAGTTTATTTAGTAGAATAATAAATTAATAAATCATAATCAACATTAGCCCTTTGGTGCCTAAGATGTATTTATCTTGATGACAAGCTTCAGAAATTTCTGGAATATCTAGTGGTCTAGCTTGTTCAGAAATCCTTGAATTCCATGGTTAATGGGCAAGATAAAGTTATCGAAATCCGGCAGATGCTTAAGGAATTCAAAGCACGAAATACGGAGTATAGGAAATATCCCTAAAGGACGAAAGTGAACATTCCATTTCATCAGAAGAGATTTGCTTTTACTGTAATAAATTTAACCCTCTTTTCTAATATTCCAAATACTTGAGGTAATGATAATTTCCATATCTATTTTGATTCCATTTTACAACAATGTATTATCAATTTTTAATAAATACATCCTATCATGTAGATTGTAATAAATGTGTTGTAAAAGCTGTTACAAATATAAATAAAACAAGAAAGATAATTTATTAAACTTCAAGAATTATTTGCTTTTTTTAAATAATTTATTATTTGATTAATTTTAATGGTATGTTTATGTTCGTGTTTATAGCAATATAAAATCCATTTAAGGATGATGTATTAATTTTTAATCAACATTGACCTCACATAAATAGCTTCGAACATGACATTTATCACAAAATGGCGAAGAATTATTTTTCAATAACTATTATCATTGATTATTTGTTATAAAAAAAGGTCTCTAAAAGTTGATGTTGTATAGAAACATTAATAAATTCTTAATCTAAAAACATGAGTGACCCTCTATAAAAACTTTTCATTTCATTTGCTGAAGAGTAATTATTTACCATCTGGATGATGAAAAATGGCTTTGAGTATTTGTTCATGGATAAAATATGAAACAAACATAAGGGTATAAATTCTTCTGCAAAGCTTGACATAGTCTACGCTCCACGCTATTCCGTTGTAAACATATCACTTAACTAAAGTATCTAGGTGTCATTCTTCATCATGTTCTACTTGAGTGAATTACAGTGCAGAGAGAAGGATTGTAGCAAATGTTCGAGTCTCTTGAGGAAACTTTTCGAACTCTTGAAGCCTCAGGCGACTAATAGAATGGAAACTTCCTTTATCAGTCTAGTTCCGTGAACTGAATCGTAATTATTTTGATAACGAGGAACGTTGGAATACGTTCTTGCTAATTGTAAGACATCAAAGTGTCGCGAAGAAAATGTAATTACGATTTGTCTTGTGTTTGTCGCGAGATCTTTATTTATGTATTCATTAAAGTCCTGTTTTCAAAAATTTCTTCTATTTTCATACCTTAATGATCAACAAACTGCTCTACAGAAATTCCATTTAAGCTGGCCTTAAAACAATCATCATCAATACAAAAATATCTTAACTAACATTTCAATTACTTGGAATGTTTTAATTAATAAAAAATTTGTAATATGATTTATTATTTAAAAATGAAGGTTGAAAATCATAATTTGCTTCTTATTTTTTCAAAGAATGAAAAATCTTTCATAAGCTAACGTTTTATCTTAATTGCTATCTTGAATTAATGAAACAATTTAAAGAATAATTTAAATTCTCTTTTTATTCACATCCTCTTTTATTTCTTTTTATCATAAAATTCCTTCTTCCCTTAACTGTAATGTACTTTTATGTCTAACTATCACAATTACACCTCGACAAATAATAAATGATTCAAATAATTTAATTTATAAAAATCCTGGTAGCTTATATTTAATTAACTCAGCTATTATCAGTCAATTTGATATAAAAACTTTTAATACTTATAAACATTTGATGATTACATTAGACAACTTTATAATCATAAGCTTTGAATGAATTCAATATCTCGAGATGTCAAAATCTGCTTGAACTAAAATGTATCTACGATGGGATTTGGAATATATCTTCTGGCTGATTTATCATGACTAATTTTTTTCGTACGTACTTTGCTTTGATACCCCACTAAATTTCAGTAGTTATATTCACTGCAGTATGAAATGCTAAAATAACTCATGTAAAAGAAGTAAGAGGTTACGAGGAAATAGAATACATTCTGTAGATTCCAATGTCGGTAAAAATATGAAAGAACATGTTGAGTAGTGGTAAAATTATTGGAAGTCTACGTTTACATAAAAATATTATTGTTTTTACAATACCTTTGGGTATTGAGAACATCCACTATCTGTCTGTAATGTTCATAATGTCTACTATTATCAGGAGAATCGGATGGAGGTGCATTATTTTTCTGGGTTGAAATGTTAGTTTGTCACGCATACTAGGATGATTTTTGTTGACGATAATGCATGTTTACTGTATATAAATTGGTTTTTGTAGAATACAGATCAATAAAGATGTATACGTGTCAACGAGAGCCTGTCGGAATGATGAAATACGAGTGGGTATAGTACGGATGCTCGCACGATTAGATAATTATAGCGGTGATCGAATTCACCAACGACTCACAGTACTATTCCTATTTCCAATCGTCGATCCGTCACCGCTGACTCGTGAAACGTCGAGCAAATCCAACGGATCGTTGACTCTCACCAACGACCTGCTTGGTCGATTGTACATTTGGCGGAATGTATAATACCAAGTTCTCTCAGCGAAAGTTATTTTTTTCTTACTAATTAATTTTGGTAGGGAAATGCCGTTTAAGTGACTTTTGAAACACTAGTATTGACATTTTGATCTTGGCAAATTTATCAAGAGCTAACAAAAAAAATTTGCAATTTTTTATTTAAAAAGAATGTATGTACATTTTTATAATACTAGCTTAGGATCATGTCAAGAGTCGAATACCCTAAAAAAATTACTAATTAGATCCAACAGAGTATAAATTATCAGAGAAATGATTTTTATGGGTGTTTTTTTCATCAAAGAATTATTTAAAATATCATAGTATAGTATATTCTGTCAAGACTGGTAATATCTTGATGGTAGTGAAGTATTTAATGATATTTTATTGCTCGAGAATTAATGAATTTCATTTGCTTTCTTAGAATATGTTTAAAACATTATACCACAAATTAGAGGGTTGATGAATCTCGTATAACAAAAATTTTCCCTCTGTACTCTAAAAAGTTCTTAAACTTATATTTCTGCTAATAACTCGAGATCTATAGGGCCTATAGAAACAAATGAGGATATCAATGGATTCGTGAGAACGAGATCTTTTTATTGCACGAGGTAAAATCATCATTCGAGCATAATTTATGCAAAAATTTTTGCAAACTTCCGGTTTTACCCCATTTGAAGGGGGAAATAATTGATTTTTTATATGTTTGACCTGATTTCGCATTTCTACGCATTAAGACGAAGAGAATGAGTGGTCGATCATCAAAATCGGACAACTTTGATTTTTCGACCCAAAAAAATGGCAAGTGGTACCCCTTTCCATTTTTTTTGGCCAAAAAATAAAAGTTGTCCGATTTTGATGATCGACCACTCATTCTCTTCGTCTTGATGCGTAGAAATGCGAAATCGCGGCACAGTTTATGAAAATCCATTCTAACACCCTCAAAGAGGGGTAAAACTGGATACAAATTTCTAAACATTATTCCTTTGACTTTAAACCCTTGTAACTCCTGAACGGACAATCGAATGACCTTTTTCTTGGACATTTTCGAAACCTCAGAATCTAAACTATCTAACTATATCCATAGATTGATTAAAAAAAATTTGTTTCACCGTTAAAATCGCCAAAATATAAAAAAAAGTCACATTTTTTTGGGAGTTTGCCAATTATTTTTGCATTTTTAAGGGTAAAATAAATCTTTTTTGGAATTTTTATGGATATGTATGTTTAGCTTAGATTCTAAAGTTTCTAAATATCTCTGTGCGATCATTATCAGATAAATAGTATGAGAGTTATAGAGGTTCGAAGTCGAAGTAATGGTCAAAAATCATCTACTTTTTGACTTTGAACCTTTATAACTCTCATACTATTCATCTGATAATGATCGCACAGAGATATTTAGAAACTTTTGAATCTAAGCTAAACATACATATCCATAAAAATTCCAAAAAAGATTTATTTTACCCTTAAAAATGCAAAAATAATTGGCAAACTCCCAAAAAAATGTGACTTTTTTTTATATTTTGGCGATTTTAACGGTGAAACAAATTTTTGTTAATCAATCTATGGATGTAGTTAGATAGTTTAGATTCTGAGGTTTCGAAAATGTCCCGGAAAAAGGTCATTAGACTGTCCGTTCATGAGTTACAAGGGTTTAAAGTCAAAGGAATAATGTTTAGTAATTTGTATCCAGTCTTACCCCTCTTTGAGGGTGTTAGAATGGATTTTCATAAGCTGTGCCGCGATTTCGCATTTCTACGCATCAAGACGAAGAGAATGAGTGGTCGATCATCAAAATCGGACAACTTTTATTTTTTGGCCAAAAAAAATGGAAAGGGGTACCACTTGCCATTTTTTTGGGTCGAAAAATCAAAGTTGTCCGATTTTGATGATCGACCACTCATTCTCTTCGTCTTGATGCGTAGAAATGCGAAATCAGGTCAAACATATAAAAAATCAATTATTTCCCCCTTCAAATGGGTTAAAACCGGAAGTTTGCAAAAATTTTTGCATAAATTATGCTCCAATGATGATTTTACCTCACGCAATAAAAAGATCTCGTTCTCACGAATCCATTGATATCCTCATTTGTTTCTATAGGCCCTATAGATCTCGAGTTATTAGCAGAAATATAAGTTAAAGTACTTTCGGAGTTGAGAGGAAAAATTTGAAAAAAAACGAAAAAGAAATTTTGTTCTTCAAATGTTCCCCATTGTCCCACGAGGGGTACGTCGGGGAACTTTTTCACTGGGATACATGCAGGGAATGTTTAGGGAACGAAATTGTATGGGAGATGTTTTTGTAATAAATGGAGCCAAGTTTGTTACTAAAGTAAATATACATCTTCAGTTATTATTGATATATCTCGTCCTGACTGGTAGCCACGAATTTATCTAGGAACGAGTAAATAGTGACCAGAAGCAGGTTGGCATGAAGAGGGCAGAAAATTAAATGTGTTCAGAATCCACGGAAATGGAAGGGTTTTAAAAAAACTAGAGGTAAAGGCGACGAATGGATGTGAGGGGAAAAAAATTGAGAGAGTATGAAGCGAATAAAAAAAGTGATGGTGGAGAGAGAGGAAAGTCTGATTAACAGAATGAAATATTTAAAGCGGTCGCTCTAGTGCATCCTTGTACTTAGAAAAGAATACATTTGTATGGAAGAGCTTCAGTGATACATGAAAAAAAGGAAATGCTTTCAATCTTATGCATTAGAAATATTGTTTTGCACGTCAACGATGAGTGGTATGGTTGTTAATGCATACTTCATTCCATGAGACTCTTGGCTGCGGAATCTGTTATAACTAGGTTTCATGAGGTGAGAGTTTGGTCATGTAAATGTGTATGCAGGGGTGGAACTACTGAAAGGGATGTTATATGTCTTCGGCTAAGTTGGATTCAAGTTGAATATTCCTTCGTCACTCAAATGAATAGAGGAAGTGGCAAGGAGTAAGAGCAAGATAGTCTCTCAGTGAGACGTATAATAGCTGTAGAGTGCAGACTATGTTGAAGACAGATACATAAAGTGGTGCACGCATTCGGTCACTTTGCATTACAAATGAGAACATTGGTACATTAGGAATTTTGGTGATGTGTCGGTGTCAATTAATGGCAGCATGGTCTTGGAGATGGTACCATGTCTTAGGAAATGCAATGGTATTTAATCGATATGAACTATCCTGAAAGACAAATGTCTATGAAAGGAAGAAGAGAAAACGGTAAGAGGATATATCCTTAGGATTCTTGTTGTCATCCACGAAAATAAACTGCAGCTGAAGGAACTTTAGTTTTCTTGTTTTGGAACCTCGTACACAAGTGACTTCAGGGTCTATTCTAGTAGGATCTGCTCTCGTTATCAGACTGCCAGTTGCTTGTTGAGCTACTTTTGTATGTTTGGATGTTGGCTCTTTTGTGGATAAGAGAAACAGTCCAGGGATTTTATACTTCAGATATATGAGAATATTTCGTTTTTCATTCGCTAACGACAACTTCAGGATAAAGACAATTGTTGGGGGGAAAAAAGCAAACGTTAGTTTATTGTGATATGAAGCAAAATCATCTTGCAATATGAAATCTTACGATTGTTCTCCTTCTCAAACATGACAAATATTTTCTCAACAAAAATTGTCGTTCGTTTTATTGCTTGATATAGAAATCGCCAACTCACCGTCTCGTGCAATTCTTTGCGCTCTTACTCTACCCTACTTTTTATTGTGTTTTATTTCTTCACAGGAAGACAAATTAGCAGGGGTCATTAGAGTCGTTGAAAAAAGAACCAAGACAAGTGAAAAACTGGAGAACGATAGCGTATATTCAACTGTATTCAGCAAAGAGCTGTCAGAGAAACTTGGTAACTCCAGCCTAAGGGTGATGGCAGTAAAATAGCTATTTAACTTCAACTATCTCTCTTTAATTCTCTTGCTCTTTATCTCCACCGATTGCTTTTAGAGAATGAGTGTTCGGAAATTACACATTTCCTCCGACTGAGATTACGTAAAAACTTTTTTGAGGTTCAAGGTTACGATTCAAAATTCTGTTGCCGAGTGTTTTTAATAGAAAAACTTTTTTCAGGAAACAATAAATTTCGAGGAAAAAGAAGATATAAAGTGGGAGATTCTAAAATTTATCTACGTCGTGTAGGATTTTGTTTGGTTTGAAATTTACATAAAGACAAATTCTTTAAAATATAAATCAGACTTCTTCTCCAAGTTTTAATCTTTTGACTATTACAGACAATAACAGACATGGATAAATTGTTAAAAAAATTTAAATCAAATAAAAAATTACATAAGAGAGAAGTTTAAAAAGCACGTATTTAAAAATAACACACGAGTTTATAAATACTTAAAGCTGGCAAATAAATTATTCATCCATATCATGTTCAGCTGTGAAAATAATAATATTTAATCAGATAAAATATCAGATAATTACTTGTGTATTGATTTAATAATGAAATTTTCGCAGTTGTAAATACCCTATGATGATGTTTCATGTATTTACATTAATTCAAAATGAGTAAATAATTAAGAGAAATAAATAAAAGATAAGAGAATTTTGTTTACTTTATGTGGAGCTTTTGAACGACATTTTAATCATAACTTCTCTAATCTCTTAATTGTGTTCTGCGAACAGGAGCTTATCTGTAATTACATTACATTTAATACCTTCTTCTATTTATAAGCAAAGAAAAATAACTTTACTGCACTTTCTGGCAATACTTGGTAAGAATTTTGAAAATTGTCAATATCATATAAATTGAATAAGTGAAAAGCAGAGGTGTGATTTTCATGGTGTAAATAAGAAAGTAGTTGAAAATATTATTCGTCATTTTATTAAAACTTAGCACGAGTAAATCATAATAGTTGTCATTTATACGAAACTCTTGAGAAGTGACAAATTACTAGAGTTTATCCTTTAGAAATAAGGGAAGCTCAACTATATCCTGAAAACTCGAACTCTGAATTTCTTAACGCATCCATCATACTCTTCTGCAATGACAATACCACCGCGTTCTCACTCGTCTAGCAAGTGACTATATTCCACGGCCGCCGCAGTCTCGTTTCACGTGTCTGGAAAACGAAAAAGTTTATAAAGTACCACCGTTTCGTGTGATCGACGTTGCGACGAAATGGACTAGTGGATTTGCTCGTGCAAACTCGCATATATACATACTAACTTTGTACTCCTGAGATAAATAAAGTATTACGAGTTCTCCTGAGTAAAAGTGCCACACTTGGGTCAGACAACTTCCAAGTTTTCTTATCGCATATACATGTACTTTTAGTGTATCTTATTTGCTGTAAGGAAATATATTATTTTTTATACAGTTATTCGAAAAACTTCCACGAGTACAATAAATGGCATTATGAATTTTTTAATACAGTTTTTCCATAGTAGATGATGTTGCTTTTAGAGATCGCAATTTATATATTTTTTTTTTTTATTTTCCTTTTTTTACAATATATTTTTATAACTTGTCTCAACGTAGTGTTGCCATTTTTCACATTATCTCTTACTTAGATTAAAGAGTCTCTTTCCCATTATTTTGTAAAAAATTTAATATCTAACATTTCACATGAACTGTAAAATGTGATTGTATTTTGTTTTCAATTTGTTTGAGTAATTTCTATAATTATACTTTGTATTTTATCATGAAAATAAACTGCATGTAATTTTTATGAATACTCTGTTACATGTTTTTAACTGAATAAACCGAGTATTGCATTGAATAATTACTTTAAAGTAATAAAGTCAACGAGACTAACTAATTATTTAAAAAACAAAACAATTTATTCTTCAAACATATTTATTCCTAACCAACTATTTACTCTGTCGTAAAATTGTAAAAACAAAAAGGCTATTTACATTTAAATTACAATCCACATTTTAATACTTTTTTTTAATTGGCATCGGTTATATGTAGCTGAAAAGAATTTTTGATTATTTTTTCAATCAATTCTTTTTCATTTGCTTCAGTCGCAAAGTCCAAAAATATTGTGCAATTTGATCGATGATTAGAATAGCCAGTTCAAAAGATTAATTTAATAAATATTCAATAAAAATAGCATTCATGCGTAGCAATGACTGACGATGTCGATATTATCAATAGCTTACATACTATAGAGAGGACCTAGTGAAAACGCTCAAATGAACATGAGTATGCACGCAGCTGCCCTGACTGTAGAATTCACACGGATGACTAAATGCATTTCGCGATTCATTCTAAATATTCGACCAACATGGTATAAACCCAATCCGCTAAACAGGAGGTGGGTGCGTGAACTTATCGATCCACTCGAAAATACATGAGTAACAACGAGTGGTGGTACTTGTGTTGTAAACAGCATCCAATTGAAATTTGCTGATTTACAATCGACGCTTTTACAAAATTATACTCATTTTACGCACCGAATTACACGTAACGGAATGTTAATACTTGCTCATTATATATTCCTTTCAAAATTATTATGATCTCTATACACTGAAATTCATCAATTAACCCAGAGTTAATTAGTAGATCATGACACACTGCACTAACAAATAACGCCCGCATTGTCACTTGAGACAATGTTAGCTGAAATAATCAAAAGAACTGTAAAATATTATAGAAACGACTCAATTTACTAGGTACACAAACAACTTACCAACTAATTGGAAACATTTCATAATTAATTCGTTTTTTTTAAATTTTTACAATTTGTTCTCACATTCAACAAATAACAATAAATTTTCCAACCTTGTTTTTTTTATTACTTGCAACCTAATTAATTCAGTATGAGCATAAAAGGAAGTAATAATTCATAAATATGTGAAATTGAATTCATCAATTATCTGCCAAGCTTATACTTAATTAAAAACTTAAATCAAAATCTGAATAATTAAAAAATTAAATAAAATTTACAGCTTAATTTAAAAGCTCGCTGAAACTTTAGCAACTACTAAACAACAGAACAAATAGAATACTAAAAATACCACATAAATAAAAAATAAAAAAAACTATAACAAAAAGTCGTTATTCTTGATTTCTATATTTTTTCATGGAACGTAGTAGAATACGAAATGAAATAACCGAAAAAGCGATATGAATATCCAAAGAAGGGATCGTTATGAGCACGAGTTCAAAGTTATGACGAGAGGGTACAGATTAAAAGAGTGTCTAGGAGCAGGCACACCAAGTATCTATACAGAGAGATAGGACACTTTGGTTGTAGGACTTGGCTGAAGGCCAACATACTGCAATATTGTGGTAGCAGGCATTGCTTGAGGGTTATATGGAGGAAATAGAAGGAGAGAACTAGGAATACCGTGACTAGTACGTAGACATGACCTGGTCATAACGATACTACCAGTATGTATATGTTCTCTTTGCGCAAAAGACAGTCATGACCATGTACACACATATTGGTCATTCTCTCTCAGACTCAGTTGTGTATGCTGGCTCTGCATAGAGGATTACCTTACTTAGTGAACAGTTATACTACTACAAGTCATGTCTGGTCTGATTTACGGTTTCTGAAGATACAAACTTCATGGTTCTCCTGCCAACGTTTCAAACGTTATTGTGTGTCACCTATAGCCATGCTCTGATGGACGACATCCGGTTTGCTTGCTGATGGCTAGTAGACGTCCAAGCGCATCATTTCCGCCGCTTGTGTCGGTTTCTTTAGACAGGAAGAAAAAATCTAAAAGACGACGACTTGTGGTTTTATTCGCGGATAAGTTTTGAAACATTTGCTATCATCAAATGTCGTCATAGAAACTCGGTCTCAACTTCGACGAGACGATTTCCTGTTAGACTGCATGTTACTGACAACTGAGAAGACTACACCTAAGAAGAGTATAGTTGCGGTTTCCTTAGTCTTCAAAAGAGATAATGTTGTCTTGACTCAAACCGAGAATTATTGGTGCACAAAAGCCTTCAGGGTATGAAACTTCCAATGTCTCATCGTTACTCAGTAGTGTCGTAGAATGTTTTTGAGAAGGATCATTGTTATGAACAGCCACAGCACAAGGCGTTAAGTTTGCGGGCTAGGTGAAACAGTTATTTGTGAGTAAATGATGAAGAGCTTCGCTATTGTTTTCCAAGAGAATTCATGCTGCGAAGAGATAATTCAAAAAGGATTCAAGTTTGTGGAATGCCTGGCTTCAAGCTTTTCTTCGTCATGACAACCAACTTAATAGCATATTGTTAATGTCTAATAAAAAGACAGAACAAATTTTTTAAATCGCTTACAATGATATGTCTTTTTTAATTAAAAATTATTCTCTCCTTTTCAATTATGTCTCAAATAATTAATATTACAGTTGAGAATACTATTTCTTAACAATGATTCATTTAAATAACAAAGTGTTTTGATGGTGGTAACAACTCTGAATAACTTTAGCTAAAGTTACTTTAGTGATATTATTTCAATGGAATAATTTTTAGTGAAATACATTTTTAAATACTTTCTTTGAAATAGTATGAAAATAAAAATTTTTTTTTTTTTTTAAACTCATATAAATTATCCAAGTAGAAAAAAAAAATTTTCAACTAAAAGCTATTTTGAATTTTCGTCTAAAAAATAGTTTTAATTTCTCGATTGTCATAAAAAAAAGTAAAAAGTTTTATCTTTTGTTCCTTTTTTAAAACATATTCTTCTATAAATTTTTTCCTCATACAATCAAATCATAAAATTGAACAGACAATTTCGCTTCTAACTAAAATAACTCGTTGAAAAAAAAAAAAAAGTATTAAAGTATTTTAAAAAAATATTATTGAAGTTAAAAATATGAATTTTTGAATCCAATTAATGAAATTGAACGAAAAGAACAATTTGATTGTTCGAAGAACGAAAGATTCTTTGATCTTTTTTCTCTTTGTTGTCAGATTCAGACTTCGAAAAGTTTTTTTCGCATGCCAATATAATCATTTCAACTATAATTTTCATTCATATAAACTTATACTCTTCTTTAAAAGAGAAAAAAATTGAATATCTTTAATTGATCATAAATCATTTTTACTCAAACTATTATTCCATATCAGTGTCAATAATTTATAACTATTATATAAAAATTCATGTTTTGATAATTTACTTTATTTACCCTCGAGAAAAGCACAAGTCATTAAGATATAATCCATCTTTATCACGTATTTTAAAAAAGGAAAGGATCATTCAAGCTCAACAAAAGAAGAGAAATTGCTTTCGTTTTACATTGGCTGTGTATCTAATCTGTTAACTGAAGATTAAGGAGAACTTTTTTCCCAGTCGAGGAAGCTTTTATGACATTGTCAAAGACGACCACGTTTTTAGATGTGACAAGTTTTCCTCTACTACTTCTTTGTCGGGGTTTAGTTAAAGATCAGTGTCGTAACATAAGATATTTACCTTAGAGCACCTAAACCTTTTCATGTCTTGACTTGTTTTATCCGCGATTACTGTCCGAGCTTTCCTCAGCAGTATCTGACAGTTTTTCAACGGATTTTCTTTCAATACAGATAAAAAGACAGAAATTTTTTTTCTATCACAAAAAAAAAACAAAATCATCAAAAAATAATTACATTAGAATTTTCCTCTGAATTTCATTTCAAATATGCATTATATATACATACTTTTTCAATTTATTAATCTACTTGAAAGCGGTTTCATATCAGAAAGAGGAATACTTGGCTGAAATTCAGAATTTGAAGCTGTTGAATTGGAAAAAAAGATAAATGAAAGAAGTTTCAATAAACTACGATCTATACGAGTAGTACGCGATAGAATATACGAATCAGTGACCTCAATTATTTAAAGAAACGCCTGAGAGGCTGGTACGCGGAGATTCGGAAAACACGCGACCAATTCTCGATATCGACTTTGCCCTGTCAAGTGTGATGGATTTAAAGTTCAACATAGACGGAGTAAACTTGAAGTTCGATAGGTTTGCCAGTAGTTTAGGAAGATAGTATTACCTACGTTCAACTCACGTACGATGAATTTGACGTTAGAATGATAAAAAAAAAATTACGAGTTATGAATTCATTCAATTTTTCTGATACATTTCCATGCATTTCTATGCAAATATTGATACGCATTACCATAATCTTTGTCTCATTTTTCGTTGAATTTCGCTGATTTATTCAATATTTTTTAATGAGATCAATATTGCATTGTTTCGTATTAATATTTTTTTAAAAATTTTATTTCGATTTTTCAAATTCATATTGAAATTAGATAAAAAATTTTTCTCTTCGTTCGAGATTTAAATTTTTATATGATGAAAAAAATTACCAAGAAATTAACAAGATCTTTTTATTACGTGAGGTAAAATCATCATTAGAGCATAATTTATGCAAAAATTTTCGCAAACTTCCGGTTTTACCCCATTTTAAGGAGGAAATAATTGATTTTTTATATGTTTGACCTGATTTCGCATTTCTACGCATTAAGACGAAGAAAATGAGTGGTCGATCATCAAAATCGGAGTACTTTGATTTTTCGACCCAAAAAAATGGCAAGTGGTACCCCTTTCCATTTTTTTTGGCCAAAAAATAAAAGTACTCCGATTTTGATGATCGAGGACTCATTCTCTTCGTCTTGATGCGTAGAAATGCGAAATCGCGGCACAGCTTATGAAAATCCATTCTAACACTCTCAAAGAGGGGTAAAACTGGATACAAATTACTAAACATTATTCCTTTGACTTTAAACCCTTGTAACTCATGAACGGACAGTCTAATGACCTTTTTCCGGGACATTTTCGAAACCTCAGAATCTCAACTATCTAACTATATCCATAGATTGATTAACAAAAATTTGTTTCACCGTTAAAATCGCCAAAATATAAAAAAAAGTCACATTTTTTTGGGAGTTTGCCAATTATTTTTGCATTTTTAAGGGTTAAATAAATTTTTTTCAAGTTTTTTATGGATACGTATGTTTAGTTTAGATTCTAAATTTTCTAAATATCTCTGTGCGATCAATATCAGATGAATAGTATGAGAGTTATAGAGGTCCGAAGTCGAAGTAATGGTCAAAAATCATCTACTTTTTGACTTTGAACCTTTATAATTCTCATACTATTCATCTGATATTGATCGCACAGAGATATTTAGAAACTTTAGAATCTAAGCTAAACATACATATCCATAAAAAACTTGAAAAAAATTTATTTAACCCTTAAAAATGCAAAAATAATTGGCAAACTCCCAAAAAAATGTGACTTTTTTTTATATTTTGGCGATTTTAACGGTGAAACAAATTTTTTTTAATCAATCTATGGATATAGTTAGATAGTTGAGATTCTGAGGTTTCGAAAATGTCCCGGAAAAAGGTCATTAGACTGTCCGTTCATGAGTTACAAGGGTTTAAAGTCAAAGGAATAATGTTTAGTAATTTGTATCCAGTCTTACCCCTCTTTGAGGGTGTTAGAATGGATTTTCATAAGCTGTGCCGCGATTTCGCATTTCTACGCATCAAGACGAAGAGAATGAGTGGTCGATCATCAAAATCGGACAACTTTTATTTTTTGGCCAAAAAAAATGGAAAGGGGTACCACTTGCCATTTTTTTGGGTCGAAAAATCAAAGTACTCCGATTTTGATGATCGACCACTCATTTTCTTCGTCTTAATGCGTAGAAATGCGAAATCAGGTCAAACATATAAAAAATCAATTATTTCCTCCTTAAAATGGGGTAAAACCGGAAGTTTGCAAAAATTATCATCTTTATATTCGATGTAATTCAAAAATTGTTAGGTCAGAATAAAAGTAAGCTTGTAGAGTCTGTTTAGAATAATTTAGTAGTAGATCATTCAGGAGATATGAACAGTATCAAATATTTTATAAGTGTAATACATTTAATAAATTTTTTTCAATAAAGCGAACGAAAAGGACTTATCAGAAGTTGAGTAGAGAGAAAGAGAGTTGATTTATATGAAATAGATTGTCGATTTATCATCTAAAGAGTCTGATAATAAAAAGAATTAACTACAATACGGTTAAACGTCCAAAATAGGTCACTTGAAGGGTGTTTTTAATTGATAATCAATGGCAGTATCTAGAGAAATAATAAATGAATCTTTTTGGATGAGAGTTTTTAAATAAAAATAATTCTCTATTAAAGTATGAGTGTTGAAATCTAATTCAATTTGTAAATTTTTTTCTTTCCACAAAAAATCCATTTAATATTTAATTTTCAAAAATAATCTTCCCTTATGACTTCAATTTCTTTAAGAAAATCCTTTTGAAAAAATAAACTTTGAATGTAACCTATTTTAATCAACTCAAATAAAATTTATATAATTATTTTTATTCCTTTTTTCTCATTCTCAGTAAGAAAAGTATAAACGTCAATTCAATTTATGAACCATCTTAAGAAAAACTTGTTGAAACATATCAAAAGGAATTTTTTTTAACAATTACTATTTGTTTTATCCTTAAATTTTTTTCTCCACTTACTTTCAGAAATTGTTCTGAAATCCAAGATGATTCTCTTGAGTCAGGTAAACTTTCGGACATAATAGTTTTCTTCCTTATATGTACGTTAAAAAAAAAAGCTTAAGGTTTTGTAAAATGGATTGTATGTAAGTCATGAAACCATGTAATGACCTTAAAAAAAAATTCTCACGTTCAGGTCGTATCTTTCGATCTCACTGGGATAGTAATCCACAAAAAAGTCTAAGAGATGCGTGAGTTGGAACATCGATCGACGAGTAGTAAAACACGAACATTGAGAAACTTGTGTTAATAGGATTTCTGTCTCGTTGATTTTAGTTTTACGTCACTTAATTTTGTGTTAATCGAAATAATCTAATACGCTTCAAATAATTTTTTTAACTACCATAACATTTTCTCAGAGGTTGCAATTAGTTCAAGGAAAATTGCATTTCTTTAAATACAAAAAGACCATAAAGAGAACAAGAAAGTACTCGACAAAGTTGAAAATATTAGATTAAGTAGTTAAAAACTGAAATAGTCAGATCTCATTATTTATTCGTAAACCAGCCAGATCTTGAGGGGAAAAATTAAAAACAAAAACAATATTAAGCGAACGTTAACTTATTTTTCAGGTCAATCGATTTACTTGTCCACTGCATCATTTGCTCAATCTCATCGCGTTGCGGTTCAATAACTTTTTTAGTAGTCGATTCATTTATAAGCTTCAAAGCTCGGTGTGTGGGCACTGCCATCTATCTAATAGAATATCAGATAAATGAAAATTCTATCTCTTTGAGATAAAAGCTCTAATAGATTGACTGTTCGCAATGAAAGCTTTATAATAGCATGAATTCTCCAGTCTTTCAATAATCATAAATTCCATAAATTTTAATTCTAGTACCTTCAAACAGTTATTCTATTCACTGCAATAAACAATTAACATTCATTTATATCATCAATCAATCTAGCAGATTTATTAATACACTCTTTTACCAATATTTCATCATTTATTACTAAATCAAATCAAAAGAAATATATCAAATGAATAATAATATTTGAAAAGTTGACAATTTTTTTTGTCTTTTAAGAATAATAAAATAACAATAATTAAAAAACAAAACCATACCGTTCTGCTGCAAATAGCCTGTGATCCATAAATAAGAGTCAGCAATTAATTCAATGAATCACGAAACCGGTGGCTTAGAAGCACCTGCACAAGTATTAAAAAATATAACTCACACTCAATCACAACGAAATAAAGTTTCAACTATAAGATAGTCCAAGATATTGATACAAATTCGCTTCATATTATGGACGGAATAAAAATATTGATAAAAATAAACACCGAATTGTTAGAGCAATTAAATATCGCGTGGTTTGTGCACTGCAGATGTCGAACAGCTGATCGAGGGGTTGGATAAAGGTCAGGAAACTCCTATTGGTGCCATCTGTCGTGGGGTTGTTAAACAACTTTTCCTCGGACAAGTTTTTCAATTTCAAAGTAGATAAAAAAAGCGTGCAATTTATCATAAGCTTCGCATGTTTTCATAAAGAATTACATTTATTTAATAATTAATTTTACAGCGTGATAATAAGTTGCTCTGAGTACAAAATCATCGCTGATTTATAATTTACTAATTAAGACGATTAGTATGTAAGTGTTTTTGTGTAAGTAAATATAGCAATACGTGTCATTGGTTCGTCATGGCATCCTTATATTAGAGCTTATCACAAAGACAAAAAGCTCATTTGTTTAAATATAATTTCTTTATTTCAATCTGTTATTATTAACAATAATAATTTTATTCCACAAACTATAGATCTCTTACGTATTTGAGTGCATTGATCACAATAAGGCCACTAATTTCGTTTTTTTTTTCTGTAAAGCGCACGATGAATCTTTTTACAGTGTGTTTGTATTTTTATCGATCGATCGTTATTATTATTTCACAAATAACGCTTTGAATGCAATACCGGCAAAAGCAAAAAAAGGTCATTGCATTTCAAAACTTATTGTATCATTTTCTTTTGTATTATAGAATGATAGTTACAGTAATTAAAATAACAAAAACCTCACAACATCTGCACCAAAATAGCCCAGAATAATTGATCATTAGTTATCAAAGTCCATCAATAAACGTAGAAATAGATCGAAAAGTAGATCAATTAAATACTTTATCGAGATTAGTTTGAAATGAGAATTAATGAGATTCACATCTCAGGTTGTTATGAGAACAAATACATTTTAGAAACTCTTTGTTCATTTGATATCATAAAAAGCACAAGTAAATCAAAAGAAATAAATTTAATTGAGAAATAATATTAATAACATCACCTTTAACTCTATTCACTTTCCCATTAGCTCAATCTCTCTTGAAGGATACTTTTAATATAATCATTATAAGAATAATAATAATAATTACAATAATAATAAGTATAATAATATATTAATATTAAGCGATTTCTTTTTTTTTTTTAATATTATTTTTTGAGGCATCTGCACATTGTTCCCATTGTGATGTTTTCTCCATCGGGACTATTTTTTTTTTTTTTATATTTTTTCGTTTTTCTTTATTTGATATCAACACAGTATCTTCCGAATCCAGCAGTTCTCGAAAGTTTACTTCGGAAACAGCTGGAGTACGCTTTATTAAGGAGCTAACGTAGTACATAAGAAGTTGAAATTATAAATGACTATTATAGTAACAAATGACTAATTTCACTACGATTGTGAGTTGAAATTTATTCGAAAACTCATATATATAGATATTAATTTGAGAATAATTTAAGACAACACTGACATTGATATAACATATGTAAATACTCGTTTTTGTATAATCGTTTTCATAAATTCGTGTCAATCATAGTGAGATTACAGCTTATTATTGTGCTCAATAATTAAATTTGTTTGATGTTTTAGTTTTTCTTATTATCTTTTTTTTTTTTACCACATACATTCCTTCAACTTTATCTTTTCGCCTGCATTTTTTCCTCCCTCATACTCTTGTTACTCATTTTTTCCGCACGATTTTCATTCTGAGAGCTTCTGTTTGGCGCACTCGGGACAGATGATATCGTCGCCGTCAGTAATGAATCCACGTCCGACTAGTGAAGTATTGCATCCAGCGCAGATGAAGCAGTCATTGTGCCAATGTCTGTCCTCGAATGAGATGAAACGCGTTCCGCCAATACCTGTCCAATAAAGATAATTACAATAATGATTATTGGAATTGATTGAAATTAATTTCAACCTCTTATTCAATTTAAATGTCTTGAATTTTTTTAGATAAAGTTTTCTTAAAGCTGTGATAATTTTATTATTTACTCATTTATTAGAAGAATATAAAAATTTCCATTAATTTTTGAGTTTCTTAAGACAATTTTTTTTCTCTTTAATTAGTATTCTTATAAAGTTAAATATATAAGAATTGAATAAATAAAATATAAGAGAATATTTTCCAAAGGAATTGAATGTTAGAATAAGAAATAGTTTGTCGAGAATTCAAATGTGGTCTAATAGTGAATTTGAATAGAACATTGAAATTGAAGGCAAATTGAGGGCAAGGGAATTAATTAGAACGTACCAGTGATTGGTTTGGAGCAAGCGGTACACCTTTTGGCAAAGAGCTCGCCAAAGCACTCAGCACAATAAGGTTTATCATCTCGTGAAGTGAATCGTTGGCCTGCCAGTGAGTTGTTGCAATGGCTGCAAGTGAAACAATCTCTATGCCATGGCTCTTGCTTGTATGTCACACCGCCACTGGTGATAATCTGTAGTGAATAAAAAATATTCAATGATATTTTTTCATGTTTAATTGAATTTGATATACATTTAATCCACTTGAAGATGAGAATACAATAATAAATTGTACCTTGTTGCACTTGACACATCGAGTAGCAAATTTATCTTCGTAACAGCTAGCACAATAGATTTCCTGCTCGCGCGGAATGAAGCTCTTCGTGCCAATGGGATTCTTGCAGACGACGCAGCAAAAGCATTTCTCGTGCCACTGTCGAGTTTTGTATTCCATCTTCTTGGTTCCTAGGAACATAAGCACCAAGTTATGTAAATAAACAACTTTAATCAAATTTCAAATGTATTCGAGGCATTTGACTATCCCTCATCAGGTCACGCAAACAGACTTTTCAGGAAAATACCTTTGAGACTAATAATTTAGTCTTGCGTGAGCAACCGATACTATAAACATATACCAATCTTCCAAATTATTCTCTCGACAGCACGCGCTATTTTCATGTTTGCTGCAATAAGGAAATGAAAATATGTCCGGACGCATTTAATTATTTATACGCCTACAGCATCTAACATGCGATTACATACTATGTCCTCGGAAACTGCTGTTTAAGGTATTCAATGGTTGTTTAATAAATCTTTGGAAATTAAAAATTCGAAAAATCCGCACATTATCACCCACGGACTCGGAGGATAAATTATGATTAAGATAAACAAAATGTTATTTAATTTATTCACTTCATAAATAGAGATTTGCTCACCATTGTTTCAACAACAGCTGAATATATTCATCAAGTGAACAGGACTCTTATAGTCGGAAAACAAAAAAAAATCTTCAACAGTTTTCGTGATAAAAAATTCAAAGGTTTTTTAAGTGTAAAGCAGCTCATCATTTGGATGATAAGACGTCCTTGAGATAAGAAACTCACCGATGTTAATAATTGTTTAATGAATCTTAACATTTTTACCTACAGATTTAATTGCAAGAAAAAAAATGCTTTATTATGAATCAACAGAACTCAATATGGCATTCGATTACTTAAGAGTCACTATCTGTATCAGAATAACAAATTCATCCACACGTAATAAGATAAATTGTCTTTTTATTTATCGATCAAGTGCACGAATCCCATTAACCTAAATTTTGGAGGAAAATTAGAAAAGTAGATTGACTAGTTTTGATTAGCCTTTTTCAAGCATCATTCTCCATACGTCTAGAATGAGAGTATAAATCAAGTACAGGGTTCATCTGTATGACAGAAAGATTAATATTGAATACATATATATTCATTGCTGGTCTATTGTTCTAGGGCATTAAATAGTTATTTTAGGATGTTAGTGCTGATATAAGCATCATGCTTAGTAACTTATGTGGTGGATGTGGGCGACTAAATCAGGTAATTTATTTTCTTTGCTCTCATCTGGAGAACTTCAACTATTTTCAAGCCATGTCATCTTCTCTCATCTGGGATGACACATCTAATTTTATCTCGCCTCTCACTCTCTTCTCTGTGTTGTCGTTTTTATTTGGCAATTTAGAAGTATTATTCGGCATGACAGTAAACGAAATTAATTCCATTCAAATTAGCCTCCATTTATGACTAATAAATGACGTTAATAAATTCTTATTTCATCAAATATAGACTAATTAACATGTTTAATGGAATCATCAACATGTTTTTATTCATCTAGACAAATCAAGTAAACATGGCATTATTTATCTTTTCAATTTACCCAACCAGAAGCTTATTACAGAAGACAAATTCGCGATGATTATTTGCAGGAATTTATTTTTATAGGTGTTAGATTAAATGCTTTTTTGGTGAAGAAAAAATACATTATCTTGAGATTTGAATAGAGTTGTTTGAGTTTTTATATATTTTCAGGAATGATCTAACTCATGATTGATTAGACACGTTCATTAAGAGAACTCGTTTAATCGCGTGGCTTAAAAAACAATTTTACTGATAATCTTCAAGACTGGTTTTATGAATGATAAATTTTTTTGTTTTTTAAATTTTTTCTCTAAACTTCAATTCGTTTATTTACAGTACTTATGAATATGTTTTTTATGTCATTAATAAAGTTTTAAGAAAAATATTTTTCATGAATAACTTACAAAAAGAATAATTAAATTCATTTTTCTGGTCGTGCTAATTAAAAATAAATTAATATTCGGTTCCAATGTTACTTGTGACTTATTTTCTTACACATATTTTAAAGATTAATTACTAAGATTCCAACGCCAAAATATTTTCACTGATAAAATTGTTTGAATTAATAATTAATTAAAATTTATAATCACTTAAAAATCAATTAACAAATTCCCATCTTCTGAAATAATGAATATTATTATCAATTGAAAGTGATTAATTATTTTAATGAGAATTTTTTTCGATAAATATTTCTTCCGAATAATTAGTTTTTTTTTTTTTGACTGATAAGATTATTCATGATATGATTAATTAGCTTCATAATCAAAGTTCAATGAAATTTTCAACTTTGGTTCATTGAAGAAACAAAAATGAATTGAACGAGCGCGGAAATGAATGTACTTGTTATGGAATGGTTACTTAAAAACTACTTTAAGAAAAATATTATTTGATGACTCAGTAGGACCGTGATGTGACGTCATAATGTCCAGACTAGTACCGTACATGTATAAACTCAAATGGATTTCCAAGGCTGATTGTCGTAACTTGTTCAGAAGCATACGTCGCACTTTAATGCTCCAGTGTCATTGATAGATATCTCTAAGTGTCAGTATTTCACTCCGAAAACTAATTGTTACGCGTGTATAAATACTTATAAATATATCACTAACTCCTGAGTATGACATAGATCCACCTTCACCACGAAGAATAATCGTAAAAAACGCCTCTCAAATTAACCAGTCTATAGTTAATGTCATGAATAATTTATGATGAGAAATGAAACATCTTTTATGATAGTTGTCGTTGGTAAAGGATGATAAACAAACCGTCATCTCTAAATATACGATCTTCCACGATCTCGATGATAAAACTCATCTTGACCTACGTGAACGTTATGATTGCGATCAATATTTACAACTTATCTATCGGATCCATTTACTCGTTTTTCACATTCAGCAAATGTTTACTCTATCAGGGTATCAATTAACGAGAAATTTAATCGAGAAAGGTCAACTGTGCCCACTGATGTCAAGGCGAATTATCGATCCACCTTATCAAGGATACAATAAAACTGAGTAAACCTAGACTCTTAAAGAATACTAGTAATTATTGAGTAAGATATATTTATTAAGTACACAATACCATAAGCCATAAATGCTTATACGGTTCGTTCGATGCTTTATATTCCCGATAAGGCTACATCTCTCTTGTGAGCGTTCTCTCAAATCGACCGGTTTCATGACGTTTTAACGCGCCACCTCGGCCCACATTGCTATCAGCCGACCTTAAATAATTCCAGTTCTTACAGTATAATAAACATAACTGTTATTTTATGATATCGATAATTTTTTATCACCTGGCTCTGCTTTCTTCCAGTCACCAGTTCTGCAATTCCTGCCTAAGCAGCATCTGAACCTTGGATCACCTTCCATTGGGATCATACTGAATATTGCAATGTCTTCATCCCTTTCTTTCGCTTTACGGATTCGATCTTCACCCACAGTCTTTGTCGTAAATCGAAGACTACTTGAGAAACGTTCTCTCAGTGCTTCAGTCGCCATTTCAATTGTAATTTATGATTTAATAATTCCCTTTATGACAATGATTGGTTCACTTTTTTATTGTCAATTGCCGGCCAAAGTAGATAAATTCACACACGACTATTTGATTTTATATTTCAAACTCTTTTCCAGCCGCAAAGGTCGAAGTGATTACTCGAAGTCACGACGATCATCGATGTGCTGAGATACTTATTGAAAGAACTCGCGACTCCCCACCTCTTACACGTTGGATCTCTCTTTTGCGCATTCACGTAAAACTCACTCATTCTCTTTACGCCACGCGGTCTAGTCTAAGTGTTAATAGGATTTTCTATTTCATTGGTACGGTCGTATAATATTGACGATACTCCTTCTACTTTGCCTTTTACTAGCCTGACGTATGATTAGATTTGAAATTGAATCTCCGAGTGTTAAGTCGTTAGAAAGAAAAAAAACACTATAAGTTAATTTGAAATGCGTAATGATCTCTTCGACATTTTTCAAATTCAATTCATGAAGGTTACGAAATATTCAAGTTTATTTATATATGTAAAAATTATTTTTAGATCGATAAAAGTTACCCAAATACGGAATAAATTTTTTTTTATTTATCAAATACTTGTTATTAAATGGTAATAAATACATACGTAGTTAATTGATGAGTATTCATAAAATTAATTAACTTCTCAGTTAATTAGTAAACATTATTTTTATTTCAATTCAAACTTTATTTTTTTTGTTTTCAAATAAAGAGTATTTTCAGATAATAGGATTTACTTTTGAGTAGATATTCTCTCGGAATTTATTTAATGGGTGACGAATAATTTTTTTATCGCTTAATAATGAATAACATTAACATATTTTGTGATCACATCGAAATAAATAATAATTCTATTTTTTATCTCTTAATAATATTAACGATTTAAGCCAGATTATTTATTCATAGTTTGGAAATATTAAATATCAAATGCGGTTATTCAATTTTCATATGGAAAATAATTTTGAACAGTTGGTATACACTCACAAATAAACAGAGAAAAATTCTTACTCATCTTAGTACAGTTTCTAGTGAATAGATACAGCATCTTAGTGTGTGAGATAACACTCACCTACAGGCACTGAGAGAGGAAGATTTTCGTTATACAATTTACATTTTGTTTTATTCATGAGTGAATCTTCATTTGTTCAATCATCAAGTGTTACACACTAAACAGTTCAGGCTTCTGGTGTGTTTGTCAGAACTTCATTATTTACATTTCTAGGATTATCTTCAAGGAACTTCCTACATGTTAATGTACTCCCTAAAATTTATATTTGCTCATGAAAGCTATTTACATGTTTATAATAACACAAGTCTCATCGAAATTTTTCAACTGAGCAAATGAGTATGTTGGTATAAACTCAGCTGATCCAAGTGAATTTACTTAATTGGACAATAAAGGGTAAACACTTTCTTAATCTTTGACCTGCAACCTCGGTACTGGTCTTTAGACCCTGGCCTACATTGGTACCAAGTGATCATATATTCACACGATGGGTGCGGCCTCTATTTTATTTCTTGTGTTTTTAACCCTAAAATTATCATTCCTCTGGACGCTCTATATCATTTAGAGCATGATACAATACTGCTTTGGTCGATAAATCTTAAATAATTGGAGTTGAGAATAATGTTTCACCTAAAGGTAAATACTCAAGCGATCAAGTTTAAAAAAATTTGAATATTATTTAACCCAGTAAATATTAGTTTATCCATAAAAACTTTTTCTTGTATTAACTGAAAAAATTCTGTATATTTAAAAGCTGGTTGAAATTCTTTTTTCATCAAAGTAATTAAATGTATGTTGAAAAAATACAATTGAATCTCCCACAAGTGACCCAACTTTTCATTTCTTTCATTTGTGTTTCTACTTGAATAAAAATTTCTTTTATAATTAAAATATTTCCTGAGTAAGCAAATGAAAAATTTCTTCATTCCAACCGGAAAATGGTATTATTCAAGATAAATTAATTATAACCCAAGATTACTCATGCAAAATCAACCTAAATATAACCTCCCCTGTGTAAACGAAAATTTGAATTTTTTATTTATCTTTATGTCTACTTTAAAAGTTATTTGATAATAGTCCTAGTATGCTCGTAAAACATATACTGAAAGCCTTGACTCGTTTACCCTAATAAGAAGCACCGAATAAGTGATCTATCGCCTATCAATTTACTCAACGTGTACATGAATGTTCATGCTGCAATTAAATATTGGATGTCTCGTCGTGATTGGAAATTAACTCTCTAGATGTGAGAGACTACACTATTGATTGATCAAGTTCGACTTGCGAGTCATGCTCAATAATTAAGTCTAATTACTCGATATTAGTTGAGATTAATAAGATAAAATTTGATACTTACCAGCGCGGAAGATCTCGCCACATCCATCGCAACGACTTGCAAACTGAGCATCGTAGCAATTGCCGCAGTAGATCTTGTCGACCTTGCTTCCGAACTGTTTGTCCACCAAGGAGACCCTGCACTTGTTGCAGAGGAAGCAGGCCTCGTGCCAGTGCTTGTCCTTGTAGGAGAGATCCTGCAGAGTACGTCAATACATGTAATCAATTATTCTGATCCTTACAATTTTTGAGGTATTTTATGGTCATGCAATTTTTTTTACTTTCAAACATGCTTATTACGAAGGAAAACATTAAGTGAGAATTTTAATGCTCTTTTTAGCATTATTTATTCTCATAAAATTTTATTTTTTGAGTACAGCCCAGTTTTTAACATTCATCACTGACTTTTAATTTTTTTTTCAAGTAAATTTGCTTTAGCTACAAGGATTTATTCTTCAAAAATACAAATACTTGGATTTTGATTAAAATTGTTATGAAAAATTTAATTGTTTATAACAAAAATAAAAATAAATATTTGACAAATTAAAATTAATTGACAAAAAGTAGAAATTTTGATATTTAATAAAATTATTGGGTGGAGTGAAATATGTTGAGGTAAAGCAATTTTTCTTCTCCAAGTTCAGAAACATCATTAATCAAAAGTATTCATGATCTAAAGTACTCTTGTGCTAGTAAATAAGACATGTACATGCTTTATGAAAATTTTTATAGTCTTTTGTAGCACACGACAATTTTCTGGCTCATAAACATACGTATTGCGATTTAAATTTCAAAAACATGCAATATTAATTATTTTTTGGCTCATGTTGGAGAAGAAATATAGCAAGTGAATGTAACGAAGCAAGAGAGATTGTATAAAGCTGGCTGTAGATTCCATTGCGTCGGAGGGAGAAGACGAAAATAAGTAAGCGATAACGGGCAGCAACGATGCCTGCATCGGGTGCTTCTATTTCTAGGAGTGAGTAAGCCGACACCCGTGTACCGTATCTCCATCGTGAAAAATAGTGCCGCGCACATTTGCACGAACAAGTAATTATTGCGTTGGCACCAAGGGGTGCCAGGTCAAAGTAATTCATTCGTTGGATACTCATTTCCTCACCTTTGAGTCGATACCGATGATTTTGTTGCACTCTTCGCATCCGTTTGCAAAAACACTTTCGTAGCACTTGATGCAATACGGATGTTCGTCTCTTAGAACATAACGTTGTCCGGTCAAGGATTCGTCGCACTGCCAACAGCAAAAGTGACCGCTGTGCCAATCCTTGTTCATTGCTTTTGTGTACTCGCCACTGAAAATTAACTGCAACAAAAAATTCATTCATACAATGTTTTTGTCTTTCGTCGTGACTTTTTCTGATAAACAATTTTTTTTCAACACAATTATTAGATATGAGTTGATAAATTTTTGAGTTGATGTTGAAAGATATTTCAGTGTATTTCGTCACGACTTATCAAGTCACTTTGGATATGTACCTTGAATGAGTGCTGTTGTATGTGCTGGCTGAATATTTAGATATATTATATACATATGTATAAATCATGTTTAATGGAATGATATATTCCTCTTCGGCAACGAGCGAGAGGTGAAATTAGAGACTAGTTAGAATATAGATATTTATTTGAATATAAAAGAAGACCAAACATGCTCCCGGGTGTCAACGTCAATTGGATTTCTTATCTCCAGAAGTAGATGATACTGATCACGGAATGTATCAAGAAGACTTCGTTATCAATCTTCATAAAGAAGTTCCCTCGACACAACTCTACGACACGTGGGCATGTTTTTGCAACCCTCAGGACGTAGTCACCCGGGATAAAGTGATAAAAAAGGGTAGAATAACATAATCGAAAAAACGCGGGCCTAAGTTTCAGCCAGCACATACTCTTCGATGGCGTGATTGTTCTGGGTGCTGTCGACCTCGGTGATCGTGACCTCTGCGTTCTGATCGTGGCTCTCCCTGCGTTTTGTCGTCTTCTTCACTTTGCGAACCTTTCGCTCTGTGGTCGTATACACTACACTGCTGTCTACGTCCGCCATTCTCGCTCTCCTGCAGTCTCGTACCGGCAATAATGTTTAACTCGGGACTCGTAAAGAGTACCGCGGTGTTAAAATTTGTTTGGCGAGAAAAGTGAAAGTGAAATAAAAATTAAACGGAGAAGCGCTCGTTATAGAAAGGACCGTGTCCCCTTCGAGTTTGCGAACTGACTGAAATCTAGGAACAGATCGCCTTGGGCGTCATCTCATATCGAGACTCTATTTTCGGCGTCCCGACGACTCCAGAGACCCCTCACGACCCCGCACCATTGCCCCTTCTCTGTGGTTTTACCGTTGGACCAAGTCCCACCACCGTTGTTGTCAGTCCACGTCCTCATCTATCGTCTCGTCGCCGTCGCCGTGGCGGCGATGCAAGTTGTGCCGGGTGCAACTTTTCTCCGCGAACATCTACACCACGATTATATTTTTCGCGGCTTCTTCGTCGCGTCATCCTCAAGAACGCTTTAGATGTATTTTTGTACCTGACTCGATCATCACAAGTGGGTTCAGGAAAGACCACGAATTCCAGTATTATTCGATGTAAAGAGAAAAGAACGAACAGATATCTTTTATCTGTCGATAATGATCAAATATTTCTCATTATTCCTATAATGTTGAAAGGAAGAAGCTGCTGTTTGGTTTAATAAATAATTTTAACTCGCAACTTCTCAAGTTACAGCAGTGTAAGTAGTATAAGAATCTAAAAATAACCGTGACAAAATGTGAAAAATAAAAATGTATAATACTACATCTTTTTTTACACATCATTGAACTGTATAGGAGGAAGGGAAAGCTTAAATAATGTACATCAGCTATATCTTGATTCTTTGCCAAGCAGGTGGTTTTCAAACATCACATCGGATTCACTAAACGAGGAAAGAAAGATGCACAAAAGGTACAGAGGAAAGAGAACGAAAAAATTACATGAAAAGATGCGCTAGTAGGTCGGTATTTTCCACGCATCACCAATGTCTACTACACCCACGTGAATTTGCTGAATAGATTGATTTTTTTTTTTTCATCTTATTGTGTTATTTATTATTATCTTTCTTACAGCTAAAAATGCTCCGATGAATAATCAGTGATGTAACAAATGTCAGTATTGCTGTCTGATCTTGCTGGAAAATAATCAAAAAATGAAATTGACATTCTGTAACCTCATAAGAAGGCCACTGTCATTTTTGTCTTCTGAAATTTCCTCGCCCACGTAATTGAATTCTTATAAGTTTGATATTTTCGTCTCCCTTGCCAGACGAAAGGGTCACTCGACACTACAAATGTGTTTACTGATTTAGGCTTAAGATGCAAATATAACAAACATATTCCAATGATTCTATTTTATTCAATAATTCATCATCAAGTTTTTCTACAAAAGATTCATGTTTGCAAAAAAAAAACCCTTGACGTCATTTATTAATTTTTGGCATAAATAATTGTGTGTTTCGTTGAATAAAACTCTAACACGTAAACAATTACGAGAAATGATGACAAAAATAACTTGGAGACAGTTCATTGAGTCAACAAGTGTTAACAATGATCATTGTTGTTTAATAAAATGGTTTATTTATCAAAATAATGTGTAGAATGATTACGAAACGTTACAATGGTTCCAAAATTTTCTGTCAGTCATTTAATTGGTATCACAGAAAGACGAACTTATTAGATGACTTTTTTTTCGTTCAAAGTAGCACGTGGCTTGTTATTTTATTCACTTCCCTACAACTAAAACGAAGTATAAATATAATTGAGGAAGTTGTCATGTTAAATTCTAAGCAGTAAATATTTCTTTCCACAATTTTTCTCCAGACAACACTTTGTCGGCCTTTAGATCATTAAATAAAATAATCTTTTTGGCAGCTAAAAAAATCAACACGTAAATGAGAAAAAAAATATTAGACTTGAATGAAGATATAAAAAGAGCATATCTATTTCTAAAGTTAAAAAAAAATCTACCATATTTTATTTCTCTAAAAAAAATTGTCGAGATAATTGTTTTTATGTTTTATTTAACATTGAATTAATAAAGGAATATTTAATTTTATGAAAATTCGTCCATAAATAATATTTTCACAGTATGTTAAACATGACGCTGCATGAATTCTCTGTAACTAAACGCAAGACCTCTCCTAGTAGTTAAACAAAGAGAAAGTGATGGTGTTTTATTTTTAATTAGTACAATGAAAATTTCTGAAAACCACTACAATATAAATGCTATCAAGATATTTTCATATTTAAATTTTATCCTGTCCATAAAACTGATGTAATTTTTTATTTTACCATAAATAACGTGAATTTCACTTCAACTAGATTTTTTTGTTACATGAGAACCATGCTTGTTAAGGGTAAAACAGTGTCAATGTCTTTTTTGAGTGATTCAGACAAGACATCGTGCCAACTAGTGAACAAAATATTTCGTGCGTCATCTTGTAAAAATATTATTGGTGAGCAAGTCTTGATGAAAATTTGCTTGTTTTTAGTTCTATTTTACTTTACAACCTACTTCTTCATTTTGTGGCGAGCAATAATCATAAGAGTATAATTTTTTTTTTATTAATGATCAATGAAATATGTTTGAAAATGGAGAAATAATCAAAAAGAAATGAAAGTTTACCCAAAAAGCTTGACTTGCTTCAACATTAGGTATGCAGTATTCGATTGGACCAGATTGAGAAGGACTATTATCTTCAGCATCTAGAAATTCTTCATCAAGAGAGTCTTCTTCACTTCCTTGAGCTTTTAAGTATCGTAAACTATTCTGAGGAGTTGCTAACTCTACTCTCGAATATTCGTCGTTCGATAGTTTGTTGTTATTACTAAAGCCTATCAGTTCTTGTTGTAAGCCATTATAATCAATAAATTCTTTATTTATGTTATGATCATCAAGAGACCTTGATTTAGGGAAACGTTTGGTAATAAACGATTTCTTGCCATTTTTAATACTAGAATCTTTTTTGCTTTCAGAACGTACATTTTTAAATACATCAAGATCAAATTCAAAGTTAGTTTGTACTTGAACTGAAACACTCGATCGGCTGGCGGAGATAGATCTCTCGCTGTCGGTTGGTGAAGTGTTAGTCCATTCATCGCGGAAAGACTCGCTGCTCGTAGTTTGTATAGAGATATCAGACTTTCTTCGTTCTGGTTCTCTCTGACGTTTTGACTTCTTTACAGATAAATTCTCAGCTGATTTACTGACCTCAGCATTTCTTGACTTTAGTCTTGTCGGTTTCCTTAATATACTACTTCCTCTGATTGTTTTGTTTCTTTTCTGAATTGAATGAGAAATTGGGCTTGTTCCTCTTTCACCAGATTTTCGTTCAGAAACTGACAAGCCAATGTTTTCATTCAACTCGTCATGAACACATAAAGAACTACTTGCTGAATGATCTCCAGAGGTAGATTCGATTCTTTCAATATTCACTTTCTTCTCCAAT
Organism: Chelonus formosanus; assembly: GCA_028641665.1. Lineage (NCBI taxonomy): Eukaryota > Metazoa > Arthropoda > Insecta > Hymenoptera > Braconidae > Chelonus > Chelonus formosanus. The sequence goes on along the minus strand of CM054006.1, from coordinate 3,302,307 downwards.
TCATCAAAAAATCCAGAGCTTTCTCCTGAATAATACGATAAAGGAGAATGATTCTGTCCCGTAACAACGACATGAATATTTTTAAAATGCTCTCTAGTTGGCAATTCATTGCCAGAATCATTATCAAAGCCTGTACCTACATCAGTAGATTCAGAATCTGAGTTGGAATATTTTTGGGAATATGATAGTGGGATGGGTTTAATGATTTTTGGATGATAAACTTGTTGAATATGTTTTTCATTAGTTTCAATTATTTCTTCAATAGCCAGTTGATCCTCTGATTGTTCATCATCAGCTTCAAAGTGGTGCATTAGGATCATAGATATCTTATCATCCTTAGTGACATCATAAATTTCTCCCCATCTTTCAGACTCCTCAGCATCCTTTTCGATCAGCTCAAAATCCAGACTAAACCTGGAATCTGTTCTCGACATACTTCGAAGGTCTTGACTACTAAAATCGGATAAAGTGCTTCCATCTCCATAACCATGTGACCTCAACTCACTCCTGACCCGAAGACTGTACTCGTGAAGATTTTCAAGTTTACTCCGCGCGCTTCGAGGAATTTTGATATCACTAGAGTGGCTGATATCACAAATAGAGTCATGAAAACTAGGATTTTCAACAACTGGGCTGTGATACGAGAGACATGATGGCGCAGGAGATAGTTTGACATCATCAGTAACATGTTTCAAACAAGCTAAAAGCTCAATTGCACCCACGCAACCCACAAGAATCGATAACAGTAGCCCCATTTTGTGTTCATTACCAATTATCACCTAATTGAAGATGTAACGTGTTGCACGTGTTTTTCTGAGTCTGCACATGATCGACGGTTCATTTCCAAAATATGGCACGTTGTCACAAATGCTTGCGGGTTGCGCAACGGGTACACCCACACTCAGTGTGCGCTGTTGGAAAATTTGCCACGTTCACGCTCATCCCGCATTCGCAGCAGCGTCACCTGCCTGGCTTGCAACCATTTCCGCTTATCAAATCTGCACAATCTTATTCGCTTATCGTTCGACAGAGTTACCCACGCCCGCCGGATGTCAGACCGTGCACTACTGTTTTATTTTATCCGATGCAAAGCGAACTCCCTCAGTTGGTTCAACGTCATCTGAATGTACATCTCTATCTATTGCTGTCTAACGCATTGAAGTATCCCGGGGCTAAACTCTAAAGTTAGAATGTCCCTGAACATTTAAGCTTCGTCCTTAAAACATAACCAATCGATGATTCCTCTGCTAATTAATGACTGGCTTTGGCAAACTCCTTACATTCTGGCTCATGTGGATGACAATCTATTCAACACTGTTTCTACTGCAGACGCTTAATATAAGTGCAATATCATGATTATGATCGCTAGACTAGTGTTGAAAGATAACTCGATGATAGAATGAAGCTGTGGAATGTTTGAGAAATTTTTTCTAGCTTTTTCTTTCATCGAGGTAATGATTTATTTGATGTAATAAAATATTTTATCGATTGGACAATTTATTATTCACAGTTGATTATTAAATTGAATATCGAATTTCTGGTTTATTTTGCAATGCGAAGTACGGACGTATATGTTGAAAAGATCAGTCGAGACAGACGATAGATCTTATTTTGGTTACCTCATCGGTTACTAGCCAACGTCAGGAGATCATCATCCATATGTTTTGCGCGCGGTACGCAACTTTGGCTCCCTGCCAGACATCGAAAATTCAGTATACTTACAAACCCTATCAAACTCTTGATATGAATTATATTTAAAACCACTCATTGGTCATCACCATTAAAGAATTGACGGCTGTTAGTAAATTTCAATGTGTAAATTAACAAAAACAACATTTTAATGGTTATGTGTATTTTGGTATTTGTTTATTCATCATGTGATGAATACTTCCGTTTAACACAGGCCCAGGTTGTGGGCTTTGCTTAAATTTTAGTCGATAATTTTCAAGCTTAAATGAAGAAACAGCTCAAAAACGAGTGAGGAATTTAGCGATCAAGACTTCTGAAGTATCTTTTAAAAATAAATATTCTCTTTGAACGTTTTATGATGATCCGAATGCTTGATTTACTATTTCTTCCTACATTCCTCAAAATTTTTGATGTATTAAATATGTTTAAATTTAAACTAGACCTGAATATTTTATTTCATTTTTGTTGGAATTTATTTAATTTTAGAACTATCGAAATTAGAAATTTTTTTATTGGGTTGGATCGTAGATTATATTCGATAAAATCATCTGAATAATTTGATATATAAACTTCATAAAATGTCATGATTAATCAATTTGAGAAATGTTTATAAAATTTGTATCAACTATTGATTTCAGGTGAATTCATTAGAAGATAATGAAAATTAATTAAAAAAATTTCAGGTTCATTCGACAGAGTAGATTGAATATAAAACTTTTAATAAACTGTTTTGACAGTTAAATAAAATTTTTTTGACAATTATTATTATCCATGATAGTTATAGTATTTTCAATCTGCTCGTAACATATTTTGTTTACCTAATTTCTTTGATAAATTTATATGGATGGAGTAAAAAAACATTTCGAGATATCCCCACAGAACTAAAAATGTTAGCTTTTAATTAAAAATAAATCTTTCATTAAAATAAAATATTTATAAAAATTGTTATACAATTGACCCATAACGTAAAAATAACAATTCAATAAAAATATTTAAATAAAAAAAAAAAAAAATAACGTTAATAACTTGTTTTAATAATAAAAAAAAAATGTTTATAATCTTAATCGATTACGATAGTAATTTAAGTCTTTTTAAAAAGATTAATTTGTTTATCCAATTTCCACCGAACATTTGGAAAATATTCCCAGCCTAAGAATATCATTTAAACTCTATTTTTACTTTCTTGAATGAGCGCATCGATAAAATGAAAATGTTCACATCAAAGTTATCGAATCTCAAATAAATTATCAGAGAGCTATAATATATAGATAATTAGTCAATTTAATCGGTTCGTTTTCATTAGCGCGTGGAGACGATAGACTGGAGGAAAACGGAACAATGCCAGAGCTATTTTGGTCGATGATTGAATCGGCCACGGTCGACGAGGATAAGCAAAGAGAGAAAGAGAAGCAGTTAGTTTAATCCGTCGAAAATGATGATTAAACTAACTGAGAACTCATTTATTTCAGAGTAATCAACAGCAAATGTATTTTAGAGCTAAAAAAAAAAACGATAAAAATCCTAACATCTAATGTATTAAAAGGCGGGGAAACAAATGTAAATAATTGAATCATTGAGAAGCGTTGAGTTGTTGGCATTGAAGAATGGTCAAGAGCAAGAACCGTGTCAGAATGCATGGCTCGCAAGAGTTGCAACCCTTCGCACGCTCTAAGACACACGTAGTGTATGCGTCTGCTATTCGTATTGCTTCCATCGAGACTCGATTATTTCCGTACCATGAGCCACATCCGACCCACTTCCATCCATTCATCTTCTAGCAGAAAAGCACTGCATTTTATCCACAAAAATTCATTCGATTCCACATTGGAATCTCGAATCTCCATCTTCTATTCGTTTATTTGAAAAGTTGCTGCTTTTCTTTCTTCTTCTTCGCAAAATCAATATAAACTCTGAAATTGGAGAATTCATTTTAACCTATGACTTATCTTGAGGTGAACAGGCAGATGTAATTTTCTTCAACACGTCAAGCCAAAGATAATTATCGAATCCTGGTACGACCGTTACCATGTCAAGGCTAAAAACGTAAATCGAAAAGAGGACGAGTACTGGTGGCCACGCGTGCAAAATTTCTTTCACTAAGTATTTAAATAATCACCAAAGTCTTATAAATCAGATGAAAAATTTTTAGGAGTTACATCAGGAAAGAATAACGACCACTAGTTTGAGGAAAGAGTCGTAAAAATGACAAAGAACAAAAAGACATGATTTCAAAGTGAGTTATTTACATCCTGCTCACTATTAAATTGCACTGGATATTTTCTTTGTGGCGTATACGCGCTAGAAATAGACAACGATTTTGTGAAATTCAGTAGTAACTTGTACACGTCTCATTCTTTCTCACTTTTCTGTGTATATAAAAGCTTGTCCAACTGATTCTTGGCTCAAATAGTTCAACTCTATAACCAGACGACTGATGGCTTTTTAATCGTAGAGAAAATTGGCATTTATCAACATTCATTCAGATCATTTTTCGGGGTATTTAAAAGCTTAACTACTCGGTAATAAATAAGTCATTGCTTCAATTTTTGAAGCATCAAATGAGAAGCATTTTTGGAAACTTACCAAATAAATTGATAGGTGAATAAGAATAGTAAGAATTAATGAAGAAAGTTGATGAATAAATATTGAAAGTAAAACTTTCTATTATACCCGACTTTGCGATTAACGTTCGAGTTTCGGTGACTGACTAATAAAAGCCAAAGGAGGACTCTGGACGCAAAAGGCGCGGCCATCGTGGTAGGAAATGGGGAATCAAAATAGATTGCGCGAATCGGCAATCTTGAGTTATGTTTCATATAATTTTCGATTGGATATAAACCAAATCTCACTAAAATTAATATTGAGTTGGGTGAACTTCTCCTTGAATATTAATAATTCAAATTCATTCCCATTTTCTCAAATCAGCTATAAAACACTGGCAAAAGAACCAAATTAAACTTCTAGCAGACATTTATCAAATGTGAATGAAAATCATTTTTACTTTATAATCATGAAGTGGTTGAATGTCATTTAAATAATTGATCTGATAGAAAAAAAGGTCATAGTGTAGAAGGAAATGATGTAGAAATGTTTTTCATGTTGTAAGAAGAATTAATTGAGAGGTGTATACACTCTATAATAACTCAAAAGGATGATGAATGCACTATCATAAAATACATTGTTTTTATGTCAAAAAAGCATAACATGATTCTGATTGCGTAGTCATATAAGAATGATGAGGAACTAGATATTTCGTCTTTTCCGTTGCTCTCTCGACCTCGCTATTTTCGTCCATCTAAATAAAGTCGAATGTGGCCTAGTTACTGGTCTCGATGACGAAGACAACACTTCTCGACATTGCTTTATTACATACGCAATCTGTTGATATTTTAGGAGACTCACGTAAACTTTTCCATTATCTGGTTTAGAATCGGCAAATTTCTCGCTTATATAATGAACTCATCAACAAACATTTCATACAACAATTAGAAACACCTTAGCTTTGTTCCTAAGTTCACTGTATCTCATTCAGCATCAGTCACAAAGGAATCTTCTATTTCATTTCTTTAACTGATTAATTACTGTTAAATTCTTTCCCTTGGAGATAAACAATTAAATTCATTCATCAATTTATCTAATTAATCTTTAGATTATTTTTTTGGTATTACCGTTGAAATTTTTTTAAAATTAAAATAGAATCAGATGAAGAGTCGGTAAACAAACTTGTAGCAGATAAAGACGACAACATCCAGCAAATCAGTTTGTATTCAGCTGACCTCTACCTAAGTTACTGGTGACTATCTTGATGCTTGAGTCGATAATACGAACTCTACCTTATTCACTAAAATTTTGAATAGAATAAAATATACGACTTACCTCATCACATGCAGCACATCGAGGCATTAATTTCTCAGCATAATGCCTCTCACAGTATAATGCATCATCATGAACGCAATAAGCTAAATCTACCAGCAATTCTCTGCATTGTGTACACTGGAAACAGGAAGGATGATAAAGAATACCCAGTTTACTTGCCATCACAGCAAGACTTCCATATTTCAAAGGCTCATGGCAAATTCCACATTCCTAAAATCATTAATATTATTTTAATTGTTATGTCATATTTATTGAGAGAGATTTAATTATTTTTTAAAATTAATTCTTCTAGGAAATAATCAATATAATGGGTTGGATGAATTAAAAGAAATTGTTTTAAAATTTTTCACTCATTTTAAAATAAGTTATTTAAAAAAATGATTTAAATTAAAATTTTCGAAGGAAAGAAGATTATTTCAATGTTTTTGAAAGGGTATATATATTTAGAGTATGAATTAGTCCTTTCTAAAATAACCAACCCAACATCAGTGAGTATTTCCATTAAGGAATTTATTTATTCCAAAAATAACTTTCTCTCCGAGCTGCCTATTAAAATATTCAGAAAAATTTTTCTTACGTGGCCCCTTTCAAGGACTTCCTGAACACTACCAATGTCTAGGGCAATTTCATTGCGAGCGGCCATAAAATCGTCGGCACTCGCATAATGTCGGGGATCCAAATGACGACAGTAAGCTCGAGCTAAGTCTTGTTTAGGCAATTGGGTTGCTAGCTGCCGGTCTCGATGACGTTCACCAGGAGTACCCAGTCGTGGAACAGATATTTCCGGAAGCATTGAAAAATACTCCTCCACCTGCCAAGTAAAGAGCAATGATTATTCATTTATCGCTACGTTCAATCGCACATTAAGATATATTATTTGGCAAAGAGCCCGGTGGTATGGACCAGATGCAGACACTTGAATCAATTGGAAAGTGTGATCGTAAATTCTTATGCTTACGAGTATATCGCGTCGTTAAAAACACAGATGGTGGTCTTTAATGAAAAATTATGTATTTCATGCTTGATGGAAACATTGCTAAATGCATTGTTACAAATGGTCAATTACCAGCAGATTTTAGAAAATGTTGAAAATTTGGGAACTCAGCCAAAAAAAATGTCAGTGCAGTTAAACGAAAATTGTTATAATGACAGATATTTACATGTTGCATAATTTCACTTTTGATAATGAACATAACATGAGCAGTCTATTAGTTGCGGTTTTGCATTCTACGCTTCGGTCGAGTAACTATTATTCGTCACCTCAGTCGAGCATATCAGTTATAATCGCTTAAGCTTTTGAAGCTTTATTTAAACATTCATCATCTCAAACGTAATGTGTTTAAACTGTCAGTTGACTACTTTCTGTGATCAGTGCCACGTGTTCTATGCGTCCTAGATTAAAAAATTCTTCACAGACAGATTGTGTAATAAGCTTTTTAAACACGTACCGAGAAAAAATAATATAAACAATTTTTATTATATAAATTGCTTAGAAGCTATTTTTCATCAAGTAATGAGAAAATTGTTTTATCTTTTCGCGGTAGTGATTACTTATTTTCTTAATAATTTTTTTTTATCAGCCTTTGGTGACAAACTTTATAAGTAGAACGAATTACTGTGAATGTTGAAAGATTAAAAAATATTTTAGTGACGATAAACGTTTTTTTTTTCTTTTTATATAAGAAGATTCAATTAAATGAATGCAATGTTACCTTATGTGGAGGAAGTCCCGGTGGAGCCCAAGCAAGTCCTTTTTCTCTGGGATCAAATGCAACATAGTTATTCGGATCTTCACCTTTTAGGCCTAATCTTGCTCTTACAGACACCCATTCTTCATGACAAACATCGTGTACTTCCTTGGGACATTTACAACTCGTGCAATTTTTCCTGTAAAACAAAAATTTCCATCAATAAAAATTGAACTTCAAAACAAACTCGTAACTTGTAACGTAAAGTATTCATATAGGTAACAGTAAATACAAATATTTTTTACATAAGCTGATAAGAAAATGATAAATATTTGCAGTACCAACATAATTTTTATTGAGCACTACGATACACTCGATGCCTTTGAATGACTCATAAAACTTTATTACTTCTATAAACCATGATTAAATTTTCTTACATATAAAAATATCACACAAAGCATGCAATCCATGGATCTTATCGTTATTCAAATTATTGATCAGCTAATATATACGACAGAAAAAATAATTCTATCATATTCTCGATTTCCCCTGATGAAATTTCTCTTAAGCTCTAATGTATACGGATAAGCAAATGGTTTCAATCGTTATCATCAATCATACAATCAATAGAATGGATTTATGTTATTGCTTTCTTTCTCCACACCCTTCAGGACGTCAACTTCAAGGCTAGAAAATTCCAGCATTAAAAAATATCTTCATTTCCAATTTTCCCACAGACATTTATTTCTTGACTTTATTCAAATATGATTAATTTACGAGCTTTATCTGTCACATCATTTAACTAAAAGACTAGAAATTTATCATCATGCAAAATAATTCCTCCAAATATAATTTAATTTTTTATGGATCCTAAAATAGCAAAAATGTCTCATAACATTTTATCCAAAATGTTGATATAGCTAAAAAGATGAAATGTTAATTTAAAAATAAACATTTAACCTTTCTCGACAATTGCAATCACAGTATTCACATATAAAAAAAAAAAAAAAAACATTAAAATGTGTGTACTGAGAAATGTTAATTGTCCCTAGTCGCTCGTTAGGTGCAATTTCACACACCATTGTACCAGAATGGTACATTCAATGAGAACACGTCGAGAAACAAGGCGAGGAATAAATGTCGTCAACACCCCATTGAGTGAGACGACGCAATATAGTGATATTCATACCACCAGTTAAAAAGCTTCAAGAAACAACATATTGAAAAACTCACAGCTCTTGAAAAGAAAGAGCTCTCATTAAGACAAAAAAGTACGTCGGGTAAGATTAAAAGCTCTCATTAAAATTCTCGTTTTATTAAAAAGAAAAAAAAGGCGTCAAATAGAGAAACCGTTAATTTGCTAGTAAGTATATTAGTCAAGCTGATGCATAGAACCGTTAGCACAAGGAAACGACTACGCCCTCCGTGATAATTAACGAGGGTAATCCGATTTGTGTATATAGAACAGAGAGACACTTCTTTTTTATTCAAGTGTCATACTTCTTTTATTACTTTGAAAAATTCCTCTACAAGTTTAAGTCAACTGCTCTGAGTCTGCAAATTCAAATGAGATGAAAGCTGTAATTATTTTTATATCTCAAATTGTGAATGTCGATTGTTAATTTATTTAAAACCTTAAAAGTTAAGTTGGTTAATCCAATTAATTTCTAAAAGAAAATGGTTTTATGAATATTCATTTGTTCTTTTTTTATTCTTCTTAATTAAAAATGTATTTGAAGCTTTTAGTGCAATTAAATGTTAACTTCATCAAATTGAAATAAAGATGACTTTTTTTCTGATAAATTAACTTAAAAATGAAATACTAAGAAATAAATCAATATTCCAGTAAAACTGTTGGAGTAAAAATAAAACAGTGCGTCAATATTTCTTGTTTAATTTCATATTTAACCAGTATGTCATCAATAATTAAGCTTGGGTCATTAAAATGCTAATATCAAAATACATAATTCATCAAAAACTGAAAAAAATAAAAAAAATATGCTCTATAACCAGTTAACTACAACATTTGCTTTACTTTCCAAAGAACAAAGTTAAACACATAAACCAGAAATTGGCTTCGTGACTTGTTGCATTACCTAACGATGAGTTCGAAGAGTTCAAACTGATCGAAGACCTTACAGTAGAGATGGAGAACTCTTACGCAAGCCCATTTCATTCCTGGCCAAGGTGCAAGGCTAAGATCCATACCATCTTCCAGTGGACATTTACGAATAGTCAGACCTCTTTTCAACTCCGGTGCACCAGAAATAGTTGGAAATCTATTCTTCCTGTCCAACATAGGATTTCTCCTTGTGCGTGGAAGGTCATCAGTTGATCCGGCCCCGTATTTGATTTCAGCACCAGACAAGGTCGGATACCTTTCTCGGCGATCCAACGAGGCGGTTTTCCTATAAAAGTCCTTTTCAGGCACAGAAGGACACCTGGTGCGCATTGAGTCGTGACTCGAGGGCGGACTCATCGGTCGCTTCTTCGGTTCTGGAATTTTTACGCGTATTCCCTGCGGTTCTCCTCCAGGCGTGGCCACGCATGATACTCTGACTTCCACTTTAGGAACATCGTGGCCACCCTGTCCTTTCGGACTCATTCTCTTTGGTGATCCTGCTAGTAGAACCGGCGTCGTATGACGCCGCTGTAGTCGGTCGTTCAGTGTGTTTAGCTCTTAGATTTCATCGTAGTCACGACACTTCCGTATTCATCATTAAATTCCAACGGCTTCCAGATCCACATTTCTCTAATAGTCATGATTCATTCCCACAGCAAGCATGGCAGCAATTACCATCAGAATGATGAATTTCCCCGAGATCTCACTGTGCATACAAGATATTCAAGGCACTAACTGTTTTATGATTATGTAAAAATAGAACAATTGTGTAAGTGTCAATCGGTTTCTTTCCCCTGTGACACGCCTTAATAACGACCCCACAATAATAAGGATGACAATAACAGTCGATTAAAGACAATTCAAGAAAAAATTATAGAGTCTTAACTGGAACACACTGAGCTTTTCCCCATCAGGGTTAAGTCAATAAAATTAAAGTGCTTTACGTTGTTCACAAGATATTATCACGATAAATCTGATACGAAGGATGGAGAAAAGTCGTTGTGGAGCGTAAATGATGCAATGTACTTTGTATACTCAATAAATATAGATAACGTTTATATTTGGCTAATCAGCGTGCACTAAAAATATATCCAGCCGTAAAGAAGTTGAGTTTATCTGAGAATTAAGCAAACCCTGGGTATTCTTGTTTTGCAACAAATGACAATAATCTTTACATGAACTCAATGACTTTTGATGATGCGTTGAAAACGCGCAGGTGTTATCGAAGGAGGCCACGGTACCTCCTACACAAGAACCTATCTCCCGGCGACGTGAAGGCGGATAGGTAGCTCAGCTAATGGCTATTAATTAGATAAATGCTTGCTGTTTATGAAGACTTGATGATAATCATCATCTAAAATAGTAGTATCAAACTAATTAATTTTTTTTTTCAAGACCATGCAATTAGTAAACAATCAATTCTGATCACTTAAATGCGATTTCTCCCCCATAAATTACACCTGTCACAATTTCACCAAAAAAGATCCACTATGTCAACAAAGTTTTTGTGTAAAAATTTATTCAAATAATCACTGATGATTTCTTGGTGGATTTATTGATGCCACGAGTTGGCGAATAAACGGAGAGTAAGTGAGTCGTGATAATTGATGAATAAGAGTGGTGAAAAAATTTAAATGCCTTTGACAACAGTGTCAGATGCCGAACGACAGTGCATTCGCAGAAGGGGCATATTTCAAACTGGCGCCACGAGGTCCGTTGAGGCAACAACGTAGGTAGGCATTACCTATACACGCGGAAAATGTGCTACGTGTGTTTAAGAAAGAGATGCGCACGCGCGAGACTCGGTGTCATCCACATGAGACTTGACGAAAGCTTTTCTTTGGCTTCCCCTTCTTATTGAGGTCTTTAAATACTGTCCAAACAATCTATATCACAGTTAAACTGATTTCTCACTGATATCACACAAAAATTTGTTTTCGTTTCAAATAAAAATCATGGCCTGATACACTTAATAGAGAATAAAAATTTTATATCATCATTTAAGAGGCGTATAAAAGATTGAGGAAGTGTTTGGAGTAAATATAATTCGAGTAGTAACAGACCGACTGAACAGACGCGTGTGATTCTCTTCAATTAGCAGACTTGATGCAAGTTTGAAATACGCACTAAGTGCATTAATTTAGCCGAGTTAGCAGTATGATATATTTTTGTATTGATACGGGAATTTTGAAAGTTTGCAAATAAAGGAGTTGTCAAAGAAAATAATGGCGAAATGTAGAATTGCAATAAAAGTAAAAAATTCAAGTAATGTTAAGTAACCGTGAAAATTCAAGTGTCATCAAGACACATAAAGTAATGTCTGTACTTCTCTAATTTCATTAGTGAGATGAACATGAGCAATGTCATACTGGCCTTGGTTCTCTTCCCGTTTAACTACACAACTTTTACGTAAGACTGTACGCAAACGTACTAATAGCTACGTCAAAAGCACTGGCAAAATACAGAAAAGCTCATCGGAAAAGCGATGCAGCATAGCGGGAATTGTGACTAAGAGTGACAGCTATTTGGCAGTTTGCTAAATCTTCATTTCCTGTTGTAGATAGTCTTAAAGTTTAATCAAATTCTAGTAGATGACTATTTGCATTATTTAATGAATCTTTTTGTTATGTGCAGTACTTTTTGTGCTTGTTAGAGCGTCTTTAAAAAGATACAAGAGTCAGACAAGCTTAGTATCTCGTCACTAAAAACCCCTAAATCTGTCTAGTACTATAATCTCATGAGTCACTCTGCAAATTCTCTTTATTTCTTTTTAAGCTATTGAATTACTGCGCCAACTTGACACTGAAATCTTCAGCTTATACGCAGGCAAGTTGGCTCGTGTTCCTTAATGAAAGGAAAAGCACATGTGTCTTGATGTCTAATGTAACTGTAAACATACAGTTTATTTACGAAAAATAATTACGTGCTTTCAATCATCCCGTCGTGATCGATGAGTCTAGATTATTCTGAGCTTTCATTTATTTATAGGATATCCGTTATAAGTCGAAATGGCTCATAAAGTTTCCACGGTTTGGGCGTGATTTCAAGTTTTTGCAGTTACGTTTATAATTTATGAGAAAGTTTAAGGAGTTATGTATCATTTTTCTCATGCTATATTATTGCACAGGACTAATCAAGAGGCGTAAAAAAAAACTCGGTGACAAAAAATGACATTATTAAACTGTAAATTTGTAGTCGATTTATAACAAGTAAATCCAGATGTCTTCATGCTGTTACTTTTGCGTTTCTTTATACCTATGCTGTCGTTATAAATACTCTAAGAACATTTCTGTCGGTGTATAATAATAATTTATTATACGTGTACTAATGATTTTTAATGGCATTGAGAGCTTCAATTTATAAAATTATTTCTAAACAAATAGCTCGTAAAATTTCTTTTCTATTTATGGTGTAGTGAGAATATTTCTAAGTTGAGATTGTTGTGGCAATTGCGATAATGACGTTTTATAGCATAATTGTAAAAAACTTTTGCGTAGGAAATATAAACAAATTAATAAATGAAATGTGAGAAGATGCAATAAAAATTGAAAAAATTATCTAATCTTCTTGAGAACAGACATGAAATTTTTTCAACGATCATTCAGATTTATTAGCAACATATTCGTTTGTGTTATTTCAAACTTCATCTATTTATTTTTTTTATAATCCCTGTGCAAAATTAATTTTTTTTTTAATCTCATAAACATAAATTCAAGGTAGTTTGATTTTGTTTTAAATATAATATTATTGAGTAATAAATTATGAATTCAACTTTAAAAAATACAATATTTTATAATTATTACTAAACTTTCTAGAATAAAAATTCCTTTGAAATTTTTTTGTTATCTAGGATAACTTGTTTCTGATAGATAATAATAATTATTGTTTTCCATTTTATACAAGTCTTTATTCATGATTACGAAGTCAAGAAAAATTCATTTAAACATTATAATTATAAAAAATTCTTATAATTTAACGAAAGTATGTAAAAAAAAAATTATTTCTAATCAGAATAAATTCTTCTTCACTCCTTTGATAATTAAACAATGCAACTTTGTCAGAGTAGAGTAATGAATAATTACGTGAGTACAAAAAAGTGATAATTATAGTTGAAAAACATAACCTTATATTCAAATGAATCATTAACGCAGTGTTATATCCTTGAACTGTTGCTGCGATTACTGTCTTAAGAGATAAGTAACTAATGTAATCCTTTTTGCATCGACCAAAGATATTCATCATTTTCGAGTAGAGAGACAGCCAACAAAATAAACTACCAAGAGATAATGATTATAAATATTTTTTTCCAGAAAAGGAAAAAAAAACAATTCTTACTCATGAGATCCGCCTGCATCTTCGTAGAGATAATGATTGCATAAACTATCATCTGAAGTCAATGAATTTTGATGACTAACTGGAGGAGTTGTATCAAAAAGAGAAACACCACTTTCTCGAGCTGATGGAGTTCTTCTGACGCCACGTCGTCTCACAGCGAAATTTCGTTCACGAGATGGAAAACGTGGTGTTTTTTTCTTCTCCTCTGTCACTTCTTTCACTGATAGACGATCGTCCCAGACCATGTTGAATGATTTATTTTACATACACACAAGCTACAAGATCTTAGACAATGCAGTAAGTAGAACTAATTCGTTCGATAGCCAAGACTAATACTGACCGCGAACCGTTGCAGTGAACTTTGTCAATATAATCCAGTAAATTAAATTGTGACAAACCGGTTAGTATAGATAATACGCTTTGTATTTTATTCACATGTTTTGTTACTTAATAAAAATTTTTATCAACAATAATGGTAATTTAATAGTGAAATCACTCAGACCGGTACTATTTTATTAAGAAACACGATAACGTTTTTAAAAAACAAATAAATTTACAGTAAAAAATTTACTAATAACAGTTTAGAAAAATTTTAGAAAGAAAAAAATAATTTTTTTACTTAGTTTTCACTGGGAGAAATGAACTAGAAGTAAATCTTGTTATAAAAAGTTCTCGACACAAATTAAAAGCTTCTCTATAAAATAAAGATAGATTTAATTGGCAAACTTCATATCAGATAAACCCCCCAACAAAGATATAATTGGTCTGGAGTTATCAATACGATGATCGAGACGTCATGAGAGTCACTCAAATCACTGGCCAACTACCGATTACGTGAACACTACACTTCAATCTAACTCTTCACAACGAGTTCGCATTTGAACTGACGCGTCCTTCCAGTTGCAGCTCACTGCGTTCCACTCGAAGAAGTAGAAAACGACAACGTAAAAAAAAAGGCTCTTTAACTGCAAAGAACTGACCTTCGTACGACGTTTTTCATTACATGCCATTGTCCTAACCAATCTCCATTCGTGCAATGACACGCAGATGCATTGTGTGCACCACTGCAATCGAAAAGAAAATGAATAGAATAAAGAATGAGGAATGACGTATATAAGTCTTAAAAATACTTTCACTTGCAGCAGTAGTTGACGAGTTAAATAACCTATCACTTTCGCTTTGACACAAAAATCTGGATTGGAAGTAAGTCCTCATGTGTTTACTTTATCACGCGTCACTATTGATAATAATAACTGTAAAATAAATAATTATCTTATCTTGGAGATACTCGAGAGCTCATTGTCCAAGTAACAGAATAATTGTCATCCTGCCGATATAGAAACTTAATTTAAACCACCAGATAATCGCACCACCATTTCATACTCTCTCTTTCGTTAGTTTTATTCATTTTATGAATGACAAGGACATCTACATTTATTAATTATTTACATGACGTTTGTCAGAATGTCAGTATATTGAGCTCGACAGCTGGGAAACAGACGCTCTTAAACGTCACAATTGCCAATAAGTGTTCATGTATGTATTGAAATATATACACCAAGTATTATACAAGGTATTCCAGTCGAATTTTTCAAAAATTATTCAATGCTTGATCATGTTTGTTTTCTTTTTTTTTTACAGATTGAAACAAGCATTTCAGTTGGATGAATTGATGAAATATTAGTTTGTACGCAAGACTTCAATTTATGTCATTTAAAATATATTTTTAATTGGATAGATGATGAAAGTGGGATCGTAAATTACATTAAGAGCCCCGATTTTTCTGAACAAATAAAATATTTGTGATGCAAACAGTACATCTTATTCTCTCTAATAAATCAATATATAAATCAAAGTGGTTTGTTTGTAATAAATATTAATAATTTTAAAAAATCAAACTATCATCCATGTGATAAAATAGAATTAATTTATTCAGTAAATATTTGAGGAAAAGTTTTTAGTTGTTTAATTATTTATGTAATAAACAATTGTAATAATGTAAATCATAATCAATAATAATACTTGGTTAATTGTCTACAATTAATAATAATCATCAATAAACAAATATTTTTTCTTCGAAGAGAAAGATAAGGAGAAACTTGACTCACCCTGTCTCATCAATCGTCAATTGATTTTTTTTTTCGCTTTCATCAGAATCGTAAGCGTTCCCAGGGTTATGGACAATCGCAGTGTGTTCGCGTATTTCCCATCTGGTGCCCATCGTTCATTCAAGTATGTTGATGTACTTGAGATCACGTTTATATACAATTTTACTTACTAAAGACCGACATATACAAGACAATGAACAACGTGATGACTAGAATTTCAAATGGGAAACCACAAAAACAAACCAAAGATCTTGATGATCAGAAAGTCGTTACTTTGGTGAATGGTTAGATAGATTCGATAGAAAGATCCACACCCACCAAACTTGTTTTATCGTCGCGTTATAAGCATCCGGGGACTCGTGCGATAGCGCGCTTTGGGTGTATGATCACATTCTAAATATAGCCGGACATTAAAATCACGCCTAAGTCCCCTTCGCGATGATGAGAAACGATCAAGCGAATACATTGACAAGTTCAGAGAACGCGGTCTTTGATCTACTCACGACACTCTATACTCATTTTTCTATGTCGCATGCGATTGTAGAGTACGTTAACATGACTTGATGTTGAACAAATCGGCTATGCGCCGCAACTGATTATTACCAGCGCGTCGACAATGTCAAGCAAATCTTATCTAGAAATTTTGCGGTCACATACTGTACTAAATGCTGAAATACGATAAAAATCAAGTGTGCAAAAAATTTCCGCTATTTTTTAAAAGCAAAGTCTTTTTAAATTTCTAGTAAATTGTGTTCAAAGAAAAATATTATTCTGTTTAATCATCTTTACTGTAAATTTTACTTTTCTCTTATTTACAAGCACAATAATTTTATTCACTAGAGTGTAGCTCTCAAGGTTTTCTGTGTCATCTAATGACTGTTAATGACGCTTTAGAACTCTTAGTAGTTTATCTCTATTGTGTTTCGAAAATTTAACGATCTTATGAAGTTTATTTTATAATCAGAAACTGTTTTATCAAGAATAAATATATATTCAAACATTTTATCTACTTATGTCTTCATTTTTAAGACCAATATCTAATAAAAAGACTTGGTTTCAAATTAATTTATTACTCAATGAAATAAATTATTTCTACGTATCTATTGTTCATTCTTTAAACAATTAAATCATTAAATCAGTATTAAGAATTATTTAATTTAATTTTTTACTTTCTTCTTTTATTTGATGCAGTAAACAAAATAACCTAGAGCTAATCAATGTTGTATTAATAATTAATTTATATGCTTGTTTGTTGATTAAGTATGTAATTAAAATGAATTATTTATAGAATATTATTACAATAGCTAATTAAACTAAAATATGCAGATCATTTATTTAAATATTTAGAAGCTGTATTCACTTGGTACAACAATAGATTCATGAATCAAATCCTACATCAAAGTGAGTCGTTCAAATCTGTATATTATTTCCAGGTAATGTATAAAAGATAAAGACTGATCTCATCATCCAACCAAATGTGAGGAGAAAAACGACATTAATGCTGAAATATTCTCACTGATGCAGTTCTGTGAAATGCTTCAAGTAGGTAAGCAGAGTAAAAATAATTAGTGAATCATTTCAATTATTGCAGTGGTAAATTTACAAGTTGATATTTTTTTGGGATTTTGATTACACTAATGAAGAGTAGAAATAGACTACTATACTGAACAAGACAAAACTATCACAAGTGGGAAAGAAACCACAAATTTATCACTTGCCTGGATGTAATCTATCAACAATTAGCTTCTAGACCCAACCATAATTATCTCAATTTTTTTATTACTAATAATTAAGCCACTAAAACATCTACACATGTTTTGACTGAACCAAGCAAACACTTCTGTTCACTAACTAGGAACTCACTGACATACTCGCAACAAAGAATTTATCAAGACTAAGACACGTAGTGAGTTGACTGAGTGATATTTCAATTATTCAAGCAGTAGGTGTGTCGCAATAATTCTCTAGTAATAATTACTATTGTAACCAATCAAGTATCACAGAAATTTCTGTTGCAAGTTTTGTCAATGATATGCAGTAGAGATGTGGATACTAAAGGTATTGTTGATAAATAATTGAAGCACATGGATTAGCTGCTCCATTCACTGCTGTCTTATTCGCACGAGTACTCACTTAGATCTGTTCGTTGCTGACTGAGTGCATATCTACATATACACACAAAAGGTCTACTGAACTCTTGACTTTGCGTGATGTTGCGACGCGTTTCGGAGCAATGAGAATGAGAGCACGTGCTACGTGAGTAGTTGAAATTGTTTACATGTGCGAGGGAATTTTATTAATACATAAAGTAGGTGGTAATGTGATTCTTAAGTGTACTAAAATACTTATTAGTTTGCCGACATATCAAGATTTGCACTTCTAGATGATATGTAAACTTGTATTTGTAAGTGATAGTATCTTAACTGTTTCAAGATCCCTAATGATATTCACCAGACTTCTTCTTCTTTAACATCATCAAGTTATAAAGAGACTTTTCACTTGAGAGACTTGGCTATTGACCAAGATGAATCACGGTAAGACTTGAGAGAAAAAATGATAGTTACGTTTTAAGATACTTCATTGGCCATTATTCTGCCGTTACTTGTCACAGTTAACTGTTGGAAATAAACTGTTGGTGAGCCAAAAGTTCAGATTCATGAGTTTGTTGGTGTGGACATATCAAAAAAGTAGAAATAGAAAGAGAAAATGAGAGTCATTGGACATTGAAACTTCTCATCTATCAGTATCATTTGAATGCTAAATGAATATAAATCGATCATGAAATATAACTTTCAAATTAACTAATGAAGAAAGTTAATTTTCATTAAATTAATGACGTAATAAATTCAAAAATATAAATACCAATCTCGTAGCAGTTGTGTAAAAGTTTCTTTACAATAAAGCCTCAATGCTCCTCTCAAATCATGACCCCAATATGTTCAGCGAATGCGCTGATGGCTTCGCCAAGTCACGAAGCTACAGTACACAATTAATTCATTATTATGAGGCTGTGACTCATAGATCCAAGTAATTACACGTGGATAATTTCACTGACGTTCCAGAGAGCCTACTGACAGGCTGCAAGATATTTCTTCAACGTCAACAGCTTCTAGTTTAATCAACAACTGTACTACATCGTCCAACATATTAACTTCGTGTACCATGTCAAAATGACATGAAGATCATTTACTATCAATAGTATATAATAACATCTAAGGGTGCCAAAATCAACAATATGAAAAGCTAAGCTTCAAGATATAATCTATCCAAGTGTCAGCTCTACATGTAGAAAGAAATGATATTTCCGCATTGGATCACTGTACTGTGGTGTTTAAATAATAATCTAATGTAAATTCTTTTCTGAATCACGGTTATTTTTAGATGAAAAAGAAACTCATTTTGTGGATAAAACTCTTTTCACATCACTGAATATACTTGAATGTCTGAGCTGAAGCAGCAGATATTGGTTGAAAATCCTTCGGGTAGTTTTTACTCAATATATTTCTTACTTACCGCCACGTATGCGGAGAAAATCCGGAACAAGTTTCACCACATTGTAAACACGGTTGGCCATCCTCAAGGTCTGTGATCTGGACGCTCTGGAACATAAACATGCATGAAAATCAATTTGTCAATCCCCTCAAGGTATTTTCTGATTTTCTGCTTAATTATAATGACAACGTAAAAAAAGTTGGATGATTGAGAAAAAAGTGAGAAAGGCTTTGATACAAAACAAATATGGTCACTACGCCCACATTAACCACCTCGGTATACTCACGTCATTTCAGGCATCACCAAATATCGACTAAACACATAAACTCGTCATTTGAGTTTACCTCAAAACCTGTGTATATGTACAAAATTGCTGACAAAGTAAACACCATAATAGTAATTACAACTTTTTAAATTTCTCCTCACTTTATCTCAACAAAGATCAAAGAATTCGCCGCACTTCTGTGTTCATGTTTGTGACAATTTTAACGACGATTCAGTGTCACTCATCTTCTCTTAATTAAAGTAAAAAATGTCATCCTCGACCTTGGATTCCTCGAGAAAAAAATAACGAGATAAATGCATTGCGGAAATCGCTGAAGACAACGCATACAACTTCGTAGGCGAATGCTTGCTTTCTTATATGCTTATTTATACATTCATACCAACAACACATACTCAAAGTGGGAATATAATTGCTCAAGAATACTAAAATCATGTTCACGTTGAGTACATCGAACCCATGAGTGGGTTCGTTTTATTTAATAATATTCATTATGTTATAAAAAATATTTTAATCAAATATTCATACCGAGTCTCGGTGATTCCGGGTTGAAAGTGAATCTGATGGGCGTTTCTTTTGGCTGAAGAAGTCAATATCCTTATCCATATCATCATTTTCATCTTCGTCTTCTTCCTTTTCGTCATCCTCCTCAGCATCCTCTTCCTCATCATATCTGTTATAATGTCTCATCGCGACATTATTGCGGCTACGTCTACACTGATATCGTCGTTCACGTGATGTCCTTTCTGAGTTTTTAAATCGATCAGGACTTCTTGAATTTGTATGAATCCTTATAACAGTTGTTCCATTACGTTCAATAGTAGAAAATCCCACGTCATCACTATCATCATTATCAGAAGAAAATCTCGTACCTCGTTCAGGTGACTCTTCACTTGAGTACCATGACAATTCCCTCTCCACCCAAGTCAGATCTCGTGAGCCGCGGTAGTTGTGGTTACCTTTTTTCTCCTCTTTGATGCATTCGTCGCGGTAATCCTTAGACGAGAAGACTTTACAATGTCTCGAAACGTCTTCAACCTCAAGATCCTCCAACGTGGGAGGAGAGAGAGGTCTTGAGTGTCGATGATTGTCTCTTCGAGGTTTACTCCTAATAGAATCTGACTCATTGTTGTTCTTCAAGTCCTTTTTAGAAGGATCTTTAGGTTTAAGCTTGAAGGAAATTTTACGAAAAATTTGACGATCACGAGAAGATTCTCGTCTACTTGACGACTCTCTCGATTTAGAAGGAGCTTTTTCATCCCAGAGCTTATCGTTGCGATAACTCGAAGAACTTCTTTGTCGTAATCCACCATCAGGCTCATTAAATGAATTTTCTTTACTACTTTTGACTAGATCCGAGCTTTTTCTTGGCTCTCGTGTTCTATCGTATCTTAATATCTGTGAATTGTAGTTTTCAACATTTTCTTCTTTGTCACAACCTCTCTTTTTTTGTGAATAATCATTGCTTCTACTTCTTCGGTTTCCATTTATGACATGTCTACCATTCTCCTCAATATCGCGATCGAGCAAACGGTCGTTGTCATTTCGCAAAGATCTTTTGTCTACATAAACGAATTCCTCCCTACAACCTTTGCTACCAGGATCGTCTTTCACGGTTGATAAAGATCGTCCTTGAACTAAGTCACCATTTGAAGCTCTTGATAAAAGAGTACGACTTGGCTTTTGACATTTCTGATGTATCGATTTTAAATCATCAGTATCCCGCCTGTATTCAAACTCTTCAATTTTTCTGACAAATTTGATTGGCTCACAGTTACCATTTCTCACTTCATCATTATAAAAGTAACGTTTCTTTTCATCATAACTCGGCTGAAAATTCGCACCTTGCCGTTCACAATCCAATGATCTCAGTGATTCATCGGATCGCTTGACCTGTTTCACAAAACCGTTGCTTGTTCTTGACTTTCCGTTTGTCAGTTTTACTTGGTTGCATTTGTCATGGTGATCTGTATCTGTATTCTTAGACTTCCGTCTTCGAGATTCACAGAATGAATTTTTTTCTGAATCCCAAATAAATTCGGAATTTTTCCCATTATGTACAGGACTGTCATCATCATCATCCTCATGTTCGTCATCAAGTCCACTATTGCGCAACTTTCCATTTCGATTTGAGCTAAAATTATCTCTTATTTGAAAATCATTTTGTCGTGTTTTTGTTCTAAATTCCTCACAATTTCTCTTCATGTCATCACGCTCTTTAACAACAATTGATGATCTAACCTTGGGTTCCTCTTTAGCCCAACTATTCCAGAAGCGTGACTTCATTTTTAATAATATACTATATCAACAATAATATTATAATAATAATAATAAAGAATAGAATTTATTAACAATACCACAACACTTGGCACCATAAACTGATCACTAATAAAAGACTTTGGTGTATACCTTAAACTTGAGAGGATGAGTTTCACCACCATGAATTGCAATGCAAAGGAAAAGGAATTGGTTGGAAACTTTGTGAGAGTCCTGTGTATATCCGCGCGACGCGATCGTTTGTGGTCGAAGCCAAATCACCGAATCCGGCGATCGAGGCAGGATACCGCATTGAGTCTTGACTTGGCGTGTAAGAGAGAGAAGCGAGGCGGGCCAGAGAGCGACCCTGAAAGTCGCCGGCGACTTTCACGTACGCGTGTGCACTTTGCCGTGTTGCTCGCCTTCTCCTTGTATCCGTGTCTCTTCGTCGTTCTTTTCGTCACAAAAATGGATCCAGAATCCTTTCCATTTCTCTTTAAATTGCCTTCTCTCTAAATCACGATCTTTTATTTCGTGAGATTGCTCTGCTTTTAATTAACGTCTCTTTTTATCCAATGTCTGTTCACTTAGTGTATACACTAAGTTGCACTCTTCTTTGATTCACTATTCGCACTGTTTGCCGATTGCTGACGTAAAGAGCCAAGGGAATGTTTTGTCCATCTCTCCAGCGAAAGCTTTTAAATTCTCTTCGTGTTGTACAAATTGGTGAATCATGAAGGTTGGTCCTCGAAAGAACGAAGGGGTATTTGAAAAAAAGAAATTTAACTTCTATGTGAGACAGGTTTGTCTCGTGACGACGTAGGCCGAGCGAGTGCGACGAACTGACGGACGCAGAAGACGATGTCGACAGATCCAGCCGGTCCGTCCGGTTGAGGACACGGGGGAGAGTAAGCAGGTGACGCCCTGCACCTGAGAAGCATCACGGAAAAAAGGGAAAGATAGAGAAGCCAAGGAAATATACGAAAAAATCGAATTAAACTCGTTTGTTCCACTAAGACAAGTATTGATATATACCAACTGTATAACGATTTATTTACGTAACCTATTACGTTTTTTTTTTTATCATTAGTAAAAGTGAGTCAAAATAAAAAGATACAGATATCAATTGGGTTTTTTTATAATTCTTTGATTGCAAACTAAACGTTCGCCACAAGTATCGATGCAAAAGTGCCAGGTTTAACGGTTTCACGCGCCAACGATCAGCGCAATTAAGTTCCGTTCTGTGACTCGAGATTGCTCTAATGTAAAAAAATGTTGATATATGCGGAAATAAATGTTTTATATACATTTATATGCCTATATATGTAGAAAAAATTTTAATTAAATCGTTTACGAATATTTTTAATCAATTAAACAAAATAATAAAAGAATGATTGAATGACATTTCGATTTATCTTTCTCAAAACCTCACGAATAAGTTATTAATTTAGATAGCAGACTAGATTTAGAGAGAGAATAAATTTCAGCTAAAAAATTATACGACCTATATCAACGCCAATAATTAATTTTATTTTTTTTTTCTAAAAAGAAGCTTTGATTTAAAATTTATAATTCATTTTTTGTGAACAAGTTATCTGATATTTACTTTTAAAAATGTTTTTTATGGCTCAAAAAAAAAAAAAAAAATGAAAACAGAAGCTTCATTTGTAATTTCCTGTACAAATTAGTGTATGTACATATATTAATACTCTGTTTCACAGGATTTTAAATTATGGACCCAAGTATGTTCCTATATACAAGTGTGGGATGGAACAAGGTCTTCCATCGGTATACGCCTCTGCTTTTGCAAGTTGGACTTTGCGGACGAGACCTTATCCGACCCATCCAAGTAATTAATTAAATAATCAAATAGAGCATTCTGATAAACTTTATATGTTCAAACAAAAAATGGTAGAAGGTCAGAAACTTTCACTTATTATTTTTTTATAAAATAGTAGGCCATCTACTTATACAACATAATAAAAAATAATAATTTTAATTAATTAAATTATTCATTACTATTCATATTTTTTTCAATTAAACAATACAAATACAATGGAGAGATTTAAATTTCTTGCAAGGCTAAAAAAAAATGTAAACTTTCAAAAAAGCAAAGTAAATGAAATTTAATAATTCGGTATGCCTGTTGCTTTTAAAGAGTTCAATTTTAATGCAGATATATTAAAGTATAACGAAATATTCCATTCACATTTTAAGCGTGATAGTCATTGTATATTCAGCAAAAATACTGAAAAGTTGAGCGCCCGTGAGTTCGTAATAGCGGTGAGTCATTCACTAGCGAATGTAGCTCAAATGGCGAAGAGAATGGACATTTCAATTTTTATACTGATCCTGAAATATTACAGTAGTAGAAAATGTCTCGGCATTTCCATTGCCCTTCGATAACTCTTGTATGATAACACAATCTAAAACATATATGCCTCTCATGAGAATCTATAATGATAAGATCTCTATATTGTGTGTCGGACACAAAAGCTCTTTTAAATATGTAACAAGAAATATTGCAATAATGCAGCTTACAGCTTTATCGGCTTGTAATATCCCTCTGCAGACTGAGCAACAAACTCACTCGCGAGTTTATGTCCCAGTCGATCTAAGTAGAAAATAATCTAGTGATTTATCATTTATCAACCTCTTTAGAATTCAAATCGCTAAATTTCCTTATCAGTCATACTTTAAATTGTTAGGATAAGTGCAATAAATCAACCTACTTGTCCTGATTTCTAATCAAATACCTTTTCCTATTTATTTTTGCAGATTAATGTATCGAGAAATTACATTTCATCGTACTTTATATTTTGATTTAAAATCTAATTTAAAAAAAAATATTGGAAAATATTTTATACATACTAGAGTCTGTAAAGAATATCAAGATTCAATAGATATATTTAATTACAGTGAAAAATATGTATAATTCGAAAAAGCTTTGACTCGAATGAAAATAAATTTAAACTTGATAAATTTATGTTCTAGATGAGACTTTGATTTGTTTATAAAAGATTAAAAAATTCAATAAAGCAGAATGATTGACTGACTTCATTTAGCTCGTTAGTTCGAGCAGTTCATATAACTTCCCTCTAACCCACGCTTGATAGGCCAAACTACAAGATCTCACTGATGCATAATTCATAAATTTGTGGTCACTCAAATATTCAGCAAGTTACTATAGTCCAGAGACATAAACGTCACTCAAAGAAACGTTTAAATAAATGATCACATCGTAATATTTTTAACATGTGGATTAACTTTATCAGTTAATCATATAATCATCGTAGTCATTTATCAAAATAATTTTGTTATCTAGATACAATACTTGTTTTTCAATTCAACGATTCACTCGTTACGAATATAATTGTTTAAATAAAAATTTCAATATTTGTTCTTTAAACTACACATTTATGACATCAGCTATTAGGAAATAATGACATCAGGATTTGATTAATAAACAGATATTTTAAGCAGACAAGGTCGTGATTTTTTTTTTTTTGGCAAAACAACTGATTTATATGGGACATGAAAGACACCTGAAAGACAACCACGAATATGATGTTATCACATTTATTATTTCTATCTACTGCATGTATATCCATGTAATTCGTAGCGGGATAGATATATATAGTGTACCGATGTATTTTCGCGTGCAACACCTGAGGCGAGGCGTAACTTAACAAAGCAACCTACAGTTGTGTCTTTTAGTGAATATGTCACATCGCTCTCTTTCTTGCCAGCCACATCGTCATCCTGTTCTCACTCCATCGACATCGTCTTTGTCGAGTAATACGCCCGCGCATTAAATAGCAAATATGCCTATGACACTTGCCTTTAATCACTGGTGTGAAAGGAAACACTGGATGTTTGATAAAAGAAAAAACCGAGCATACTTGTTATTACTATTCAATAAAAAATTAATTGATTTTGTTTTGATTGGAAATTTTGCACAAAAAAATATCAGATATTTTTTTGCCACGTGTAGTATAATTAGTTTATAGTAGAAAAACAAGATTGGCTTTATGCTATGAATTGCAAAAAAAGTTGCTCATTATTGAGCTTCTATTGTAAAATAATATTTTTTTCGCTTTGAAACAATACTCGGAATAAAGAAAAAAAGAAAAAAATATGTTTTTCAATATTCTTATTTTTTTGATTTTTTTTTTTTTATTATTAAATATATTTTATTAATTTTCTATTAAAATTAATTATTATTTTATCAATTAAACTTAACAAACAAATTTTACAACAATAAAAATAATATCATTGAATTATTTTCAACTACTATAATTACATGTTAAATTTAAGATAGAAATATTGTTTATATTTTATGAAATTACGAAGCTAATTGCTTTATAATAAAAAATAAATGGGTTTTTTATTTATATCAAGATTGTAATGAGAATTTTTTCTTCAAAATATTTACTACATCCCGTTTATCAAGCTTATGATAAAAAAGCATTGCTAATAATACATATGATTCAGTAGCCGTAAAAAGTTGAGTGTATGTGGAAATTACATTCATATGAAAGTGAGAAATTCACGTGATCTCATGTCATCAGGGAGCATTTAAACTGCATTATAAAGGCATACATTCTTGACTTCTTGTGTCACGCATGCTTTTAGCCACTACTTTTGATACACTCTTCTTATCATTTATTACATTCAATGATTTCATTTGAATTTCTTTATTTATT
This sequence comes from Chelonus formosanus, assembly GCA_028641665.1. Taxonomy (NCBI): domain Eukaryota; kingdom Metazoa; phylum Arthropoda; class Insecta; order Hymenoptera; family Braconidae; genus Chelonus; species Chelonus formosanus. The sequence goes on along the minus strand of CM054006.1, from coordinate 3,275,752 downwards.
ATCATTAGACTTGACTATTAATTACATTTCTATTCACAATCTCAATCACAAATACTAAAAATCAAATTCAAATTAATTCACTCAAGGTTTTCAATTTCTTCCTTTCAGAAAGTCTAGGCCATCGATAGGAAACCAATAATTAGAGCAATGTTACGTTATATAAATTATGCAGTTATGGAAGACCTTCGGATATTTTTTATTAATATATCCCGAATTGTGATATTCATTCTCTAAATTATATTGAATATTTGTGGTATAAATTCGAGTATGATGTATTTTTAAATCAAATAAAATAACTCAAAATAACAATAGAACAAAAACTCTTTATAAATTTCGAACTTTTCATCGTTCCATCATTTGTTAAAATAATAATATCCCGATCAATTACCTCGAATAAATACGCAATTGATCAAAAAGCTTTGCAATCTTATAATGTAAATTTCATTTAAAGAAATCATAAAAAATTCATATTCTATTTGACAAGTTAATTACTTCCTTATTGCATCATCATACCATGGATTTTATGAATTTCCAACAATTATTATTATTAAAACAATTATCAAGACATTTAATGTATTCATATTTCTCTCTATCAAGTCACTCAATTAGTCATACGAAAAAAAACCCCCTAGGAATAATTTGTTAATAATTTTTTCCCGTCAAAAATAAACCATTAAGATACTTGATGAAATAAAAAAAAATCTTTCAGGCTAGTTATTTTTTTCCAAGAGTATTTTCTCATGTGAAAAATCTTCTTTTCATGCTACCCTTCCTCAATCGAGTAGGAAGCACTATAAGATTCAAGAATGGTGTGTGAGATTGAAGGGTGCAGCCTTGATAACATGACAAGGTGTGGCTGTTCATTAGCTTACACATACAAAAAAAAACACCATGTATATAGAAATGTAAATAAAATATTTGAATATGTTTAGAATGCATTAGTTACTAAATTGGATACTACTATACTCTAAGTGACAAAAACATCTGTGATTTAAACGTCTTCTTTAAACATGCTAATAAACTGTCAAATTTATCAACAAATATTAAATTTCATTTCCCAACGATTAGGTAACTTTTATAACACACCTAAGGTTTTATTTTTGTGGCGTCACGCAAACTTACAGCTTTTAGGGGAATTATTTCATCGATTTTACTAAACCCTCACCTATCTTTTGGCACATAAACTTTAAAAAATCGTTCTTATCTCCTTCATTTGGGCTTAAAATAGCCGAATTTATTGTAAAGATGTAAGAAAGATGGAAAAAAAATCATCAAAGATGAATAAAAATATCGATTATTTGCTGGAATATTTCCCGATTTAATGAAAGATAATGATCTAAATAAAAGCATATTGTAATACGATCTTGTCATCTTCACAAACAGGACATCATGCTTGCACTTTACTTTTTTATTCTTTTCATAAATGCATTCTCTCGCTTGTTGGGCTCGGTCATACATTTTTATGGTAAAAATTCCAGTAGAGGTTTCTAATGACCACGAGACCGTAAACTGACACAACGTCTCGTGGCCATACGTCACGCTCGTTATAGCCGTAAATCGATGCATCTTTATGACTCTCGTCAGGCTGTAGATCAGAATATACCTAGGCATCAGAACTTTGAAGGATGATATCCCAATGAAAATATCATTTTGAATTATTACAATTATCAACAGACCAATCTGTGGAAAATCTAATTATTGTTAAAGATCGATCGTCTGAGAATTCTATATTTAGTTATGATATGATAACTATTTACTCATACATGTGTATGTGTATATGTGAACTTAAAAAAAAATATTTTTGTGAAAGTATTTTTTATGTCATTTCTATAAATACAGTTGATAAACCCGCAGGGCATTTTTGATTACTAGTAAAATCGTGACTGAGGTGAACTCAATCGAATCGATATGTACATTTGATTTGCCACCATAAATAGTTAATCAATGTTTAGTATGCTACATGAGTAAATATCAGATATTACATAATTTTTGGGAGCTTGTTACACAAACTTATGAATCGGTGAAAGAATTTATTAAGTCATTTGTATGCTCTTGAAATACAAAATTAAGAGAAAGAATTTTTATTTTCTTTATCTTTAAAGCCCAAGAAAGTCAGTTTAAAAAAATAAATACATTTTTTTTAACCTTCCTCTTAATTTTTTTTAATTAAAAATTATTATATTTATTAATTGTTTGGATAAATGGCTTTATCGTCGATTCGATGCAAGATAAAAATAAACATAAATTCTAAAAAACTATAAAAAAGTTTTTATAGTATATGAAAATTAATTTTGTACATCGTAAAATTAATTAAAATTGAAAAGATTTTATTTGATTGTCGTTCCAATTAATTAATTCCAGCAAAATGTGTCATAACTATAAACATAAAAATTATCAATCAATTTCAATGACAATGATTGTCAAATAAATGTTGTTATATTTTTAACACGACTGTGGAATATAATTTATTGTCATAATTGTCCGTTCAACCAATTCCAGTAGCAATAGATACAGAACTTAGTATAAAGAAATACACAGATACATGACATGGTACAACATGTAATAGTGAATGTATATAATAAACAAACCTATTCTTTATGTTATATGATGCATTGTTAGCCGAACAAAAGGTTTTCTATTATTAATATTTGTTCCTTAGTTGAGATGTAATAGACATGAAATGTTACGATCATATTGCACTTAGCTACTTTGCAACCTTGATACTCACAATCTCATTCAGTGATGCTTGTTGATTTTATTCAAATAGATCATTAACATTGGCTTCTTCCAACGAGTTTGATCAATTATTCAATCAACTACCCTCAACTAAATAACATATTTTAGCTAATAAATAATTTTTTTAAACAGTTCTAAACAATTTTTAATATTCTTTTAATCAACTAATTAAATTATAATTGAGTTCAAAATAATACGATAAAGTTTTTAAAACAAAATAAATGAAACTTTGAAAATTTTCTCAAAAATATTTCCGGAGTGTATTAAATTTCATTCTCTCACTTAATAAGTTATTATAACTAGTGTTCTGTTGTCATTCCATTTTCTCATGTTCAAGTTCTTTTGTCAAACTTAAATTATGTTGATATTGTATACAGTCTATCAAACTATATGGTTGTCTACAATGTTCTGATAAATGGAATTCTATTTCTGAGCCTTCAAGAGCATACCATTCAGTTCTATGGAGCATGTAGGTAGCTAGGCGATTAAAGTCGACATAATTTCATCTCATGCATTCTGTATATATCCGTACGATCCTCATTGGATCAACAAGAAACTCACGTTTGAAGGACGCACTCTCACTTATACTGGTTTTACGAATTTAGAAAATATGTCAATGAGCAAAATCGCACCTGGAACACAACATACACCTGCAGTTGTGATTATTCAATTAAGCCGACACTAACTAACCAACATGAGGAGTATAAATAAAATTAACTCATACAAGAAATGTCTTAATTTCTCAGTATTCATGATCCTATTCATCGTAATCTTGTAAATGAATACAGGAGTAAAGACCACCATGAAATAAATGTAACATTGATTTAGAGAAAAAGAAGTAATTAAGACATTATCATTGACAGAGAAATAAACAATTAATAAGTTATTTATGGAATAACTAGAATACTTTGAAGTGATAAACAAAATAATTAAACAATTAACCTTATTATTTTAATTGGTCATTAATAATACTTGTAATTGTTTAATAAAGTAAAGAAAAATATCTTATGATCTGCTAGTGTTTAAATCATTAAATTATAAAGCTCATTGGATAATTTTATGCAAGTAATTTGTTTATTAATATTATAACATTTATTTTTTCATTTTTTTTGGAGCAAAGCAAAAAAACAACACTAATACTCTTGGCATTTACTCTGTACGATTTGTTGTTCATTTAAATATATCATTTAATATAATAATTTGTGATTCAAAAAATTATAAAATGGCTCCATAATTATCAAAATAAGATACAACTAATTTTTAAATCTACCTTTTCGTCGAAAGATTCGACGGAAGCACGTCGAACTCCATTCATCGTCGTTGGTTAAAATCACCGGTTCCTAATGTCTCGTGGAAGATCAGAAATGACCTTCAATGATTTTTCAATCCAGTAAAGTCACAAGTTTGAACAAAAATTTTTTCCATAATAACAACTAAGTCTGACGCCTTTTATTATATGAAATAAAAATTTTAATCGTCAAGTTTTCCTCCTCTTTATCGATAAATTGAGTTCATCGAGCACAAATAAAATACGCTCACATAAAATCTCGATACCATTGGTTCCAATAGCTATTAGTCATTCGTCACTTGCCTTGAAGCAATGTGTATCTATTTTTGAGATGACGAATTTAGAAATCACAAATTTTTCACTGTTGTCCCAGTCCATATATAGAGTTACTTATTATTCAAATGAATTCATAAATTATAGCATCAATTATTCAATAATTCTTTCTTATTCTTATTTGTAATATCCACTATCACACATTCTTCTAAGAATAACAATTCATTATAAAACAACTGCAAAAATTTTATCCGCAATCTTTTTTTCTTTATTATTATCACGATTTCGATATATCACAGTATCTTACAATCGTTTACTTGAGAGCGTGAATGTACGAATTGGCAAGTCGCGCGTGTGTTCACTGACTTGAAGAAGAGCAAATTCAAAACTCACGAGCCTAGAGTCTTGCGCTTGCGCGTATTTCCAGCTATTTCACCACGTGAACACGTGGTATATATAATCAATCACTCTCGTATATTTTTTAAACCCCACTAATAATAAAACCAATAAAAAAAAATCACAGCCTCAAAATCCTCAAAAAAAACTGCATCTTACTATTCCTCTAGAATAAATTTCAGTTTCCATTTAACATAAATGTTATAATTAATTATCCATATTGGATTCATTCTCATAAATTGATCGATCAATAATTCTAATCGATCGCTATTTAGTTCATGAAAGTAGAAATTCACAATCTTAAAAATGACGTAATAAAAAATTATCAAGTTAAATGCAAAACTTTGTTTCTTTTGAGGGATTTATTTGAAAAGGGTGGGAGCAATGCACTCGCGTTTGCCGGTAGCTGAAGAAACCACGTGGCGCATCTGTCAAGCACGAGATATCAGATGCTCCTCTACTTGAAGCAACAGCGGCCGGCGTTCAGGAACTCCGCGTCGCAACTGCCGCTGCGACTAAAAAACGATTCGATGACCTCATCACAGGCTGGTTATGTTCTGTCCAGCCTATCTGTTACTACTAACCAATCTGAAAACGTTCCAATATTCCTTTCTTTCAGGGTAATTATTTAAATTCAAAATGATACTTTTAGCCCTTTGACATGATTTTTTTTTGTCTAATCGATACTCTTTAGAGTACTCTTTGCTTTACATTTTACCAAAATCAATAAGATTAAGAAAAATTATTTCTTGTTGAATAATTTATTCATTTAGAGTCCAACTTTTTAGATGGTAGTTTTTTAGAATAAAAAAAGGTTAATTCATTTATTGGTAGCTATTTTAAACCACTGTTTTAATACCGCGTTAAATTGAATTGATCGGTAATTAAAATAAATTAGAAAATTAATTCAAATTGAATTTAGCTGTTTTTATTTGAGAAGTATTTTTTCATTTTGGGATAATTTATCATTCGTTTTAACATTTTTAATAAAAGTAATATGTAAAAGAAAGTAAAATTTCTATTTAATTAAATAAAAAATCAAATTGAATGGAAATACTTTTTAACTGAATAATGAAATGTTCTTTATCTAAAAGGTTTTGTATTTAAATTAATCCAAACTGATTTACATATGGGAGTTCAAAGAACTTGAGAAATAAAAATGAAGAAGTAAATTTGGAAAACTTGTCATAAATAAAAACTTTCAAGAAAGGTAATTCAAATGAAAATGATGTTTAAAAGTATTTAAGACTTGTACTTTTTCTTCAAGTTTCATTCTCAACTTTCTAATGAATTTTCTTAGTTTACAACTGTTATCGCCCACGTAGTTTGAACCAAATGGCTTGTTTAAAATCAATGAATATATAAGATTAGTGATAGATATGAAGAGAGAAATAAGATATTGGTTCTGTTTAACTAGAGTTTGTGACCTTTAACTTGAGTTTTAGAGGAATATCGTGGGTGTCAGTCTTTTTATTTTGAAATGAACGTAAATATAAGAGTATAAGAAATGTCAAAGTCTCATGTATTTACTTCAAAGGCATAAAAGCGGTCATAAAATTTCATTTTCCATGCATAAAATTGCACGAGAACATTTCTGAACTTTTTTCAAATAAAATTCTGATCAATCTTTTATTACTGTGAATAAAAGATATATAAACTGCTTAAATTAAAATAGTTCCACGAGGATGTTCACTCGTGTAAATAAAATATCAATTTAAATTGCGCGCGCAAATGGGCTAAATGCGCGCGCCACTAAACTTGACAGCTGATGTATATAATTTCGATGTTTATCAAAGAGTATATGCACGTGTATTTTGTCAAGACACGCTTTTTGTGGTGTTCAATAGTTGTATAAGAAGTTTTTATTCATAATATTTATTAAAACCTAAAGAAAAATTACTATCTAATTGTTTAAAATAACAATAGATACTTTTTAGTTTGATTCCATAAGTATTTCGTAAGTGTTTCGATGTGAATTACAATTTGAAGGTTATTCCAAGTTTACCTTTAGTCATTGTAATAATCAATTAATTTCTCAATTATTGGCACTTTTGTGTTATAGGTGATGGCGTCAAAGAAGCCTTCAAATTTCAATGCAACTTCTAGTAATTCAAAATTAAATTCAGAACCTAGCACGTCAACTCTACCTGTGACTAAAATAAAAACAGAACATGGATCACCAATTTCTGTTACTCGACTTCCATCATTTCGAGTTCCTCGAGATTTGACATTGGGTAGTAATATCAAGTTAGAGAAAGTTACTAAAAAAATTTATACTCCAAATATTAATGTTCAAAGAAATAAAAAGACAGAGTAAGCCCGATCTATTAATCTGATATATAATGAAAAAATAACAAATAAGTATTGTGGTATAAACCTTTCATCAATTATCATGTTTGTTATCAGTGATACTTCAGCATCTAAAAATGATTCCAATGACAACAGAAATAAACCTAGAGCTCGAGGTCGTGGTGGTCCAAATGATCGTGGAAGAGGACGAGGAAAACCAAGCAATTTAATCCAAGTATGTGGTTTAATAAACCAACAAACAACCAATAATATAATTTAAAAATTTCGTTATTGTAAATTAATATTGTTTTATTCTAGTCATCTGGAGTGTTTTCGGAAGGGCTCGCTGACTCAATGGGACGTCCTGGTAGAAGTAGTGGTGGATATAGAAGCAGTTCTGATGATAGAGAAGCTAAACCTGCGTTAGAAAAGCCTAAACTTAATTTAAACTACACTGTAGATAAAGCTGAAGAAGAAAAAAAACTTAAATTATTATTACGAGATGACTTTGTCGAACATGAGAGCGAAATCAATACTGATTATGGTCCTATATCGTTGCCATTAACAGAAGAAGGTCAGTCTTGATTAAATATTTTTTTACCGTTGTTTACATAGTTTTAATCGATTTTTTATCTATTTATGTTTCGCATTAACAGGAGAATTACTCAAAAGTGAAATAAAGAATGATGAGAAACTCGAGCCAAGTGATGAAGAAAAAGAAGAAGTCGACCAAAAACCAATAATTCTAGAAAATGGAGAAGTTGCTCCCCCACCGAGATTAAAGAAAATTAAAAAATCTGTCCCTTTATTGACCCCAAAAGCAGAGGACACTCCTACAACAGTTCCTCAAATCATGGACAATCAATCGAACGGATATCTAATGCTCCGGGTATTTAACGATTCTTTTTTTATGATTACTAGTTTTTTAATTGTAATTCATAAAAATTGTACTTACCACTTTATCACCTTTGTTTTTAGTTTCCAGATTGTCTTCCAGGATTTCGTAGTTATGATGAAACGTCTGATCCGCGGTCTAAAGATAAAAATAATGAACAATCAAAGGAACAAAATAAAACTGAGGAAAAGACTGAATATTGTACCTTAAATGATTTGAAAGCAGGATTCTTGGGTAAAATACAAATTCATCGGTCTGGTAAAGCAAAACTCATATTAGGAGAAAACAGTTTAGTGATTGATGTAGGATCTCAATTATGTTTTCGACAGGTAAGGAAATGAATTTAATTCTGTAAAAATAAATATTTATAAAAATAATTAAAAATTTTTCTGTTTTTGTTTTAGGACGTTGTTGCTGCAAAAATTGATGGTGTAAATAACGAACTAGTTAATTTAGGTCCAATTACTAGCACATTAATTTGTACACCCGATTTCGAGTCTATGCTTGATAAGTTATAAATAAAATTTTATAAACAACCATTTGTTTACTTACTGATTAATACTAAAAAAAGACTTTTTTTGTTCAATCAATATATTTATAGCAAACCAATTATGATGGACAATATCGAGTTAAAAGAAATTAATATTACCTAAATCATTGTTTTTTTTTTAATATCAGTATCAGAAATTATATCTATAATTTATTTGATGCTTTATAAATATTGTAATTATTACATTTGAATTGTCTAATTAATTTACCGATTTTTCAATCAGTAAGCTAAATGAGGTTAGAGTAAAAATAGACATTCAAGTCTATCATGAGCACATGTTTATCTCTAAAATGCTCGTCATAAATGAAGTATATTGGTTGTAATCTTATCATTAGACACAAAAATTCAAAAAATATGTCCACATTTAAATTATAATTCTTAGTTAAGTGAGACAAACCATGTTCATTGAGTAGTGAATATGTAAAAACTTAACGAATTCAGTCACTTCGTTCGATACTGTGCCCTTTTTTCATCGATTTTAATGCCTTTTCACGGAGTTTTTTTTCCAACTCTTCAGTATTTCCTTCACTTGCGTCCGATTCATCAGAATCTGCTACTTTCTTCTTTTTATGTTTTCTATGTTTCTTATGTTTTTTATGCTTCTTATGTTTTTTCTCCTTTTTGCGTTTTTTCTCTTCTACTTCACTTTCCTAAAACAAAAAAATATTGATTATTTTTTTTATAAAGTAGATATAAAAAAATAAATAATGATTGTTTCTTTTCCGGAGAAAGTATTATTAATTAATTACCTCTGATTCACTCGTACTGGTCTTTGCTCGCTTCTTTCTTTTTTTCTTAATCTTTTCTTCGTCTGAACTGTCATCAACCTTTCTTTTCTTTTTAATTTCTTTTTCCAATTCTTCATCGTCAGAACTTGTATCTTTCCTTGACTTCTTTAATTTTGATCGACCTTCATCATCACTATATGATTCCTTTGCCTTCCTACTTCTTGATTTTTCAGTATCTGATGAGCTATCATGACGTTTACGAGATTTCTTCGGTTCTTCATCAGAACTTGAATCTTTTTTAGATTTTTTAGATCGCGATCGTTCTTCATCTTTACTATATTTCCGAGATTTCGGTTCATCCTCATCCGATGAAGAATCTTTTCTCATTTTTTTAGTTTTTTTCATGTCTTCTTCAATATCCTTCTTCCTCCTCCGGAGAAGATCAATTTCACTGATGTCTCGTTTTTTAATATCCTTTCTGTCTTTCATGCGTTCTTCAATTAAATCAGCTCGAGACATCTCTTTAATTCGTTTTAGTTGATCCGAGTGCTTTCTATCATCTTCAGAGTCAGAGCTACTTCCTGCTTTATCGGTTTTTTCCTCTTCAGTTGAAGTTTTTCTAACTTTTCTAGACTTTTCAGTTTTTCTTTGCTTCTTTCTTACTTCTTCTTCACTATCCTCTGAGTCTGAAGAGTTATCAACTCGTTCTTTCCTTATTTTTTTCAATATCTCTCCTGGTTTTTTAGCACTTAGAACTTCAACAGGTTTATTTACTATTTTCTTTTCATCAGTTGGCAATTTTATAGATTTCAATGACCTATCGTCTTTTTTCAATTGGAATACTTCAGTTTGAGGTATATTTATAGCTTTCAAGTCATCTTTATTCTCTCTGTAGAATAAAAATAAATATGAATAAATTGATATAAAACATTTTTTATAATTCAGTCAAGTAAGAAATGAAAAAGATTTATAACTTATTCATGATTGAATTCATAAAAATTGGAAAAGGTTACTTACTTGGAAGATATAGCTTTCGATTTAGCTGCCGCAGCGATAATATCTTCAGTTTTTTTGAATGGTGATGGGGTACGCGATAAACTCTTTGAAAACTGAAACAAAAAATTCATTAAATATGAAATAATCATATAAATAAGACTTTAATTATATTAAATTTACTTTCCAAAAAACTTACTCGATGTCGTGTGACAGGAAGTAATGTAGACTGTGATTTTTTTGGTGAAACATTAACTTCAATTTTCTTTGCAACTGGTTCTATCTTCTTCATCTCTTTTTCTCGTTTGGCTGCTTCTTCTTTAGCAATACGTTCTTTCTCTCTTCGTTTCAGTTCCTCTGCTTGTTCTCGTTCTCGTTGTTCACGTTCACGTTGTTCTCGTTCCCTCTGCTCTCGTTCACGTCGTTCTTGCGCCAACTTCTGCTCAGCTGCTTTCCTGAAGAAGTAATAAACGATCATTTATATGTATTTATATTTATATTTTTTAGATCATTCACATACATACATATAAAACAGTTAATCTGTTATTAAAAAAGAAGTTTAATGAATAAATTGAAATTAATTTTCATGGCTTCATTTTAATTTTTAAAAGATGCAATAAATTCTTATCATTAAGATCATAATTCTTTCATTACATATTTACTTGTGAGTAATTGAAAAAATGTGCCTCTTTATAAATGAATAAGAAGATGAAATTAAATCCACACTCACCTGTTTGATTCTCCTTCATCACTAGAGGAACTACTCTCGCTACTTTCCGAGCTACTTGACTTAGACCTTCCATTGCGAAGTTCTTTTCGCGCGCTGATGTCACCAAGTCCTTTGCTTTTTTCATCTGGAAGGGCTTTTTTATCACGTGGCTTATCCTTGGAATCTTTGGAACGGTCGGGCGATTTCTTGTTGTCTTTTGAACGGTCCAATGAAGAAAGTGGATCCTTAGATCGTGATCTACGATCCCTATCGCGACGGTCTCTCGAACGATCTCGTCTGCTAGATCTGTCGCGAGAAGAAGATCTATCATACCTGTTCATTCGATCACGACCGTCAGGAGAGCGACGGCTGTTGCGACGATCTGGAGATCTACGACGATCGCGACGCTCTGAAGATCTTCGCCGACGATCGGGAGAACGTCTTCTACGACGATCTCCAGGGCTTGGTGATCTCCTTCGATATCTCAAAGGACTTCTACGTGGTGGACTCCTGTAAAATAATTTTTACTCATTGATAAATAATAGTTCAAATGATGAAGAAATATCACGCTAAATGTACAGAAGAAATTATTTATACCTCCGCCAACTTTGGCGTGATGAGGGTGGTCTCATGTTACGGTTGCCACTGTAACGGTCCATTCGATCGCGATCCCTATCTCTGTCATGATCTCTCCTCCTATCTCTGTCCCGATCAATCGACGAACGCCTAGCAATTCATTTTCATGAGATTTTACGTTAATTTAATGTTTTGAGTTTTATTATTAGTAAGTACTATAAAAATTTTTTACCTTCTACCACGATCACGAGATCTATCTCTTGACCTATCTCTATCCTTAGACCGGTCTCGTCCTTTCCTTGGAGAGGTGCTGCGTCTCTTATTACCAGATTTCCTTTCACGGCTTGAGTCACTATCACTATCACTATCATCTTTATTAGTCTTCCGGTACGATCTTTTAGCTTGCACCCCATCCTTTTTCTTTCGAATTTCAAAATCATTTTTATCTTTCCCCCTTTTATCGTCACCAGAATCAGAGCTACTACTAGAACTTGCATTACGTTTATCCTTTCGCTTATCCGCAGACTTAGATCGCGATTTTGATGATCTCGAATCACTAGATTCTGATCTTGATTTACGATTTTTACTTCGGTCAATACTTTTTGATCTTGATTTTTTGGATCTTGACCGTGATTTCGATCGAGTATTACGAGATCGAGAGGCAGACCTTCGTGATTTAGAGCGATCTCCAGATCTAGATTTCGATCGCCTTGACTTTGATTTAGAACGAGACCTTCTGGATCTAGATTTAGACCTTGATCTACGAGATCTCGATACTGGAGATCGAGATCTTCGATTCTTCGAAACAGGCGATTTAGATTTGGATTTTTTTAGTCGATTAACAGGTGATTTTGATCGTGACTTTTTTTTCTCATTCTCTGGCGAAGGTGAACGATTCGGCTTCTTCTTTCCATCTGCAATGCTCATTAGTTTAGCTTGCAATCGGGAAATCGCAACAGCTGCTTCCCTATCAAGAGAAATAAATAACATTATTTTAGAACATTTCTACTTAATAATAGTTCATTCATTTTCAATAAAAACTTACGGTTTAGTTTTTATAGGCATTACAGGGATAGCATTATCTGGTTGAGGGGAATCTTCCTTCTCAACTTTGACTTCATTTCCATCTTTTCCATTATCTTTTGTTGAAGATTTACTGGGAGATTTCGAATTAGATTTACGTTTTCGACTTGAACGATCACGATCTCGATGTCTATCTCTTGACCGGCTTCTTTTATTCCTAAAAACAGGTATTAAAAAATAAATATTCGTTCTATTGTAAAAATTTTTTACTAAATAATATCAAATTACCTATCTCTATCTCTATCTCTGCTCCGATCTCTTTTACGCTCTTTAGACCCGCCACGATCTTTTTCTTCTTTTTTCACTTTATCAGCTTCATCTTTCTCTTTTTCTTTTTCCTTCTCAGCTAATGATGCTTGTAGCTTCTCTTGTTCCTCCTAAAAGACATTATTAAGGATGGTAATTATGATTCGAAAAAAATATCATTCGAAAGTATAAATAAAATTATGCAAGCTTTACATTTTAACTTGTGTAAGGAATATTAATATTTACTAACCAATCGTTTTTTAATCTGATCTTTTTTTTGTTGCAAGAAAGCTTCAGGAATTCCTGTGACACTTTCTTGAGCCGAAACTAACAGGTCCCACAATTCTCCCATAAAAGAGCGAGCGTTTTTACCATTGAGAAAACCAGTAAGATTAATCTGCATCTTTCGAGGATCAGGATACTATAGAAAAAAAAAATATAATTAGAAAGTGGTACTAAAATAGCAAAGATTTTTCAAATTCTCTAAAACGTGCTACACTGATAATCAGTTTAAATAATTATGATTTTTTGTGAATAAATTAACATTTAGAAAAATTCCTCAATCAACTGCTTTTCCCCCTCGAAAAAGCAGATTTTTTTATTTATACTTATACTATCTTACCACCATTAGCAGTTTGAGCTCGAATATCAGCTGAAAGGTAATTTGATTGTGCTATAATAAAAAACTAATGAAAAAGTGCTGAAAAAATCCAAAATGTATAAAGATACCTTATTGTTAGTCAGTCTAAATGATTTACATATTTTTATCTAAAGCTGTAATAAAACATGAAAATTACAATTATCCGAAAGTCGAAGATACGCGTAATCACCAACCTGCCACTTCAACAGAGAGCATCGAATGTTACATGTCTGAGGCTGCTCATAATTGCACGGTATTAATTGACGGTACCTCGATATTGGTAGCACGAATTACGCAGGCATGCTCGTAACGGTGACATGAGGTTCAGCTTCAATGATGTATTCTGATGTTCTCCAATGACTCGTACCAAACGCGATGGTGTAAATTTGATGAGGAAACAGCTAACGGCTCTCTTGATTCCTAGCGGCGATAGGAAGGCTTGATTATTCACCAGTTGAAGTAACTGCAGCCATCAAAGATGCAGGAACGCCTCTCAGCAAGATGTTGATGATGATCAGCATATCAGAATGATGATGAAATGTCTCCAAAAGAGACATTAATGATTCTCGTAGATCTCCAGATGATAATGGTGATCCTTTGATGAAGATGAGTCAGCAACCAGTGTTGTCCAGTAGATTTACGGGTCCTGCATGTCCTTGGATGATGTAAGATGTCCACGGATGATGTTCTGAGCTGTAGCGGCTAGATGATAGGCTCGCTGACGACACATCGGCTGCCATGGGCGAGTCTAGTGTCCGCGATGATTAGAAAGGTGGCCAAACGGATACCAAGGTGAGTACATCTGAATGCCACTTGGACAAAAGGGTTGAGCCCCACCAATGGTCTCTCTGTCTCTCTCTCTCTACTTATACTAACGGGGAATTCAAAGATATGTGATAAGACATTGGATAAAGTATAAATAGTTAATCATTGCTATTGACTTATCATTAATGTTTTGTTTAATCGCGGTAGAATTAGACCACGAATACTTGGTTTTTTGAAGATATTTGTTAAACAAAAGCACAAATATAATTGCAGACAGTTATGTCGAAAGACATTAAACAGCCTTGACGATTTAGTTATCCTGCATGAAGGATAACCATGCAGTGATTCTCAACGCCGAGCTGACATTTATATGATAGTTTGTGCTGAAATAACATATCCAAATTTTTCTAAGATGAGGGGAAAAAGCCTAGTGAGAGCATGTTTATTTGGCTTGGTATGATGAATTAATGTTTCTAATTTGACATTATTTCAGGTTAATCAACTGGTACATGACAATATCATGAATTACAGGTCTTACCTTCTCTTCCAGCTGGTTATAAACAAACTCTACTACAACATCATCTTCGATACCGAGAATTTGCGTGATTTTGGTTGTTATCCAAGGCTTAATGACGTCTAGCTTAACTTTGCTCATATCAACCTAGAAAATGTAATTTATGAGAAAATATGTTTTAGAGCATAATCAAATACTAAAAAATAAAATGAAATTTTTCCAATTAGAACATAAGTCAATTATGATATAATAATTAAAGGGAATATTACCTTCTGTGTCAGTGAATCTCCAAACTTCATTTGTTTAAGAAGCTTCTTCTCCTTATCGCTGAACCGCGTGTCCTGCGAAGCCGTTGTGCCCTTTATTTAAAAAAATCATAGTTTTATTAATATTTTGAAACTATTTTTTATATTTGATTTTTCTATGAAAAATAATGTTTTCAATATTGTACAATGAAATTAAATTTTTTTTACCGTGTACATCATTTTTATAGCTTGATTTTATTTCGAAGATCTGTTCCAATCCTCTGAACCAACACTCAACTAGTAGGTTAACGAAATTCGATGTTTTTACATTTGTAAAACGCGTCTATGACTGCGAATATTAATTTTATATTAAAATTTCACTTTTTAGTCTATTTATAATAGATAAAGTAAAACAATTAAGTTAATGATTGTACCTTTACTCAACGAAAATGCTTCCGTGAGTCAATCACCAACATGGCGCCGGTATAATCAGAAGGGTACACAAATCACTTGAAGTTGGCTTGGGTTCAGTGCTGCCATTGTACAAAAAATGAACCACTTGAATTTTTCTCCTACCATATGTTGGTAAGTTCTTGTTACCGACATTTTTATTATTTTTATCATCTGTCAGCTTACAGAATAATTACTTTACTAACTGAGTAATGTGATATTTTTTGAAGAACAAAAGCGCGTTCGTAACGTTCTATTGCATGTGGCGTTCATAATCTTGTTTGATACCTTTTGGGTGGAATTATTAAAGTTTTATGACACTTAATAATATAATTAATAACTGGAGAAATGTCTGATATTGACGTTAATTAAATAAGAAATATAATCAATATCGAAATACTCTCGCCGATAACCTGATAATGCATTTGATCGGATGGTTTCATCAAATTACTCGTCGAAGCATTAGCAGACGGTTGATTTACGACGACGCCGAGGCAGAGCACGAATTACTCGTCTACGACATCAATGAGAACGACTGATTCGTATCTGATTGAGAGTATTCCAGTTAATTGACTCGATCGATTCACATTAATCACAGAACCAGATTGTGATCAAGTGGCGATGGTACACATACGTTATTTGCGACCTGTAGAATATCGGTATAATTGACTTTTTATTGTCTTTAGACTCTTATTTAAACTTCTGAAAAAATTTTGCTTACAATCAATCCAGGTAACTTTGATCCTATAGCTAACAGATTCTGATTCACAATAAGCAATCAATCATTTTTAGTTTCAAGGGAATTATTTAAATTTTCTCAGTATTTTTCAATATTCTATTGTAATTCATCTGTATCTCAGTAAAGTATATGCATTGTTTGAAACTAAATTTCAGCCTTCAAGACTATAACCCTCATGATGATTGACGCAGTTTAATAATTCTGACATCTCTTATTGCTGTAGTATGTAACTATAACTATCAATATATCATCAATAGAATAAGTACCCCAGAACTGCTGATGCTACTGTAAAAGTTACCTGGGTTTATTGCATATTTTTTTTTCTTTAAATTCAACGTTTGATGTTGACTCGTAAACTGATAAGTCATCTAGTACAATGAAGAAGTAGAGTATCAAGTAAGTTTGTTTATAATTAATTACTATCAACTTCTAGCGATGTTCTTCATCACAGTCACCAAATTGAAGGGGAAACAAGACATAAGTTCTAGACATTCTTATCCTCGTTATACTAAGAAACAGGCACTAACAAGTTTGGAGTGTCAACGATGACATTGAAGGAAAAGAGAGTAGGAAGTTTAGATACGAATAAGAAGAATAAGCAGAAAGCATAAGTTAAGGCAAAGTAGACACTGAAAGTTGATAGTTGAAGATCAATAGAAATAACTTTGTTAAACCAATTTTGGTTTAATAAATTTCTTTTTTATTTTTCTTGGAGATACTAATATTTTTGATCTCTAGAAATAATATTACCAAAAGCAGTACAAATTTTGTAATGAAATAATTAAAAGTTCGTAAATTTTTCTATTGAATCTCAATTGAATAATATTTATTAAGAATCATAATATTATATTGCATTACAGTATTGATAGCCTATATAATTAAAGATATCCTTTTCAGTATTAAATCATTTAGTCATTATTGCAATACATGAGTTATTCAGTAAATTTTTCGATTTTCATAGGGGTATGAGTTTAGAACTTTCAACTTCTATAATTGAACTTTTTCTCAATCTTTACTTCTTCAATTATTTCTCAGACTCCTTTTTCTCGAGTTAAAAAAAAAATAAACCTAACTTTGCTTTTAGTAATTATTTATTTTAATTCATCGATATTTCTATCACCATATTATTCTTTTTTTAAATCTGATTTTAATACAATCTAATGTCTCTTAACTTTGATTAAATGTAGCAATAATTAGAAAAATTAGTTTTCTTTATTATTAATTACATGAACTTAAATAATATAACTATTAATAATATTTATGAGGACTTTTTGAGATTTTAATTACCTTATTATTCTTAAAGAAAATTTGAAATACTTAGTAAAGAACTTGTCTTCTGTTAATGTATGTCTAATAATTGAGCTGTAAATTTTCCATATAAATTTAATTACCCGAGCAATTGTTCCAGAGATTAATTGTTCTACAGAGGTAGTCTACTCTTGAAGATCGGTTCAAACCTTGAACTTTTGGTAACTTCGACATTGCCACAATTATTATTTTAACAATAACTTTCAAGAGCTTTGAAATATTCAATATTCATTCATCATTTTACTGAAAATTTCTGTTGTATTGATAGATACACTAATTTTATTATCATTTCTTATAAATTCTACAATAAACTGAAACTTCTTAATAAAAAAAATTCTTTTTTCGAGACTAATGTCAAAAATGTCATCAAATCTTGAAACTTCATGTCATTCAAACAGTTATTTTTTTTTTTTTTTTTAAGAAGCCAAGTGAAAAAAGCAATACGCATTGAACTGAATAAGACTCCAATATCTAGATCTATTCACCAGTAAGTTTGTTGTCGCGTAAACATTCTTATAAAACATTTGATGTCTGAGATTCTCGAAGCGTACAAAATAGATAAATTCTTTATTTTCCACTTCAGTTATTCTTGACTACTAGTAATATAACATTTTTCTTTCATTAATAAACCAGGTGTCGAGGGAATAGAGCATCCAGGTTGCTAAGAAATCGTTGGAAGAAAACATTTTCCAGACATCTTCATCTTCGTCATGCTGACACCAAGCACGTGAGTGTTTCTTCGCAAAAGAGAAGAAAGTTACGTCAAGTCATAATGTAATCGTTTTGAGAGTACCTAGATAAAGTTAAACCTGCTACCATTCAGGATTTCAGTTTTACCCGACGACTGTAAAGATATAATTTCCAGTCATTTTGGACTTGCTTTGTACAATCAAAGGTAAAGTACATTGCACATTTTGTGTTTATTCAACAAATAATTAAGTTATTCGATTTTAAGATGATGGTATTTAACTTTAAATACAATTATCTTCAAAGTATCCTATGAGGTCTGGGAATTTATTAATTCCTTCAGTGATTTTTTAACTTGCTGATGTTTTTAACATTATTAGAATATACAAAGTCTGCAAGGAAATACCAGGCAAAAAGAGAACAGAAGAAAAGAAGAATACGCAGTTAATTAGAAATTCCATCCTAAAGGCCACCTGCATAATCTTCATACCCATACAATAATAATCCAGAGATCGTAATACAATTCTCTGTGTTGGTATAAATGCATTTGTCGTTCGTAAGCCATATCATGTGCACACTTGTGATACTCTGTGGCATATGCTTTATTCTTTCATACATGCTTTTATTTAGGATTTGTACATATTATTGCGGATCTGTTATATAGTTTTGCTATGAACATTGTCAATTGTTTCACCGTCACTTACTCTAATCTTATTATTCCGTAGATTTTCTTGGCCTTTTCATTCTGTCTTCCATTTTACGTTGTTAGACAGATTTTTAATTAAAATTATATTGTTAAAAACGTACATTTCGTAACCGAATTAGACCAATTAATTTTAATGAATTGAAAATGTAGATGATAATTACATTTTTTTTAGAATTTATTAAGTGATTTATATTGTTTTCATTTTTTTTTTGTCACATTATATCCAATTAGAATTTTTTTAATAACTTGGATGGAATCAATAAGTATATTACGGTAAATGTATTTTAATATTCACAAGTCTTTTTTATCATGGCTTTTAGAAACTTATTTCAATAATTAATCTACAAGTAAGCCGAATGAAATTGTAATCAAAGAAAATATTATAAAGTCATTATATTTATTTTATGAATTGTAATTTACTTTCTGATAACATTCACGAAAAAATAGTCAGGATATAAACTCTCATTCTTCATACTTGATTTATTTGGATTAAATTATAATCAAGATTAAAATTTGAATTCATTACATGAGTATAACTACCACAGCCAAACCAAGATCAAGATCAGATGTCAATTACGATTTCTTGGTTATTATAATGACCTTGACCTAATTATGATTGGCTTGAGTAATTTTATAACTTGAATAAGATTTTTTTGATACTGAAAAAGACATGTATAAAATTTCAAATCTAAAGTAAAGTTTTTTTTCTAAAAATAGAAAATAACATGATTCTAAAAAATACGGATTCTAAAGTTATTGAAAAATTTATGGCTGGCCACTCGAATGTAAGAATAGAGCAATTAATGGACGTACATCGTGAGTCTTTTTATAGCAAAGCGTAGAAGTTACGTTAGACGCTTCTAAAGAGTTTCAATGGAATTCTCGTTTTCGTGGACGTGCTTGGACTGAACGATTGAAAAAAAGGAGTAACTGCCTGCGAATCTATCGAAGATATATATGTATATATTGAACGTTTCCTTTTCTAACTGAAACCTATACCTTCTGGTTTATTCTCATTTTTTTTCTCCGTTTTCTCGATTTATTTCAACTGCGATCACGGAAAGTGCACAATAGCGACGATAGAATAATTTCAGTCGGTATAAAAATTAATCTATACACTTTAATCTACTTTCAATGAATTCATTTTATTAAGCAAAGATTAATTTCCTTTTATTTAAAGTATTATATACATGATAGTGTAAAGTAATTAATCTGCACTTGAAATAAGATAAACTTTTTCAAGTTTTATCGAGAAAATTTTTAAAACTATTCTTTTTGATAGAAAAACTTTAAATTTCAGGTCAAATGACAGGAACTTCCAAAATCACGTAATCCAAATATTGTTTACTTCAAACAAGGACACTCAAGATGTAACTGGATGCAGAAATTATGATGATATGTTCTGGTGACGTTTATTAAGTCATTTGCTGACGGATGAAATGTAAGAGGACGTCAGGAAAAAATGGAGCAGACAGAGAACCATAGAGTGGAGTTGAAAATTACTGCAATCTTGGATGTGTCTACGTGCGCTGGAGAACTAGAAATTGCACCTGGTGGCTAACAAAGTATTTTAAAACGTAAGTAGAGAAGCAAGATTGCGTAGTCCAATGTATCCTGATTACATGTCATTCGATAAATTTCTTAGCAAATACACACTCGTAGACATCAATAGATAAGATTGAAGTTGAAAAAGACGAAAAATACAAGTGTAAAACCAACGAAAAGGCTAAAAGTTACGAGTAAATCATATAAAAAACTTTACTTTGAGAAGATAGAAATTTTCGAGTCTTCAGTATGAAGTTATCGCAAGTTGAAGAAGCGAATAGATAGCTTTGCAGTTGAGGGTAGACGAGACAAATATAAAAGGAGTTGTGTGGTTCATCATGTGAGAGCTTGTAGAAAGTGAAACGGATGTAAATCGTGTTAGAGGAAGAAGAAAATTCAAGTCTAGTTTCCGTTTTCCTTCGTTAGTTGGCTTAAGCTCAAGCTTACTTGGCTTTAGCTTGATTCACTTGCAAATAAGATCGATTATATCGAATGCGACGTGACTACCAATTGAAAGAATTAAAATGTTAGCTCGTGTTCTTCTAGTCTCTTCTAATTCATCTCTTTTATCCATTTGTCTCTGTCTTTTTTTTACCACTTTGTTCTTCAATACTTTTTCATTTTAAAGGTAGCAGTTGTTCAGGACATATATTAGTCAATATTCTTGCATTATTATCTGATGATTTCATCCTTTTTACCAAGTATAACGTATTGACAATGCAACAAACAATATTGTTTAAATCTTAATTCGTTTCAATTGTAAAAAAAGCTATTCAAATTGTCTCTTTTATTATGTAAATGTATTAGAGAAGTTTCTAATTTCCCAAATGATTATCAATATGGAAATGCGTAATTAATATCATATAACAAATGTTCAAACATCAATCGTTGAAAAATCTAGTTTTTAAATTTTTACTAACCTTTTAATTTATATTTTACTTTGGAATATTGAATTTTATGGGTTTATTGAGCTACATTGGAATTATTGTTTCTATTGAAAATGATAAATGGCTAACAATAGCTAAATTAAAAAAGAATATTGTATTATAAAACAAATTTGATTTTCCATAGAATTTGCACATTTTTCTTCAGCAAAATATTTTAGTAGACAATTATTTTCTGTTTTAATTTTTAATTGGTTTTATATTCATTCGCGTAATTGTACAATGAATCCAAAAATATTGCAAAAATATTATGATTCTATCGAAATTGTATTTCATTTCAACAGTCCCTGTTTTATTCACAGTAATAATTTCTGTTCCAGGCTTTAATATTAAAAAAAATTGTTTCAATACTAAAGTATTTATATGCATAAAAAAAGCAATAAGCTTAGTGACTAGACTGGTTCAATTATAATAATATCGACAATAATTTTAATTGTAATAGTATTCATCCTTCATCAAGTTCACAAGGTTGATAAAAAGAAAAGCGAGCTAAAAAAAGTATACTTAGTAGAGTTATGTTGAAAAATGAAGAAAATAAAGTAGCTAAAAAATTATAATAGAGGAATGAAAATGGGAAGTCAATGGTCTCTGTTATCGCGGGCAAATCGTGAGTTAGACATAGATTTCAGTCATCAGATTGAAATGTAAGGGGAATAAGCGGAAAGACGACCCGCAGGGTTTACAGTGGATAAACGTCAGTATCATCCGTCAGCTGATTCGTTCTTTAAAATGAATTATTTCAGGGAAGTAGTAAGCGTCGAAAGGTGCCAAAAAAGAAATAAAAAAACGTAAAAGAGGAAAAGCAAAACGATAAAAAAAGAAATGAACGACGCTGATTAATCTATTCGTCTCTCGAAAGCATTTAGTCTACTTTAAGTGACGTATTTTTCACTTCACTCTTGTACTTTGTGAAAAAACTCTATCATAATCAACTCGAAAATTTCAAATAATGATATTTTCATTTATGAAAAGATTAATCAATATTTCTTGTCGCTTTAAATAGAATAAATTCTACATGACAATAAGTTCAAGAATTCAAAGTGATTAAAATGTTATCTAAGACTACATTATAAAGTAAAGATGAAATTTACCACAATACGTAATTTAGGATACTAATTATAAGTTATTAATTAACTACTAAGGAATAATGGAGAGATAATTTGAATCATAGTAGGTCATGGTGAAGAGATAGGATGAGATATTTTAATGAAGCATGCGTAGATTCGATGATTATGGGGTACAGTGTCTATAAAGGGGACGTGCAGGTGGATACGAAGCAAGTAGAAGGGTGATGGCAATCGATCCAACTTAACTAGAAATTACTCTTTAATCAAATCAAGTCAACCAATCATCCTTCAACTTTAACTTGTGTCCATCACACGTTTGTACTAATCTGAATTTACATATAGGATGCTTTCATTTAATTATTATTGCTTAGACATCTATTAGATAATGACTGATGGCAGTAAACATGTTTGATATTCATGTTTGTGGTGACGTCTAAATAGAATAGGATGCCTTTAAGTACACGGGTAACTTGAATATTTCGTCTCCTAGTGTTCGAGGAATGTGAGTGCTCGGAAAGCCACGAGTTTCCGTGAAGTTTCGAAATTATGACGACCTCTGAGCATGTATCACATAATTACTTGCATTGTTGTTTGAATACAATAAAAAATAACACATTTTTGCATTTATACTTACAATTTCAATTTGTTTAATTAATTTATGTTTTATCTCAAGTATGACAATTAGTGTATTTCATTGTTTTTCACAATTACTTTTTAAGATCTTATTAAAAAATTTTAGGGCTTTTATAGTAGTTGGGAGCAAGTCCAAAAACAGGTCGAGAAGTAGATATATCATGTGTCGTGGTCAGGAACGATGAAGAGCACTCATATGCCTTGAGAACAGACACACTAGATGTATTTACTTGAGAATCTAAGAGGGATGCTGGTACCAAGTAGACAATAAAGTGTCGTCGTCCAAGTTGAAAAGGGTCTCATTCTGTCCTGTCATGAAACAATGAAATCAAAATGTGCATTGTATTGTAGCGTTACTTATATTCTATTCATCAAAAATTATATGCTAACTCTTCAATCATTTTTTCAAGTTTCCATCTGAAATTACTGTAAATCGGTGCTTCATCAAACTCGTAAAATCTGTACGTAAAATAAATACAACTTTTATTTTTATACGTAGTTTAATATCTTTTTTCAAGTAGATGAAGTTCAGAAAATCGTATTTTATTTTTTTTACTGCGTACAGAAGTATAAAAGGTTTTACCAATCCCTTTTACGATTTAAAGTGTAAATCAGTTGTTACGACCCTACTAGGCAACGCCTCTTCTAAAAGCCAGGTGTATTTAGCAAAGATTGCTTAGCTGTGTGCGCACTTTAATTATTATCTAAGGATATAAGTAACAATATATGCTTTTTAAGTAAATTTTCTCTTTATTAATATTATGACTTTTTTCCAAGTACTCGTGTTGTTTAATGAAAAATTTTCACCATTGCGATCATATTTCGCTAAATTTGTAATTATGTAATTTTCATTCTCTAAAAGTTTTTTCTCATAAAAGCATTTTTTGGTTAAACTCTTGATACTTTGTTTTTAAATATGTATCATTATTACCATAGTCTAAAAGCACTAAATGCTATTAGAAAATTTATTCATTCTTTGAGCCCAGTTAATTCTTCTATCAGAAGTTTTTTTCTTTATTCTAAAATTTCAACTGATGTAAAGAACATTATAAATATAGTATTATAATCTAAATAATTATTTCAATCCCAGTTACAATTGTTCACTTAATTTGATTTTGCTCCATTTCTCGAATACTTTTTCTGACTCTCTTCTCAAGAAAAACCTTGAACACATTAAGCACGCTGAGGCGCCATTAGCGAAGGTACACAATAGTCCACTTGGCAAGGGTAAATGTGGAAACGCGACAGGATTGTTAGTTAAGTGGAGTCAGAGGTATAAAATACACAAATGTTTAGTGGTAAAATTTACACGAGTCTGTTTTAATACAGTTATATTTCTTATCATTTCTTTCGATGTTTATAACTTCATACAATATATTATTTGGAATACTTTTATGGTTATATAAATAAATTAATGAAAAGGTGTTAACGTTACTTCAGTCTTTCTCATCTCTCTTCATTAATTTACTGTGCCACGGATGCTCTGGTAAATTGCTCTTCGTAATGTAAAATGTTAATGAGACCCGAGAGCGACGAGACGAAGTTGCTTCAGAGTCTCTTTTCTTCTTCCTTTTGCTACAACTCTACTCGTATCTTCGTATTTTATTTTCATTGCTATTTTTCGTTTTTATTATTATTCTTTATACACCATTTTTTAATCTTTACTTTCATCCTTGCCATTGTCCACCGGAGTAGTAGTTTTATACGGCTCTAAAAAATTACTTACCTCAAAAAGCACATCAAATTTTTAGTCTTAAAATATTTTAAATATCATCAAATATCAGAAGTACTCGTGTTTTCATATTTAATTAATAAAAAATTCAGAGGAATTAAAATGTTAACTTCTTGAATAAAATATTCAATATCATTTATTTAAAATGATTCAGAATAAATATTAATTGTTTTTTTAAATGAAAATCCGAATTTTTTCTGTTTAATGTTGTAACTCTTATTTAAATTATGTAAATTCAAACATACTAGCTTATTATAGTTCAATTCCATCTTCAGAAAGCTGAAAATTTTTAAAAAATTGTATTATGTAATTAATTAAAATTTTCTTTGATGTAGAACGAGATGACGATTGATTAAAGAAGACAAAAAATACTATTTAAGCTTGTAAAATAAGTTAAAATCTACCATTAGAGGATATCGATCAATAGCATCAAGTATGCGGTGAATACATATTTTATTTGTGAGTCAGTTAAAGTGATCAAGTTCCAACTTTGGTTTGCTTGTTAACTAAACATCACAATTTCATTCATTCAAACATCTATAGATAATAGATGTACCTATTATTATTGGCTTTTTACTTTAAACTGTAGAAATTTAACAATAAATTTATGAACATGAGAAGATAAGATATTCTGCAAATGTCAATTAAATAGTAAACACCTTTAATATTAATTGAGAGCTGTCAATACTCTACTTTTTACCTCAATTGAATTCACATCAATTTTATTTTAGTGAAAGACATGTATTAAAATTTATTGAAAATTGAGAATACTTGGTGGCAAATGAGATTATATAAAAACAGAAGGTGTAGCCACGATTGGCTAGTAGTTGGGTCGAAACAACATTTATTCGACAAGCCGATGGTGTTTAGATTTCCTGCGGAATCTCCCAAGTCTCGTATCGACAGCTGTGGCTCTACGAAACACCTAGACAAGAAGAAAAAGGAAAGTCCAAGCAGGGTTTGAAATCCAGGCGAGAAGTTTCTACAGAGTTTGCTCTGTAGGACGCTGGAGGTCTTGCCTCATGACTCGTTATCCCAACGATACGAGCGAGATTTCACGAGCTGGTCACCGCCTGCCTCTAACGATTATTACCGTCCAACCTTCTGCCACTCCCTATCGACCTTCGTTGACTTCACATCTCCTACAACTTCGTTCTCCACCGATACGTCCTATATGTACTTCTCCACCACCTCGTGACAAACTTCGTGGCTTCTCGACAACTCCACTCTTCTCTTTCTACCGAAAATCTCACCCAACTTGCTTCAACACTCGGTCACGTACATCCTGACATCTGACTCATAACAGAGAAAGAGAGATAAGAAGCTTTTATATATTTTCAGTATGCTTTGTTCTCTCCTCTCTTTGTCTTATTTCTCTGGCACGTTTATTCGTGATACAATAATTGTCGTGGTACATTTTGACATGACGTATATTAAGTAGTGAACACTAGGAAAAAGTAAAAATAACAAGGTCGATTAATACTGTTTTTAAGTGTTGTTTTTAAATGAGCTCTTTGATAATACTGCTTGTTTGCTTGAATAAATTTAAGCTTTTTTATCAATATTCTATTTGATTTTCACTCAATTCATACTGGCTCTATTTTATTATAAAAATGTGGGTTTATGACTATATTATACGTCTCTGATGGATTATTTTATTGTAATTTTTTTTAATATTCAAATAAAGTAAAGTATGACTGGGTTACATTTGAAACTATATTGTTTTTTATGTGAAACATTTTTATAATTAATGGACACATATTTTACTGTAAGAATTATTCTAACGGATTATAAGAAATAATGCTTTTCGCTTGTGAGTTTTTTTTTTATCTGAAACACGTAAACAAGAAATACTGCAAAAGTTCATGCAAATTCGTGGTATTATTTATGTAAAGGCTTCATGCTGGTTACATAATTGATATAATAGAGTATTTTCTTCTCTTTTTCAAATAAATAATGTTTCTTAACAATTCTATTATTCAAACCCTCCTCAGAATATTAAGTAATAAATTATTTATTAATTAAAATTTCATTAAAATGTTTAATATCTTATGAAACATTTTTTTAATTAAAATAATATTTAAATTAGTATTACTGGAATACTTAACATTGCCAGAAATTATAATTCTATCTTAGCTAGTTAAGCATATTTGCACTCTTGATTCTAGAAAAAATTTTTTTAACTATGAATGAAATTTATAAAAGAAAGTTCGCTAGGGAGTAATGGATCGATAAAGCTTTTAAAGAAGTGATGGTGAACTTCAGAAGTATTGAATCAGATATCAACAAAGGCAACCTTAACAGACCAAAGTTGAAAAAAGTTCTTCCTTTTATTGTAATTTATTAATTGAAAATTCAGTTCATCAGTATTTTATCATCATATTTTTTTACCATACTTTTTAAAATATGCTTTAATTATTAGTTTCTGAAAGTCTATTTCTTTATTTTCTTTCGTTATAGAATTTAATATAATTTTTTTTTTCTATTTCAGAGAAACAAAAAAGCTATAAATAATTGGAATCTATTTTGGGAATTTGCGTCGCAACAGAAAAATTGAACATGTGTACAGGGTAAGTTTTTCTAACAAACAGATATCAAGGCAACAGTTGACAATCGTACAGTTTTTGTTTCGAAAGCGCGATAAGCTTGGACCAATAAATGAAGGTAGACAATTGTGCTGATCTTGGTCAGATGGTGAAATGAGAACTTTCAGTATGATCAGAAGATACGTAAGAATGCGGCAACAGAAGGAAAATTGTGTGGAAAGATGTTTCGAACTTGGGCAATAATACTCGACAGTCCGCACTGATGGTGCGAGTTTGCGCAAATAGTTGGCAAAACTCATATCGCAATACTCTACGTTTAAATGTTTCTCTCTCATATTCCCTTGTAATTTCTCGATTGATTTATTAACTTATTTCTTTTCATCTGTTAGATTTTTCTCATCTTTTCACTTGCTCTTTTCTTATAAAGAGCTATATTAATGAACGTCTTCATCCTATTTTCTTATCACTTTTCTCTAAAGCTTTTACTCGATATCTTCTTATTTTCGAATAATTAATAATTTACAACAGATGATTACTTGTTCTTATCTATTGTAGGAAAAAATTATCGCGTTATAGCTCCCTTAATGAGTAGGGTATTATAAAAAATACTTTTTAAAAAGAGAAGTAAATTTATTGCACAGGATAATATGCTGTTAAATTATTATTTCTGTTTTATAAATACTTCTTTTAGTAGATATCAGTGTGAAAATACAATAAATTTACATAATTTATTTAAATCAAATATTCATTGCATAAAGAATACTATGACGACCAAAGTTCATTTTTTGGTTTATATTCTAAAATATTCTGATGAAGATGCTTCTACAAGTAGATTAGTGTTATTCACGTCGAAAAAAATTCATCATTTCCTAAGTTTGTTAGTTATCCTATTAAAACAAAAATTCAAAATACCAATAAAGTTCTTTTTTTGAGAATTAGTAACAAAAACACTATGTCAGGTCAGGAAATTAACGAGTTTCTTCATTATACTCCCACGTAATGATAGAGCCATAGATGACATAATGAATATTGAATTTTAGTGGAAACTCAACGTCAGTTCTATTGTTTCGTACGCTATCATTAATTTAAACATAGTAATCATAGCATAATTGTGTGAAAGGCTTTTCGCGTGTGCTATCAAAGCATTGTATTTTGATTTATGATCGTGGAGAGTCAATAATATTGAATGGCATGTATGAATATAGAAAAATGAAAATGAATGAAAAATCAAAATGCAAAGATGAAACATTTATGTTGTTTACATTAAAAAAAAATTTATGTATATTTTTTTTACTTACATTTTTTTTTAATTGAATAAAAATGATAAAATCAGAAGAAACTTTCATCACCAGAAATAATTAATTTTTTTTAATAGAAAAATATATTATTTAATATTATTATTATAACTGTTTGGTTGGAGTATAATAAAAGAACAATGAAAATGTTTATTTATTATGAATACGAAAAATTATCGACAGTGTTTTTTGATATTCTAGCTTCATTAAAGTTTTGAGAATCGAATTTCATTTATATCACAAAGAGTTTGTGATTATTAACTTTTTTTATAGAATAAAATGATTTCATTAACTTGAATATTTTTTCATTTTTCAAAAGAAAAATTGGTATATTTTTTTGTTTACTGATCCTCAGGGTTCTCTATTATAAAAATAAATGTCTCAGTAAATTATCGCTTTTGAAGATAAATCAAGTTTACCTTCTTGGAGTGTCTTCCAATACTCATTATTGTATTTTTCTTTATCCAATTCTTTAAGAAAAGATTGTTTTGAAATCTTAACAATGTTATATTGTTCTTTTTTTTTAATTGAGCGTAATTTGTCATCTAAGATATGTCGTCTTCTTAATCCATCACGAAATACATCTTTCCAATTGAAAGAATCCTTGTACGGATGTTGTTGTATAAAGAGTGAAGCCTCGGCAGCAACTCGTTCAAAGTTGTGTATAATCTCTTCTTCCAAATTGCCTGACATTGACTAAACAATAAAGGAAAAACGAGAAAGATATGGACAATGCACAGTTGGTCAAGTACTGAAAGTGCTTTACCATCAAACTACCAGAACTTGAAGCAGTTTTGAAGGGATGAATAAGAGCTTCTATCCTAACTTTCTCCATGTCCTTAACGTACTCGCCATCAGATTTCTCTTTCTGTACTATCTCAGTGGTCACGCCGGCATGCTCACGTTCGTAGTTCCGTTCCGGAAACAGGAAGGCTACTGTGTCCTCGAATATCCGGTCTTGCTGCTGCATCACATCACGAATTTTTTCCTTCTTTTTTCGTACTTCCTGTCGTAGCTTTAGTACAGGTTCCCGTCGCCTTTCTAGATCTTCCGCACGAAGTCCTTTCTTTTCTAAAATGACCCTTTGCATTCGCTCCAATTCCATTGCTTTCCATCTGCTCTTTGCTTCCTCAATAAATTGTCCTGATTTAGGTTTCTGCAATATTGATGTACGTTAATGTATAAAGATTCGTCGATCTATTTTCAAACCGTAAATTCTATGCATTTACTTTATCGAGAAATTCTATTTAATATTATATGAGGCATTTCTAAATATTTCATTATTACGTAATACTTTACGATTGATGTCATCTATAAAATATAAGCAAATCTACTTATATCCATAATTCACAATACTATTTAATGAATTTTTTTATCTCATTTTTTTTATTTATACCAAAATATTTCTTACTGGTTTCAAAGTTTTAATTTTTCGTGCCTCTTCTGTTGCTAGTTTCACTTTTTCTCTAGGTTCTGTTTTCTTGATCTTCATTTCTGTCCGTGACCTTTCTTTTATTTCTACATTTTTGACCTTATCCTCTGTCCAGTGTATTTGCAAACGTTTTAACTGTTCTATCTAATATTCCAACATCTGGTGTACTCCACTACATGTATATCCAGTATTTACATTCTCTGATCTAAATGGTTAACTTACTCTGTTAACCTCTCGCTCCACGAATGCTTTCATCCACTCAACATTACTTTCCTCAAAGACGGAGAAGTCCAGTGGGGCTGTAAAGACCCGTATCGTGCCGTTTGAGTCGCAAAAAGCAACGCATTCGGGTTTTAGATAAAGGTCATGACTATAAATCCCAGTGATGATCCGACCCGAAACACTTTGTGTGAAGCAAGCTTCGTTACTCTTGACAATAAGGTCCCAGATCTCAACTGTACCGTCTACACGTGCTAACATTAGAACTGTTGGACGTGAATTACTCCAGGAACAAGCTGTATATCTAGTTTAAAGGCAGAATGAGGTTTTCCGTACTTCTGTAAACATTTAGCTATAAAATTAACTCTCAACTATTCAGTTGTGTTTCATATGACTGTCGACTGAAATGTCGTTAGGGAAATCTTATTAATAATAAATTATATTTAGTTATTGTTTGACTTATTACGTTCTACTATTTTTTATTTCTATTTCTTAGTGTATAATGTTAAAAGCAGTTATGCTTCCAAAGAGGCATTAATAGATGTTTTCTAAATGTACACTCTCTCTTGAAATAAATAAGTGTACTTAGTAACTACTTAAGTCAGAAAGTCATTTTTGAAGATAAATAACATGATTTATATTATTAAGGCGAAAAAGTACATTACTTACCTTACTATACATCGTCTTAAAAAAACAGGTTCATCAAAGTCTTCTCGCCAAATGGCAAATGTTTTTCCTCCAATGGTTAATATGATATCGTCTAGGTAATTAGATCTTACTGAGTGGGTGACAGGTCCATCATGAATGCCCTCATTCTTCCAAATCCATTTCACAGATTCTCGGTTCATTCTTAAGTCATTGCTAAACTCAAAGCCATTCCAAGCCACCCTTCCTACATCACCCTCAAGAGTGCCCAGGAAAATCATTCCCCATGTAATGTTCGCCGGTTTCTCTACCACTGACTTGTAGTGTCTTCTCATTCCTATGTCAGCGGAATCAATAGGAAGAGGCTCAACTTCTACCCTTCGTATTTTTGGCACATAAAAGCTCATTGTTGTGATGACAACTCGACGTTCTTGGTTGAAATGCTTCACAGAGAGCATGTATGTGGGGCTGAATACACCGTCAAGAATCTTGAACGGTGAGATCAATTGAGTAAGAGCTTTTGGTTTGGGTATATTTTTTTTCTTTTTTCCTCTTTGCTTTGGCACGTTGGATCGTTCCATTTCCTCGCGCACTCTAACAACGGAGATGATATATATTTCTTTTAAAATCATACCTCAATTACACTCGTGAATTGTACTTTAGAGATGAATAGGAAGGTAATGCGAGTGATCTAACGGAGAGTTGAGAATAAAGTTTTATGGGACCACGAAGTTGAAGCGGAAAATAAAAAAAGTCAAAAGTTAAAGAAGAAATAGATGTGAGATAGATAAGAAAAGCGAAAGGAAAAGAGTCTGGGGATTCGAGAGAATCAATTGGGGATAGGAGAAAATAGAGTTGCCGACCTCAGGTCCCAGAAGGCGACACTGCCGTCCTCACTAGAAGTCACAAACTGCCAACCAAGTTCTTCAACATCAGAGTTTTCTTCCAACTCAACCATCTTTCCATTCTCGTTGAGCTTACTGTGAGTTGCCAACCAGATTATCTGGGTAATAGCACCCTTCTGGCCATTTTTGATTGAAGACATTACAGCTGGATAAATCACATTCGAACTAGTTGTGTCTTTCATCCAGCTCATTAAATTTTTCATAACTTCTCTGTATTTTAACTGAGACCCAGAACTCATTTTTTCAACTTCTTCAATTTTTCCCAAAATAGACCACACTGCTATCTTGAAAAAAAATTTCAACTTTAATTTTCAAACAAAATAAAAATACTATTTGATGTTGTAAAAGTATTATATAACTCTAAAGTGCTAATATGATTTATATCCAGTGGTAAGAGAATCAAGTATAACGATCTAAAGTAATAAAAAAAAAATTACAGGTACCTGACCATTAGAACAACCCCCAACTACAACATTTCCATCGAGAGGTCTAATAGAAATTGCGGTCACTTCTCGAGGGCATTCTAGAATCAATTTAGGCTGTAGACAGTCGTTGAAGGACCACACAAGTACTTTGTTATCTCTGGAAAAGCTTTGTGGTATCTACAAATAAAGTGCTGTTGATTTTTAAAATTTATTTTTTATTAAAGTGTTGACATACTTTTTCTCGAGTTTGGCGTCCTCGAAAAAATGCACTTTTACAGTAAGTTGTATAGGTGGCAATAGCTATTCCACTTAGAAGAGGATGCCAGCAAAGATCATTAATAACTTTTTCTTTAGTTAATTGACCATCGTGATAATGTTGGTATTCTGTAAAGGTGATTGGTACTGGAGCTTTAGTATCTCTTTCATGCTTCACTAACTTTTCACAATCATCTGTGTGAGGATCACAGATTTCGTTCAGAAGAAGCTGAACAGTAATCAGAAGTAATAAGTATGAAAATGCTCTTAAAGGAAGGAAAGTAGAATTAAAGTTTGAAATTTACTTCCTCGCATATCATGTTAATATTATTATTAAGAAATTTCTGGATAGCATTGGCCTCGTCTTCATTGTAAGTATTGATCGGTTTATGGTCATACGAGTACTGAGACCACGAGTTTATAGGAGCCGAAATTGTCGTCTGGGCTTCGTTATCACTAGTTGCAGGATTGGCCTGGTCACCTCGAGAAACTACTCTTTTAGACACGTTGTTAAAGCTTTGCCTCGACGGTACAAGTTCTACGTAACCATCTCTTTGGTCTTCAGCGTTGCGGTTTACCAAGACTTTTGGTGAGTGGGAGTACTTTTTATGTGCTTCTATCTGTTGAAATATTTTCTCAACCAAGTATCAAATATTATTTGTAGTAAGAAAAATTTATTTTCGTTTATTCCAATAATTCTTTATAAAAAGAGTTCAATTAAATATTAGAGAATTATTTATAAATGAGTCCATTGCAAATAATACTTTGTTAAAAGCCTGTTTCATTTTTAATGAATTTTTAGCTATTATTAAATTATATCATTCTTTTTTAATTTATTTCCACTTACTGGCTGAGAATAATCTTACCTCGACCACGTACCGTTCTCTTCTATTTTTAACAATAGCTTCATCGACTTCAATTTCGCTACCATATGATTGCCATGCACCAGGTTTTTTGAATACAGCATTTCTTATACTTTTTTCATTTTCAGATCTCTGAGCTTCAATTTGATTCATGATGACATTGGCGCTGCTGTTTGTCAAGCAAACGTAGAAATGTCCATAATCATCAGTCATACGCGAAGCATAACCAATGAGAACCTGTTTCTCAGGATATTCTAGGATTTGATTTCGAACTGGAACAAAATCACTACTTTTTCTGTGTAAGTCAAGATTATCTTCTATTATTTCTTTTCTAACAAACACCCATGGATATTCGGTGGTAACATCTTCTCCAATTTCACATCCTAGAATTTTTTGTGTTAGAGGTAATAATTTGATTTCAACCATTCCAGGGATATTCTAGAAATATTACATGGTAATAAATTATTTCTAATCATTATTTGTAACAATTCATTTACTATATATTGAGTATCATTAGTTGATTAATTAATTAATGATTTATTTGTTAACTGTGATTACAATAGAGAATTGTATTATGAATTTCATTCGTATACCGTAGATCTAATTTTCCAATGATCACCATCATATTGAATTGCACTCAATTTTAATTCATCATCAAAATTCTCCACTCCATCGTCATTAGAACCATCAGCATTCCTCTGTGTTTCGTCTTCATTATTCAAAGTGCATATGAGATATAGTAATTGGATTAACAAAGTTTTGAAATTATTAATAAATGAATCCTAACCTTCTCTTTCAAATGTTTCATCTTCATATTCATACATTCTGTGACAGTCTCTGAATATCTAATAAAAATAAGAACTTAATCACATCAATTAAAACTTGAAATATTTTCTACTTTTGTGCTTGAGATATTTTATCAATACGAAATACTTCAACACTTAATTATTCCATGAAAGCCATAAAATGCAATTGGTTATTCGTGACAAATGTTTTTTGTTAATTAATGCTTTTAACAAATGATAGGGATAGAAACAAGTTTTTCAAACTTTAATTATCAAATGTTGGTAAAATTACATTTTCAAGAGCGCAACTTACCCTTTGAAATAATTAAAACATGATTAAAATTCAATTTTCTCTAAACTAATAAGTTTTTGATGCAAGATTATCGATAGCTTTAATGAAAATGGAAAGAAGTAAATTGAATAAAATGAATACTCTATTAAACAGTTGCAAAATTTAATTAAATTTTTACTAATTATTATTTTATAAGTGCAAGAAAAACTGTTTTGGAATTAATTTAAAAATAGCTGCCAAGAAGAAATAGTATCTCATTTTTCTAGAATATTGCATTTTTAGTGACGTTGACGAGTCGGAGAAAGCTAGCGGAAATAGAAGAAAAATGGAGGATAAAGAAAAAGGTATAATAAGTGTTGTAAAAACTTGTTGAATAATTTTTTTTTCTGAATAATACTTGTATTATGTTGACTGGTTCTTTGTAATCACATAAAAGCAACGTGTTATCTGTAATGTGACGATTATATATTCTATTTCACTCTTTTATTTTCATTTGCAGATGAAGATGCTGATGACAATAATCGAGAAAGTGTTGTCTCTAGTAAGAATACAAGAGTAAGTGAAAAATAAATTGAGAAAAAAAAAAGTGGAAACCACTTCTTGAAGGCTTCACTTACCCTCTAGGGATGTTTGAAAATGCGGATTAAGATGCTGAGGCCCAAGCTCACAAGAATGAATTCACAACTATTGAGAGTTCAAGCACTCTGGTGTCTCTGGTATTACGATTTTTCAGTGTTTTTATAGAAAAATAACTTTTTAAACAGGCTCAGAAATGCGTTTGAGATAATTCGTGTCCGTAGCTAAAGTACTTACGGTTATCGTATAACATAGACAGGAAAGTACTACGGGGGACGATATGCCAGAGGACCTCTTGAGACACGAGGATTGGCATTCGACCTCAGAGGGACACATCCTCGTTGACGATGCGCCTGAGTTGGATACTATACCTGTACTCCTAGGAACTTTAACCCCTCCGAGATAGCAACTTTGTTATGTTGCTATTGTAGAGAAATACCTCCAGGGGATTTAGCTTTTCGCTGTCAGACAAATGCGAGAAAGCGATTCCTCGTCCCACTGCGTATCTTTTGACCATGTGTACATTCAATTTTCCCTTGAAAGAATCGTATAGTAGGATAAATGATAAAAATTTTAAAATATATCTAAAGATGTTTGTTTCTACTTAACCAACTTGTGTCACTCCAGTGACATGTCTAAGATTCATAAAAAACATGGCAATATTTATTGATTCATCGGAAAAGTTATCAAAAAATATTTTCTACATTTAATACGATTTATTTTATCAGGATTTGATGCACATGCTAAAAAGTAAAAATTTAACAAATGATTTTGAAACTAAAAACCACGGGAAAATTTTGTTAGAAATAAAAATCCGATTTGGTGATAAAAACTAAGAGTCTTATAAAGTACATTTCAATTTATAAAACCTCACTAGAGTGATTTTTGGAAGTAAAAATTTTTTTTTTATTGTACTAAGATTTTAGAAAAGGAAAAAATAATTTTTTTTAATAATTTTGTTACTTTACATGTGCACATATTTCCATAAGTACTTTTAAAAGTTGTAGATGAGTTCTAATATATCTGACCATAAGGTGAATCTCATCTACTTGAAGAATTTTATTTTTGTACTTATCGATGTGACGTTATTATTCCAGGAACGATGTGGAAACAAGGTGATCCCAAGGTAGTTGGATGAATTTGAGGATGATGGTGGAGAGAAGGCAATAGAGGATGTAGGAAAAATATTGGATCGACGCGGATGGAGGTTCGAGTACTCTGCAGCAGAATGGGGCGGGTCGAAGAGAAAGCGAGAACGGGGTGCGGCCGATGTGACGCCACCAGAAGCCAGATAAATCCCGCTTCGACGGTAAATAACACGCTAAAACATTGAATGGTGAAGAGAGGAAAAGAGTGTACAGTAAATAGACTGTTTAGAGTTGGAGAGACGCGCAACGCCGACGTAACCACTCAAAGTAGTTTCTATTTTCTCTTGGCTACCTTTTCTCTGCAAACTTCATATACCTTTTTCTATATACACATTTATTCTTCTCCACCTTGATATATCGATAGACGTAAGTCTGCACAGTACATTGTGCATAAATCGCTGCGTGAGTGATTTTTTAAACTTTTTATTTCATTTTCTGTTGTAGTTGGGCTGCGCCTATTCCACGTCGTTTATTCATGTCAACGTGTCAATCATTTACTGTACGTTTGTGTATGATTCGTTTATTCGCTAACCGGCTTTTATATGATGGATACACGCAAAAGGATGCAAAGCTTTCGAAGATATTTTATGGTCACGATATCCGTATGTATTCGTTTGCAATATAAAAGGAAAACGAGGAAACAAGAAAAAGTAAAATGACATTTACTTTACGGAAAATATCACGACAATCTTTTCGTCAAAGAAATATAAGAAACGATGACAAAAATGGTTATCTGTATATCAAATCTTTGTATGAGTATGAATAGATATATTCCATGTGTATAAAGGTATATATGGCTTAAGCAATAATGCAAGATGAGGGATCATAATCTAGGCCAGATCGCTGGGTCACAAAATCTCGTGGGATCACGAAAATGTTGGGGTTATTCGGTCGTAGACACAAGATTCTTCAACTTGGGTTCTGTTGAATTTCGGTGACTTCTTGAGAGTAGAGCACTTGAGAACCATCAGTTGTGAAGTATTGGAGATATATCTAGATATAAAAAAAATCTACTAGTTTATCAAAATCTAGATTTAACTAAAGAAAGCTCTGAAATTATTCGCTAGGGTATTTGAAACGAAGAGAGATTAGATAATCCAAAAAATTAAACTTCCAGTTCTACTAGCAATTCGAATTAATCTCAATTAATATCCTATTAAAGACATTATAATCGATTAAATAATTGTTCATAGAGATTATTAAAATTTATTTATAAAGTTACAAAAAGAATGTAAATATTCAAAATTATTTCTACACGATAAATTCAGAAAATGAATTTCTAATAGATTCTCTTGAATAATATATACATTGAAAATAATCTCAACTAGGCATGTAATCTATCATGTATTCAATATTTAAATTTTTATTTACACCATATAATATTTTATATCATGTATTTTAATGTTTATATTAATTAAAAGTTGGATATGAACTAGAATTTTTTTACTATTCTGGAAATCCTTTTTATGCAAACTTATGTTGTCAATTAAAGGATTATATAAAATCTTCAACTTCAATCATTTTTTATCAAATGATGGAATGTAATAAGCTTAGAGTTGGCGGAAAGTAATTGAAATTGGAGTATTTGATTTTCGTAATTTTGGTCGGAAAATCCTCGCAGATTAGCTATCACAAGACTCAAATGGGAATAAAGTATCGAAAGGATGAGAATCTTTCAATTAAACGTTTGAACTCTATCATTCTCTTCGAGAAAAAAATTAAATATACCAATGATAGATATTTTATTAATTCGATCGATTTGTTATTTAAACATTAACATGCAATAAATAAAAAAAATGATTGGCAATGTTCTATCTATTTATCAGACTTTATGTCCCAGCATAAAGACGTTTACGAACCTTCAAAACTTGTTAAATAAATAATTTCCTTGATGAAATGGGATAGCACATGGATGTCATTAATGTTAAAGCCCACATATTCGCACGTGGTTTACAAGCGAGCCAGATACGTGGTCGATTACTTATTAGTGTCCAGTTGTTGAGGATTGAGTTAACGAGGGCAACGTGTATAGAGTAGGAGGAGAGGCTGTGATTAGAGGGTGGCTCCCAGATGGATGAACGGACGGTTGGTTAATTTTCAATTATCTAGGAAGGGTTGAAGCCCAGCAATAGAAACGCGAGCGGGTTACCGCGATGCTGTGGATCAGCCACAAACCCTTCTTGGTTGAACAATTTCCGAGTGCGTTGTCCGAGAGGTTTAGGGGTGTGTATCGTGTCCATTGGGTGCCACATTCTCTCGCTATGACCCCTCATATGCACCGAGATCGCCCTCAGCAACTGATCAACGCTAAGCTGATTGAGTACAGTCACGCGTATCGTGGCCAATTAAATTATCCAATGAACCAATGGCTTTTACTTTCGTCCTAAACCCGGAAAAGGGCCTGAGTAGTGGCTGATTACAGAATATAATTGAATTGAGAATCATTAAGAGTGCTGGATATTTTAAGTTGCTGAACATCAGAGTGGAAAAAATTGCTTTGAAATTTAATAAGAATTTTTTAGCTTGTTGGTTATTTTTATTTTTCTCTCCTTCCATCTTCAACAAAATAGCTTTTGCAATATTTTAATATTACGGTAATTCGTTGAATTCCTCTGGTGCAAAGCTCAAGCTGCTATAAGAGCAGCTTGTAATGTGGATTATCATCTTTAGTCAATGTCAACCTTAAAGACATAAGCATGTAGTCAGATTGCATAACGTTATTTTGACACTTTTTTTAACAATGTATTTTTTGTACAGTAGTTATTTCAACTTTTTTCTTCATTTTGTTGACTTGCTTGTTTTATTACCTCAGTGATTTCTCTTCATTGTTATACTTTTATTTTAATATAATATTATTGTTAAAATTATCTATTCTAGTATAACTGTATAGTGCAGGAGACTTTGACTGTGTCCCTTGCCTCTAATTTTTTACATCTTTCTACGGAAATACGAAACCTCTTTTTTCTATCTCGTTAGAAACTCGATATTTCTTTCGTTCAAGCTTTATCTTCTTCATTTGTTCCTTTTTGTCCTGAACTTTTTTCGCAATTCTATTTTTAATGAGTTTGAATAAATAGGATACCATACATTTATCATATCGTGCATAATTATGATAGTAAATTGAATTTTTCTATTTTTATAAGTTTTAATAATTCTACCAATAAAATGAATCCCTTCATTACACTGTGAATTTTTTACAAGAATTCATCTTAA
Organism: Chelonus formosanus; assembly: GCA_028641665.1. Taxonomy (NCBI): domain Eukaryota; kingdom Metazoa; phylum Arthropoda; class Insecta; order Hymenoptera; family Braconidae; genus Chelonus; species Chelonus formosanus. The sequence goes on along the minus strand of CM054006.1, from coordinate 3,236,416 downwards.
GTCTTTATTGACCAAATATTCTTATTGTCTTGAATATCGCATTGATCAAAGGATGAGCTTATTTTATTAACAACTTTAAACAATTAATTTTTTAAAGAAGACTCGATAAATGAAAAGTATAAAAACATTTACATACCTATAAATATGCATTCTAATTAATTATAATAAAGTTTCTAAAATAAAATATGAAGTAGAATAATTGAAAGTTCACGTTCAAGCTGTATGCCAAGTTGTTTTTATTTTCTTCAGCTTTTTCAATCTATTCTCTTGTATTTTATTTTTGACTCAGAATTCAGTGGAGATAAAAATATTTGGATAAAAATCATTTCTTCAATAAACTGTTTTTCACAGCACACAGCAGTAAGCAATTGCAAAACCCGATGATTTGATCAGATTCGTAAAGCCAAAAAGTAGATTTAATTATCGGTCGAGAGATCAAATAGTTGGGTGTATTCGTGAACGTGAGGGTGAGAAAAAGAACGACGAGGGATGCAATTAGCTTTTTGCTTGATCTACTGTACATTCAATGGCAATATTGACGCGTCTGTTTCTAACTGAAAGACTGGGTGGTATATATATATATATATGTATATGATTCACAGTAAAATTCTTCGTAAAATTAAATGTCATTCAACTGTAACGTTTACCAAGCACTTTCAGCATAGTTTGTTTTCACTTAATTCTCTTCTTCTATAGGTATCGTTTTTATACTTCCAACTTTATCCTTGTGGCACGGCAAGGTATCGCGTTTTTGATACTTATACAAAGTAATACCATCTTATTGATTTATTGGGAGAGTTTCAAACTTTAATTCATTCTCATGCAATGCACAAAGTACATGCAATTACCGAACATTAATATGATCAAAATTTCACAACTCAAATATTTGAAACATTTCTTTTATAAAAACATTGTTCTTTTAGCCTCTATCCATTTCTTTACAGCTTCAATGCTTTTGTTTAAAACTACAAAATAAACACGAGTCATTTTATATTAATAATGAAAGGGCAATTTTTTATCTATAAAAACAATCATTTAAACATAATAACAAAGATGAATTTAAGAATATTTTTGGTTAATCTTTCACTTTAAGAATTAAATTAATTAAATTTCAAAGCTGTTGAAAAGTTAAAAAAAATGATAGAAGGAACTCATGAAATCAGGCATTTTATCTGAGTATTTATTTAAACGAGTCAATAAATACATGACGAAGAGAAAGATCTATAAACCATCTATTCGTATGCAATTGATCTAAAACGATAGAGTCAAGAACTGTTCTCCTTATAAATGCTTGAAGTAGCTTTGTATTCACGCCTCTATGTTACTGCCATTTCTCTTGAATTTTTCGTAAAACTTTTTCGTATTCAATTTGCGTACACGGTGCACAGCGACGTCTTCTCTTTCATTCTCTCTTACCTATACCTCTCTTTCATTTGCCTTCTTTCTCTTTGCCTTTCTTCTTTTTTTTTGTACCTATTTCTTGCACGGCAAAGAGGGTATACTGCTCGTCGTGCGGGTAATAGATGTAAAACGTATGCAGTGTTGCTTTATTTATCTTTGCTGTACAGACGACAGTGGCGTACCAAAGTGCTCCCTCCGTAGTAGTTGAAATACTGGAACGGGTCTACCCTTCCGGAGGTATTTTCATTGTCATCCGAGGTAGCTTTTACTCTTTATACTAAACACTCCGTTTTTTCTCATCTATCGTCATCATTTTTTATATTTTTTCAGCTGCAAATTTGCCTCATAAATTCCTCAAAAAATTTTCTATTATTTATCATACATTCTTAAGCAGTAAACAAATTGAAAGCTCATCTTTTTATGTATATAAACGCTTAGAAGCTCTCAAAGTGATAAAAATGATCCTATTTAGTGTGTACTTTTTATTTTCACACAAATTGAAAGCATTTTCTTGATCGCGAAAAAATTTCTATTTTTCTTTTATTTGCAATGAATATTTTTTAAAAATTCCATTAACTTATTAATACATTTTTTTCGTTTTATTAATCGATATTTAATAAGAATTCTGCCAATTATATTGTAGAAAAAATATTTTCTTTCATAAACTTTTTTTATCAATTTATATTGAATCATAGTTATTTGAACAATGTTGAGAAAATGTCAATTGTAAATACATCACATATCTCGCCATTGTGACTCGATTTTTATTAAAAATAGTTTAAATAGAGAAGTCATAAACAAAATGTAACTTTTATTATTTCGTTAATTAGAATATTTAAGTGATCTTATCCTGTCACAGTGTCAGAGTCTTTGTACAAATAAATCGTATCAGTTAGTTTCTTAGATGTTGTAAGCTATAGAAACTGCTACTCTTATGCTCCTATGTCTTCATCCACTTTCGTCGTTCTCTCTACACTTTACTTTAGTTACTTCTCGTAACCAAAAGCAAAACCACAGCTCAACACCGACACAATATTCTTGTTCGTGACTTTAGAGTTTAGTGTTCTGGAGCAAGAAAGAGACAGAGGCAGGAAACCTTCAAGACGTTTAAATGACCCTGTTGGGTCAAGCCACGTAACAAAATCTACTGTGAAATTAATGGTTTGTGAAACTCCAGTGTTTGCGTTGTAGAAATAGAAGTGACAATTTATTTTTTTTTAATTGAAGAACAGCTTTAACTCAGTTTAAATAATAAAAAAAATCCTGTCTGACTATACTTTGATGTTATTCACTTCGTTTTGTTTTCACTCTTTGAAAGCACATTTATCCACAAAGAATTGTGTGCTTTGCAATGAATCCGATATATCGACAATACAAGATACAAATCAAGAAGAAAAATATCAAAGTGGGTACAGGAAGAGGAATTTATCGTCACAAAATAACTGACTTCATTCCTGTAATGTCGCTTGCAGGTTTCAAATGTGATAACTTGTCAACAGAAACGACATCTTTAAGCTATTTCCTTCTTGCTTTTAACCCATTCTTAAGCAGCACGCTATTTCAGAATAAAAAAGAGTGAAAAGTTGAAATATATAAATATACCTATCAAGATAAAACAGTATTTAAGTTTCTTTCTTTGCACTTAAAGATCTAAAATATTTTAGCGAGAATTATTCATGACTTTTATAGTTTTTACTCTGAGTGATCTGTTGTCCGCAAAATAACCGTCATTCTGTTTGAGTATGACGAATTATGATTGATGAAAGAAAAATATTTTTCTCTCAATTTTTGTATAACCGAATTATGGAAACAATTTTGTTTATTAACATTTATTCATATAGTAATTATTCATTAAGTATCATTGCAATGTACTCAATGAGTTTTTGAGTGATTGAATAATGATAAATTGCTATATTTAATCGCTAAAATGATTTTAATCGTTGAAAAAATTTCATCAATTTGATTTTCACCCAAAAATGCTCACTAGTGCTTCAATCCATCAATACATTCGTTTGAGTGTTAAGCAAATGTTGTCGGAAACGTTTTGTAGGACTCAAAAAACTTTTCTATTGAAATTTGAAAATGTTAGCATACGCGCATGAGTTTATTTTAGTTGAAAGAGTAAATACAAAATCGTGAAGAGTATTAAAATTGACCCGTCCAAAAAATCCAATAAATCCTTTAACTATAAATAACCACTCTATCTGTTATGTACACTAATATTGTTGAGGGAAAGCTACTATAAATAACCATGAATAACTATTTTTTCTGTGTGATACAGGGAGTATAAAAATATGTTTAGTAAAGGACATTTGCAATTTCACTAATCTCTACATTTATTTACAAAAAAATCCATTCCTCATTAATCACATCTTCTTCAAGTTCATTATTGGATTATAAATTATTTGGAATCTAAAATCTCACATGTAGTGATAGATATATGTTTCTTCCATTTATTTCTAGGCATGAGATCTTGCGAAAATAAGAAAAAGTCTATCAATTTTTCAACAAACTTTTATAATCGAACTGCTATTATTTTCTCAATTTCATTCCCCGACTGTTTTGATACAAAAAAAACTTTAAAAAGGATTTAAAGGGTGAATAAAGAAGGAAAGGTGTTGAACGTAGATGATCCGTGAGTACGTGACCGGTGATTCTCGTTGAATTATGCTCTGTTCGTTTTCTCGTTTCGAGCTGTAATCGAGTGAATGGCTCTCATGGCACGCCAACTCGCGTTTCTCAAACCGCATTGGGAGCGCATGTCAGTATCTACAAAACTTCGTAAAAGCTTCACTTGAAGGCTCGTTATCATGTATCTTTCTATGAATTTTTTACTTCACACTTGCGTAGTATACATTTGTATATTATTAAAAATTCCCTACATGGAGAAGTACTCAACGTTTATAAAAATGATAAAATACAATATCGTCAGCCATATTTTCATGCACATGATCGTTAAGAGCTTTCATTTAAAATATTGCTCAGAGATAGAGAGTAAGAGCGATGAAAGGATTGTGGTTCTGGCAATATAAATGAAGATGTATAGTTCAGTTAGATAGGGGAATTCAACAATTTTTATACTAACATTTCTACCACTTCAATATTTTTATTCATGCAAATAAGTGGCATTAAGTGAACAGCTTTGAACAATAATTACATTTAATTATTTTATTGATGTTTGTAATATTCTTTGCATATACTTGGAAAGGTTATTCCAGTAATAATACTAATTTATCGTTATCATAGAATTTACTAGGAAATTTGTGATGAAGATAAATTGTTAGCTGATAAAAATGTATACTAACAAGAAATCCTCTTTGCTGGTTTGTTTAATTAAAGTATTTCAAAACTATTGGCTTCCGTCAGAATACTCTGTAATTAGTGACTAATCTTTTGAAGCTATTTTGAAAAAATCGAAAAAAACCTGGCACTTGTTAAGTAGAAGTTTGTGCCAAAGTTGAGTTCAGAATCAGAACGATATCTTGACTGTTTTTACTTAGATGTGATCTAGAAGTTAAAAAAATAGGAAACTCTCTTGGGATTGGTTTGGAGATCTACTGAACAAACTTTGCTACTATGAGAGTTGAAAAAAACCAAGATAATCATCGTTCTAAAAAAAGATAGTATCGGAATAAAGCCAAATAGTAAGTAGAAATTCTTCCTTTTTAAAAAAAAAAAAACAATGAGCAAAATATTACTAACATCCCGACAAAAAAATTTCGTTCCTCATAATTTATGTAAAAATTTTTGCAAACTTCCGATTTTACCCCATTTTAAGGGGGAAATAATTGATTTTTTATATGTTTGACATGATTTCGCATTTCTACGCATCAAGACGAAGAGAATGAGTGGTCGATCATCAAAATCGGACAACTTTGATTTTTCGACCCAAAAAAATGGCAAGTGGTACCCCTTTCCATTTTTTTTGGCCAAAAAATAAAAGTACTCGGATTTTGATGATCGACCACTCATTCTCTTCGTCTTGATGCGTAGAAATGCGAAATTGCGGCACAGCTTAAGAAAAATCATTCTAACACCCTCAAAGGGGGGTAAAACTGGATACAAATTTCTAAACATTATTCCTTTGACTTTAAACCCTTGTAACTCATGAACGGACAGTCCAATAATCTTTTTCTTGGACGTTTTTTAAACCTCAGAATTTAATCTATTGAACAATATCCATAGATTTATTCAAAAAAATTTGTTTCACCGTTAAAATCGCCAAAATATAAAAAAAATCACATTTTTTTGCGAGTTTGCCAATTATTTTTGCATTTTTAAGGGTTAAATAAATTTTTTTTTAAGTTTTTTATGGATATGTATGTTTAGCTTAGATTCTAAAGTTTCTAAATATCTCTGTGCGATCATTATCAGATAAATAGTATGAGAGTTATAGAGGTTCGAAGTCTAAGTAAGGGTCAAAAATCATCTACTTTTCGACTTCGAACCTTTATAACTCTTATACTATTTATCTGATAATGATCGCACAGAGATATTTAGAAACTTTAAAATCTAAGCTAAACATATATATCCATAAAAAGTACTGGAAAAATTTATTCCACCCTTAAAAATGCAAAAATAATTGGCAAACTCCCAAAAAAATGTGACTTTTTTTTATATTTTGGCAATTTTAACGGTGAAACAAATTTTTTTTAATCAATCTATGGATATAGTTAGATAGCTTAGATTCTGAGGTTTCAAAAATGTCCAAGAAAAAGGTTATTGGACTGTCCGTTCATGAGTTACAAGGGTTTAAAGTCAAAGGAATAATGTTTAGAAATTTGTATCCAGTTTTACCCCCCTTTGAGGGTGTTAGAATGATTTTTCTTAAGCTGTGCCGCAATTTCGCATTTCTACGCATCAAGACGAAGAGAATGAGTGGTCGATCATCAAAATCCGAGTACTTTTATTTTTTGGCCAAAAAAAATGGAAAGGGGTACCACTTGCCATTTTTTTGGGTCGAAAAATCAAAGTTGTCCGATTTTGATGATCGACCACTCATTCTCTTCGTCTTGATGCGTAGAAATGCGAAATCATGTCAAACATATAAAAAATCAATTATTTCCCCCTTAAAATGGGGTAAAATCGGAAGTTTGCAAAAATTTTTGCATAAATTATGAGGAACGAAATTTTTTTGTCGGGATGTTAGTAATATTTCTCTTTCGTGAACTTTTTTTCTCCACTCTTGATTGTTATATGTTAAAAATACTTTATTTTAAAAATTACCATGTCATTCATGCTTCGTTTCACTCAAAATCAATATAGCTCTTTAATATGAAAAGAAGATCTGCAGCTCTAGGAAAAAGAAAGTTTGAATATAAATTAAATGTTAATCATTCACTATCGGAAATGAAAAGCTTGATTGCATTGTCAGGAACTGGCTGTAAAATTACGGTAATTTTTTTCCAACTACCATAATAATTATTATTTTTATTTAACTTGAATTTAAAAAATATTCTTCAATCATTCTGAACATGTTTCAATAATATATTACACTCTGAATCGTTCATTTAAATTCAATACGACTCTTTAATACATTTGATACAGAAATACCTTATTCAATACAAAAAAAAAAGCTGGGAAGTAAATTGATGTTAATTATCCACAATTGGAAATAAGGAACTTGATTGCAGTGTCAGGAATTGGCTGTGTTCGTTCTCGAAACCTCAATTCCAATTTAGTTACTTGGTCTTTTAGTTCTCTGGTTTTCTCTCGTTTTGTCTACGAACCACGTTTCAACCCTTGGGTTAGTCCAATCAGCGCAGGCGCTTCAATGATGATTTTAAGTTGTCGACAGTTGCACTACCCAACGCATCATGTCAACCTCTACGTACGCTAGCACTACTACTCATTGCTCTGGTAATTCTCGTTCTTGCATACTGTGGGTTGTAAAACAACAAGTTTAGATGTACACATACTTGGGTTGTAAATATGACTATATTTGTTCCAATGTCTCCAGAATACGTTGATACACTTAAATTCTATGCACATATATTTACTGAGGTACGTTTGAAGTGTAAGTGTGTTTAAACAGTACAAGGTACAATTAAACGTTGTGGTTTGAAACCTGGAGCTTACGATCTACAGTCTTGACACTACTACGCAGCCTGGATAATGATAGCCAGGGTTGAGTGGTTGCTACTTCTACCACCTTTAGTCCCTTGAGAACTCGAGAAGAAAATTGAACTGGAGACAACGACAAAAGCGATCGATTTCCGTGTGTTATATCACTTGGCAAGTTTGACATGAGGCATAAATCAACCAACCAGAAACATCAGCTAATAGATTTTGTCTTTTTCTCATTAAAGAAACATTCGAGATGTAGCCTCGAATTGACATTAAAGAAAATCAGGATGATATTTTTGATAGTTTTATTTTATAAATATCCACCAGATTTATTAGTAATAAAAAAAAAATAACTTGGAATTTGATGAAATAATTTTCAACTTTATTTATGTCATTCTGTAATTTTGTAATGAATTGTCAGTAATTGATTTAATTCATTAGAGGGATATAAAATAAAAAAATATCCTTCATCATTTTATTTTTTATTTTCATATCAACACGTTTACTTAGATTACGTCATAAACTCGCTTAAATTATTTGCATATACATGTTTCTTCTGAATTTATATACATTAAATATATACAATGATTGTTTAAATATAAATACATGTAATCATGGTCATTGAAAATTATTATTAATTTTACATATTCACACTCAACAGCTCTAGAAGTGTTTAATGTATTATTACTAGTCCCACTTATGCAATTAATCACTGTATTGATTAATATGAGTTTTATGTTTTTAGTATAGTTCAATGTTCTGATAGTGGTGGGATTGTAGCAAGAGGGGAGTTCAGTCTCAGTTCGTAGAAATAAGTGGGAAAAGAGATTTTCTGAGTTAGGAAAAGTAGTGAACAATTGTATACGAACTCAGTCGCAGGTGTGTAAACTTACAAGGAAGTCATTTTTAATAGGCAGTTATAAATTTTTAGTTTGTTTACGCGTATTTTTCTGTTTGTGTTTCTTTACAGTGCACTCATTTTTATCCATAAGAGTAAGACAATGTCCGGTTTTATACATACAAGTTAAAAAAAATAGACTCAACAGAAAAACTCTTGAGCAGCAGATGCTTCACATATTTTTTCATTTGAAAAATTTTAATTGTTTGAAATGGCACAAGAAGTGTATGATCATTTATCTATATTATCTTTTTGCTCCTAAAAAACAAGTCAAGTAATTCAACATTGTTATTGTTGTTTTGGTTTTTGATTATTTGAACATTAATGTTGATTTATATCAAGAGAAATGGTAAATAAAAATGAAATGAATTTATCCATATTTTTCTAAATGATATAAATGAAAATATTATCACTCTTAACAATATGAAATATTGTTTTTTATCATTTTCATTTAATTAGATTTTAGAAATATTATTTATACTATTTTTCAAAATTCTTGTCCACTACATTTGCTGTAATTTAATTAGCATTTTTATTCGCCAACAATGACCATACACTTTTTTGTTACACTTCTATAGTCTCGTAATTGATGGGAAAAAGAGCACAGAGTAGTTAAAGTTTTTTTCGTAAAGAAAGTTTTTCGAGGGAATCAGTCTTGAGCCAATAACTCAATATGCAGCGATAAAGAAAGTACATTATTCTGTAATAAATAAAGTTGGCGATACTCTTTTACGTTGTTTTTTTTTTTCATTTCCTTTTTTCCTACGTCTTTAGAATGCGGGCTAGTATGACAAGGGTAAGACGTGCCCTCTCGATTTTTCTTCAACCCTCGCCTCATGGTCACGTCGTGATCTCTGTCAGCAATAAAAACAAACCAAATCTACTTCTCTCTTGGTTAAGATTTTTAACAAAATCAATTTCTATTTCCACAGGCCCTTATATGCCTGTTGTATGAAAAGTTAATACAAAATTACACCACGGCAGTATATATAATTTATATGAGTTGGAAAAGTTGTCAATCTAAATTTTGTCAACGTGTACAGCAAGTTGGAGTGGTGGCTCGATTGACGCGTAGTCGATACGCGCTTGCAATATTCGATGAGCACCAAAATCAAGGGATAGAGGCGTCGAGTCGCGTACCTAAAGCTGTAGAGTTGTGGTAGTTAACAAATGCGCGTGCTTCAAATACCTTTCAGAATTGAAGGGTACTTTGGGGGAGGAAATGTACGCGTGACCATGCACAAGTCTATTGTAGTACTTTATGTGAACTTTATTTTTGTTAGGAGCAACGAGAGAATAAAAAATAAAAGTTTTTATCAATAAAGAAACAAAACAGCTCCTTTGTTTTTAATTTTTTGGTTAAAACCAAAGTCTTTGGAATGTTTATTTTGAACCCACAGCTTTGGATTTTTTATTACAAATACACGATACACACATCAATTATTCAGGCACACTGAAGAAGAATTTTCATAAATAACATACATAATTTCATTTTTTTTTTTATATAACATTTACACTTATGTATTTAGACTATACATATTATTTATATTCTCTGTTTTATTAACGAAAGAGTTTTATTATTCTATATCAATTATTCGTATCTTATTCAATTATATATACTTTGAAAAAATATCATTGCTGTACATAAAACTATTTTACAGTCAAAGAAGTAATGTTTATAATCACTCATATCTTGCTTTCAATTTCCTTAATTACTTCCTCAACTTTGGAGACCACTTGACACTTTATAAATTTTATTCGCAAGTTAAAGTTAACACGAGCTCTACATTTTTTATTTATATTTATTATTATTTTTTTACTTTATTTGTTGCAAGTTTTAATTTTCACTCGTTAAACGAGAATAAATTCACCGTCTAAATGACGATTCATATTTTTTTTTTTCACTGTTCATATTTATATATTTACAAATGTACAAACTCTCGCGAGCCGGCCGCGGTATTTAATGAGCGCAATATACTTTTCATACCGCTCTTTAATTTATATTTACATAAAATTATACTATTAATTTCTTTTTTTCTTTGTCATGTACATCAATAACATACGAATTTGAAAACTTAGTCTATCTACACACATTCCCATGAGCAGTCTCGTTATTCTTGTATCAACAAAATCTATTTTTCTCTCGTATTTTTCTTTCACAATAGAATTAGTGAAAGGATAATTCATTTTAAAAAAAGGAAAAATTATTTGAGCTGCTTAAGATTATCCTACAAATACTATGGCAGTTAAGAAATTATAAATTCCTTTATAAAGATCTTATTCATACAATAAGTGAGTAATCAAATTTATAAATATTATTAATAACTTAACGTTAAAAATCAAATATAAGTTGTCGGTAGTATTTTACATGCTATGACAAATAGTACAATTTTATTTCAATTCATTCGTTTACAATACAATATGTATTTACAACTACTAAAAAAAAAAAAAAATGCCAGTGAATAAAAAATAATGGCATTGGTATTTTCTAGTTTAATGATATCGATGCTACATAAAATAGAGATGACAGACGTACTTCAGTTTTTATTGAGCTATAATCTGATCAATTTTTAGGAGCAATAATCCAATTGGAAGAAGTCTTCATTGTGAAATTTTTATTTTATTTATAAAAAATTTCAGCTTAATATTTCAATTTGCACTTCCAATTTATTTATTCAATAAAATTTAATATATATTTCATAATGAAAAATTATAGTTTACGCTTTGAGAAAAAATTTAATTTTAACAAAAAATATCTTTTTCTCTTTAACTATTAAATATTTATTGCGATTTATAGAATATTGGATAAAATATTTAATGTTCTTACAATCATATAAACATCCATAATTTTGAACAATATTTTTCATTATAATCAGTTTTTTTCTCAACATCATTTCATATTAAACAATAAAACTCATTATATCTAGTTAATTACTATTCAATATTTTAGCTCAAACAATTTGATTCCTTTCAAAAATAATTCATTTGTGTATGGAAATCATATAAAAAGTTTTTTCATCAAATTTTGATGAATAAATATGGCGTTACATGAGACAGAAATTGAGAAAGTTGGTCATGAGTTAAAAAATTTCTTTAAAAGTTAAGTCAATGCAACGTGCAGACTTTACAAATCGATTTGTATTCGCCAACTAGTTTTTACAAATATTGCATCGTCAACCAACAAATTTAAAATCCGTTATAATTAGATGGAGTCCATAATTGAATGCGCCGACGTCGCTGCAATTACACGTAATACTCGTTAATGTCAAGCGCGTCGGATTCCCGTCCCTATACGCAACTCTCTTGAGACGAGATGAGCGGCGTACGAACTGTAACAACTTCTCGTGGATGATTTTGCTGTTTGGCTGTGATGATACTTGTGGTGTCTTGAAACAAAGTTGCAACACTTCCTTTCATAGGTTGACAAACCTGGTCTATTTTTGGTGGTCTAGCATTATGATCTATACAAGCATAAACAGTTGCTTCTTTGATATAAGGTTTCCCTCCTACCAGTACACCACCAAACCCTCCAATGTTATTAAGGCCAGTGTTAAGACTTGAAAGCTTTGAATCCGCAGTGGTCGAAAGGGTCGTTGGACGTGCCAGACACAATTCTGCATAAGTCACTTCTCCTGTAAGCTAAATAGAACCACTTGCATTAGAAGAGATTCATTCAAGCGTTTAGGGTACTGCTTTTCATTAATACTATAAAAGCTTTCATGATCAATTTCCAACATAAATTGCATCGTAGAGAAATTATCAAATGTAGTTTTGAAAGATAATATATATGAAATTATGAGTAAATTTAAATAACTCTGATAATAATAATAGATACATTAGTGAATTAACAGAGAAGCATCGACTAATTAATTAATAATATCAACACTATGATGATCTTGACCAATAACTAATCAGATATGTTACTGAATAATAGAAAATTCGTTCAATTATTCGTGAACAAAGAGAAGCAATTTAACATCAAATAGCTCGGATATTTTTAATGAACAAAGTGTTAATTGAAGAATGTAATTAATCAATTGATGTGAGATTAATTCAGTATAGATGGAATGTTTAAACAAAAAGTAAATTGATCTAGGACGATATTTATTATAAACTTAATTTAACTAGTAATTACCGGCAAAGTTGGGTAATTCGAATAATCGTTGTGTGAGTAAGTATTAAGTCCTTGCAAATGATTCGTCTGCTGGGCTGGTAGTGACGTGGTTGAAACTTCATCTGGAGTCGGTTGAGCAGCTAATGGCGTACCCGCAGTTGAGCCCGTTAACTGGTAATCTGAATCTTTCGATACGAATAAACAATAATATTATTACAAAATAAAATATTCACCAAAATTTTTCATCTCATTTATGAATTTATCCATTGCGATAAAGCATTTTTATTTGATTTGTATTTTTTTTTTGCCAAGTAAATGGATATTTAGGTTCTATAGCTGTGCATTATTCCTAGTTTTTATAGATATTAGTAAAATTGTGAAGAAAATAAAGTTTGTAGAGAGAAATAAATTTTTTTAGTAATAAAACTTGTTGGCATTAGGATACGTAATAAAAAAAATTATGTACAAAAGAAAATTCAACGATAAAAATGTCTATATGACTTTTTTATTTTCTAATGTATATGAAGTCAATGCAGACACTATTACTTTTATCCGAGTCAATATCTTACCTTTATTAGTTGGCACGACGTCAGGGTTTCTATCATCAGTATCATAAAGATCTTCAGAGCTTGGAGCAGTAGTTTTTTTCAACGGTAGATCCCCAGGTCTGTGAGTTCGTCGATCACTTCTGACTTTAAGTGCTCCAAGAATGACGACTGTGATGAGTAGCAATGTAGCAACTAGTCCAATAAGTACTCCAAGTAATGGGGTGATTTCGAACGGCACGGGTGTACCTGTGAACAAAATGCGCACTGCTCTCGTGCAATTACCACTCTAACCAGGTATCTTAAGATTAAGATATGCAAAATTACTGGGTTTATTTATATCAGAGATCTAAGTAATTATTATTAACAAGCCTATCATCCCATTGGGACACAAAAAGCTTTTCTTAGGACTAGCTACAGCTGTAAGATGCACGAACGCTTTTAGCATATCTTCCTGTGCTTTCCTTCGCGCTTCAGTAGAGCCTTAGGACGCTTTAAAAGTCTTGTCGTTATGAGCTAAAGTGCAGATTAATTTTTAATCGGAGTAGAACTTTGAAAAGATGGTATCATAAAGAGTAAAGTCCTTTACTCAAAGTTGTCTCTAGCAGAATTTTTTTGTTTTATGATTTTATGCTTAAGAATACCCTATGGAATTATTTTAAAAATGCTCCTTTAGTTCAGTTTCTCGAGTTATTATTCCAAAGCATAAAAAGAAATAATAATGATCATCATACCAGAAAATAATCATCATAATAATTGCAATAGGAGTAATAATAATAATAACCAAGTAAAAGTTTTGCGAGATGACTAAAGATGTAAACAGAATATGAAAAAAGTTATAAAGTGGAAAAGTGAAAGATATTACTTTTATATTTAGTTTAATGTTTTATATTACTTTTGTATTCTTCTGCTCGCTCTTTTTGACAATCGATTTGGACTCTTATTTATTTGTTTTAACTGTCATTGTTGAAGATATTAAACTACAAATTCGCTAGAATATTCAAAGTATAATACTTTATTTCAATGTATCAAATAGAAACTGAACATCTTGAAATATCAAGAATAAAATCGAGGGTGATATTTTAGAATAATTCAAACTAAGATAAAAGATTGCATGGTAGTCAGGAATTTTTAGTTAGATTATATATCTTTATATACACCAAATTGATGAAAATATTTAATTAAATTATGATTCAATTAAATAGTTATTACCGAAAATAGAATAATATCTTGATCAAATAATTATGCAATTGGAAAAGCTGTCAGAAGACGAGAAGATTAAAAATATGATTAAGAATAATGTGGCTCGAATAGAAGAAATAGACTGAGAATAGCAAATATTAGAATTGCAAATGCTGCAACTGCTTGAACAAAATTTAGCTGATATTTTTATTTCTTGAATTTAAAAATTCAAATTAACTAATTATTCAATAAATTATCGAATAAGGTTTATCTTGTTAAGGAGTAAGCTTATTAAATATTCGAGTGGATTGATAAAATAATTAATTTATAATGTAATATTCATTACATGAGAATATATTGACAGCTATGATATACCTTAAATTCATATGACTAATTCACAAATATTAAACAATCGATAGAAATGTCATGACAATCTCTCAATCTATTTTAAAGCCTCTTTTTAAATATGTTTCTTTGATATTGACAAAATAATTCAGCTTTCAATGCTAAAACCATTAGTACTTCAATCAATTGAACATTATTTAATTATCAATAAAAAATACTCTGATATAAACCGAGTTATTAAATTACAAATAAAATGATAAAACAGCATAGTGAGGCTTACCAGTTTGCTTCTCAGCAATCTTTAGTGTAAATCCTTCTAGTTTTGTAGGTTCGCTTCTTCCCTTCGAGTTGAATGCATAAAGTTTCATAGTAAGTACCTTATCCGGCTGAAGATCTTGGACCGTGAATGATGCATTCTCACGAGATGTTATATTAGCTTCAAGAACTCCTGTATGTTGATCATAGACTTCTAGAAGGAAGTTTTGAGGTTGACCACCATCAAAACCAGCAGTGCATTCAACGGATAGTGAATCTGTTGTTTGGTTTGTTAGAGTACAGTTGTAGGGAGCTTCTGGTTTGCCTAAAAACATTTATAATTGTTTTATTAAAGTCATATTATTGTTTCTATTATTTTATTTAATGAAAGACGTTTATGATATAATAATAATCGAGAGAAAAATAATATAGAGAATGTTGATAATTTTTTATTTTAATACATTTTCAAGTAATAGATGTTGAAAAATAACATTTGTGGTATGCCGTGATATGAATATTAATCTACTTCAACACTAAATAAATGCAATTTTAATTAAAACCCAACGAAAAAGTATAATAGGTTGATACACATTAGTAGCATGAACTTTTCATTTATAATTTATAACAAGCATTCATTTTATAAAATGTTAAATTAACCTTGAACTTAGTTTGAATAATTTGAATATTATATTTAAGCTTGAATTATTTCATTATCAAGATTAAAATAAAATTAAAAGATACACTCAATATGATTTATATTTGCAAGTAATATAATTTTATAAGCAAAAAAGAAATGCTTTATGAAAATGGAATGTTTTGAATTTTTATATCACGAAAGAACTGAAAAAATCTGGCCTTGGCTTTTATGTCATTGAGAAATTTGAGATTTTTACAAGCATATACCTGCTGGTATGATGTGAAATATGCAAGCATTCATCTGCTGTCCTGCTGTATTGCTCGCCCAACACAACACTGTTCCATAGTCCATTTCAGTGACAGGTCTATATGTGAGAACACTCTGTGTATGACGGGTTCCATTCCTGTAACGTTCCTGAGCCACATCAACCATTTCCTCGGTGTTGTTGAACGTCCAACGAAAGTTGTTAGGTGGTGGATAAGCTTCAACTCTGCAGACTACTTTTGCCTCTTCGAGCCGAGCTACTCCATAAATGCGTTTCTGATCTGGGATGCAGATTGGTTTATCTGTAAAAATAAAATATTTTGCTTGAGTTTTAGTCGAAAAAGGTGCGAAAAAAGCTTATCCACGTGTCAAAAATTTACAAATCAATGTACATCACTTTTATACATTTTTCTATCTTTCAAGAATTCTTGTTCTCTAATATTTCTATCTCCAAGAAGTGACAATGATTGAAATAAGACTGGTAAAATAAATATGTTATAGATAAAAAAATGAAATATAAAAATTAGCAAACATTTGAATTTTCAAGTTGTATTCATAAAGATTCGCTAAGAATCGAAAATCATTTCCTTCAAAGTTTTTTAATTTCAAACAGAAGATTTCATCAGAGGTGATAAATAATAAATTTCTCTAAAGATCAAGTGATTGTATCAATGAATATTTGATGATTTCAGAGCTTTTTCAGAGATAATAACAAGAAGTTTAGCTATTAATTTACCGAATATAGTAGAAAATAAATTCATTTCGATATACAAAGTGTTGATAGAAGATTTTTCCGCGATCTATTAACAGAGTACCGAGTATATATGCGTTTTAAGAATAATAAATGATTGCTAGTGAAATAAATTTGCAGGCAGATTAACTTTTCCTTTTGATCTACATCAAAAGTACATATGTAAAGCACTAGCGGCTAATGCCAAAGATATTCATGATACCTGTACCTGGTACATCGAAACGAGAGCTAATTCAGCTATGTACACATGGAGCCAAACTAATTTACATTCCTCACGTTCGAATACTAGGAGCGTAAAGGACGAAGTAGCAGTGCGGCAATATTGATGAGAGTACACTGTGGGTCAGTTATAAGAGAGGGATGAGAGATAGGACGCGATGAGGGTTGATCAGAACAAGCACGAACGGCCGTATCGTGTGATGACTATGACAACGTATTTAACCTATCGAATTAATACTCTTGTAAAATGCTAGCTCTATGCACGCTCATCAGCTTCAACAAAGGCCTAATTTTCGTCACCTCTAGATAGCTTATTCGACCAACTACATGGTGATCTAGACAGTGGACCCTGGCTCACACAATCTGATAACATCATTCAGTAGCAGACCAGATTTGACATAATATGAGGAGGAAACATAGTGTGCGAGGATTCATGAAACCTGCAGTCAAGTTTTCTCGTGACAAGGGATGACACCGAATAGGAATGGATCAGAAAATAGTGGAAGTGGCGAGCAGCCAACTCAGCCGATGTTCGTGTGTTTCCGTTATTTCCCACAAGATCGATGAGCATTATTTCCGCGTTCGAATAGTTTCACCGGCCAGGAAAAGTTTGTCGGTATGGAATAATTTGTCTGTGCAGTTTAGTTGTAGCAGTTACTGTGACCATTACTTTTTTTTAACTCAAACTATTGCTTTACTTTACTCTTATTTTAGGTTTGAATTTGACATGTCATTTTCCTTTATTTGTTGCTCACCAAAGGAGAGATTTTATCAAAATCAAAAGATGAAATATTTATTTTTCAATCATTGTTTCAGAGAATTTGTTGGCTAAATGTTTTATTAACTAAATAACTTTTGATTTTTAGACTGCTTTTTCATTCTAATAAAAGACTATTTGATTGAGGCAAAATTTTCTGATGGAAATTGATAGGATTTAAAAGAGACAACTTTTTTTTTTAGTGAAATGTGATCGGTTGATAGAATCTACTTTTTTTTAAGAATTAGTTTTAGAAAAATTGAATTCTATTCATTTAAACTTTTAAATTGAAAAATTTTATGTAAAAAAAAAAAAAACAATAATGAAAGTATTTAAATATTAATTGATAAGTTACAGTAAATTGAAAAAACGATTGATTTACTCTTATAAACCATTAAATTAAGTAGTTTTAAATCACTATACTTCTGAAGATTGATTTTAAAACTTTTATTTTGTTTTTTTTTGTAATAGATCTTCAGCAGAATATTTTTATCTAAAGAGATGTCAAAACCTGAATAAAGTTAATCCCGACCTTCTCTTTAATTCTAAATTTGAATACTAAAATATAATTTTAATTATTCAGTTCAATCAATTTATTACTTTAAAAGAATTTTACTTTTTTATCTAAAAAATAAATCCAATTTAACTTAACAATTAATGAACTTTTTTTTCGATATAAAAATATACCAATAAGAGTTATCCTTTGCACACATAATTCAATTTTCCAGTCTAGGAAATATTTTCAATTCATCGTTAAAAGTAATATGAGAAAATGAATGTCATAAACACTTGTCGAGTAATTACAGTATCGATTGAGCTATGTAAAGTTTTAAAAACAGTCATTGTTGAGACTTACACATTATTTTAAGCTCCACTGTATTACTGTGTCCATCACCCTCGACATTTGATGCAATACACGTATAATTTCCAGCCTGGAAGCGATTCACTTTTCGTAGAGCTAAACTATATTGTTGTACTATGACACCTTTCTTAGCATTATTATGGATCTCAACTTCCTGGAAGAAAAAAAGCTTTTATATTTCAGAAGGAAAATTTTTATATTTAAAAAGTAAATTGTTAAAGTAAATAATAAATAATACATTATGTTTCCAGATGACTTTGTAGGCTTCTGGATTGGCACGAACTTTACACTCAAAGTAAACATCGTCACCCTCTTCGATATCGTCAGGATTCATTTTGGAGCCGAGTTCAAGCCGAATAGTAGGTAGAACTGCACAGAGTTAATAGGAATTTATTCATTAGGTACAACATATCTATTGTTGTTTCCAAATCATAAATTTGCTGTGTAAATTCTTGTGTAAAAACTGTTAAGTTTATTTTAAAATGAAATGAAACAAGGGTATTTTTCGCGTCCGTGACCATACATAACGTACTAAATGTTATTAAATAATTAATTGTACAACCTATTCTATTTTAAACTTCATAAATTAGTTTAAATAAAATCATTGTGAAATTAAATTAAACAATATCTCTTTCGACCACTGTGGTAATGAATAAATTTCCAAATTTTATTTGGATAAATATATAAATAAGTAATGTAAAATGATTTCCACTATCGATTACTAAAGCCTTGTAATATTTATTACAACAGAAGGCAATATCATAAATCCTGTTGAAAAATTGATTCAGCCTTTATTATTATTTCAACTGCACTGCCAGAGAGTTATTTATTATTATTTATTAAAAAATAACAGTTCATATTTTTTATCATTTTTTTTTTTATTAGAAAACAAAATTTCTTCATCCAAAAGTGATTTAGATATGACTGTTTATCTGTAATTTAGGATTTCTCAATTTCATTACAGTCTTAATAGTGGTGGATATTATAAAATAAAATATCAATGTATGACCCGAAACAATTTTTATATTTTAATCAAAAAACTTTTAGGTCGCTTTTATGGTATAACAATATATGCAGCCTAGGGCATACGCGCGTCCGAATATTAAAGGTTGGCTCTCAAATTGTGATTTTTTTCTCTTCCGCACGTGTACCGCGTTTCCTGGCGTCAGGAGTCTGACCAAATAAATCCAGATCTCCGGTCCGTTCCATTTCCCTTCGTTGACGTCTCGTTATTTCGATTACATTCCCGCTTTTATCCGCTTTATCTCTTTCAATGGATAACATCACTATACTCTACCATTCGATCTTTTCAATAGTTGTATAGTTCCCGTATCAACCTAGCACTTTTTATATTCATATAAATTTCAACATAAAAAGTTATTCCGATATTCCATCAACTGTATGCTATTATTTTCATTTAATTTTTTTTTTAATTTTATGAATGACTTTTTTTAATATAAAGTAAACTTACAAAATACATTAAGCTTCCAGGTATCTTCCTCAAAACCACCCTCAACATTTTGATTTTCAGCTCTACAAGTGATAACTTTTCCGTGATCTTGTCGCGTTGGCTTAAAGGTTAAAGTTGAAGTTGTCA
This sequence comes from Chelonus formosanus, assembly GCA_028641665.1. Taxonomy (NCBI): domain Eukaryota; kingdom Metazoa; phylum Arthropoda; class Insecta; order Hymenoptera; family Braconidae; genus Chelonus; species Chelonus formosanus. The sequence goes on along the minus strand of CM054006.1, from coordinate 3,216,523 downwards.
TATTTTTGTCATCTGACACCTGAAAGTTCCAAAAAATTATTAAATGGAAATTATAAAGTTCTGAAATGTGTAATAAGTTAATTTATTCCTTTTCTACATTTATCATATTTTAAACTACTCCATTAGAGATAAACATATCTTGATCCATAAATTGTTTTAATTTATTCAGTATAGCTCAATAAAAATTCAAAATTAAAAAATTCTTAATTAAACATATTAGCTGTGTTAGAATAAAACACTTTCAAAAGCCAAAATTGGCAGTGGCAGTCAATCTTATGAATCGTTAATAAAGAATCAGACAAACTATATTACAAGCTTAATATATTTAATTTTTCAAACTTTAGATGAATCAAGATTTTAATTATTTATTTTTAATTTTAGCTATTTATTAATGAAGTTTTAATGGATCCGAATCTTTTTTTATTTATTCCTAAAAAATATCTCAATTGTCATCTTTTGTTTCTATCATAAAAAAAAATCAGCTCTCAACTATTGGAGAAATTTTTATCTCAATCTAATGGGTTATTACTTTTGTAATTTTAAAAACACTTAATTATGAGATGTTAAATGCCAGATTAACAGATGATGGTAAATTTAACTATTTTCATTTTTCCCAGTGTTGTTACTGTCAACGTCACATGGATAACTTAATTATCGAGTCATACATTCTCGTATTTTTATTCCAATCATGTATAAAAATCATTGGATTCATTTGTAATCATTGGATTTTTATTCTTAAATATTATTTCAAATTACTTTAATGACTAAAATAATATTCTACAGCATTTTTGAATTTCTAAAAACTGTTACAATAAAATAAAAACACAGACAATTATTAGAAGATGCAAAATAACAAAAAGTATTATCATTCAAACGTTAATTTTATCGAAACATATCAAGTTTTGAATTTCAAACTAATTTAGTGTATCAAAAATTTATTGGTAGGTACGTTTCGAGCGTTATTGGATCTCTAATCAAGGACCGTTATGAAAATAATGATTTGTTGAAATGCCGAAAGTTCCGAATCAACGATCGTAGCTATAAATTGATAGAAAACGAGGTGGTCTCTCTACGTCACCATTTTGTGTAGCAATACCACAATATTACGACGTATTGTTGAATATTGGTAAAGCCTACTGCGAATAGTTATTTGTGATGCGGGTCGCAGACATCAGTCGATAGTAGTATAGAAGAGAATACGTGTGATGCATTTGAGTACCAGTCTGACGAACTCGGAATTATATTTGTGAGATCTCTTGTGATTTTAGATCATCATTTTATTTGATTTAATACGTAGTCTATTCAAATTGCTTTTGGAAAGATTAATAAAATGACGCAGGATAACAAATGTAATCCCACCTTGTTAAATTACATATTAGACGCATTGATCGAGGAATAAAAATTACTTTAGGTTTTCAAATAAGAGACAGATAAATATATAGATTGGGAGTATGAACTGGGGAAGTGAGAGGAGATGATGATGTAGTTGGATTGAAGAGGAATAGAGGCATTTGGTGGTTATTGAGGTAAACAGAGACAGAGGAAATGGAAGAGGAAAGAATCAACGTGGACTGGACTATGAGAGGCGGAGAAGAAGATCACGAAATCATCGGTTATCCAGTAATTGCACCATGGCGTGTTCGAGGTAGACGCTAATGGCAACGATGCAAATACCGATACCGCTTCTAATGCCAGTGATTTCGCGCTACGATCAAAGAAGAAACCCATATACTCTCGTAAAATTCCTCTTTTTTTCTTTACTCCTCGTTTACTAATTTTTTTGTCGCTGCTCGTGCTTTTTTTTCACACTCCCGTATTTTTAGGTATCTCTTTCGACACCTGCCTAACTCACGACACCCATTTAACCCTAATTTGCTCGGGATCATCCGACAAATGTGTTGGCGAATAATCGATACACTGTCTAGAGTCTTAAAAAAAAGTAAACGAAAAGGTGAGAGAGGCAAAAAGAATTTTTACATCCATTTTAGGTATTATTTTGTATTTAAATGAATGATGGACTATGTAATAAGTTCATCTTATCTGATTAATTGGATGATGAGGTAGAAAAAAGTTGAAAGTAAACTCACTGTTTGCGTGAAATTCTCAAGAATTTTACCCTCCATATACCATGAAAGCTTTGCTGGCGGTCTCGAGCCGACTGTCATGCAATTGATGTCATACTGGCGGTCGGCACTAAGAGGCGCGTGCTCGCTGCTAAGAATTGACACACTTAAAGGCCGCACTGAAACATAAAACAAAAAGGTTTTGATTTTTTTGGTTAACATAAATAGGCATCTTAATGAAGTTTTTACTCTTTATTCAGGTCAAGAAAATTACAATGGAATGAGTTTTTGTTCTTGTTTCTTTTTAATATCCTTAAAAGTAAAAAACATTTTGAAATAAAATTAAAGCAAAAACTTCACAGCACTTTGAACCTTGAAAAACAATTTTCAAAATATTTGCTCTAAAGTAATCTCAAATTATTTTATCAAAATGTATGTTGATTACTCCAATAAAGGTATTTCAAGAATTTTTGTGAAATAATAGGCAACAATTGAAACAAATGTTCATTTTACCCAAACATTTTGAGAATTTCGAAATTGTATAAACTTAAACAAATACAAAATATGATTTGACTATGAACTCTCAGCTCTAGACGTAAGTCTATTTGAAGGAATTTTTTTGATAAACATCAACAATGGATGAAAAAAATAATACTATTTAAGTTAGTTCTTATTATTGATCAAGACCTCCGTCACATGAATGGGACTGCTGTCGTGAGCATCGGCTAGATTAGATTGCATGTTATGGAGTGAAAAAAAAAATTATTTCACTAAAAAAAAAAAAAAATAAAAAATTATGAATATAGAAAGATTTATCATGATTCTTTGTGATTTCTATCTGTAAACATTGTACTTGTGAATGATATGACAACATAATGTATACTTTAACGTGTTTGATACTATCACACAACACATTGGTAGATTTTACCATTATACATTATCTTATACGCTATTATCCTTTTTTACAAAAGTGTCATAGAAATTTCTCATTTATACCTGGTATTGGTAATGAGCTTATTTTTTGTTTTATCTTAATATAATCCATATTTAAAGACCTTGATAGAAGAGAGCATTTGTTATTTGAGCGACTAATAATAGTTTGAACGTTGTCATTTTCTGGTGATTTGACATGAAAATTGGCAAGTGCCGCAGGTAATATCTGAAGGGATATAGAAAAGTAGATGAAGAGTAAAAAAATAAGAAAAAGGTAAGAGGACTGGATGATCAAGCTTCGATAAGATTTCTTTTCAACCAGTCGACGAACTTGGATCAAACTTCTGATACTTGGAACTTTTGATGCCAATGAAAAATTTTCCGCTTCTTTAGATCTTTTCTTTATCCTTTCTTGTCAACTTCCAGCGGATTTTGATAATTTTTTTTACACTTTTTCTATCACTAAGCTGATCAATGATAAATCTAATAATTGTGGAAATAAGCTGGTTAGATTATTTAGCTTCAGCGAATAAATGATAAGAATTCAATGCTGGATAAAAAGAAATATATATATATATATAAATAAGCACAATACATATAAAGAATGATGGCGTGCTTTCAGTTGTAGGTTCAAAAACGAATAGATGAAAAGATAAAATATAATTAAAAGCGAGAGGTGTATAAAAGTAAGCCAAGGCCGTATAAAACTCCTCGAGTTATCGCTGGATACAGTGGGTTCAATAGGAATCCCAGAGTGGATTCAGCGAGTACAGAAAAGAGACAAATAGAAGAAAAAAAAAGATTTTGTTAGAAATCCATAGTGAAGGGAGTGAGACTTGGAAGTAAAAAGAAAACGAGTAAAAGAGTAGATAGAGAAAGAACAAGAGAAATATCATGGCTCTAGAGAGTAAGTAATGAATGAGTCGACGGGGTCAAACTTATTGTTATCGCGAATTGAAAATACGTTGGGGCTTAATCCATGTGGATCAGTTTTTCTCCTTTTTTCTAATGATTTTTTTTCTCTCTCCCTCTTGCTTTAGGGACGGTCATATCCGTACCTGTGACCACACGACCAAGAGCTTTTTGTGAAACCAACGGTCGTTTTATGTTATCCAGCGTGGATAAAAAGGGTGAAAAAGGGCACTGGAGAATACCAGCGTGTAGCTGAATATATAAACAAAAAGGAGAACAGACAAAAAAAACAATAGCGTAGTGTAAAGATGAGTCTCGTGGTGGTGCATGACACGTAAGAATGAATGAAGATGGCGAGGGGATTTAAAAAAAATAATAAAGACATCAAAGCTGAGGGAAGCAGTTGAACAAAATACAGCAAAAGAAAAAAAATGTAGAAAGAGTCACGAGAGCAAAAGTTATGCGAGGTACTCACTTGAGTCCTCTTGGTTGTCTGGGAAAGTCTCTACCTTTATCGCTGTCTATGCTTCAACTTGAAGAGCTATCTTCGTTGTGCAATCAAGTTTCGAAACGCTTCCAAACCTTCAACCCCTTGTGCGTTCGTTCGTGCATCCCTACTATACTTTCTACTTCTTGAATCCCGACATTTTCCCTTTTTTTCATTGTCAATTTTTTTCCCTCCTCTTTTTCGTTTACTTTGCTACTACTGTGGTTCTCTCATGTACTTTTTTGTTCTCCAGTAAATAGGAGAAAACGATTGTTTGTCGAATAGTACATTGAAATTCTCTAGCTTTTGCTCTGTACGAGAAAGAATATTGCATCTGAATAAAATGCTTTTAAATACTACATATTGCGCATACATCGGTAGAAGTTTCGATTCTATTTGTGAATAAAAATTCAGTATGAAGTATTTAATAAATTTTAATGTCAAGATTTCGGTAATTCCACTTGAAATTTTAGCTGTAAAATTATTGGTTAACACAAACTTGGAGGCAAAGAAATAAAAGAATGAAGAAAATAGAACAGGAAAAAGAACAAGTATGGAAAAGCCACAAAGCTGGAGAATAAGAGCAGCTTGGCATTACAATTTCCTTGCATTCTGCCTCTCTGTAAATCAAGCGCAGTGTTACCCAATTCTGCTGGCTGACTCCATTACCAGTCGACTGGTCTCTAATTAGTTAAGCTCGATTAGGTAGATAGGCAAATGGATAGGGCGGGCTTGGTTGGTTGCAGAAGGAGAAAGCAATTGCCTCATAGTAGTTGCTTTCTCACTTCCATGTCATACATCAGCATCTTCTCTTCTCATTCTTCATTACCTTTCTCTCATTTTCTCCCTTGTTTCCCTAGGGCTCCAATTATTCTTCGTCATTTTCAACTGCGATTTCTTTCATTATAATGCTCGTTTTCGTTCTCTCTTTTCTCTCATCATTTTTCTATACAGATTGCAACTATTTCACTTTACAATGCTATTCATCTGTGTCAGTTCACAGTCGAAATCTTTGGCCTCTGCAATCAAAATCTGCCAACGTCGACGACTGATTAACACATATTATAATTCACTGATCTTGCTTTATCTATTTGTCTCTGTTTTTCATTATCAAATATTCTTTAACCCTTTGTATATTGATTAATTAAGTGTTCAATATTTCATAAATAATTTTATTCCTTCATTAGAATCAAATTTATTATATTTTTAAATAATTCACAAAAAAAAGTTGGGTAAACTTTTTTAATTTGTTTTCTGATTTTTTGATTCCAATTCAAAGCTCATTTACAAAAGAATAAAAACTTGAACATGTTACAGCGCCGTCTGATATTATAGTCAAAAGAATTTATCTTCCAAGGAGAATAAAATTCTTTGGAGTGTAAAAGTATTTGATTCAAAATTTTCATTGAAATAATTTCCTTGTTCAAGATTTTTATTTAACTTCATACTACTCGAATATTATTTTCTATGAGAATTAAATTAAATTTTTCAAATATTTTAACTTTTCATAATTAAACGATAAAAATTATATAACGTGGATGATTGTCACTTTCAATTTACTATTATGTTATAACATAAAACATGAAAAAAGCATTACTTCCTAGATATTTTAGTGTAAATGCAGCGCTTTTGAGTTTAACACGAAATACCGATAATTCCACAGGTCGCACAGTGGAATTTATGAGATTTAATCCTCGGTGGAATCCAAGAGAATGTTCTTGTTTTTTAACCTAGTAAAATTGGCGACTCTCAAGATTTGCCAGCAAAATAAAAATAAAAAAGGATACTCAAAAGAAAACACAAAAATTATACTCACACTCAAGACACGTGAGTATTTTGTTCTTTGCATTAAAAAGTAAGGGAGAGGAAAAAAACATTACGAGGATAGTGAGAATAAGAGTGAAAATAATGTCAACATTAAAGCTTAACGATAAAAGAGTGACTCCAAATAGCTTAGACGCGATGTGCTAATACCTAATAAAAATGCTATTTAAGGCAGACTACTTTAATTTTATTTTTAAACTTTAGTAGATATAAATAAGTTATTCATTTACATAATCAACGAAATCGATGTTGATTTTTTATTCATACTTTCGTTTTTATTTTTATCTGTTTTCCGCACATTACTTAAATAAACATTTCTTTCAATTTATTTAACATATGAGTCATCAACTGACCACCTATTATTTTCAAAAAAATCTTTATAGAATAATAAAAAATAATTACTGAGAGCTGTATTTAATAAAAAAGCCTTCATAAATTTCATAACCTGTTATTATGTACAAGAAGTGGTTATAGTAATAAAGTTTTCATTTTAAGCTTCTATTTTTCATCGTTTATTCTCAACAATTATTTCCTTCTGCTCACTTTTAATTGAACAAAAAATTCTTTCTAAAGTATTGTTAATATTTATTCAATTCTCAAAATTCCTTTTCGAAATTGTCTGAAAAGACTTTCTGGAAAAAGAGAATGAAATAACTTGAGGAATACTCACAGTTCATATCTATAGAGACTGATGCAGAAACAGGTTGACTAATGTTGTTGTTTGATGCTTGGCAAGTGAAAACAGCATGTAAATCAGCTCTTGTTAAGTCTGTGACTACTAGAGTGTTTCTCCTCAAAGCTGGAAATTCACCCGGCTCATCTTTAGATTCAAGAAGGGTTTGCCCTTTCCACCACCTGACTTTTGGTGGAGGTCGACCTGTTGACACAGAAAACATGATGAAAAATTCATCGCTAAAATTTTCCAAATATTTACACCTAACGCGTTTTTGCTGTTTATTTTTTTTTTTTTTGACCAACACTGGAATTCAGAAGTTTATGTTTACGGAGCTTTTTTTTGAACAATGTTTTTAAAAGGGTTCATCTATTCGGTGGGGCCTACATTTGCTATTCGGCTCCTAGAGTTTTCACCCCTTTTGACCACGTTAATTCATAATTCATAGTAGTTGCGTGCGGGTAATTTCTGACAAGACGAGGGTAAAACACTTTGGGAGGAAGTGAGGTTAAAACATAGAACAAAAGAGAAAAGAGGTTGCAAGTTAAGAATATTATTTTTCATAACGCGCTCACTCTGCATATTTTCTACGTTGATAAAAGAATGAAGGACACTAGGGAATAAGGTCATAAAAATAAATTTATTATAATTATTACATGTAGTTTAAAAACTACAATGTTGACTATTAAAATATAATTGAGAGTAAATGAGATGTGTCTCATAAAGTCGTAATGAATTTCTAAAAATAATTGAACTCTTAAGTGGTACATTTTATGTGAAAATAATGTTAATGATATAAAGTTGTACTCGTCATGTCTGATATTATATACATAAAAGGAAAATAATATTTCTTTTTAAATCTCTTGTTACCTACTGAATCTTGTGATATTCATCTAGTTGGAATTTATTTAATTAAAAATTCTTTTTCAAATAATAACGACGTAAAGAGAAGTATAAAGTTATAAAAAAATATCACCACTCTTAATAATATTTATTTGTCTCTACTTTATATTATCATGAGTGATAAAAAAGATTTAATAAAATAACAAAATACACTTTTGATTTCCCTTCTTACCACAATAGAAAAAATTTCATTTTTGTCATATACATTAATCGTTGGTAATGGAATTTTACTCAAATAAGAAAAAAAAAAATTCTTCATTCAAAACATTTTGTTTTAGAATTTATGTTTCCATCAGGCTGTCAAAAAATATTTTGTCAAAAATTTATAGTTAAATTCTACAGTGGTAAATCGATGTTCCATTTAAGTTAATTAAAAGATGATATCACAGACAAAAAATACACAAAGATAAAACAAATATATTTACCCCCGGAGACAAGACAGGTGAGTCGCATGTCACCACCTTCTTCGTAAGCGCCTGCTATCGTTGATACAGTCTTTCCGTGTTCATCTATGATATTGGGTTTATGTGGTGGAACTGCAATCAACAATAAACATCATGTTTGTAAAGAGCTATTACTATTAATATGATGACGGTGACATTCTCATTATTGATAATGGCAATACTCCAGCAAAATAATTATCTCACTCTACACTGACACTCTGGTAATTTCAATCATCATTAATCGATTTATGTAAACATAAGAAAAAATTCCTATTGTTGATAACTTCAGTGAATATAATTAATATTAATCAAATATTCTCTTTTTATAAATAAGGAAATATTAATGAAACTTATTCATTTCTCGAACCAACATTTTTATTAAGAAAAAAAAGTTTTTTTATTTTTCAGATTGTTGTTAAAGTAGAAAAGATGGTTGAGGAATCCTGTAAAGTGTTGGGGAGTAAAAGTGGCAGATTAGCGTTAAAGCTTACAAAAATGAAACAGACAACTGAACGATTCCTCAACACACCTTAGCAGTATGATGTGTTTGACATTTAGAGGAGACTAGAAGAGAGTTCACTAACCACGAACACCTGTATGTGGAAAAGTTAGTGCACGAATTCTAACCGTCAACCCTGTCATATTTCATGATAGAGATTTTGATTTATAACTTTGCCAATCGTTGTTCATTTCACTTCTTTATTTTCCCACTTTTTTCTTCGTATTTTTCGAAGTTTGCTCGAAAACGTATATCGAAGATTGCATCAGAATATAATTCATGACACATTCAATACAGCTCATGCTATTTCTTGCTTTTTTTTTTCATTAAACACTATTTCTGAACCAGGGAATTCTTCGTTGGTTCATGACGTTGATTAGAATTTGTGGAACGCACAAAATAATCATGCGAGACGTTTACTCGATAAACTCGAAGCGAGAGCGCAGTTGGCTATAGGTGTTTGTAGATGTAGGTATAATCGATAGCTCGTTGAATCGGAAACCGCAGGAAATGTTCACGGATCATAGGGAGTAAAACAGAGAGAAAGAGGAAGAATCGAAGGGTGAGACTACATCATATAATTTCCCTCGAGTCAGAGATGAAGGTGTGTTGGTGTATATTACAATCACTTTAAAAGTCAGTGTGATCACCATGGCTAGCCTATAACAGCCAATCAACTTCAAATGTCATATTTGTTTTAATCACATAAATAAATTATCATTATCTACTTTCATGAAAATATCAATTCTGTAAAGAGAGACTTTAGAGCGATGGATTGAGTAAATAACCAGAGTGTACAGAAGTATTCAGATAATCGGCTTAATTCATACGACCCGTTCTTCTGTACTACATGCTTTGAAGTTATCGAATTATTTTCGTGTACGATGTTTGAATATTCAATATAAAAGTGTCACTCGCATGTAGCTATCCAAATGTCAAAAGCATAAATTACTACTATATATAATGCATTCAACATTCTACTTTCATTATCATTTTTTAGATTAAAATTCATCTGTTTATCAGATTTCATATTTTAAGAATATTTTGTATATCGACTGATATATATATATAGCATTATAGTTATGCAAGAGATAATGAAAAATGGATCTACTATTATTATTATCAATGGAGACATACAATACGATTTTTATAAGTCAAAAATACAAAGTCGTTATTATATTTTAAATCGTTTAAAAAGTTCTCAGAGTTCAAAGTATTATATTTTAAATTTAATTTCCGTTGATTGAAAATTTTTATAATTATTAGGAGTAGTTTAAATCAGTTATATAAAGGTATGACCGAATTTTTTTGAAAAGTTTTATTGAAAAAACATTTTATAACAACATGAAAGAGAAAAAGTTGAAAACTATGAGTTTAAATGTATTTCTTGCTTTCATTAGTTTCTTCATAGAAGCAAAAAATTAACCAATATATGCTGCAAATACTGGTGGAAAATATGATATCGATAAGATTCAAATAACAACTCGTCCAAGTGCAAAAATATTAAATTCCATAGAATAAAAGCTTTTTAAAATATCATATAAAACAAAAATGAATAAAAGTGTTCACTTACTAATTACAGAGAGATGAATTTTAGAATTTCTGGTTGGACTTCCAATAAAGTCGACCCTACAAAGATATTCTCCCTCATCCTTTTCTTCCACTCGTCGGATATTAAGAGTCGCAGGCTCGACAGTTATGACAAAGTGAGCTCTTTCATTAAAGTAGTTTTTATCTTTCCAATGTGTTGCTTTATCCGTTCGCTTACTTCTCATGTCATAACTGAAACAAATAATAAATCGTATCAAATAACTGGCATTTGCTATTATTTGACAGACAATGCAAACAGCTGGAATTATCTTTTTAACAAGCATTTCAATTTCTTCTAAATATATATACATGTTGAGTGATAACTTCCTAGTGACTAACTCATTTATTCATCAGTTCAACTATTTCTAAAATTTCAATAATTCAAGATTCACAAATAATATATTCAAATCAAAGTCAAAATTGAAAGTCTCGATAATTTTTCCACAAAACAGCAGTATTCTAGAATATATTTCAAATCAATTATTTGGTAAGTAAAGTATACTAAAATGTGTAAAAGTCCATTTTTAATATATTCAATGGATTCTAAACAAATTTAGTTGATATTTTTTGTAAGCAAACATAAAGAAGCGTATTTATTTAACTCTAATTAATTAAAAATCTTCCGATATGAATTTATTGATATTGATTAAATAATTTGGAATAAATATTTGGATGAATAAATATAAATCAAAGGGTCTGGTGTTATTAGCGAAATGTATTTACAAACTAATGCACCATTTAATGAATTACAATAATAATCTTCTAACAGCTAGAAAGTCATGGGGATGATGAATTATGGTATAATTATGAACATCGAATGACAACTTGGGAGTTAAATTATAAGCGTATATAATATGGAAATATCAAAGGTCCGTTGATTCTCACATCCGTGAATTTGGATTACACTATCTGTCGCGCAATGTCTGGTCATGTCTACATGGTGGACCGGTTCACGAACAACACGCATTCGTCCATATAGTTATAGGTACATACAACGTGTGTTCTCTCGTATTCACGTTGTACGAATTCACTCTCTACTCCTATCGTCCCAGAAACAACGTTCCACAGTTTGTGAACATTTGCTGGCATCGAATTTACCGGAATACCGGTAGTGACGAGTAATCAACGTTCCACCATCATGAGCACGATGCCTTTCTAGTGTGATCCTATGTCATTCCACCCTCACTCCTTCTCTCACATTAGTATGTATAGCTAATAAATAGTTGATGATATCGCGGAAGAGTTATTGGATAACGTTCATCCAACTGAACTATAAAAGAAGCTTATTGAATTTATGACAAATTACTGTTGTGATATTTGTGGAATGCTAAATAAGTGCCTATAATATTGAAATTCCATTGAGGAAACAACTATGTGGAATTTCTAGATATCTCAACGTCACCACGAGGAAATGCTTTGGTAAATGCAAGCTGTTTGTGAATGTCTGCTTCAAAACGTCGTAAGTTCATTGTATATATCTATCTAGACGTAACCTATGACGCGCTTCTACACCACCATTTTCCTTTACTTCCTCTTTCCCATCGTTTGTGTAATGTTCCAAGAGTTCTCAACTTGCCGGAATGCCAGGGTGTTCTGTTACGAACGTGTGAAATTTTATCGTGCATCTAAATACTCAATGTGTTTCCGGTAACATTGGAAGAAAACCGTCCCTGTTTACTATGCGATTTCCAGTCTTAGACCTGATGATGTAGCGTGTTGATTATGTTTGCCTTGCATTCTGGGCTAATATGCTTTATTAACCAACTTTAAATAGACACTTGAAAGGCCTATACTCTATTTACTAGTTTATTCATGATCCCACTATCTTTTTTTCTCTTTTACAGAAGCATTTTTTTTTTCTAAGTGGATATTAATGCTTTATATCAACATATGTACATACCATGTAGCCATCCGAATTAAAAGAGACGCAAGAAACCTAGACACGAAGTCATTTCGCAGAAAATATAGTAGCACACGCCATTCGGCGATTACTTAGTCAGTCCTGTACTCGACAAGCTGGCATCGGAATACGAAATCGGAATATTAATGCTGGCGAGTACTCGACAATCGTAGCCATTACTAGTCTTGGTACTCGAAAAGACATAATGTCGGAAGCCGTAATGCACGGTTTTCTCCTTAGTCTCTTAAGTAGAACAATCGTTGTTGGGTCAAACGTCGGAAACCAGAAATCGGACAACTAGAACAACTTAATTTTTTACTCCTTTATTTTATGTGGTGATGTGATTTTAAAAAATTCCAGCATAATTACAAACACACAAGTTAAAAAATAAAAAAAATTGAGAGAGTTTACATTCTCTTAAAGTAATGTAGAGGAAATATTTTTGGGCTTGAATAAATTCTGTTAACGTGAAATTATTTGTTTCTTTCAGAATGAAAAATTATTTTAAAAAAAAAATTTTTTTTAATTAATTAAAGAACAAGTTCTTACATAAAATTTTGCTAAGAGGTACATTTTTTTTTATTTCATGTGGTTTCACTGATTTAATTTTTTACAATGAAATAACTATGTTTTAAAAATCAAGTTTATTAAATATATACAAAGAAAAGTAGATTTTTTAAGCTTTACCATCTAATTCAACGACTACAACAAACTGATTTTTATTTATAATGATAAAGTTAAAATGTTTGATTAAAAATAATTCTTGAGTATGAAAATTAAAAAATACATCACTCTTAACTTTTATAAAAGTAATTTTTTATGAAAAGCTTCATTTCATTAAAAAATTTTTATTTCCATTCACTAATCTTCTTAACATGCTATTTCAAACTCACCAGATTAAAAACAGTACAAATAATTCTGCCTCATTTTTATCTCACACTTCTCCATCGAGCATCGAAATGTCTCGATGGAGGTATAATTTTCTTACGGTGCACGGAAGCCTTGAGAGGTGATCAAAGCAAATGTAATCATTGAGTATACTAGGGAATAATAGTATTCATAGGATTCAAGTCAACTCTCCGTTGATGATTCCCGACGGAACCAACAGGAGCATTTGGACCATGTTCAGTATTCGAATTCACACTGGTATGAAATACCGGATCAATCGAAAGCACGAGAGAGAGAGAGAGAGAGAGAGAGAAAGGATAGAATTCAAGAGGTCGCGATCAACGTACAGTATATAGAGAGTATAGACTCACATAGAGAGTGAGGCTTTCCGTTCGGGAACCAACTGAATTCAGTTCATGCTGAGGGGTTGCTGCCTCTCAGTACTCTACCTTTAACATCGCTTGCCACAGCCACGATTTTCAATTACCGGTGGGGATATGTTCTCGGCATTTAGATCTCACCGGCAGGAGCAATCCAATCTGAATTGTATGGACTACGTGCTGCAGGTAACGAGTGTAGCACTCTAACACAAACTCTTAAACATTAATTTTAATAAAGGAAGTGGAAGTTCGATAGATGTCATGATATAAATTGATTTGAGCTTTTAAAAGAGCGAATAAAGAAGGAAGTTGATGCCAAATATATGAAAGGAACAAGAAATTGCAATTTGTAGTGATAAAAAAATTTGAGTAAAATGTTTTTTATTCGCAATAAGGAAATCTCGACACCCTTGAGAGATCGTTGAGATTCAGGGTAAAAAAGAGAAGTGAGAAGCTTGGGAATACTATCAAGATTCCTTAAGAGGTGATCTCTAGACGATCGACGTTTCTACCAGGTATACATCTACGATTTTCAATTAATTTACCACTCCAACTGTTCTGTCTCGTTTTCAGACCAAAAGCAGTCCTCGAAACGGAATGAGACGGGACAATTGGGAGTTAGAGGGAACTAGATGACCATATATATCGATTTCGGTGAAAGAGACTATAGAATCTCTAAGCTGTAGGTGTAGAATAAGCTCTTCTCTCTGTTTTTCACCTTTACTTGTTCGTTCATTTCCGTAGACTATCTTCCACAGATTTTCTCTGGCCCTTTTAACCTATTAGCCCATACGAGAGTTCCAATTCCTGCAGTGCTCATAGCCAACTCACGACAAAGACCGAGATATATTCCAGCAGTTGGAGAGTTTCTCGCACCACTTCCCCCTTAAAAGCCACCAGCATATCCCACACTCTAGCTCGCACTTGGTCTTGCTCTCACTCGAAACTGTGTGGCGAGTCGAGGCAAAGATTTGCATATTCATTAAATGTTCGCTGGTGGTATCTATAGATAGGACAGCTTGTTCCGACGGTTCTATAGTAGCGCAAGAGCGCATAGACTAGGATGACGCGAGGGTGGAACCAGAAAATACAAGGCGGTGCATCCAAGAGCATAAGAACGCGTCGAAACGTCTGCTGTTAACGACCAAAATTTAAGACTAATTTGCATTTCGACCGTTTGTTCACAGCAAGCTGATAATGACTTAGTATCATTTAGCATCTATTTCTGTGTACAAATAATGGAATAATCACAATAGGCAGCATTAATAAGAGCACTTGACTTATATGCTGGAGAAGACAGACATCATCAAGAGTGTTAGCTCTCTCCGATCCTTATTACTGGCCTGCTCAAGTTACTTTGCATTTCCGGATCATATTTACTTCAACACCTATATCCTCTCAGCAGCGGCACACTCGTTAGCTAAGTTAGACTACGGCTTCTACATTGATGCTGAAGCTCTTGACAACTTAGACCATCTCCGTTTCCTCATCTACTCTTCCTCTTTATCGTCGTAATTAATTTCAAGCTGCTTATGTATTGTCATCCTCATCCCGGTTGGAATATTGTCGTCGATGTCGGTGTCACTTTGAAAGGCTGAAGATTCCGCGAGCTGAAGGACCACTGGTAGTTTACTAATTTAGCATTTTCTTGTCAGTTTTAAGAGTGTAACTGAATATTAATGCAGCATGTAACAGTTTGTTAACTAGGTTTTCAAGAATTCTACTTTGCATCAAAGAAGTTTTAGTGCTTTTAAAAGTATCTGAAAATAATCTATCAGAGAAACAGTTGAGCTTGGCAACATTTACTTTACTTTCATTTTGAATTTAGATGATGCTTTTAAATTCTATTCAATCGTATTTAAGATTTTTTCGTTGATTTGATTACTGGTTTTTGATATGCTTTTCGAAGCTTACTTTGCATCAATACAATACTTGTTGGGGTAGATTTTTCCACATGAAATACAAATAACAAAATGGAGAAAATAAAGAGTAATAAAGTAATGGTGTAGTATACTACTTGGTATATAACATTTGCTATCAAGTAGCAGTGTAAAGTCGCTCATTTGCAACTTCATTTCTTATTCCTCTATATTATTCCACTCCATCTCCTTCGCACGTTTTCCACACCGTACTCTTCTCATTTTCCACTCACCTTGCGCGCTTACTTTCTCGCGCACCGCTCATGTGTTCACCCTCACCGATAACCCAACAATGCGGCAAACTCTTGCACACGTCTTTTCTTTCTTTCTCTATTTTAGTTTCTCTGTTGCCTACATTATTCATACCTTCTCGCACCGTTGCTCAACATCTAGAGTGTTGCACGCTCAATATAGACGAAGTCACTTCCTCGAGCTGTCGCCTCTTACGAATCGTTTTGGTGTATACATTGAGAAGAGAGAAAGAGAAGTATGGAGAAATAAAGGAAACCGGAAGGCAAGAGAAATGAAGAGGAATAAAAAAAGTCAACAAACGACCTCGTAAGTTTATCTCGTCTTTCTTTTTATATTTTTTTATTTTACTTTCTTATTTCCTTTTTTACTTTTCTTTATGTCGTGTAAAGTCGTTCCATTTCATTTGGATCGATTTCAACTGCTTTAGTATATATGGGAATGGTTGGTAGCGCCAAATAATTACTTGACTGTAATTACTTCACAAGTCGTAAAGCGACAAAGAGAAACAAGAAGGCACAAAAAATGAAATTAATTCTTTTTACAGCTTTAGATGTTCATTTTTTTCTGAAGAAATATTCTCTTTTAGTGTATACTACTTTGAATAAACTACATAATCGCACCCTCATCAGGTTGTCGACTGGAAAATAAATTTTTCTCTATAATGAAACTGTTGCAAACTTTTCAATTAAGAGCATTAGAGACTGTTTTATATTATAACATGTTTTTTAATCGTTTTTTGAATTTTATAAGTTTCATATTCCACAGCAACTTCAATTATCCTAGAATTTTCCACTTGTCAGTTGAGGGTTATAATAATATTCTATTCATACATCAAAGTTATGTCATTAACTCAATAATTGAATTAAGCATATTTATAACCCAAGTTTCAACAAATAATAATAAAAAAATTTTCATTTCAATTAAAATTACACCCTGCCAGGGAACATTTCATCGTAGATTAACACGACGATCCCGAGATTCACTGGGACGTGTAAACTACCTTGATCCCTACCATATTCTCTCAGGAGTTGGAGAGCAGGTTTGTGATTAAGTTCTTCGAGAATTTGTGATTCTAGAGAACAAGTGAGATATGTTCTATGGAAATAAAGCAAGTAAGTGAGATAAAGGGCCGTCGTATTAACATATAAATGTCCTTCTCATATGTAATAATAGGTAATATAAAAAATATTATTTCTTCAAGAATAAAGATTGCCAGTATATATTATGCAGAAGTGGAGTTTTTAACTTTTCAATTTGTGAAAGGTATTTAAAAAAACTTTAATAGATTTTTTATCTCATCTGACAGGGAGTAAAATGACTGCTGGAAAATATTGGCAGATTAATTATGAAAAACATTATCGCAATTAATAACTTTATTTTAACATTGACGTTATTATATTAAAATATAAATTTTTTTCACTCGACACACAGAGTTACATTTATTGTAATGAAACTATTTATTTCAATTAACTTTTTTGTACTCTTTTTTTTTTTAATGAAAAATAAAATAATCTAATAATTAGGTTCATAGTATCACAATTTTCAATTTATGATTATTATTGTTATAATTACGATAATTATTGATATTATTGGAAGCCAATATCCAATTGTGCGCAATCTAATGTACAAACATTCCTGCATGAATTGAACATACACAAAAAAGAAAATCGTAAACTTAATTTTATGTTCAAGAAAGATTTCTAAAATTGACCGAGTTAATAAAGACGATTGGCAAAGAATCTTTTCTTTGTTTTAAAAACCGAAAGATAGAAATAAATTGAAAGAGAGAGAAAGAGAAACAAAGGTAACTTGATTACTAAAATGTATAATTGACCTCGTTATAATAGTTTATAAAGACTTGAAACATAAATCCAATAAAATTTCCTACGATAACATTTAAATGGTCTCTTTGATTGAACGAGTAAATCGACAAACAATTTACGAAGAGCTACTGTGAATTTTCTAGTGTAATATCGTGACAAAAAGCGATGAATTTAGTCGTTTTATTAAAAATAAAGTCCTATTAAAAACTTGTATTAAAAAACTTTTTCAAGTTTTTATTGGTTAGAGAATAGCTTTTATATTCTCCTAATGATAAAGCTAAAAACGATGAACCTATACATCTATAAATATATTTGTATGTACTAGAGTTGGTAGATAAAGGCAAGTATCATCAGTAGTACAAGAGGAGAAATTTAAAGGAAAAAGGTGAAAAAGAAAAAGAGGTGAAAATGAACAAGAATCAGAGAGATGAAAGAAACATTCGGTGGTTGGAAATGTGGTTCGATTGACTATACACGAAAATAGATGAGCGAAAAAGAGGTTGAAGTTTCCATTTCGTTTGATTTGGTTCGTCGAGCTGTGTACATATTTCGAACCGTCCCAACTACCAAGACTGAAATGAATCTCATACATTTATGTCTTTTTTACTATTTGTTTCTTTTTCTTTACCCACGACGCGCACTCGATTGCGAGTTACTCGCGAGAGACGTCGATGTATATAAGTACAAAAATTTACCGGGCGGTAAATTCGATGACCCAGACTCTTCGACCGGAACTGGCTTTCTCGCGCTCCAATTAACTCTTCAGTACGTGCAACCAAAATCATGTAACTCCAGCTTCTCTCTATCATTCTATACATATAGATCTATAGATATATATATATATATCAACCTGTCTATCCTTCTTTTCCTTTCAGTCTTTCTCTCTCATTGCAATTTCCCGTCAAGTTCAGTCTACAGCCTCATCTTGGCTGCATTGATCGTCGACGATCGTTCCAGAGTTATATACGATAACTCACCGACTTCTTCTCCGTAGAATGATTGATGTAAGATATACGCGCATGAATATGAAAGCAAGCATTTATGGCATCAAGCGCCCATGCGCAATAAATTGATAATAAGCATGGTGTATTATATTATCACCGAAGCATGCTGATGGAGTTGCGTGTAATAGCTATCGATATAATACTCTTGCATGGAAAGTCATTAAAATAATGTTTGGCTATCGACGTAAAGAAACGTGACATTTTTACTTACAACGCTCAATAATTTCTATCTGCATTAACTTTTTTTTTATTTATATGCAAGAATTGGAGGTTTTAAATATATTCACAGATCTAACGTCTCTGATTTTGATGTTAGATTTACATTTCACTTGCGTTTCCGTTGTAATTAAATCCAACTTGCTATTTGTTTTATCACACAAAAAGTCGCCATTATATATTATTATGTTTGTATTGATGATAGGTGGTGGAGAGAAAATTTTGTTCTTATCGTTATTTAATTTGAGTGTTTTTATTTGAAATATATACTTGCATTAGAGTGCACTTTAGAATGAAAAAAAAAATATTTATTATGAAAAATTACGTATTTATGAGACTATAATTTTCAATTTTCGGAGTAAAAGAACAATAATCAGGCATTGACATGCAAAATACTCTTTTTATTATATAAAAAGCCCTTGATTAGCGTTGATGAGATTTTATTTGTTCTCAGAAACTTATTTATATCATGTTATGTCTTGTTACTATGGTGGATTTTTATTAGCTCATTAACTATTATTCTCTCCAGAAAAAATAATAAAATATTAGATGATGTCAAGTCATGATAAATAAAAAATTATCTTTTCATTTAATTTAATACATAAAGGATAATTAACTTAATCATACTTAAATAATAGACACAATTATTAATTCAGTTTTAGGGGTAAGTAGAATTATAAGATTTTAGTCAGGCCACAGGTTTAAATATAAAGTAATCAATTAAATTAAAGAAAATTTTTCCAAATTTAAACAAAGGAATTAAAATAATAATAAATATTATTTTTTTGAACAAAGCTATAATTTTTTGTAGTCTAAACTATGTGCATATAAAATAGTTTCATAGTTTTAGGGTAATTTTCTTTGCTTCGAAATGAGAAAAAGGGCAAAAATGGATACAATTTAGAATGGAGTGCTGTAGTGGTAAGAACATTATCCTCACTTCGCATTTACAACCACCAGAACTTGCAGATGTACTCTCAGTTAGCTGAACTGTGCTAGTAGCGTTGTCCTAAAGGAGTATTTCTATATACATATACATATAAAACCCGGATGGGTTGCTCACCATTATATCCGGCCGACCGGTGTCCCGGATGATACCACGAAACAAGCAGTTAAATGAAGACGTATCGTATTCATTATGAGGGAAACACAGGGCGCAGAAGGTAAGGACCAGTGTATTATCTCTCGTACTTCGAGAGAAGATAGTTGAATGTACTCATTTAAAATGGCACATGATTTATTCAGATGAAAGAAAAAGCAAGTATCATATTATTAGGAAAAAAGATCAATTTATAACAGAAACATTAAGATAAATAGACTAAAAAATCATCTAAATCCTAAACGTCGTGGAAAAAAGTAGCCGTGAGGTTGGCAATATTTGTCTTATTCAGACAATGAAGAAAAAACATGCAGTGGACGAGTAGAAAAATACGAATAGAAAGTTCAGAATGAAAAGCACCGTAAACTTTACAGTATTTTCTTTTTTTTTTTCTCTTTTTATTTCTGTTCCCGTCACCCTTCTTTTACTCCCTTGTGGTTGTACAAGCAGAGAACCGGAGCCGTTGACTCTCATCTGGGACCAGGTCTGGACTGTTTTTCGCGTAATTAGAAACTGGATAATTTATTTAACAGCGTCTGCGTGACCTCAACGTTCTCGTCGTCCTTGTTACCTGTAGTAGTCTATGGTAGTGAGAGGAAAGAAAGTGGTAAATTGTTAACAACCAGCACAATGCTACAGAAAATCAGTGTACCACGTTGCTCGCTGATTACTTGGCACAAAGGAGACGAATAGAAAGAACCGAGGACAAAGTAACCTGCATTGCAATTCAACGTGCATTGATTTCTAAATCTCTATCCCTTGACAATTAGAGATATATGTGAAAGCACCTAGTTTAGACGTTAATAAAGCTAGTGATAACGCGACAAATTTTTTTTGTTCATTTTCTTTTCAGTAATTAATTGGAATATTGTTTGAATAAAGACATTCTATTTTTCTCAGCGATTGAAGTAGGCATTGTTTCAAACGATAATAAGTGCTTTTTATAAATTTGAATGAGTAGTTATGAAAGAGAAAAAAAGAGTTTACTAAAAAAAGTCGTAGGAGCTTTTTTATAATGATGAAAAAAAAAAAATATGTTTATTTTAGAAACAAGAAAATGGAACCTCTCACAAAAACTTTTTTTTTGGATTTAAATTGAGAGTGACGTTTGGAGAAACCAACCCTATTTCAAAGGGTATAATTAAATTATTTATTTAAGGTCAGCATTTTCTTTATGTTGATCAATTTGCCTCTCATTAAATACAAAATACGAATGAGTCAACTCAAATAAGTAAATAAATAGACAAAAAAAAAAATGTAACTTTAGGGAATGCAACATAAACATATTTAAAAAGACACTTTAATTAATTTTTCTAATGAGTCTTTTCAATATTAAAAATATTCCACGATATTTCTCTCTAAAATAAATGAATTCAATTCTCCATAAAAACAAACAATTGTTTTCTCCCTTAAACTTCTCAACTAATTAATTATGTGTTGTAAAGATTGTCCAAAACTCTAACGAGGGTCGTTTGGCTCATTTATTGCACATTTAGCTGGTATACACATGACAACAAAGTACACGAGAAAAGGGAATGTAATTAGAATGGTCATTGAAGACTGAAGTATTGTAAAAAATAGACATAAAAAGGCAAAAAAGAATTCAAGAGCATACGAGTAAAACGGATGTGGATAATCCACGTTGGCTTGAGTCTACAAGTTTTTATTGTTTCACTAGTCCGATTTCCCGGAGGTAGTTAGTGAATATTCATGACTTTTAGACACAACGAATATCTACACTACTGTGAAACCAAGCGTATTAGTAAACGTAGAACAAGGACGAGAATAAAGAGAAGACGGTGCAGTTCGTTGGCAACTACTGTGGGTGCTGTAATATTATTTACCATGGGAACTATCTCAAAAGTTGTTGAATATATCCTCTCGACGATGCGTTTGTTTATGACATGTCACATATCCCTTGTACCAACGTCAAATAAATACAGGTATGTGTGACACACAATAAATTACTTCGTCATTAGTGCAAACTTGAACGTCAATTTATTTACGTATGATATAAACTGAAATGTCAAAATAAGCATATACTTGGTATTGGTAACCATAGTATGTAGAGTGATGTTGAAGTAAGAATGAGAAGAGAAAAGAGGAAAGGATCAACGTAGCTGCCTTTTTCAACTTGCTATCGCATCCGGTGGCTTTCCGTGTGGCGGAAAGTCGTGGCGTACGCCGAGAAATTACCGGATTAAGCTCATCTTCTCTTCCTTTATGCTTCAGAGAATATAGACATGCTTCAAAGATGGATAAAGACAATGCACAAGTAAGATCTTGAAAGAGAAAGAATTCAAAATATTGCCGACTTGAAAATACTCTACATTATTCTTCGAAATATACATATACATGTTGTACAACATGTAATGCTATACTACTGCGTTGCTAAGAAGGAAAATGATATTTCAAAATGTAAGCTCTTTAAAGATGATTTTTTTTACAATTACTATCTTCTAAGATTCAAAGAAGTATAAAAATAAGTAAGGAAACATACAAAAGGCTGAACAATAAATAGAATTTTTATCTAAGAAGTTTCTATTTTAAAAAAAATTAAATAATGACAATAATAATAATAATTTTTTTTCTAATGCAGGCTTTTTCTTGTTTTAGGATTTTATCTGTTTTCTGGTTTCACTCATTGGTCTACTCATTCTAACTTGAACTCAACAATTTAAATTCAATGAATCGAACATTTCTTTTCAACCTTTTTAACATCACCATTTTATCTAGTTTTACCTAACGTTTCTATACACACACACCCACTCATCTACCCACAGCAAAGCAAGCATACCAGGATATCACTTTTCATGTAGGAACTAGCATCAAGGATAAATCTGCGGGTACAGCTGGATTTTGATAAAATTGCTTTCACCTCAAAAACTATTAACTTTTGTTGACTAAAACATGTCTTTTATTCAAAAATAATTTTTTGAAAATTTTGTTACATGTTTTTAATTATTACAAAGTGTATTTGAATGATTTTAATTCATGAAAAAAAATCTCTAGCATTGATTGTAATTCTGTTACAATGTTTCATCGTCCTATCATGGACAGTAGTATGAACAAGGTCCAATATTACACTAGAAAATTGAGTAAGCCAGTCGCTTCCAATCACGCAAAATTAATTTCAAAGAAATTGTGTAACTTTGTAAATTCCAATATAAACTGAAAATAAACTCCAACAGTATATTGTGATTGTATACACAAATTCGTTATTGATTGCACTGCCAGCATTGTTGGATACCAGAAATCAATATTACATAAAGCTTTGGTATAAGACTGTCAAAGGATCAACTAGTCCTTTTGTCAAGTTAGTGATCAAACGAAAGACCCTTTAATTATCACTTACACCGTATAAATAGAGGTAGTACCATATGCTATAGACTATTGGAGATTATCTCGTTTTATGATCTGTCGAAACACCAGTATTATCGTTGTGTTCAACTATATGATCTCTTCAGCGTTTATACACGTATAGCATCATGAGCATACCCTTAATCATGTTGAAGTTAAAGTCGCTTTATATGTAGTCTAAATGACAACGTAAAGGACTAAATAGCTCAGCAAAGCACTTGCCAAATACCCAAATACAATAGAGCGATGATTGTTAGCAAAAAGTCATTAATAAACTTACCTGTAGATTGGTATAATATCTGAAGATCGTTCTGGCGTTTTGTACCACACAACCAGAATGGCTGAATCATTTGGTTGAGGTGGACGGATGTCACAAGGCAATTTTGCTGTACCATCAAGCACTGCTTTTATTTGAACCGGCGGTCCTGCAAAATTAAAATAATCTTTTGTCAGTTATCAGTTAGAAAAGTTGATTTTTTTTATTTATCAGACAGACGAAAAAATTTCGTTTGATTTTATTGACAAGCAAAATGAATATGTTATTTCGTTATTTATATTGATCAAAAGTATGTGATGATTAAATTTTAATTAAACGATGTTTAATCACAGTCTAATTTTGTCTTTAATATAGAGTATACATTTTGTTGATTAAAGCTCAATATTTTGAATAAGCTTATTTGAAAGCTTTGATGTAACGAAATCATGGAAGAGATC
The DNA here is from genome assembly GCA_028641665.1 of Chelonus formosanus. Taxonomy (NCBI): domain Eukaryota; kingdom Metazoa; phylum Arthropoda; class Insecta; order Hymenoptera; family Braconidae; genus Chelonus; species Chelonus formosanus. Next base: position 3,192,641 of record CM054006.1, on the reverse strand, counting down.
TTCAAAGACAAAAACGAAGATAACATTCCTAATCGATGTTGCAATAAAAGCAATAGTTTCTTGTCATTCCATTTAGAAAATGTGAAACCCATTAGTGCTAGAGTTAAAATTTTTCTTAATGTAGCTGTCTGAATACGACAGAAAGATTGATAGCGATTGGATCATTACAATTAATAGATGTATAAAAGTCCAAAAATAGCTAAGCTTTTTAGATGAATGTATAAAATCTTATAAGAATTTTTTTTTCAAAATAATCTTGTGAATTGATAAAAATGAAATGAGTTTTTGCTAACTTTGTGTCTTGACGATGAATGTCTTATTCATTGAAATTCGTAATTTTATCATATTTATGTTTTTTTGCTTACAACAAACGGGTATTGTTATAAACAATATACAATTGTTTAATCATATAAAGTTATAACAACATTCAAAATCCATTTTTAAACCTTCGAATATGCTTCTAAATGCCTCGAAACGGAAAAATATGATACAATTATGAATTTCAAAAATCGATCCCATTACAATAACTAATCGTAGGATAGATGATTTTTGCCTCTTACTTTGATTGTGGACCTCTATAACTCTTATACGGGTCATCTAATAATGATCGTACAGAGATATTCAGAAACTTTAGAATCTAAACTAAACATCCGTATCCATGAAAAACTTAAAAAAAATTTATTTCACCCTTAAAATTGCAAAAATAATTGGCAAACTCCCAAAAAAATGTGACTTTTTTTTATATTTTGGCGATTTTAAGGGTGAAACAAATTTTTTTAAATAAATCTATGGATGTAGTTAAATAGTTCAGATTCTGAAGTTTCAAAATCGTCCTTAAAAAACTTTATTGGACCGTCCGTTCAAGAGTTATAGGGGTTTAAAGTCAAAGAGATGATTGTTTGTAATTTATATCCAGTCTTACCCCATTTTGAGAGTGTTAGAATGAATTTTCCTGAGCTGTGCCGCAATTTCGCATTTCTACGCATCAAGACGAAGAGAATGAGTGGTCGATCATCAAAATCGGAGTACTTTTATTTTTTGGCCCAAAAAAATGGAAAGGGGTACCACTTGCCATTTTTTTGGGTCGAAAAATCAAAGTTGTCCGATTTTGATGATCGACCACTCATTCTCTTCGTCTTAATGCGTAGAAATGCGAAATCGGGTCAAATATATGAAAAATCAATTATTTCACCCTTAAAATGGGGTAAAACGGGAACTTTGCAAAAATTTTAGCATAAATTATACTCCAATTATAATTTTAGCAAGTGCAATGAAAAACTCTCGTTCTTACGAATCTATTGATATCCTCATTGTCTATGTAGGCCTTATAGAACCTGAGTTATTAATTATATTATATAAATATAATTATATTGTAAAAAAACTTTACTCCCCAAACGTTCCACGAGAGGTGCGTCGGGGAACTTTCCCACTGGAGAACATGCACGGAACGTTTGGGAAACGACATTTTTTTATACGGGTAATAATGAGAAAGTGAAAAATAAACATAAATCATAATAAGACAAATTTATTTCATATTTTTATCAGAGGACCAAAAGAAAATTATTAAAAAATTGAATAAAAGTTTATCATCATATAAATTCTCATTTGTGTTCAATTCAATTAAAACACTGAACGATGTTCTATTCTACACAGAGTAATAATCTCATAGCTTTTTTGTTGTTTTCATGAACAAACTGTAGATTGATTAATCAATGTTCAGAGGATAATTTGATTTTTTTTTAGAATTTTCTCCTTGTTTGCTTCCATTGTCATTTAAAAAGAACGTAGCTGTGACCACAACGTCATCGCAACCGTAGGTCGTTGAGTTAACGTTAATGGCGTTATATACTCGGGTGGGTCTCGAATGCTTTTACCTAACCTACCTCCGTTGTGGCAAGCTTGTCGTCTTCCTTATTCTCATGTTCATTCTTCTCATTCCATCGTTCTCGTCTCGCGTGTATAGCAACTCGAGCGTATGAAACAACAGTTTTACTAGACTAAGCTAAATTTCCCCTGGGCTAGACTTGTCAGATTATGAACAGCGAAAGGTAGTCAGTAGGTTGCGTCGGTATTCTATTGAATGTACACTGCGCATTTTCTATGTATTACACCAGTAGACTTTTATTCATTATCCATATGGTTGTATGCAATAACAGATAGTTGATATCAAGTGTGGTAAAAGTTTACCCTATCGTCCTACAGGTTTACCCCTATCGCTCGTTCGCGCGTGGAAATAATCCAACTAGCAACCGGTAGCCACAAGTAAGCCGATAATCCCCCGGTCAGACAGTGTCACGAAGCCGCATGAGTGAGCTTCAGACTAAGACCCTGCATATAGATTGTCATACTCTGGATCGCCTCATTGATATACCTGTACTTCCATGTTCCGCAAATTCATAAGTAAACAATATTTCAAAAAGAACACTCGGATTATTTGAAAAAGAAATTCCGCTTAGAGGCAGAAATTTTTTGTAATATTTTTGTCGATATTCGAATATCCTTTTTTTTCGTATGAAACATGTAGAACCGTGCGAATAAACAAACGTCAAATTTTTCAAAGGGTTTCCTTTTGATCTTTGTGTATGAACTATACAACAAGAGATTAAAAGTTGCACAGAGTGAAGTTGTTTAAAATTTCTTTTTTAATTTAAGGGATTCAACTGGATTAGTAGATATATTAATTAATCGACGCCATAAATAAAATTCCTAATATTGATAAATATCAGTTTAATTTATTTATCAATTAAAGGTAATAATTGTGAATTTTATGAAATAATAATGAATTTATTATCGAGATAACTAACAAATCCAGATTCATTTGTGGTTAAACTCTATCTCGGGTATTTATTGTAAACAACTGCTATTATTACATTTGGTGTCACGTACTGTGTTTATTGTACATTTTTATCTGTAGTGTCATATTGTGACACTAGTTTAGGTGAAATAATTATTCTGATTGATGATAAATAAATAACACTAGAGAGTTGAATGTTTTTTAGTGTATTTTTGAATGTTATATCGAACTTTGTTAATCCAACATACTTTTAATGAGTATTGAATTATTAATGAATACAACTGTATGGTATGCTTTCTATGAAATGCTTGTCAAGTTGCATCAACTTCTATCCATGAATTTCAGTCAAACAGAGTTCTATTTGAAGCGAAAGTAATAAGAGTAAGTAATTTTCTAAAATAAGTAATTTTTACATTTAAGAATAAATGAAAAAGGAAGACAGCTAATCTAGTAATAATAATAAAAATTTATCCTTCATTTCTTTCCTTAATTGTTCTCTCTTTGCTCACGAATCTGCTTGGAATAATTTAAATTCTCCAGTAGTTGTAATTCAATACGATATCAAAATAAAGTAAAAAATAGAACGCAAAATGTAAGTACACGAACAGGAGAGTAGAAAATACAGATGAAAGTAAAGGAAGGCAAGAGACTGTAGATTACTTGCGAGCAAGTAGAATTTCAATTTTCCTAGATCAAATTTACTGGGACTCCAACGAAGCGTTTTGCCGTATTAAGTTCCGTTTCTCATTTCTCGCCTCGTCCAGTTTCGTAAGTAGTGTTCAGTAATTTTGTCTTTCTTTAGCTGACTTACAAGTGATTGCGTTTATTGCAGGCGTGAAAAAGTTAAAGAATTCAAAAATGGTAAATAAAAATGAGTGAGTTGGTTGTTTTATAGGAGCATAGGCTGAATGTGTAGATCACTTCAAGAGATGATGGAACCAGTAAACTGTAATCAGTATATTTTATATAAAAGCTCACTTCAAAGCTTGGGTCCCTGATGCAATGTATGCAATATAAGCAGCCAACGTTCCATAGATGCATTCGTGAAACGTGTATGTAGAACCACGCGATCATATATAATCTAGCTACCAACATTCGTGCATGTCAAAGTGAGGCATTAAACGCGTTTCACTCAAACTTCTCAAATGTCGGACATGCTTGGCATTGACTGTCGCATTCCTTCTTTATACTTTGCTATCTCTCCGTTTTTCTTTTTCACTGTTAGATATTTTTACTTTCCTTTTTAGCGAAAAAACACAATATACATCATAGTATCCTTCATATTAAAATTTTTTTTCCTTTTGTGCTCTTTTTTTTTTATTATTTTTCTCGCTCTTTTACTTTAACCCTCTGGCTGCTTTTTCCCCCTTTTTCTCATTTTTCATATTTTTTTTTCGACTGACTTACATTTAAGCTCGTCAGTTCAAACACCAATGTTGTCCATACGGAAATGAGCCATCTTATAGAACCAAGTCACGTGTCATTTCTTCGAGTTTCCATTTTGAAGTAAATTGTGTTTCTACTTTTGTTGTGGATGTGTAATATTCATCATTTATGTTATGTTAATGGTAAAAAATGAAAAGAAAAATTTGACAATTCAAAAAATGCGCTGTAAATTATTATTACGTGAGTATTATGCATTTGTTAAATCAGTTGGGATTCAAATGATAAATAAATCAATTGGATTAACTTAGTGTTTTTATATTTTAATGTATAAAATGGAACAATTTCAAATAACTATCTCAACAAATTTAATATCAGAAATCTAAAATGAAATAATTGAAATTAAAACTTTGCTGGGAGAGTATTTATTAAATTCTAAAGAAGAACATTTTAATTAATCTTGCTCTTCATTTTTATAAATTAACGTTATCTTAATTGTTGAACGATGTGCTAAATTTAAGTAAAGTCTCTCTGCACAACTAATGGTAATATTAATGTGATTTGGAGGATAAATATAGTATATCAGTTAAAATTACTTAAAAGTATCCATCAGATAATGACAATTACTCGAGTATCAAGCTTATTCAATTCCCAAGTAAAGTACCAACTTGAGCTTTCAAGAACTGATGTAAATCACGTCGTATGATTATCTCTAGGCTTTACTAGAGAGTCATATATGATCACGAGTCCGATAGTAATGCTCGTAAAGATAAAGGCTAAAAGATAGCCTGATGGATTCTGCTAGACCCTCTATTCATCTGTTTTCTCCCACTACATCTTATAAACCAAATTCTCCTACTAAATTCGTGTTTTATTTGTTCTTGTACGATTTTTATAACCCCTCGTTTAAATTTTGTCTTTATCCTGTTAACAAAATTGCGTAATAAATCTTTCATTTGAAAACCACCCCAAAGCCTATGCCTGGAAAAACTTTTGGTTCACTTCGTCTTTAAAGAGGCCAAGAGTTCCATGGATATATATATATATATATATACACATGTACATGCACACCTTTCAAGAATACACTTTTTACTTTACAACCGGAAATTATAGTGCATCGGTTGAAGAACACCAGAAAGCTCGAATGAAAAAAAAAATACAAGAGTTAAAAAATTCCTTCGCAATACTAAATGATGTGTTAACGACTTTTTTATGTATCTAAAAATTGCTGTACACTTTTCTTGAACCTATAATAAAAATTTTTTTCATTTAAAAACCATAGGAATGATATCAGTATCGGTAAATAAATAAACGGTTAATCTTTTAAAAACATATCACAAATTTGTTTTATCGATTTAAAACGATTAGAACCATCCTATTAAATAAACAATTTTATTTATCAAAATAATTCTCTTGATATTGTTTACATAGTTTTTTTTTTTACTCGAATAAAATTCATTGCAAGCATGTAATATACGTCCTGACTGATAAAAAAAATTTAAAACATTGATTCGAACATTGACTCTCACACCCATTGCAATAATGTTTATAAAAAAGGGAATATAGTAAATTGAACGTTCTTATCATATTTTTTATCAACTGTGAAATACTTTGATTGGAAGTAAATTGGTATTTATCAACAACTCGGGGTAGAAATTGACAAAGTTCGCAAGAAGGTCAAGCTTCGATATTCGACAAGTTTACTTCAATTACTAACTTCTGACTATTTGACTACATGTCTAAATATTTCTCAAGATAATTTCAACAATACAATTACAATTTAATAAATAAAAAAACAGCAACTTTGAGATATTTACATCGTAAACTATTTTCACTTCAGTCATTTCCGTTGGAATGCTTAGACATGCCATTGACTGCTTTTGATGCCTTTGTACTCGCCTTCAAGCCAATTTACATGAAATAAAGAAAGTAAATACTCCAATTTATTTAAATATTTATCAAACTGTTATATACTTATTGTAACTTCGATTTTTACTGAATAATATAAAATATCGAGACAAATGGAGCAGTAAAGTACTCGAATAGAATCATTACAAACAATTTAACTCCAACGAAACTTTGATACAAATGTGAAAATAAATTTTTCTTTCGTGTATCTCACATAACAAAGTATGATTAAATAGATTTTGAAGGGTTATAATTTTGTTTTTTCATAAAAACTTTCAAGAGTGTTACTCATTTCACGGTATATAGTTACACGTCAAGTGCTGTCCGTCTCGCTCACTTTCCTGTCTAAAGTTTGGACGGAATAGCGTGCCTTGTCTCCATCATAGCAAACGCCTTGCTCCAAGTAACTACCGCGAAACGCTTCCGAACTAACCACAAAACCGCGCCTCTTTACTCCCCCTTGCACTTCTAAGGTAGCTCAAGATGTGTTGTCATCTCTTTCTCTTTTATCTTCTCTCTCTTCGGAAAGTTTCATTGGATTTAACGGCAAGGTATTGCCTCTACTCACTTCCATCAGTGTAGCAGTTTCTATCGAGATGCGCGTCATTCGTCTTAGGTATCAATTGCTAGCAACGTTATATGTCCTAAGAGAAAGTGATTAAACTTGAGATTGAATTGAAATTCAACAGCAGTAATGGATTGTTATGTAAAGTGAACAATGTTAAATCGAATCGAATAGAATTCCAATCGAATTCTTTTTATTCATTTGTTCTTTAACACCAAGTTCATACATTCTAATTGTTTACATCTCTCAGAAATAATCGTCAGAATAAATATATTAGATGTCGTTTTTTTTTATCATCAATTTGTGGAATTGAAAAGTGGAGTTTCTACCAGTCTTTTTACGCAAATTAATTTCTAATTCTTTTAATGGATTGAAAAAAAAATAATGATATTAAAAAGTATAAATAATAAATTGAATGAATAAATAAAATGTGCAATTTCATTTGTTTTTAATATTTTTCATTTACTACATTTCATTTATTTAATACTATTCTCTTTAATGGAGTCACGATTACTCCATTTGAAATGGAAATTTATATTTAATCGTACATTTACTAACAGAATTATATATATTTTTATAAATTGTCCCTTTCAAACTAACGAAAGAACATTTATTTTCGCTCGAGATGATGCAGTAATAAAAAGTGACTGACAATGAAAGAAATGAAAAAATAATTTTAAATTAAAAAAAGCTTATAATATTTTTGTATGTAATAGAATTTTTTTTATAAAAGCCTCATAAAATATAAGTAATTTCAACTTAAAATAAATTTTAACAGATCAAATTATGCTTTTTTTAAAAAGCTTTTATGAAAAAAAAAAAAAAAAAAACGAAAAATTCATTAACAAAAATCATTGTTTATTAATAAGAAAATAATACGCTTTTGTAATTTAAATAAGGGGCTCTTTTCTGTGGAAAAGGTAAAGAAAATATTTCTATGCACCTATTTAACGCTACATTACCTAAAACTTATTGTGTAGTCATGGAAAATGTAAAGACAAAAATAAAAGATATGCTAGCTTTTATTATAAGTTGGGAATTTACGTCACGTGGCTTGAAATAGCCCCAGTGAAACAATAACCCTTAACATACGTGATAGCCCCCTCGAAAAAGGGTATGGTTATATCATAAATATCTTCTTAAATATTTCAGTAGTATCAGGAAAGCATGAGAGTTGTGTTACCCCAGAGAAATCATATTCCTTTGACATAGGTATGACGAGTGTAATCCTTTACTTTTTTTTAACTAAGGATTTTCATTTGTTATTATTTTCATGTTTTCCCTTAGGGTGAATCAGCTTTGATATATATATATATACCCTCTTTTTTCATCTTCATTATTATGATTATTTTTTTACATTCGTTTGTCAAGATGTATTTAACATTTGAGAATTGTTAATTATAATAGAAAATAATACCAGTAATACAATGAAAAAGCAACGTAGTGTGTACTTTTTAGTAAGAAAAGAATATAGAAACAAAATATTTCTGAACATTTATGTGTGATCATAGTGATACTGTTCTCACAGACTTTAGATTCTGAAAAAAGTAAAAAATAAAAACAAAGGCTGCAGTGGATGAAAAATTTCTTTCTCCTTTTTTGCAGTCATGCAATCTTAAAACGTATCTGACATCGTATTACAATACTGAAGTTCAATTAATATCACTGCACCAAATGAACTCGAATCGTGAAGTAATTTCTATCAGAAAAAAGAGTAAGTTTTAGAAATGAAATAATTCGAAAAAGTAGAAATAGTAAAAAACATGAAATAAAAGGAATTGGTTATTTTGATGGATTTGTATGTTGCAACAAATTTCCAGTTGTTCGTATTGATTAATATTAAATATTTGAAACGTCGATTTTTTGCTTTTCGATAAACTTTTATTTGAACAAAAAACAGATCCAACTGTTGTATAGGTTGCTGTTATGTAAATAACTCAATTATTTCAATATTTGAATTGGTTTAATTCAGAATTTTTTTTTAATTCATGCTGTTTCATGGTATTGATTGTTATTATGTAACGACTAGTTATAAAATTCTACCACAATTGAAACAACAATAAATATCATATGCAATAAAACAGAATAACTACACATAAGACTCTTGGTATATTCATTTTATAGATATTAAACAACGAATAAACATTGCAATGTGAATGTTATAACTAATTAAAGTAAGTTTTATTCGTTTTAATGATATTATTTAATACGATTTTACTATGTCTATTAACTAATGGAACTTACAAAGTAAGAAACTAGTTCCAATGTTTGATTTGCAATTGCAAATTCAAAGTCTCTACATTCATCTCACACAGACTGTGACGAATTCGGTGGAGAGGTACTTCCAATCAGGGCTTGTAGAAAGTTTGAGTATTACTCGATAATTTTGATTTGAGTGTTCTCATTGATATCTCAACTGATGTAATATTGATGACGAATGTACATACAAAATTGATTACTGTCTAACACGAAGATTGATCGAAAAGTTTAAAATCATCAGAAGAAAATAGAAACATGTTAAATATTTTTATTAACTCTCAACTCTTTTAAATGAAATTGAATTTCTTTCAATCCCTTTTTTTTAGTTCAAATATTTCAGTTTATTTGTTATGTATCTATTTATCGTAAATAATTTAAAATTAAATACATTTGTGAGTAATAGGAATGTAGAATGTGAATTTTTTTGCTGATTTATGTCTAAAAATTGTAAGAAGTACCATTGGTGCAATATTTTCAAACTGACTGATTTTTCACACTAGAAAATCGGAAATAACGCCAACGATTCGAATCTACCCTTGTACGAGACTCTACTTTCTTGCCCTCTTTCTTTTCTACTAGTTTCACCGTCTCTTCATTCGTCGGTGTAGACTTTGAGATCCGATAATTCCGTGTCCTGTCCGCACGGAAACAACGTAACGAGCATTCCTGGTCGTGCCGTGTAATACCTGTCTTATAGGTGCTGGCAGTCTGCCAAACCTCGTAAATCTCAAAATTACACGAGAAAAAGTCAAGATTTTTCTTTATCTTTTTTTTTCGTTACAAATATGTTTCTGAAAGATGCTCGCTGTGGTTTTGAACGGTTTGGATTTTATTATCGCATGTAAAGCTTGAATTTTATCGGTGTCAGGACAACTTTAGTGAGTGTAATTAAAACTTGAATTGCTGTATAATATTGGAGTTAAATGATAAAATTGGAAAATTACTCTTTGATACAGTGTACAGGGGATCGTGTCTGCAAATGATTAGATCATCATTTTCTAAATGAGTATCTTCAGTAAAGATGTCAAGAGAGAGTTGAAAGACACCTAATAAAAAATTACAAAGCTTTAAATTTTTTGTTTTATTTTTTAGTGATGGGTTAAGTGATTTTTTTTGTTGCTGATAGACGTACATCCAAATTTTATGGAATAGTCTAGCTTTAACTGACATTATCGTTAATTGAAATTTTTTTTTAACGTGGAATTGATACAATTTAACCAGAAAGTGATGAATAAAAAATATACATATATATTTTCCATCAGAAAAGTTTTCAATAACGTTCATTAACTTTTATTTTTTAACCAAAAAAAATAATAATTTAAATAAAAGTTGAACCGTGAAGAACTGAGAAGAATCATACTTGAAAAAAATGTTAACAGCTGACAGTAAATTTAAAGGAAAAATAATCTTTACCATTGTGAGTTTTTAAATAACGCAAAAGTGTGTTAACGGCTGACTTACACTCTTTAAAAAAAAAAAGTAGACCATAAAAGCAAGAGTACATCAAAGAAATGGGAGAATGATAAAAGACGAACCTAGTGTTTGAGTTACACTAGTCTAGTTGGGGTGTCTGCTCGTCACAAGAGAGTGTTTCTGCCTGTAAGAATCACAAAGGCCACCATCTTGTAGCTCTACGGGGGCTTTTGACGTACCAGACGGCGCGTAAAGTTCAACAGGCGTATCGTGGACATCACATCACTAAAAAAAAAAGGTAGCACAAGCTACGTATACGCATAGCAAAAAAAATATATATATTTTCAGCTATGAGAAATATTCAGACCATAAAATTGACCAACGTTTTTTTTTTTTTTTGAAGTTTTCACTCTTGATGTGTAACTGATGAAATATCATTTATATTATTCATTAAATAAATGAAAGCCAATTAGATGAAAATTTCAAATAAACTTTTTCATTGGAATTTAATCAGAAGTTGAACAATAATTTAATCGAATGGAAAATGTTATTATAAAATTTTTATAATAACAAGATGAAGTTTTCAGTGATAGAAATATTTCAGCAAGTTTAAATTTAAAACAATAATATCGGGTGGAAGACAGTAAATACAGTATTGAACATAAATCAAAATTGGCAAGTATGAAATGGCGACAGTATTCAGTACAGTGTGTTGTAACAATACGGAACAGGAAAATGGAAAGAAGCGGGAAAGTATTACACGGAGCGTCGTAAATCTGACGATGACACGTGAGAGAAGCTTGAAGAAGTTTTCACGGCAAAAGCGCGAAGAAAAAGGAGAGAAAAGAATTGGGATAGAATACGACAAGGAAGAAAAAGTAACCTCAGACGTGGACCGTATCGAGGTTGAAGAGATTTACTACCCTTTTTATATTTTCAATAGACTTATGTGTTGACGTAAACGGAGTCGATTTTAGTATAGAGTTGAGATAAAAAACAATGAACATCAATCCTTACAAATATCTCCAAACATCCAGAATTTTTTTAATAAATATCTAACTCGATTTCTCTCTGATTTTGATCAAGTTTTATCAAATCATTCAATGTATTATTATCAGAAATAATATTTCGGTAAATTCAGGAATAAAACAAATATTTGTACTTTGATTTTTGATTATTTAGGAAAATATTTAGACACGTGACTAAAATTATGTGAATAACCGAAAGTTAAATATTCCTAAATATTAATGGAGGTAAAAAAAAATATGTTACAGTCTCTACAATAAAATACTTTACGTTCGTGAAGCAAAAACGCAGTCATCCGATTCTACAGTAACGTTAATTGGTTCGACGGGAGCCACGCGAAGCGATAAATCTTGCGATTTGCATCGGATTTTACGGTAAAAGGATAGCCATATGCAAATTCATGATGAATCTAATGTTACAAACGTAACTTTCATCAATTGCATGTGAAACGACATTTATTTATTTATTTATTTCATTTTTATTATGATTAATCTACTTTTATCATTTTTTAGTTGTCTGCGACATTTATATGAACTTTTTGTTATTAGCCTATAAAACACTTAAATATTTCAGAAAGCATTTAAAAATATACTGCTTTGAATTAAAAGCTCAGTTTATATCAAACTCATTAAAAACCTTTAATTCATTAAACTTACTCGTTTTTGTCTGTTCAGTCACGAACCTCAATATTCAGATACTCTTTCTTTCCTTTTTCAGCTCAGCTTGTGTTAATCGTAAGTCTATCCAGACATTCGCTATAGTATTTCCAAGACGACCATCTTCACGTCTTCTTGAATTATATCCCCACTGGCAGTTGAGTAATTTTACCCGTTTGTCTTACTAATTATTCATTCGTTGACTCACCAACACCTTGACTTACTCATCTATATATTTCATCCTTTTTCATGCCTCCAAACCATTCCAATTAAGACTCTGTTGACGTGTATTATATATAGGGATACGCTTCGTGGTAACTTGATACCAGCATATTCATCAAATTTTCGTTATAATTTTATCAAACTCCAACACGATCGATTCCCAGCATCAGTAGCTTTGCCCTCCTCTACGTTGGCTATACTACTGAATTCACTCAGTAAATTTAGGCAATAGTCCTCTTTCCTTCTTAGCTCAGATAATCCCATCGATTATTCTGTGATTATGACACTAATGATTAGAGAATTGAAAAATTGATGCTGATTAAAATGCTGTTGGACATCTGATGAAGAAGGGAATTTTATTTTTCTCTTTTTTTTCTATCATTTTTCATAATAAATCTTCTTGAATTATTTTAGATGGAGCCCGATGAGAAGATCTTCACATCAATTTTGTTTCTTTAATCATAATATGTTTATCCATGTGCTTTTGTTATTTCTCAATAACATTCGCATTTCTAATCCTCCCTTCAGTTTGGCGCATGTTAAATTTGATATTTTCCTTCCCTTCATCTGTTTTGTGATGTAAAATTGTATGGATTAGTAGGAGGATTACGACACTACTAGAAACATTTCAAGTAATAAAAAGAGAAAGTTGTTGGAGAAATAAATTTACTCAGAATTTATTACTTTTTGTTGGGGATTATTTATGATTAATTTATTTCGTGGATTTTAATAATTAAATAATTTAGGAGTTTATTGAAAAATCATTTAGTCTAATTAAAAATTATCCATGTGAAATATTCTAATAAAGTTGAAGAATTTTTTTGTATTTTTTAATTTTGAAACTAAAAATTACTTTCAACTGAGTTGGAAATCCGATTCAATAGTATAAAGAAACTTTTTCTAAGCCGTACGCTATATTCTTTTTTCTGCAACCTTCTATTTTTCAATGTTAATTATTCATAAAAAAAACGTAATAGCTCAGTATTTAAAATAAATGACAATTTTTATTTAATTAAAGTTTGAAAATAATTTTGAAAATTTACTGTTATCATTATTTTTGTTCATAGTTGACTCTTTCAACATCTTCAGACTACTAAATCAATTCATATTATAGAAGCTTTATTATCTTCTTCAAAATTCACTGATTGATGAATAAAAATGCTGACAGTAATTATTATAATTTCAAGTATGCTATTCAATATGATTGCTTAATACTGTTATTACAGAACTTCAATAACGTCTGAAACCAGTAAGAACAAAAATAACTACGAGACAATTAAAGCTGAATTTATAAAGAGAACTAAAAAGAAAACAAGACTAAGTAAATACTTTTTCTCTTGGAGCAGCAAAAATTGAATAGCTTGAACAAATGATCGCTTTCACTGAATATTCTTAACTAAAATGAGTATAAAACTATATTGAAATGGAATTGTCGTGCATCTCTTATGCACTTTAATGGTTCATTCTTAAAGTAAATACACCAAAAGGAACAATTGATGCAAACCTTAAGACCCTGCAGTATGCTAGTTAAGAACACCATCCTCTTTTCTCATCGTAAAAGATATCTACTCCCCAAGTACATGGCTAAGTCTGCAACGTCATGGCTGGCTTAATACTTCCGGAGTTTCAGTCTTGTGCTTAAAGTTGCATGTACAGTACATAGGTTTCTACTACTTAAACTTCTTTAATACAACATACTAGTTACTTAGCTCTCATTAATAAGAGTATCAATAATAAAATATTCTAATTCAATACCTTCACTTGGTTTTAAGTTTTTGTTTTCTTACTTTCACTGTTTTTATTCTTACTATGAATTCCAAATTTATAGAATTTGAGATAAAATGAAATTTATAATTAAGCTGACAAGGCATGAGATTAAATTTGAAACTTTGTTTAATTACTTCTAATACATTTATCGATATTAAAATCAAATTTATGGTATTTTTAAAGATACTGAAGTTTGAAACTTGATGTTGAATAACAGCATTAGATAAAGGGATTATTAATACAGTAAGATTTTGAATAAGAAAACAATAATGCTAAAAAATAAATTGCATATTTATTTATTCAAAGAAAAATATTAACGCAAGTGTATGGTTTCTTTATAGAAAAAAAAACGCTGTTTCTATACTTAAGAAAATTTTTGATTGCAATTTTTATTCATTAAAAAATTTAATTACTCTGTTAATTAATATTTACAATTATGTGAGTTAAATGACATAAAAATGTATTTAACTACATGCCAGTTTTTATAAAAAAAAATTTGAGCGAAAATTATTACTTCTTAAAATTTCAAAGAAGTGAATCAAATTAAAATAAAAATGTGCAAGTGTATTTTCGTACATATTTACATATATTTATACGTGTAGAACTTATGTAAAGAAAATAAAGTTAGTGATAATTTACAGCTGATTATTCATTTACTTGAATGTCAATATTAAATAGAATGTATTCAAAAGTGTAAACAGCCTTGAGGAATCGTCAAGATTCAAATAGAGCTGACAGACTTCAACTGATGAGTCAATGACCTACAAATGAATGTAGGTCAAGTGCAAACATCTGAAGTTTTTTCATCGAAATTTATTATTCATCGAGAATAATTGGCTGTAGTTTTTTTTTTATTCGAGATAAGAAAATAGTCTGTAAGTATTTGCAGTGAAATATAGGAATGAAAATTTAAAGTTACCCTCTTTCCATTTATTGTGATGGTTCAATGAAGGCATTGATCCAATAATCGCAATTTTACCCTATATTTCTACACCCATTAACGAAACAGAGAAGACGAAGGGATTACCATTTATCTTACAGCATTTATGGTATCTGTAATCGAATCTCATGGATTATTGTATCATGTATTCTATTAATATTAATTTATCCAATATTTTATAAATTTTCAATCATTAATAAATATTAAGACTTCTAAGTAAAATCATATGAATTATTATTAATATGGAAGCAAAAACATAATGAAATTTAATTGCACCAAATTTCTCTGAATTATTATACGAATCAACTAAGATTGAATTAAATTATCTAAGAAAATCAAAAAACGTGACTACAATAATAACTTTGATTCAATTTTTTGGTAATATATCAAGAAGTATTGACCAACAGAGATAGCAAAATTTTTTTATCAAGGAAAAAAGTTATTGTAAAAAAAAAATGAATAAAATTGAAATCACGTTTTTAATTTATTCTAATTTTTTTTGTTCATTAACTCGAAAATAATGATTGCTTTCATAAATTATTTATTTAACGTTGTATTGATTTAATTAGTATCTGGATAGCATTATTATTGTTATGAGTTTTACGAAATAAATTAAAAATACTGTCTATCAATTAATTCAATAAATAATAATAATGAAAAAAATTCTTAATCGTATCAAATTAAATTTATTCGAATATACATTTGAAATCATAGCAGACTTATAACTTGACCTTTTAAATTTATTCGTAATATAAAATAATCAATTAACATGATTTTCGTTCATAATTTATGAAATGTTATGCATTTTTATTCAAAATCAATGTAGAGAAATGATTGGATGGAAAATTATGTTAAAATATATATCAGCGACTGGTTATTTTCATTGTCATAATGATGAAGAAATGCATGAATAATAAAGTTTATATTGAATTTGTCAGCTTGACTGACGAAACCGAAACTCAGAAAAATCTGAATGAGTATTTAATACCGTCTCCGGTATTTTACTACAACTGATAGCAATATTAAAAACGACCCGTATAAAAAAATGTTGTTTTCCCAAACGTTCCCTGCATGTGCCGCGGTGGGACAATGGGTAACGTTTGGAGAAGGAAATTTTTTTTTTTTTTTTTGTCTTCCTTTTTACTCCAAACCTACTCTAGTTGAGTTCTCTGCTAATAATTCAAGATCTATGAAGCCCATATAGACTATGAGGATATCAGTAGATTCGTAAGAACGAGAGTTTTTCATTGCACTTGCTGAAATTATAATTGGAGTATAATTTATGCTAAAATTTTTGCAAAGTTCCCGTTTTACCCCATTTTAAGGGTGAAATAATTGATTTTTCATATGTTTAACCGAATTTCGCATTTCTAAGCGTCAAGACGAAGAGAATGAGTGGTCGATCATCAAAATCGGACAACTTTGATTTTTCGACCCAAAAAAATGGCAAGTGGTACCCCTTTCCATTTTTTTTGGCCAAAAAATAAAAGTACTCCGATTTTGATGATCGACCACTCATTCTCTTCGTCTTGATGCGTAGAAATGCGAAATCGAGGCACAGCTCAAGAAAATCCACGTTAACACTCTTAAAGAGGGGTAAGACTGGATATAAATTACAAACAATCATCTCTTTGACTTTAAACCCCTATAACTCTTGAACGGACGGTCCAATAAAGTTTTTTAAGGACGATTTTGAAACTTCAAAATCTGAACTATTTAACTACATCCATAGATTTGTTGACAAAAATTTATTTCACCCTTTAAATCGCCAAAATATATAAAAAAATCACATTTTTTCGAGGGTTTGCCAATTATTTTGGCGATTTTGAGGGTGAAATAATTATTTTAAATATTTCTCATGGATATATATGATTAGCTTAGATTTTGAAGTTTCTAAATACCTCGTCGGAATCATTATTAGATAACACGTACGGAAGTTATAAGCGTTTAAAGTTAGAATAACGGTTAAAAATCATTTATCCTTCGGTTTTGAACGTTTATAACTTTCGTTCAAGTTATCTAATAATGATTTCGACAAGGTATTTGAAAACCTCAGAATCTAAGCTAAACATATATATCCCTGAAAAATATTTAAAATAATTATTTTACCCTCAAAATCGCCAAAATAATTGGCAAACTCTCGAAAAAATGTAACTTTTTTATATATTTTGGCGATTTTAAGGGTGAAATAAATTTTTGTCAACAAATCTATGGATATTTTTGTGTAGCTTAGATTCTGAGGTTTCCAAAACGTCCTTGGAAAACGTTTTTGGACCGTCCGTTCAATAGTTATAAGGGTTTAAAGTCGGAAGGATGATTATTAGTAATTTGTATCCAGTCTTACCCCTCTTTAAGAGTGTTAACGTGGATTTTCTTGAGCTGTGCCTCGATTTCGCATTTCTACGCATCAAGACGAAGAGAATGAGTGGTCGATCATCAAAATCGGAGTACTTTTATTTTTTGGCCAAAAAAAATGGAAAGGGGTACCACTTGCCATTTTTTGGGGTCGAAAAATCGAAGTTGTCCGATTTTGATGTTCGACCACTCATTCTATTCGTCCTGACGCCTAGAAATGCGAAATCGTGGCTCAGTTTAAGAAAATTCATTCTAACAGCCTCAAAACGGGGTAAAACTGGATACAAATTTCTAAACATCATTCCTTCGACTTTAAATCCTTGTAACTCATAAATGGACGGTCCAATAACGCTTTTGACGGACGTTTTTAAAACCTTTAAATCTTAGCTATCTAACTACATTCATAAATTTATTAAAAAAAATTTGTTCCACCCTTAAAATCGCTAAAAAATAAAAAAAAGTCAAATTTTTTTGGGAGTTTGCAAATTATTTTTGCAATTTCAAGGGTGAAATAAATTTTTTTTAAGTTTTTCATGGATATGGATGTTTAGCTTAGATTCTAAAGTTTTTGAATATCTCTGTACGATCATTATTAGATGACCCGTATAAGAGTTATAGAGGTCCAAAATCAAAGTAAGGGGCAAAAATCATCTATCCTACGATCCTTTGATATACTCATTGTCTATATAGGCTTTATAGATCTTGAGTTATTCGTATAGAACTAAGTTATAGTACGTTTGGAGTAAAAAGGAAAACTTTTTTAAAAAAAAAAAAATTTCGTTCCCCAACTATTCAACATAGTCTCACGAGGGGTACGTCGGGGAACTTCCTCACTGGGGAACATGCAGGGAACGTTTGGGAGAACGAAATTTTTTTATACAGGTATCATTTAACGTCTCGTAGAAGCAAGCTCGTAATGCACTATCGAATTGATCTCGCCTCACCAGCATTTCGTGTATCTAAGAAGGAAGAAATGAAGGAGTTTCCTTTCATTCACTCTACATTGGTCCTTACTTTAAATTGGATTCATACGCGAAAAACCGACGAGTAAGCAAATTGCACCGAGAATCAAGAAC
Organism: Chelonus formosanus; assembly: GCA_028641665.1. Lineage (NCBI taxonomy): Eukaryota > Metazoa > Arthropoda > Insecta > Hymenoptera > Braconidae > Chelonus > Chelonus formosanus. The sequence goes on along the minus strand of CM054006.1, from coordinate 3,174,277 downwards.
TTCTGGATCATACAGGTCGAAGGAGACGGTAGTTGTTATGGTAAAAAAAAAAACTTGCTCTTTTCATGTGCAAAAATAGTCGTTTTTTTGCCTTACTCTTAAATAATATTACATACGAGTAAAAATATCCTAGGTAGAAATTTTCTATTTTTTTAAACGATGCATGATTCAGCAAAAAAAGTACTTTTTTATTATGAATAATTGTATTCAATAATTGAATGTGGAAATATATATTTAAATTCTTGATGAAAATTTTATTCTTTATTTTCTTTTATATTTTTCATTTCAAAGGAATTTATTATTTAATTCTAATGATTGAGTTGAATTTCTTTTATCTTTTTAATGATATCATTTTTAATTGTCTCTCCATCTCAAACATATCATTATTTTAGTTGTAATTGATCTACAGTCAGATATATTTTTTTAACTGATAATGATAAAAAGCTCACGAACATAAAAGTTTTCAAGTGTACTTGACACACCTCAGATGATAGTTGAAGTGTTATCTAGACATATACATATACATATATATATATATATATATATATATATATTGCAAGTACATTTTTTGTCTCTTACTGAGTTTTGTCTCCTAATAATATAAGTTGAATATACGCGGAGTTTCCCTTAATTATACCGTGGTTTCTCGAAAGCAACCATTTGCATCCGCTTACTCAGGCGTCCCAGCTGCTAGATTCGCAGTACTTTTTTTCTTCTCAAGTGAATGCAAGCACGAAATCTGCAGTATTCAATGTGTGTATTGTATACACATATACATTTATGCATATATAAATAGATATGTGTATAAGCGGTAAAGAAGAGGTGGAAGAAGAGTGAGAGAGAAAGAGAAAGTTGGAAAATTTACGAGACTTGCAAACGCCCATTTGGAATCATTTTGCACGTGAGTCGTTCTGAAGGTTATGCCACCGAAATTATTTAATTATTTACGGTGCACTTGAATTGCGATAAAGTAATTATATTTGTAATACTTTTGATAAAAACATTCAACAATTTGCCGTTTATCTATACGAGATGCTGACTAGAATAAATGCATTCAATAAAATTTCAATGACTAGAAATATTACGACACAATTATTCAAGATAGAATTTGTTAATACTCTTTATATTTCACTGCATTAAAAAGAAAGAGTATTGCAATTAATATTTAGTGGATAAATAAATGTTAAAGTTCAGAGAGAAATTAATTATATATAAGCTATAGCTTGTCTTAAGAATGACACTGACATTTTTTATTTATCAAAGTATTAAAGAAAAATCTGGGAGGCTTTTGTTATTATTTTTAAAGTCTTGAGAAGTTTAATTTCAACTAATAAATCAATAATTAATTATCTTTTTCGACATAATTAATATTATATGAGGATGAATTTTTATAGGACAACAATAACAACTGATTGATTTTTATAGTAAAGATAAATGTATAATACGAGACAGTTTTAAATAGAATAACGATTTTTAATGTTTAAACCTGTCAGGAGAAGCTCTATAAGCATTGAACCTCCATAAATATCTTTTTAGTTATTTGTTTTATTTTTCTAAACCTCTCCAACATTGTTTTAAACTCCAGAAAGTTCACTGTCTGACAGTTAATAAATAGTTCGACATACTGAGCTTGAGTACAAATGTATTTAAAAAGCTAGAATATTTTTCACCAAGCACACGTATAAACCATTAACCAAAAAATATTTAATATAGTTCTAAATGAAAAATTATTTTCAAAAAACTATGCTGCGTTAGTTTAGAAAACTTAAATGATGAAAATAAATTTATTGGAATCAATGTATTTATTAAACTCAATATTATCAACGATTAAAATCAATTTTGATTGGAGACCCAATAAAAACAGAATATCAACAAATTTTCATGCATAAAGCAAAGTGTTTATTAATAAAAATGATTCTCTTCCGTTAGCATAAACCCAGACCTAATATAAATTATGATGAAACTCCGATAATGGCAAGCCACTCGAAATTAACAAATAATTGTAGAATAATCTGTTGACAGAATTCTTTATTATTTTAACCTCGAATACTATGTGAAAAGAGATTATGAAATGATTAAAATGACTAGTGTAAATCGCAATGGAAAATGTATCTTGTTGTTTGAGCAGATTAAAGCTGAATTTGAGTAACATAATAAAAGTTTAATCAAAGCAATATTTGTTCGAATTGATAAATTCATGACACTGCAAAGCGACATATTTACTTAGCGCTAATTTCGTGGCTAATAATTTTCTATGTGGGATGTATCGGTCCAATAAGCAATACGCAACCGTTTAGTTATTCTGATACTATAGAATATGTGATTCATTTGAAATTTACCAATGAATAGCTATTTCTAAGTATGAAATTGCCAATTTTACGATGCAATATTATCATAGCTAATGAGAGTGGTAGTCCACAACACATAAGTGTGGTATTGCGAAATACATGGCATTTGATAATCAGTGAATTTAACAAATTTACACTTGGATCATCCTACCTTACTCTCTCTTTTTGCGCGTTCATACATGGTAAATGCGTTACACAGTATGATTTGATGTTAATCCGTTTCCCATGGTTTGTTTTCACTTCGTTACGGAAAGTATTTGGATCATTACACTTCTCACTCCCTCATATTCAATTTTCACCCACAAACTTCTGGTTACATTGATATTTCAATTATCCTCTGTGTGGTTCGGTGTAAATCATTGTAATATTCTTAATAAAATGGAAACACTGATTGATTAATTATTTCAAGATTTGATGAGTAAAAATATTTGAAAATTCTCTGACGATATTTTTGTATTTCATTGTGGAATGTCATGTCTGATGCAGTAGAAAATGGAGAAAAATTCCAAACACAGTGCACAATGTAATATGTGTGGAAAAATACTAGAGTATTGAGCTAAAAAGAGAATAGAACGTTATATGGATGTTCCTTGAGGCTGGCTCTCAACGTTACCATTTCCTCCAGCAGGATTTTCTATCCTAGCAACGAGTCTCGATTTCCTTTCTCGTTGGGCTTAAATGAATTCGTTCTATAAAATAAAGTGCTCAGTGTGAGAAAAAGGATACTAAAAATGTATCTTACTGATCTTCCATCAACGAGATCAATTGGGTCTCGCTTGAAAGTTGAAGATATATACAGATAATAATATCATCTAATAAATAAAAACTAATATTGATGGATCAAACTTTATATCGATAACGTCCAATTTGTCGATATTAGAGAATATTTTTTTTCATTTGTGAGAAATGTTTTTTACATGATCTTTTTGTGAATAAAAAATATAAATTATCTCGCGTTGTAATGTATTGAAGGTTGAAAAAAAAAAAAAAAGATTTATAAAATAAATTTTTATAATTTTCTCTAATTGTTCATATCAATCGTTTCAGGAATAAAAACATAAAAATAAAATCTGGAGATTATCGTTCCTATTGTTTGTTGATTTCAATTGTTAAAACAATTAAATATTACAATGAAAAATTTTTCATGCTGGAAATTCGATGCTCTACGCCTTGAAATATCCCCCATACCAGAAAATTTTTATTTTCAATCAATTTTCCATGGGTATTAATGGATTAATAGAATGAATGTGGATAATACATGCGTTCATACATTTCAATGAGTTTTTCTTTTTTATTTGTATTTTTATATTTACGGTTTTTTTGTATTGAAAAATGTATTCGTATTAAGATTTTAACGATTCAAAACTTTTAATGAGCTAACGATTTCGTTTTTGATTTCTTAGGATTAAAATCTGAAGCCGTATTGCGTTATTAAAGTCAAACTTTCGGTTCGTGTGACACAATGAAATGTATCAAAAGGATTTTTGAAGCAAATTGGATTCTAGATTATTTGGAAATTTAACCAGTGGAAGTATTTTAATCCACTGATTTGAAAATTTTTACAATACAAATAACGAGATCAATTTGAAATTAGTTCAATTAGTTTTTTTTAAAATCATTTTACAATAATAATAATAATAACAACTTTTTTTGAAAAAAATCTAGGTAAACAAACTGCTATAAATAAAATCCAATTAAATTTGTTTTCAACGTTTTACAAATAAAAATATTATTAAACCACAAAATGTTTCTCAATCAAGTTAAAAAAGAATTTACAATAATTAAAAAAGTTCCGCTAGCATAAAACTAATTGTTGTCTATTTACGATTAAAATAATAAATAAAAACATGTAAGACTTGAAAATAGTTGAATGAAGTTATTTAAATAATTCATCTGATAAATACTTTTCCCTGGAATTCAAGTTTAAGTATTTATTTATCTTTGTTTTTACACAAGTCGTGTTAAACCATAATAAAAAGTAACAAAAAAAAAGTAATCAATAGTCACTAATAATGTTTAGAAAAAATAAAAATACTGAAAAAGTAGATCTATCTACTATTTTTCATGTTACTATATTTGTCGAATGATTATCTGCCTCGTTATCATGCTATCTTGTTATCAGTAAAAAATTGCTAGCTTGTAAAATGACACTCTTAAATCATTATTATTCTCGAACAAATTGTAATATTTAACAAGCAGTCAGTTGGAAATAGGATCTTACTCTAATTTCAGCAGGGAAATTATTAAAAATTAATTATGAATTACGAGATTATGAGATTACACTAAAGGAGTAAGATTTTAAATTAAATGAAGAATGAAAAGGACTATTAAATTTTGAACTGTACTGAAAAGCACAACGGAAATAGGATATGAAAAATGTGAGACATGGAAAAAAACGGAATGAGAAAGAAAGCTGGATTTTGAGATTGTCTTGAGATTGCTATCATCGTTGTTTTAGCGAAATTCGTTTCTCTTCACAATTTTGTACCAAAAGAGTGATTTCGTCGTTATCACGATCCAATTTTTTTATCCCTCAGATTATATCTGTATTACTACTGGACACTTTTGTTTCTTTTTTCTTTTGATTTATTACTTTTATTTCAAACAATCATCATGTCTTGATCAACTAGTTGCTCTCTTTATTAATAAATCAATCACCTATGCAATGATATTATTATAAATAAAATCAAAAAGTTGCCTAATAAATATTTATTTAATTCCAAGAAACACTTAACTCGTTGAAAAGTTTGAAAAGTTGTATACAAAAAGCAGAAATAAAAAAAAGAGTCGAAAGTTTTTATAACCTTTGAAAAAAATAACATTAACTTAAGCAATTTACTTCACACAATTTCATCGTCAATCTGAAAACAAACTCGCACTATGCACTTGTGTGTAGATGTGAACAAAACTCAACACTCGTATAGTAATAACATTACTTCTATTTTCTTTAAAGTCCAAACGCGTACTTGGCCAAATCAGTATTTACTCGGTTGTTGACTCGTTCGCCTGAACAACAAAACCTTTTTACACACTTGGCAAAGTATATACATAAAATAAAAAAGTATACATTTTTTATAGAATCATAAGCCCGCAAACTTTTCTTATATGTTTTTATATGTTCTTGCAATAAACTTTTAATAATATGGAGTAATAAATATCAAACCTGATGGTATCAGCCTGAAATTATGCTATCAACTGAGAAAAAAGATTACGAGTTTTCGCCATGTAAGGGATGAAATGAATTGAACGACCTCGTGTCTTGACAAAAAAAAAAGGTGACACCATGTGTGCGTGAGTACTGGACATTTTTTACAATCTTTTGCGCACATTCAGGAATATATTGATGCGCTCTTCGTGATACTATGCATCATATAAACCTCCACGTGAAGGATAATAAATTTGAAAGCTTTACAGATTCATATGATAACCATTTAAACCCCCTTAATCATTTATTCATCTTCATTCTTGCTAAAAATAACTAATTTCTCTTTAACAACACATTTGGATTACGACTTTTTGAATTTCGTTCAATAAATACACTTTTTTATTTTTGAATAACACAAATGCCTTCATTCAACTTCATTTCAATGCTGCATATTTATCCATTTAACCAAAGAACAATCATTATTTTGAATTTTAGTTACTTTTATTCAATTAAATGGTTGTTATTAATTTTTTACAAAATTATTGTTACCTTTTATGATATGAAAAGCATTTCGTGCCTTGTCAAAATGTCGAATTGAATAAATAATAACATGAAATAAATACAAAAGCTTCATAAAATAATGCAATTTTTAAATAATTTTTAACAAAATGTCATAATACTAAAATAAATGTTGATTAATAAAAAAAAAAAAAGATTTTTATTTTGACGCTCAACGGTTCATACAAATGTGTATGGAGATTTAAAGAGGGAATATTTTTGTGTACATAAAAGTTAGATGAGAGAGACACATTTTTTTATTAATGGTCTACCTTAAGAAAATTAGAAAGACTGACGGAAACTTTAAAATGCAATAAGGCGCGTATGTAAATATGTATTTTGCGCGCGAGACATCAAGAGACGCGCCTTCTTCCTTCCTGACTATGTAGAGCTACTTGCAAGGATAACACTCAGCGAGATTTAACCCCATAAATTTGTGCATTATTTCACCCCAAGTCTAGAGTAATCGATGCATATTCATACGAATTAGCATAGCCTACCTTGCAAGTCGAGGAAAGGGTAGAACAGAAGAGATACCGAGAGAAAACGTTTCGCTACTCAAGTCGACGCTAGTGCACATGTATACATATGTGAATACAACTCTTGTTTCCGATTATCTGTGTTCTGTGTTAATTCTAGAAATCTAACTCGTGCAAATCTTATAACAAAATATTAATAAACACATAATTAGATTTGATAATTCAATTTTTGCCTATTTATTGTAAATCCAAGTGTATTCTTTTTACACATCTAAACATGTTCAATATGACATCACTCATTTAATTAACATTGTAGTCACTTTAAATGTATTTCTAAGTGTGTAAAAAGTGACTAGAATGTTAATCAAATGGGTGACGTCATATCGAACACGTTTAAATGTGTAACAAAAATGCAATAAAATTTTCAGTGTTGTTGCTGATTTCTTTCTGGAGAACATAATTTTTTTTTCAAGAAGATTTATATTGAGAAAAATATTTTTAAATTGTTGAAGTAAATGGAAACTATTTTTAGAAAGACAATTTATGCCATAAAAATCAATACTGATAAGATTTCCACGAAAATCTCTATTCAGACATTCCCATTGCTCCATTACCATAAATATAGATGAAAAATTTTTTATTGAAGACAGAAATAAGTTAATAAATATTAATGTATGTTAAGGAGACATCTAATTTATATTAAATCGAATTTTTTTAAATCAGAAAATATTTTTCCAATAATTCGCTATTACGAAATTTTGTGAATGAATAAAATAAAAAATTTACATAATTATTCTCGTCTAAATTTACTAATGATGGAATATTTTGTGAAAAAAAATTTCTCCTTTCAAATTACTCCGATTTTGAATAGTTAGTGAGTTGCATTCAAGCTTTATAAACGTTCATAACAACATTCAGACATTATTGAACGATTTCAAGGTATACACTGAATAGAGAAGTGGTATTTACATGCTCCTAAAGTTTATATAATACATATCTAAAGTTAAGGATATATATTTCATTTGATGCATATATACTGATCGGGGATGCATTTACAAAAGTTTCTTGGTATTCTCTGAGGAGGTTACAAATATGATTGTAATAGACAAGTTGCAATTTTCATCATTCTTGTCAAAGTTTCAGTTGAAGCACGTAAATTATTTATTTCAATAAAAGCAGTCAATCTCACCGAAAACAAAGAAAAATAGGAAACAAAACAAATACACGATCGTAATTTATAAATATTCTGGTAAATTGTATCTAAAAATTTAGAAAAAAATAAATGAAGTTCAATTAAATTTCTGGTGATTTTTTTTCATCTGCATGAATTACTCTGACTTGAAATTAGGTCGAAATGATACATATTATCCTAACAAAATAATTACTACATATTGATTATTCCTGAGAATGTGACTACCAGAAAAACTGTATCAATGTTCAACTTTCATTTATAATAGTTCTCACGTTACTAAATCCGATGCCAATATTCTGTTAAGCGACCGTGAGAATAATGATCCGATGTTTTTCCGCCATTGAAAAAAAATGTTTTCCCAATGCTATATAGCAACATCATTTCCTTAATGACGAGATCTAATCCTGACAAATGGTCCTTCAGCAACACAACATATATCCGCACAATCGAATCGACTGCAGGATTGCCTTCAGGTTTCGTAGCTGCCAAATCAGACAGTCTGGAACTGCAAGCTCTCCTCTATGTTATATACATCAAACTGACTTGGAAGACCAATCCCACTGATTTGACTTCAATCACACCTTGATTGATTATCTGTTAATATTGTAGAAATGGAATATCAGTAAATGTTATCAAATCATATGTAGATTCAATAATAGTGCTGTAATAGCTTTCGAGCAAATTCCAGGTTCAAAATGGTAATATTTACTTTCAAAGTACTGTAAGCAACCAACTGAATAGCCATTGTTATTTTCATTCAACTATGAATATGTTGTTGATTGATGAATGAAGATTTGTGGTCATATAAATATACGTAAAAAGTTTAATTAAATTCACTATATTATTTATACCAAAATCAATTATCGATGTAATTTACTCCGTTTTAAGAGAAATCAATACGTAATTTAACTTTACCATTATTGGTTTATCAAGTTTATTTCGCAACTATTGTGAACATCATTAATTATTTTTTGATTAATTCAATGCTCGAAATAATTTAATTCATTGTTATTTTTTGTGAGTATAATTCATTTAAATCCTATAAATTCTCTTTATTACTAACTGATAAAATAAAATGGATTATTAAATTATTAATTTAATCAATAAATAACCACAACTCATTTTTTTCGCAACAAGTGTAATAATTCTTTTTTAAAAAGAGTTTTTACGTGAAAAATAGCAGAGGTTTTGAACGTTATAGTAATAAAATAAATAATAATAACAAATGACTTGCTGATATCCATTGGAAATTCATCAAGGCCTCGAGCTGAATGATAATTTCAGAATTTGACGACTAAAAAATGACATAAATAATAATAAAGTTTCTTGTATATGCCTCAAGAGAATTGTTTGTGGTAAAAATTGATCTGCTCTAGCGAGATATAACGTTAATGGAGCTGGAGATGGTGGAATACGATGTTTCTCGAATGTATTTCCGTTTTTCTGCACTTGAAATCTCGAGGTGGGCACCCACATGTATGTGTATACATCTATACATCTGGTGCAACCCCTATAGGGCACCCTATTTTATGCCGTAAAATCGTAAATCACCGCTAGAGCCACGAGAATAAACAGGAGACAGAAGTAGTGTACAACAGTATAAAATATACAGAGTCTCAGAGAATGCTCTGAACATTTTCCGTACGCGTGGCCAACCACACTCATACGCTTTCATCTCACTCAACCTTCTCTTCCCTTCAATTTTCAAGCAACACTCTTTCTACTATGTTCTAGTGAACGTGTGGTCTCTACGGAAATTTCTCTCTACCAACTTTGCTTTTCTCTATGTGCACGTAAATGCATGTGTTTCCTTGCTTTTCGAATTCCAATCTCGTAGCTTCTCTCCACTTCCACTGGTCTCTTGCTTCAGATAGGCCACCCCCCACATATATCTCCCATCACGTATTACAGAGATTCAGAAGGCCAGCGGCATTTCTCGCGGTCCAGCTCATTTGAATGCGAATACATTTCAATTTTATCAAAATTTTCAAAGTAACTTTGCCTTGACGAGCACCACTGACTTATTTATGTCCTGGTTCTTACTTGTAGTTCTTTCGATATGTTATCAGAACTTGGGAACATGCTACTGGAATCCCAAATTCGTTATTACCAAGTCCATGTGTCGCGGAGAGAGAATTTTTTCCCAAGAATTTCGTTACACTAGTTGAAGCTTTAATACTAAGAAATATTTAATGATGCGTTACACTTTTCAAGTTATTTCATGAATTTTTTTTATCTTTGTCCTAGTGAAGAATAAGTTTCACCATGACCTGGACTACTGTAATTAAAAAAAAAAAAACTTATCAATTCCCCTTTCCTTAATTAACTTCTCGTTTTATTTATTCAAAAGTTTCCAAGTTATATGGGTCAAAAAACTTTATTAGCTCAGAATAAAGTAAGAGTAATAAACAAATTTTTAGGTTACTATAATTAACTTTCGTTAACAAAAATGACGATTTATAAATATTAGATTGATATTAATTGATAAAAAAATCATACATTCAGACATTCAATTAAGATAATTCTGACCATATCCTGATTTTATGCTCTAGTGTCCATTATGTATTTTAATGATATTTTAGGTGAACAATGTTTTATAATTATGCACTCACATGTGGTGTATTTTTTTTATAATTAATTAAAAATAAAATCATATGCAATAATATTGTTAATAAATAAAAAAAAATTGAAACAATGTTTGTGATTGATTAAATCTGATTATTTTCTGAAAAATTAAAATAAGCTTTTTGTGGTGATGAATAAATTCAAGTGGTTAATTTGATATGATAATATATTGAAAAAGATATTTTTCATGAACCAACAAATAGAATTTCAAAAAGCTTCTCAAACTATCTAATTTATGTAAATATGAATATTTTACAAATTCTATTCACTTTTTTTCAATTTAATTTTATCTCACTGGATCTCAAGAACATTTTTCATCATTTCAAAACAGACTGAGGCTATGGAAATTAATTGTTAAATGCAAATAATTAATCTTCATAAAGATAAGATTTGTCATAGCACCAATGATTGTATCAGCGAAAAAAAAAGGAACAACAACGTCATGTTTTCTTTATGAAAAATATTTCTCGGGTTAGAAAATCAATTGTCTTGAATTCTATCACTATTTAAATCATAAAATATTCAACAAAACTAAAAATGGATAACGTCAGTTTAATATTCATTATTAACTACCACTGAATCACTTGATTATTAAACACAACATGATTTAGTTATCGAGCGCAGGTTTGCTTAGTATTCAATTGACGAAATCATCCAACGTAAATCTATATATTCAGAAAGACTTAGCATACGGATGAGTGCTAAGACACGGTTGTTAACCAAGTTTCGAGGAGTTTGCAGAAGGAATATTGCTAAATCAACGAAGCGAAGTAGAAGACGAAGGATAAAGAGGTGAAAGAGAGAGGGGCAAATTGAAGACAAGGTCAAGCTGTACTTATGGTAGCGTTTTGTCGAAAGATTCACCCTCGATATCACCGCGACGAGGGACGTTAAGCTTCTCGCAATCCCCCTCTTCTTGTGTGCCTTGGCACTACTGCACCAACAGTGTAAATAAAGTTGGCCTGGATTCGCGAACCCAGCCGGCTTATCGTTCGTAACAACTTTATCACCAACGTATTTCCGTGCGCGTGCACTTCCTGCCTGCGCACTACACAGCTTGGATATACGTAAAAAGGAATCACGGCACAGGATATCCAATAAAGTCACCTAGATATACTACCAAGTCTCGATTCGTCTAATTCCACTCGTTTTTCTCTCTTAGTTACCCTGATACTTCTTTAAAAATTACTATGCTCTGTATACATTTATTCTTTCCTGTCACCTCTATTTTCTTCGCCCTTTTTTTTCACTCCTTGCTTTAATGTGTATATTCTCAACCTCGCTGAGGTGAAAAAATCTTATTCTTTTTATCCATCATTAAATTGCTGGGAAACTTTAAGACTTAAATCCAACATCTTGCAATCTTTTAGCAATTTTTTGCGTAATCTTGCGTCTTAGAATTCATGAAGTTGTATACTAAGGCTCAACGGAAATAAAATACGATGATTTGAAGAAATTTAATGAAAATTTTTTTTCTGACACACGGTTGAATAGTTTTTGCTTCGAGAGGTTCTATTCTAATGTTTAAATAGTCATTTGTCATAAAAAAAATCTTATTTATCCTATTGCGCAGATACACTTGGTATATAAATTTGTATTGAATAAAGAAAACGTTATTCGTTGGCATACATTCCTAACGGTAAATCTCACAGGCTTAAATATTATAGGACACACAATGTAGTTGCAGAAAAGGATCCCCTGAAAATTGATTTTTCGATAAGTCAATACTTCAATTGTCCACCGAGGTGGCGTATGTTTCATTCAATGGATGATATATGATTTTTGTAAGAATAAATAGTTCTATTGATTTATCAAATCAATAGCTGTTTATTGCGATTGATAGAGTAATATGTAGCCACTTTATTTTAGAATTTTAAATGCTGGAAGCTATTGTTTAATGCACACTGGTGAGTATAATTTACGGAAAATTGATATAGTTTTTTTCTTTCTATTGTATCGAATTTTGTCGGAGGGTTCTTTTAACTCCCTTTGGACGTATGTGTAAATGAGCAAACATATCCAGGGTTGTTTGTAATCGCTCGTGGCACAAACAGCTGGACCGATTTTAATAAATGAAGCGTAAAAAGAATTCGTTTGGGGCTTATAAGCTGGCATTACATGTCAAGTTTTTCTTCACTTTCAATTTGATGTTTCAAATATTGAAAATAAAAAATTTTTTTTCATACATTTTTAACCAAAAAATATTTCCTCTTTTCTTTTTAATATTTTTCAACGGATTAATTGTAATGAATTAAAAAATACAAATAGGATATAATCATATAAATTGGAAAATATATTATTTTCAATTTATTCAATCAAAAACATATATCCCAATAAATAAATCTAATTAAATTAAATAGTAATTATGAAGAAATAATTATTAATTAACGTTGTAGAGAGAATAAATTCAATGAAAAAAATTTTATAAATCTAAAATTTCAAAAGGATTCGATTTTCACTTAAACTCGACTGGTTTCCATTCAACAGCAATTTTCTTGCATTGGCATTATTTGTTTGAGCAAATTCTACGTTGAGTCTCTGGTGCCTCAGTATTAGCAGAATTACGCTGATCGTATGGCAGCATTGACACGCAGTAGTAGTTGGTGTACCATCAGCAGCCCAATAATTGCCAACTCGTTACGGAGAATAGAGTGCGCGGCAACACGAATCCCACGAGAATTTCCCAATATCCTAGACGATATATATGTATATACGTATCAGCACAATACAAGGGGACTGCGTACGCATATGGTACGCGACTAAGAGCAAGAGACTATTATATACTGTGTAAAGTGCAGCAGCAGAATCTGATTCCATGAGCTGTTGAATACAAAAGCGACCGAATGGTCTCCGAGAATCAGTGTTGTAATTTAACAAGAGTAACTCCCGCAGCTGTCGACGGTGGTTAAACGACCACCCTTGGAGGTAGGTCAGACAATGCTTGATTCACGGCCCATCAGGTTACTCCCCCACTCTTGATCAAAGTTGAAATTCAACGTCGTCCACAGCACTACCGCGATCCAATCTGATGCGCAAAATGCCCTTATTTAACGTTGATTCCCGTCTCTTCTTCTACAGCTCATTGCCTTCTGCTTCTCTCAAACTCTCTTTTCAAGTTTTCCATGCAGTCTCGAGATCACACTTGGAAAATAGCTCAACGTATCAAAGAAGTTTCATCATGTAATTTTGCAAAAAGTTATTTGACTGGAATTTTTATTATTACGTTTTCTTTTTTTACAAGGTATAAATAGTGTTGTAATAAAAATCAAGATACCACAAGAAGAAGGAGAAAGTATTTGAGAATTTTAAGAGTAGTATAGGTAACTGAAAGTGCGCCAGGAAAGTTCTAATTACTTTTTTATTCCACGACTTACAATGAAAGCCGTGAGTTTTTCTCGAGATCACAACTTCCGCAAATTTTTTCCTTTTATGCCTTCAACTTTTATTCTTGGTTCGGTCATGATTCTTGACTCGGGTTAAGTTTACACTCTCAATAATTTGATTAACTGTACTTATCGCTTTTTGGCTTATTTTTTTCTTCTATGCTCTTTGTGTAAGTCTTAATTAAAGTTTTCTTATATAACTGTAAAAAAAAAAAGTAATACACAAGATCTAATAATAACTGTCGTAATAACAGTTATCATAAAATCATTCAGAAACTTGTAATAATACACTGAAAAATTATATGCTAATTTCACAGATTGATTATGATATTACAGAACTGTAATTACACAATAAGCACGACTCTAACTTATTATAATTATCAAAAGGGAGAGCGAAATAGGATAACTAGGTTGTGAGAATAATCGATATAACTGGAATAAAGAATGGATAAAGTGTTGCTTCAATTATCACTGGGGTACAATTGCAAAGCTACCCAGGTGGATGCAATTAACTCTACGATTGGTCTTTGTGGAAGTCCAAGCACAATCAAGTCTCTCGAAATTCGGAATTAACTAACCACTCAATAGCTTCTCTTACGCTTCTCACTTTATTGTTAGTCACTCCGGTTCCTCTATATGTTATGTATTTTGTTCGAAGCTTCGGACGATAATGCTGACATGAAAGTTATGAAACATATCATACTTCAACAATTGTTTATTGCAAACAAATCTGATATCAAATAATGAACTTCAATACAAGTAATATACAATAAATTATTTCAAACAATACATTTATGATTTATTCAACAAAAATATGTGAAGTACTCTATTCTTTCCTCCAAAATTATTTTCAAACTTTAAAAATAATTGTGGATATTTTTAATGAAAATTCATTATTAATAACAAAACTATTTATTTATTATAAAGTTAGTTTGTTATTCGTAATGTCATAAATTAAAAAACAAAAAAAAAAGAATCAGTTTTTTTCATGTGATTGGCGAAAAATCATAACTACGTATTTGAATGTAATTTAACAAGGTGTGAACTTGAAAATACTAGTGTGTTAAATTATACGTGTAAAAAATATTAACTACAATGGCTCTTTAATTAACATGAGTAATATTTAATTTAATTAATAAAATAAATTTCAAAAGCTCATCAAATTTACTACCAATATTTCTACTAAAAAGTGTATAAAAGGTTTTCTACATTTCATGAATATTCAAATAAAAATAATAAATAATGAATTTATTCAATAAATAATTTAATTCTATATTGAATGTTAGCAAGAGTATACGATTGAATATGTGAGAATCAATTTTCTTTTCTCGAGTCATTTTAAGGGGAGAACCAGGGCAATCAATTATATGGCAGTTGTTAAATAATAGGTAATTTACAGCACCATGATGCAAAAGAATTACTCATATATAAATATGGTCTGAGGGGTGAGATATTTTGTTGTTTGAAATACTCGAAGTTGTTATTATACTCTGGCGAATATAACAATATTCAATAGAAATTAATAAATGAATATTTACAACTGATTTTATTCAATAGACGGTTTTCAAAATAAGTCATTCAATTCATATTAAATCCCCAGTATATTCCATTCTATCCCACTTGTATTGTCGTTATTTTATTTCATTATTAATTCTAAAAATCAATCAGCATTAAATTCATCCAAGTATTTATTTAATTTCCACATTGATGATCATGATCACAGATAAACAAATAATACATGTTTAAATATTAAGTCAAGTATTATAAGTTTTACTAATTACTGCAATTGTTGGATGATAAATTATCCGCTAGACCATGATGCGGAAGAGTACATACATATAAACAAATACTACTTAAGGAGAGGAATGTTTAGTAACTTGAAATACTCAAAGGCTTTGAGTCAAAGCTGTTGTCTATAAATATATATGTATTTACACCCCGGCGAGTTTAACAATTGAACATTTACTGCGGCATTTATTGTGACGACTCATAGTAGTCAGGCAGTGAGACCCGAACACACTTGTAGTCTAACGATAATAGTAACGAGAAGAGCACTTCAACCCCTAGAGTGTTGAGCCGTGCGCGTCAAAACTATTCACGCCGGGTGTTCACAGTTGAGTATATTCACCCCATTCAGTGCTATACGATCCTTAATTTCACACGATCGTTAATTACTCTGTAAATGAATGTACGTGTGGACAGTTGATCCGATTGGAGCAAAATTTCGACATTGGTTTGATTTTTAAAATGGTCTATTTTAAATAATTGTGTCAATAACTAACAACAAACTGTATTTTTTTACCCTCTTTATTCTAGTCATCTTTACTTTAATCTACTGAGTAGACTTGGACTAACTCATTAATTGCAGAAACTCAATTAAATGGCAATCCTGTGGGTCGATTGACTTTCAAGAGAAAAAGAAAGGTCGATTAACGTAAGAAAAACGACAGACTGTAGGGGGAAAGTTTTTTTTATTCTCATTTTTTCCAGCTTCTGTAAGCCATTTTATGGCTAAAAATCACTTGTATCGCATCACATAATTCATCGGGCAGAAAATTGCTAGTAATTTGGGTAGCTAAGTTTTTATTTGATTTATAAGATATGGATTGCCAAAATTCTTTTGACCCAATTTTCAAGCAGATTTTTCCTGGTTATTTAATATAAAGTAGGTAATTATTCACGATTCTTACATTCTCAGCATTTATCTAATAAACTAATATTTTTCTCTTTTTCTAAAGGAAACAAGTTAGGGCTCCAACCCTCGAATAAATTAAAAAAAAAAAAAACACTCTGGACGTTAATTTAAAAAGTATTCACTCACAATATAAATGGAGCTCTCCATTTCTTTTTTCACAAAGCATTTCTCTAGATGTGTGGTAGAAAATTCTTCTTAATTTAAACACCACTCTGGCACTAAACATGTGGGTGGAGTGTTCTCCTTTAATATTTTAACATAAAATTATTGTTTTCGATGAAACAAAAAAGATAATCAAATTCATTGATTCCTAAGGGTAAAAATAAATATGCATGTAACATGGAAATCTTTTATTCCTGTTACTTTTCTCAATCATTGAAGTATTTTTTATCGAAATACTTAGTTGGCTGCAGTAAATTGAAGTGCTTTTCTACGAAGCTTCAGCAGAGAAATTGACTAGAATAATCGATACATCTATTTTCAATTGTGAAAATTGGCAAAAGCTATATGGAGAAAGAATGAGTAAAAAATACTTTATACATATTGTACGTCAAAAGGATGCATCAGGGAAATTACCCATCATGAAACAGCTTGAAGAAGAGTATAAAATCGAAAGGAAAAATTCTTAAGTCGTTTATTCAATCACAAGCTTTTACCAGTACTATGTATTGTATATTCACTAGATAAATTCACTTACATACATATATACGTATGAATCGTGAAGGTGAGAAAGGAATGAGCTTCAAGTACTTTACGCGGTCGCTTTTGAAAATGTGAAATCCAGTGAGAACAGACAGCGGTATCCCACAGAAGATCTGTGGATGCTTTTAAAGGACGTTTACACCGCTAAGAAATAATGCCTCAACAGTATTGTATTTTAACACTTGAATTTATTCGTTTAAATATTATTAAGATCGATTAACACATTATTCAAATAGATTATCTTAAGAAGTGGTTCATCAGGCTTTGCGATCATCTCTTAAACCATATGCCAGCTCTAGACCATCCACAGCTTTCCACTTGGTCGTTGTAGAAGCCCATAACCTCAACGAGATAGGAAAGCCACTGGTCGACGTGATTTACAACAAGGAATTACGCCCATGCGCCGTTTGTACGTCACCTGCAGAAATCACGTACGACCCCGCCTTTAAAATTTTGCATTTACTCCGATGCTCCTTTTTTTATCCTCTCTATTTTTCGAGATTGTGAGTTTATCGTACAGTAAATCATTCTTCCGTGTGACAAAGACAAGGTGCAGGCACATTGTCTAAGCCTCAGATAAACAATAGAATTGATGATATTATTTTTATTTACTTGAAAAATATTATTAAGGTTTTTTTTGCCAATTATCTAGATTGATAATCGAATTTTTATCGGTAATTGTTGGGAGAATTAAAATGACATTGGGAGAAATTTTTTAGAAGCATTGTTTATCTTGAAAATTTTGATCCACTTTTTTTATTTTTATTTTCAACATCTGCTATGTATGTAGTTATTTACTACTCGTACTTTTTCCTGGACAACGTTTTTCCGTTAATATTGATTTACGTATACATATATGTATACAAGAAAAATATGTTATCGTTACAAAATCAACTACAAGAGAGAATAATTGAAGAATGAATACTATTGTTTATTCAAAAAAAGATAGACTTTTTGATGTAATGAAAGCAGAAATTTTGATCAAAAACAATATTAAAAATGTAAAATTTATTTATTATATATAAAAGTATTTAATCAAAAATACTTTAGTATTTATAAACATCAAAAAAGCCATTTTGTTATGCAAATATGAATATTTTTCCATTTCGAACGTTTTGTTGTTTTAAAAGAGAGCCAATAAAAATGATTTCCTGCTCAGAAACTAATTATATCTATTGAACATTGTTTCAACACTATTTAATATTTATGCTCTTATTTTTTAATCAAGCTCTAATCTATAAAGATGAGGTTCGATTGAAATTAACTTTTGAATTCTCTTGGCCAAAAATAATTTGATAGCTTCCAGCAGATATCTTGAATATTCAAGAAATATATATAAGACATAAGTAACGACTATGCCGATTGAAATAACCAAATTTATTATCGGTAATCAACTCTAACCTATAATTTTACTGAGCTTACAAGACAAAACCTATTATTCTACATGAATTTTTGTAAAAACAACTATGAAAGTGAATTTTTATTTTTTTTCAAATAACAATCAGATTTATTTTTCGACAATTTGACACAATGTCATCATAATCTACATCACAATAAACATTCAATAGCTATTATGAAAACGTGATTGTCAAATTCTTCTTTTTTATTCGACTCTGATTGGTCACTTTATGATGACAAATCACAAAACGCCCCAAAGAAAAAAAAAATTCTTGTTCTATAAATATTAGTGAAATTATCCTTGTTTATTTATTTGGCTGTCAATTTTTGATGTAGAGCAAATGATTAAAATATCATGCTTTTCTTTCACTTATTTTTACTTCACTCATTGTATTTTTTTTGTCACTTTTATAGTATTCCGTTGAGCTTTACTCTGATTAATTTGAAAAAACAAATCTACAGGGATGTAAATAGTCATGTTGTCAAATTAGAATGAATTATTTTTTGTTATCTACCGTGAAAATATGTGATTTAAAATATACACAACCATAAGTAACTTAGTATTATAAATTATATTAAAGTATAATCTTGTGTTTTTATCACTAAATACATCCAATAAATTTTATCAGCATTACAATAAACGTGTTTCATGAACGAAACATAAAAAAAATGGTAGGATGACACGATAGCATGAAAATCCGCATTTTCCCATATTTACTTGTTGACTTACTTAAATTGAAAAATGTGTATTATTAAAAAAAAAAACAGATACAAACAAAAATAAAAACTACAAAGAAAAGACGGTGAAAAATTATGACTAAGTTTACTCTTAAAAGTTCTTTTACTATGACTAGTTTTTTTTTTCTATGATCATGCTTTCCTTCCTCATTTCGATTTTTTTCCTTTTAGCAAGCTTTACTTAGTATGAATGAGATAACAATGCCTGAGGGAGTCGTCCGTCGTTTCTACAAACTTTGTTTTGTACACTTTGGCCACCCGGCACACCGACTGCTCGACAATTATTAGCCATTGTGCCGCGGTAAATTCTCTTGGGGCCAAATTACTCCGCAAGCCTCTTGTGCGTTATTCTCGGGATAGTCATAGTTCCTTCAACATAACAGCGGTTTTAATTTGAATTAAAAGAAAACTTAAATGCGGGATGTAGTGTCAAAGGTGTTTACAATTGATACTTTTTCATTGTCAATCAATAAATTGCACAATATAAATTAAATTACCTACCCAGGTAAACTACGAATTTAGCACAATGAAAAATTCTAACGTCTTTTCCTGAAAGATTTTTTGATTATGAGTATATTGAAAAAAAAATTTTTTCCGTCATGCTTTCACGTAGAATTAAATTCTACTTTCCTTTTAGAGGTTTGTAAAGTAATATATTACTGTCTAGCATAGAAAGACGGAATTCGTTTGTCCCCAAGCGCAAATGAGTGTTCACCTTCTTGGATATCGTTTTATCCCTTGAGTTTTAAGAATAAAATTGAATTGCTCATGACAATATAACGGAATATAGTATCTTTAATATAGAAAAAGAAAAAAAAGATTTTAACCCGCATGACTTTTTTTTTTCTCTTCAATTTATAAAATATTTTCAATAAAAAAGAAGAAGAATTTACTATTTAATTGCATGATATAATTATTCAATGCAAATAAATAATAAAATAATGATTTAGAGCAAATTAAAATCACGAGTTAATAAATATAAAGCATTTAAATTTTTAGAGATTAAAAAAATAATTAAAAAATGTTTAAACGTTAAAAATAAATTTAAAACATGAACAATTACTCAACAATTATTTGAAGTTAACTCTATTATTTTCATGGTTGAATACGTAATTGTATGAAAGTAATGAACACAGTGCATAGAAGTACGTGTCTTCCTCTATGTATGTCAGTATGTAAGGACTATTTATCTGCTATGTAGATAATGAAGTATTTCCTGTAGCAGGTACCTTCAGGGAGGGAAATATCTACCACTCTGAATCAATTAGATAGCTCGTCGACGTTTCGACGAATCGATTCTCCCAATTACGTTACACTGGATGATTTTCGAAGACGAGTGAAATGTGCAGTATAATTTATTACGAATGAATATGTTCAGTTTTCAGTTAATATTATGATCGTACATCTGATCAGCAATTCAACAAGAAATAGAGAGATTTGCAAACAGTCTCATATTTCCTATAAGAAATTCCGGTACATAGCATCCGAAAGCTATAGTTAGAGGAAATTAATTATATATGAACTTGTTTGAGATGTGATATTCCCTCTTCAAGTAATGTTAGACATCTGACAAATAGTGGACTACTGAATACTATCCACACTTCATTCATATTCATATTTGTCGTGCCTGTGAATATGTGTAATCTACAGATTTCTGGATAATGTTTACGTAAGAACTCAGCAGAATCTCCATTTAGACTAAGAATAGTCATGGAATTTAAATATGCTTCATGAGCTTTAGACACTTGTATTTTCACAATACCCAATTATTTTAAATTCTTCTGCTTAATTTTACTTTCAAATTACCCTTAAAAAGAAAATTCGTCAAGAAATCTCACAAAATAATGTTTTTACATTTTCGGAATTCTCCTCTCATTTAATATGTACTTAAGTCAAATAAATTCCCTGAAATTATTTTCATTTTATTTAACAAATTTTAGTCAAGAATAAAAATTATCCACTGTGGATGGTTGTATATTTTTCAACAAAAAACCCAGACAACTACGTTTGAACATTTTTTAATCTTTACATACAAGTTTTTGAAGGAAGAATAATATACTAAAATTTTTTTCACCCTCTAAATGAAAAAAGAGATAATAGTTTCTTAAATTAAAATTTTATTTAAAAAAATTTATTTTAATTTTTTCAAGCACCAGCATTAAAGAGAAGTGTACTGAACAATATGTTTAAATTATTTAGATTCTGTTTTACATGAAATTTAATTTAAAATAAATTTTCAATTTAATTTACCAATTTATTTAATGTATGAACAGAAAGAAATAAAATGTATCAAAGTTAGCTGTTAATTAAACAATATACAGAGAGGTACTCTTTGTATTTTTTTTTTTAACAACACCAGTGGTATAGGGTAATTCCGGGATAGATGGCCATAAGGGAGAGACGGCCCATCGAAATAATTTCTGAACGGTTGGCCAGATGGCACTAGCAATAGTTTAGTACATTTCGCGACGCGCGTGGAAGCACGCATGAGTGCAACTCTTTGGAGAAAAAAAATAAAAAGGTAAGTAAAATCCTTGTTATTTGTTTCGTGTAGTGGAAATATTTTTCAGAGAGTTCTTGTTTTAGGTTGTAATGATATTAGTTTCGTAAAATAATAGTTTTTTTTGGTTTGGTTGCAAAGTATACGAGTAACAGTTTGTCCTAACCTCAAAATTACTCGCATCGTGTTATAACTTTTTTTTTTTTTCGATGTGGTCATCTCTTCCGGAGGAAAAAGAAAGATGGCCAGTGTTAGTCGGTATATAATGGCCATATGGTCATCTTATACCGGATACAGAAATTATATCTTATTTGAAAAAATCATTATTTTCCTATTTGTTTTAGATGCCTAATAAATACAAGCGAAAGGCAGTAGCTGTGAGAGGTAATTGGAGTGAAGAATCACTAAAAGCAGCTATGAGTGCTGTACAAAATAATGAATCTTCTGTGCGTGCCGCAGCTATCCAGTACAAAATTCCAAGAAAAACCTTGGAAAGAAGATTAAAAGAGAATAATGACAAAAAGGGGCGTATGGGACCATCCAGTTTATTCGGAGAAGAGAACGAGAAGAGATTGGTTGCTCATATCAAAATGATGCAAGCCAAAGGCTTTCCGTTGACAATGAAGGACGTTAGGAAAATTGCTTACGAATTTGCCGAACAGTTAAAATTGAATCATAGATTCAACAACAAAACTCAGATGGCAGGATATGACTGGTTACAAATGTTTTTAAGTAGAAATACAGATATTACATTACGAAAATCAGAAGGTGTCTCCTTGGCTCGAGCCAACGCGATGAATAAAACAGAAGTAAAGGAATATTTCCGACTTCTTGAAAGCGTACTTATGGATGACAATAAGATATTACCACCGAACTGCGTATTTAACATGGATGAGTCAGGTCTGCAGTTAAATAGTCGTCCAGGACATGTGCTTGCTCAAAAGGGTGCTAAGGCGATTTCCACAATTACTTCCACTGAAAAGGGGGAGACGATCACCATTATAGCTTGCTGCAATGCTGAAGGCACTTTTCTACCACCAGCTTGTATTATGAAGGGCAAAAACAAAAAACCTGAGTTTGAAGATGGGATGCCTCCAGGATCAAAATTGTTTATGTCTCAAAAATCAGCATATATAACTTCAGAGATATTCTTAAAGTGGTTAAAAACACACTTTGTTCCAAGAAAACCAGAGGGAAAAGTTGTTCTTCTGCTGGATGGCCATTCTACTCATTGTAACTCCGTGGAAATGTTGGAATATGCAAATCAGAACAACATTATTATGGTATCGATGCCGAGCCATACGTCGCATTGTCTCCAGCCTTTAGATCGTGCGGTATTCAAACCATTAAAAACTCACTTCTATGAACAGTGTAGACTTTGGTTAAATCAAAATCCAGGACGTCGAATAACGAGACTTTCTTTTGGAGCTTTGCTCGACAAGGCTTGGGGAAAAGCTGCATCGGTGGAAAATGCCATTTCAGGCTTTAAAGCAACGGGAGTATATCCTTTCAATCCAGAAGCAGTGCCAGAATATGCGTTTATGCGAGAATCAGCAGGTATTTCGTCCAATACTTCAAGCACACAAGCAATTTCTCAAACTACATCCACAGTAAAGGATAATGTAGATGCATCTATTGCAGGTTGTTCTAATGAGCTAAGAAGAGATACTAGTCATAATAGCACTGAAACCTCATTGAACACTGCCATCGTGTCGGATGTTACAAAGCCAAGCACTCCACAAAAGCATCCATCCATTGACGATCCAGACTACACCCCATCTCGAATTTTACAGGAAATAACACCTATTCCACAAAAACTAATTGAAACCCGTAAACGGAGAAAACAGGTTGGAACACTATTGACTTCGGAAGAGCACATCAATGTTAGAAAATGTGCTACAGATAAAAATGTAAAAAAAGAAAACGCTAAAAACTCCGGTAATAAAGAGGCGAAGAAGAATACTGTTCGGCGTGTTAACAAAAGAAAAGCTATCCGAAGACTATCTGATAGCAGTGACGACGTCCTATTAAACACTACAGCAAATCAGAGTAAGAAAAAAAAGTTAAATGAAAGGGATAATTGTCGCGGGTGTGGAGAAAATTATTATGAAACTTTTCTCTGCGAGGACTGGCTTCAATGCACAGTGTGCCAGTTTTGGGTACACGAAAATTGCACTGAATTTGAAAACATGTGCTCTAAATGTGGTGCAGAGAAAAAAAGGCTCTCAAAAAAGAGGAAATAAGACCAAAAACTATGTTATAATTAGAATTAAGGATATGGCCATCTTATCTCGTATGCCGTGGTCATCACACCCGAACACCTTGGGAGAGATAGCCAATCGTGAATTCAAAAAAAATTTTTTTTTTTATGTGATTTAATTAGAAATTGTTATTTTTGTTTCTATAATTCCAAAGTTGATTGTTTAAAGTTTAATTACAAATAAAAATTTCTATAATAATATGTAAGGTTTTTTTTTTAACAGCATTTAAGAAAAACTATGGCCAACTACCCCGGAATTACCCTATAGTAGCAGTTTAATGGTCTTTTAATGTTGATAATTGCGTCAAAACATATTATAGGTTTTGTACCGTGATATTGTTTTGTTTTGTTTTCTGTAAAAGAGACAATTTATGGAAATTGCATTGTAACTTTTAATATAAAAAAATATAATTACTGTCAATAAAATACGGCATGTTAATGAAAATATAACATAAAATGGAACAAGTAAAAATGAAGTATGAATTGAAGTAGAAAATGAGAGCATAAGATTAATAGCGTGAGATAATCGAACTTGGAAAATGGAAATCACACGCTACGACGCGTGACTTGGTCTGATGAGAAAATGAAAGAAGCATTGCAAACATGATTACTTGAACAAGTAACAGAATGAAGTGGTTGTTATAACCAAAACGTTAAAAAGAAATACATAGTGCAATAATATGTGCCTTAGAAATTCAATGGAGATACATGTCAAATATAAGTTCAACGAAAACTATATGACATGGATGTGAGACATAATACTCTTCTCTTCAATGGCATGTGAATGGCATATGAAACAGTTTCTGGATATGTTCAAGATGGCATGGAAGGTTAGGTAACATAAACATTTTGCATATTTCTATACAATCTAAAATGTACAGTATCGAGTATATTCTGCATCATATATTCAATAAAATTTTTGTGAGCAAATCCCATATGCAGCATACGAACAAAAAGATGGATCCAAAAAAAAGACAGACATGATAGGGCGTAAAAATGATGCAACGTAAAGGAAACTGTACATTTTCTTAATGTGGCATAGGAAATTTAAAAAAAAAATTAATTTATCGCATCTCTGGTTTATTTATTAGTTTAGCTTGAGGGTACTGGTATTTGAGTCAGGAAATCTAATAATTATTATAATAATTCGTTCTGAAATAACTTTAATAAATTTCCATTGAAGCTAAATAGAAAATTTATTAAATGTGGGAACGGAATTCATCCACATGGTTGGAATAAAGAATAAACACATGATGAAGAAAAAAAAACAGGGTAGTATTGAGGGATGAAAGTGAGAAAGTATATATATAAACGGAAGACTCAACGTATCTGTTGAAATAGTTACATATCTCGAGGGATAGCTAATAAAAAAAAAGCAAATTGTAAGTGAATGATGTACAGACATATTACTAAATAGGAAGATACATCTTTTGGTTTCGTATCTGCGTTTATAGCTGTTGTTAAAATTTAACATACACCAATAAGTCTTAGTATTTTTGTTCATAGCATTGTGTCGGTATATTTGCATTGTTTTTTATTTTTCATTGTCTCTTTCTATTGTCTTTTTCTTTTTTTTTCATTATTCTTTATTTTTTCTACACCTTTATTTCGACGTTCTACGCTCTTTCTTCCCCTAAAGCGATGGCGACAGTCGTTGTTCAACGCCAAGAGAACACGAAAGAAGGATGATGGAGAAAAAGAATACTTTCAGAGCCTCGGGGAAGTTAAAACGACCCGGTTCCGAGACACTGACGACATACCACGTCGTCGTTTCTATCTCGAGTTGGTCTGGAAAAACCGTTAACGAATATAACGTGCACAAAAATTTTCAAACCACACCCAACTTCAGCCTAGAATACTATTTTTCTTCCTTTTTCTTTATTTCTTCTGTGATATTCTCATCTCTCCTAAAATATTGTAAGCTCACGAGAAAATTGAATGAAATAAACGTGACCTAAGAATTTACGTGCTATAGTTCAGTATCTGCGTTGTTTCCTTTGAGCAAAAATTATCGAATAAGTAGCATTATTATTATACTTTTCTATTTAAATTACTGATGCATACAAATTTCGTTTAATTCATCATTCAATTTTCCTCAGCATGGCACAGGATAATTTTTAAATGTTTTGTTGAATTTCTATTTCGAGTGTCTCTGTCGATAATAAAGTTATGTTTTATATGAAATAATTTTTATATTTACTTAGTGTCCAAGTTCTTTCATTATTTTCAATCAGTTTAGTTGACAATAGTCTCAATTTATTTTCAAAACTCATTTTAACATGAGACATTTAACCTACTTTAGCATCAAGTTGTGATTTTAGCTAGACAATTAAAAATAAAAAGATATGAAATATTAGAATAATAAGGAAACAAGATTTTAATTAAACATGAGCAAAAAAATAAATAATATACACTAGTACTTATAATGAAAATGGTTTATGTACTAAGAACTCAGCTATATTAGTTACTGAACCTTAAACAAGGAACCAAAGTTAGAAACTATGAAATAGTTGACAGTTAGTTTGGTCTAGAGCTTCTAAAGTGAAGTGCATGCTATATTCTATTCCATAATAATTCAAATAAAATATTTACGATAATGAATTATTTCATTTATTAGTAAATAGTTGAATTTTTATAGAACGTCATCTTTCTCATCTGTTTAAAGAACTCTCGGAATTTAATGAATAAATTCCTGCCAATTTATAACGAAAAAAAAAAGGTAGATTCTGGTAAAAAAAAATATTGACAGCTAAAATAAAGAGATCATAGTAATTTCCTTCGAAGCAATCAATCGCTTCGTCTGTCGATTTTCCAGATCAACTCATTCTCAGAGCTTTTTCATTTTTCGATTGGGCAAATGGTCTGCTAGATGGAGAATTTTACGTTACGCAGTAGATTTACGAACTACTAGGAATTTTTTCATGCAGAAGATAGAATGCTGAACGCAGAAAACTTCGATATTCTGGTGCAGTTTAACCCCGCAGTTTCATATAGCTATAGTCTGTACTCTGTCGTATTCTCTTGTGGTCGATATAAATCCTCTATACAAGCATAAGACTTGACGGATAGCAGAAAACTCTTGCAGTAATACATTTATAGAAGAGGAAAAGGTTAGAGAATCTTATCCATTTTAAGTAACCACGTTCTACTCTCCTACACTGCAGGCCATCGCTTCGTTCCGAGTGTCCGAGTAGATATCTTTCTGAATATACGTGACCTATACGGGAATGAAATCCCGACAAGAATACTGTAGTATTTCTTGAACGTTACTCAAATAATAAAATTCTCATTCGTTAAACGCAAAAGAAGACTATAAATTATTACTACATTTCAAATTACTTAAAATGTCAGAGAATAATTAAAATTGAACTTTTCATTTTTTCGTCTTCATTTTTATACATTTCTCTCGTTCTATATTTCAATATATTGTTTCGTCTGCTTCAGAGTGAATGAACTGAAAAAAAATACGTATAGTATTTCAGTGAAGTGAATTTTTTACATTCTATGGTACTTTCACTTCATAAATAAAATATTTTCATTGATAAAACTTTTAATCAAATGAAAATTTTTCAAAAAATCATCTTTTTTTTTTAGAAAAATATTTTAATATAATTTCTAACAAATGATACTTGTAGTAATACAAAATCAGACCAAAATATCCATTAGGTAACTACTCTTTTTCTCCCCTTTCATTCAAAAGATTACCAATACGCCAATCTCATCACCATTTAGTAGAGAATGGAAAAAGAATGTAGCTCTTTTACTTTAAGTAAGTAAAAAAATTAAACTCAACAAATGAGAAATTTATTCTAATTTAATATTTCTTATAAGAATTTCACTACAGTTGATTTAATTCTTTTTATTTTATCTGTTTAAAAATAAAAGAACTGAAATATACTTGACACGTAATTTACAAAAAAAAAATATTCTAAAATTTCAAAAAAAAAGTAGAAAATTAAATTTCTCCTTAACTTTTACTAAAATCAATTAAAACAATATGAGTATTTAAACTGTATATTCTAAAATTACCCATGAGATTTGAATGAAATTAATTTTAAATATTTATTTAATACATAGACATTTTAATAAGACTAGTAATTTCATTTAAGATGTAATGAAATTATCTACTATAAATATGAAGACAAGAATAGTTTGATGAATTAAAGCAATACATTAATCGAATGAGATGTCATAAAGAAGAGAATAAAATATGAGAATATCAACTCTATATTTTCTTCACTTCACTTTTCCCACAAAAGCAATAACCATTAATGGTGGTTGACACTATTATTATTGATTTTCGTTAAAAAAACTGTGGAAAACTAGTTGATTGCCTCATATGTACTTCTATCTTCATCAATGCTTTCAACCCATAATGATGTGTATTTGCAATACCTGTCCTGCTTGCATATAATTCCTCAATTGATATAGGAACATGACAAATTTATCAACATCCCTTTATAGAAATTGATGTTTCGAATTGATTGATTATTTGTCAACAAAAAGGACTTGCTGATATCTATGATTTGATAATTAATTTCTTTTACTTAATTAATTAGTTTAATTTACTCTCGAGAAACTATCTGGACATTTAGAGTAAGTCTGTATAAGGGGAAAAAATGAAAAATTTTTATTCTGCAGCAGAAATTTATTTCTTTGAAGGTAAAATTCAATTATAACATGAATTTTTCAGGAATTAATAAAATGTACAAGGAAATAGCAAAGCTAGCAAAAAAAACAGTGTTAAGTAATGACACAATGAGTCTCATTTAATAATTTATTGTCTACTAATAGATTAAATATCAATTATGAAGTTCTATCAATTTTCAAGTACTATTGATTTAATCAAAATTAAAGATGACCGACAATTTTAATTTAACTGCCCCATTTCATTTTCTGATATCATTTTATTATTTCTTTTTTTCCAATCGATGTCAGCTAACGAGAATGCAGGCGGAAATGGAGAAGAAAAAAGAATAAAAAACGCAACAGAGGTAAAACCAACAGCTAAAAGTATAGCTTGCGGTTAGTGAACAATGAAAAACGCCTAGCTATTTTCACCAGCAGAGGGTCTTTGGAATGAGGCCGGCAAAGGTTTTGCTAGAGGTTTACTTGTACGCTCAAAGAAAAGTCTGAGCCGGCGCCTCACGATCTCGTTTACACTGTAATGCTAACCTCGCGTGCTCAGTATCGACTTTGACCTCACAGCAAACATTGTGTGCATGTTGGGGAAAAAATAAATCTTCAACGTTCTTATGGACCGGATTTGTGACACGGAAAATTCTCCTTGACGATGCCAGGCTCTGCCTATTTCGCTTGACGCATTCTGTTGAGTGTATGTGGTATAACAGGAGCAACGATTGAAGTGAATACTCTAGTTTATCGAAGCCATATGTAGGTAACATGAAGTGTGTGCAAGTTTGCTACACTACTAAATGCCTACAAACGCACATTACGTGCTTGCTATCAGCATTTATTGTCAACGGTTTCCTGGAACATGTCTAAGTCTTCTATTAAACTACAGAGAGGAACAACTGCAATTGCACAGTCTTTAAAGGAAATAGATTTAACACAAATACTCCCTCGTCTTGACTGCCTGACTTTATTCTTCTCGTATTACCTAATTCATCCTAATTCTATTCTTGTTTAACATTTTATTGGATTACATGGCTATTATTCTTATATAAATTATCTCAGTATAACTACTTTATGATTAATTCACGTTTAATGTCCATCTGCAATAGTGGCTTCTGATCGACTGTGAATAGATGAACACACGTCAAATGGATTGGGACCAAGTACCTTGAATATTCCACATAAATACTTGAGTTTCATACATAAACATCTTGCATCTTGGAGCTTACTAAATTCAATTCCACTCACTAGCCAAATCCTTTAATATTATATCAACGTTAGCTTATTGTTTTTTGTCCCATTAATGTTGCAGAATGCTTGAAATATTTCGATAAAGTTACTTTAATATTTTAATGTAACTGTAAGTTTGCTGGATAAATTTTTGAAAGATTTATGACATTATATGATGACAAAGATGGATGAACAAAGAACGATGACACGTGTCGAGAACAATAAAAAAAATGAAATAGGTGGAATCAAGCACGATTGAATCTAGATGCTTTTGAAGTGTTTGTCATGGTATTAATTACATTGGCTTATAGGGTTTCATACTGGGAGGTTGAAAGGGTTGACTTTAGATGTGAACTTAGAAGTGAGCTATGCTTAAGAGGAAGTGAATGACAGCTTACATAAATTTCATTGTTGAGCTGGGTTTTAGGTTGATGAATAAGAAAACACCAGGGATATATGACTCTATTATAATAAAAAATAAATAAACATTTTTATAAGATGTTTTTTTTTTTAATTAGAAAAAATTTATTGAATAAGTAATAATAATAAATAAGATATATGTGGTTTTTTCTTTTGACAAAAAATAATTTATTATTGTCAGCATGTCAATGTATTTTGTACATACTATGTTTAATTAATGTTTGATTAAGTTGTTCTAATGCTCATACGAATATCCTATTCATTTTTGGAGTAGATGTTTTTAGAGCAAAAAATATCTGTATTGATGCAGTCAATACAAACTGTTTTGTTTTGTACTTACATTCATTCGTTATTTAAAATGATGGAAATGTAATTTTTGGATGTTTTTTTATCGACAGTTCAAATAAACAGGATTTTTTTTATTGGTCTTTACTGTATGATTGGAGTGAGAATGAATTTTTATGAATCCTATTAACATATTTTTTTTCAAAATAGAGAATTATTATTATTGTAGAAGAAAAAATTTTATTTAAATATTCTATCTAATCGTCAGAGAATTAGATATTATCAACTAGTAGAATGAAATTTACACGATTTTCCACATTGTATTTCAATGGCCTTAATCTTCAATGAAGATAAGATCTCGTTGAATTTCTCCATTAGAGCAAGATTCAATTGCATAAT
This sequence comes from Chelonus formosanus, assembly GCA_028641665.1. Lineage (NCBI taxonomy): Eukaryota > Metazoa > Arthropoda > Insecta > Hymenoptera > Braconidae > Chelonus > Chelonus formosanus. The sequence goes on along the minus strand of CM054006.1, from coordinate 3,143,285 downwards.
GGTCTCAAGTGAATTGGGTTGGGTTCAGTGGTTGAATGAAGGTGACAAAATGTCGTAAAAACATGTGAAGAAAAAGATGTAAATCACTCAGAGCATCATATAAGGTAGATAATTCTATCAAATGTGCTACTGTACCAGGTAAAAAAGTACATTTCAGCACGAGAGGATAGAGTCGATTAACTCGAGCAAAAAGCTGAGTCTTATCAGCACACGTGCATGCTTCGGACGACAATGCAGGTGATGATCACAAGGTTCTCCTATTGAAAATCAATATCGACTCGGTGCAACTCTAAAAGATATATATAAAGGTTTGTAACTTAAATTCCAGAAGGAAGAGTAAGATCTCACATCAACAATATTGGAGGTCCTAGTAGATGACAAGGGAATAGGAGTTGTATTGCACCGAGTGTGGCTACAATATCAGACATTTCACAGTAACAGCTACAGCCACTGACAAGATTCCGAGATTCCGTTTGGTATTCTCCAGAGACAACGGCTGGTGGAATGTGTCTGAGCCGCATGTCTCTAGGGTCATCTAGGCGCTGGTTGGATTTACACAGATAGTCTGAGCACTATTCTGTAATGACAAAGCTTCCTAAAGTACCCCTTTCCTGGCCCCTTGTATTCCTCACCTCGTTTCAAGTATCGCCGAAATTACATCGCAGGTCGGAAAGTACAGACGTACTTATTAAACTCACGTGTCAATGGCTAAATGCAACCATTTTCTTGTCTACTGGGGTCTTGATACATCTCTACCGACTCTGATTGTTTCGCAAAATGCACCAACCATATACATGGCAGAAACGCTAAGTAGGCATATTGCTACTATAAATCACGCCACTATACATTGAGTGCTTCAAGACTGGATGCGTGGAGTTGCATTAGTGCGAGAGAAAGGGAAAGATGGGAATCGATAAAGGAAGGAGTGTGTAGGGTAATAGTGGAGAAAGGGGTGTAACCAACTGGTAATTCTATTTTAGCTCTCCGGATCTCACCGGTCGTTCTCATTAATTACCATCTGTTTTTTCGTGTCGAGTTTGCGGAAACTCTATGCATGTGTTTTCCCCTGTGACAAACGGCGGTGAATCGATACAGGACGTCGTATTGTGCCGACATTGTATTGAAATAGAGAAAAAAAAATGAGTGAAGAATACGATCTATTGATTTGTTGCTATTTTTTCACCATTTTACGAGATGAAAACGAAAAGGAAATAAGGATACCAGGGAAAAATTTCGTCAATATTCTGTGCCGATCTCGATTTCAGAGCCGGCGCCATCACGTATGCGACCCTGGCAAGATGCCGAAATTATGAAATCAGCAGTACGTGAGAAGGATTTTTGGATGAGGCAAAAAGGGTCACAGAAGATGTATGCAGAGTAAGACAGAGAAATACAAAAGCTAAGTAGATATACGCAGTCAGTTGAACTAAAACAGTAGAGTGGGAGTTTTGTTTTCCTACTGTTCTCATAGAAGACATATTAACTAGACTCCCGAGTGTACTGTAACCTCTCACCCACGTCAGTGTTGAGCTACGTATAAGGTATTGCAGTGTCCAAGGGTAATAGTTATGAGATCTCCAGGGACATGAGCAACGCAACCGGGGTAAACCTTGGACCAACACTGACAGGAAGGTAGACTTGTTGTTTCTTACTGTTGAACTTATGAGTTTTCATCTTCATAAGACGAGCAACCCGGGAGTGACAATGGATGGAAGATGATGACCTCAAATACCCGAGCTCAAAGCACACAAATATTTCCGTAACTTGCCTGAGGGCTAGAGCGGTGTAGCAAGAAAAGGGGAGTGACTGAAACAAATGACTGACGCAACTGAATAGAGACTGAGAAAAGATAAAAAAAACAAGAGGGTTGTATGCGACAGTTGAGGACTCGAGTACCAACCCTCGGGGAATCTATGGTAATAAGGGATATATACTGTGGAGAGATACTAAAAAAAAGAAATGAAAAATATTACGCAGCGATGAGAGTAACGAGTTTGCATCGTTTCGCAAGGTTAACGACTGTCGTGTGTTTATGAAAAAGAGTGAAGGGTGTCTCAATAGAGGAGGCGAGACTACTACACAAGAGCTATTGAGGATACTTGTACATTTCAGACTATATGAATGCAAATTTTTCATGACTCTAATATGATCTTTTGAATTAGATATTTTTTAAATACAACCTTCAAATAACTTGCAACTTTTCAAGTGACATTTTTATCTCCTAAATAAAAAAATATTCCTCAACCAGTTTTGTTGAATTTTTATATTCAGTTTATGACATTTTTTTTTCCTATCAATCATCAATACTTTTTCATAAGTCTTGAATTTTTATATTCGCTGAATAATTTACTGAATTGCACATTATTGATCTTTGAATAAAAATTGAATCTCCGGTAATTTCAACAGATCTCTTTAATCCTTAAAAAGCATCGTAATGGACATCTCGTTGAATGAAAAATAAGTATAGTTAAGCTGTTAATCCATATTAGTTAGTTTGTCTTAAGCGTTAGCTCTATATTCATGGAGAAATAAATAATTCGTCGAATACTTAACATAAGATATTTACAAAGATATACGAGAAACATCCGAAGATTTTCTTTTGTTCATAAAACCCCCACAGGTTAAAACATTCTGTATACTTTGAAGAAGAAGATAAACTAGAGTGGTTAAATATAAAAAAAAATAACTCGCAAGAACGGATATACTCCTACTAGGATAGAATACAAAATATCGTTCATGTTACTCAAGCGTACTGAAGAAGTTTTATCGGAAGCATGATGCCCCTTCCCACTGCTACTTTTTTGACCTCCCTCACCTCTCAAATGTGAAGTCATAAAAACTCGAATCGCGGTGCCACGAGATTACGGAAAAGTTGGTTATTCTCAAGTGGGAGGACGCAACTTGGTGCGATGCGAGAGAATGAAGAGGATCAAAATCCATCTCAACGTTGAAAGAATTCTTTCTTCAAGTTTACGGGAGCATAACCAGATGTGTAGGTATAATCATTCTATTCCCTTATATAAGAAAGATAGAATCAAGACATTGTCATAAGATGTTGAAAATTCAGAGTTAAATCATTTTTAAGTACATTATGTTTCATTCTGATTTTTGATTCATATTAATCTTTATGAACTCTTAAACCAAAAAATAATAAAAATTTTATTGATGTCGTTGACATAAAAATAAATATCTAGTCTTGATTTAGTTGAAAATAAATCATTTATAATTAAAAACAAAAATGCGACGTAGTTTTATTTGTAGAAAAAACAAAAAACAATAGAAAAATTGAATTTTTTTTCGTTGAGAAATGAAACAAATCTTTCTGTTGGATTTTTCTCGTAAAACAAGATGACATTGTTCAAGTAATTTTTCTATTTAAAGTTATTATTTTCACTGGAATTATTTTTTTAATTAAAAATATCTAACTTTCTCGTACAATTGAGTTCTATTAATTGTGAATGAAAACAGAATTACCTGACAAACTAATTTATAAACTGAAGAAATTTTATAGAAATAACGCTTTAATAAATAACAACAAAGAAACTTGGTTTATTGGAATGATTTCACACCTAAAAAAGGAAATAAAAAAAAAAGCACCGTGTCCAGAAGAATAATGAAAAACACAGGTAGGAAAATATTCGTTGATAGAGTCATGATTTTAAACAAGATAAAGCACCAGGAGTGGCTTAGAATTGACCGTAATTCCTCGACAGCAACAATACTCTGGTGCAATCAAGATAAGCTGTAAGCGAGTACCGGACGATCGTGTTTCCGTTCCGACGTGGTTTAACTCTTGTACTTCCTGTCTTTGCATATTGTGGACTGCGAGAAAGGGTGAAAGCCAATGACCTTGTCTTATGGTTACTAACATTGAAACAGGACAGAAAGAATTTTCTTCTGTACCGTAGTTATTGCTAGGAGCAATTCGTGTCATATTACCAGTTGGAGTTGTACTTTGAATAAAGCTAGCAGGAGGGAAAAAGTGAACAAACGACAAGCCTCTGGGCACCGTAAGCGCCATGGCACAGCTTGATCGATGAGGCTTGGTCGTCCCGCTCGACGTTTTCGCGACATAAAGTCTGATATGCTACGATAAAGCGAAGGTTGCTCGTCAGATCCCACACGAATAATCGATTTAAGCTTCAACGCGTGGACATAACATGCACTGAACTCACCCTTGCCAACATTTATGCTCACATTTGCCTCGTTGAGAGTGTAATCATGCAGCGGACATAAGTGGTTAGACGGCTATTCATGATGTCTATAAGCACAATTGTCCCTTGTATGGCATATGCTTCTTCATATTGTAGGAAAAATTACTTAATAATATGTAAAGACTCTCATTTTATATCATCATCTTTTTTCCTTTTATTCTTTTTTTCTGAACTTCGTAGTTTTAATAAAATATTACATACATGCGTTTAGAGAAAAAAAAATGTCTACTTCTTTTTAATGTGGTAATTTTCATCTACAAAAAAAATGATCCACTTGTATGAGATCCTTCATAGAAGGCTTGTTTTTTAGTTAGAAAATTATTACTTTAAATTTTACATCTAGAATTTCAATCTTTCAAAGTCTTTTATCTTTCCTAATTATTCTATTTTATTTTGGAGTATTCAATTAAGTAAAATGTGTACGTATTTTATTTCAAAACTCCCGTAAAACTTCATTCACATTTCCATTAGATGAATGATGAAATAAAGTAAAATGTACTAAAAATTCAGAGTAACTTTTGAATAATTATTTCGAATTAAATTAACTAAAACTTCATGATAATTTTTTAAACATGAAGCTTCAAATCGTAATAAACTTTTTTGCTAAGTAATTAACACGAACATTAGAAAAAGAATAATAAATTTCATAGACACTGCAGAAAATTTAATTTCGAAATTAAAATATTTGTTCTATTCATTTTTACTTCTGTCAAACAAAAAGAATTCTTCATTAATTGAAAAGTACTTTAATCAAATTAAATAAATAAAAGGAAACAATTAAATTAAGTTCTTTCGTCATTTACACAACAGCAAAAAAGTAATACTTTATTACAAAAGAAACTGCAATTAATCTTTTTTCCATTTTCACAATGTTCGATTGAAAAAAACTTACTCAATACCTGCACATTTATCTACAATAAATTATGAAAAAAAAAATTAATAAACCAAAGATTTTCTCCACGATATAAAAGCGAGTAGTACAAACTATAACAAGTCATCCATGATTTATAAAATACGGATGATGTATGAGTATCACTGGCTTTTATATAGATAAAATTCACTCAGCGAAAATGTCAAAAATCTTTAAACATAGAGTCATTGATGAAACAATATGTATCTGAAGCTAACAATTTTACAAAGAATTAATAGTTTATTTATTCATACTGAGTCTATTTGTGCCAAGCAATGCGTGTTAATCCATCACGAATGAAATGCAAGGCAAAATGGATTAGGGAGGGAAAAACAATGCTGACCATCACTCCTCTCCCTTCAGCCCCTCACATGTACCGTTACGGAGATGTAGTTTATATCTCTGATAGCAGATCGTGCGAGAGATTTGGGAAAGCGATGTCCAGCAGGCGCGAAGCTCTGTGGTCACCGTGGTCATTTTATCGATGCAGCCATAGTTATTGTCGAATGAAGTACTGCGTAATAAAGAGCTCTCGTGGCTTTATTTATTTATTCATATATTCATATCCCTTCTGTTTCCAAAGTTCATATAATACTGAACGGCAATTTTATCTGTGGATTAATCAAGAGGCCAATTATAACCGCAGCTTTCTACGTTGTTCTCTCCTGGTATGTTCTTCCGGCCACTTAAAACAATATATTACTCGAACGAACTTTGAATGAAACTTTTAGTGTGTACCTTACGTATACATTAAATTATCTATTGCACTAAGTGAGATAATTGTTTCTGAAAGAAAATGATCCTCTCTGGTAGATGTTTCATTTTATTAAACATTTTTCATCAAATATTCTCTCAGTTCCAAAACTTTTCGACTTCTTAAGGAAAATAAATTATTAACAGTAAAAATGTTATCCTTGTTTCAAAGTAGCATGAATTTACAGTTCATGAATATTTATTTATCATGGTATTACTTTTGAATTCCACTATTTCAAATGAACCGTAAGTCTTTTGTTGTTACACCAAGTTGTTCTTTTTATTAATTAAAATAAAAAGTTTACTCCATAAAACTTTTTGTTCCTTTGAAAGGATTCATTTAAAAAGATCAATGTGAATTAAAAACTGGTAATAAAAGGAAATCAATCCCATTTGCTCGGTACAATTAATCGAATGAGATTGTTGAAAGAGTTTGAATAGTGTGAAAGTCAAATTACTTTTCACGAGTGAACATCCACCAAATTTGTTTCATAATAAAAGAAAACGAGGAGGATATATAGATGCATAACTGGTTGGGAAAAATTGAAACTGACATCGTTGAAAAAAATTAAAACTTTATACGATAACAATTTTACAGTGCAGTTACTTGTAAACTGGACCTACTATGGAGGAAAACGTCGAAAGAAATGTTTGATCAGGAAATTCATTACACTTTGTGGACTTTGTATTGACAGAAAACAGATAAATAAATAAAACTGAGAAAATAGAAACCAATTCACCAAGCGGACAACATATGGAAATTTTTAGATACATATACTGCATATCAGTTCTACGCTTGCAAGGATTTTCATCTTGACTATATTGTCCTGCATATTCGTTTCAGAACAAGCTGCAGTCATGTGAGGAATGCAACACTTTCTGTCGATAGTGTGCCATCAGAGAACGACCTATGCTTGGATTTTCCCGGACATGAATCGATGTAACGACATACATGTGTGTGTGCTTCATGTCAAACTAGTAGAACAAGTCTTGCACACTTCAGACATCATTGTGGCAGCTGCGGGTGCATCACAAAAGATATCTTTTATTGACATATCATTTTTTTTCACGGCCATTTTGATTTTTCCTTACTTCCTACACTTTTTCTTAATGCTCTTTTTCGACTTTCTTTTGGCAGAGATTAAAGATTGCCGACCCAAATCTTTTACCAAAGGATTATCCACAAGATATTACCACCATCCTAGTTTTTTTTAAATCTCGACTCCTCTTTTATTTCTATCCTTCATTTATCTCACGATTTTTTCTATTTCTCGTATATTCTATCTAGTCTTCACCCGGCAATCTCATCAACATTTCACCTGTCAGATATCTTTTCATTGAGATATGATCATGCCATATACAGAAATCAAAGAAGGAAATATAATAGAGAAGAAGCTTGATGAAAAAGTATCTATTTCGAAAGAATAATGACTGGATCAAGTTAATACTGTGTACTTTATGATACTATAGAAATGAACCCTCTGGGACAAACCAAAGCCTTGGAATACAATCGAATTGCATGAACATAGATTATACACAAGGGAGAGAACGCAAGAGGGAGCTTTGACGACAAGAACAAATGAATTGCTTTGCGCTTTAAGTGGACGTGTTGAAAGATCCGATGCAAGGTCCGATCCGATTACCTTGTCGTCTTTTGCAACCTATTTCTCTGTTTGCGTCTCTTGTTTCTCTTGTATTATCACTCACAACGGAACCAAGTTTCATAAGAAATGCTTTTCCGTTATTCTATCGTTTACTACTCAATAATTCATCTTTCATCCTATAAATTGTTGCCTACATTTTTTTTAGAACATTCTACTAAACATTCATCATTTCCTTCATTACATTAAAAATAATCCATTTAGTATATTCGTTAAAAAAAAAAATTTTCATCAATGGATCAAGTACACAGTTTCTGCTGTTGCGAAAAAAAAACAATTATCAAAAGGGTCAATGTATATGTAAATGACAATGCTGTTTCTATTGACAACGTATCAATATTGTGAGAAAATTTTAATAATTTGATCAATTTTTATGTATTAAAAACAATAGGATGACGTGAAAGCACTTGTAATATTTGTTCATGCAAATATTGATAATTGTAAAAGCTTTTAACGAATGAACACATTTAATTTTTTTCTCAGTTAAAAAAAATCCAGGTGAACTATTGAATCATCGATTATTGCAATTGAATAATTTTTTTTTTTGATGAAAGATAAAATGGCTACTGATACGTCAACGATCACTGAATTATGAAATTATTATTTAAAAAGAACTTTAATGATATAATATCTATAACATAAATATTGTTATAAATCTGTAATATTGCAAAGTTTATTAGTTTCTTTTTCTATTAAATGATGTTTACTTAAACATAACATAATAATTATTCGATAAAGCAATCTTTCTATTTGATCTGACTATATCCTCTAGTTATTTAAAATCAAAGCAATATAGTAAAGAATTTATTTACAATCGATCAATATTTATTTTCCTCATGTTGATATACGACAGCAGACTAAAATAGAAGGATTTGGTTAAACAGCAGCCAATGAAATAGACTAAAAACAACATCACCCCACTCAATATATGGGTGATGAAGAATCAAACTATTCATACTTTCCTAAATAAGATTTACTTGTCTGAACAGGGACGACTGCTAAAAGATAATAAGTATTTTCAGTTATTATTATCAAGTATGAGAGTTTATAATTGGACGATACTGTCTAGTATTTTTAAAAAAGAAAATAAAAAGTTTAAATATATTTAAAAACATTATCAAAGTTCTAACACAACCAGAAGTTTGAAAAGATCCCTAAGGGACACACAAAGTGAATGAATATTATTATTTTTATTATTATTATTATCATTATGTTTATGGCAAAAAAGCATCAAAGTTATCGATTTCCTTTACGAAAAACGTAATTTAATACATAAAACATTTGATGCTCTTTGTGAAATGTGATATAACATCAGTGTAACTTAATTGAAAAACTAATTCTTACTTTCTCGAGTTCCCTTCTTTCAACAAGCTCATGAATTTTTCTGTACTTGAATAATATCTAACATTTCATACTTACTTCGTTCGCTCAGAAATGTCGAGGAGCTTTGAGTAAATATATATTTGTAGAATATATTAGCAAGTAATATATTTTAACATTGCGAATTAAGGAAGTTGTGAATCTAGAGAGAAGAATAGCTGCAGAGTTTTCACATAAACCTCATCTAATGCATTTGCAGTAGGTATATACTCAGGTGTGCAGAGTGAAGTGAACGAACGAAAACAAACTAAAGAGTTGAGGCATGGTAAATTACATCTGTTAGAAAGTGGTACGAAAGCGTTATGTCTATTCGAAGCTTTAAGCAGAGTTTAGTTCTCATGGTCGAGCATTTGTCTGACGCATAATTTGGAGTTCATTTTACCTAAAATCCTTTGCTATATTTCTTCAGTATTCTCTTCGATCTTTTGCCTCTGCATTTTATCTCGTGTTCTTTACTGTGTTATTTGACGAATAAAAGCTCCACTAAGACTTTACTTTGTTCATGTATTACTTATTGATGTTTATTTATTTTTTTCTACCTGTGTACTGAAATTCATTATAAAATCCTAAAGAGATTAAAATTTGCTTACGCTGACATCACAAATCCATTAAATAAATATACCAAATGTTTTAGATAAAAAAAAATATTCTTTGAATTTTTGAAATAAAAATCAACAAGATATCAAATTAATTAAATGTTTTGGGCAATTTTTCAAAAAAGCAATTTCACGCTTTAAATATTCTTCGGTTGACTAATAACTGTAAATATTTGTTCACTACTAAAATGCCATTAAACGAGAAAACAAAAACTAAAATCATATTAAAAAAAAAATAATAAAATAAAATGTTTTTTTTTTTTTATTTTACTTCAAACAACAAGCAAATATAATTTTTTTCTCTTTAGATAAAAATTGTAGGTATATACAGTATTCTTCTGCAAAAATGCCTACGTTATCTAAGACAAGAAAATCTTTTCCAACCTTAGCACAAGCAGAATTTACGTTCAAAGATATAGGAATCAGTCAGCAACTTTTTCTCATTTCACAACATATAAAGATTCTTTTAATACCTCGTGTTATACTCTCGTTACATATATCAAACAATATTTTCATATTCATTTTGAAATGATGTTTATTTTATTTCTCAGTAAAACTAAAGTTAATATTTTCATTCATCAATATAATTTAATCTAGACGCATTCTTTTAACTGAGCATACATCGCCATACATCGTGAACATTCTAGATGAGAAGAGAATGAAAAAAGTTCTACTGCAATAAAGCACAGTAGTACTTGTTCTATTTTTTCTTCATTTTTCAGTATGATGTTCCATCCTGCTTTTACCATCTACCATTTAAAGCAATGGTTTTAACCATTTTCTCTAGGATTATAACGTACCAAGAGTGAACAGTACTTTCCTCAGAGGAAATGATAAAAATTGAAGAAAATTTCCTTTGAGATAAAAGAAATGACTCTCATCATACGTAATTCTAAGCCCAAGCTTATATGTCGTGACGATTAGACATTTATGAGATCAAAAATTGAGCATTTTTTTATATTAAATGCTTAGTTGAAGCTAATTGTCTCGTTACAGTTTGAGATTATTTCCTCCAAGTATCACAAAATCTCAATTATCTCTTTCAAATACCGTAAAGAAGCAGCAGATAAGAAAAGTAAGCTGAATCTCTTATACTCAGCTTCTGTCTCCCTTTTGAAAGTCATCTCCAGACCACGTGTAATTACAAAAATCGTCACGAACTCAAGGGAACACGTTTCACTGAAAGGGGGAAGAAAAGAGTTGACTCGTTTCAGCGCTGATACGAAGGTGGAAATTGCAAGAATCTTATGTTCTTTTCTCTTATTATACGGATATTCTAAATGAAATTGGCGGACTTTCTCGCGAAGCAATGTCGCGAAGAAGCATAGAAGTACGCGAGGATTTAGTTGAAAGAGGTAGCAAAAAGTATATCAGGGGTAGAGACAATGACAGAGGAAAGTGTTGTTGAGCTAAAGAGGAAGGAAAGAGGCGTATTAAGGTTTCTCGATCCCCAGGTGGATCTTGGCGACGGGTCGTTTCGGAAACGCGTGCTCGGCATATAATATCGTCAGATGTACGCCTGTTAGAGAACTCGTGAACACTTGAAAGCTTTCTTTAAACGCGTAGCAAGAATTTGCAGAGAGTAAAGAAGAAGCAAACGAGGAAGCCAGAGGTTGGATATCCATGTACATGTATATAACTATATATAACTGTTGAGGCTCTGTGGGATCAGCCGGATAAAAAAGTGGTCTTCCGCTCGCACCCTCTATCAACCCTCCTCTCCTTTCTCTGTTCTCCTCCAGCAGGCTTGTCCGTGCACCGACCCATCTATCTCTTTCACTCTGATTCTCTCGGTCCTTCGCCCTGCCACTTGGTTTTATTCCGCTCGGGTTCCACCTAACACGAGGCGAAAGCTGCCAGATTAAAAGTGGGTATTCTTTCAAACAACTCTGCCCCCTCATGCACCACATATGCCTTCCGATTCTCCTTCTTTTCTTCACGCTATACACACTATACTTCTCTCTACGTTTATTCCTTACATACTACTTGAAGAGTACAACTCTCTCTCTATATATCACCCATATGCTTTTTATATATATTTTTTTTTCTCTTCTACTCTCAATATTTTACTACGATCCATTATTGCAGTGTGCTTGTTTTTGAATAAACTTTATTAATGATGGATCGTATATTATTTTTTAAAGTAGGATGATGGTCGTGTTGGAAGACAATGGATCAATGAGTGTTGATATAAATTAATGTTGGATCTTGTAATAATAATGGAGCTAATATTTATTTGGTTATACTAACTGATATGGTTTTTTTACCCTAGCTAAAGCCTGAGGGGAAAACTGAGAGACAGGTTATATAAATTGAAATTTCAATCTAGATTTTTGAATAGGGTGAAGTGGGGTCATGGCAATACCCGGGGTGAAAGTAATATGGTCTCTTACTTTTTCTTCTTCATTGAGAAAAAAAATTTCTGCTTGAATGGAGAAAATTTTTTAGAATAGTCACGGTGTAATATTTTCTTGTTTAAACTATGTTCTATTCGGGTAAGTCTGAATTTTAGCATCGGAAACAATAGAATTCATTTTTATCTTGAAATTTCTTATGGAAATAATACAAAATTAAAACAGAAAGTTTTCCTACGTCTTCTTTATATCTATTGTTGGAAATATTTTTTATTTTAATAATTTTTCCATCTCAAGTGTAATCAAAATAGTGACAGAATATTCACCAACGAATAATCAAAAATATACTCCAAGTTTTCAATAGGTACTTTAGGTTTTTTTTTTAAACAAGAGAATCAAATTACTTTTATTCAGAGTGTTACAATTATTGTACTCTACTGGTGATCAATAAATTAATTTAAAAAATAAATAACTTGAGCTTCTTTTTTCATTTATTTCTCTAAATTTAAATTAAAGCATAGTTACGAACATTCCTTTATCTTTTTATTGAAAAAATACATAAATTTTAACATTAATTGAACCATTTGAAATGTAAAAATAGATTTTTTAAAAGTAATTATTTTTTTTTATTGGAAAAATCCAATCAAATAAAATAAACAAAAATTTTGTACAAGACAATGAATTTAAAAGTTGATCATTTTTTAAAATAAAGTAACTTAATTTGTTTCACAAAACGAAATTTTCGTTCAGAATTTGCAGAGGATAATCCTTCATAGTTTATTATCGAACATTGATTCGGAATTATTTCAATTCAAATTGTAGATATAATACATTGAAGTGATTTTATGATATATATTGACAGGATGTAATGACAATGAAAAAAAAAACAACGAATGTATAGAAGTATTTTTTGATCAAATAACTAAAGTTTCGCTTTTCCCAATAAATTTTAACCGATTCTTTTGACACAAACTTCTATCTAACGACGAAGCAGTAACTGAAAGGTAATAAACAAGGACAACTCGATTGGATTTTCGCTCTTCAACATATATAGCACACTTTAACCAGTTATCAACTCATCTTCTCTTCCTGTTCCTTTCTTCTTCTACTAACCACCAAAGTGACCCTTACTCGAACCTGACTTTATCGTCACTGTTAACTAACAGGATTAATGAATAGACCCCACCTGCTGAAAATACGTTAATAATAAAACTAAATGTGAAGTTATCTGGTATCTTTAATTGCTTGGGTTAACCAAAATTGCACTTAAAAGTTAAATAAATTTCATTCAACTTGTTTCACCTTTTTTTTCGCTTTCTGTAACATAATTAAAAGTACTGAGTACAACAATCGTACAAATTAACATTACAACAACGATATAATTAACTTTTTAGGAAGATTTAATAATTATTAGTTTATTTTAATTTCCCATTGATCAATTAAAATTTATATGGAACAATTTCTCATACAGTAATTAATTTAAAAGTGTCGTTGTGTCATTTTAGCTTCCAAGAACTAATAGTGTATCCATTTTACAACTCCTCGGAAAAGTATTACAATAAAGTGGAAAAAAATTACTACTTTACGTATATCATTCGCTCAGTTATTCCTCAGCTTGGCATATTATTCGAGTGGATTTCGAGGAGAAAAAGAAGGATGGAAAGATAGAACGAATCTAGAAGGATCGTCGTGGATTTGTGGAAACTTAAATAATTCATCGTGTCTCCCACGAGACACCCTCTTCTCAATCTCCGTCCGACAAACGGTCGCTGCCAGCGCACAGTAGGGTTGCCAGAAAACTCGGAAATACCTTGGCATATGGACGGAAGAAACGGCTTTCATTTATTTTGTCGCCGGTCGAGTGCATTTTAGGGTCTGAACGAAGCACGCGACGAGCATATTGGGACAAGACAGTAGTGGTCAACCTTTCAGTTGAAAAAATTCCTCCTCTAAAAAAGGAAAATAATAAATGGCAGTGAAGACGAGGGTTGCACGCAGATTCATTATTTATTTTGTTTTTTATTTTTGAGGTTTTTCATTTACGAAAACGTGGAGAGAATTTTTACTATTTAATATCTGTACCTAGTCTATCTTTATTCTATCCTTGGTAAATAATAGGAGATTGCCGACGTTATACTTGGAATTTTATAACACACCGTGGATTAAATAAAGTATACCAGGCCAAAGGACACTGATAGCCGATTGGGGAGAAGAGAGACATTTTTTTCAGTATGCGATCGGCCCCACGCGATGTCATGGGATAATGGAAAAGATACCGGAGGCGCTGTAAGAAACTCGACGAGTAGCATAGCGACGCCCTCGAGAGCTCTCCGATGCTGCTTTAAAAATAATTGTGCTCCCGGTCGAATTGCTGATGGGCTCCCAGTAATTTGAATACTCTAATAAAATTCCCGTACTTGGAGAATAAAAAGAGAATATAAGGAAAAGGAATGGTAAATTGAGTCACTTTCATCACATTTTCATGTAAGACTCTGCAACTAATAGAATTGAAAATTAAGGAAAATTGAAAGATGAGGGAAATAAATCTGACAATCATTCAAAATTAAAATCGTTTCAATTTATATTTATTTATTAAAGCTGAAGTAAATAAAATTTCTACAAAATTATTTCATTTAAATGTTTCCTGTTCGATCTCACATTCACGCTGTCATAAAAAATTTCTAGGAAAAATTATTATATCATTTTTTTTTTTAGCAATATTTTCGAAAAATTTAACTTGATACTCTGTCACTTCAGTGATAGTTGAGTAAAATATTTTGATAGTAAATTTGTAATTTATCAACAAAGTTGTCACACCTTGACATGCTATCGTTGACAACCGAACCAAATAGTCTACAAGAAAACTCACTCTCATAGATTCATTTCGGACGCGAGCTGTGCCTATATTAACATAGAAATTGAGTCGCAACTGTTTATGCAAATGCATCTCCGGTAGCGTCGACTTTACTCGCGTGCGTTTCTCGACTAACGCAAATCGGTTTGACTTTGATAGGACGCCTAAATCACTTGAATGGTCAATCTTCTAGATTGTAATCCCCGGAAATGACCAAAGGCTATATTAACTCGACTGAAATGCGGCCGAAATGAGAGTTAGCTTTCCTATTCTATCACTAATAAGAGGAAAAAAGCGGTGATTTTGATAGTTGTGTGTGTGTGTGTGGATAAAGAAAACAAATTGGCCATTCGTGAGCAAATTTTTGGTAATTATGAAAAAGAAGCAGACGCGTGGGTTTTTCGAAGCCGGAAAAAAGGCTGATAGCGCAAAACGCGTGCAAATTAAATCGCTGCCTTGTTATTTCTGGCGATTGGCGATGAGGTTGGGTGTCGAGCGGGGGAATATGTAAATGACTTGATGGTAATTCAGCAGAGTGGGGGCCTAGAGAGAGAGGGTGAGTAATAAAAAAAACAAAGAGAGATGGAAAACGAAAAATTTAATGACCACGCGAGTGCGTTATCGTATGGTGCCTCTAGAGACACACTCTGGCAAATTGATTCAGCTCAGTATTTTCGAACTCGGTCGCGACCGATCGTTCAAACGTTATCTGCAAAAGTTACGATGCAAATGCAAATTCGGTCGTTGTTATCCACAGATCTGTATATACTATCGATCGTTTGACAGCCAACACAACCCCTAGAGAGCATGCGGAAGAGAGAAAGACAAAGGGATAAAAGCTGTCTCATAATATAATGATGCAAGATGACTCGAACGTTTAATGAATTGGCTTATCTCGATTATATGAATTACCAATAATCAATTATGAAAGCATACTTGTAGCCACAAGCAATCCAACCTATTGACTCTCTCAAATTTCATATGAAATTCCGTCACAATCAAACTACCCCCCTTTCATTAAAAACATCAATGCTAATGTTGACTTTAATAATGCCTACATAATGTCATTAGATATATGAAGCAAAATACGATGCATAATAATAGTTATTATTATCATTGATATTACTTTCATTGCTTATGAAATTGAATATTAAAAAATTATACCGAGAGATTGGATGAAAGCAAAAATCAATATTTTCAATTGAATCATTTACTACTTTTTATTTTATCAAACGTTTATGCAAATTAGGCTGAATTTATTCAAGAAATAAATAAACATTTATTTCTAATAAAAATAGATATTGATTGTACTCAGATAGTAGATTGACATTATTCGATATTGTTGAATTTATTAAGAAAGCCACGGTTGTTCGTTGTGTATTTAAAAATAAGAATACTATCCATACCTAAGTATAGATGGTATTTTTTTTTTGATAGTTGGCCAGACTAGTGCTTTTTATGTAAATATAATGCTCTTCCCAATGGAATTTATTTCTCAAGTAATCATATAATACACTTCCTGACCTGGACATTTAGGTACACGAACTATTGTACAACATTTTGACTATCTTACTAAATCGTACCATTGTTTGAGTATGTATTCAGAGGGGTAATTAACGTGAATAGTATTATCTCAATACATTCCAAGCTATCCTCAAACATGCTTTTCCACATAATATTTCACAGTTTATACTCCATTCATTATGAGCCAAGGAAAAATGAAAAAAAACCGATAAATGCGAATGAATAGAACTGTTTTAGAGATTAATTGATCATATTAAAATCTAATAAGTTTGTTTAAATTAACGTGAGTCAATTCAGAATGCATTTTTAAAGCTCTTTCTACAGCTTTGGGGTATAATTTTTATTTAGGACTCTTTGCAGAGTTAAAATCTTCATGAAAAATTTCGGCTGCCTGATTTACTTAGTTCTTGACATTATTTATATAAACATGAACATAAATAAAATGGAATAGAAAAGTATTGTCATGTGAATTTATTTAATATCAATTGAGAGAAAAAAAATTGAAAAATGCCCCTCAACACTTTAAGGTATTATAAAACAATAAAAAATAATTGAATAAAAATTAAATCACATTCCACCCAGAAGATAAATTGCAAAAAAATATATCGATAAAATACAGAGTATTGGAGAGTGGGTGGGTCTATCGCGTTAATCATAGGTGATGCGACACACGCGTCATTTTCAATCGCTGCTCGGCCTTCCCCCCTTAAAAACGGACGCGATTCCGTCAATAAATTTTACACGAATGTCGAATGAAATGGTTTGGCAGAGTTGTAAAACGATGATTTATTTACAATGGTGGATAATTGATTTACTATGGTAGAGCATCGATTCCGTCCCCTTTTTACTTCCTCGATTACTTGGAGGATTTCATCTCCCCAACAATCATTTTACCCACGTTCCGGAATCGGGACTTTTATAGGATTGTCTATTCTTCCGCCCTCTACCACCTTCATAACATTTCCATTGACTCACGTGGAAAATAATAAAACTGATACAAACCATCCGGCACGCGTGTGTCTGTTATTCATGAATAACAACTCTGTCACACTGTGTTTTGTGCTCAAGCTAATCGATTAAACATTTTATAACGACGAAAGAAAAAAATACCATGCGCGATTTTATCGAAAGACTTTTAAGAGTGTTATACTCTGACAGCTTATAGCTTAAGGACGTTTTTTACCGATAAAAATAACTGATAAAATAATCATTTAAAGTATATTGTTGTGCGAAATGAAATAATAACATCTAAAAAGTTCCAAGTGTTATTAAAACAATAAAAAATTTTTTATTCTTTATCACTTTTATAATTTATGATTAAGTAACTCGTTATATATTTTTTCCGGTATAAAAAGTATTTTATATGTCATTACTTTACTACTATCTAGTAAATTTTTTTTTAGTTTTTAAACGAGAGTATTCACAATTAAAAAAAATCATAAATAGAGTTTGACTGTTATATTTATCGATTCGAAAAAGAGAATGACTGATCTCTTGCTGTAAGATTTATGATGTAAATTCGGGAGATAAACAAGACTAGCAGCAGTTTACATCAGTATTTAAATGACAATTTTTTTATTTGTCAACAGTTGTATTAGAATGCAATGTAAAACATGACAGATTTCTGAAGCCTTTATTTATTCAATCACAAAGTTGATGAAAGATTCCTGAATGTACTTCTATTTTTATTCCTACTCGAAGCAAACTTGAATATTCTGTTGTAAATCGCAACCAAGAGACGGTTTTACGATGGAGAATTGAACGTACCACGAAACCACGACAGTTGCTAGTAGTTCACTAGATATTTGCATTCGAGAAAATCCTACAAAAAAAAACCTTGCTTATCCGGAGTAAATTTTCGATCAAGTGATTCTAGTACATGGATCCAAAGTACACATTTAAGAGGAGTCTAAAGAAAAAAATTCGTAACCATTTACCCGCAATAGCCATTGATCACCTCTATCGGTAAATAGAAACTCTTGGAAGTTTGCGTCGTGGGTTCCCGCTGGCCACAAAATCGGTAGCCTCCAGCTGCCCATCGAAACTTTCTCTTCGAATTTATCCTCTCCCACTACTTTTTCCCTTTACTTTTGTCTTTACTCAACTCTACACCAATCCTGAAGAATGTGGGTGAAAAGCTCACAGGTGAAAAAGGAATTCCATCGACAAACAAATCGAAATTGTCCAGCACATTCCTCATTTAGATCGACAAGGGAATTTTACGAAGAAGAAATGTAATTTAGAGTGCAATGGTTCTTGAAATGTACTCTTTTAAAAGTATTTCTAAAAAAATACATTTTTATACCAAAAAAAGAGAAAATCGAAGAATGAAAAAATGTTTAACGACTTTGATTTCTACAGAATTATTTTTTGAAAGACTTTAATCATCAAGAAGTTCTGGAAATGACATTTTATTCAAAAAAATTGGAATTAAAATTTTAAGATTATTTTCATAAAAATTTTAATAACAAACTAATTTTTCTTATCGATCTTATTTTTAAAATTTTGAATTTATGCCAAGTTTTCACGTCTGCTAAGATTGACATTTTGTGTATATATCTTTTTTCTTTTTAGTATAAAGCTTTCAATAGCAGTGAAGCTCATAAAATTCCATCCCATAAGATAGCTATTCATCTAAAAAACTTATTTTTATGAACTGCAAATATGATAATGCATGTTAAAGTATGAATAATTACATACTGAATAAAATCAATATGAGAATATCTCTTTATTTATCAAGTACAAATTGAAATATTCTGAAAAATTAAATTTCCTGTGCTCTTTATTCACGGCTCATTTCAATTTTCACTAGTATTATTAACAATTGGAATCACTATTGAAAGGAAAAAAATGTACTAATAATAATTAAAAGTTTGTGGAAATCAAATATTTCAATAATACAACTCGTTTTGTTCATTATCTCTTGACTAAAAAATTTTTTACACTTTCATTATTACTAAAATATTTCAACCCTCTCCATTTTACTGCAACAAAACCTAGAAGTAAATGAGGAAAAAATGGTGATGATGGAGTCACTGTAACTCACTTTTTCGCTGAATTTTTCCACAATTGCACCCAACGAAGTCTTTTTTTACTTCCAGAAAGGCGTTCAATTTTATGATGCTATTTCCTGCTGTTCATTCTCATTTCCGGAGGTAGATAATGGAAGGGAGGAGAATGTGCGCTTCTTTTCTTGTGCAGATTTTATGTCTATGATTCGAGAAAATCAGTAAGAGGTAGAAGCACGAGATTTTATGTAACTGACAAAAAGTTTACGCTTGTTAGAAATCCACTTTCTCCGTTTAGTAAGTACATTCGTGAATTGAGTAGAATTGAGGAATCCAATATTCAATTGTCAGATGATAGGGAATGGTAAACTACAAAGTTTACCGCATTGCTTTTAGTAATATAGCGAGACTCGAGCATATTTGCAACAGATACAAACGATCGTAAGTTCGTATCATAAATGAAATCACGTATTCACCGTTGGAGCACGAAAGCACCTTTCTGTTAGACGAAGCAAAGTTTGTATTGGCAGAGGTCAGTAAGAGGGTTGCACTCTACCCATTGATATCTTCGATCACATAAAATTGAAAGATAAATAGATGAGATTATTAAAATAAATTATGCAACTCAAGCAATTTTTCCCCATCAAAATTACTTTCAGATATTTAGAAAAATTATTGATCCATTTTTTGCTGCAGAAATGTTTTAGACAGAAATACTTTAATGAATTCAAATATATAAAATAGTTCTTCCAAATTGAAAAATAATTTTGTTTTTTTTTTCTCAAATCAGATAATGTATTCAAAAGTATTGTAAAAAAAAATCAGGTTAAAATAAATCTAGTTTTAATGAAGTCAGTTTCGAAATATGTCTGCTTTACATAGAAGTTACATCATTTTTATTCTTCTATAATATAATTGGAGGGAACAATCGTGTTTTTGTTGCTCTATACATTATATGATATAATGAAAAATTTGAAAAAAATCTAAAAGAAATTGCTCTACAAAAATTTATTTTAGTACTTTTACTGAAAAAATTGTCATGAATTATTTTCACGTAAAAAGGGGTATGTAGATAGAAATAATGAATTACTAAAATCATGTTATTAAGATAGAAACAAAATACTGAAAAGGAATGTTTAATCTGTATACATGAGCATCCATAGTGAATTCTCAAACATCTATGTAATAATTAAATAATAAGTACTCACGACTAGTTGAACAGTTGGAATACTTAGTTTCTAATAAATTCAAGAGTGATATATAACGACGGCTTATAAGCTATGAGTATGAGCATTATACAGAAAACGTATACATCCATGAAACCACATCCGGCACGATTTGGGCTTTAACTGCAAGTTGGGAAGCTACGGAAACTCCGTTAATGCAATTTTCATTGAGAAAGTTGGACCAACGGAGGACAGCAACTAACCGACCAGAGAATAGCCAGAGGGTAGGTGTAGTGTGAAGTGAGATTGCCTGGAGAACGAGGATACTAGACGGATGTGAGTGAGAATTTCGACAGGCAGCCATGGGAACGCAGGTGTTGCGCACGTGAAATTTTCCTCCTCACGAATGAATAAATCTGCCTTCCCAACCCAAGCTATTTGTCTTTTACTCGTTTTATGCTACTCTATACCAATTTCGTCCCTATCTACTACAATCTTTATCAATTTATCATTCAATCTTATTTCAGTACAATTTTTCTAAATAAAAATCTTTTTTCGTCTGATGAAATAGGTCGAGATATGTGGATAAGTTATGAAGAGAAACATTCTAATCTTATTTGCCATTTTAAGGATAAAAAAAAAATATTTACATAGGCAACTAAATCTCCTTAGTAATGCAAAGAAATTTCGCTCTTGTGAAATTTGATAAATAATTCAATTTAAAAAAAACATATACCAGACCAAAAAAAATCAACCACGTAATTTTGTAAATAACATTTTTTCTTACTTGTTACCCTGAAGAAGGAATTGAATTTATTTGAATAAAAAAAAAATTTCCAAAGATCACCGTCTAATGAAATCATATTAAATTTTTTCAGGTCAAAATTTTCATCGTTACATATTTTCCGAAACGAGATCCTCCTTTCTTCGTGTTTTTTTATACTGCACTCTAAAAAATTAATAGTTAAATCCCACAGTTGAATTTATAATCCTGTTGTAATATCTTTATTTTACAGAAAACAGTTAAGTCCTTTTCGAAATATTAATAGTAAATGTAACTATACATTTCTTTCAGTCTGGTTAGGTGATTATCACAATCAAAATACAGCAGCAATTTATAGATTTATTTTAAAATACCATCAGAAAATAAAATTTTCTCTTTTAGTTGACTGTCAACAATAAAAAGAGAGAAAACGAATGAGTAATAACAAATACACATACATACTCATTCATACATAGTTATGCGAATCATAGAGCCAGCTCGACAATTAATGGCACCGCTTGAGGTTATTTGACGACATTTAATATGCAATGCTCCATTATTCTGACCACACGAATAGTTGACAGCTCCCCCTATACTATTTTGCTTTCACTTGAATATGAATTTTTATAAATTCATTATCAGATTCTAAATATGAATTATTAGAATATTGAAAAAAAAAACTTATTCCATTAACACGATGTCAATCGAAATTTCATCGACAAGAGGAAAGAACTTTACTTTTCGCTCTTTCGATAACGAAATTATGTACATGTTGCTTTATCATATATAAGTTTCCTGTCATTTTACCCTCTTGGAATATATCGACACTCTCAGCACTATCAGCATTCGATCTCGTGCGTGTTAGCGTCAAATTTTATAACAAAATTATATCGATATTTATGTATACACTACACATCAGTTTTCCAATACCAAACTAAGACTCAGTGACGATGCAACTTCGGAAGAGGTTCATTTATCAAATATTTAAGGGCTAAAATATCTAAATACATTTATATTATAAATCTTAAGATCTTGAGTGGTGCTTATCAAAACATTATTATTACTTGGTACTTACTTTTAATTACAACATATGTCATTGTAATAAAAACTATTCTAAATCACTCTGATAAGTTTGAATATCGTGTCGAATAAAATATATATTTTCATGTCATAAATAAATTCAAAATTTTTCCTTCCTGAGTGAAATAGCTTTTAAATTAACCTGTCAGAGCAATAAATTTGAAAAAATAATCTAAAAAATTTAAAAATATTTTCATAAACCATTTTCTATTGGGTGATAATCAATAAATGTATCATCCTAACTGACAGCAAAAACTAAGTGACGACTTTGAAGATCACTCAATTCAGATATTGGTCTGGGCAGCCCTTAGATCACAGAATGACCTCTCGACCGATGGTTAGGTACTTAGTTTCAATAACTCAGTTCCATTTATATACATCCGATTTTCGATGATAAATGAATGGAACTGACTTATCCCATTACTGTTTGGATAGTACACATTTTGGGAATCGTTGGGCTAGTCCAATTAGTGGGGCTAACAAGCACGATAATACTCAAGTGCAAGTTTGCTTCACTGAGATCAATCTCTGGAAGTTTTTGATCTTCTAATATATACAAAAGTACCTTGGTAATTTTTTTTAATTTATAACATTTTTTCAATAAAGCAATTAATGTTGTGTATTAAGTAAAGCATCTTATTGATCCAAATAAATGATTTTTCAATGTACATAGAAAAAAGTAAGGCGTAAAAATTACTTTGCATAATAAAGTAAAATTTACAGTTTTGAAGATAAAACTTATCTCTTAGTAGGAACACAGATTGGCCCATTTTTTGTTCAATATTGGACCATAGTTACATTGGTTCAGTATTGGATCAAGCAAAAACTATAAGGGTTCCAATATTTGTTCCTATCAAGATCCCAAAATAGTGTAATTTTTATTCTAAAAATTTATAAAAATTAATTCATCAACTACTCATAAACTAATGATTATTTTCAAGTTATAACACATCTTGCATTTACTAAAATTTGTTAGATAATTTTTAGCTCAAAGTTTCGTTTGAATTTATCAACTGTATCAATGATCGCATCCTCGCAGTACCCCAAGGGGATCCAAACGAGTCGATAAAATAAATAAATAAATATATCACACTATTGTAAATGTTTCAATTAGTTTGAGGAGTTATGAGCTGGTGCTAATAATCGCTGGATTAAAGTTAGATAATCATTACGGTTTAAGATATATTAGCATATGCATTATGCATACATTTACTTAATGTACCCACACAGTTATTATCGGTTATTTAATTCGAATGGATTAAAATAAATTGGATTAGTAATACCAAAAGTTAATTACATTTTCGAACAACTTAATGCGTAATAATGTTAGTAATGTTAGAGGGCGATCAACGCTTTATACAGCTTTTAAAAGAAAATTTAGCTGCGTGAAGGGAGGAGTTTAGAGAAAAAGTGGTGTGATAAACCATTGTTACATAAGAAGAAATATGAGGTTATTACAAATAAAAACAAGTATATACAGGAAAAAATGATGCAGCGAGAGATAGAGAGCGGTTATAAGAGGAAATTTGCTACACACTATATCCTAATTTTTGCAAACCAAACAGACAAACTAACCTCCTCGGAAAGGCCTAGCCAAAAATGATCGCGGGAGCCCTGTAACAAAAATATAGATAAATCATAAGAAAATCATAGATGAACAAAATAAAAAATGTCTAATCGTAAATGCTTACTAATTACTGAGAAAATCGTATTTTTATCTCAACAAAGAAATATTTGTTTTCAAATCGTAAAGAAATATTTATTTGTCACAATCATTTATCATTTAAAGGGAATATTTTTGCATTCACATAATTATTATTGTCTTTCATTCATTTTTAAATAATAAATAATTGAAATAAATATAAAAATATTTCTAAGATTTTAAAAAACATTATAAACTTTTATTTTTTTAATCAATTGTTTTTCTCAATTTTATTCTGGCAAAAATAACGTTAATGACAACAACAATAATAAATTTGATATGAAAAATATTACTGAGAACTTTATCTCGATTAATTTCGCTCGAATAAAATCCGAACATAGTCTGACACAATGCTGACTGTATCTACTAGCAAGCTGAAATTCAAATACATGATTAAATTGTAAGACTGCATAATGAATAAATAATAAAATCAGCATAATGCATCACTAGATATAAAATAAAAACATAACATAGTGGCGGGTAGGTAACAATAATAAATAAAAATAAAAAGTTATAAAATAAATGTATACATGTCGTAAAATACGTATGATAGAGCATGTACATGTTCCACAGTAATTTCCAGGCAAAGGTTAGCATTCAAAAAACGAAAGAGTTGTATGTATGTATGTATGTAAATACATATATAACAGAGAGAGATGATTGCAGGACGTTTTACGTCTGTGCCGAGTTCTCACTCAACGTTTTCTCACCTCCGTGGTTTGCTGGCATATTCGTTCTTAGTTGCACAGTCATAGAGAAAAAGAGATGGGTTGCATCGGCAAGAAGCCAGGACCAAGCACCATCTGCGACCGGAGCCATCCTCGTCTGCAGTCTCAAAGGGGATGCTAAGGGGGTGGTAATGGGACTTCCAGGGACCGTGTGTCGTTGCGCGAGTGCCAGCGGCTGCTTAGATAAGAGGACAAGGATGTAGTCGATGATAGCGCGTGGCGGCTTCGACATATACAGAGCTAAAAAGAAGCACAACCAACAGAGGTCTCATAACACTTCAGAGCAGGTGGTGCCGTCGTCTTATTGCTTTGTGAGTCGGCGAACTCGATTCCTATATCTACGAAAAGGAGGACAAGATGTCGAGAGTCAAAGAGATATATACGAATGTAAGGTGCTATATTATAAGTAGAATAGTAGTGTTGGATGAACCAAGCCGTGCACAATGGCCAAACGTCTCTCGTGGCCTCCTAGAAATCGCACACTCGACCTTCGACTTTTGCACGTGTTCTCTACAAGATCGGTTTGGCAAGTTCTCTCCCTTAGGTACTTATATCACACTTGTCGAGTGCCAAATAGAAATGGACCATCGGAAGAAATGTCTGATCATATAGGAGCAAGTTGAGTCAGGTGATGATAGGATTTACTGTACTGGGTTTCCGATTTTTCATTTTATTTTTTTTTTCAATTCGCAATTTCAATAAAGGTAAAGATCTTTTCACTTTAACTTGTAGGAATTCTTTCCAAATTGAACTAAACTCTTAATTGCAATTGAATGATTTATATTATTTAGTTACAATTATTACTTTGTCTCCTAGCTAATATTGAATTACAACTAGTCCTTTCTAGAGATTTTTATATATGTCTACAGTCTAACACTTCATATTCAACTTATTTTTTTGTTCAAATTTTAATTAATACTACAAACAAATCTTTAAACATTCTTCAGTTACTGATAGATTTTATTGATGCAAATACTTCAATGAGCTAATTATTTTACTTTAAAAATTTATGATAAAAAAAAAATTAAATCCATCACTTTCTAAAATAACCATTAACTTTTTTTATAGCAAAAAAAAAAATTGTAGTACAGATTTATTAGGATTTAAATTAAAAAAAAAAAATACCAAAATGTTTTATACTTTCTACTTTATGATATTATTTAAACAATAATACTAATTATTTACATTAAAACTAAATTTGAAATATCCTGGGAACATCAAATAAACAAACATTTCACCATGCTCTATCATAAAATTAAATAAATTAAAAATTACCATTTTCAAATTAATCCAATGAATTTGTGAAATTTTTGCATATTTTAAAAATAAATATCATGTTATGAAGCTCAATAATATTTATTAATATTTAATATGATTAAATTTATCTCGTTAAAACATATAACTCATCAGTAAAAAAAAAAATTTCACATTAAATAAAACGATTAAAAGTAAACAATAGTATTTATAATGAATAAGGTTAAAAAATGGTAAAAGGTTTTTGTTTTTTCCGTACAAAACGAGGAATTACATTAGCTAGAAACGTTACTCGTAGAGTTTGTATGGTTCTCTTGTACCTAAGCCAGATACACAACCGCAACGGACTCCAATCTTTTTACTCTAATCTCAGTCTTGGTTTTTTATTTTCTCTCACTCTCGCTGCAAAGCCGACTGCGGCAAACTTTTCCGATTTAGAAGCTAATAGAGATACGTCGTAGGAACAGAGAAGCTGGTAAAATCATACCTAAAATAACGCAATGACTAACGAATAGAAAAGAAAATATATAACATATTTTTTTTTATCTCCCAAGAAATATAACTGCAAAAGCTTTTATTAAATTTACTTTTTTTTTTTTAATTTAAAGTCTTTATTATAAATGAATTATTATCGCTCTTGGCTAGACGTTAACACACCGATCTCTTTGGAGAAACCATTATTTTTACAGCCAAGCCGAAGTTAATTATGATCCATTGGCCCGTACGAGCATCCGTAAAAGACGGAGCTTCATTTCGCGCGATTAATCTTAATTTTCGTGAGTCCATAATCTTTAATTAAATCACCATTGATTCGCGAGAGAGCCGACCTAATCAGCAAACCTCTTGAGGAAACTCTGCACAAAGTATCTACAGGCCCAAAGAATTCAAGCGCCTCGGCTGTTCAGCTATAAAATCAATTTTACCACAGAAACCTAATTATCAATTTACGATATCGTAAATAATGGTCAAAGTACATCCGGGTGGTCAATAAGGGCAGGTCAGACTGATCAAGGCAAAGAAACACGAAAATAAAATGCTGGTCTCGAAACGATATATAAAAACGGAAGGGTATAATTTTAAAATTAGATTACTCAGTCATGTCTCGTGGAGTTTTATACTATTCACTTTATCCAATTCATTTATATTTGGATATCTCAGTGCAGTTTGAATATTTTTTCAAGACTTTTATTTAATAATATAAAATTCATCAGACTGAAACCAATTTTAACTCAAGAGATAACCCATTTTTTATTGATGATTTTTTAAAGGTAGTAAAAGATGATTGAAAAAAATCATTGTTAAAAGGTTCAAATAAAACTATAGCCACATAATCAATGAATTCTTTCACATTTTTCTTCTATTTTAGTAGTTAATAAATTTTTATTGATATAAAATATCTTATTTTATTTATTTAAATTTTAAAAAAATATTGTTTATGTAAGAAAGTTTATTGTTACACTAAAGTAGCTGGAAAATATAATTAGTAAAAAATAATTTGATTTGAAGTTTCATTAATTACTACAATTCTTAACAGTGCATTTCAACACCTTAACAACTCGTTAACTTCATCCACTATAGAGAATACTGAAGGCTGTTAAATTACACAACATAAATTATATATCTTCGTCTTTAAATTACCATTATTATCATCATTACGCATTAATTCAAATGTTGTAAAGCATGAAACAAAGTCCTCAATTAATTTTAATCCAGTTACATTTTAGTAATAAGAACAATGCTGATTGATCCTTTATAATTTATATCAATTATATCATCGACATGTCATTATGTAAAGTCAGTCAATCGCATTTTGAAACAGTTTAATCGTTCGTGAAATTGAATGATAGGGGAAATGCAACAATTGATGAATTACTTGGAAAGTTTAATAGGCATTGTTAATAGAAAAAAGGGTGAACCAACCACAAAAGTAAAAAGAAGTTTAACTTGATCGGAAGGGTAGAGAGAGCGTAATACGCGTGTATAGAAGCGGACAATTTAATACGAATTAAAGGAGGTGTTGGCTACGAGCGACTGCAGAAACACTCCATTATTTGACCCCAGCAGCAGCCAACGAATAATACACATCGTTTAGAGCCGCAAGGGACGTAAGGTGGAAAGGGGCTGGTCTGTAGTCCCCTGCTTTCGTACAATATAAACAGCTTAATTACATAGCAAGTCTAAAAGTGCCAGAGGCTGCAAGTTTCGAGATCGTTATAATTTTGCGAATGTATGATCACTATTTTCTCTTCTACACCTTCATATATTATTTCTACCTATATCTATTTCACTTCACTATCTACTAACTTCTTCCCTTTGGGCTTGATAAAATTCACCTTACTTTTCTCCTCACATAACTTGCATTCAACTAAAATCAATTTGTCTCCTTTTCATTTTATGTAGTTACCAAGAAAATCGGGTTAAAAATTCAACTACCAATGGCCTCGTCATGAGTACACATCGTCGATCGATAGCCCAAGAAAGATTCAAGAAAATCGCGTGACGACAGCTAGGTAAAATCTGAAGTTGAGACAGCCAAGTGGTGGCCTAGTGCGAGAGGAGGAGTTAAGAAAAAGGACAGTAGACCAACACGAACCTTATAGCACACACTAGTATATGCTTTACCACTCTGTCGATCTAGTTTTTATCGCTCACGCCCTTGATTTCTATTTCATTCTGTCGTTTACATTTTTAATCAATTATTCAGTTCAATTGTCAGCCGATCTATGAATAAATGAAATTCTATATAATTACTTATTTCAATGAAACAACTATAAATATTTAATTCATTCAAATTCTAAGTAAAAAAGAATAATATTTTTTTAAAATATAGTTTCAAATATGCAGCAATGGATTAGAAATAAATCCTAGATATCTTCAAGTCATCATCGAATAAATTAGGAAACAATTTTGAAAATAGAATAGAAGATTTGATTTAAATTGCTAATTAATAATATAAAGGTGTAAAAATGAAATGGGACAAAGAGGAAATTAATCAATAAAAACTGTTGTTCTTGATATTTTTATTTGTTTTTTATTCTTCTTTAAATTTCATCGATCATGTTTCGAATAATAAATTGTCATTGTAAAAGACATATATATCTGTAAATTCAATGCAATGTGAAAAATACAGTATGTACTCTTCTGGCAAGTGTACATATTTACAGTGGAACAAAATGGAAAATGGAATGTCTGTACCAGGCATATGCATTTCTACTACCTACATTTCTATCTCTGTTATAATGTTGAACAAGATGATATTTCTACCACAACTACGTTATCAGCCATAATTTCTGTCATTTTGAGCATACATATAAATAGGTAAACATGAATAATAACATAATAAAAACAAATTTATTGTAATTTTTATAATAATATTAGCAAACTTTACATTGAAAATTTTCTACTCACACGGAGAGAATTTTTTCACTAAATCTAAGTGCGAAAATGACAAGTCCACGTTTCGAAATTTATAAGTAAAAATATTTCTGTTCAACAGTGAATTTTGGGTTGTTGTAAGTAATTTTTGAGTTATCCTAAGTAATTATTTTACTAAGACACCTCTTAAGTACAAAATTAACTTACAAGAACTCAAAATTTACTATCGAGTGGAAATATTTTTACTTATAAATTTCGAAACGTGCACTTGTCATTTTTGCACTTAGATTTAGTGAAAAAATTCTCTCCGTGTATGATAAAAGAAATTCTCCTAGAACGTTTATTCATTGATTCATTTTCCTATTAAAATAAATTTTTATCTAGTAATTGAATAATTTTACTAGATAGATCGCATTTTGCACTATTTCAAACACTACTTACAAACGATCTTACAAGCATGAGTTCAAAAGTAGTGAGTGTGCAAAGTCAGCTAAAAATCTTTGTGTAGTGTAGTACTTAAGTTTAAGCGTTACATTTATGTCTAACATTGAACGTTGATTACTTCTAAAGTAATTGTCACAAAATCCTTCGAAACTAGTGTTTGAAATCGCCAAAAAGGTGATTAACTCAACAAGGTTATCAACTACTGACTAAAAAATAGTTACACGCATGAAAAATCACTTTAAAGACAATAGAATGTCTCAATAATTTATTTATTGATGATTCATTCATTATAATCATTTATGTAATTTATTTTAATCATTCTATTTTGAAGATTATTATATCTCAGAGACACTTTAACCACTATCATTCCTCTTCAATCAATTTTCATTAATATCAAATGTAGTCTATCCTTATTAACTGAAATCTATAAGCAGAGTTTTAATTCAAAGCTTTCATTATTTATTTAATTTTATTACATTTTTAAATCGTTATTTCTTTGAATTTTTGTCATTTTTAATTTTAAAAAAAAAACAAGCTTTAAAATTTATTCATCTATCTGTTCTACAAAAAAGTCAATTAATTAGTTGTTAACCTTTTGCACGATTCTCTAAAGGACTGTAATAAGATAAGATAGGAAATCGAAAGTAGTTAGTAAAAAAATAGATATATAATTAATTGGGGACTTTGTATCTAATTCTCATCTGATTCACTTTGAGTAAAACTACTACAGTCAACTTGTCCAAACGGAAATTGACATTACAAAGAAGGAAGAGAGATTCTTCCTGTCAGTATTGTCCATGTCGAGCTACTCTAGTATTTACTTGTCGTAAAATATAGATAGAAAGATCTAGTGATTCAAACTAAAGCAAAGGGAATCTAACAATCAACTAGAGCATTCCTATACCCCTTATCTTTCTCTCTCTCCTCTCAGTATCTATCAGATCTTACAGCAAGTCTAGTTTGCGAGGAATTTAATTAGTCGAATACCTCGTAAAAGTGTGAGAATACACTTGTCGTACAGAGAAAAAGAATAAAGCATAGAGTTTGACTCAATGAAAAACTGTAACAATTTTCCACCAAATCCCTGACTTTTTTCATTAACGTGATATTTTATCACTCATTCTTTTTATATTCTTTCTCTTAATAAAATTGCTAATCGAATTCTTTCTGTTAGTTTATTGAAAATTTTTCTCTATTATTACTTTTTCATTTATTCTTCTATCCAATGTAGTATTAGAAATGAGTCATAAATGCATCGTAAACAATTTACGTTTAACATATTTTTTTATTATTGTTGAAAGCCCATAACTCGTTAAATGTTTCGTGAAATTCAGTTTGCATGACGTAGTAAGTTTAAAACATATTTTTTACGAAATATAACATTTTTAAAAATAGTTTTCTACACTCCATTTTTATTTATCATCATAAAAAATTCAGATATTTATTGTATCTAAAATTTTTATCGAGTTTCTATGAACTCACGAACTAACAAATATATATTTTATTTCAAGTAGCTAAATAATTATTCATGAATGAGCTTTATCGAATATAATTATACTCATATTAATTCATGGTTAATTGATGGACTTGTTGGAAAGATTAATTCTCCATAATGAACTCTGTCAAACTCTCATTATGAAAATTGTTCAACTCTTTTAGGCTATTTTGAAATTAATTTATGCTGCTAAATATTCAAATGAAATGTTATGTTTTTTATTTCTAATATACATTTGTATGAAAAGAGTCAAGATAAACTAGATTTATTTCTTTAATGAGTTAGGTATCATATTCAAGTATGTATAATTTGAAACCAAGAGTATCTAAGAAAGAAGATTTATCAAAGCAAATTCTATTCGATGACTTAAACTAATGGTGAATGAATTAAATCAATTAGCGATATAATAATAGAATGTAGTGCATAAGCCATACAAACATTTAAAATGAGAATGATTGCAATCTGATTAATTGATAATAAATGATACGATATTTCATAAGAGGTTAAATGAAGAAGAGATAGAATCAGCTAATTTATGTCTGAATGTCAGGGTCAGTGTAGTAAGCAACAAATCGGAAGTGAATTATTGCTGAGAGTCACCCAGTACGAATTTAACTTGCCTTTGGGATCATTATCATTACCTCAACCAAACATTCCTGCTCTAATTGGCTCTCAATGCGATAATCCACGTACTGTTATATCCTATGGTGCGTACTATAACTACGTGCAATTACCAAATATTTCACCAACATTCCAAAGGTACTCGTCGAATTAGAAATTATTATAATAATATCAAAAGAAAATGCTTTTATCTTATTAATGATGTTTGAATGTCTGATGTCTATTTCATTGAAATATGAAATCAACATCAATTTTAGAATAATTGAGTTCATTTTTTCAAAGATTAAAAGAAAATTTGATGAGATCAAATTTCTTTAATTTTTCTTTCCTACTAAATTCTGATGTTTTTATGGAAAACTCGATGACTAAAAAAATGGAGTCTTACAAAAATGAGCAAAAAATTTCTTTTTATCTTTCAGGCATGTGAAGAAGGAAAATTTCCATTAAAAAATTATATTTTTAGCAGCAAATAAAAATCTCTGAATAGTAAAGTGTGTTTGAGTAATTATCCCTTGAAGAAGATTAAATATTTAATAACGAATGCTAGTGTCTAAAAATTGCAAAAGAATTTCAAGTCTATGCTGTCACGTTACTGAAAATTGGATAGTATTCTAGCCACTGAGATAAAAAAAAGTATACAAAAGGGAGAATAAAACCCTGTACAAAGACAATCAATGTGGTAGATGAGCAAAAGAGAATAGAGACTAGAAAAAAAATATATAAAGAAACAGCAAGGGCAATGCAAGTAAAGTGAAAAGAGTAAATTGAAACGCATTTGATGGCTATGGAGAAAACTTGTGCCAAACAATTTGCAATGCTGAAACGAAAACTTGTCAGGTGTTCTAGCGTAGCTGTCTCGAGAATACGTTGGCCATGAATAGTTGAAATTGAAACGAGTTTAATGAAAAAAAAAATAATATGAAAAACAATCAATTTGCCTTGATATTCATTTTCAGAAAAAATGTAGATGTAATAAAATATGTTCGAGGGAACACTAGATTTACAATAACTATTTTTTTTTGTTAATATCAAGATACCTAGTGAACTTATTGATTTCTCTTTGCAAATAATGAAATAAATATAAAATAGAAAAAGATATTTACTTTTATCGTTTTGATATAACTTAACTGTACTCAACTCCCAATGTTCAAATTGGGTCAGCTTTTTATCAAGGAATAAAAAATTTATTGTAACACAGCTATCCACGTACACCGCTATAAATGGTTTTTAAGAGTGAAAAAAATTATCGAAGAAATTTTCATGTTGAAACTATATATATAAATTTTTTTTAATACCTCTATATAGGTATATAAATATATTCATGATGGATACAGATCATTTTTTCTCAGAAAGCTGCATGATATTTTCACCTGTTAAATTAGCTTTTTTAATATTTTTAGCAGAAAAAGCGTCACTTATTATATTATCACTAATTGAGTTATGTCATTCCTGAAGAATAATTTACCAAAATCAAACACTTCTATTTAAATATAAAATTTATTTTCTACATGATGTAATTCGAATAACGAAAATGCAAATTATTAACTATTAAAAAATCTATCTCATAATAGGATAAAGATAATATGAAACGCAGGTATTTGCTCCAATGAATATACTTGAAATAAATATCTAGTAGTATCGATAAAGTATGAATTCAACTCAGCTTACGTAAGCTTGTGATATATAATTAGCATGAAAAACTAACTACTGTAGAGAAGTGTCAAATAATTAAATAGCTAATAACTAGAATAATTGACAGCTACTACTAATGATGTCAAGTAATAATATTAATAAAGTAACAATCAATTACTTGGCATTTAATTTTGAATAGACCATGACTAAAATAAATTGATTCGCAAAACTTCTATTTACCCAAATGGATTAACGAAGTTCAACGAAACAATGATCAACGGTTGAATTGTTGGATGTATATGCGTACAATGAAATAGGAAACGGCACGTGCCGAGATTACAAGTTATGTGCAGTGAACCTAAAATCGGGCTTGGTTTCCTGATTCAGAGGCTACAACAAAGAAGCCCATGATAGAGAGATTCACATCTGGGTTGACCTATAATTGTATGGGCACGCTTCGGCGCTCACGACTGTCGTAATACTAGCATTTAAGTACCACTAAGTCAATAACGCAAAGTGTGTAATACAGTCTGACCATATTTCTCAGTAGAGCGCGCAATTTAACGCAGAAGCATGACCGGTAAATCCACCCCGACATGAAAAAAAATGTAGTAATCCTTACGTGTTGATTATATAATCGATACGCGTATGTGTTATTATACACGACAAAAAAATATCACTTGAGATATGATCTATGATTTATTGGGTAACATAAAAATATGTCAGAAACACTGACCTTGAGCTGCTGCACTGCTGAGCAGGAGAATGAAGAAGATGACCGCCGGATGGTACCTCATCTCTCCTCTTCTATCTGCTCCCTCGACTCTTCCACACTTCCCTAGATTTCTTCAGCTTCGTTGTCGTGACTATCACTAACACTTGTGTCTTTTCACACTCCAGTTTATCTTCACGATTTTACACACACTTTTATTAATGTTTTATACTAAAGATAAAAAATTAATAAAAATTATTTTAATCACTCAAATCCACTAGAATTGTACCACTTTATAGTTGAAATACTTTGTAAGTCTAAAGTAATACCCATTACACAGAACCTTTGGAGTTTACCTTTTTACAATTTCTTTGAATCTTTCTCCGTTGTACTTTATGTGTAGCTTTCCCGCGTTGTCCTTAAAGTCAAAGAAGAAAAATAAAATTTTTTTATGGAGAAAAAATTTCACTGAAGAAATAAATGCTTTAAAATACGTCTTTTTGTGTTTTAGATACAAGTTACGTAAGTGGACTATGTATATATGTATATACTGCAACCAGAAAAGAGACTCACTTCGATACACTCAAAGTAAAGAGGTTTGAATACTTTCCTATCTCTCACCCCCTTATACTGTGAGTCGTAAGAAAGAGAAGCAAAAGCAAAAGTCCAAAAGCTGCAGGATCTTTGGGAACCACAAGACTTGCAAGTGTAAAACTTACTGCGAATCGAAGATAAAAAATAAAAAAAAGGGGGGAAGAAATAAAAATACGTAAACGATAAACGTTTCTGAACCGCTAAAAGTATCTTGACGAAAACTTTTAAATCCCTTCGCGTCAGATTTCACAACTCTTTTTTCTTATTTTGACTATTTTGCAAAACTTGTATATATTTGGTGACATTTTTATATATATATTTTTATAAATATAAAATATCCCATGACGACACAGAAAAATATCCAGTAGAATCATGGAAAACTTTTCGAGGGTACCTTTGGGAAAACGTCGTCTTTACTCCAGTTTTTCTCTCGTAATTTCAAGTGAATAGACTCTTAACGACTTTTATACAATAATGTCGTGCAAAAGAAAAGAATCATATATGTCGATAACACCACTAGTGAATTCGGTCATGACGTTCATACAAAATACTATAGACGTGTCATTTTGAGTTCAAAAGTAAAAAAAAAAAAGCAATGAAGTAAATTAAATTTGTTGCACAAAATGATGTACTCGACGAAAATTATTATTTGCAACTATTTCTGCATAACAACAACACTTAAAAATAAAAGAAAGAATATTTTATCAATTGCCATGTTAAATTATTGAATGATTTATGTCATTATTTTCTACCCTAATTAATGGTGAAAACTCATTATCAATTAACCATGTTAATAACCATTATTAACATTGGTATTTGGGTTAATTGAATCAATCGAAAATTCAATCCATTAATTTATCATTTTAATATGAATTATTTGTGATAATGAATAATGATATTATCAAAAACAAGAATATAATACTTTACAGCATCACTTAAGTGATCTCATCATAACCCAATAAATTAAAATTAGCTATTAATTCTAATAAATTAAAGATTCCTTAAAAGCAATTTAACTGTACTTAAAAAGTTTTTAGAGTGATTAAATCAATTTTAGTGTAAAATCAATATTTTTTAACATAAAGTTGAACAATTGCTACAAAATTACATCGTAATAAGGATTTTTTTTTAATCTCTAAAATGAAGATTAATTTGACTCTAAATATATTTTACTTATCGAGTAATAGTATCTTGAGCTTAAGAAGCGAAATTTTCTGATAAGAAACAACACTTATTTGGTCATTAAGTTAAAATAAAAATGTTGCTGAATACGTCTATTATCCAATTTCTAAAAAAAAAAGTAATCAATAAAACACTTAAAGAATTCATGTAGCATTCAATTAGGTAATAGTCTAGACAATGAACGAATACCCAGTTATTATCGACTATATTTGTTAAATTAAAAAGTTCATTTCGATGGTTTTTCTTCATATCGACAAATCTGTCGGCAAACTCTAAGCCTTGTCTTGCTGACAAAGTAAATCGACTTTTTTGATGGATTTTATCGCTGATGATTGATGAACTTGACACTGATATTTAGCTATCGAGAGATTTTTTTAATTTTAATATTAAATGTTCACAATTCAGCATAAGATGTGTTTTTGCAACATGGAGAAAAATGATCTATAGTTTATATTGTACTTAATTATCAGTTTCTTTCACAAAATTTTTATGAAATATTTAAACTTACTAAAAATTACTAACAATTAATCAAGGATTATAGTGCAGGATGACACATGAAATGTTGTTTTAAGTATTTATTTATTATTTTACGATGAAGGCAGAGAAAGAAATAATAAAAGAACATGTTAAATCAGTAAAGTATTGTTACCAAGAAACTTTGCTTGAAAATTGTGTAAAATTTCGACGATACTTTAGCAAAGAGTCTAAGACGTTGTCAAAGGAAGATTAAATATGAATGAGCAAAAACGGTAACAGATTACTTAAATTTTCAATTAATTTTTATAAATATCTGATAGAATTACTTATAAATTTTTATTTAACTCTTTACATAAAATTTACCATATCATTTTTCTCCATGGATTGAAGACTACGTCTTAGGAAGGTATTATATAGAAGATATCCTGAGACACATCAAAGCTCTTTGCACCTGCGTCAACGTGAATTATTGATGACTTTATACTACTAATGTTTCCTTCTTTTGGTAGTAAAATTAAGAATTTTCTTTGCCAAGTTATGAATTTACTAGTGAATTTTACATCATTTATACGCAATGAGTTGTAATTAATGATCACTGTAATAAAAAATGTGGCTTATGGAAATAATGAAACTCTAGATAATTACATTAAAAAGTTCGCTTTATCTCTATCACGATAGTACACAATATTAAAATTGTTCACAAAAATTCAAAACTGTAAAGTTGAAAATAAAGTTAATCGTTAGTGACACATATTTTTTTCCATGTAACTCGACGAGTAAATAGAAAACTTTAATTAATTTTTCGTCGGTACATCGCTTCAACTCTCAGACTATCAGTGAAAAAAAATTAAAGTTTAAAAAAGTAAAAAAAAATTAAATAATAAGTGAGTAGAATCAACAAAACAACTTTAATTAAGATTTGTCAATTTTATTAATAATTTGTTTTTAGCTTCAATTAAAACCCGCATAAACTACCGTAGATTTGCATTGCAGATGAAAAAAAGGAGCAATAGTAGAAAAGAAAAAATATAAGAAAATCTTTTATGAATTTTTTGATGACAACAGTAAGGGTAATTACTTCATTTGTACATTGTATAAATAAAATGTATGAGATGAAAATGTATGTGAATATTTTTCTAATGGAATACATTTTGAATAAAATGTCTTTGTGTTGAATATAATAGAAATAGAAATAATAAAATCGATTTTATGAATATTTAATTCACTAGGTAATTTGAAAATTAATTATTAACGACTCATTTAATCGGAAGGACTATACTCATTTACACGATATTTGACTCCAATACAACCAAATAACAGAAAAAAAAACAGTTTCACTTCGGATTCAATTTAAATTGGTTTTTTTTTGTTACGAAAGAAAAAAAAATTATTCGCCGCCTAGTAAGTTATCTAAGTATTTCAACAGGAATTTTTGTAACAAGTTATTCGATGTACAGTCGAAGCAACGTCACGTAGAAAATTGGGCTATTCGTTGAACAAAGATGGTGAATACACAAATCACAGTGAAAAATCACAATGCACTAACAAGAATAGTACACAAGCATATAGACGATATATGGGTGAAGAGAAAAAATAGGAGGCTAAACTCTCGACGACCAAAGTCTATAACATACCTCACTATTCAATCCTTTGATGTAGAGACAGTTTTTAATTCTACTATCCAATCAATCTTACTGCAATGTACATAGTGGTCAAGAAAAACAATAAATTTTAATTGCACACTAGTTAAACAGTCTCACTTGTCACTAAACGTCAAATATTCATTTTGTTTTATCCACTGAATAAAAAAATTGACTTTACGTTCAAAAACTTTTCCAATCAGGCATAATTCTTCTATAACTATTAATTAAAAATTTTTTATTAATGAAACTTGACAAATAATAAAAACTTGATTATTTGATGTCAACTGTTTTAACTTTTTACACACAAATTGAATGAATAATTTTTATTTTTTAAGAACAATACGTGCACGACTAGTGTATATGCGACCACCACACCACGTATATGATGCGCGTACGCTCGCCACGATCGTGAGTTCGATACTGGCGCGCAATGAGCGCCCGGACGCATAGTTCGGTCCCGAGCAGCGTCGCGGCGTTTGCTACCCCCCACCCTTAATCTCATGCTGGTAGTACGACCTTCTTGCACGTCGAGATCATGAATAGACGAGAAGATCTGAATGTAACCACTAACGAAAATGATACACGTGTGATTTTATTTTAAATTAAGGAATAAGAACCAGCAAAAACTCTAATTACTTGGCAATTTTATCCTGAAAAGTCATATAAAATAACCGCTTCAAATTAAACTTTTTCTTTCCCCTGGGCATTAGTTTTTGAATGTTGAAAAAATTATTCAAAAGCTACTTAACTTCTTTTTCTACTTAATTAAATCATTTAGAAATCACTGAAGTTCATTTGGAAGTTCATCAAATTATAAAAATAACTTTTCTCATATTTATTATTAAACATCTAAGGTAATTTTATTGGAAGTGATTGATTCCATATATAGCATTGTAATTGACTTGATATATGATGGAAATTCAATCAAGC
Source organism: Chelonus formosanus (assembly GCA_028641665.1). Classification (NCBI taxonomy): domain Eukaryota; kingdom Metazoa; phylum Arthropoda; class Insecta; order Hymenoptera; family Braconidae; genus Chelonus; species Chelonus formosanus. The sequence goes on along the minus strand of CM054006.1, from coordinate 3,104,233 downwards.
CCACAACAATTACTCAATCATTAAAATTAGTCAAGCTTAATTGACATAATTATAAAATTGAAATACATTAACATTCATGTAACTATAAAAACATTTTAATATTACAATTTGTTCATAAAACATTTAACAAAAAAATCATGAAATTGAAAGAGAAATGTTTAAGCAATAAGTTGGAAATTAATTATTTATAGTAACATTTCTTTTTTTACAAAATCAATTAAGAGCTTAAAATGTAATTTTGCGATTTTTAATGGCTTTCTTTAATTTTTCAAATATTACTAAACTACAAATAATAATTCAATTATGTTTTAGTAAAAGACAAAAAAGCATTGATTATATTTAAATTGAATTAATTTATATTTGCATACATTTTTTTCATTAACAGTTTTAATAAAAATTCTGCATTTTGCAACACACTAGCAAGAATAAAAATGGCCATAAATAAAATCTAAAAGGTCAAAAGTTACTTCATTTTTACTACTTAATTTTTCTAGCAGCATGTTACTTGCATATAAAATGATTAAACTCAGGAACAAGTTTTTAACTATTTAATAAATTGGCATCACACGATGAAAAAAATGTAAAAATTAATGTAAATTCCTATCAAAAGAAAAGTAAATTATAACATGATGTTGAGAGAATTTTATCAAACAACTTTATTTGTTATATCTAATCAAATATACATTAACATTCACTAACGTTTGCTTATTCTCTAAATTACTAATCATGCAAGTAATTAACCATTCAACTAGTTAATTAATTATTCTAAATCTAGAATCAACTAATCAACCTAAACATTTTAGTTCTCATGACTAATAAACTACTCCTATATTGACATTAAACTAATTTTATTTTTACTCATCATAAATGAATAATAACCGTCTGCTAACATTAGAACTCCTAATTTTTAATAAAAATCATTCAACATTTCTTAAGGTAACATTTTATCATTATGTATATGAGCTAATATTAAAATGAAAATTCCTTGTTATGTTAAGAGTCTTTTAGAATAGAAAGTGATTCAGACAATGTTTTGCGAAGAAAGTTATAAAAACGTGAAATATATAGCTGAATGACATTGAAATAATAAAAGTCTGTAAGGGTAGACGAGCCCCTGCTGGTTCTTTCTCGTCAAACAAAGTATATACATATATACAAGAAAAGTGAGACACGAAATAGAGTGAGTGTGCAAACCAGGGTGTGGTTAAGATCACGTGAAAACAATATTTACAAGGAATATGATGAATCAAGCGCGTACATATAAGCAAAAGGGAGCGTGCATGTATATTTTCATTAACGGATATCAACCCCACAGTAGTCGCACTCGACCGCGTTGTCAGATGTCCATGTGTTAAAGGCACACGTGCATTCCACGTTTAATATAGTCTGACAAATAAATCCGATTTAAATTATTTCGTTAGTCATCAATGAACTGATAAAACAAAAAATTAATTGCTTTCTGTCATAATCAATTAAATGCCATTACTACGACTAATCGCTATTCTGTCCAAGAGTAACTTCGTTTACTAGTCAATTATTCTCTGAGATGATAAGTCGATCGAAAATTGACTCTGTTTACTTCAATAATTATTATCATTTTTACTCTAATAGTTTTTAAAAAAGTTTTTTTTTTTTTAATTAATATGAATATACTAGTTTTTGTGAAATAACTTCTCTAATAGATTTAAATAAAAGTTTTATCTATAGATAGAAATCAATTTTTTGCATTTTTTAAATTAATTAATTTTTAACAAATCTTTTTATCTGAACAACCAGTCAATTAGTCTTTATTTAAATACATATTAAATCATTCTTAAAATATCGTGAGACAAAATAACTTTCTCACTTCAATACAACCACTGATCTACAATCATAAAATATTAAAAATCCTATCACACGTATCTGAATATCTATGAAAGTCATTCGTACTTTGAAATATGCTAACAGACTTATTTTATATCTTCATTCAGACCTATATCAATTTTCAGATGTCACCGGAACCTTTGTAAATATTTTATGACAATTTTGGAATGCACAGATTCCTTTAGCTTATTTTAATGAAGAAAATGAAAAGGGAATTTTAAAATTCATGAGATGAATAATTTTATTTTCATGGGCTTTACCTTCTTATTTAAATTGCTGAGTTTTCACATTGCCAATAAGTATTTGTAATAAAACCCAGCTACATTTGTAGTACTATTCTTTATTTTCACGATCTTCTTGGAGATTTGAATATTCTTGTTTTGATATTCCTCATAAGGAAATAATAATTGTTCAGTTTGTATTGACAAATGAACAAAGAAAATGTAGTCTTCATTTCAACAGCACTCAAAGCGTATGAATGTCACGATAACCTGGAAAAAATCCAATATACTAATTATTATAATTTGTAAGTAATAATAAAAAATGATTAATAACAAAACATTTCTTTAATCAAATGCCTCTACTACTAATAATACAAATAAACTATTAGCAAACAGAGTACTGATTAATTTCTATTATAATTAATAAATTATAATTATTATAATGAACAATCATCCAACACAGGAGTAACATTTAATTTACTAATCAATTATCCGATTAAAGAAAATAAGTAATTCGACAATTGATCCTGCTTACTCAACCAAACTAATCGGTACCAATTGAATTTTATTTTGTATTCAATTGAAAGGTACTCATAAAGATCATTAATTAGTTATCGGCCAATAAATTGCGGCAAGAGTACAGCGACATGGTTAATTACATATTTTGTACACAAGTTGTAGGGACAAAGGGTGAGGCGATGGTGTGCAGTGAAAATATATAGACTACGATATCTACTGGTAGCATATTCAGGACACGAAGTGCACTGATCAGCCCGCGGCCTAACCAGCTTGCGTATGAAGATTTTATACATACTCTAACTCCAGCTGCACGCAACGAAAACGTGTTAAACTACAGAGAGTAGCCTCACGCATGTGGTCTCCTGCTAATGCAAATTAAACGAAACCCAATTAACAGACTTACTTTCAGATGTGGCTGTTATATTGATTCTAATCTCGCTTGCAGGAACGAAATGTAATTCTGTATCGATATTACAATAGATCCATCGTTGGAATTAATATTATTGTTATATTTCTAGTATAAATATAAATTTCGTGAACTTCATTCCTCCGTTTAAAGTAATAAGAAATTTTTAATAATAAATTTAACTTGAGCAAATATTTGATCAAACTCTTTCATCTCAGTAGAATAGTCTCAAATTAAAAACTTAAGTTAAAATTTAATTCTTCAACGATTCTATCATAGAGTCACGTCATTTTTATTTGTTCTTAATTTTGAAAAATTCAAAGGACTTTTCAGCAGCTCTTTAAAATATATCATCAGCTTAAACTGTAAATCTGTTAATTCCATTTTTTTTTTGTTTCAAATAACATTCGGATACTGCTCAAAAGAAAACGAGATAACATATTAACGACAAAAACCTTTCATTGAAATTCAATAAAAAAAAAAAATATGTCAACGGGATTAGATATTTTTTTATCTGACCAATATGACTATACATATTTTAAGATTTTTTTTCTGACCCTTTAGTGAAATTTCACGGAATGGAATCAACAGATTTACACACTAAGCTTCTTAATAAATTGATTGTTTTTTATTTTTTATTATTAATTGATTCTTCTTATTAAATAACTTTTTTAAATACTCTTCTAATATATTCACTATTAGTTTACTATTTGTATATATACATTGAAAAAAATTCCTACTAATTCCAAGAGACAATGGAATTTAGACAGTGCATCTGTTTTTAATAAAATAATATAAATAAAAAAAATCCGGAAAATATGTTTTAATTATACTGAACCGTATATCATTTGATGCTCTGTAAATACCTGATGAATATTACATAAACTACCTGACTCCAAAAATTATCATTATCGAATACCAAAAAAAAAAAAAAAAAATTCTTGAATAATTTTCGGTAATAAATTAATCAAACATGCGTGTAATATTGAACACATTTTCTACGACACGCCATTAGTAACCCTAACAAGTGATGAGTTAATTCCAGAGACTGTTGAAAGAATTTTAATGATCTCATAAGATGCAGAAAACCGTGAACAATTGTTCTAAAAGAATTGTTTTCATTGATCCAGGTAGACCTTCATGGACACTAAGAACTCCAAAAATTGGATTTATCCGATCAATCAAATGAAATTTGACACTCGGGTGAATCTTATACTAGTTTGTGTCAGGTATAAAAGGCTTTATTGTCAACAAAATTTCAATAGAAGATCACGGAAGAATATCAGTATAATAACACCATTATATATAACCGTATTTTCCACTCCGATATGTTTACGCCCATCAATCGCATATAATCTATTTTACTAAGAATGTAATGGGCCTATAAAAAATTAACTTGAATGAAACATGAAATTCAAAAATTTCCACGAAAAAATAATTCACGCATCAAATGATTGCGGTGTATTAATTAATAGCTGACGTAAGAGACGCCTTACCTTTTAACACAGAGAACACTGTGATGCCAATTCCAGAATTGACGCTACTTGATTAACTCATTCATTGCTTCCCTCTATCTCCGCCCTATGTTCATATAAACGACTCAATCGTGTGGGTTGGCTCCATGTCCTAGTCAAGATAAATGAAGGAACTTTTTATAATGTTTGGTTATTTACTTATCGTTCAATTTTGCTTTTTCAACGCAATATTATTGGAATTAATTACATGCTCTTTAAATGTACTCGTGATAGTATATAAATTGTTTTGTCAATAATGCAATTAACTTTCCGGATAAAGTGGAAATTTTATTACTTTATATCATTAAAAACTCTCTTTAATTGAAATTACTTGATATACTAAATTATTATAAATTCAAAGATCGTAATTTCATTACTAACATTTTCATAGTCATTCTCATGCACAACACAATGATGTTTTCATTAAATGAAATTCATGTTGTTTTATTATTACTCCACTGTATCACATTGTGTTTATCTATTTTTTTTTCTTAGAAACGACCTCGTTATTACTTTACATTTTTTTTACTGTTTAATGATGGAAATTGTAAGATATTAGATGAGAAGTGCACGTTTACTGCTCATTAGAGAATTGATAATCGGAAATGACAGGAGTTAACACCGTCATTGAATCACTTGTCCTTGACTCACTTGATACGGGACTTGGGATTTGACGACAAGATGATCGATCAACTTAACAATTGTGTAGCTACTCTCTCGAACAAATCAATCGGTCGGATAATGTGTGGTGAAAACTTGGCTTTAACACCACAATAGAAAATCAAGAAACGTAAACTTAAAGTGCTTCACAAAGATCTAATTCAATTGGCGAAGATTTTATAATTGCGCAATTTTGAATTGCTTTAATTTTTTTTTTTATTTTTCTATTTAAATCTAATCTCAAATTAGATCGTTGGTAATTTTCCTTGTCATGACTTTTACATAATAAAAAATAAATAAATCCTATACAAACAAAGAATCACAGTATTATCGTATTGATACAATTTCTATGTTAAATATTATTGTTAGCTTTTTTATTCAATTACATAATGTGATATCTATCATTTAATTAAAATCAAAATTATTTAGATAATTGTGGAGATAAAAATAAAAAAGTAATGGAATAAAAATTCATAAAGTATAAAATCAATTTTTTGCATCCCATAATTATAGAGAATAAAAAAAAGTTGATTATTTCTGTCAGCTTACCAGGATAAAATAGAAATGAATCTAATGTAAATAACTTTTTCTGTATAAAAAGATTGTTGGCTTTTTTTAAAACAAAAAAAATTGAAAAAAAATTCTGACGGAAATCCTTAGTATCTCTTTGAATTTTCCTATCCAGATATCAAAATGAATCGTCAAGTAATCTTACTAAGTATTTTAGTATGTTTTAATTCAGTTGTACGTAATTTATTGATAAAATGAAGTGCCAGTAGATAACAACATTACCCAAATATTTTACGATTATTTAAATATAGGTATTAAAATATTTAGTGAAACATTTTAAGAATTATTCACGAATTACAACATGTTGTAGACATTTTTACACACTTTTACGTGGATTAAATTCTATCATTTATAGATAAAAATTTTATCTTGAAAGAATTTGAATTTGGCAGCTTTATTATTAATGACAATATGCTTACATTGAACAAATGAATGGGTAAACATTTTTCAAGTGTGAATAATTTAAAAGTAAGTTGAAAACATATTCTCCAAAAATGAATCAGTGAATATACACTATTTTACAGTGATTTTCACTTATTCATTTGAAGAGAATAAAAATTACTTCTATGAAAAATGCAATTTAAAGTACTGGAAGAAGTTTCTATTTTTTTAAAAAGAATTTTTACCTTAAGTTAGATAGTTATTCCTCTATTTCTGGATCGACATTGCTTCAAAATTCTTTCTATTTACAAGGACATGAAGCCAACAGTTCTAATTCACTTTTGTATTACTCAGAAATTGCTTCAATTTTTGAAGATGACAATGGATATGACAATGAGTAAGTTCAAAAGTTTTTAGCTTGTTTATATGATTTATTATCATACGTAAATTAATCAATTTTGAAAAATTATTTAAAAATGATCATTCATTAGTTGGTAGACGGAGAGATAAACATAGAGCTATGCAATACATCTTTCATGTTTAATTTAATTTCTTTAATGTTTTATTAAACTAACAAGTTAAGGATGACTGCTTATTACATCTCATAAGTTAGCACAAAAAACATTAATTTCTTCAGAAATTACGAACATAGAAACAAAACAGTACTTGTTTACTGAAAAATATAAAAATGTGGGGAAAAAGGAGAATAGTATGAAAATATTGTCTGTAAATTTTTTAAAACAATGTTTCTTAGTGCATGCTGTTTTTCCATCGATTTATTGAACTATCGCCTATTCTCACGGTAACAATCCTTCATGGATTATATTACATCTTTCACAAAAGCGTAAACATGGAATAAATTTATGAAATACATAAGTTTATTGTAGACACATATATCAAAATATCTATATATTCATTGAGGGTAATGTGTGTGGAATAAAAAAATGAAAATGTCTACCGGTGAGGATCAATTATTTAAATATGGTTCATCCTTAGGGGATCGTAACTTTTATGAGTTGGAAAAAATATTATACCTGTATTCTGTTAGAAAAACTAAACGAAGTAGAGAAATTATTAATGGGTACATTAATTTTTTACTGCATCTCTAGGGAATGTAACCGGCGATGAGGTGCATAAGCCCACCGAAACTTTTGTAAGCATATACCTATTGTACATTCTCTGGCCAATTTCACCGAGATAAAAATTTTCTCCTATTTTTCCAAATATCTGATCGTTATCGCTGGTATTATCGAAACCAATATACTGTTAAATATCAGCTCACTATTAAAATCTTATCAAAAAATATTTTCATATGGTAACGGTTATGCAAAAATAAATAGATAACTATGATAAAAATATGAAAAATTTTTAATTTAAATTAAGTTCGATTTATTTTTTTTTTCGAAATTGTTTTTATGATAAAAAAAAAAGTGATATCTTTGCGAAATTATCGAAGAAAGTTTCCAAAAAGTTTTGAAATATTAAAAAAAGTTTCCTGCACGGCAGAAGAATATTTTACTGTGAATTATAATAGAGAGATGATGAAGAATTCCAGATAAAAGCGATAATCATCTGATATTTTTTTTTTGCTGAAAAAATGTAACCCAGTACAAAAGGAGCAAAGAATTTTTTAAACAACCTTCGATGGAATTCATTAATTGAAAATATTAATTGTTGAAATACCTTACTTATTTATTAAACAATTCTAACCACTGTAAAATACAACAGTATTAATTAATTCCTAAAATCAATTATTCATACTGACATAAAAAATTAATTTACGCCAAAGATTCAGTCTTTGATTTCTAACTCAACCATTTTCCAAGCGAAATTTATTTTTCTCTCTATTTCCTCGTTAAAAAGAAAATGCTTCTTCTCTCTTAAAGTTTTCTTAAGAGAAGCATGCTTCAGCTATTAACAATTTTTTCTGTCAACATTAATTGAAATCCAAAGTCTACAACTCTAATACCCAAACAAAAAGTGTCGTAATAAAATTGTTCCACCCTGCAAATTCATTAAAAATCTTATTTCCAGAGTCTACAATGAGTCAGAGAGTACTTTCTTTCTTAGCAGAGATAATCGAACAAGTTTGTGAGACAAGCTGGGATCACCGAGGGAATAGGAGTGAATCAATGTTAGAATCTAGATGAATCGAATTCTCGAACAACTCGATTATCTGCAAGATACGGGTGCGCACAAGCAGTTCACGTCAGTGGGAGAACTTGTAGAGAATAAAAGACAAAGGTAAGTGAGCGTCTTTTGAACAATGAAGAATCAGGCTTTATATAATATACACTATACTCTTTAATAGTTAATACAGATGGTAGTCTTCTCAGATAACTAAGGAAGGTTTCAATGCATCCGGTACTTCTATACACTACATCCTGCGCGATTTTCGACAGGTGACTAGATCGTGTTACCAAAAAGTCGCTCATTCTTGCAAAAATGAGCTAATATGTTGCTCTAGGCTTCGGCACATTTTTTTCGATCCTCACCTTGTAAACTAGACCGACATCGTGTTGATGGTATAATGATAGTGAATCTCACACGTGAGAAAATAAATTCCTGTGAAGCAAACAGTAGGCGTGACTGACCACTCGTAAATGCCGAAGGCTATTTAGCCGAATTGTTGACGCAGTCGCGTACGAGCTACAAACAAAACAGGGTGACTTGAAATTTTTACGCAGAAGAAGAAAAAATATTAACTTAAATGTACGTATCATCATGGAAGGAAGATAATAGTAAGAAAACATCTCACGAATGTCCTGAAGCTCTTCAAATTCATTAAGTTTTAACAAGATAAAATGTGCGTTAGACATCAACGCCCGTCGACCTCTTATACACAGCCCTTTTTACTAAATAACCAAGTTACGACCTGGAACACAAACCTGCAGTCAATATTTTAACGCGTTCGAATCACGCAACTTCCACTGCTATTCACTAAGTATACTGAAACAAGAAAAAGATCTAAGAGATTCACAATATCACCGATATACTCAGCGGCTGTCCCTAGTGAACGCAGATATTTCTTTGTCACCCAACCTTTCATCGACCAAGATAATGGCAAACGAAAAAAAAAAAAAAAACAGACAAGAGAAAAAAGAGATGAACAAATAAAGGAAGCATATTTAATAAACTGTCAAGTTTCATGTAACATGTCAGACAGAATAATAGTGAAGAATATTTTTTTTCGATATTCAGTAACGTATATGAAAGCTCTGGTATTCTCAAATGTCTTAGCAAATAGACCAAGACGGCTTAAGAACTTTATCGAACTAAATTAAATTGCCAGCCTTTAGGAAAACATCGAAGTCTACGTCGACATAATTCTCTCTGATAGCAATGCAGAGTGCTAGCCTTGAATCCGCCTTTCTATGAAGCCTGGACTGAAATAAAACAAACTCAGCATGAAGCCGGATGTTGCAAGGAAGCTTTGTAATTTTAATTATTTCATTGAAGCAAATCTTTCGAGTACACAAAGGAGAAGCTCTAAATCCACACACTCGTACCAACATATAAAAATTGCTGATGTTGGGTAGCTATCAACTACTTGGTGTAGCTAAATCGTTCTACTGATTTTTCACTATATTTTACAATCATTTCTTATTAAATAATTAGTATTAATAATAAATAAATAATAATTATCAAACAATATTTACGATTTAATATTGTTGGACAGTTGATTATCCAGATCTCTAGGGTTGAACTCACACTCCAATTGTTTTTCTTTTCTCATCAGTTCGATGTCTTTTGACATGTTGGATCGTAGCTTCATCAGAAGAAATTAACCCTTTGCGATTTACTTTAAAAGGTTTTTATAGCCAGCATACTGCATTACAACTTTTGTTATTGCTGTTCAATATCGATTCGTACTCAGCTCCCACAATAATGCACGTTGATAGACAATGAAAATATATATATATATATATCTGGATTACTTTTTCCTCGTCTCTGTAATCCCATCATCTAGCTATTAGTATAGGCAACTGCATAATGTCAGCAGAAACAGTCAGTAGCATCAAAATGCCTCAAGCAATGCTTCAATTTTCACTTTTGTATCCATAATTTGCCAAACGATGGCGTTTCTAACGAATGTCCTTCACAAATCACGAGTGCTAAATTACAACTCTAGTTTCTGAGCTGATAGGAGAATAAGAAACTAAAAAAAAGCAAAGCACAATGACTATTATAGTGATTCTTTGTTAGATTGAAGTCTGATAAAACGAAAATATACCAAGTATTTGAGATGTGATGAGAAAACAAGCTCCTCGCTCTAACCGAATCCCGTAATAAGCCACAACATAGATAATCGAATACATGACGTGTAACAAGGGCGAAGTATTTCAGGCTGGGTCGACGCACAACACACTGATGGTAATTCAGCTACCATTGGTTTGGTCAATAGCCAATTCCTATTTGGCTAAGGTCCAAGAGGTCAAACAAACCCTGCTGAAACCCTAAACTCTGCGGGTCTCATCTTGAACCTCAATGATTTCCTGTCCACTTCATATGTTGAGCTTTTTTCCGTATTATCTTGTCACAATTAACTTGCTAAAAAAACTAAGTTAGTGGTATAAATCGAGAATAAGTGTAATCGTTGGAGATAAACTATTTTTTGTTGGGTTTGAAATAGAAATTTATCTCCGGATTAGAGCTATAATGGACTAACATCATTAGAAAATTCATGCAATCATCCATTCTAGAGTCTCAGATGCAATTCTAGGATCACTAGTAAACTCATTCTGATCAATTAATTAATATTATTCATTGATCTAAGGATTTGGACTGATCAAAGGTTCAGTAAAATAATCAGTCTACATACTCGAAGCTACATGAATGATTAGTTTGAGAATTGGTCATTTTAAGAAATATAACTTTTGCATATGAAATAAAAGTTTTATATTAACTTTTCCAAAGTCGATGGGTGACTTTTAATTTTTAATTTATCAAAGTACACGATTTTTTCAACATGTAGAATAAAACTAAATAAATGAACGTAGAGCTAAGTAACTGAGGACACGGTAAATTGTTCTTGCTCACGCGAAATATGAATGATACTGCATTTTAAGCGGTATGAGTCATTACTTAGCTTCTGGCGGAAACTCTGAACATTCATCTGACATCATCCCCTTTGGGATTAAACGATCCCCCTCGTTTCGACAAAGCCGTTTGAACATAATTTTGCGAATAGGTAGATTAAATTTATGAGGAGAGTAACACTGAAAATTTCTTTGCCTCGTCCCGTGGGTCTACACCCCGTAATCTTATATCTGTATTGAAATATATGGTAACGATGATAAATGCTAAATAATACTTACTATTTTTATGAATTTCCCCTCTTTATTTTCTACTGCTTTTTCTCATTCCAGGGGAAAAAAAATCTTCTGAATCAAAAAGTTAAATTTGTGATTACATTTTCCTGATCTCTTGTAGAAAATAAATATTTTGTTGTGTATAATGTAATCATAAATAAGGATAAAGAATTCTAGTACAAGTAGGTGAAATAAAACATAATGAAAATGGAATAGATAATATATGAATAATGATTGAAATAAGTGCATAAAGAATTATATATAATATGAAAATGAAATTAGGGAGCTTAGTGCAAGGGGATATTTTATAATACATGACATTGGACAAGTGAGTCACCAACGAAGTGGGTGTCCGGTCTACTTGAGGCTCATTAAGACACGCACGCTATCATATTGTAACGCTCTGTAGTGTCATAAATATTGAATATATTTTGTTCAGATAAGACTGAATCAAAAAATGATATATAAGCAAATTAATTATCACGTTAATAATTTTAATATTTATAATTTTTTAATCATCAAGAGTGAGATTGTCATCATAATTAATTTATTAATTAAATTAAATAGATAAATTTGGAAAAAATACTTTGGAAAAAATGTATTTTATCTAACGTTATTATTTTTATTATTTTAGAATTATTTTTTACGTCTTAAGAATTTTTTAAAAGTTGAAAGGGTATAATTAAACCATCAAGCGTTAAAACTTATTAATTACAAAATCAATTTTACTCGAAATTTATGCTGATCGTATTAGTTATGATTATATTATAATCTTGACATAGAAAAAAAAAGAGATTTCATTGTAAACAACACGGAACTACGTTTTTTTTTTTGTGAAACTTCATTAAATTCCAAAACTAATAATTTCATTATAAATTCTAATGAATGACTTTAACCATTTCCTTACGCTTCAACGACTTTAGAGCAATAAAACTGAATATTTGATATTTGACTGTCATTTATAAGGATAATAAATTCCGGGGGTATTGTAAAAAATATTAGTATTAACTTCCAAGACACATTATTTAAACATAACAATTTCTTCCTCATTCGCAAATTAGAAGTCAATTTCATCTGTTATGCTCTACATATAAATAAATAGTATGAATAAGAGGTAGAGAATTAGATGGAATTTCCAAGTTAATTTGCCGCATTAAATCGATATTGAGAAGTAGATATCCCCATCACCGTCTGAATGACATCGAGCACGTCCCAAGTGTAAAATCGAAGATAAACCATTACATCGTCGCATCGTATTTGAAACCTCAACGGAACCGATTTGCTCCCAGCACTCAGAGATACTCACTCACGCTTTTCGTCTCAATGTAGTTCTGACAGATTCCCAGAGTTCAAACGGAGAAGTGGAAGATGATGAAAGTCAAGAGAGAAAGAAAAAAATGTTGAATTTGTTCTCGTGCTCGTGCCAATGAAAAGAGAACGAGCACCGGATGCGTAATTATCCGATTCCACGCGATTAACCTTCGATCCCTCGATGAGACCATAGCTCTGACCTCGCCAACTATGTACTCTCTCCATCTACTTGGTTCGCTCATTTGCTCTCTGTTATTAAATGAACTAGAATAAATGTAGATGTAAATCCATAATAATGCAATGCAGATCATATTTTCTTTCACTATTCACATATTTTGATCATTGTTTAATGACATATTAATTCTTTTTTTTTCGCACTCTTCATACAATAACTGTAATGAGTTTTACTTGTGGATTGTCATATAAATTAATGACATGCTTATCTCTTATTTCTTCTATATACCAACCCCCTAAGGGCTGTTAACAAATTTCGTTAATGACAGCTACGCATTCAAGTACAACACAATTTAAATTTGTAGCTAAAGTTATCTTGTTTCCATTTATTTTAGATTTTCTTTATATATATTTTCAGATTAATTTTTTATTTTAATTTAATATTTTTAGATTGTTTTTGATACGTCTAGAAACACTTTTGTATTTATTAATTAAATTGATGGATTTCTATTTAAATACATAATTTTATTTTATTGTTAGAATATTAAAATTAAAAATGGCAATATTTTTGCAAGTTAATTAAAAAAAAAAACGTAGTTACTATTTTAATCATTTAATGTTCGATTGTAATTCATCACATAAATTAAAAACTTAACAAACAAAGTTTAAACGAATATTTCATATACGTTCTCAGCAATTTTAGTTGAAATTTCAATACTTGAAGTAATTGTTAGCTGATAAGCTATTCTCGGCATATCATTATCGATAGCAAAACTTGTATACGTTGGTCTTGAATACTCCAAGTACCCATAACTCTAGTAATAATAATAAAACCATGTATACATCTATATACACTTTGTGCTGTATAAGATATGTTGAGACATTAACTTACGGGCAATCTCTAAACTGGAAATAGAAACTTGTCAACCTCTGCAGTGTAATTATTACGCTGCAAGAGAGGACTAGAAACTTGGTTGATTCGAGAAGTTGAGTAGTACCGTCAACTCCAATCTTTTACAAGATTAAACTCTCTTAAGCTACGAAATTAATAAATTTAATTAATGAAGACATAAGAAATATTCATGACATTAGAAACCCGAAACTTTAATCATTTGTCTATGAATAATTAATGGATTATTAAAATTCACTAAATAAATTTTATTTTTCTATTGAGTATTTCCTATCAAAACCTACAGGTTAGATTGAGATGTACAATGCACACTACTTTGTTTGTTAAATGTAGGCGTGTCATCAACATCATCATCCCTGTACCAGTTGAACGTAATATAACGTCGCTGCCCCGTGGTGATGTTAATACTTTGGATCAGCTTATATTACGAGTGCTACGACAGCCGCAGATTACTGACTCTGAGGAACGCCTTTTAGACTCCACAGGGATTTATCATTCTTAGCGTACCAAAGTTAATAGAGTTTGATAGAGTTCCATCTAAGGATGCATCCATATAAATTATTATAATCCTACTATTGTGCTTTATACATATTTTTATATTTACTTTTTCATTCTCTTCCGACCAGAATAATTGGGTGCAACTACACATTTCTACTTATCCTACGTCACTTTTTCACCTCACATTAGAAATAGATAATTAAAATATAAAATCAACTTTTTTGTTGATTGGAGTTTTTTAAAATAGTTATTCTACAGAGAGTGAATGACTTTTTTTTTAATTTGCATTTTACTATATTTAATTCACAACTTCATGCTGAGAATCATCAATTATTGTGATAACTACTTCCATACAATAGCTATAGCTACTTATAAGTAATATTATATGACTTTGAGAATCAATTTCATCATGAACAGTTCATTGATTCTCGAAATATGCATAAATATCTTAATATTCATTATTTTCAGAGTTGAATTGAATTTCACTTATTTGAAATTCAAATTTGTATGTCGCTAATCACCGGAAATTGAAACTAATAATACATTAACTAATTAGACAAATAAATGATGATAATTTACTACTGTATATATTTTTTTTTCCAAAAATTTCTACTCATTATTTTTACTTAATTCGAGGTATTAATCATTTTGAAATCATTTTTAATAAAATAATTATTTTTTAACAATTAATTATAATGAGATTTTTAGCAATAAATTTTATAAAGAGATTTAAAATTTAAGTTAATTATAAAATAAATGAAAAATTTAATGATAATAATTTTAACGTAAATTATTACTGAGTGGATATATATTAAAGTTTATCGACATGGAATTATTGATTTAGTTGATATTTTAATTGATGTTTAAATGAAACTGAAAGATAACATGGGAAATATTGTTTATTAATAAGTTAATGATAGTTAAATGAAATAATTTAGCATCAATTAAAAATATTCCAATTATGAACAGGTTTACTGAACTTTTTTTATATTAGGCTACTAGAGAATTAAATATAAGTGTCCTCATTGATAACCCTCTCTCGATTGATAATTATTTCATAAAGCAGATTTAGATAAAAAGCATGTTAAGTATTATTTTAAATATTAAATAAATATTCAAAGTTTATCGAAAATTCATGATTGATAGGCTAGAAACCAAGATACGTTTTAGTTGAATGATTTTTTTACCTTTAAAATAAATCAAGATGTCGATGACTTTTATTTACCTCGAAAGCTCTTGAAATATATTATTATCAGAGTATTTCATGTCTGTATAGATCCATAGTTGCTGCTTGATAATGGGTCGAGCAATATGAGCAGAAATGCATAAATGGAAATAATACTGATAATCATATTGACTTCGATGCATGGAGAAATAAATGAGCTGTTATTATTCTAGCTTTGTAGTTTAATAACAAATTATTATCCTTTTCAAAATATATCAATTTTTCCCATAACAAATAAATAGTATTACAAGCTAACAACAATCACTCATTTTTTAAATTAAATTATCCTGCAGTTGTTAAATATTTTAAAAGTTATTCCCAGTTTCTCCTTTAAGGTTTATTTTGCCAATGAAATATTTATGAAGAATAAATTTTTATTATAATTAATCCAATAAATTAGAGAATTAAATTTAACAGGTTAAGCGAAAATTCATGCTTTGGGTAGTAATTTAAGGATTAAATTATTAATAAATGTAATAAAGTCAATGTAAACATAATGTTACGACGAAATAATAATTTCTTATAGCCACAATCAACCATAATGCTGAGATCCTACCGTCCTAACCATTAAGCATCACTAAATGAAATTGCTGAGGTTATATTGTGGAGTAAATATAATGTGCGATAGTTGATAGACACACGCGACTGCGTAGACACTAGCATGTACAGTTGAGTGGGTGCACATTGTTCAAAATCATGCGTACCTATCTAGCACGTTACACGAATCAGCGCTCATGTCATTCAGTCTGACCTCTCGTTCTCTGTCTGATTTAATTCTCTACACTCGTGTCTGGTGTAGGTATACATTTCCATGTTATCGCTCTGCTCATTAAATTCACGTGGGCAAATTTTCCCATTGAGTCATACAATAGCCTACAAATAACACTTGTGTACTCAGTCTAGTTATGACACATAAACTCCAATTCCTCATTAAAATAAAAAAAAAAAGTCACCCTTTAAACCATGTGCCAGTAACTAATTTCTTTCTTTTATTCATTAATTATACTTTAGACATTTAACCCTTGTCTTTAATTTACGACTGCATTAAGTTGACACTCATTCTCCAGTTTGCAATTAAATTAGTCAGTCATGTTTTTTTATGGAGAATAAACATGCAGACAGCCATTAGTCATTAGTTGAAACATGATGATTAATAGAAAGAGAATTAATTTTGCAACTTGAAAATATGTACTTTAAGTAAATCTTTGTATTTGTTTCTTTTGATGTTTCTATCGCGACAGTTTTCTGTAGTTTTGTATAACTTTTTATCATTTTTTCTTCAATTACCTCTTTGTAGTAAGAAAGAAGTTGTTGAAATCCTCTTACATCGTGTGAAATCAATTTATCAAGATGAAAGATGACTAATAAAAATATTATGTCTTAGATGAGATACATAACAAGAGTCAAGAGTCTGTAGCTTTCGAAGGATAAAAATCTTAAGTTGGTTTGTGATACGTAGGAAATAGAAAGAAAAGTGAAAGATACAAAAACAAAGGGAATAAGTAAAACGAAGTTGAGAGACATTTTTATGTCTTGACTAAACGGTTGTAAACCCTCATTTTGCAACTCTTTGTTTTTTTTCCGTCCAGCTTCTTACCACGTCATCTCAACAGGACAAGAGCTTAATTTCAACGTGCTACAGACGTCTCGTATATCTATCCTATAACTGGTAACTTGTGCTAACAGCTCTTGAAATTCTTAAAAAGTATACACCGAGCTTAGATTCTTTCTAGAAATTTTATGACAAAATTACATACCTACAGTTGGATGGTATTCATTTTTTTACATCACAATAGCATACTGTAGCATATGAAATGTGAGTTGTCTGACCCTTGGGGGCCTAGACTTGGAACTTGAATCTTTTTTACAAAACTCAACAATGGTCCAATGATTTTTATCACAAACTTTTTTATTTTTCACTTCCCTTAAAACTGAAGAAAGTTTTTCATTCTTAAATCTTTTATGTTTATTTATTTTGTTTGATATATAACTTAATCATAATCTGCATGTGTCAAGATTAAGTATCAACCTGTTTAGATAAGCATAGATTTGTTCTTCATTTTCTAATTCATTTTTCGATTAAAACACTTCTAATTAAATGAGGATTAAATATACATTCAATTAAAATATAGATTATTGAATCGAATAATTAGTATTTAAGAATTACATTAGTAATTACTGCAAAGAAGAAATGAAGTTTCCATCACTAATACTTTAAGTTGAAAATTAATTAACTGTCAAAGACTTTATTCATGAAGGATTAATTTTTTTTTTAATACGTGAAGTAAATTTAATTATTTTCGAAGTCACTTTTTGTCTAGATATATTTATTATCTATTAAAAAAATCATTTAGACTATTACTTTTACATCTTTTATAACTTTTTAACAAAATTTCAAAAATGCAAATGTGAAGTTTCAAATAATTGGTAAAGTTACTCCAGAAATTGAAACGAATGTTTTTTGACTTTCAAATAATCCAGCAATGTTCTTAAAGCAAATATTTATGCAAAAATCTTCAATCGAATGTTAAAATTTATTTTTCTTAACTTTGCGTAAAATTTTTGTTCTGCTTCGCAGATTTTTAACATCATATATCTTATTGAAAAAATAAAACACTAGAGTAAACGTTATTCTTGCGCACTTTAGGGAACCTGTAATAAATCCTCGAGCTCCCACGATAGAAGTAATTCTCTGAGAACTACATTTAATATAGTTATCGGCCGAAAAAAATGCGAATAGCCCTTAATCTCAATATGCTACAACCATAAACGACTTGAGTTCGAAAATAATATTGTGAATGTCAATAATGCGAATGAATAGACCTACATACTTTCAACTACATATAAACACATGCCAGTGAATTCTTGTAACAGAAACAATCTCTGTAACTTTTGCGGTCATGTCATTGATCTGGAAAATATTTATGCTTGTCGTATACACGCACATAACACCCAGAATATTACACCGAAAAATTCACGGTATTTATAGTATAAAGATCAATCTGTAGCAGAGAAGAAAAGATAAATGTATTCTTATATCTGTCATAAAAATTCATTTATTTTTATTTGATACTAAAAATATAAGATAAAAAACAACACCCTTCAAGACTTTTTTCCCCTAAAATCCACGGTAATTTTTTACGTGGCCCACTGCCAATTTTTCGGTCTAACGATAATAGTGACACACATAACGATAGATAAGTATGAATAATCATAGAGATACATCCTCTTAAAAAAATGGCACAGTGTATTTATTTAGCAAAGTAGAAAAAGACACTTTAGAAGGTATTCTCGTAACTCAAACTCAGCGCATCTAGACGGTAATGGCTATTTTATGTTGCGACGGCTGTTTTCCACCCCCGCAATGCGGTTTTTTTTTCACTCCCGCCAAGTCTCTACGCAACGTTGAAGGAAACTTTGAAAGAGCTTCCAGGCCTGGAGTATAAGCAGCAACGGCAACCGCCTCGTACATCACTCGTAAACCCTCTTGTGCTCGTTTCTCTCTTTTGCTATACGATTACGATTGTCCCAAGAGATAGGGATTGGTGGTTTACATAAGGTGAAATGGATGTTACAACATGATGACTAAAAGAATCATCAATCTATCATTATAACTATATATATTATAAAAAATATCATGTCGTCTATATTAAATTGTTCAAAAAAAAAAAAAGAAAAATAGAATCAAGAATCAATCGATATTAAAATGATTAAGGTATTAATGTGTTTCACTTTGAAACTCAAAATCGATTGAGTGTTAGCTACTTTCAAGTTTCCAATCTTGTTTCCTATTTTGAGTCTAGTAATTAGTATCGCTGAATCTAGGTACACTCGAACCGCCCTGAATGTAACAAATCGAGATTGAAGTCTCTCTCTAAACCTTCTCATTCGCCTTTCATCTCTCCTTCATACTGCAATTCCGTCAATAATAGTTTAACTTCCAGAGTTCTGGAAGTGGCATTTGATTTGACCTTCAAGTAGAAGAATGCAAATAGTAAAAATGATTATATTTATAAAAGTAATAACTTATTGTTAACAAGAAATTTTAGTTGAAAAAAATATTATATATTGAAAGGGATGGTGTTAAAAAAGTTTTCAATAACATTATTGTTATTTATTTCTATACTTAAAATTTTATTAATGCCTGATCTATTTTTCATTCTAATAGCGCTGTTTTTTGCAGATTTTATCACCAGGAGGAACGAAAAAACCCCGAGTATCAAAGTAAATAATTATGTTAAAAGAACCCTTGAAATATAATGTAATATGCTATGAAGGAGATAAAAGCAGCTGGTAAAAAGCTCACGAATATCGAGCTCAAGCGAAAAACTGGCCACGAAAGACGAGTAAGGAGTCACGCCTAGCACATAAACGAAAAATGGAGAAAAAGCACACGAGCACGATTAAATTTCCTTCCGCTTGCCTGTAGAAGACCACCGCCAGTGTAGCAGAAGCAAAAAGGGATGAGGGCTTACTTGGCACTACATAAAGTAACGTAAAGCCGTAACATACCAGCGTATAAGGTGACTCAGTTTGCTTTCAGTTTCTCGTTTGCCTCCAAAACTAAGAGGAAGGAAAAATGAAAAGAAGATGAGTTCAACATTGCCGATACGGATATCAATAGGAGTAAAGCTCAACCACACTCCTTAAGACACCTACTTTTATATCCTACATACTACATATCTTGCGGTGGAATAGAGAATTTTTTCCTACTCTCTCCGTAGTCTTCCTCTCTTGCTGGCATTTCCAGAAGTAGTACAGAAAAAAGATTGAATAAATAAACGTATGCCAATCGTGCTATTTCGATGCTCAATGAGGATAGCATGACATACTAAGATGGTGGTTAAAATTTATGCAGTAGTTTTGCAGTTCATTTTTTTGCTGTAATTATTCAAATAGAATTTTTCAGAAAAGCAGACAAATTTTTTGAAGTAGGTAAAATTGTTTGAAAAATCAATTGAAGTTTTTTTTTTATTCAATCATGCTGTTAAAAAATTGACTTAAAATTATTTTGTTAATCATGAAATATGTTATTATCGAATGACAACACTATGTATAAATAAATTATAAAAATATTATTTAAATTAGATAAAGCTTGTCACACAATATTATGAATCACCAGTGAGAAAAATTTTTTTGACTGCTCGTTGGATTAAAATAAACTAGAATAATATTTTTTATAGGATGAGATTTTTTTCTGTCTTAAATTAAAAAATTTTTTTTTTGTCAAATATCACGTTTTTGTAATAATTCAAATTATTATTGATAACTATTCCATGTAAATTTCGTCACCGTAATTTAACTGAATATTATATATACTCTTTCTCACACCATATGGTTCCAACAAAGACAGATATTTTATCACTTTCTTCCACAAGTAATTTCTGAGTAATTAAATGGTTAATTGTATTAAAACTTGTACCGGATAATTATGTAAGACATAAAATATACTTAAAATATTTATTTACCAACCAAAATCGTTATTCAGAGATTTAAAAAAGAATCTACATTCTTACGATCGTGGTAAACCTACCAAGATAATTAATTACAGCCATAAAATAGTTTTATTATTATAATAAATTAATTAGATTCATGTAATATACTTATATACTTATATTCACTTGTGATTTTAAGCTATTGAATGCAATCTATTCCT
The DNA here is from genome assembly GCA_028641665.1 of Chelonus formosanus. Lineage (NCBI taxonomy): Eukaryota > Metazoa > Arthropoda > Insecta > Hymenoptera > Braconidae > Chelonus > Chelonus formosanus. The sequence goes on along the minus strand of CM054006.1, from coordinate 3,083,013 downwards.
ACACGTATCTTAAAAATCTCTTTTTGACAAACTTCAAAGTTTCAAAAGTAAATAAAAAAAAGTTGTATGAATAAACATACAGGAATAATGCAATTTTAATGCTAAATAACCGTGGATATATAAAAGGATAAGAAAAAAAAAACGTTTTTAATAACAATATATACAGCTTGTTATTACGAGTATACCGGAAGATAATGAAAACAACGAGACATGTTTATTCGTTGCCTGCATAGACACTATACCCGAAAAGTTCATTAACGTGCAAATTGAAAGGCGCCGGTTGGCATCTCTATTAAAATTGCGATCGAATGGACGCCCCCTTGTCACGTGAAATCACATTGGAACCAGTAGACCTCGATCATCGTTTATTAATTGTGCAAGTGCCATAAAGAAAAAGGTAAAAAAAAAAATTCGTACTCTGACTCACATATATAATATCGCAGTAGGTATTAGTGAGTTAGTAAAGTACCAAAGAGACTCGGACTCGTCCACAATACCAAGAGTTTTTCAGTCAATGAATTTTGCGCTCTATTCTCTTGCTCAAACTGCTCGTTATCCAGCCAACTTCCGCTCCCATATATTTTTATCCTCCAACGCAGACACAACGGGGTGCGAGAGGGTACTTATGCACCCGGCAGACATAATTGGCGCTACGTTTTCGCGTCTTTGTATGCGTTATATATATTCTCCAAGGCAGACAATGGAGGTTTTATTTCCAGGAATCGACATCAATGACTGAAAAACAAATTTATATGGTAACACGTCAGTAAGAATGGTATGTTAGTTGACCAAGCCATTGAGTCACCATCAACTTTATTCATTAAGAGGTCAATTTAACCCCCGTTGACTTGAGGTCAGGCTTATCCACGTGATACCATGCCTCGGCGGCTACTCTTATATCCCACGTATGACACATTTATGTATACCTATCTTGTCTCATCTATAGCTTATAGCATATTATGTACAACACTACACAGCTCGCGGCTGCTTTTAATATGTGCTTCGCTCGAACGATAATTAGATGGACGTTAACCTCTTACTGAAATTGGAGTAATTAGATTTAATTGGCACGAAAAGCTCCAACTCACAACTCTCTCCTCCTTCATGTTGCCTACAGTCATTTTCAAACCATTCTCTCTCATTCTTGTTGCTTCTCTGCTTAGATTATTTTTTCTTTCCTGTCTTGTTCTCTTATATTATTAGACGAGTTTCAACGACGCACAATCAATAGTTACACTGTGGCTTCTTCATAACTTCCCGTTGCACTCTCATGACTTAAACGAAACTTTCCATCATATTGTACTTAAATGAATCGTGAAGACTCTCATAAAAGCATTTCAGGATTCAAATTAATTTCAGAAGATGCTTCGGCTACTTAAACTCTCTATAGTCTTGCACGCGAAATGCTAATCCAAAAACTTCTGAGAGTTTCTTAAAAGGAATATACCGACGTCAGTGGGATGTTTCGTGAGCTAAAAATGATGTGTCGGTCACGCCTTAGGTGTAATGTCGTCACACTATACCTTGATATTTACCGAGCCTAATTGAGATGGAAGAAATATGATTAAAAAAATTTTAATGTGCTTGTTAAGGGCCGGCTAAGGACAAATTATTAGCTTTATTTTCGACTAAAATTTTTTTCGGTGAATTAATCAATTTTTAAGTGAATAATGATCTCCTTCAGCTTATTTACATAATAACCAAAAACCCAATATTTTAATAAATTAATAGAAAATATTTTTTTTACCTATAAATTTAGTCAATTGAATTGTTTTATGTTTTTTTAAATTATCATCTTATTGTGCTTCTAACTATTACAACCTCGTTAAGAAATAAATGAATTCTGTAGATTAAAAGAGACATTTAAGATTTATCTTTTCAAGTAAACGACTCAATTATAAAAAGATTTTTGAATAAAAAAAATATTATTAATTTAAATATAAATATACGGAAAGATTGTAATGAAAATATTATATTACAAGAGATCAAAGAAGTTAATTCGATTCAGAAAGATAATTACATAATCATAAAACTGAAACGACTGAGATCTCAAGAGAGGAAGATGATCTTTAAAGAAAACTTTAATACAGAAACTGTGTTTCAAGAGATATTTTCCATATACTAACGACGACAGGGTTGACAAAAATTTATATGCTACTTTTTCATTTGTAGAAATAATTTTATTCAACATAAGCAGAACATTTCATTAATCCTAAGCGACTAAAAGTAGAAAATGAGATGTAAAAAAAAACGGATAGATGAGTCGAGTATTAAACATAAAAGGAATAAAAAAAAACATGAGTAAGCGAAGTATTTAAATTGAAACTCAAGCTTGCGACTCAAACCCTTCTGTTTCCATCGCGAGCATTCCAAACCATTTTCGCTTCACTTCGAGGCGAATATCGTCTAAGTAGAAGAAGCGCCTCGCACTTTGGAAATTGGCTCCTAAATCGCAAAGGTGATTCCCATCGAGTTAGTCCGTAAATTATCAGCTCGAATTGCCTGGGTACCTTCTGCTTTCTCTCTATCCCTCTTCATTGATCTTTATTCTTACCTCATCTATCGTATTACTCATTGGCTTAAATTTTACAATTGAAAATAACTTGCATCAATAAATAACTCACTTCATAAATTTAATGAGAAATCTGATGACTATCAAATAATTTTTGATGGTAAAATTTATCAATTTATCATTAATATCTGAATGTTAATTATCATTTTGAATATATGAGTATTTAAAAGCTTATCAAAAATTCATCGACTCCAGTATTTATTTAGAGAATATTTTGGAATTTAATAACTTTTAAAGATAGTGTATCATACATTGTCAATGGTTAGTAAATATTAATAATAACATTCTTAAGTTCGAAAAAAAAATCAATAGATTATTGATGATAAATAAATGATAGAAATATATATATTTCAAGTAATTAAATTATACTAGAATAATGAATAAGTTTTTTTGCTTCAATAAATAATTATTATGACCATAGAAAATGCTGGGGATAATTAAATATGTTTGTTATAATCTAATAACTTGTGGGTGCAACAGACAACGGTCTTCACTTAAACCGATAATAGAATTTATTACAAAAAAAAAAAAAAAACAATTTCTACTTCTTCTTTCTTTTCTTATTCGTATGTCTATGAAAAAGTAGTTTGCGTTTACAACAATCTTGAAAATGTTCAGAAATTTCTTTGGATTCAAATTCCACTTTAAGGCAAAAAAATAAATTGAAATCTGGTAGAAAATATTTTATTGAAATGATGTGAAGAAATATTCTTTTCTTATCAAATTTATCATTCGAGTAAAACATTTTTACATTCACCTGGATGTTATTGTTTTTGACATAGGCATACCAATTTTTTATTTGGAAATGAATATGTAATTCAAGAATAGATTTTTAAAATATTTTTAAATTTGATAGAAAAAAAAGAAATAAATAATACCAAGTGGAATATGCTTTTACTCATGAGAAATAATTATTCAAATATCGTTAATTGAACGAGATTACATTAATGTTTGAAAATAATTCATCCATTACCACAAAATTAGCATAACCTGTGGAATGCATTATTTCTCAAATAACTACTTATCTTGGATAGTGATTATTTTTAGAGTAATAAATCGAAACTGTTGAAAAGTATCTCAATAATGTTCTATTAGAAAGTAGCAAAAAGAATTTAATGCATATCAGTCAGTGAGATATGCGGCATAGATCCAACACAGGAAGCCAGCAAACAAGAGATGATAATTGGCGTAGAAAGAGGAAAGGCAACTACTCATCGTGCGTTAAAGCTGTGAGCCACTCGTCGCTTGAAATTATCCGCGATTATCCCATCCTATGCGGCTTATTTGATAGCGTACTAACATTCAAGTAGTGAGCACAGCTGACGCATTTAATGCTCACGAGAATACTTTGATAATTCTCATTGAGATAATGCGAGAGATTTTTCATCTCCATATCATCCCTACACAAATTTCATGAGATTCTCATTCTTATTATTGTATCAAGTATAAAATAGTACACGGAAAATAAATGTCCACTTTTTGAGTAACAAAAAGTACCATATCATTAATGAGATTCTCGTTTATTATGTTATCTTTAATAAATTATTTATTTTATGCTAAAAATAATTATATAATATTTGCTAACTTCTTTGAATGCTTGCTCTTGTTAACATTTTTCAAATTCTTTATCAATTATTTTATTTGCTCTGAATCGTAGAGAATTTTTTAATTTTTTCAAAACATATTTTTTATCTACATAAAAATAATGATTATTAACAAAGAATTTTTTATTTTATAATATTTTTTGGATTTTTTACTACTGATTCAATTTTTTTATTGCAAGTTGTGAAGTTGACCATAGATCTGAGTGTTTGAAAAATAAATCAATTGCATTAATTCGAAACTATTTCAATCAAAAATTAGATTTTAGCACTAAAGAGAGTTAAATTAAATATTCCAAAATTACATCAAACTAAAGATTGAATTTAAAAAAATTGATTAAAAGTTTGAGGTGTAAAATAAATTAAAAATTACTAGAAACTGTTCATCAAATCTAATTTTCAAACGTACAAATTTGATTTTTGAACTAAAATTTCTGAGCAAGTTATCAATTTCGTTGAATTTTTATGAATGAAAAAATAAAATAAAAATTAATTTACGATAATAAACCAAGGCTACTCATTTAATTAATTTTTTTTCAGACAAGAAAAATTATGAAAAGTTTCTATAATGAGTTGAACCACAATACAAAGGTAGATCTCCAGAGTTTTTATAATCAATATTCCGATAAAAAAATTAATAAATATAGAAAGAAATAGATAAGGGTATATCCTCAGTAAGAAGTATTGAGTCTGCGATAGGAATATTGCTAAAGTGCCCGAAGTTATTCGGCTCACAGTGCAAACTAATAACAACGTTTAAAGCTCTAATATTTTCTGCCACAGCTTTGCCGCTGGGAAGACTTTCGCACGCTAAAACTTTAGATCTTATAAGAAAAGTTACCACTTCGACTTCGTTTACTTCTTCATTGTCTTTCGAAACCACCCGACTTTTTTTAACTGTTTCAACTTTTTCTAGACAGCTATATTGTTATTTTCTTGTTCATTCTTTTGATCGTATCTTCACAGCATTTGCCATTATAAGCTTGCAAACATAACTAAATATGATATAAGTTTGATGTTTGAATTTAAAATTGTGTTAGACGTGAGATGATTAATATAGATTTTCCTCCCATACTAAACCATATGAAAGACTTAACTGATAAATTACTCAGCTAATATTTTTTCTGGATAAATTTTCAAGTTATTAACTACTTTTTTCTCATGTCATAAATATAATTTATTGATTTTTTACATCAATGTATTATTCTATTACCAAAAAATAATATTATTCACCCCAAACAATAGGTAGAAGAGTAAATAACAAAATACTACGTTTTCTTCAAAACATTTGATAATAAATATGACAATTTATGTACTCATTGACAATCCAACAATAATATTAATGTAAATGTTTAGTTTCACGAATAAACAAAATTGTTATTTTAATCATTGTTTGAAAAATAAAAAAAAAATTCAACTTCAAACAATTTTTATTCCATTTTCTGATTGAAAATTTGAATAATACATACTTCAATGTTCCAAAGCTATTTTTCACGTGTTCCAATATTATTTTTATGACTCGAGTGATGAGAAGTAAAAAACAGTGAGAAAAGATAGAGTATAAAAAAGACTCACAGACATGTAAAATTGGAAATATAGAGTATTGGGTTGGAAGTGAAACTAAAGCCACGAAGAAAAAAAGTTTTATCGAACCAGGACACTCAGTAAACTTGGTCAAGAGTTAGCACAACTTTTGGTTGAAGTTTCTTAACTTTAACCATTTAAAGTACTTATAGGCTTCTCTATACAGATTATAATTGACCGAAAAATCAAAAAATAAAACAAGTAACAAAAATTTTGAAGAAAAAGTACCACTATAAAATACTAAATAATATTAAGATATAACTTCAAAGATAAACTAGAGTGGATACTATTAACTCTATAGTCGTTATAAATCACAACGACAACTTTACTTTTCTTTCAAATTCTTTTTGTAAACATAAAAACAATTTATCGAACAATTAAACTTCAGTAACTGTCACAATAAATATGTTGCAATGTTAAAACAAAAACATTCTACATCTATTTAATGATATAAAAAATTCGAATGAAAAATTGGTTGTTTTATTCTTTTAATAAATTTGAATCTGTTGGTAATTTATTAAAGTAAATAAATTATTTTGTATAGAAGTGGACCAATTTTTTTATCATGTTCTTTGGAATTTACAGACTAAAGTTTTCATACTGAAAAATTTATTTTTGAATGATAGATACATTACCAGTCAAAAGTTTTTGTTCATCCATAAACCATTATGTTTCAATAAATGACTCTTTTTTGAATTTTCGTTTCATCATTGTCATGCTAAATTCAAAACAATCTAACACAGAGAAAAAATATCATTATACGTTAATTGTTTATTTTTTACTTGAGTATGTTTATATTTGGTAACTTAAAAAGGGTGGGCAAAGACTTTTGACCGGTAGTGTATATTTAATTCAATGTCTACCTAATTAGTCAGAATATAATTTGATTCAACATTTCAAATGAAAAAAAAATTTCCAAAGATTAAATTAAAAAAAACTCTAATAAATAAAATTATTTATACTCCAAAAATAAATAAATCAACAAAAATCACTATTTTCAAACTCCATCTTTATATTAAACTTATTCTTCACAAAGATAAAAATAAAAATCTAAATAAAAACACTTGAATTGATTGGATTAAAATAAAAGTGATTTTGTCGCAGCTTACTGTGCATTTGGGAAAAAGAAAAGCGGTTTGTCAAGATATAATGGAAATGTCATGTGATAATTGGTTCATGCTCACATGAAAAGCGGAAATGACTTGACTCCTTATTATTCCAAGCGCCGTCCAATACGACAAGGAATATAGAAAGAGCAAGCAGAGAAATGTGACGATGTCGAAAGGCGAGCGAGAAAGGAATGAGAAAATGTGGCACTTGAAAATAGGAATGGGGGATAGAGAATTGAGGGTAGATTACTACGAGCCTCGATGCGCTTATTTGACACTTAGAGCGACAAACGGCTGTCTTATTACCTTGCCCATCGTCGTCTCCTCTTTCAGCTATACAATTCGGGTAAATGTATGCGCACTAATCGATTGCTGCACACCATTTCTCCAGCATGGACATTCTTATTCAAAGTTTAAGCGACATTGGAGGTAACGAGTTTTGAAGGTATTTGAATCAATAATTTTCAAGCACGAGCGTTCTTACTTGACAGCTACTTGAAAACGATATGGATCAGAACCAAACTAGTAATTATACGTAATCAATAAAGAAATTTTATCTTCACAAACAATCGATAAAAAATTAAGATAAATATTTTAACCTCAACTCCCCTCATATTTTTTTGCATAATTTTAATAAATAAGAAATAAATTAAAATTATTTTTTAAAATAAATATAAATAATTTTTTTCAAGTCTATTTATTGTGAACACAATTTTTGGGATACTTTTTTTTTTCAAAAGAATTCAAAGCGGTTTCTTTCAATAGACCGCAGCACTCCATGCAGGCATTTAATAAACACACCAGGTGACTTCGAAGCATACCTTCGAAGAAAATCCCTGAAAAGATTTATTGGTTATACCCAATACACAACATTTTTCCGGAAAATTTCTTATGAATTGATTTTCCCCAGCTGTCTCTGATAATATATTAACAGGTAATAAAAAAATCATCGCATAGTATGGTAGTGTAGTAGTTGATACAGAATATTTTTTTTTCTTACCTAGTTTTAAAAACAGAATGTCAGTGACCTACTACTGTCTGAATCACGACAAAGCACAGAGCAAACTAAAAAAATTTAGCAATTACAGCAAAACTTTGTTGTCAAATAAATTATGTTATATTTTATAGTTTTTTCGGTTGAGTGATTTATATAAAAAATTCAAATATATTAAACTTAAAAACTAACATAGTCTTAACACTCGTATATTAAAGTTATCATATATTCTGATAAAATAACAAATAATTAAATTATTATAAAATTAAACAACATACATCAGAATGAATTTTTAATACATCAATGATATTGATAAGTTCCTCCTTCTATGATCATTTCTCATATGGCAAAGAGAACAAATTAATAAGCAATATGAAATTTGTCATCTCAACTAGATCAATGGTTGAATGATATCAAGACATAGCAGTATATGTATCTATCGATCGATTTAGCGTTTGAATCCTCATCCTCTTGCCTCTCACTCGCGATATCCCTGACCACATATTACCGTTTATGTATATTCGCTCCAGGGAAATGTTATCTGGTCTCGAGGGATTGCGTTAATCGTGTGCACGTGTATATATCTGTAGTGTACGACACGTCGACGTGAGCTCATACAGTCATTGACGAGAAAGGGAGAGAGACTAGTATACGCATCAGTAATCGTGCGTGTTACTTGGTTGTATGACTCATTTATTTGTTTGCTATGATTGTAATTGTGTCCATGTATATGTGCTCTACAAAGATAAGCTGTTTATTTTCTTATCTAGGGGTAAAACTACAATCATTTGACTGGTGCTTTCATTTGAGTCTTATGAAAAATTTCACAAGGGCTTTTATTTACTCAATTTTGTTTATATATTTAGTGGAAACATTTGATTGAAATGAATTAGAATTTTGTAATGGTTTATTTTTTAAAAGAACGTTTCATTTGTTTAATGAAAATGGGAAGTTATTTTTTTTTAGCTTTTTTGATGGTAAAATCGATAAAAAAATTGTAGTATTTATTTTAAAATAGATAATCAATTTTTATCTTTTATTAATATAAAGCAAAAAGAATGTTAAAATTGATTATTAGAATTGTTGAATAATTTTTTCTTTCTCTAAAAAGATATTCAAGTTCGTTATAACAATAAAATTGCGTGCATTATTTAGAGAAAGATCGATGTATTTAATTATTTTTGACAGTCATTTGAACTTTACATATAAAAACTAATAACATAAAGAGAAGCCAACTTTGTCTAATGTTCTATTCTTGGCAAGTTTAATTAAAGAATTAATTAACCGACAAAAACCTTCATATCAATTAGTTTTCTCTAATAATCCACTCCCAAATCAATTATTTTATCATAAATGTGATAGATTAAGTTACTAATACGTTAAAAGATATTTTATAATTATATCTCTTGAGTTATTGATCGCTCAAATAGAGTGGTTCAATCATAGCAACTTTATCCTGACACATAATAACGCTCGCAATAATTTTTCTCCAACTTCATATTGATTTATTTGTAAAATTGTCGAAATACAACTTCACCAGTTTGACTCTCTTGGGTTTTTAAAATCGTTGATTAATGACTGCTCTTTAGCTATCGAGAGATTTCGTCAAGTTTTAAATGAGGAAAAGTTTTTCTTCAGTTTTTTCGACTCTCAGTGGAATGATAAATTTTCTTTCGTTTTCTCAAGAATGTAAGCATAAAAAAATCATAAAGACAGACTTGGGTATAATATCCAAAAAATAGCTTTTGCTGTTTTTGAGGTAAAACGAGTCAAGTTTTGATGATCGGTCAGGAAATGATTAACGATGAGGTACTGGATCGAACCATAAAACTCGTTGAAAGTGTGCGTGATCAACACTATCGCCCAAATAAAGTATCCTACCCCGGAAGTGTAAAAATACGGAAAATCATTATTCATTTTATTCCTTCGACAGTGCTATTAGTTTCAGCACACAATTCTAATGCCCAGTTAGCTAGAGAGTTTGCTTGAAATATACATTAGTTTCCCATAAATAATTTATGGGTTAAATTAAACAAAAAAAAAAAAAAAACGCTTTCCGAATAAAAAGAAAAGAGATGAAAAATGTTTTCTTTTTATATTTTTATGACACAAACACAGTGTAATGAACATGCTAACAAGACAGAGTTTTCAAAGTCAAGAAGAAGAATAAAGTCACGAGCAGTGCCTTCTCTACGCCTTGTCTTTTATGACCAGTCTTATCATGGCGATTCATAATTAACTCATCGAGCTCATTAAAAGTTAGCTGGTCTCGTTAAGAGAATGGTGACCGAGTATATTTTTAGAACTTGTCCACGACACTACATATAGCTATAAAAAGTATTCACCAACTCTGTCACACCATTATATTCGCAATTCTGATGGTGATCAGGATTACAAGTGTCATGAAATTATGAGGATTCAAAAATTTATTAACACAGCTAAATAATTTTAAAACAATTTTATTATAATAAACCTACTTTCTAAAACTTTCAATCGATAAAGATGCAAGGCTAAGTAGTTTGACCTCGAGCTTTTTACCTTTAGAATAAAATTATTTTACGGAGCTAAAAAAAAAGATATTTTAAATATTGTTGCTACTTTTGGATAGATTATAATGTCATGTTCAGAACAGCTTTATTCTTTGTCAGCTAAAAATACCTCTAATGAAGAATTAGTAAATACATTCGTCAAAGTTGTTAGCTCATTGGAATACCAACAGTTCTAGAATCGACATTTAAAGCGACAGCAAACAAGAGAAAACTACCAAACAAGATGGATGTTGAAGTCAGGCGTGTATGGCACGTTCGACAAAAGTGTAGCAGGAGGAAATTACTCGTCACGTACTGGTCGCTTGGAAAAGTTCGAACGAGTCAAGTTTTATCGTCACTAGAAGAGCGCGAACATCAAAAAAGCTCGAGTATGCATCGAGAAAGGGAAGCATGTGCTTGTAGACGACGATGGCACGCGTCCGATCAATTTTTCATGCCAAGACGAATCGTTGAAAGCACGATGAATAAAGAGAAAGCATCGAATGGTGCAGTTGCGCAAAAGCTGTCGCGGTATTGAGAATGAAAAGTGGCGAAAAGTAAGGTCGTTTATCGAGTGTGCGGCTGAGTAACCGGAAACAACGGGACAGGACGCGGCTGCAAGCAAAACGGAAAGAGGAAGGAGGGTCGCATGGTACAGTAACGAATGGTATACAGAACAGAACAACATTTAAAGCGTGCAGGCGTGCCACCATCTACTCAACGCATTTAATAGAGTGTATACAGTCAAGTCGTGAATTCCATCGTGTCATCCCGCCCGCGTGGTGTTCGTATTACGTGCAACCATGTTTCCGCACTTGTTTCCAAAAGAGCAATAAAATCGCAACCCCACTGTTTCTACATCAAACTGCCCTCGCGCAGCCGCCCCACGTATTTATTCGCCTTTATTCTCTCTCACTCATTTGATTCCAGTCTGCTTTCAATATCGTTTATTTTTCTGACTTCCCCCTGTTAAACATTTCAAACCTGACGGCACCACCACCATACACACCACCTCTACATTTACTGACACATGAGCTCTTGTCATTTTTCAAAACTATTTTTCATACACTAGTCACTAGAATTAATTCATTATCCCCACGAGAAGGTGCTACCTGATAAAATGAAATTTATATCTCACTCTCGAGGGAAAATACGACGAATTCGTTGTTTGCTCGAACTCAGGTTGATTAATTACTAGCTAAACGACCAAAATGTCTCTCATAACTTGCACCATATTTATTCATGTTTTACGGGGCTTTTTTTATCGAGTGTACTGTGATATTTACGTATAATGATTATTGGTCGACTAGAAAATAGTTACAACTGATTGAAATATTTTTTAATGGATATGCCGATATATATTTCATATTTTTTCAATGCAGAAATCATCCCTCGTCAATCATTAGTGGCTGTCGATTCACTCTGAATGCTGCGTTTACATACTGCCACGAGAACCGTACTCAACATTGTACCTCACGCTACAAATTTAATTCCAACGACAATCCGATGGAGAATAAAAAAAAAAAGTTGCTCCATAGCTACACCCACAAAGCGTCGGTGCATGTGGACATTGATAAGCCAATAAATGCCACCGATTATTTTACACATGATTTGTAGTTACGGGTATTAGCCTCGCAATTGTCGAAATAACATATCGCACTTGTCAAGCAAATGGTGAATTTCTACCTCTAGCTTTCCAACACTCTCGCGAAAATCTATCGTATTCCTTTGACTCACCAATGGTGAACCGCTAGCTTGCAGAAACTTGTACTTCTGCTCCGACAACTCTAGAGCTATATTAATAGTCAGCACTTAAAAGTTTCATTAAGTCGCGAATGCTCGATCACTGCCGACATTGCCATAGCTTTTACCCAAACCCCCAACAGTTACCCCGTTTAACCCACCCGGTGCCCTTTCGTTCTTCCTACCTAATATTTTCATGGTTTCCCTATTTATTGTACTTCACACTTTAGTCACCACATTAAAACTGTCAAGGACAAATTTGTTCATTTGTGTGCAATCAAATACTCTACATTATCGGTCATATTATCATGAAAATTATAAGAAATTTTATTACACTGTTACATCTATGTTTCAATTTCTAGTTTAATAAAATCATTGAAATACATTCTGATATGAAGTTTAATGTTTCCTGCAGCAAACATAGTCCATTATTTAACTATAAAACAACATGAATTTATAAAGAGGTTTTTTATATTTAGAGAATAATTTTATTGGAATAATAGCAGTAAATTGGGTGAAATGAATAAAAGCTATGCATTTTATTTACTCGTTACTTTTCAAATTAGGTAAACTAAATAACTACTCACTGGGAAGCTAATAAAATATATTCTACAAAAATATCAAAACTTTTTTAAGTATACGAGTTTTTCAATGGATTATTGTAGTTTAATTATAAATTTATATTTATCGTGTCAAATAATGTAAATTGTAATTTATTTTAAATTAATATAGAATTAGAGTGATAAATTTAGTCACACGAATTAATCGTGACAGACAAATTATAATAATGGAAACGTAATCAAATTTTAACTTATTAACATGATCAATTTTAAAAGAACTAAGATAATTTGACATATGATATTGAAGTAATTATTCAGAATGATGACTGATAAAATAAGTTATTTTCATTACATCGCATATTCAATAAAATATTAAACAAGGAAACTAACTTTTCTTAAGTCATTTAGTTAAGAATAATATTTTTAGAATAGTTAGTATTCATAAAAATTTTATAAATATTCTTACCATCAATGCATTTGTATTAGAATATACATAAAAATTTGATAAATCTCATTATTTCTTCTTTAATTATTAAAAATACAAATATAAGAATGCTTAGCTTTTTTGATTATTGTTAAAAAAAGTTTTAAAATAAAATTTTACATGATTCATTAAAAATATTTCTAGTGTATATTTTTTGAGTGTATTCACTGCTTCAATATTCATACCCAACTAATTTCAGTAAATTTTCCTTCTGCTATAGCACGAAATTGCTGACTTAAATGATGGAAATATATGTGTTCATGAAAAAGTAACTCATTTTGATAAAAAGCTCGAAATTTTTTTATAGAAACCGATAGCTAAAATTCACATGATGTACAAATAGGTCAAAAGTAACGAAAGCTATTGGGTTTTACCAAGTTGAAAATTGGAGTGCTGGAAAAAGCTTACTACTTTGCGTCTGACTTATTCTTTCATCTCACTCAAACTTTGATTTACTCGTTCATGAATTGCGTGTATCTTTTTTTTCCTCTCTTGAGCTTTTCGATTTCTGTTACTATTCTTTTATATCTGACCTATACCTCTCAATATATTACCCACTCAATCAATAACACCGAAAGTTATTCAATACTTGCTTTTAAAGTTTCTGCTCAAACTACGTCCACTTTGAGAAGGTGTCAAACATCTAGACATGTTATATCCACATCTAACATGTATACATCAGTACCATCATTTTCTCTGTCAGATTTAGACCAGTTGATAGCAATTTAAAGAAAAAAATTCCCTTTTTGCTGAATATATATTTTTATATAACCGATATTTTACATCTCTCTGAGAATCTTTTTTATTCATCGTCATGTCAATAAAGCTTCAAGAAATTAATAAGACTTTACTATTTACATTTGAATAGACTTGACACAGCCTTCTCATCATTCAGAAGGTGTCAGAGTATGATTTATGATGTATCGATTAAAAAAATATAATATTTTACATTTTATTAGTTGAGTATATCTAGTTCAGATATCTAAAGTGTGGAATTTATCTGATATTCATGATAATAAATAATATGACTGAAAGTCGTTCAATACTCGTAAGGTTCAACGAACTGAAACTATCGAGAATCAGGACCATTGGTACGGAAGAAGAAGCATCGGTATCGGAATGACATCGACAACATTCAACAATCCAATCCAATCCTTATTAAGGTATTGAAGTGGTCCTTAAATTATCGATAAAAAAGACACTTCTTATTTATACAATATATAGTAAAATATATATGTACATTTCAAGTATATATATATATATATATATATATATATATATATATATATATATATATGTAAGGACGAAGAAGCTTGCCAGAAATTAAACCATGAATAACTCCGAAAATATTGACGGACTTTAACGAGCACAGCCTTTACGATTGCATAAAGCAGGCGAGTTCCAGAACTTACAACGTGAACTTTAATGAAACATTTTACATCCACTCGTTAAATACCGTTAGCGAGCAAGTACGCCAGGTACCACTGCACCCTGGTGTATAATACCGTCATTTTCGTACAATCTTTCATCTGCAGCTTCGTATAGATCTCGTATAGCTTTATGATATAGCCGTAGAGACTCTTCCGTTTGCGGAAATGTCAAACAGAGACTTTAAAACGATGGTAATGGTTTAATAGTCGAATTTGACATTGTGTTTTACAAAAATTGACTCTACATTTTCTCAGAGATTTTAATGGTACCATAAATCTCCTAAAAAAAAATCAGCAAAAATATTTGCACTTAATTTACTTTATTATACCTGGGATTTTATATTTTAAAATTATTAAAAAATAAGTGCATAATTTTAATTAGTATAAAATAGTATTAGGATGTTAAATTAGTAATCACCTAAATTAAGAACACACATCTACTCTAACGATTACAAAGTTTATCTACTAAAATCTAATAAGTAAATATCTAAAAGAAAATATTAACTAATTCAAAGATTGAAGAAAGTTATCTACCAAGGAAGCTTTCTGACATTTTAACTTGAAGCTCTCTTAATAAGCACAGTGACTGTGATCTTTGTTTTGTTGCCTTCCTCTTTCACTATCGTTACTATTCCTTTGGTCTTTCTGTTAACTTGTTAGTCACTTCAAAAGTAACGCTAACAACTTAGTCACGAACTAACTAAGCGACTAACTTTAAATAACCCTGCGGCCACGAATGTAGCTACTTTTACAAAGTTCTTGAAAAAAAAGAAAAAAATAATAATTAATATATTTTTATGATGCTAAAATGTCATACAAAAAGTTGATAATTTAACAAAGAATACTTTTACACAATGTAACAAGGCTCATAATATATAATACATGTTTAAAAGTATCATAAAAATAGGCTTTATTACTTGAGAATAACATTAAACAAAAACAATGGTAGCAAGAATAAAATTCACTTCTGCTTGGTATGCAATATATGACCAAGATGTGCGAGATGAACAGAATGGGTAAACGCGAAGTGCATACCATAGTATAACCTCGTTCACGATCGACGGACGGAACTTTACCACACCCCCAATCTAACAATCTCGTGGCCTTTGGTACTTGTACATGAATGGTTGCTTGCACTCCTCGTGTACAAGAACGCATGAAATGTAAACTACTGGCAATGTTGCTATTCTATCATCGTAATACACCTACCATGAAACTGGTAGTTTATGTAAACAGTTTCAAATCACCATACGGTTAAATAAATTAAATGATTATGCGTACAAGTGTAAATTTCAACGATTTTCATTACCTAAATTGTACTTCTAGAAACTAATATTTCAGTTATCGTCAATCGAAATACGTGCTTTATTTTTGTAATTATTTTCAACTGCAGCAAAATTGCGATAGTGTTTATGTAATTTTCGTGCTAGATATTTCTCAACTTGTTAACAAGCATGTTCTGAACATTTCAAATTATAGTTAAAGATGTATTATTTGAATAATAAATATTATTCATGAGAAATTTTGTTTTGAATCGTTAACCGGATATAAACAGCCAAATAATATAATTAGTTAATTGTTATTAAGGTAGTTATTAATATTAATTAAAAAAATTTTAATAAAAATAATATTTTTCAAAAATAATATAAATATGAATTTTAATGCATTTTTTGACAAGGAGTATATATCTTTGTGTGAATATTCAAAACCATTTGCTAAAATATTTTTTTTTATTCATAAATTTAGATGGAAGGAACCTTACCTTAACAGAAAGAACATCGTAGTACATTACCTAAATTTATTTAATATTCTAATGCATCGCTATGTTCTTTTATGACAAATTGCTTTTCTAATAAAATAATACTTTCATCTTCTCTAAATGTTCCAGACGCAATGCATCAAACAAAAAATTTTTTACTTTTAAAATGGTACAAATTTTTTCGACTATTCTAGATGAGAGAATGTCAAGTCATTTGAGTGTCAAATTGAGAAAGAGCAAAAAGGGAAAGGTAGAAGCAGTTAAAATAAGACGATGACCAGGAACAAAGGTGGAAATTGAAGCAGAGCGTGCAAGCATGAAGGACGCTCCGTTAGCACTCTTTTATCATCGGCGATATTGAAATCAACGAGTGGAAGGGCTAGAGAGAAAAAAAAAAAGTTCAGTGGCTACAGTGGCTGGACTTGGTCGGAAAATGAAAGAGTAAAAGGGAAACGAGACAGAACTGAATGAATTCACTACAGTCTCAAGTGGATAATGAAAGATGTGTGAAATATGTGCGAATGAGTGAGAACTCTGTCCGTAGCATATGAGACATCAGGATGAAAGATGGAACTGCAGGGCGAAAGTGACTCTAGCTTACTGTATACGAGTTATAAGCTATAGAGAGAATGAACGAGAAAGGGTGCTGACTGGTGCGCAGTTTTGTTCAGAATTACACTACCTAACTTTGCGCGTCGGCATACCACCATCCGCTGCTATTTAATTAATAGCTGCCGAGCGTTTGTTGTTTACGGAATTTTACCCCTGATTTTCACCCAGCCAGTTAATTAGAAAATTATGAAAGCACAATGTTGATGGGTGACATAAAATCTCGGTAATTTTTGCATTATTTTGTCTTTCTCAACTAATTACATGCTGCTATTCTATTAAAATATATATTATATTGAAGCATCATATTAAATTGTTTGTTTTCATACCCAATTATTTCATTACCTTCATACGATTTTAATGAGCGTTTGACTGATTCATTTAATTATTATTATCATGATTAATTTGTAATCATTAAATCAATGACCTATGAACTGTTTTGGCAGTATTAACGAAAACTACTTTGAATTATTATTAATGAAGTGAAAAGGAAATTATGATCTTTTTTTTTGTGATAATTTATTGGGTTAATTAATATGATAATGATTTAATAATATATATTGTCTTAATAAATGGATTAAATGAACGTTTCAAAGAGAATCCAGTGAGCAGAAATTTTTAATTAACGTCTTAATTGTCATTTTTTAATAGTGAATTCCAAATTAAATTGGCATGATAGGTAATTCACTCAAGTATTTTTAATTTTATCTGTTCAATAAAAATAAACAAAAAAAAAGTTCTATTTTTGATAATAATATAATTTTGAGTTAAATTATTATGTAAGCCATTTCAAAAAAAATCTTACAATTTTAAATATCATATGTGTATTTTGAAAAATAGTCGATATTATTTAAACTCTCTCATAATAAACTTATAAAAGTTCTTATTTAAAAGAAGAACTTAAAATTTGAGATATTAGTAACTAATTCACCAGTAATAAAAAAAAATGTTATTTTACACTAATATTTTATACAATATCTTTTCACTTAAATTTTATGTCACATATTTTATCTCAAATAAATTCAAACATTTACAGAATAACAACATATCATATTGGTAATATTCCACTTTTATTCCTACATTGAATAACTTGAATTCATGTGCACATTATTGCACTTCTCGAAAATAACTGCTTACCGCAATACCGAAAAGTGTTTTTTAGCAAACAGGAAATAATTTATTATAGCTTCAATAAAAATATCAAAATCTATCAATAGCATAATGTCGGAGATTATTTTTATAATTTCATTATAAAATGATTTTATTTATAATAGGATCCATTTTTTAGCAATGATATATCTCATAAATAATAGTAAATTTTAAAAAGGCAAAAAAATAATGATGAAACGAGAATATCTTGCTGTGACAGTTACATTATTTTATAACAAATGTTAATTAATGTTATTAATAGTACTTGAATGAAACATTCAGCCCAACGGCATTAAATATTAACAAGAAACCTAATAAAACGCAGGTCATCTTTTTGCTCGTCGTTATCATGACGATAGTCACCATTATTTTGTGCTTTTTTTTTTAATCCAAAGCTTCATCTGCAACTGCAATAGTGGGAGTAGCATTACATACCATCCTTCTCTTCTCATTGAATCAATTAGCTTGAGACTAATTACGCTCTCTGAAGCCATTCTTGATGCAGCCTCGATAGAATCGTGGGCGTCACCCGTGTCGACACGAGAAAATTATGAACCAAGCACAAGAGCGATTTTCTCTTTCTCTTCCATAGCTTAGCTGTATAATAACTTTTATATTTACATGTTTTTTTGTTTTTCTACATAGTCGTTCAGTATCGATTAAATGAACTAATTAGAAAGAAGAAAAATAAAATAACTCGAAACACAAGTTGTAAGTCGCTTGATTCTCTCCTGCTCTTTATTTAAAGAAGAAACCAAACTAAAAAGACCTATTGGAAATATTTTAATTTTTTTTTTGTTTTTTCTACTGGATTATAATAAAATATACAAGACAAAATTTTATCCAGCAGTATTTCGGCAGTAAATGGATAAATTTTATTACGATATTTTTATCGATATTTTTCAGGATTAAAAAACTAGCTAATTTTATTTCTTGGGTTTAATCGATTGTTCTAGTAAATTAGTTTAAAAGTAAATACGATTTTTTTGTCTAATACGGATTAAAGTATTAACTTAAATACAAAAAAAGCAAAAAATACTGTATTTGAAAATTTATTAATTATTTATTACTAACTAATTTATTGAATAAATTATCTAGAAATTTTGAAAAAGATTTATTTTGATCTTTGGTTGATGAAAAATACTGAACAATTTATCGAGATTGTTTGAAGATAATCGAGTTGTCCTGAACAATAATCCTTCGAGTAATTCGAATCATTTGAGTGATTGAGCGATTGATTGATTTGTCTGAGAGCAACTGACAGAATACCAAGTTCTTAAAAAAATTCCTATCTCAGAAAATAATTCTCAAGGTATTAAAAAAATTTTTTGAATGTTACTTTGTCACTGAAGAATCATTTTTAAAAAAATTATTAATTCATATTTCGTTATAACTAGAACTGAGAGGACTGGTGATAATTTAATTAAATAAAATATGATTTAGTAAAAACAATAAGTGATCCATAATCCTACTTTTGTCTTCTACTAATACTAGAGTACAAATTGTACCACAATGCTATTAAATTCTGATAAATAGGTTATTTCGATAGAATTTACCTTAGATGAAACAACAATGATATGAAATTCCGTAATAATTGAAATACTTGCAACCATCAGAGGTGTAACCATGAAACAATAATCCATTATGTAAACATTATCATAAATTGTGTACAGATATTAACTTTGCTGTAATTTTAGATGATTTGCTATATCATCATAATAGAGAATATTAAACATAGCTGATGAATTCTCTTATTATCAAATTTTTCAAATGTAAAAAACAGTACTTAAAGTGAATAACATAATAATAGAAAAAATAAAAAAAGTAATCCTAAAACTGAAACAAAAATTCGGGAGTAAAGTAGAAAAAAAAATTAAACCAACTGGAGAGAAATGATATTAGAGATAAATGTAACAATGGTGTAGTAATTAGTCTTTGATTGTTCGTCAAACTATCTCCCGGTTTATAATTGGTAATTGATTGTCCATTTACTATTGGTAATTGAGTAGGTGTCTCATTTCTATGGATGCCATATAATATATCTATACATGATTGATACCATCATATAGCGATAAAAATATTAAATTTGAAGTGACCTAATTTTATTCTGGCTTTTCCTTCAGTCTTTTCGTTTTTTGATTGATGGATTATGGCTGATATGTGAATAATTCATTTACCAATGACTAATAAATGACACCAATTAAGATCTCATTTCTGCATTAATTAAAAAATAAAACATTAAATTCTTCAACAATTGAAAATGTAAATTAAAATGATCTTTTTTAATAAAAGCAGCGAAAAATATCGCATTAAGTGAACTTTCTTATATGTTTATTTTCCATCATTATTTATCTTTTTTTTTCGCGGTTGAAAAATGGCAAAAGTTAAGCACATTTTCATCTTTATTTTTCTATGTACTATGTCTTCATGGTCATGTAAACTAGATAGAAAAAAAGCAAGAGTATACCTCTTTAACGGGTATGTTCGACATTTTACGCCTACGTGCACGACGAAGCGAAATTGCTTTTCCATATCCCAGCAACAATTTTCTGGGATATAGAATTTTTAACGCCATGCGTCCCCTTGGATGGCTCATAATTTAGTGGTATAAAGCTATAACAGGAATAACAAAATTTTCGCCTATATAGATTTCTTTTGAATTCATAACATAACAATGTTAAGCATCATCGGTGGCATAAATACGTTTACTGTCTCTATTACATCAAAAGCAAAAAAAACTAGTTGAAAAATAAAATACTGCCGTAAGCGATAGAGCGTAAAGAGGAAACTGAACTACACGATTTTACTTTTATCCAAGCAACGGAAACTTATAGTCAATCACAGTTAGATTATTGACAAGAATAAAAATATTATCTACAATAATATATACCTATTATCAACAATACGTTGATGAAACTTATAAAAGATAATTCATGCATCATATCCTCAACACCAACTTGAATCACATTGTGGGAAAAATGATTTTTATAACCAAAAGTAGGTATGAGTATGGAAAATCGTTATTCCTCTTGCTGAAATGTCGGTAAATGGAATTGGATTTCTTAGGTTTTATACATTTACAGGTAGACGGAGATGTTCTATATATATTCTGGGAATAGAACATCTCTACTACTCGTCGTGTCACAAGAAATGTCGCTGAAAATCCACCTGGAAATTCCGCACATTTTGGCGTGACTTGTGGAAGACTGATGACAAGGCCACACATACGGAAGGATATGCTTTTCACCTTTGAGTATTTCTCCCTCAAGTAGGTATCGAAGATATTCGAAATTCTCTGATTCCATTCTAAATTTCTCCTATTCTCCAATCTTACAAATCTAAGCAGATGCTATTCTAAATCTATCGATCTATAAGCATTACAGATATGTATACGTGTACATCCATGACGAAGACAGAGTTCTAAATGAAACACATGGAACAATGTGATATACTCAAAAAATAAAAATAAATAACTCGAGAAAAATGAAATTTAGAATCTCATTTTGCAGTGGAAATTTTACGAATGTAAACAAAAAATACGAGTAAATAAAATCTGAATGTTATTTGGAATATTTAACTGTGTTATTTGTTTTATTCTGTAAATATTAATTGAAATAAAACATTTTTGGTAAAATGAAATTTGTCAAAAGATCATGAACCAAAACGACATTTAGCATATTTATAAAATGGAAAAATGCCAACAACTAGATAATATAAATTTAATCTTTTTTTTTCTATTTAATTTATGAAATATTCTTTTAAAAATAATTAAATGTTATCTTTTATCATAAAGTGGTGAAATTTAAACGCCAAATAAACTAAAAATAAATAGTTATAGACAGTCACTTTGTTATTGAAATATTTCGATTACACTATGAGAAAAATTTGACGTTAAATCATTGTTTTTATTGTTGTTGTTTTTCAAGTTGAGTATTAGATTTTTTTATAGAATATCTACGTATAACTTTTATATTTATTTACCATATGTCTCGTTGATAAAGTTTTATTTCATACAAAAACATTCAAAGGATATACAGAGAGAATAAAGCGTTAAAATTACCCTATAAAAAAGAGTAAAATTCACTTCACTATAGTGGTTGACCTTAGGACGCAATGAATTGAGATAAAATATTATTTTGCACAGAAGAATCGAATTTATCTTAAAATAATGTTCTTTCTCTATCAAATTTATAAAAAAAATATTTTTTATCATAATTTCTGTCGGTATGTAAATAATTTTAGAATAAGTCTGGGATAGATGGAAAGAGATGTCTAATCAAAGTAATTAAGTCAACAGTTCTATAAATTATTTCGATTGGCCATCTCTCCCCATATGGTCATAAACCTCAAAAATACCTTAACAATTTTATCAGAAAGAAGAATATAAATGGTCACATAAGTTTTTTTTTTATGTTTCGTAAAATTTTCATTTTCTGTACGTCATTCAATTCCAAATATATCATACCTAAAATCAATTATTTCCGAATTGAGTAATGAAAAATTTTCTTAAAAAATCCTTTTTTTATCTCGTCCGAATACTTACTGATACTAAACATGTTAATTTTAATTTTAGATTTTTTCATTATCTTATTCTTTCCTCACATTATTGGCTAAATATACTTGAACATTTGAGTAGTAAATTTCGTTTTCATAGTAAAAGGACAGAAAATGTTACAATGCATACTCGAATAAATTACCTTTTATGCATAGTTGTACCTAACAAGCTGATACAACGAATCGGAAAAAACGGTTTCCACGAATATTCTAGTGGAATATAGACATAAAAAAAGAAATTTTATTTATGTCTATACTATAAATATTTAAAATAGAGACAAGTCCTACCAAAGACACTAACACGTAAGTGTTATTTTGTGATAGAAAAATTAGAATGTACAAAAAAGTAGAAATATTGATGAAAAATACAGCAAGAAAATGTTGGAAAAATAAGTACTACATCAGCGAAGAGTTGAATGTCATGGTTGAGAGGAGGAGGGTGCGAACGGCGGTGTCCTCATCCCTCTATGGAATATCGCGCGGCCACCCGGAGCCCCGTTGATATTGCGAGAAGTGATTTATGCGGGAGACGAGAGACCGCATATTGCGGTAAGGGAGACACTATGTGGCAACGTATATAACGCCAGGGACATCAACCTACTGATACTAATGCTTATGCCAATACTCTGACAAAGCCGTCCATCTCATTCTCTCTATAACAATCCAATCATTCTCCACCCTTTCCTGTTGTCTCACGAATTACTCGATTTCCTACATTAATTCATATTTAATAAGCTTACATCAGTATTCCTAATACTGTACGGTATGTTCAAAGTCATTAATTTTCTTAAATGAGTTTTTACTTGCAATTCAAAAGCTTTAAAAGAATTGCTTGAAAATTTTTTTAATCGAAATTTCATGACAAAAAAACTGTCAATAAAATAATGATAAATAATTAAATGTATAATTATTTAAATTAATTACGACCTTGTATTTTTTACTACGATTATGACAAATTTAAATATCTGCTGAATCTTATTTACAAATTTCATCATATTTCCTACAGTCTATGAATATTAATAATCGAGAAAAAGTATACATCTCATACATTTTCTAGATTCTTTGTATAATTTTTCAATTTTTCACAGTAATGTTTTTTTATCCTTTTTTCCTAAACTGATGATCCAGCAGTATTTAAACTTTTATTGACATTCGCCAAAATAATTAATATTGAATATCATAGTGCAAATTTAAAGTGGAGGATTTTTCTACTATATATGTTAACCTTTATTAAATAACCACATGATGTGGGGGGAGGGATAATTATAAAAACTAACATGATATAAATTTAGCCCGACAATGTATGCGCAAAATCTTTCAGATAGTTTGGGAATTGAAGGAAATTTTAATATTCATTATTTTCGTGTAGATAAGGGTAAAAAGTGAGAAAGTACAAAGAAGTAAAACTGAAGCTTTCGCGGCTGATCGTTATCGTTAATGAATCAGCGAAGTTAATTTGCGAATGAGTTTCACACTCTTTGCCATTAAAGTTTATGCTTGAGGGCATCCATTTCATTATCGAGAGTCAGCATATTCTAAAGCAGTACGTCCTCTTCGACAACCCTTACAAAAGACTCTTAAGATAGTTCATCGTTTTCAACAGTATACCCTACTTTTAAATATGCTTTAACGCTTTTTATCCATAATAACTGTATTTTATTCACTTATCACTACTGTCCACTCGCCTACACTATTTTGTAAATAATAATAAATTCCAAACAACTGTAATTAACTTAATTAATAGCAGTTTATTGTTGTGTTTTGGTATGGAAAGAATTTCTAACAGAAATATTATGTGTAATTTGTGCAAATATAAAAAAAATATAAATTGCCCAGGTGTATAAATAAAAACGGGGAAAACATTGGTTGACATATCACACTCTTTCGTTCTCGATGTCGGAAGCAAAATATCCTTAAACAATTATCACGAGAAACCTCGACTGGAATGTATGAAAAAATTCTATGAGTAAGGGAAAAATGCTAGAGGGTTAAAACTTTTTCCCCTCATTCATTCTGAGCACCCTCTGTTTCTCACTTCCTCACCTGCTCTAACCTTTTTTTTTGCTCCCCAGTTTACTCTACAGTGGCGAGAAACAGTCTGATTTAATCATTTTTTAACTTTTCCAGATTTAATTTGTAATAAAATGTGATCAATCATTGAAATTAGGCCATTTTCTAAAAATAAAAGCAAAAATAAATAAATGTGATATTAACAAAAATATTAAATAAAAAAAAAAAGTTTACATTTTAACATTATTTAATAACTTTGGTTTAGAGAAATGGACTTTTAAAATGTAATAATAATGATTAAAAATGAGTAAATAATAAAGTAGTATTACTTGGTTTATTTATAAAACTTTTGTGAATATTAAAATATATTTGAGTGATAATTTTTCCTTTATTACAAATGTTGAATTTTATCATGAAAATTTCAAATAAGTAAATAAAATAATAATAATATTTCAATTAAAAATACCATTATAACTTGAAAACTAATAAATTAATTTTTATTTTTTAGTAAAATAAAATTTAATGTTGATAAAATAAATCAATCAATATTTTTTCCCATTGAGTTAAAGACAAATAAAACTGGCTTCAACAGTTGATGAAAATTGGCAATTTATATTTATATGAGCCTATTAATATTTTTGAAAAAGTAGTTGAAAATATTTCAACTACTTTTACCTAGCTCATATCTTATTTCTTAAGCATACTTTCGTTCCCTCTATTTAATAATTATCCAACTCTATATTGAAATACGTTTTATGCTTTTTCGAATCATAAGTAATTATTTAAAAAATAATTGAAACTTCAAAGTAACAAGGGATTATTAAAAAATGCTTTAATGTTATTTATTATTTTAATCTATTCAAAGTGTTTTCAACTATCATTGAAACAATTGTGACAAATATTGTTCAACAACAATAAAAAAAAAATACCAAAATTCGTTTTCTATTACTTCATTTTACTTGAATGTTTAAAAATAACTCAACATGTTATATCAAATGATGGTATTAAAAAATTCCATTAACAATATTTTAGTTAACTCATAAATTAATATGTAAATGGTGTTGATTTTTCGCACTTGGTCGTCTTGTTTACATTTAGAATACAACGAAAGTAAAGGCAACTGCAGAATAGGGGATTTTTAGGTAAAGCAAAAAATAGGTGACATTATTTGTACACTAAATATAACAGTGTACATTGAATTTATTTAGAGGATTTAAAATAGATGGGAGTGTCGAAAAAAAAAAAAAAAAGTAATTTAATGTAATTAGTATATTTTATCACACAGAGGACGCAACACATTTGCCATTGAGTTAACGCGAAGGCAAATGGTTAAATCGAAATCCGGATAAGCGATGTTTATGCGACCGCCTTTCCGCACTCGTGCTTTCTGCTCTCACACGTGTGCCGCCAAAGCTATTACTTCTCGTACTCGAGCTTTATCTCGCGCGTAAAGTACCGTCGGAAAGCCAAAGATTCAAATGTCTCCCTCGAGAGAGAGTCGACATCCCCAACGGGCGTTAATTTTGTCGGCACGCCGTCGTACTCTCACATGTACTCACTCACTTTGTCTCTCTTCATCATCCTCTCACTCTTTATCAACATTATGAATGCACGTTGTACCAGCATTGGATATGTAATTATTATTAGAATGCCTAATTATTGTTTGTGTTGAGTCCGAATTTGGGTAACGACTGACGACGAATCACAGTAATATGCGTGTTCATGTTTATCGTTAAATACAATTTCGCGCGTCGATTGTGAACGCGGTGCGCGTATTGCAAGTGGACCAACGCGTGACAACAGCCGAGGATGAGGCGAGTTTCATTTGTGTACAGAGGGATGTAAAGAGTGAAGCCATGTGTGCAAGCAGTTCAATGTAGTCAAACAGCAGCAATTGGTCAGACCGTGGGGTGAAGGGATAACATACACTGGTATGGGCTTGGCCAGTGAAACTACTTTTGTTTCATTGTCCAAGTCACAACGTTCGAATACAATGTTCTCGGTTTACTCACATTACATAATATGTCCTCTCATGCCTCCTCCACCTCTCGATAAATTAAACGCACCACATAAATACGCTCTATTACTTGTATATTATACGATTATTCAACGGCATTTCAATTATCACACTAAGTATATATCCTGGGTAATATTTGTCGACTTTGTATTATATATGTTGGTAATATATATTCTTCATTTACTTTGGTTCCTGCGTTTGCCAACTGAGTGTTGGAATACATCGAGATTGTCACGGATAGGCCGTAGAACAATTTGCATAAAGCATAAGATACATTGGGACTGCGCGTATTGCTTGACTGGACTAGACTGCGAGTTGTCTGATTGTGTCGGCACGAACTATGCAAAATAACCAAGTAGATAGACCATTGCTCGATTTGCCCTATGTTGCATCGTCTTATGCTCCATGCAAATCGTCAGCTAGAGTACAGTTTCACTCAGTTAAATGCCATGGTCACTGTTTACCTGTTTGTTTGTCGTCTATACATCACGCTTTGCCTCCACACGTTTCTACTTGTGCTACTCTTCCGGTCTTATTCCTATACCTATCTGTCATACTGTCATTTAAATGTCACTACCCAATTTGGACGTTCAATTTTATTGCTTTCATTATTTACTTTAAAGACTTGCAGAATAGATATTCGACTAAATTAAAATTTTCTTCAAAAGAGCTTTTGACTAAATCATGATTCAGCTCTATCATTTTTCTATTCTATTTTCACTCACTTTTTTTTCATATTTGCATACGTATTTTGTCGGATAAATTTTTCCCATTAGAAATAGATATTTATCAGCAGAAAAATCTTTTATGCAAATATAGCTATTTAATGGTATTTATATATCTCTATTCTTCTATTATTAAAAACGTTTCTATTTGCCATTTGATTTTTTTGTATATTTTATGTATCAAATGTACGACCAAAATCAAGCTATGCTACTGCCAAAAATTTTTCAGAGAATTCAAACAATTTTTTCATACATTTTTGATAAAACAAAATATCTCAGTATTTTTTTATTAATAAACAAATAATAGCTTACATTATTATAGTGAAATTTTTATATTAAACACTAAAAATCATAAAATTAATGCAATAGGAATGTACAATAATGTATAGAAAAATTGATTTTATGGTGGTAAACATATTTTTATTAACCATTAATAAATTTCATTTTAGAGAATTAAATTTTTTCATTTTAAAAATATTTGCTTTAAAAACATTTAAATTTTTAATTAGACGTGAAGGAGTAAATTTATCATCAATTTAATTTATCCAATCGATCGAGTAAATATTTAAAAACATTCTAATTATATTCGACATTATTTGTGATATTGACTTTTTTTCTTACAGTTCCATAATATTCACGTTTTCTCAAGAAGTCTTCATCTCAGATCAGAGGATTGAAAAAATAGAACTTGCGATCTGCCTATCTCATGGTAGGATTTATCATTGAGCTTATCCACCCAGCTGCGTATTTCTCATAAAAAATGATCGATCGAGTGTGATTTTTCGATAAGGATGACGATGTCGGAAAAGAAGACCGACATGGACGAATTTATTGGGCGCGGACTCTATCGATTCATATATAAAAGAAACGTAGTCTTTGGTTTGCCATTAAAAGTATCTAAGCTTCTTCTCGCAGAGCGTCTTATCGCCAATGTCCAATCCACCGGAAAAACCATCAAGTCCAACAAAGTATATGTATGAAATTTCGTTTTTTTTTTCCTTCTTTTTAATCAATAGCTGGATACAGTAGTCCATAAAACATGGGTTTCCTTCGGATATCATATTTTTATACGAATATATTTATTGGAGATTAGTTTAGAAATAGTTTGATTATCCTGTTCTCTCAGTTAAACGCACCAAAACTAGCAAGTTCTACCATTATTCAAGTTAGAGGTTTGGACGCGTGAGCTCTACCGCGGCTAGAGACACTGTAGATACAGTACTAAAACTCATACAGATCCCAAGCGTTATTACTTTAATGCACCGGCTGCAGGTCGGTCAGCCATTCTACACTAGAGTCAATTTTGCACTTCGCCACTTCGCATATTATAACTGAAACAGTAAGTAATGGCCTCCTTCCTCTCCAGTACATACATACTCACCTGCCTGGGTATAATATATAATATTATTTCCTACTGTTAATCGTTTCCATTTCATTTGTTCGACATTTTATTATTATATACAAAATTTATTCTCATAGTCTAGAATACTTTTAAATATTTCAATTGTACACAATGGAAATTTAAAATACTTTACTCATAAAATTGTGTCCTAAATTTAAGCACTAAACTTAAAAAATTTTTTCTATTTTACTTTTAAAAAGATTGATCTTTTTTTATTGAATTATATTATTATTTAATGTTTTATGAATACTCAAATACATTTTACAATTCACTTTTTATGAATATTCTCTAGTAACTATTGGCTTAACAGGAATTTTAGATCAATATTATTTATACCTAATCAATAAGTCATGTCATATTTTATTTTTTTCATTAAATTACTTTCAATTATTGGTGTAGTATATATTTACAGATTTTTATCTTTTTCAATTTATCTAATGATACCTTCAATCGTTATCCAGATACATATTTTTCCTTACATAGAATCATAAAACTAATAAGTATTAATAATGACATTTTGCAAGTAGTAAAAAGAAGCAAGACCTAAATAATTCTAAGTCAAGTACTAATTATATTCGTCATGAAGTAACAATTTGTTAAAAATAGCATCATGAAAATAAATAATTATGAAAAATGTCTTTTTTATTCAACCTTTGCCCTATTAATTCACCTAATTAATTCTCCTACTGAGCATTCACTTCATGAACATCTAATTCTTTATACAATTACTTCATATAATTTACTACAGTAATAAAGCCATACACAATCGATTGTCTATGGATAATTAACTTAATAAAACGTACATGTATTAAAAAAAGAAAAAAAAAGATAATTAGTATTTAGGTCTGTTGAAAAGTTATAAATTACAACTGATCCATAACCGAGCATTACTGGTCCGATCAAGACTCACGTAGTTGAAGTAATTCGTCTCGATTAAAACAGTGAAGCCCTGCGGCAACTTATGCTGGCTGAGTTCGCTCTTCATTTACTGCTGCCTTGTTGTTTCTCAGAGAAGATCCTATCTGCACCCGCACTTTCCCTCTCTCTATCTTTCACGATTAACATGCAGATTAAGTAGTCAACGAAAACTTTGCAGAATCCTCGACCCTGTCCAATCTCTATTGGACTTGTCCAGTGCAGCCTGGAGCTTTATGTAGTTCCTCGAGGACCAAATACGCAGAATGAGATCCAAGGATTGAAATTCACGAATAACCAAAGTAAATTCTCTGTATGATGAAAGAAGAAACAACGCCTCTAGCATATTCATCTGATTCTAATTCAACTCACATAAACATATAGCCTCAAGGAATGAAATAAGAAACTTTGATGCATCATCAAAATCATAAACCCAAGATTACATCACACATGAAGATGAATATTTAGTGGAAATGTAACCCCCGAACAAAAAAGAGGAAGTCCATTGAAACGAAAATATTTTTTGGAAAGCAGGTAAAGAAGAAGTTATCAAATAAATAAGTTTTGATTTTAAAGAAAAAGATTTTTCAATTCAACTTTTTCCACACTGATTATTACAATTGGTTAACCTATTTTTTACTTTCACATAACATATTACGCACTCCAATGTCGTGACTAAAATCAGACTCCAACTTCTACGAAAGCCTTCAAGTACTACGTGCTTGGAACATTAGAGATAAAAAGAAAACGGTCATTTCAGACAAGCTTTCTTGATTTTTTAACATTTTTCATTCACGTGCGAGTGTAAAAATTGCCAAGAAATGTGAGTGGCTTAGTGCCAAAACCAAGTGAGAGGGTGTCATCGAGAAGAACAAGAACATGAGGCAAAATGACAAGAAGTCTGTACTTGAAAACCAGTATCTCTGAGAAAAGACACTTAGACAGTGCCATTGTGTAAAATGAACGTTAATTAAAAGATACCAGGTATGATAAAAAATAAAACGAAAAAAGTATCTCTATTAAATAAAATCAAAAACTACGAAATTTCGATTCTAAATAAAAAGATAAATCATTTTAAAATGATTAAAGTTCAGCTGCAACAAAAAACGATCAATAGACTCTCGTTTTTGTTTTGTTAAAAATACTCTCATTGTCGAATATTCTATACATTGGACAACGTGACCTTTTTACGGTTATTTTCTTCTTTTCTCTATGTATTTTTACTTCTTTTTTATCTCCACTAAACTCACGTTTTCCAAAAAATCTTAAATCAAAGCATTCTTTTTCATCTGCGATATAATTTTCTTTATAGGTATATTTTATATTTCTTAACTAACTAATTGCATCCTACATATTAACATCGATAAATATATGTATATGTGTAAACGTTTAATCCTGTATAGATTTGCTACTTGACAGTGTTATTAGGGCATTATGATCGATAAGCACGTCTAATTATCTAATATCAAATCGTGTATAGTAGCTATTGAACAGTTATCAATAGTCAATACGTCAGACCACCATGTACATAGTTTGGTCTATACTAAACTAAATTCACAAGTGACGACATGATTATTATATCAATAATAAAACTAAAAAAAATAAATAAATAAATAAATAAAATATTAAATAAATTTATTTTTAAAGAAGCTACTGTAGAAGAGTATTATTATTTAAATTTTTTTAATGAAACATTTATCAATCAAACAGAAGGACAAAAGGATAAATATTATTTCATCATAAATTGTAATACTGTGAATAATTTTATGCTTATAAATACCAAACAAACATTATGTATAAATTTATTCAATTTGGAATTCTTATCAGCTTAAACTATTCATTTTCATTAGATATAAAATGATATCATAGTTTCGAAATTAGATCAAAATGTCTTCAAGAAATAATTATTAACAGATGAGAATGTTTTATGAATCATTTAAGTAATAAATTTGATATAATGCGTCATTTATTATGAACAAATTTTCATATGTCAAAAGAAAAATATTTATTCATGCATAAATAACTAATGTAACTTTTAATACTCGACAGAATCTTCACACTATAAATACCCTATTTTACTTGATAATTTGATACTAAAATTCAGAGCCAACATTTTAATGAATCTATTGATCACTATGAAAAGAAAATAAAGTGAAACATTACTAAAAGGGTCAAGGGGTCAAAGGAGGTGAAAAGGCCACGTATTATATTTATGTGTAATATAAGTGTGTAATATGATGGGCTTCTTATAATCTGTGGAACGTCTGAAAGTGTTCTTTTTTCTAGCTTCAGAAGATACTAATGTTCACTCAGTAGTAACGACGAAGAGTAGCTTACTTGGTAGACTCTTAAAGTATCATCGTGTATACTCATACATTTTTCTCTTAGTCTTAGTTTCTTCAACCAACGAATTTCAACTCCATTCTAACGTTCTCGCTTTCGGTTCAATCCAGCAAGAGTCGTGAGTGCTCTCAACGTTTATCGAACCGCAAACTCGCTCTGTAGAAACCGGAAAAGAATAGGAGATTGAGCGTCAGAACAAATCCTGCTGAATAATTGAGACGACAAATGTGCCGATCCGACAAAACGTTTATCAACCAATCGAGGTCTATTGATAGATTGGATTTAGCACGCAGATATTGAATCTTTCGTGATAGCTCAGCACAGTAAGTATACGCATTGACAGTATCTGAGGTTGCAAACAACAGAAAGTTTTGGTGTCTACAAACTTTGATTAGATTTCTACATCAAATAATTCTCTTTAAAATATTTCTACATTAGATATTTTTCATTAAACTTTTCTACATTAATATAAAAATAAATTTATAACTGAAAGCCTTTGTTTTTGTTTTTTCAATTCAAATCGAAGCTTCAAATATTTGCTTTTTATAAAAGTTACAAATTATTAGTTTTTTCAAAATCGAAATCGATCACCGACTATAGCATTTGAATAGTAGAAGGAACGACCCTGTAACGTGTTGCAGTTTAAAACAACCCTTACAGAATATTTTTAAATTCTAACATATAATGAAAATCTGTAGAAAAAATCCTTTAGTAGTTACCAAAAACTTTCCTGAATATCTTTTTCAAACTTTGTTTCTGTTCATAAAAAAAAGTCAGGGAAAAGCTAGCTAAAGGCATAATGCTCTGATATTTTTATCAAAAGAATTTTTAAAAATATTAAATTACCGATTTTAATATATAATATTCTAACAAGTAAGTTTCTTTCATCTATTCGTTTTCTAAACGAAAAAATTTCACGCATATATTTTTTAATTTGATCACCATTTCCAAAGAACATGAAAAATACATCTAAATGAGCTCTAAAAATATTTTAATATAAAAAAAAAACCACAATAATAAAATATAAACTAAAGTATTACATCATCATCCAAAGTTATTTCAATGTGGTCTTGAAAATATTGATTCCTAAAAAAATCAAGAATAGAAAAGATGACCGTATTTTTCGTCCACTTTAGAAGAAAATGTCAACAAAACACCTCTTAAAGGGGAAGTATGAAAGCAATAGATGGTAGTCAGAATACTACACCTATAAAAGCAATGTTTCACGATGATTTTAGTGATAATTTATATTTTATTTTCCCTGTTCTGTACTTGGCCTAGATACAAAACAACAGTTCACATTTGGAGTAATGTTTTCTTTTCTTTAATTATTCAAAATTATAAAAGACTATTTATTCAACATTTTCCCTTCAGAGTGAGTTGAAGAGTTCAAAACTGCATACATCCACCTCTAGTGACTCTACACATCAACTGGGTGCATTGGATCACGATCTCATGGCTTGTTTCAACTTGGCTTAAGGCGATAGTCAACATATTACTGGTGTATAGCGCGTGCTGCAGGTATGATGAATGATGATGAATAAAAAAGAGCCAAGTAAACGAAGATTAAGGAGTGTTATCTATAGTTTCAGGTAGCAGGAAAGGACTGGCACCAGGGAACCTACTACAGGATTTTCTTAGACTACATAAAGGGATTCCTTCAGACAGCGTACAAACGTTCTTCAGGCTTATCCCCACCTTTTAGAGCATGCATCATCCCCCGCAGTGTGTCTTTTTCTTCTTTTGCGGCATCATATTCTATTCTGATGGCGTAAACCCGACTACCCATTTTACCTTGTAAAAAATATCGACGGAACGTGGCCGGTTTGAGGCTTTCACCCTCTCATTTCATCGTCAAAGCACTCGAGGCATCACACGAAAACGTGGTTTCTCTGCTTAATATCTCACATTTGTAAATAACGCTCACGCTATACATCGCATAGTTCAAATGAAAGTCGATAGAAACTTTGTGTGTTACAATGTATCATGTAAATTGCACTTGAAAACGACTGATAAATGCATCACTGCAACATACAAAGGCTAAAAACAGACAAAAACTTATCGGAAAAAATGTAATTCTTGTGAGAAAATTGGTAATATAGCAAGACCTTCGTCATCAGAGACAATTGATCTTCATGAGGTTCTATCGAACATTGGCCTGAAAAATGGATAGAAAAAGAAAAGAAAGAAAAACGAACGAAGGCGTGATAGATAGTATTAAAGTTACACAACCAAGTTCTCCGCCCTGTAATCACCTACAGTTTCTAGACAATCAACAACTAACTTTTCTAACTATATATTGTTTATCTTGACAATATGTCAATCCTCGTCGTATGTAGACAAATCGAAAAAATGTAATTAAACTGTCCCGTTAATTCAACGATTCGCTAACTCCATTGTGTATATGGATTCTGATCTACTTTGATCGTTCGGTCATTTTCTATTATCTTTTGACAATGAACATCCGTATGAGGACATATGTAGATCATCATGTCAATTCAATTTAAAGCTTCAATATTTGAATATATAAATCGACAAAGTTCATTCAAAATAGTAGATACCTATTATTTAAATTAAAAGTTATTGCAAAAAATTTTCGTAGCTTCATTATTTCTGTCGGGCAATTTCATATTTGAGATGGCTGTAGGAATCACTCAAGTTTACGTTGACATTTTTTATATCTTTGCAAACTATTCACAAGGTTGTATTTCATATTAATCAATTTTTTTTCAGTTCAAGATTAAATTAATATATATACATTATTTTTAATACATTTCTATAAAATAAGTAACATTTTTTTATGATCATCAAAGTAATTAATTAAATTTTCCATTATTTTAATCAACAAAAGTGATAAAATAATTCATTTCGTAATAATCCAATACTCTTTACTATAAAGCAAGAAGAATGAAAATTAATAAATTATAATACTGAAACATTTTTTCTGATAAAATAAAAACAATTAATACTCATAGATAATTAATAATATTTTTTACTTGTCTTTTCATAAAGTCTTAATGAATATTTTTTTTTAATTGACCTATTTTTTTCTTGAATTGAAAAAAATATATATATATATTAAAATTATTACAATTCCAACATCTTCTATTTCCTTTCTCGTTTCCCAACACGACCTAATAATAAATTTATCGCGAATTGGATGTATCGTAGTATAGCTTTAGAAAATCTTTACAGAGATTTTTATAATATTTTTTTTTTTATATTTTTTACCGCAAAAAATATATACATTCTTATACCTGCACACACACCTTAGCTACCATAAATGTATGAATACAAGCTTATATAGCATGAAAGCACTATCTAATAAGCTTTATTAGCACCCTACAACCAAAGAAAACGTGCTATTTTATTTACAACAAAACGCCACAGGCAACAACGTAAATATCAGCAGGTATTATTAATATCTAAAGTAATTTTACGTAATTGGAAATACCGAAGAAGGGTCGCGGTAACAGAGGTAGATCTTTCCATCTCGTCATCACGTTGCGGGATTACCATCTGGTAGGTATGTTATATTTACCCAATGAAATATCGTCAATGGGACAAATTAAAGGAAAGAAAAATAGCTAAACATTATTATCCTTCATACTAAAATTTTCATCAAAGACATTAGATTAAATTAGAGATGAAATGTTTGTATATTATTCAATTCAGTTATATTCACACAAAAACAATAATACCTTTTCATATTTGATCTGCTGCCATTAATAAAATCGTATCTGATATGACAGACAAATATTCATTTAACGAGATATAAACAGCACATTTGCTATAAGTCAGCTAACTATTGAGGTCAGCATGCAACTAGCTAGAGTTTATGTTCTAAGGATATTTGGTTTCTAGAATCTGTTAGCATATTCTCATGCTTACGAATTATAAATTAATATTTCTTCGTATAACAACTGTTTCTCATATAATTCCTAGACAAATATACGTTATCATTTGTCGAGACACTAAGCTTTAAAACATTCATTGATAAGTTTCTATTTATAAAGTGATTGGACAGTGTTAAATAAGGCTAGTTGGTCTATAAAGTTTTCCAGGAAGAAGACACCATTTTTTTTACTCCCTCTATCATGCATTTTTTACTCAACCTTCAAACTAGATCTCCTATGCTACGACACGATGCATTAAGTCGTGGAACAAAGTACGACGAATTTGAATATACCTAATTTAAATCGCAAAATACCGGAGCTTTTCGTTTTACTCTGCTATAAAAAGTATTCTGAATAAAAGCTTTACTCAAATAAAGATTAAAAAAAAAAAAAAAAGAACATCTTTTCCTTTCACACTATTATTTTCCTTTGATCTTTCAATTCTAGTTTGCTTTTATTTCCAAACGAGATGGGCACCATAAAGAAATGAGTTTCCGTTATTTCAAGTCACTTGGGTACCTAGAGGCCGTCGTTATACAACAACCTTTCGTGACCATAAATTTACTGACAGTTAAAGGGGTTGAAACGATTGTGGTGTAGCTGAGACTTAACTGTTCGCGCTTTTCTTTTTACACATTTTTATTATTACCTACTTTCAACAATAACCACTTGACACGAGTGTACACAATTATTATGGTATGACACACAAGTTAGTTATTTTTTTTTTTTTTTAATACTTTATTGAAAATAATTATTTAGTAAATACTTTTGATTATGACGTTGACATTAATTAAAAAGAAATTAATTAGAAAAATTTTCGCCAGACAATATCATGATAATTTATTAAAATTACAGCTCATTTTTTCTCTCATTATTTGTCTTAATTATTGAATTTTTTTTACCTACTGTAATTATGCACTGTCACAATCAAATTATTTTTTATTAAAAAAAAAATGATTCACGAATTAATGAAAAATATTTTGAATGAAAATACTTGCATGAATGATGGAATATAATCTCTATTTTTGAAGCTTGTCAAAAAAAAAAATGATACATAAAACTAACATTTTTGTCATTAATATTTAAATTATGAATCATTTCTAGACATATTTAATTGATTTCTTTGAATTTAATACATTTTATATTGATTAAAAATCTAGTTCAAAAATATAGATATTAACGATATAGATATTAATTAACGAATAGTTGCATGTAATTAGTCATTAAACATATTACATTAAAAAATAATTTCATTGTAAAAATATGCTAATAATGTTGTAATGTCTGTAATTAATAACACTACTGACAGCAGTCAACATCAAAGATGGTGTGAATTTAAGTTTCAGAGCGAGAAAATATTTTTTCTTCATGAATAATTAATTTCTCATAAGACACGGGTACATCTCAAATGAAAAAACATTAATTTTTTATAATTTTCAGTTTTAACTGAATTTTCTTTCTAATTAAAAAATTTTTCTGTTTAATGATAAATTTGAATGTCTTCCTATATTACAATATAATGAAACATTCTATAATCTCTGAACAAATAAGATAAATAGGACTTTTTTAATGTGACAAATAAATGATGATGATAATAGAAGTACTCAAAGATGAGACCAATGGACGATTCTAAACGAGAGTAAAACAGAAAGAAAAATAGCAGCAATGAAGTCGAATGTCACGCACAACAAATGGTCGAGTTTAACGAGCTTCAGAGTGTCCGTTCACTGCTACTAGTTTAAGCAATACAAATACAAGTGAACCAAAATAAATTTTAGTTCTAATAATCCTCGTCTCTTCGATTTTTTTTCATCCACATTTCATAATAATTGTTATAAATTTTATCCCAATTCTTCCATTAATCCCCTTTTTTACAGAACGATCATTTAATGCTTTTTCGAAAAAATATAAACACATCGGTTTTAATGAAAAAACCCATCATTGTTTGTATAAATTTTATCTAAAGATAATCTATATCATAAAGCTATCATTTTTGTGTAATACAATAGATAGTCGATATTTCACAGTATTGAAATAAACAAAGAATGATTTAGGATTTAGTGACTCCGAAAATGTCAATGTTATCACACAATGTTACAGCGAACGACATCTTTGTCGTTGGTGTGGTATTCACAGTGTATTGATATTAAATATTTCGATGATAGTACAGATTTTTAAATCTAAAATGAAAATATTGAGTCAAGATTTTAATCGTTTTTTGAATAAAATTGAATTCATTCAATAAATAATATTAATTTAAAATGTAGCCAAAAAAATATTTTAATTTTTTTTGAAATTTTTATCTTTATCCAGATCTTTAAATTATAACGATATATCTCTTTAAATACGCCGGTACATGTAACTATACTAATCCTAAAAATAATAGGTCGGAGCATTTCAAATACCAGGAACGGACGGAGCAGATCATTTCGAAGAAAAACAAAAGCCTGTCAGTATTCGCGGAATTTTTTTCTCGACGTTTATTGTGTATTATATTAGCTAATCTAGCATAATAGAATATTAAAATAAATATGTATTTTAACATACCATGGACATTGCTCGATACTCTGCAGTAAATTGATTTCTGGAATTTAAAATTGCGATAGCGTCATAAATAAAACACGGCTGATCTTAAAATGCTCCAAACGCAGACCATTTTTTATGTAATATTTAAAAAATTTTATCGTCTTAATTTTGCACGTTTACTCATATTAATTTATTAATTACCCAATTAAATGTATTCTGTTAACAATTAACTTTCTATATAACTAAAAATTACACCATAAATAACAATAATGTCTCTTTTACTTGGTAGCGTCACCCACTAAATTGTCATTTTTAGAGTAAATTTTATTAGAAAACTTTTTTTTTCACTATAACACATTATAAATAGTCTTTAAAATATATTATATATAAAAAAAAGGTACTCAATACATAAAATTTTCATTTTTTAAACATAAAAAAATGTACAGCCGCGAGACCGATGTACCCCCCATGGCGTTCGCGCCAAAACTAAGCTGGCAATGCGGAAACGACAATTGTCAACTTTTGAAATGTTTCCCACACTGTCGCTATCATGTCTTCTATCTTTGTTTACCATTTTTCGAATTCATTTTTAAATTTTTATGAAAAAAAATCAAATATATATCCTAAATGTTATAATTATAATCATCGCAAATAATAAAGATTATTAAAATAGCGTTTAATGTATATTCTAAAAGACAAAACTTAACCTAAGCGCCATTAACCATGCATCATTTGTAGGTAAACAACATTACAACAATTAAAAATTTTTTAATAATATTATAAAGGAAAATTAATGAAATTTTAAATTAAAAATAAATTTTTTTCTAAATGATTTATATGATAGCGGAGGTATTTAAAAAGAATTAAATATGATATAAAAGCTGTTTTACCACGAAAGTTTAATATAAATTTTTATTTTCATACAAGAAAATATTTTTCAATCGAAATAATACTTAATTATTATTCTTTAGATACATAAAAACTACTTAATAATAATTATCTGAACTTCTTGATTCTTTATTCGTTATAAAACTACGCCTTCAACAAATTACAAACTTAATTGTCTTCTGTATGAAAAAGAATAGAATAATTCACTTGAAAAGAAAAAATGAGGTAAAAAAAGTTTAAAAAATTGAGGATAAACCACAGAGCTCGCTTTAAAAATTCACACAGTCATCTCAATTAAACATTTAATAATTTTACTATGTTAATTTTTTTTATAAATTTAATATCCAAATATTAATATTTGATGCTGCTGTATCTTTTTATAAAGAACAAGTTAATTTCATCATCTAAAAAGTGCAAATATTTTTTAGCATTTTCATATCATTAATTCATCAAAATTTTACACATAAACCGACAATATAATTTTTGATTCAGCTATGAACAAGATAAATATTTTAATACTGTAATTTTACATGATTCTATATTATTAACTATAAAACTCTACTCTTATAATTATTGTATTTGATTTCGTGTGTCGTAGAAGTGATCGATCATGCAGCACCACTTACATAATTAAATGTTTATTTATAACTTTGGCTTTATATCGATAGTTATGATAAACAAAATAGAAATTTATTTTAATAGTATGAAGAAATATTGTATATAAATTCCTAAAATTTATAGTAAAGAATTTGTGGTTCCATTTGTTATTGTCTAAACGCAAAAAACTACTGCGATTTGACAGATTGTGCCTAAAATAATTCAGTAAACCTACGCCATTTATCAATACAACATTGTTGATTCTAGAACGCAATTACATTATTTACATAATATTTACAATGTTGTAAATAATTTCACTTTGTTCATCAAAGAGAATATTCAATTCAAATTCATATGCTTTTTAAAAACGAGCTCTCACTTTTGTCAAAAGAATGAAACATTAAACAAGTTCCGCGATAGAAATTAGAATTTATTAAATTTTTTTAGTTAAATATAATTTATAATAACGTAAATATATATAAAAGATGGATATTCCTAACAGTGTTTTTCGTTTATCCTGTCTACAGGTTTCCATAGAAAGCATTTGCATACGTGTTATGACACTCATACAAATTTACCCAATATACTCAATATTACTTTTGACCAACATTGTTGACATATAATATAACATTTCACGAAATAATTAACGAGCTTTGTGATTTTCCTCTTTAAAAAAAGACCAGACTTAATATCATTATTACCATCCGCATATCTCAAAAATATTCGCGAAGGTTAGAATTTTACAACATATCATCAATAGCCATGAAGCTTTGATACTTTAAATTCGTTCTTATTTTATACACATTCATATTTTTTTAATTTATTATTAGAATATAACTGTAATCATAATACTAATAAACAACGCGCAGCAGAAGTGGTGACTATATAATTTTTACGAATCGATTAATAAAATCATATAAATTGTTTCCTTTAGTTTTCGCTTCAATTTAATATAATCAATATAAGAGAGTTCACTATATCCATTCTTCAACAATGTTTATCAGTTTATATTAACATAACAGCCTGCCAGCAGCATAAAGACTTATAAGATTCGTTTTACTTATTTTTTCCATTTATTTTTTTGTTTTTTAATCTTTTTTTTTGTAATCTAGTATGTTATACATCACTTTTAGACACGACATAGCAAGACCAAAAAACTTCTAATGTAAAAATTAAATAATTGGCATGTCAACGTTAAGCGAACGATTCTAAAGTTTTACAAATGCTGATTACAGTTAACCGATTGATTTTTTTGACTTGCTGGGTTATGTATGACAGAAGGCATCTAGTGGAATAATGATTCGGCCTGATGATATAAGGATTTCTTTAAATATTTTTCTTAAACATCTAATAATAACTAACATTTGAGTGGCCTTGACACCTTGGTGCTTGCTTATTTTTTTTTGAGGCAGTCCATTTAATTCCTTAAACCTCGAGAAAATTTTGGCGATATTGCAAAACACGTGGTTAAGGACTGAAAGTTTTCAAATATCAAACAATATATACTAATATTTGTATTTTCGCAGTCGATGTAATTTACAGCTAACACTAAAAACCAATTAAACTCAATATTTTTTAATCTTCTTAATAATTGTTAGTGTCGCTCATCATAAAGCACAGCAAAGTAACTCCTCATTGTACAAAAAGTCTTACGTGGGATTGTATTTTCTTTTTTAAATTTTCACATCATAGGCTACGCCATTTGATGAGATCTGTCGGCGGATAATACCGCAGGCAAGCTGAATTTTTAGTATTTTATAGTCGTTTATTTATCCAAAGGACGTTTATAATAACCGTCTGCGTTGTATTCTTCTTCTGTCATTAGTTGGATAGTTAATTTTTACTGTTACTTTATGCTTTCTGTATAAATTAACACACTTAATAACAGAAGAAAAGCAGACATCCGGCATCCGCATTTAAAGTCATTTTCCACAAAATTGAAATTTTCACTCAGTTTCAGAGGTCAAACGCTGGAGTATCTGCAGCAGAACAGAGGATACATTGGAAGGGAATTCGACAAAGACTAGCAGTTGTTTGGATCAGGCGGTGTAACGAGGTATTCGTCAGCACGTTTATGATCTGAAAGAGCTCGAATCGTGTAAGAGTCATGAGGTAATTCACTCTTTCTTCGCAACAACGGCTTTGCTTTGTTAGAATTTGACATCTTCTTTGCCTAGAATACAGAGATTCATTACTCACTTATTCATTGAATAAATGTAAATTATTTATCTACTAAGTATATCATAAAAAATGTTTATATCATCCTAACATTTCTTTTGATTTATGTTACTGTGGAATGATTACATTAATTAACGATCATTTTTACCTCGTTAGCCTTAGCCTCAATTTTTTCTAATGTAAGCGGAGTTGTGTCGTTGTCAGCATCATCATCCAATGGAGGACTATCCAAATGCTGCGACAGATTGTGCGAATTATTTTGGATAGCTTGCGTCATCACTGCATAATTTGGATGTCGCATAGCTAGATTTTCCACACGATTCCACGCCTCATCTCGATCTTTCATTAATCTTTTTTCTTTTTGTCGATCCTAACAGTACCAAATATATATTTAAAACAACTCTAACAGCATAAATATTTATACATTAAAAAGATAAAAATAAAAAATAATTACTTGAATATATTGCTGAGTACATTCGTCAAATACTTTCTGATTCATTTCCATTAAACGTTTTAAAGCGTTATAAATCAATCCATGAATTGTTTTATTCCAATGATTGCGAGAATTTTTATATAATGCCGGATACATAATTGGTAAAATAAAAGAATAATTATCAGATATTAAAGACATTATATATTCATTATTCCAATAGTACAATGTTCTCTCAGCCACCTGGGATTTCAATAACAAAATGAATGATTAATTAATGATATAATTGAAAATTTTTTTTAACATTATAGTAATTATGAGAATAACGAATCATTTCTCATACCTGAAAGTGCGGTGAAGAGACACTTTTAGCAAGTTGCCTAAAAAGAGGATCCATAACTTTTTGAAATTCTGCTGGCTCAATAACATCTAAGATCTCTTCAAGCTCATTGAGAAACATGACCTCTTTAGGTGAATGAGTTTTTGGCCAAAACTTAAGCAGATTTTTTATTACTGGCTCTGTCAAGTTTGGATCTTTTTCCAAGAACTGTACAACACAGTACGCAAGTTGTGGATGGTAAACGGATAAAGACTTGGCTTTATGAAGAGGTAAAAGAACTTTTAACAAGAATACTTTGTGTTCCTCTTTGAGTGGCAATGCGAAGCCATTGATAATACTGCAATAACAAAAATAATCGTTAAGCTTATTGTCCTAGTTTAAATATGGATTGAAAAACACTATCACGAATTATTCTATCACCTTCCAAGTATCTCCAACAATTCTGCTATTCCATTGTGATGCTCCGTTTCATAGATAAACCGATAAAATACATTGTTTATCTGTTTTCTTATGTATGCTCTGAGACCAAGAAACTTTCCGTAAATTCTATGGAGTGTCGTCTTTAAGAAATCTCTCTCTCGTGGATCTTCTGAATCAAAAAGCTCCAACAACTGTAGAACAAACTTGTGGTCTATATACCGCTTTGCTATGGTAGGCTGGAAGTCTTGAGACTCGAGAAGTCGTAGGAAAAATTCATACACCAGTTGTAAATGTGGCCAAGCCGCCTCTAAAGTTGGTTCATCTTCTTCCGGGTCAAACTCAGCTCCATTCGGATTGGATGATGGTGGAAGAGTCCGGAATAAATTAACAGCAAACTACAGATGAAGTTTTTTTTTGTTAATTAATGAAAACAAATATAAAACAAGTTTTGAGAATTTTTAGATATTATAAAAATGTTTCCAAAAAATAAATAAAAAAACATTCATTTAATAACTATCAGACAATAGATAGAACAAAAAAATTTTTACAAAAATATTACATACCATATTCACTGCCTCAGGATATATCGCCTCAGTAATAACATTTTTATTTTTTGTTACATATTCAACCATTTCTAAAAGCGCACCACGCTTTACTTCCTTCCATTTTAAATCAGAAAGTGGATCGGATTCAAAGTCAAAGAGAACGCAACACTGTCGGAGTTTTTGAATAAAAAGTTCTTCTCTTTCATTTGCTTGCTGTGCATCTGCAATTATAAAAAAAATGAAGGGTGTAAATTGATCAAATAAAACAAAAACAAAAGTTCCAATTAATTAAAGTAAAAAGAAAAAATAAATAGAATCACAATCTTCCATTCAGACAGAAAATTAAATAAATAAAGAAACTAATATTGGTAGAAAATTTATTTTCCGATACATTAAGCAGTAATTTATTTACCAATGAGTAAGGGTTGAAGTGGTTGATAGTGAAGAGCAGAAATAGTTTGATATTGTTTATTGGAATCTTGGGGTAAAACCGCAGCAAATGCAAGACCCTGATGAAAACTTGGACTTTTTGGTAAACCACTACCCAACGAAGGACTTATACCGCCGACGTGAACCATCGTGTTCGCGTTTAGAGGTCAAATTCGGGCAATGCTCCCGTCACCGACTATAGGATCATTCAAACTCAGTACTGCGTACTATCACCCTACTGACACAGTG
Source organism: Chelonus formosanus (assembly GCA_028641665.1). Taxonomy (NCBI): domain Eukaryota; kingdom Metazoa; phylum Arthropoda; class Insecta; order Hymenoptera; family Braconidae; genus Chelonus; species Chelonus formosanus. The sequence continues at coordinate 3,038,427 of CM054006.1, read as the reverse complement.
AAATAATTTTTTCCTGATCAATTTCCACTGTTTCAACTCTTTACTTATAGATCCAATAAAGCTTTGCTTATTTCTCTATAATATATAATTTTTAATTAAAACAAACCACACCATGTAATAATAACAATCTTCAATAATTATAACAAAATTTTCCACTGGAATAAATATCTTAGTGGACGGAAATATTGGTTTGTCGACTTGGAAGACGTAAAGACGTTGATGTATAACAAAGTTAGGACTTCACTTGATATTTTTATGATTGCAAAAGAATTTGATACAAATGTCAAAAGTCATTAGAGCAAAAAATCGATTGTAAGCAGTTATTTGCAGATTTTTATCAAGACCACAGGCTGGTATGATTAGTATGGTTTATAAAGTTAACTAATACAATTACAAAAGGTCTCTGATGCGGAAACGAGTAGATAAATACGCAATTAAAGCCCAAGAGTCCGTTGTGAGGGTTGTTGCACGCTTTAAGGGTAACTGTTTACTTCTAAACTCGAGGCTAGGGACCAGAAACACGGCGACCTCGTAGCGTCTGCGCGACCCCATGAACAATCGATATTCTCTGACGTAGGCAATATATTCTTGCGAAGAGAATCACACAGACAAGACTCGACTGGTTCACTCAAATGTAACTGGAGAAGGGTTAAAATGTTGAGAAAGGCCAGGGTGCACATTTTTATTTCACTTAATCGCCTTATTCTGCGTCAATTTCATTGACTATAAATTAATGTATTTTTAATACTAAGCATCAATCGTTGTTATAAAGTCCGATACTTGAATATGCAGCTCACGTAGGCAGCTATACTTTTAGAAACTTTATTCATTTGTAATAAATGTAGATGTGCAAGTATTCTTATGTTTTTACAGGGGTTATTTTTGCCTAAACACTAAATTCAATATTGAACATTGACCTTAAAAGGTCTTAACTAGACATGTTTTATTCACCTTAAACGAGAGTAGTGACAGTTGTTGATCTATTGATAATCGATACAAAAAGATATCTATGGCTTGATAGAAGTACACTAAACCTCGATTTGTCATTTTAATTCAATTAAATTTTTTTTTGTATATAAAATTGTCGAGTAATATCGTAAAAAAGTACAACATTGTCCTAGATATTAAAATGTATAATGACACAAGTGGCAATGTTTCAAACTTTACTTTGATGTCTTGTTTTTTTTTTTTTTTTCAAGTGATACAATTTGGAACTGATAAATTATATTATTACATTTCTCAAACCTAATAAAAAAATTCAGTCCATTGACTCTTTTTGATAGCGAAAAATTTTTCATTTGATTACAACTGTGGTACCAATGTTCACATCAATTACAAAAATTCTATTGAACATTTTTCAAAATAAAAATTCATTTCCATCTATACTTTATAGGATGAAACAAAAAAAAACTGAAACAAAAAACAAAAAGGGTGGATTAGTTAGAATATTTTTTTTTAAATTGAAATAAACCTCAACCATATTTTCATGTTATATTGAAGATAGATGTAATAGTATAATGATATTTGGACTCTCCTCCGATAAAGTATGCATGACGTTAGATGAAAATAATACAACTAAAAAATTAATTGATTGGAACTAATGTTTTCACATTATTAATATAAATAGCTCACCTGAGATAAGGGGCAATTTTTGTAATTCACGGTTCTTGGATATATTGAACCTAGAACTATTCTGACGTTTATCCTTCTTGATGACAGGACCACCAGCTTGGTACTTCATCTTGTTGATCAACGTTGGCGGGGGCGGAGGACTACTTCCCGGTGGTCCACCAGCCACCTTGTTGTTCTAATGATAACAAGGATCAAAATAACAAGGATTAAATTACTATAACCAATTTATCATTATTATCACACTTAATACTATAATTAAAATGATTTTTTATTAAAAAAACAACTTTACTAAGGAACATTTATTCGAGTTTCATTTATTATCATTTTTCTAAAATTAAAACCATCTAAATAGATTAAATAATCAATAAGTTTTTAGTTCAAAGACATTCTGAACAAACAACTTTCAAGTAAAAAGTCTTAACTAAGAAATTTAAAGTCTTTGAGATGTGCATTAATATTACGATAAAAAAATAAACAATTAAGGGTACAAATAATATTTCTTATTTACATAAATTTATGTAGCTGATATTTTAACGATAAAAAATAGATAAAATTTATTAGAAAATATTGGAAATATTTGCTCGATAAGCCAGCTTCGATGAATTAAAAATAACACAGATAATACTGGCTAGAATATCAAGTAATCGTTTTAATACTGAAAAAAAGAATGGCACGGCCTAGATCAGTTCTGATTTAGTAGAAACAGGACTTATTGAATTATCATCATACATTGGACAATTACTCATACGGTCAATCGCTATCTTATCTGCTACATAATCCATCTAAAGACTATTATCGACAAATATCAACGAAGAAAAAATGTATCAAATGTATATTACACTTATAAAGAGGTAATAAATAAAATGAAAATAAAGTTAGATAACATGCCTTTTTCCTGAAGACATTTCCAAAAGCTAAATTACTAAATGACTGCATTTTACTCTGCATTTTAGAAAGAAAACAGTTCGCCAAGTGGAATATCACAAAATAAACACAGGTATAAAAATTTTAACAATAATCATCAATCTAGAGCGCATGATTAAACATTTAAAATTGGCGGGCAACGCCAGAAGACTTTGAATTCCCATGCGCAATTAAATTGACAGTTAATTCGATAGTTCGACAATATTAATATTATCGGAATTGCAAAATAACCAGTCAGCACTTGATATTATAGCTCATAAACTAAATGATTTCACAAAACCATTAAAACCTGTGGATGCTGAATCGTGAATGAATGGACATCGAGATCGTTATCCTCATAAACACTTTTGTCAACACCTCTAACCAATTTTGATCTTTTTTTCCTCGTAGAAGCTTTGATTGTGGTCTCACAACAAGGTCGCAGAATGGCACTGGCAATTATAAAAATGACTATCACGCTCGTGACCGAGAATCGAATTACTTGCGACACGTTTTGGCGAGCAATCGGCCAGTGGCACGCCGATGCGGTTGTCATTGTAGCCGTAATTACAATTCACCCGCCGCGAGAGCCTGCACACGACAGTGAATGTCGACGAGCAGGCGCGACGAAGCGTTTACATTTATAGATACAACATAAGAAAAAGACAAAGAATTAAAACACAAGATTTTTAATTTATAAAGTTGGTCATCTGTAAGATGATTCCAAGTTAAAGTCCAATCCAGCTTATGAATATGTTGTTTTGAAGCTACAAAATGATGGAAATATAAGAAAAACTTGGCCAATCATTGACGTGAATCACACATATGGCACACTGATAAATCTTATTGATAATTGTTGTCAATCGATTCGTTGACGCGTTAGTAAAGGATCGAGGAACTGCGCGTTCACCAGTTCACGTGAACATATCTCGACTACACATATCATAGTGACTGTCCCTGAGATACGTATTGCGTCGTTCACCAAAGAGAGAGACCAAAATATAAAGAGAGAGGAGAGCAAAGATAGCAAGTTGTTCAGAGGCGGATGTTCTCTCCTATTTAGTTGACATTTTTAAATTACTTTGACTAGTCCAAGCTACTGTGACGTAAACATGTTTGTCAGATTACCTTGTTCTATATATCCTAATACTTGAGAGTTCAATATACTCAGACTCTAGTCCCCAAGACTTTCTTTAGCTGTTTACTTAGTTAATTTACCCAAATACTACCAACTAAACTCTCTCTTTCTTATACTCAACTAAACGTGAAACCTACATGAAAGAATTTGCTCATGATTTGATTCATAAACCATCGAACAAAAAAAAATTAACTGCGTGGGATGGAAAGAATGCATGGACATATATTTTGATATTGAGATGCTTTTTATATATATCCAACTTGAAATAGATTTTCTTTTTGAAAGAGCAAATAAAAAATCTAGAGTTATCTGGCTTATAGCTTATAGATGTGATTGTTTTTATCTTGGTCTTTGTGCACTAAAACCTTTGAAGAACAAATGTACCTCGGATGAAAATTTTTGGATACATTTTTTTTTAGCAAACTTGAATTTAGAGCAACGATGATGCCGCTGAAAAATGCAATACATCGACAAGCTTTATAAAACTATGAATCACAAACAAAATGGTGAAAGTATTATAAAAAAATGTTTGAATTAAACATGACGAGTACAGAATTTTCTAACAGTAAAATAGTTATAATGAAGAATCAATTTATTGGAAAGTTTCAGTGATAAATATAAATCGACATTATCAATCTTATGTTAAAAGAAGTTTCTAATATTTTATTTTCTCGAGAAAAAACTACCAACATCCATAATACACATCACCTCATCAGTGACCTGAAATTTTTCAATAACTAGGATAAACAAATTAGAAAATTATTAAAAATGAAATAACTTTTGAAAAAAACGAAATAAATGATGATGAAGAAGAAAATCATTTTCATAATTATTTTGCTGAATAATAAGCAAATTAAATCCTCTAGATTTTTCTAACTAATATGTGAGGCGTAGAGCTAATAAAAATCTCATTGACAACCACAGTAAATTGAAAAAAAGCGATTATACAAGCGGAGATTATAAATAGAAAAGGCATCAATGATAAGGCAAAGTGACATGTGAGATTGAGATTCCCTCACGTAATCTATAGAGAAAAAGATGATCGTTTTTATTTCATAAGACCGATAATACTTTTTTTTAAAAATTCAACATTTCATTGAAAATTATTTATAGTTTTCTTGAGAGAAAAAGTAGTTCAATCTGCTACAACAGCTGAGATTAAGTATGCAAAAATATTTAATACATCAATAATCTATAAATAAATAGAGAATAAATTTATGATAATGGTAAATACAAGCAAAATTCACAGAAAAATTAGGTCATTCTTTATAATTATAAATACTACTCTCTGGTCATTATCCGTTTTCAAGAACCAACAGTGTTCTGGTCACATCATGTTTAATGAATCGAAGAAAAAATAAAAATGCTAATTTTTAAAAAAATACAATGAGAAAGGCAGTAATAGAAGTGATTTATAAATAGAGAAGATACTGATGATAACAACAAGTGACAACTAAGGTTTAGTTTTCTCATAAGCTAAACAAAAACGTCCTATCATTATTTTTTTTTCTTCGTGTTCCGAAGGCCAAACATTTGCTGAAAATCTTCATTAAAAATATTCTACTACATATTGATATGAAAAAAAATACAATAATAACAACTGATTGTGGAATAATCATTAATACAATACAATGATTTTTATACCGGAATGAACAACCAAGTAAAAAATTAATAGAGAAAAAATATTTTTAAAAAACGATAAATAACAAGAGAGAATAAAGTTTTTCAATTAATTGCATGAACAATATTCTTTTTCAATTGTTATGCAAAATTCAACAGATTACTCATCAAGTGTATCTTGATATTTTTGTTTATGTGGGTGTATTTTTTGCGGTGCAAATAATATTGATACCGCAAGAAAGAAAACCCCGTTTTACAATAATCGAAGACTCGTAGTGATATCTTTTTTCGACTTATTGAAGCACTGAATAGCAGGTGGAGCTCTGAAGGTAAAGTCACAAGATTCTTTTCTATTCCAACTCTGCTACTATAACTATTGTCCAGTTAACTCAACACTTTTATCATCTCTCATAGTGATGATCAAAAAAAATGTATCTACAATGATTACATAAGACTAAAGATTATAAAGATCTAACGAATCACAATACTATAATATAATTAGAAAATAATTGAATTGTTAATCACTTGATGAGAAATTCTTGACAAATCAATTTGCAACTGATAATTTCATACATTGACAGATAATTTTCAGAAGACAAATACTTAGTTAAGCTGTCAAGTATATTTATCACTTGTCTAATTGCCAGAAAATGCCAATGTAGACAGACCTGAACAAATGATTACTGACACACAATTCACTTTACGATGTCAACTGACACTCATTCCTCCTATATCTTAGCAATTAATAATATTCAAGTAAATTAATGATAAAAAATGATTGAGAGATTAAATTGAAAGCTTACTTATTCATCACTGTTCCAAAACTCCAAAGAATAATAGCCCAACTGAAATATATTTTATGTCACTTATCATCAGCCGTCACAATAACGGTTTAAACACCACATTTAAATAGTAACTAAACAAGAAACGCCTCAAGATCAAAAGGGCTTTGTTTCCCAATGAGTACATTGAGAACTTACAGAGTGTTGGCATATCTATATGCTCATATATGAGTGATAGAAGATGATAAAAATATTTATCAACATGTGTTAATGGTATTCAGCAAATGATTCCATAGATTAGCTGGTTTTTAACCTCACCTCTTCTCCAGGTTCTAGATCCTTTCCATTTTTGCCCTTGTCCTTGGTCTTGGTGGACTCCTAGAACAAAACAAATGATCTAGAAGTCTGTTGAGGATCGCGTGATATATGAATGAAGGGAGGAGTACATGAACTTGAATAAAAAATGCAGTGAATGGTGAGATAGAGACAGAAAGAAAGAAACAATACCATTATTTTGGTGATAATACGCGTAAATTGCTCGAGAAGGAGATTAAATTCGCGGAATTCTCTTCTTGTAAGTATGTAGGATGGTGGTTGCGAAATTAACGTCGCAATACCCTTGAATTAAAAGCGGGTGGTAGTCAGGATACGTGTACGGTGTAGCCAAGACCGCCAGGGTTGAGTCCCCCCCACGCCTAGAATTGCTGCTATGTGCTACACGAAGACACAGCAGAGAAAAAAACACCGTTCTGCCACGAAGAATCACCACGAGAACCTTAAAACACCTCCTCAATTATCTTAATAAACGCACCTTGTCTTTTTTTTGCTTGTTTGGCATTTTATCAACCACACCGGTGGCTGAAATTATCAATTTATTAGCGGACGGACACGCTTTTTATGAACTTAAAATCAAGTCAGTGGCCAGACAGCCGACAAAACCACACGGCGTTCGTTACGCGGCAGCCATTGGCCATCGGCCATCTTTAGCGACAAACCAGCCACTGACGACTAAATTATGAACTTCTTCTCTCTGTTCAATTTTCAATTTCGATAACTAACTTCACGTAGTATTGATTTATCATTCAAACTTTTTTTTTATTTTATTTATCAAGAAACTCTAAATATAGATGTTTTAAATTTTTTTGATAAATTCACTTTTTTACGAAGAAAAGTGGTCTTCTCTTACGTTGCGTTGTTTTCTTATTTAATCAGTCGATTATTCAATCGACTATATTCTATCGATTTTTTTTATTGCGATATTTTTTACGGCGGGAATTTCAAAAAAAAATATTTTTTCAGCACTATCAAAATAAATGAAAATCTGAATTGGGTATAAATAAATTATCACTTTTCATAATTATTAAAGTAAGTAAATTATTGAAAAATTTTATAAAATCTGAATGATTGACTTAATTCACAAAAATGATTTTTGTAAACAAAGCTACAATCAGCAAATGATAAAGATAAAAAATGTACACGGAACACTGATTTTCCATTTTCAGATGATTGTAAGATGATAAAATAGACAATTGATAAGATATATCAACTCGGGTTACTGTTTTCATGGAAACCATTCCAAACACACTCAGAATGCCGATAACTAAAGAATGCATATTCAGGATAATACGATTATCACGTTATCTTGTTGTAACATAACAATCGCAACGCAAACTTGTTAAATTATCTTTGACCTTCATTCATTCATAAGCTCATCTCAATCCTAGATTTACGATGGTAATATTTGTGTTTGGTTTACTAACGAATTTTACCGTAACTTCGTTTCACAGGCTAAGTCAACTTCCTGCAAAGAAGCCATAAAAAGGTGGGAAGAGAGTACAGGAAAATCAGCGGAAACAGAAAAAGAAGTAATTTTGTCATTTCAATGGCCTCCAATTGACAAAATGGACAGTGGGTTATCTCTTCTAAAGAATGTAGAGTGAGCTTGAATAATATCATAATTCTTTGTTATCTTCAATTTTTTGGAAAAATTTAATTTTACTAACGAAAATAAAATATTATGTTTAGAATGCTGTCTCTATCAACAAATATGATTGAAAAAATATCTCACCTTGACTCTTTGAAAAATTTAAAAATTTTATCTATTGGTCGTAACTATATAAAGACATTCTCCGGTCTAGAAGTAGTTGGAGATCATTTAGAAGAATTATGGATCTCTTACAATATGATAGAAAAAATAAAAGGTGTAAGTGCCTTCAAAGCACTAAAAGTTTTATACATGGGTAATAATTTAGTAAAAGATTGGGCGGAGTTTAATCGTCTCCAAGAAATTCCAAACCTTCAGGACCTTCTTTTTGTAAATAATCCTATTTGTGATAATTTGGAGCCAGAAGCATGGAGAACACAGGTCATTCGAAGGCTTCCTAAATTAAAAAAACTCGACTCTATCCCCATTGTGTATATTATCTTTTTAATAAAAATTATTTTCAGAAATATGTTAGTAATATTGATAGTAACATTTTTTTTCTCTTTTACAGCCATCCAGATGACTATTAATTAATGAGATGTATAAATCAATGAACTGTAAAGAATTTGGTAGTGTAGTATATTAAAACATGATCAGAAAATTATGCGTAATTTTCTACTTTCATGTCATTTAACCCAAGCTCTTCATTCTGTTCGAAACTTCTATCATACTTAATAATCTTTAATCGCTCATCACATCCCACATCTGACAAACTTTGAATATAACTATTTCCAGCAGGATCATCAAGAATAATCGTTACTTGACGTTCGCCATTCAAAACTTCATCTAATGTGGCAATAAATTCATTCAGTCTCACAGAAGTTATTTTATCTGTACTGTCACCAGTAAGTATAGAATTAGATAACAGTTGTTCTTTAGTTGCAGCTAAAATACCCTCAATAGTGGTAAAACGCCCACCTAATGCAGCTGGTCCAACTTCCAATTCAAGTTCTGGTATCTCCATCGAACAAGTCTCAGATTTTAAAACGTCTCTACTAAAATCCTCTTTACCTTTTACTAATACTTCTATCCTGATCCCTTGAGGTTCTACTCCACTTCCGCTTTTAACTTCATTAGTTTTGTGACCGCAGGAGTCACAAATTGTAGCCATGATCACTACCTCTTTAAAATGTGGGATGTCTATATATTTTATTAAGGAAGACATAAAGATTTTTCTGATAAATGTTAATCATTTTTAAATAAAAAGGATACTTGTCATCTTCATGTTGGTTGTACAAGGACAATTACAGTCTGGACAGTTAGTTGGAAATTGTAAAACTTCTCCCTCTATCTCTTCCAACGGAAAAGATCCTGGTTCAATAGGCTTTAACAGTCCTTCACTGTTTTCAGCATAAATACCTAATAATTTATTCTGCTCTTCTGATCTTACGAAGTAGGAAGTTGTACAGTTATGATCTGTCCGTGGAGCATTAGGATTTTCTACATGACACTCTCCAGTGATATCCTCCAAGATTATCGTAAATGGACTATCAAGTAGCTTCAGTCCACGTAATTTAGCAATAAATAAATCGATCTCTACAGCTGTATCTGGATTTTCTTCCCTCCTTCTCGACTGATCTTGCTCTAAACCGCTTATACTTCTATCGATAATACCTTCGACTGTAGTTATTTCTGCAGAATAAATAAAATAGAATAAACATTTTGCTATCATGGAATTGTTAAATAATTGTAAGTAGCAAAAATCATTTTTTAGGTAAAGAAAATGAATTGATTCAGTCTAAAGATAAAGTTACCTCCTTTCTGAGACTGAGATGGAATTTCAAAATCTAATTCAGGGATTTTAATGCTAGTATAATCAGATTTAATAACCTGACGATTCAAATCGCTTTCATTGGTGACATTCAATTTAATTCTAATTCCTTTATCTTGAATTTTTCCTCCACTTTGGATTTCATTATTTTGAAATCCACAATGTTCGCAATCGAATGACATCAATATTACATCCTTGTAATGAGGAATTTTTGTTAACAATAATCGAGTAATGCCCTGTAATAAACGTTAAATCAATAAATTCCATCTTTGTAATAAATCAACAATATTGAAGAGTAAAAATTCTTCGTACATTCTCACCACAGTTCATGCATAAACTTTCAATAATTGATGTCTCTCGTTCAACATCGTCAGCTGTCAAATCTTGAAAAATGGGATCTTTCTTATTTTTTTTTTGTTTCTCAGTACTCTCAGCCATTGTTGATATGTATTTCAAATGTTATTGTCAAAATAGAATAAATGATATTCTCAAGAATAAAAGTTTACTTGTTTTTTATTTTTTCCAATTTATCAGTTGCAAAGGTTATGATTCACACATTTTGGAGAGTTTTTTTTCTACTGATGGTAAGTAAATTTTGTAGCATAGTAGTTTCTTTATTATCAACAGTTTTCTAACCTACAAAAAAATGCCGGTTGTGTAAACAACAGCGTCAATGTGTTATCTTTTTATTTTTCATTATTATTCATTATTTTTATTTAATTAGTTAAAGATATTACTCTAAAAATAAGTTATTTTTTCATCAAATTTTTCGCTATGTCAGATGCAAAATTAATAAAAAATATTCAAAGTACATTTTCAATGTATGGCTTTAACATTACGAGGTATATTTATATTGTTTTCTGTTATTTTAATTTTTTCATTCGATATACAATAATTTCCACATTGTTGATATTAAAAAAAAAATATATAAATAAATGAATACAACTTGTTTACCAATCCAAAGCACACAGCTTATAATAAACAATACATGATAATAAATAATCATGTATGATTTTTCAAAGTTGAATTTGTTTACCTAACAATGAGTATTCTTTTTAGAGATATAAGTACATATATAGCTCGACAACTGAAGACTGTGAGTGCTGATGAACGAGAAGTTTGGTTAATAAATATCACAGATCAGCTCTCAAATTTGAATTTATCTACCCCACACATCACATTAGAACATGTTAAAGAAGCGATCAAAGAGTGCTTACGACCAGATGATGCCTTACATGAATCGGAAACTATATTTAACGTGATAAACATGTTCAACATCCCTAAAGTGATATATGACATCGATAAAAAAAAATTAACTCTGCAAAAAGTATCATCAGAGTTATTCGTTGATGCCATTCACAAATCGAGTATTTTTAGAGACCGATTAAGTTTACTAAAATACGTGACTTTAAAACAAGAACCATTTGCTCCTAAGAAAATTGGAGAGATAAGTGAGGAAAAGTATGAATTGACTTCGATAGAGGAATTACTTAGCAATTGTAAAAAAGGTGATGTTTTCGTAATGGGAATTTTATCACAACTCACAGAAGGACAGTATTATTTGGAAGATGCTGGCGGTGCTATCAAAGTCGATTTGAAACAAGCAATATCCTTTTCATTAATATAATTATATTGTTAATTACAAATTAGAATTGAGCATAACTAATTTTCTCCTTAACATAAAAATACACTTTTGCACCCGGTCTTATTGCAGAAGGATGCATCGTAATAGCTAATGGTATTTATAATGAAGGAACGTTAGAAGTTAGTGAAATAGGTCTCCCGCCAGCAGAATCATCAGCCGATGCAAGAATAGGCTTTGGAGCAGATAATACCTTCGGCGGCCCCCATAAAACATCATTGAAGTTCTCAGAAAAACTCAAAGCATACGAACAATCTCATAGTGGAGATATGATTGTTTTTATATCAGACGTATGGCTGGATAATTCAGACGTTTTAAATAAATTAAAAGTCATCATAGATGGATATTCAGAAGATCCTCCAGTGGCTTTCGTACTCTGTGGTCACTTTTTATCAACTCCACCAAGTAACACAAGCGTACAAAAATTAAAAGAAGGCTTTACTAATTTGGCAAAAATAATTCAAGAATATCCAGACGTTCGTCAATACTCTAAATTTGTGTTTGTTCCGGGACCTTTGGACTTGGGAGCTCCAAAAATATTGCCTCGAGGTCCTTTACCTAAGACTCTTTTTAATGATTTCATCAGATTAGTACCTGGTACAATATTTGCTAGCAATCCGTGCAGAATTCAGTATTGTACTAAAGAAATTGTTGTACTAAGAGAAGATATTTTAACAAAATTTTGTAGACATACATTGAAATACCCTGAACATGGTCATGTATGGAATCATGTAAGTAATTAATTTGAAAACTTTTCTTTCATTAATATTACGTTCATTTAAAATGGTATTCTATAATTCACAAAGATTATCATGCTTCACAAATTTCAATTAAAGTATCAAATCGGGCTTTTGTGACAAATACAAAAAACAATAAAAGTGATTTTCAATTTCAGTATGCAAGATCTATTATTTGTCAATCACACTTGGCTCCAATGAATTTGCCAGTAGTTCCAGTTTATTGGAAGCACGATCACACTTTGCAATTATACCCAACCCCTGATCTCATTGTTATAGCTGATCAGTTTCAAACTTATTCAACTAGTTACAGTGATTGCAAAGTAATTAATCCGGGGACCTTTCTTAGGAGTAATTTTGCATTCAAAGTTTATAAACCTGGGATGAATGAAATAGAGGAATGTGAAGTTCCAGCTGATGACGGTATGTGAATAAAATAAATAATTTACGAATTTTTTAAACAAAAAAATTAATTTAAAATCATTTCGTGAGCCTCTGTACAATATTTATTTTTTACGCGTAATAAAATTTTCATTACTTTTACAATACTTTGGGAAATGTTTGTTCTTACAAATCAATAACTTTGATTTAAGTTAATCGTTATATTTTTTTATTGTATTAAATTAAGAACAAACTTGAAAAAAATAAGTTAACTATTTGCAGCAGATACTGAATTATTTCGTATGTATGAATAAGATTATTATTATGATAATAATAATTATTATACACATATTATTCACGAGCGTAAGAAGAAATATGATTTATAGTAATTATTATTCTGAGGTAATTGATAATAATTATCTTACAAACTAATTTTAAAAGAGTTTTAACACTCGTGAAGCAAGACTTATATTTGAATTAGTAATAATTAATATTCATACATACATTAACTTTAAAAATATAATATTTAAATAACTGGAAGGGCATTCTGTCATTCTCGTTGTCTCAGCTCCATCTTTACATCTGTCCATTATCAAATTTCAATTTACACAGTAATATCAAACATCCTAATAAATTGAATAATAATTCGTGTTATTATGATCAACTGCATATCATTAAATATCTTACTGGCCAACAGGCTATTAAAAAATCTTCGTAAATGACAAAGTGAGTCAATTCAATTTTATCTAGTTATTTCGATAGAATCTCAAAAAAATGTGATGAAAAGCAAAGCACTCTGCCAAGGAATAAAAAAAAGAATAAACCGAAAACTTGAAAGTTCAACTGAATAGGTTCCAGCTCTAATTACTATTTTTGAATTTGCATTGAACTCCATTGCACTTTTATAACCTACACACACGAAAATGTCAAGTATTTTATTCAATTCCTATTTATTCGTATTTTTTCGGTAGTAGTTTCAGTATTCAATACTACTTGGTATCTTTATGTACGACGTGCTTTTTTTTGTTGATAATTATTTATAATCTCATGTGTGTGGAGATGTTTGTATCATGTAGGGCAATTTTATCTCAGGATTGTCGACTCATTTTCTCTGAAACAGGAAAAATAAAATTATTAGTTCTATTATTAGGTTTTTGTTTTATGATGAGGAAAATATTATTCAATATATTTGTGACCAATAACTTGTCAACATGAATCACTTCTAAATATAATTTATATATCAGATGATGTATTTTTCGTGGAGTATAAAGCAAATAGTGCTATCAATAGTATTTTACTGTTTATCATTTTTAGGGAAGAGAATTGATTTTTTTACGACAGAAAAATAAATGTTTGTGTTGCTTACTTTCTTTTTCAAATCTTTCACAAGCTTGTAATCTTTCCTCAGCATCGAAGTACCATAGGGTGATAGCGTATCTTGTTTTGTATGCTGGTTGAACCTCATGAGGGTTTCTTCGGTCTGACCAAAAAAATAAAATCCTATCGAAAACAGGTTCAATATTTGCTACTTGATCCCTCCAGCATTCTGGGAATATCCTTAAAAGTCCTCCATTTTTCTGGAAAAAATAGATTGGTGAATTATACATTCAAATGTATTTATGTGAATTTAAAACGGAAGAAAAAAAAATACATAATTAATTTCCTTACTTTCGTATCCCAATTTACATTAAGGTAATAAATGGCTGTAATACATCTGCCGTCACCATTTGGATTATCTACGTGTTTAACATAATGTGAACCATGTCCTGGATAACAAGCTACCATTGCCTAGGACATAAAAAACATTTTATAAAATTATTGTATTGAAAGCCAATTCTCAGATAAAAAGAATTGATACTTGATTATATTATAACATTATTAAACTGGCTCTTTTATACCAGACACATTGATGTATTAAAAAATATTAATTGTTTGTGCTTTAAACTATTCTTGATTAAGTATTATTATAGACAATAATATTTAAGCAACAACGCAATAACCTAGAGAACAAAGGAAATCGAGTAATAATTCTTTGAATTAGATGTTATGTCATTATAAAAGATAATAGTTTCTAACGTTGACTTCAATATTGAAGTTCAAGAAGAAGCACGGTAACAAGGAAAAAAGTTATTACACTCAATAACCATTACTCTGTCATTGTCCTTATAAAGTTATAACTGCTTACTGACAGCTAGTATCATTAAAAATTTGGGAATTGTCTGTTTTCATTTATTACTAATAGATTATTATTAATTTTAATTGCAATTACTTATATAAAACTACATTAATTATTTTTTTTTTTTAGCTGAATAAATATTTAAATCAAATACAAATCGAATGAAAATTCTCAGAATGAAAAAAAACTTAAAACAACAATTCTATATTTCAAAAAAATTTTTTAATTTTCGATAATACTTATTTCTTGCATGAATAGAGTTTATAAATAGATATGAAAAATTTTACAAAACTGAATGATTATTGGATGTACAATTCATAATTATATCAAAAGATATATAAGAATGTCGTAATTGTATTCTATTTTTTTTTTCATCTATGATAAATAAATAGTACATAATGAACGAAACAGCTGAATGTCAACGTGTATTATTCAAAAGTTGGTCTGACTCATATACAGTATTTTCGTGACGAAATTTTTAATTCAATTGATATATACAGAGATAATGATGGATTTTGCATAGATTTTTAAACTTTCATAGCCATCGATTCAACAACCCCTCGAACAATTAAAATTAATTAATTAATTCAAGATCCTTGACATGAACTTGACATGAGTCATGTTTCAATATTTACATTGACGTGTGCATGCGTGAACCAGAAGTTAAAATACGATCAATATTACACTTTTAAGTTTAATATTTTACTCGAGTTGCAGAATATCTACAATTGCAAGGAATAGTGAGAAAATAATCTTAAAAATCAATAAAAAACAATGCAAAAAGACTTTTTACAATGGAGAAAATCTTTTAAAAAAATATACGAACAACTATTGATGCAAAAACGGCTTTGTCGAGCTATAAAAAACATTTTTTTTATTCTCAGTAACTACTCAATGTTGTTAGGTATATAAGTTGTACATTAAAAGCTTCTCAGAGTAAGACTTTAAAAAAAATATTCCATTAACTGAATTTTTTCAATGAAATTTCAATATCAACTTCAAGAATATCCTTGCCAGAATAGAAAGGGATATTTATCAAAAAAATAAACAGATTTTAATGGACTGCTTGAACAATATTGATATAAATATTATTTATTCTCAAGCAATTTTTAGAAGTAGTTAGATTTTTTTCTGTTCTGGGAAAATATTTTACTATCACAAAAATTACATTTTTTAATAAGTCAACGAATTGAAAAACATCAAGAAAACTTGACAAACAATATAAATGATTCAAAGAATTGAATCTTCTTGATACAACCATGATGCCATGGGTTCGTTTAAATATTCCAAGGCTATTTCCAGACTACACGTACCAATTATGAACCTTGGCCGTATTCTTTATAAACCTTGATACCAAATTTCGCTTTCTTTTAAATGTATCAAGGAATTTTTTCAAATTAACAAAAAATCTGTCTTTATTTTAACTATACAGAGTGTTTCAAATTTTTATTCAAAAATAAAAAAAAAAAAATTCAAATAGTCTGGCTGCGGGTAAATATTATCAATACAAACAAACGTGAAGCACTGGATATACATCTCATTTAATGTTTTACATAGTGAATATTTTGCGAGGGTTGTTATATCAGTGTAAAAAGATAAGCTTAAGTGTTTGATAAAAAAATTCTTGGTTTAGATATTGATTAACGACTTCGATAGATAAATAATAATTAAAACAAGAAATGAATTTAAATTTTTGGTGTACGTGATAAAAAAAGCATAGCTTATAATCAGTGAATATCTAAAAGTTTAATTGATAACAAAATGTCACATATGATATTACTTGTAAGTATGAAAAAAAATTGTAATATCTATATTTGGTATAATCATTTTTGCAAATTTTGTGGAATAAAACGGCTTCGATTGCGCTACATTTCTATTATTTTTAAACTATCGTTTACACTCAAGGACGTTACTAGGTAAAAAAGTTTGTGGAAGCAAATTATAAATTATTCTTGTAAATCTAACTATTTTCATGTATATTATATTACAGCTAATTTGAGTACTATTAATTTAAAAAAATGAAAATTAAAATTGTCGTGAACTTTCTGTAAATTGTGAATTTAAATAAGTTCAAAAAATGATCTAATGTAACGGTCTGAGTTTAAAAACTATTATATCCTCAAAAAAGTAAGCGAAAAATGTTGATCCATCATTATAAAAAGTACAACAATAATTTATTAGCTACTGATAGATAAAACTGTAAACTGGATTAATTTTTTATAGAGAATGAACAAGAAAGATAAATCAGTTTGACTTTTACTTTTTGTCATTACCAGTTTGATAAAATTAAAGGATTCCCTCAAATGACATGAGTAAATTTCCTTAGTTTTCGTCGAGGTCAATCTAAGTTTAGCGATGACATCAAAAAATGAAGAAATTTCCGGCAAGATAATTCAATTTAGAGAGGAAATAGTAAATTGAATGAAATAAATAATATACATCTAGATAATTACTCCAATAAGATTCTATAACTTTTTCTTAAGTGTATAAAGAATTAAAGATTGTGTCTTGAAACTTTTCAACTGTCTGTTCTCATTACATTGCATTTCACCTTGCGGAAGGTTACTCGACAAAAAGAGAGAAAGACTGAGAGAAAGATCACGTAAGCAATACATTCACTTTCAGTTATAATTTGTTAAGAATTTATTTATCTCCTCCAAAAACATATGTCTAGAATTTTTGAGTAGATTAGAATGCACGTGGGAGGCTTCTGTTTCAGATTCTTCAAACTAGATGCAGTCAGAGGTGAAAGTTAGTGGCGTACGTGACTGACTTCAGAATTTCGTTAAAAAAAATCTTAGTGCATTACGAGACATCACTTTAGAAATTTGAAACAAGTGGAAATAAGGTTTTTTTTGGTGAAATATATCGTCAGTTACTGATAAATTTGATGAGTTAAAAATATCGAAATAAAAATAACATGAATATAACGACTGAATTAATAGACTGTATAGTCGGTATGTGAAAATAAAAAAAAGACTGATGCGCATTCATATCCACATCTCTCTTCTTCCTTGATCTCTCAGCTGTTACGACAGCATTGGATGACTTTGCTTCGTCATTCTGTACTTTTTTTGTTTTTTTGTACCGTTTAAAGTATTATTATAAATTTAATTCATCAACGAGTTTTCCTTAACACAAAGAAAACACTCGTACTCACCTTAGTTCTTCCATTAATTGTATATTTTCCCATCTTTCCATTATTTCTCATTTTATTTGCTCGAACTATTATAGCGTCTACTTGAGAAATTAGCATTCCGATACTTTGACACTGTTTCTCTTTACCATCTAACCACAAAATTTGATCACCTCTTATTGTTTTTAAATCATTAACACTAGCTTTATTTGATACTAATTGACCATCTTTAAACATTCCTGCGCTATACATAGTCAATACTTCACTTAATATTGTCAGACCTTTATCAGCACCAAGAAAATTGTCTACTACACACACGCCATACTCATCCATGTCCCTAATCACATTACGACAAATTTCGTCTAACCGTTCATCCAGATTATTTCTGTCCATGTGTAAAAACGGTGGTAAAAATTCAGCGTCCTTTCTCAGTCGAACTTCCGGAAAGTTTTTCATATGGTCGTGATGTTGTAACGATGTGTCAGGGACAACACCGTCAGATTTATTTCCAGTTCGTGAAGCCACTGCAATTGGATTCATCAATTTGGCGGTAGCACTTAAAATTGTATCCTCAGAATTCTCTTCATATGTCAGAGGAGTAATCCAATCATCGGACTTATCAGATGAATTACCGTTAGAAGATATTTTTCTTTTTGATGGTGCTACAATTCCACCAGTCTCTTGGCTGGAACTATTTATTTTCTTACTCTCTAATCCTGTTTGAAATAAATAAATTTTATAAATTAATTATTTTTATTAAAATAACAGAAAAATGATATATAAACATGACACTATTTACATACCGCGACTGCGTCTCTCGATTTGATCTGTATTCAATGACGCTTGTATTCTGGATGCTTCGGATCCAGTGTTCTTTGTAAGGTTAGATAAAGTTCCAGAGTTTGGCAAATTGTTGGTTGGCTCAAGGACAATTTGATTTCTTTGCAAATTTAATGAATTATCAGGTACAGTGATAGTTTCGTTATTTTGTACTAAAGATTGGTTAAAGCAAACAGCTTTGTGATTTTTCCAATCAAATTTTTGATGTTCTTTAGAACAATAAACAGTACTTTTACACCTTGAACACCGAAGTACTTTATCAGTTTTACCACAAATGACACACGCTAGCCTTACACCTGCTAATGCATTGACACTGCCTAATGTTCTTTCACGACTGGATATTGGAGTAGACATCTTCTGCTATTTACTTCATTATGACTATGAGCGACGACATTTCTACATGCACCATAGTCACATACACACCTCGAAGCTTCTTTCTTTCTCTCTCTTTAGACACTGAATAAAATGTCGATTTCTCTACGCAACAGTTGCGGCTGAATTAAAAACTACATAACAAAAGATATTCAATTGCTGCAGTCAACAAAGAAAAAATCATTATTATTGACAATCAATTATCTAGGTTGTTTTTTTTTAATTTTTTAATTAAAGTTTTTTTTTATTTAAATGTTATTATAAACAATTATATTGATACAAATTCATCGTTATATTAAGATGAAGTAAATTTAAATTTATTACTCCAAAATTTTTGTAAAAATTTCTATCTTATCGACAACTGAAAAATGATACTGTTTATTGAATTATCAACGGAGTAAATGCTCAAGATGAAATTTCGAACGTAAATTTTCTCACGACGTACATCTCAACACAGAGATAAAAAACGATCGATAAGAAAATAAATTAAACACATAGACATGCTCTCTCAATTTAGAATCATAAATCACAACAAAAGTTGCCTCGTAAAATCCAATTAAAAGGATAAAGTAGATTGTGATCTCAAACTTCGTAAATCCTAATTATGAAGCACCATCCATTCGTCGTAACTTAATAAATGTTATACAACATCCGTTGGAGATTGAAGAATGAAAAAAAAAGGGACATAAATGATGAGGAACTAGGTGCAGACGTCCTGTCGCAAATCGATCGTACAATTGCGTTTAAGTCTATTGACGTTCAAGTCATTATTCAATATCAAACAGTGGGACGCGCGGGAGTTGAGTTAAACTCACACTCACTCTGGCGCGCACGCAGCATAAATCGATCGTTGTTCACGATGGGAAGTAGCACCCTAAAGGGGTTGCAAGCGTACTTGGTGTGCGATGTCGTCTGGCAGCTTTGGTCGCTGACGCTGACGTCCGACGTGGAGTGGCGAGTAACTCAGAGAAATAGACACGCAGAGTCTATATAAGAGAAGGGAAAAGAAAAGGAGTATGTTGGCTGTTGAATATTTGAATGGATAGGCAGCTGTTGTCTTCGCAAGCTCAGAAATCGGGCGCCAAAGCGGCTTGTTTTTGCCACCTCGTTTTGGTCTCAGCGAAAACGTAAAATCACCCACCGCAGCGTCGTCCCATTATCTGCAATTCTTACACTCATTTCTTATTCATTACTCTCAAGGCTATCGAACGACGATACATTTTGGCGCATGCGACTACAGGATTCGGCAATTTACTCTGTAACGGGCGTGGTTCTCGAAACTTAGTTGAATTCGCAATCACGCGACTACATTTCGAGCACACACTATATCCTTCTCTCTCTTTCTCTCTCTCTCTCTCTCATATACATTTTCCCAAAAGATCGTCACCATCTCGCATCCCCTTGCGGCTTCACATTCCTACTAGTACGTCTGTCCGGTTGGTTGGCTGACTGACTGGCCGCACAATACATCGTTACGTGCTCGATCCCTTTCCTTTCGATCCCCGATATGCACTTTCGTCGGCTTGTCGAGCCATACGATGGAGTGCCTCTTTCCTTACGAGTGGATAATCGTTTTAGGGGGGGTGCACAAGCATTAACTCGGCTTTGTCCACCGGGATGTTTGGACCATTTCGAGTACCGGAGATCCTTTCACATTGATATATACGATTGCTATTCGTACATAACTTTCCCAACAGTTGCCAATGTCTACCTTCAATCTCAACGTCAAAAACACCAACTGGAAATTCACTTCTCCTACATACGTACATATACTAACAACTCCATATATAGTTATACTATCAAGTACACATAGAAAATAGGTAGAAGCTGGAGGTTGGAGAAGGTAGATAGGTACACCAAATGTTCATGATGGAAGGGGACTCGTTAACCGCAGGCGTACTCGAGTGTGCCCGCAAGTAACGCGTTTATGCCAAAGCCCTTGAGTGGCCCTCTGAGGCGGTGCTATCATATGATATAATACGCAGTTCGATCATTCCCCCCTTGCTTGAATGTATAATCTATTAATTTTTTTTCCCGAGCTACACCCTTTTTCCTTAGTCACTGGGTACAATGTCATGGGGCTTCACATTTCAAAAGTTTCTCTCGTCTTACTTTATTCTTAGTAAAGCATGCAATATGCAGAAAAGAATATACTGCTTCACTTGGTAATAGACAGCAAGTAGGTAGTAGGTCTTCCCAAGGGTTCATATTTCGGTCTTTTCATTTAATATTGTAGTAATGTGAAGCTTACACCTTGACAGCAGTCTATTATACAGAGAAATAAAAAATATATTATTTACCAGTTTTTCGTTATACAACACGACACAATAAGCTCCCACTGGGTAGTTAAACTAATCTTCATTCGATATCTTTATTAAAAAATCTCACTGGATTATGCGTAATATGCGGGACATGTGTATACAGAGATGTCGAGTTAAATACACAGTCTATGTCAATTGGTCCAATTAGCATCGTGGCCCGCAGGACAAATCGATGACGACTAGTGCGCACGTGCATTTGAGATTCATGTGAAAAGAATAGGTAAAAATTGGCTGAATTAAAGTGTAACACGAAACCACACGTGGCGATGATATGTAAGAATGGAAGATGATGGTTTTATGCGGGCATTTTATTTTTCTTTTATTTTTTTTTAAAACTTTTATTATATATGTCACACATTGGTATGTACATACATGTAAACCGTTACGCATTTGTAGTCTAAAGACGTGGAAAAGATATGCCACTATCAAGTTCTATGAAAAAGACAATGAAAAATGATGGTGATGGCGAGTAGATTGCATGGCTAGTGAGCAACGTAGTAGTAGGACAGGGGTCGTTCTATTTAGGGGGTGGCAAGCACCACGCCAGCAGTGTACCTAATAGGCTGTGATAGATCGGTTAAATTGCGTTCGTGCTAATGGGATTGCGTCCGACGCCACTATAATTACCATTAACGAACTTGTCTATTCGCTTCTATTTAACACTTTTCTCATAACTTATAACTTTACTTTATTGCGCTAAAACTAAATTCGAAGGGTGTGTTTGTAACAATTGCTAATTAAAAAATATCTATTTCCTCATCCTAACTTTAATTAACGAGTTTTTCATTTTTTTTCATTTTTTTTTTTTCATCAGCAGTGACAATAATAATAAAGAGACTGCTGCAAGCTCGAAAAAAGTTTTGATTTATTTTTATTTCGACTTAGTATATATGCTGAAAAAATTTTTCAACTCATTATCACTAGCTGTCAGACCGTCTACACATTTTTACGTTGAAATCGTTAAAAAAAAAATTTCAATGCTTTCGAAACAGCTGTCTCTCTTATCAATACAATCATCTTTTTCTTTCATTTCGTTAAGTTGTTTTCATCCTTTTTGTAATGGATCACGATGATTTTAGAGATATTTGAAAGGTTTATAATTTATTTTTAAATATTAACGATGTGAAATATCATGTTTTTCCATTTTTAATTAACCAAATTTCCTGGCAAATTAATACCATGAATTCTTTTTTTTTTTTTAATTTTTTTTAAGGTATTGAAATAAATGTTAATTGTTTAAAAGAAAGTTTTATAATTCGCTGTGAAATGTCACTGAAGTGTAAAAATTTTCATTCGACTCGTCTTAAAAATAGTATTACCTCAAGTAATTTATACAGTTTGAAACTTTTAACTTCAATCTTCAGTTATTATTATACGGTATTAAATCTTTAGAAAATGAAAAAAAAATATTTACACAAAAGTTATAAATTATAGAGACTGGTGGTATTGTTAGGAAAGTATAAATAGAGAGATATAGTGTACATAGTATTTAGTGATAATAATTTAAATGATAATGTTTAATTTAAAATATTATCCATAAAAGCTTTGTGAATATTAGTATGCGGCAACAAAGACTTAGAAAGTTGACAGGACAATGCCGACTACGGTCCAAATATCCTTTGTTCTTTTTTTTTTTTCTACGTAGGACTTTTTAATAACGGCGAAAAATAACAGAGATGAAGTCTTCACAATGCGTCCCCTGTAGCCATCAGCTGTGGCGCTTGATTAGTGCAATGAATGTATATCTTTAGATATGAACATGAGGAGTAAGTCTTTTTTTTTTTCATCTTTCACTTATATTGTACTTTTTTTTCAACCCACTAGATGTGTGCTCGACAATAATGTCAAATATTTTTACAACGTGTGACAGAAAGTTGGATCAATGTTTCTTAACGTTTCTTCGCGAGCTGCCCGACACACGAGCATAGAGTGTCAGATGCAGCTGATGGATGCTCCTGCGACAAATTCTCGGTCGCGCCGGTTCGTAATTACGATTTATGACCATGCACTTTCCTTTGGTCGACGTATGCACGCTTAATGGCGTGTTGAATAACGAATATATGTAGTATGTTCTGATGGTGGTGAGGATACGAGGCCAAGTGCAATGTAAAAGGAGAAAAATGCATACAAATATCCGGCAAAGTTTAAAATAAAGACAAATAATGCTTGAGTATTATATGAAGTATTAAGAGGCTGTGTGGCTTTTAGATTAGACCAGCTCAGTTTTATAATCGAATACATTTTGTTCTCTTTAATTAAGATCATTACAAGATTTTTACGCATCCGTTGCACCAGCTTCACAGCTTAAAGAGGATGAATCGAAAAAATGATATTTAAATTTTTTTCATTGTTTAGTACTTAATAGGCTTATTATAATACAGGTTTTATGAAAAAAACTTAAACACTTTATATTAAGTGTGATGAGTAAAAAAATTTTATTAATTTTAGAAAAATATTATATTTATCTCATTCTGAAAAATTAGCTCGTCCAATAAATGTACAGTTAATGATATGATACAGAAATTTATGCATCGAATAAAAAATTAATTATCTAAAAATATATGTATATATTATTATTATCATGGATTATGTTATAAATAGATTTTAAATAAATGCTAATCGATGGAATGATAATCAACTCACTTTACAACATTTTAATTTATCATTATTTTTATTTATTTAATCATTTATTATGAATACCAGTAACTGGAATAATGTTGAACGTGATTCCAAAAAATTAACGTTTAATAATGTTCTGTCAACCTCACTAACATCAATCTTAATAATATCAAGCTTTTTATTTAACTTTAATTCGTCATGTTCCGGTTTTTATAGGAATATGAGAAACATGTTTTGCCTACAAAAACAGTGTTAATGAGGTGTGAATACAGCCGTTAACTAGATTATTTTTCGACATGTGTGTTTAATAATAAAAAATATATATATACATTTAAAAATCATTTAATGAGAAAATAATTTTATTTTAAAGAAATAAAATTTATTCATTTATGACTTAATAAAAATAAAATAATCCATAAAAAGATCATTTCCATAATATTGGAGTTGATGTATTCATTGATATATTTATCTAAGGCCTTTATACACAAAATTTATTATTCTATTTTCCAAGTGAAAATATGAGAATGGGTCGTAGACTACTGGTGGGTGTCCAGAAACTGGTGACTTTATCTTCTTAATTGTATATAAGATAAAAGAGACCTAGTTGTCGATTATTAAAAGCTGAAAAAATTAAAGTTTAATGTTTTATTCAACCGGAAGTCAGAGGATAGGAATTAATGGAAAGCAATTATCTCCTTAAATTTATTCACAAATACTAGAAAAAAAAATATTGAAATAACACAGAAATGCATATATAATAAATAATTTGCATAAGTATTCATAACTGTATAAAAAGTATATAAAAAAAAAGGAACAAAGTATGAATTTAAACAATTGGATAATAAATAAATATTTAAACTTTGATTTCCCAAGTTTAAATACCATTGATAAGCAAGTTTTTCATTTTAAAAAGAATGAGAGACAAGAGTTATGCCACTAGAGACGAAATGAATAAAAAATGAGATGGAAAAATGGTTAGAAGGTAAATATAAAGAAAAAGAAAAATGTATCAAAAGAAAAGTTAAGTGTTGTTGACTACTGCAGCGGAGACACAATCGATAATTGAGCCTTTCACTCGATATAAATGATAATAGGAACTAGTCGTATTATATGGAATAGCGACAATTTACATTAGAGTATTAGTTGGACAGTTTAATATAATGTTATAATAGAGACTGAAGAAGTAATATATATATATATATATATATATAAATGTTTAAGTTGGACGACAGTGCACCCTCGTATTCCTGTGAAATGCAATTTCCGCTATTTTTACATTGAAAAGCTTGATGGTCTATCGTCGCGGCACGTTCCTCAAATATCTCCCTACCTACTTGAACTCATTATATAGGATACAGTGGGAACGGGGGCGGTGATGTGGCCACGTCACACGCATTCTCTTTCATGCCCGTGTTCTTGTACTCTCGTCACACTTTATCTAAGCTCATTTCTCTGTACACACCCGCCAACGCCGAGCCGCAATTTCAGCAAAAATAGCCAAAGAATCAACTTAAAATAAGTGTTTGCTTTACGGACATAAGTAAACAAACAGAGTCTAATAACATGATTGATATAAGCTACATGGATGGCGACAATTTGACGTGGGTTCAAAATATATATACAGTAATTGCAGCAAAAAAACATTCACCACAGAGGGAATATTAAGAAGACAGAAGGCGCTAGGTTATACTTGAAGAAAAACGGAAGTGAAACGTTACATCTGGTTTAAGAGGAGCAGACTGTACTCTTAGGAGTTATATTTACCTACTACTCGACTACTCCAGCACTGAAAGCTTCCAAAAGTCCTCATGAATGCCATGCCGGCGCGATAAACGTCATGCATCGACGACGGATTTACATGCTTGCTACATTTATCACCAAACGCCTCTATCTGTCGACTCCTTCCTCCTTCGTCTCCTTTATATGCGAATACCATAATTCTTATTGGTATGATATGCGTCACCATCATCACTGCGCATCCGTCTCGGCTCACTAGATCTTGCTATGCGCCAACCACGAATCATTAACCACACGGTGGGCCAAGAGCCCTCAACATCGGACCCTCTTTTCTCTCTCACTCGACGTTCTTTCTTCCCTCGGATTTCTCCTCTTTGTTTCGCTGCCTTTTCCCCTCTTTCTATTCTTTTTTTCTTTTGATATCTGACTTTTTCACTTGACTCACAATCCGCGCGACGACGTGATGCTCTTGCAAGCACGTTCTCTCGGGCGATTCATCCTCCATCCACCCACTACTTTCATTCGCTCTGTCTTTTTCTCTACCCGGCAGAGTCACGTCAAGGAATCGCAGTTTAATGGCTCGGGGACAATGACGCTGGGATCGCACGACGGAAGAAGCCAAGGAGCCGGAATTTAGGGGACTCGAACTTTTCCGCGAGTAAAAGTCAACCCTCTAGGGATGAGTCATGGGGATAGAGCAGACGAGCTATATAGTGGTATACGTCCGGTCTAGCCCCTAACGATTTATATGCTCATCTTCCTTTCATCGATGATCTGGCAACTTAACGTATTGGATATAAATGAAACATCACGTCAGCAAACTTGTAACTGTTTTTTCTCCCTTTGTGAAACTCGAACTCACCAATATATCTACATGTATTATATACTACATCATCGTGCAGAACAGAAGAGCACGCGACGAATGTTTTTCATCTTTTAACATACTGCAGTACTTATAATTGAAAGAAAAACAAAGATTTAAAAGAACAAAAAAGAAAATACGAATTCTCTTGAAAAGATTTCGTCGATAAATTAAGAAACATCCTAGTTAGTGTGTACTACTTGTGACCACAGTCTGTCGTTCTTGCTGCTGCTTTCTTAAGATGTACAAAACCGGTTTTCATCTCAGGCCCGTGACTCCACCGCGCTTTGTTTACTGCGACCACCAGGATCGTCGGTCGCCGCGTTGTCCTGCACTGTGTACATATACCACACAAAACCGCGACTCTCCTGTAGATAGTCAATAAAGTAAATTTGGAGCGAGCTCTTGTAAGGCTTGTAAGATTAAACGATTATGTATTCGTTGTTAGTTACATCAGCTTTGGCTGGTGAAAAAACAAAATGTCATAAAAATAACTAAAAAACGTGAAACACTTGGTCTCATCTATACCATGCAATTATAGCAAATTTAATTAATTGGGGCATAGGACAATCAAACCAATTACGAAACCAATCAACGATCGGAAGCTGTGGCGCCGGGGCTTTTTTCTCGGATGACAAAGTCTCTTAATTACAGAGAGAGGGCGGCCATACGAAGCTCCTGGAAATTAGTGCAACACAGTTGCTTTTACGTTGATGGTTATTTCAGGCTCTTCACTACACCTTCGTGTGCAGTAAATTCTGTATACTGCTTTATTTACCATTTATCCGTCATGTACCTTGTTGGCCAATTTCATGTAGAAATAACACATGACATGAAGTGAGACAGTTGCGAGGAACGGATGAGCCATGAAAAGCTCAAGATTTCGTAGTACGTATGCAAGATATCGCCATCAAAAGCAGACAGAGCATTGGTGGACGTCGTTGAAAAGTAACCGCTAGTGAGAGCTATTTTTATGAGTCTTTCAACTTGACGACTGTAGTAACACGTTGAAACACTTGAACAACACTCCAACACTCGAGCGCATTCCGCTACGTACGTCTATTCCATGCGTGGCTGCTTCTTCAACGACTTTAGTCCCCAATTCTCTGTCTTCTCCGTCGGCACTCATTTAGAAAACTCAAATAAATAATTTCATCTCGAGTGTACTTTTGAGTATACAAGAATATTTTATTCATCCAAAGTAACAAATATACAATTCTTTCAAATAAATGCGCCGACATTTCAGGCCTTAAGAATCCCAATACAGAAATTGTCTATTTTTATTTTTATCAATCCTTCAACTCCTGCGCTTTTAATATTTCTACCTCTTACTTTCATCTCATCCATTGGCAGTTGTTTTTTTTTTTTTTTTTAAGAAAATAAAGTATAAACATGTTTTTTTTTTTTTTTCAATCAATTCAATTTTTATTATTCTTTCGTTCAATTATTATAACAATTAAACAGTTAATACTTTTAATTATTTTTTTTATCGTATACATATAAAAACATTGATAAACAATTTTTATTGTATAAAAATTTAATATTAAAAATGTATAAAATTTAAAAAGAGTAAAAAAATGACGCAAGTACTGAAGGATTGATAGTATAATTGTTTGTATAGAGAACACAAATTCAATAAAAAAAAGATGAATTAATGAATGATCGGTGGGTAAAAAAAAGATAAAGGACGAATAGTGAAAAAAAAAAATTTGGCACAATCCGTTTTTTCAAAACGGAACACACTGAGTTATATAAATGACTGGCCATTTGTCTTCAGTCTGCATTAATGTTAATATCTTTATCTTTTATTGTATGTACATATAATATATATCCATCTAAACGTATATATTTTTTTCTCTCTATTAAAATTAATGCATTACAATTAGAATTATTAATTCATTTTTTATTTATGTACTACAAAAATGTTGTCGGTATCGTTGCGATTTTCTTCGTTTTCTTTTTCTTTTTTTTTTTTTTTTAATTTTAATTAATTATTTTAGTTTCATTTTATTTATTTGAATTTATTTATTTAATTTTTTTTAATATAACTCTACGTAAATTCGATGGGTGAGTTTATTTACAGAAGGGGGAATAGGAATTGAAGGAGGAGAAAGATGGGCAAGAGATCGAAGTACGTGCGGCTGACACACACGCATTTTTAAGGCAAATGTTTCGATAGAGCCCATCGGAATTTTTTAATTCCATTTGGCACGTGTTATCTCACACGAGTTTTATTTGTTTATTTGTTTTATTTTATTTTATTTCATTTCTCACTCCTATCACTTTAATTTTTTTTTTTTGTTATTAATATTTTTAAAATTTATTTTCTACTTTTTAATCGCTCTGTGTTAATTGGTACGGTGCGAACAATAACTATCTATCGGAATGCACCAACTGTTCTAGATTATTGTAACAAATAAAATAAAAAATTAGAACAATCGTCTTATGATGGTTTTTAGAGCTTATAGCCATGCTCCCAATTGAGCTTCAAGAATTGTAGCTGCATCAGTTCTTCCCATCGCTCGCAGATGGTTAAGAAGATCTGTCACCGCGCTTGCTTCTCGATGTCTAGCTTCCCAAAGATCCAATATGTGCTCAGTAGGACTGGCTTTAGTGGCAAAGTAATTAATGTATCTACAAAAAAAAAAAAAGAAGAGAGACAAAAAAATACTGCTGGTTATTTGAAAATAAAAGAAAATAAATTGAAGATTGAAAATGTTGGGGAAAAAAATGCAAACCAACCTGTCAACTTGTAATCTTTGAGCCAACATTCTCCAGTCATTACCAAGCGCGTTTGGTGGATCGAGACACTGACAAAGTTGTTTCCTAAGAGACCTTGTGAAGCGGAATGGGCCTCGGGCTGACGAATCCGTAGATGTCAAATTGTTGGCACCTACACTACTCACAACAGTGACTTCCCTGAGTGGTCTTGTGACGCTTCCTGAGAAAACCCGTTGCTTTACAACATCATAGACGATCCTGAAGACTTGCCGTTGGGCATCGCTTGTACGTCCTTGACAGACCTGTAGCTTATAGCTTTTAGTTGCAACAGAGTCAAAGCTTTCATCTAAAGTGAAAGCAACATGGCTCGAATTACTCGGACAATTCCAAATATCGCCGAAGGCTATCTCCTGATGTTCCGTGGGTGATTTACTTTGCCACTCGTTGCCGACTTGTTCCAGACTCACCCAGAGATTCTCGCCACTATCTCGGAACAGAAGAGGACGTGGTTTGTCAAGAAGATAACCTCGCATCTGTGACTCACGATCCACGATAATCTTCATAGCAGCCTTGGTGTCTTCTATTACATAGACTCGAACACAATATTGACTTGCAAAGAGCACAACTCTTAGTCTTTTAGAAGCTATCGTATCGTCGGCACTTCGGCCCACCAGGACGTAACTGCGCAGCTGTTCGGTTACGATAAAAGCTTCAGAGTGATCGAGCTGAGTGAAGAGTGGTGTATTGATTGTTTCACTACCAAGAGTCAACACTTTAGTCCACGTGATTAAATGTTTGAGTTCATTGCTCGACTCCATAACTTTGTCTTCTGTTGTCATAGGCGGTAGGTCATCCGATGCCCAAACACTAAGTTCCCACGTGCCAGCTGGATGTAGCATAGCAGCATGTTCAAACTGCAGGATCACTGGTTTATCGAAGGTTACAGAGGGAGGTCCACAATAAATGGCTGCTGACAGTTGAGTCATGCCCTCTGAATAGAAATTAACATAATAATCGAAAGATTTATTTATCGAATGACAGTCGACATGGATGATAATTGGAATTAAAAGATACACTCACCAGGTAGTCGTGGTCTGTATCTATCGTCACAAAGAACTGTTAGATCAAGTTGCCGTCGGCCCTGGCTCTTGGATATCGCCCCCTCTGGCACTGATAACGATATCCCAGAATCCGGAAGGACGAGAAGTGCACCCCGTGCGTTGACCGCAGCACGAGCTACGTTGCCAGCTTGCTCCAACTTGGCGAGTCTCACGCGCTCTGAAGCAACGTTGTACGTCGTCGTCGTGGAATCGGAGGATGGATAGGAGGAGCTAGCGATGCTCGTACCGCTGTTTTCACTGCCGGAATAAATTTGCTTGTCGCCGCAGGACTCCTGGCTGAGAGCGCTTGGACTGGGCGATGACACTGACGGTGATGGTTGTGTAAGCGCGATCGAGAGATGGGGCACATCGTAATGGTGCTCAGAGAGTGAGCGTGACAGAGAGTGTTTAGGATCGAAGGGATACTCGTAGGAGGCCTGGACTGTTGTCCCTGCGGTTAGATCCGGCTGGAGACACATTTTCTTATCGTGTTCTGGAAAGTACTCTGGCTGAAAATCTTCAAGTGTAAACACGTACCAGATTATTTTTAGAAGTGAATATATTATTCTCTTGTGTGGCAGATAAAAAAAACGTCCAGGCATTTATATGTATATTACATTGACTCGAGTGTACGTGTATGTACAAAAGGGATACACTAGGGGAGTAGTGAAATCAACTTTTAAACTTTGACGATTCAAATAAAATACTTACTAATAGACAATTTACCAATATAAAGCGACACGTAATAATAAACTTTCAATTGATACAGATACAAATCAACCGTCCATCGTGATATCAATACCCCATGTTATGCATTTAAATTCGTTGAATATACCCGCACTGCTTATAATCAACTTATAAAATGTTTTTTTTATTCTTTGTTATTTCAGTGCTTAAATTGAGAATCATCATCGTCATTATTATTATTATCATTATTATTATACTAGCGTTTAATAGGATCAATAAAAATATCGGATTTGTAGAAATTTTACTTTTGTGGTTTTATAAAGATTCCATATATTAAGTGATATCCGATCGTTAAAATCTCATTCTGGACAGAATACATAAATTAAATGATCCATAAAAGCAACGATTATATAGAAATAAAATTAGAATTCGATGCAGGAAATTTTTCGAACATGATTTTTCTTTAGTATCTTATTTTTAATGAAGCCCAGGCTTGTATGGGTTAAATATACTAAAAATAAAATGCTCTCCTAAAAATTTCTCTTTACCTCTCAGGACACATCTGCATTTTAAAAAGATAACCGGATAATCTTTTTTTTTTGAAGAAAAAATTCTTCAAGTATATCTTTCTCTCATCAGTACCTTAAATTTATTTTTTCCAGTAAAAATGAAAAATAAATTATTTACAGACATTTATTTTGAATTAACAGTGCATCTTTTTTTCTCTCTTTCTCTCTTGAATGATAAATTGCTTAAAAAGATATTAAAAAATCGTTACATTCAAACATTTAGATATCATAATGATAATACATGAAAGCTTAACAAAGATTGAAAAAATAATAATTGACTTCTGAGAAATCTCTTAAAGTGCTACCGCAGATTTACCTTAATGAATTTTATTAAATAAAATAAAATGTTGAATATCCGTCAAATGGTATTTGAAAATTTAATGGATTCAAAAAAACGATAAAGATCTTTAATAATATAGTAAAAATAATTTAAATTGAAATAATGATCCGAATAAAAGGCAGTAAATTTCTTTTATACCTTTTTGACTTTCTTTGAGTGAGTAAAATTACTAGTATAACCGCAGAATTATAGTTTTTATCTTTGAGTTATTTTTTTCCGTTGGTATTGTTAGAATAGTTTGTAGAACTTGATAAAGAATTAAATGGCAAAATTCACTTGACCCCGTCTCGCTTGTGATATTGAAAAAGGTTTTTAAGTATACATGTATGTATTAATATGAATAGTGGCATTTACCTGCATTACGTGCCATAGAGTATAGAGCGTGGTCGCGGCCTTTTCGTCGAACAAGCCTGATTAAAAGAAGTGCAAGTCCACCGCCAAAAGCGCAGGCGAGTGCGAGTCCCACATAAAGCGCCACGTCCATTCGCCGATTAGCTGCTATAGAATAACGTATAATCCAAAGACTTATTCATAAAATACGTTTTTTTTCGACTTTTTATTATTCACATGAAAAATAATTTGAAATATTCATAACTCACCTTTCTGCGTGGTGGTGAATTGTACGCCACCCATTTTAGCTCGGTCCACTGCATTACAAGGCAAATTATTCTTTTGATTCACGATCAATTGTCGTCAATGTCAGAGTTTACAGTTGTCGTTAATAAAGAACTCACCAGTACACAGACCCCCCGTACAATTGACGACAGCGGTGTCCCTTCCTTGACAATGACGACCACCATGACTTGGAGGGGGTTCATCGCAGGTCCTTGTTCGCGTATGAGTGCAGTCGCTCCCGCAGACCGACCAGGCAGACCATCTGGACCATCCACCGTCTACCGCTACATGGGATTAACGTTAATAGACTCTGAGTAAATAAATTTTTTTCTTCTATTCTTCTAAAGTATCGTACATAAGTACTTTAATACGGATTATCCGACAAACTACCACAATCGTCTATATGGACGAGTTGTCTTCAAACTACAACTATGACTCACCTGTCTCGTCGATTATAACTTGTCCCTGCGAGACACGGTCTGTCTCGAGGCAAGCGTGCAAAGCATAATATACAGAATCAACACATAAGGGGGATAATTCTATTGAGAATAGGGTAGGCGTATAGTTACCCAAAATGTTAGAGTATGAAATTATTGAGTGACAGATATACTCACCGGGACAAGCGGAATTACAATCCATTTTTTGGACAGCAGGACCTAAACATGGTTGACCGTCGTTGATTGGTGCTGGATTGGTACACGTTCGTGTACGTTTCTGACCACCTTTAGCACACCGTGAATGACACTCAGACCATGCAGACCAAGCGGACCAGCCGCCATTAACTGTAGAATCAAGTACAAAGAGAGTTGAAAGGGAGACCACAATAAACGGTCATGTTACACTACAACACAACTGAGAGTAGGAAAATAATAATGTGACTGACCGTAAACCGTGATGCTTGCCGGTGAACTCAGTCGTTTAGCCGCGATATTCTCTGCAACGCAGGTATAATTGGCTTGATGAGTGATTTTAGCCTGACCCAAGAGAAGATGACCCTCGCTTGAAACTAAAAGTGCGGCGTCGGCATCTGAACCACTGGTGCTGATGGGCGATCCATTTCGAAGCCAGTAAACTCGCGGTGAAGGTACCCCAGTAGGTGGTATACATCGGAGTTCCGCGCTTTGGCCAGCTTCAACCGATACTGAATACGGTGGGGACTCGAATTGCTTTTTTAAATCTACATAAATATCAAATTAATTGATTAAAAATAATGGGTTGGAAAGAAAAAATTGTTTTCTCTCGATGAGAGTTTTGAGAGAAGATTGAATTACGTGGAACGTAGGTACACACAGGCTACGTCAATGATTGCAGGCTGGCTTTTGATGGAACCGGAACCGGACCAAGCGACGCATTCACATTTGTATTTGTCCTTGCCAAAGTACTCCTCAATATGATCCCGAGTGATGTTGAGTTCAGAGTCGACGATTCTCGTACCAGTTTGGGGATCAACAAAGTCTGTTTGATGAGAATCTTCAGCTCTCTGGCCATTACAACGGAAATAGAGTTGAAGAGCGTGGGCAGCTCTACATTTTAATGTTGCTGGTTTGTTTTTAACGACGAAGGCATCTAGAGGTTCCATTAAGAAGACAGGCAGATGACCGCCTGTTTCAGAGATTAGCTCAGTATCTCCAGCATTACTGCTACTCCCGCCGCCGCCGCCGCCGCCTGGTATCGTAGCCAGAGGCGGATCGTCTTCCCCTAACAAATACGACTCATCATTTGTTTCTCCTTCTTCGTCTTCATCCTCGTGATCCTCATCAGTCGGCATCATTCCTGATGCCGCAACAGCAACCGCTGCATTTGACTCTGCAACTGGAGAATCCAGTTGAGTCAGCATTCTCTCATCAATTAATGCTTTCTGCAGCAGCTTACCATCATCCGTCGCAAAGGCTACAGCACTCAGCAGCGAGCCTATGCAAAACATCAAAAGCACCAAAGACTCTGACCTCATCGCGCCCAATGGCCGCGTTATCCCTCCACTTTCATCTCATGCATTCCTCATCAATTCCATCCACAAAGCAGTTTGATATCACCTGTAAGGACGAAAAACTTATGGAAACAGAGTTTTGCCGCTCTTAACCGTGTCTTCATTCGTATCACGTGCTTGACAACTTCCTGCGCGACACTCTTGTGTCTCTGTACCGGACAACTATGTATTTTTCTCGATCGTGTTTCCACTGTAGCTGATGGCACGCAGTGAATGCGAACGAGTTATTTATTTTGTTATTTTTACGCCAATTTTGTGTTGCGTTTGTCAATTTAACCACGTACCACCGCGAGCTAATGTTTTGATTTGTACTTACCTAGACGAGATAACGAGGTTGTTTAGCTGCAATATTATCCATCAAGTGTAAGCGGCACTTACAGATACACACTGCCACACTACTATTATTGCACCGTAAAACGAAACAGTTTGTAACATTTCATTATTTTTCTCAAACCAACAACCATGTAATATTATTAATACCAAGTTGTAGAAAACAGTAATGAAATTGTTGTTTAAAAGATAATCACAGAAATTTAATTTATTACAATTAATCAAAAAATTCCACACATTTTTCATTCTTCACTGTACAGTTACCCTGAACTTGTTCTCTCCTTTTTTTTCCTTACTTTTATATAATTTTTTATCTTCTATAAATTCTTGAAAAAAAAACCTCCTTTTCTCCCTCAAAACAAAACCACATTATAAATTGATACTTTTTAAAAACAATCAATCATGATACAAACACAAAAGTATAATTTAACAATAGTTTTAAAAGCCTTAACGAATTTTAAAAATGAAGCGTGAAATAAAATAGTGAAAGAGATGCAGGGAAACGCGAGTGGTTCATGGCGACCGACTGAGTGAGCTCTCGCGGTGCTCAAACCTCTTGACGTTATAAACTAGCGCTTGTTCGAGGCAGCCTTCGTCTCTCGCAGCGGACGAATGCCGGTGGCTTGGAGCTTGGCTCGTTGGGTCTCCGGCTTCAGGCTACGACGATGGTGGTGGTAAAGCGCTCATGTGAAGGCAAGCGGGTGGGGAAGTGAAGAGGAAGAAAGGGCAACCGTGGGATGAAACAGGGACGGCGGCGGCGGCGGCGCCGGAACGATGGGTCGGTGCAGAGAGCTAACAACGGCATTCGGCACAACCTCCGCACAGAGCTACGTCTCATGCTGCGCCAAATATTTTCATCTTCTTCTTCATCTCCACTTCTCTTCGTTCATCACGAGCAAGGGAACATCTTAGTACATGCCGCGAATTACTCTTGACAAATTATTATATATTCATGATCTGATTACTTGGCCTGCTGTTGCAAACTGTTGCTAACTGCAACTAAGTAATCTGTAGCGAGATTTTAACTCTAGATCACATTCTAGATGACGACTAGACGATCATCAAGAAGCTGAGAGGTGAAGAAGAGAACTAAAAAGAAGTCAAGGAATAGACGGAGAAGAAAAAGAAGAGTTTTAAATAGTACTCCTGATGAGTTTGGTTGTTAAAATAAAAATAAAAAAAAAAAAGTACTCCAGGGGGAAGTATGAAAGTATGCATACCAATATAGCCGATACTCTTGGGGGAAACAGGCAAGTAGAGACACGCCCTCTCGAGAGTGGAGACAATTAAGGTCTTTATGGACCATCCGGAGTGGCAGAGCCACCAAGTTGCCTCTGCCGCAAAGGAGTTGGCGGCATTCAAGCGACAAGCGACGAGTACTGGCAGTGAAAGGACGAGAGGAAATTGCTTGAAATGACGCATAGACCACGTGTTTGTAGTCATTTGACCGGTATGCGAGTCGATAAGTGGTATGGATAGCAGTTTACAACAGAAAATAGAGAGAGATTCTAGTTAAACTATACCCTTGGACACACAGATACCGTGTTGCAGATCCCGGGTGGTAGTATAAGACAAGTCGTCGTAAGATAAATGTGTAGTAAAGCGTTGAGAAAAGACGAAGAATAGAAATCTAGAGAGAATGAAAGTACGCGAGATATATGAGTTGGAGAGTGGACAAAGGATCGTTGCCACGGTAGTCAAGGAAAAAGTATTAGGGAGAGAACTCGCGCGCGCGCGAAACGACCGTGTGGTTCGATTGAAAAAGAGGGACGATTGAGTCTACGAGGGATTGGCTCTGCCAGATGAGACTACTCTCATCTCGCAGGATCTTTAAGTAGCTGAAGAAAAAGCTCATCCCCAAAATCCAAAGACTTGTCTTTTAGTTTAGGAGGGTTGTCATCCGCATATATGAGTCAGACATGGAAAATACACTCGCTCGGATTGCTTGTACAAAGCCTCTTCACGCGTCTTATCTGCACCGATACGAATCTGATGAAAATACGAGATGGAATAGTCGAGATTGACACTATAACATGAGGGTTTCAATTGCCCTCATGCACTACTATTTGCTGAGATTTATATTTCTCAGATATATTTATTTTACTTCTTTCGGGTCAAAAAAATCATTCCAAGTCTATTAATTAAAAGAGAGAAGCTCCAGCCGTCCTCTCTACTGCTTCTGCTTCTGCTAGGTATCGGGGGCATTTTTTATTCTCTACATCCGGCAGCAGTTCTAGCGCAGTGGTTCGGGTTTAATATTTCACATCCCCGCTCTTCCGAGAGGTATATAGTCCCGAGGAAATAGAACACAGCCGTAGTATACACACATCAACCCTTAGCGATATGCTCGGTGCCTATGATGCTTTCAAGAAAGACAACCACGTCATCCTAAAGGGTTGCTATTTCATCCACACACACTTCGTATCAATATCCGCTCGATTATTCAATAGCTATATTATTCATGTTATACTGCGACTAAAGTTTATTATTGTTCTCCAGCTACGTATCGCCACGTCACAACGATAGAACAGGAATTGAGGAAAGAGCTGATGTACATCAAGAATGAAAGCCATGTATTAGCATCATGATAATTTAGATAATGATGAGGTTGTGTGGGAACAAAAATATCTAACACACTTCATTCATTTTTATTCCTTCAACTTTTAGAAGATTTAATCATATGCTGTTTTGTAATTACGCTTAATAGTTTCAATTGATTTTTAATCGCAATAGAGACTTGAAAATCTGAAGCTATTATTACGATTAATGAATTAAATTCTTTTTAATCAGTTAATAACACTGTTTAACTCATTTTTATATTAGATTTGATTCTTTAATGAACATCATTTTCTCTTTATTATTATAATAAGAATAATTGGACCTCTAGTTAGAAATATTCATGCGATTATTTACTTGATAAATAATAATTGAGAAAAAAGTCAATAATTATAATTATGTTTAAACTAAAGATAATCACATTTAGCTTTCGTGATTCGAGATAAATGTAATTTATAATTTGATGGAATTAATTGCAGTCATTCATTTTCTCTTAACAATATTTTTGTGCTGTAGTACTATTATATTTGAGTGAAATACATTAAATTTTACACGGATTAAATACAACAGATGTATACTGATGTTAATTTTACGCTGCTATTAAATATAAATTAAATCGAATTCAACAATTTGTACGTATGAAATACTTATTATATCATTTCATATTTAATTGATTTCGATATAATTCATTAAACTTTATTATTAGAATCGTTTTTATTAAATTGTATTTAAAAATTAATTTCCCCTACTACTACTTCAACTAAATAATGCATTAATTACATGAAAGATAAAAAAAATATATAATACAAGTTTTTATCAAGTTTTCTTCATAAATAATATTTTTTGTTCTTTTTGGAAAACCCAACAGGAAGAATCTTTGTTTCACGACCCTTAAATCATGTCAGTTCTTTATTTCTCTACTATTTAATCATTTATCATTGAATGATAAAGATATAAAGAATCGAGGAAATCAAGGGTAAGGAAATAGTAGATCATTCTATTTAATTTTTTCCTCTTTAACGTGAAAATAAGTTAATAAAAATTTGTTCAACAAATAATTAATAAATTTATTTTTTAAAAAAATACTCAATTAAAAAATTCCATGAAACGAAACGAAAAAACCTCAAATTCATGAATCTTTTTTTTTCCTCGTATTTTTGAAGCGTGAGCTAATAAGCACTTTTTATTAGCGTATTCGTCATCAGGGGTCATGAACCCTAGCCCATCGCATTAAAGAAACATTTTGCTATTGACCAGCGTAAAATGTCGGAGTTTTGTTTCTGGAATAAAGTGAGCGGTATCTATTGAAATAATTAGAATTAGAAATGAGACATTAGTTTTTGTTATTGATCCAACAGATAATATGATACGTGAGAGTAGTAATAGAAGAACAAAGTTAAAAATGAGAGTTGTAAAATATAAGCGGGTACATGGTAAAAATAGTCGATTAAGAGGAATAAATTGCAACGTAGGTAGATTATCCTGCACGTTGGCGCGAAAACTCGATTACCACGAGCACTACGGTCGCTCTTGCGTAAGCCATTTAACTCGTGCTCTGTGGTTTCCAAGAGTATTGGATGTGCACACTGACACTAAATCTACCCCTCAGGGAGATCTCCATTTGAGATTTATGAACAGGTTCAACGGTTACCGGCTGTCACAACGCAAGAAATAAATTATCGCGTCATAATTAATTTATTCGAAATTTATTCAGAATTATTCAATCGTAGCTTTCTCGTGCTGTATGAGTTTGTAGCTATTATCTGCTAAGTATTTAACTAACAGTGTTTGTCGTCCGGCTTGTTTGAACTGGATCCGCGAGTACTGTGAGTAGGTTTGTCGCTATTGGTTCTCCCTATCGCAACGTAGGACAAAGACCCATTGTTCTACTTTGCCCGTGGGGTGCAATGTGATATCAGAGAGGCTTTCCAATGAGCCTATGCAATTTGTCTATAGGCACGTTATCGCACGCGCTATTTTTTTGTCACCTGATTGAACAGCTACAGCTACACGTACGTCGATTATATGGCAAAACGTGTCCACTAGAGCGTACAAAATGCAATACGATGTGTCGCGTTAACGGTATATTGAATGTCAGCTGGACCTGACACCAACAGCGGCCTCTTGGCGCCATCGACATTCACTATTCTGTCCTCTTCGTATCCTCCTCCACCACCACCACCCTCTTCTATCCTCTCTAGTCTCATCCTCTTCCTCTTATAATTCCTGCTCCTCATCATCCAACGTCTCTTTACTCATTCCAGAGGATATGTCATTCATTATTCGTCTCAAGAGTTACCCGCGTCAATATTTGCCACGCTAATTTTATCATTTGTCTTTCACCTTGATGGTTAAAATCTGTCCAGTCGAATAAGACGTGCTATGAGGACATTTACATGCTCCTAATTGCGAACTGGCGGTGACGCGACGTCGTCTATAAGACGCCGGCATCGAAGCACGTGGAGTCAAACGCCGTGATCTTGGTTAGTTCATCCACACGTGTTACATATTTATCATGCGCTTCACGGCTATGGCATTCCTTTGAAGAAACTCACATGAAATTTGTTTAAATTTATCACATTTGCCTCAGTCCAAGACATTTTCGACTGTCATGGAAAAATTAGCAAGATAATAAATTGTCATGACATCGTTGAATAAAAAAAATTAACTCATGGAATAAAAAATTACGACATTCTTTCAATCGATCCTTCGTGTATCTCATTATAGACAAAGCGATGAACTAAATAGTTTTACAACCTTGAAGTAGACAAACCACTATACTCAGACACTCCAAAGTAGAAAAGAGTGAATACCATTTTCGAAGACATTACCATGAGACATTCAGTCAAGAATAAATTAGAATGCGCATGTATAATATATACATTTGAACAGTTTCCAAGATCCCAATCGAACTTTGAATTATCGTAACTGGTCATGACGTGACTGGAATTATAGATCCCTGAAATGAAGAGATACAATCCAACTTGTCTAACTTGGGGTAATTCTCAAAAAGATACGGCTCTATTCCCTGTTCAGTGATACGTTTTCGACCGCCAGTAAAATAGTAAACTTTGATTTAAGCCAGAATACCACATCTCCACATTAACTGCAGTCGCTTTCAACATTAAAATAACTATTATTTTACATATAATAATCATTCTTCTTATTATTAAAATTAATTCATACATTTTTTTAAAATCTTAATTCATAAATTCATTCCAATTAACAATCAATAATTAACGTCATCAATGATATATGATTGAACATGATCCGTTAATTGTACAAAAATATTCCAATTTAATATATTTATATCAAATGATTAAAATTTAGTCGATAATTATCTAGTAATAATGAATTATTTAAATGCAATATCGCGATGATCAAAATGAATATAAAAGTTGTACGAAAAGAATTAATTTGTAACTATGTGATTTAATTGATTGTCAAAAATGTTATCGAATAAAAGCAAGTATAATTGATGATGAATCACATTGAGTGAGCTATCTAATCGTTATCCGATCTTGTTTTTTGTAAGATTTTTAATTAATTAGTTAACGGAAAACGTTTAAGCTTTCATAGTGATCACCTAAATTAAACTACTGTCTCATATAAGATGTAAATTTTCATTACGCGCAGACTTTGATTGATGTAACGATGAGTCCCGAGAAACTTCAAACAATGATGGATCTGTGTAAATCGGCTCGCTTGGATCGAAATCACTTCTTCGATTTACTGTCAATCCAACTGCTCCTTCCATCTCGGAAGACGATAATTGATGATTAAAAATTTGACTTAGCGACCTGATGAAAAAACAAGTAATGTTCAATTTATTAATATTATGTATAATTATCATTTTTCCCTATCGAATTATTGATTATTCTCTTAATGACATATTCAATTGAAATAACTCACGGTGCTTGGAATGGTTTATGAAGACCAGATCTCATAAAAGAAAAATTATTCACTCGAGCACTACTTGATTCCTCGTTGATGACACTCCGGCTCAATACTTTATCCACGCTTTTGTTCTTCCGAACTATTGGATATCCATATTTTCTGAAAGAACATCAAGTACGGTTCGTTAATCAATTTATCAACGATAATTCCTAGAATATATAGAAATATGTAAAATTATTGATTGCTTAAAAATATTATCAACTTAAATTATCTTCATTAATAGTGATTAGAAAATAGAATTGGATCCTGTTTGATGTTCATGGATGGTAATTTGTGATTTAATATTCAATAAGATATTACTGAGCACTGTGACTAGACTTAATGTGAATAATTATTCATGTAAAATGTCATTATTCAATATTTACCTGTAAATCAATAGAGTGAGAAGTACGACGGATGTTAAGAGTACCACCAATCCCACTACCACCGTCACCAATCCATAATATTCGTTTGGAGTGATACAAATTGTTTCCAGCGGAGCCACTTGTTTCTGAATGACATTGTCCTCATACATATCATATCGTGAGTCAAGAACCTGGAAAAAGTAGGTTCATAACCATCAAGAAAATCTATAACTTTATTTTCGTCCAAGAAATTGGTTGGACGTTATGACTTATAGCACTCACTTCAATCATTTCTCGAACATGCTCCTCCTCTCCATCTTTTTCATCTTCATCTTCTATTAACTCTGTACTATTTTTCACCGTCGAAAGTTTCTCATGTTCGTCCAATGCATCATCAGTATCGTTCAAAGATCTTCGTCTGCGTTTGCCAAAGGAAGGTTCGCTCCTTCCAGCGCTTCCGGAACAGTAAGCTGGTTGGCATCCGTCTCGACAAGATCTCACGTTTGCCTCAAAGACCAGGAAATTTGATTCCGGGATCTTGAAAGCATTGAATCGTGCCTCGAGACTGTCTCCTTCTCGGAGACGATCAAGACCCGGGAAAACGTAATTGTCGACTGGACAGCTGTTTAAAAATAATGTTTAACGTGAATGAAAATTTTTTTTCCATTTTCTTTTATTGTTTGTATTATTAGCCTATATTCTTGCAGCTGGTTTTGTAATCAAATTACTTGCTTTCGAGTGAAATTCGAGATATTAATATGGCCATTTACACCGGAATATACAAAACTTTTTAAAGAAAAATTGACAGATGGATTATATGTTATTAGTATTTCCTGCATATTTTCATTTGATATACGTTTTTATTTAAAAATATTTAAATTCATATATTGACTGAAGAAAAAAGGTAAAAATAAATATCATCATATCATCTGAAAACACTTTAAGATGTAAGAGTCAGCTTGAAGGATTGTTCAAAAATAATATTTCTATACTTAGGGATGAATATTAAAAAATAACTCACCCAAATCTATCAATCAACTGAACACTCCTTCCAGAGTAGGGATCTCTGGCAATCACATTTGTGGCAAAGATATCCGTTGGGTAATTGTATCTGAAATATTTATAAATTATATTAAAAAGTTATTGAAAAGTTTTAAATTGAATTTATATTTGACTTGATTTTTACCCATCCTGTGCTTCCAATCGGAAGGTAAGAGGATCACCAACGGCAATAGTCGTAGTCGGTCTTCCCTGATAAAGAATCAGCAGTCGTACTCTTGAGCTTAAGGTATTTTCAGCTGGAAGATACTCAATAGGAATTGGAGATCCTGATCTGTTGGAAATAGATGTGATACGTTTTATATTTCAACGTTTACAATAGTTCAATACTGAATTTCTACGAGAAGATTAACCTGGCGTACCCAGCACCGATGTAGCCTGACGTGACAACTGCTTCTCCTGGTCCTCGAAATAGACATGTCAGATTGAATCGTTTGTCCCTGCCTGTCTGCACGTAGTCCGAAAATTGAACAACCACTATGTTTGTCATCGTGTCTCCATACTAGAAAATTGGATTCGTTAATAATTAATGGATTAATGGATTAGAAGATGGACAAATCATTTTGACATTTTGAATGTTGTCTGATCAAATTCTATTTTCCACATATGACATTGAAAAATATTTGATCATTCATTTATGTTGAAATGTATCATCATGACAATTTTGTAGAATAATTTTTTATTGTCAAGATTAAATTTTCAAAAATGATTTTTAATGTCTTCAAATAAAGAAAAAAAAATTTAATTTATTCCATGTACTTGTTATATCTTGAGAGATATAAAATTATAGCAATTCATACTTGTCAGAGTTGCTGAAGTAATTTAATGAAATTTTTATTCAAATAATAGATAATACACAAATAAAAACTCCAATTTAATTTACTGCAGAAGAATTTCAAACTGCTTTTCAAGTTCATAATGATTGTGGAATCTCTAAAACGTTTAAAAAACAATTTTTTAATTAAAAACTCAAAGCAATAAATTACCCGCATTGTTCCACACTCAGGATAACCCTGTGGTCCGCTAATACGAAGAACATTAACAGTACCACCATTTCCTCGGAAGAAACAACGATCGTAATAACCATAAGTATATATACGACCAATAAATCCTTCAGGTGTTCTCAGAGTAAATTCCATCCCATCTTCACTACACACTTGGCTTACTATTAACAGTAAAAGTCATTTTTATTTATTATTATCTTTCAATCAAAAGTAATAAAAAGAAGTTATAAGAATAGATTTAAATAAAATTACCATCCAAACACTCTCCATCGACCCCTTGTCTTCCACTATTTCTCTCATAAAAGTCATAATCTGATCCTGTATCATAATAAATCGGGTTTCCCATCGCCATATCCCTCGAATCTCTGTCACTCAATTCACAGTTGTCTCTCTCGGCTCCATAGGGTGCGGCGTATGGACGATAATTAAATGATCTACAGACAAAGTCTCGTGCATCTGCACATTCTCGTTCACACTCGGTTAACGTTGTGGCTGTGGTGTATCTTCTGACAAAGGGCTTACGGACACGAGTTCTCTGGCCAACCTGTCGGAAGTTCTCTTGTTCATCGCAACGAGAGAG
Organism: Chelonus formosanus; assembly: GCA_028641665.1. Classification (NCBI taxonomy): domain Eukaryota; kingdom Metazoa; phylum Arthropoda; class Insecta; order Hymenoptera; family Braconidae; genus Chelonus; species Chelonus formosanus. Next base: position 2,993,925 of record CM054006.1, on the reverse strand, counting down.
AAGAGGTGGACGACCAATAATTGGACCACCACCAGTACCAATCGGCCGGGCATTGTAAGGATCACCTTCGTTCATATAACCATCAATTCCGCCACCAATTAAATTGTCAGGGTATCCACCGAACCCTAGAGGTCTTACTGGGGCTGGTGCTGGAGCATTGCCACCGTAGTAAGGCCGTTCACCATAGCCTTTAGTGCCTCTTACATCATCGTCGTAGCTATTCGATGGTAATCCAGGATATCTGAGAACATGTTCAGTGTAGATTAGTTTTCATGTTGGAAAGGATCTCAAAGAACTACATTTAACTTCAAAGGTTACTATTAAATTCATGTAATTTAGTTTAATTAGTATTTTAATGACCATGAAGAGATATTTTCTTGATAATAAAATGCTAATAAAAATATAATAAATACATTTTTATATTAAATAAACAATCTTTTGCGAATTCACAAGAGTATTATGGAAAAAAAACTAGAAATTGATGATAATGTTTCAATGTGACTCCAAAAAATTACTGTGCAATTTGGTAGATTATTGAATGAGTTTCAATAATGAATATTAAAATTCAAGAGTGGACTGAAATAATTTTCGTTACTTAATTCAATTAAAATTCAGGTCAGTCCGAGTTTATAAATTTTACAAAATTGATATTTACATCCAATCGATGTAGCAAAATTGATTGAAATTGGTTAATAATTGATAGAGTTTTGTCAACACTAAAGCTATGAAAAATTAATGAAAGTCATTCAGATAAAACTGAATAAATCAAGTAAAAATAAACCTAGGGATGACATGAAGAATTTATAGAAGGGATTATAATAAATGATGTTTGTATCATGCCTATTAGGGGTGTTGATAGGGGCAATTTGCTTTAATAATTGTATAGAATCAATCAATTCCTTATTTATTCAACAACATATTAGAAAAAGCTTACTAGTCATTATCAATAATCTTTTGAAATAAAATACTCTAATATGACATCAATTTTTTATGTATCATCATTTAAGGGTCAAGCTTGACAAAATTGTGTATGACTAGGGCATTGACTTTTTGGAGTAATTTTTTTTCTCTCTATCTCTATTAATTTTATATGTATTGATACACTGAGGGTTGATATAGAGGTAGCTGAATCGGTGCATATATGATAGTTTTTCCCTCTTCATTTGGAAATAAATTATTCAATGAAAGAACGATTTACTTATCGTTTTCATAGCTTGGATATCCAAGTTATACAAAAAACTCTTGATTTGGTGAGTGATAGTTGGAACTTTACTCCAAGCTTATAGCTATAAATAAATATAAAAAAAATGTTTGAAAAAATAAACTCTTCCATAGAAACTAAAGTGAATTTTGTAGTGAATTTGGCTAAAATAATAGGCATTTGGCCAGATATTCATTCAACCAGAAAATCCTATATTATAAGTGAAATAAAATGGTCTCTTTCTATTTTAAATTTGATGGGAATGATGGGATCAACTTCTTTTTGTATTTATAATAACATTTCTAAACCTTTGATTGCAACTAAAGCAATAAGTGAATTTATAACTCTAGTTGAAGTCATGATGAATCTTATTATATGGAAACGTCAGAAATATCGACTTCGAGTAAGTATAAAAAATAATGAGATTTGAACATTAATTATTCCATTCTTTTTATCACAATGGTGATGAAGAATCTTTCATTTCTAACAACAGATTAAAAAATTAAATTTCATTTCCAGGGGATCTTTATTGGATTCATGAACTTCTTAGAAACTGCAACACAGAAAGAGAAGACGATTTTAAATAATCATGTAAATCGTTATACAACTTTTTACATTTTAATAACAATAGTACAACTTATTGGAATAACTTCCTATGTCATTTGTCCTTTCCTACAGGTTCATACGTTTCCATTTACAGGTGAATATCCCTTTTCCATCAAATCCTATTCACCTTTATACTTCCTAATTTACATTCATCATATCTCAGTGCTACTTCAAGTAATTACAAATATTATTTCAATGCATCTAATGACTATGTTATTCTATAATGCTCTGATGAAGATTGAAATATTAAGCGATGAATTAGAACATGTCGATAGTCGTAGAAAGATGCTTCTCTGTATTAAAAAACATCAAGACTGTATTGAGTAAGTACTTGAAGATCTAGGAGAGAAAATATTTCTCAATAAATAAATGCTTAACTGTCATTTGATAGGTATGTAGAACAATTGAATTTGGGATTACGTTTTCTCATATTAAAAGGATTTTTCACCAGAGGTATTTCAATCATCGTTGGAATTACTCCGCTTATCTATGTAAATACTGAAGTCTAAATAAAATAAAAATATCGAGTACATGTCAGTCTAATATTTAAGTACTATTTTTTTTTTTTTTTTTTTTTTTTTGATAGAGTAATAAAATCGTTGAAATTTCACGAACACTACTCTACTTCGTCAACGTCATGACGAATAATTTCATCATAACTGGACCAGCTGACGATATTCATGAAGCGGTATGTAATTTGGGAACAACAGAAATTTCCTTTCTGAACCTCTACTTAAGTGTATCTTTTTTTCTTTCCTTTAGGGTCAAAATATTTCACTGGCAATTTACAGTAATACGAGATGGATCACTAATTCGAAAAAAATGCGCAAGGAGAGTTTAATAATTATGTGTCGAGCACAAAGACCGCTTAGTATTTTCGTACATGGAATTTTACCTGCTTTAACGAGGAAATTCTATGCTTCGGTGAGTTTGTAAAATCGATAAATTCTGCTTGAAATATTTTACAGAGATTTTTTTCATTTTTTCCAGTTTTTGTCATTTACTTTATCTTACACAGCAACATTACGTGCTATTTTGCAGAAAGATTAAATTTGTAAATATCAACAGAGTAAGCTGTTTACTGTAATAAAATAAATGTCTTGCATATTATTCATGGTTGATTGAGCAGCATAATGAATAATATAATTGAAATGATAAATTACTATTTTATAATTTATTTTCAGAATAAATTCTATTAAATAGATTATTAAAAATAAAAAAAAAAATAAATTTCTAATAAAATTTTTTATCAATGATTTATATATTTATAAATAGTTTTTATTTAAACTCACCGGTCCCTGTTGGGGAAAACATCCTTGTCAGGATATCGATCCGTAGGATAGCGTGGTGGAATTCGGTTAACTCCAGGTATAGCAGTGGGATACCGGTTCAGGGAATCATCAGGAAGAGGAAGAGGATATCGGTTTCCAATAGCAGGATAATGCTCATCTCTTATTGGATATCTATCAGCAGGGCTTGGATATCGATTTCCTGGTCCCGTAGGAGGATAACGTTGTCCTCCCGGGGGATATCTATGATACCCCGGCATCCCAATCAAAGGGTAATTATCACCATTGACAGGATAGCGGTCTCCTCTGATGGGATATCCTTCGCCAGCCACGGGATATCGATCACTCGAGACAGGATAGCGGTCTCCCGAAATGGGATAACGATCTCCGTAAGGTGGGTAACGATCTGCGCCCACTGGAGGTGGATATCGGTCTGCATGTACCGGATATCGATCACCCGTAACAGGGAATCGATCACCGCTCGATGGATATCGATCAGCGCTGACTGGATATCGATCGCTGGGGTATTTATCCACGGGATATCTATCACCTCCTGGATATCGATCTGCTGGAAATCGATCTCCTCCGGCAGGATAGCGGTCTGGTCTTTCTGGGTAGCGATCAGGATATCTGTCTGGATAGCGGTCATCAGGATATTGATTTGGATACTTGCTGTTAGGATAACGTTCTCCAGGGTAGTGATACTCTGGGTATCGATCTCCATGTGGATTTGAATAACCTTTGTCATAATCATCTGGATGTCCTGAAAACCACCATAATTATTCATTATCATAAATTAGTTATTTTACTTTTTTAGCTAGAGATAAAATTCAGGATGTTGTGATCAGAGATTTATGTGCAAGAAATAATTGAATATTAATTAATAAAACAGGTATGATTACAATATTCATTAAATAATTTAATAATTAATTTGATGTAAATAATATTTATTCTAGAAATAATATTGATTCAAATCAATATATATTTAATGAAAACATTAAATTACTGTTAATTAATGAATGTAATGCAATCAAATATTTCAACGTCACTTTAATCAATTGAGTAATTTTTTTTCCCAACTAAAATTTTTTTGTCTGAATCTCCAGCTACCATCATCATTATCTCCATTAACCTAATTCCATTCCCAAGACTCAACCTCTTTTTAGAGAATTAGTAATTCTCCAGCAATTTAAAAAATCTTTTTCATACCTGGTCGTCCAAGAGAAGGTCTTCCAAAATTAGTATCTTGACCTACAGGATCTGGCCTGTAGCTAGGATTATCTCTATCTCCATCCATGTGTTGATCTGAAAACAAGGGGATTTGTAAGTACTTAAGGTTAATGTGGAAATGCTTGGAATTCAACTGCATTGAATGCAACTCACGCATGAGGTTTTCGTAGTAATCATAATCAGCATCGTAAATAATCCTATGTCCGTCACGCTGGTTGAATCTGCTCAGACGACAGGTACGATAGTGTTCAGAATACACAGCACTTCGGCACTGGAAGCTCGTTTGTCTCAAGCATTCATCTAGACACTCGCTCAAGCTTCTTCCGGTTATCTCGGAGTGGAATTCACTACTCAGACGCGAGTTCCGGTAGCGCTGGAATGCCGTGTCTGGACGTCTGCTGTCCGGGTAGAGATGGGGTGATACACTATTGTCCGGATATTCAGAGCCACGTGCTACGGAAGGAGCTACTTTTTGTAAGCTGACATTGGTAAGACATTAATCTGACATCTTGAGTAAATGTCACGTACTCATGTAGAATAATGTCGTGTATAAATTTATGTAAATATAATGTTGTAAAAGTTTTATGAACAAGTGTATTTAATATATAAGGTAAAAGCATTAATTTTCCACTCAATTAAATATGCATACTTCAAGGAATGATGTAGAGAAAATAAATTATCCATAAAAGTTTAATTAGGGGATGTTAAACTACAATATTGTTGTTAAAAAAATTTTATTTCTTGGTATCTTATAAAAATTTATAAGCTTTTTCAGTTAATTAAAAATTATTTGATACAAATACAGCAAAAGATGTCATAAATTCATATCAAAAGTGAAACAAGAATTTTATTCATTCATAAACTGGAATAATAAATTTGTATTCCAACCATGCTTCAGTTTTTTATGCTTGATTATGATCAATTAATTTTATTTCAAATATATTATGATAAATTAATTGTTGGGAGAAGAGTTGTTGATGAATAGCATGGCTTTTAGAAGTGTCACAATTATTTTTGATGTTACGCTTTGAATGTACAAAGTGGAAATTGAATTAATTTAATAGTCATCTTTTACTGTCATCATTTGATGTCTCAAATAAAAATCAGTGCTTTTACTTCTTAATAAATAAGTACTAAAGCAACTTACGATTGTCCAAACAAACGAGGTCGTAAAAATGATATGATGGACTGCTGCTTATTCCAATGTCATCTTTTTGCGATACTGAATCTTCCTCAGATATCACACACTGTCGTGTTTGCTCATCGTACTCGACGCTGCGACAGAAATATTTCTCAGCCCTCAAGCACAAAGCTTGACATTCATCCAACGTAAGGTTTGTATAAATGTCGACTTCAAATGGACCACGCAATCTTTTATTTTCTTCTTTTACAAATACTGTTAAGCCATCACATCTCTTTTCAGCTGTGTTGACAAAAATATTTCAATTTAATATCATAATTATAAGTTAAAAAGACATTGCAATTTTATTTTATTGAAAAAGTCATTTTACCGTTCAAACAAGTGTTTTCCAAATAATCAGAGTTGGGATCATCCTCTAAAAGTTCTGGATGTGTTCTACGAGTAAAACGGCTGAGTAAGCAGCTTCTCGTGACAGCGTCATACGTTGCTGAACGACAAACAAAGCTGAATTCGTTGAGACATCTGTCTTCACAAACTGTTCTATTAGTGGCACTAACTTCTTTGACATCAGTCATTGGCAGTTTCAATTTTTTTCTCGGATGTCTCTCAAATATGTACCGACGATTCGGACAGTCCCTTTCGATTCGGTTAGCTAATGAGAAATAAAAGAGAATTAAAATAAAATTAAACTAATATTAAAATATCTCTATAATCTCTTGAAATAATATTTTTCCAATGTTCAAATATACATTTGAATACCATTTGAATTACCATAAATTTCATGAATGATGTATAAGTGAATATGACTTGTCAATATTGACTTACATGTTAGGCAAACTTCAGTAAAATGAACACTATTAGGTACGAGCATTAAATTGCCAATTCCTTCTGGTTGCGCTTGTTCTCTTGTTAAATAACACGTGCTTTCCTCATACTCTGCTGTTCCGCTGAATGACGCGATTCTACTTCCAGGCTGGAAATCAAAGCTCGAACAAGCACGTTGTAAATTATTGCCAGCTGCTCTGTCACGTAAACACAGGTCCTGACATTTTTCCAAAACTCTGAAGGGTGGGGCCGTGTCTCTGACCTACACACCGACAAATAACATTTTTATTGTCACTAGAAAAACAGTTATATTTATTGTTATTACTACTACTGATTTATACCCTGGAGAAATTTTATTGTTCTAAACACCCACGATGATGGAATATTATATTTATTTTCTCATGGTTACTATTCATTTGTCAGATTAAAACATCCAATTGATATTAAAATAAAATATCTCAAGTAATCATTTGTCTTTCTCTACTGAGATATTTTATTAAATCAAGAAACAAAGCTTGATACTGGGAAATAAAATATTTTATCTTAATAAATTAAAAATAGTTTATTACAACCATTTAGTTTAATAATTTTTATTTATTGTTATTTAATATTTTTTTCTGTTAAATGAATGTTTATTAAACTCCAATAAATGTTCACAGAACTAAAAATCAATATTTTATTTAGACTAAACACTTCATTTTTTCTTTCTATATAAAGCCTTGTCATTCTTCTACTTGAATCTAATAAAAAACATTTCCCAGAGTACTTCAATAAAATTTCAACAACTTTCTGGGGGAAGTTATTATTTTTTATATGCCAAAAAACTAACTGCTGAATATAAAATTTAACATTATTAAATTTTTTTTATCACAAAATAAAATTATTTCCCGGAATGAAACCCAATTGAGATAGTTTGGAACTCTTCCAGATTAGTTTCACTGGCGGAGGAAAAGAAAAATATTGAGGCATCCTATTTTTCAAAATAAAATTCCAAAAGAGGAAATTCAACAAAGTTTCATCAGAAAAAACATCCTTGATAATTTTCTAATAAATTAATTATTCTATTCAATATTTTTGTCTTAATTAAAAAGTGACCGATTGCTAAACAAAGCAGACAAAAACTATCGTCTATGAATCCTCTAGAGATTAACTATGTAAAAGTTTTGTTCTTTTAAAAATGAGTGAACACGAGATCATACATCACCTTATAATCTATATAATCTTTGAACTAAAAAAGTACATATATAAAAAGTGAATTTCATAATCCTACCACTTCATCATCAAAACCTTGGAGTTGTTGATCCGGTAGTCTTTCGTAAACTATTCTTCCAGTTCCGCCGTTACACGTAGTTTGGGCTGTAAAAAGAAAAGTTTTAAAAAATGATTAATTTAAAAAGAAGATCGTAGTATAATGTAACAGAGTAATAGAGTATAATGAAAATGATATTATATTCATGAGGTTTAGGAGACCAAAATCGTTCCAAACAATGATCACGACCTTCGTAGTCGCTAAGTTCTATTACTAGAATTGTTTTTATTCTTTTGATATGTAGACTTTCGTTGTCAGCTCTTTATCATGCTAATTAGTGGGCATTGTTTTAATGGTAACCAATAGTTAGAATGTTGATGCACTTTCATTGTAATATATACCTATCATTTTCAGATATTATTCTTTAGTTTTCTACCTACCATTTGCTAGCATCTTGAGAATTGTCAGAACCGTGATAGCTTGAACCATGCTGAACATGTTAAAGATCCTTCTCATTTTGAGTATAAGATGCTGGTACGATTATCAAGTGGTCATGCCACTTGTTTCTTTTAACTAAAAATAAACAACAAAATTATTCAAATATGTCAATAATTTCATGCGATTATTGATGGTAAATAAAAAGATACTTAATTAATTAATAAATATTTTTGAAAACTTCAATTAAATTTAATTAATTTATTTATTGGATTGATGATCAAATTAATCAACGAGGGGAAAATCAGTGATACAATGAAAATAAATTTAGTTAAATTACCAAGGTAATTACTATCATTTTTCAAAAATAATAGAATCTATTTATTTTAATTTAATGTAAAGTCAAAAATGTCAACAAGAAAGTTTCTCTTAATCTGTAGAGTCCCGAGTAACACGGTGGTGCCGACAGAACTAATTTCGAATGAGGAATTGAGAAAACCTATGAGAGAGTACTATAGGGAGTATGAGGTGGGGTCCATTGTATTGCATAAACGTACATGTCATCAACAGAAATTCCCACACGATCAATTCAATTTCTATATACTGCTAAGAAATTCCAAAAGACTATTTCACTTTAGAAATTCATTTATTATTACTATAAATAAAATTGTCCAGTCATATTATTAATATCTTTTTTTTTCTATTTATGCCGAACAGAAATTCATGCTGCGAATGTTATGTGAAACATTGATTTTATCGCTGTTGTATTCAGTGTCCGTAATTACTGTGCTGTGTTAATATTTATGTATTCCTTTTTTTTCGCTTTATTTCAATAAAAAAAAAAAACACACACCTTCAATCTTCTAAATACACAGCAAAATAATTAAAATATCCTGAAATAGTTTTATGAACAATTAAATATTATTTTAACAAAAGAAATTCTCTCGATAATTGATAAATAAAAATTTATGAATTAAATGAAATTTGTTGAGATAAAAGGAAAATTATTAATGCATGAAATGAATGGAGTTTTCAAAAATGAGGGTGATTAAATAGATGAACTAGTTTCTAAAATTGTCATTTAAAAATTAATTAGATTAGGTAAACTTCCGTTTTTACCGTTTTTCTAAATTATAACGGTTCCACTGACTTCCGTTTCATTCAATTTTATGACATTAAATGGAAAAAGGGTTAAAAAAATTTCACCCTCTGTTTAATGTAAATAATAGAGACACAAGGGGTAAAACTATCACCTGTGGCATAACGGTTCTTTAAACATCTGATTGAATTAGTGAGTCTTCAATTTTACTTTTTTTTTTCAAATTTTATCACAAAAACGTTCAAGTCCAATCTCTTGAGCAACATGAAAAAAAGTAAAATAGATAAAAATAGAAAAAAAAATGTGATAAACTTTTGGCAATTCCTGACAGAATAGATAAATGTCTTCTGATAACTAAAAATAGATGTAAATAACTAGATAGTGATTAATTAATCAGCACATAGACGAGACTGAAGCGTGACCGTGCGTGAGATTGTGTCATTAAATAGTCTAAGCGCATCGTATTTTATTTTTTCGTGAAGCTTCAAATCTGAAAGCTGTGATAACCAAAGGACTAATGGATAGTTAATAATGCGAAGCCTGGAAGTTGGAACTACGCTCTGTTGCCTCTGCGGGCGTGTGCTCCAAGTCCTCTAGACTCGCGTGTGTTCACAGGGAGAAATGACGATGACGCTCGATGTGGCTAGTGTGTGGAAATGTTCAGGGTGAGTGCTCATTTGGAATTCGATGTAGACCCTTGTTCCGACACTGTTTGTAAATTCACACAATAATGTACGTCCGGCAATCTTTCTTTTTTTAACCTGTGCTTCACTGATTCATTTGTCTCTTCTGATCAAGTCGCACGGTTTTAGTAACCCTTTCAGTTTATCTCGATCATGTGTATTGTTGGAAAGCACTTTATCAAATTATTAATTGAATTTTTTCCTTTTTCAAAAATTGGAAAAAATAAATAATTAAGGGAATAAACAGAACTAAACAATAAAAATGGAAAATTAATTATTAAGACCCCGTAAATTTGAATTGGCAATAAAAATAATCCAAGGTCTACGAGGTGATAAAGTGAGCAATAAAAAACCAAGAACCCTCGCCCAAGTGCATTATCGAGGCGCCAGGTGTTTTATGCTTTATATAGACTTATATTTCAAACAATAATTTGTAATATTTACTGACTTTAATATTTACAAGTGTAAAAAATGTCCTGAATATGCAATTGATTATCATTACTTTTGCATTGAATTTTCCGATAATTATACATCTGTTTTATTTATTGACGAATTTAAATTTTAAATATGAATTCCTAAGCGGGATTAATGAGATAGCGAACGACGATTAATTTTTTATGAAGAGGAAATAAGCGTAAGAATAGTGTAGGTAAAGTTATTGATTTCTTAGGCAACAAGTGGGATTAATCAATTTTATGTGGAAAATGGAAAGAAACAATTTCTGGAATTGACAGGTTATCTCCGTAGACTACGGAAAAATTCGATTGGAAATTGTCTCAAAATAAATGCAAGTTTGATCATGTATGAACGTGGGAAAAGTCTATCTATTCTATAGAAATTCTTTTTTTTTTATTCTCTTTTATGCTTTTGATTAAACTCATCTTTGTTAAATGATTACATCCATTAACTATACTCGCGAGAATAAGGAATTGCTCGTTTATTATCATTACTATAATCAATAATAACTTAATTATCTGATAGAATGAAAAAAATTATCGAACATTCGAAAATTGCTTCAGGCTTCATTTAATTTTTTTTTTTTCATCGACATTCAGAAAAATGAACCACCAAAGCTTCTTTTGGAAATTAATAATTGAATAAAAATGCATATAATTAAAAATGGAGTGAATAAAATAAAAATGCAAGATTTTCCAATAAAGAGTTTAATCCAAAAGAATTAAAATTTTCAATTAAAAAAAATGTAATTATAAAAACAATTTTCTAACGTTTTACTTATTTTCAATTTAAATAATAGTAAATCATTTTTCAATTAAATTGTATCAAATAAAATATGTCAATAATGAAAAACAATCAAACAAAACAATTGATACTTAATAATTGTATTTATAAATATAAAAAAAAAAATCCTTACCTTGTATTATTTCACGTTGGCCGAAAATTTAAATAAACACACTCTCGATAATGGATTCCCGCCCATGAATAAACATGCAGAGAATCGTAGAGATGAGAAAAATATATGCAAAATAATAAAATGTTAATGTGCGGGAAGATGAAACGTCAAAGGGGAGGATAAAGTCGCGTGATGACAGCTGGGAGCGCGACCTAACACGAGTAACACCTGTAATCAAACTGACGTTAAAAATTGGTGTGAAAGTAATGATAGTCCATGGGAGAGCCAAGCCGGATAAATGATACTTCGTAGGGGGCAGAAAATGTGTTGATGGTGGATTGGGGGGATACCTGATGGGGGGATACCCGAGAACTTGGATTGCGCTAACAGAGGAATCCTGGGTGGGATGGGATGAGTTTCTGGCCTTGTGGACAACGGAAGTTTGTTTATTGTTTTCAGTTTCCGCACGACATCCGGGAAAAAGCACATATGAGCACGCTCGGTCGATGCCTCGATTGGGATAACGATGATGGCCCTAGTGAACGCGTCGAGTATGGCGGAACCATGGATTAGAGATTCCGAACGGACATGAGGTCAATCTGGTATGTATCACCGTGAATTATTGAAAACCTAGTTTCTAAGTCAGTGAACAAGTGTTAAATACATTTGTCATTAATTTTTTAATAGCTTACAACTATTTTTATTCACTTTTATTTGTAATTATGTCGTTAACACTATGCATTTATTGACTCATAATCTTGATTTTCGGAAAAATGGAACGGAAGAAATAAAAATTTCATTTATTAAATCAGTTGGCGGGATGAAAAATGCTCCCCAACTGTGAAAGCTATTAGTTTTATATACGCTCCCGTGATGCATTGATTTGGAACAAATGAACACACTCTGACAGGCTTTGCTATTTGATGATGCAATCAACTGGAACACTGAATACACATGCCCATATATTTGGCACATCCATCCTAGAGTCATCATTCATTGATTTCCTTCGGATGCTTTCATATCAAGTACTTTAATACACTGGCATCCGTATTCTACTCTAATCTCAGTTTCATCCATAATTTGCCCAGAGGAAGTAGTTGGTCTAATTTCCAGTAAACTACGTTTATATATGTATGTTGTTAAAAAGCTACTTAGTCTCCAGAGATTGACTCTAAGTACATACTCGAAAGTGATTTAACGTTTATAAGAGTTTCAGGAAACAATCTCTGGAGACAAAAGATAGCTTGAAGCGTGATATAGGTTTAATCGTGGAAATGTGAATAAATGTGCATGGTAAAATAAGCTTAGCTTGAGAAATAGAAGAAAATATGACGCTTTAGACTCGAAATGAATCTAAAAAGAAAAAGGAATATTTATGGAAGCAGATAAAGACAGCTTTTAAATAACATGGCAATATCTCAAAAAATTCGTAAGTAGAAAAAGATGGCTGAAAGATGTTTCTGAGGTACCTAGTTATAAGTCAAAAAGGAAAGGATCATTCGTATATGTTTGTAAGTCAAAGAAAAACGTATAAAGCTACTGCGCCATTTATCAAAGAGATTTTTGATATGAAGAAAATATTTCACTCAATAACTTGAAGAAATTATGTTAAGGAATTTTTATCCTTTGAGTTATGAATTCTTAACAGAATTCATTTCCCTCTAGGTACATTAAAAGGGATCATTCTGTATCTCTTGTTTAACATTTTCCTTTGTAATTTAATTGAATATGATTATTTCATTTTCCAGCCAATTACAGTTGTGGGAATTATTCATGTGCATGTCTTGGAAGGTGATGTTACATAAATTGGTCTAAAATTATCTCCGAATTCATTGAATTATTCTCTACTTTCAATCACTATAAATATTAACCAGACAAATTGATATAATGAAATTATATTTAATAGGCAATTATTCATAACGGAACTTATTTTCGTTATGAGTAAACTATATTTTTTCATTCAATACTTTGATTTCCAGTGGTAGTCGAATAGGTTTCTATCTAAACCTTTGGCTGACTAGGAACTTTTTATCACAGTTGGCAAAGTCGTGTTCTCTATCCTGTCTGACCAAGACAGCTTTGCTAGATGTCACTACTTCCCTGCATCTCTGTTCAATTCATATCTATTGAAAACTGAAAAAACAATTGAGAAAATTACCAGCAACTCATTAAACAACATAAAGAGAAAACTATTATCGTATCTCATTAAAAAGTCAGTTTTTAATTATGCATCATTTTTTCTTCCTGTTTTTAGATATGAATTATGAAAAATCGATACTGTGCAAAAAGATGTCCTTGAAAATGAGCAAATATAAAAACAGTAGAAATGAAAGTTTTTTTCTTCAAAACTTTATCATATCGATAATTTTCAGAAAAGTATTACGTAATAGTTAACGAATAGATAAGAGCGAATTATATGTCATTGGGGCAATATATTTAGGATCAGCCACTTATTAAGTGTTCGCCATCTTTTGTGATTGCGCAACCTCGTCGCCATCTTGGTATCACTCTTTTTTGCGCCTCTGGCAAAGAGTGTGCGCCAACCCACGCGTCCTATTGTGCGAGGGCTTTGCGATCAGCCGTACAAGGTCACGAATGTCGCTAGTTTAATTACATAAATTAGCTCGATCTCCCACTGCTAACATTCATCTATCCTCTCTTTCTATAACTACTTTATTCCAATCAATCTCTAACGTCCTGCTCCTCTGTATGATGCTTGGGCGTTCACTCAAGTGCTAAATTCCATCACATTGCACGTCATTAATTGAATTTTCAGTTTCTTGAAATTTACTAAGTGTTATAAAATAAACGTAACATGAAAGAAACAAATTTCAGAAATGTTTATAATGAACATGACAAGTAAACACTTAAAATTACATATTTTAGTCAACAGTAACATTTTTACTGCAATCTGCTGCTACAGTTGAGGTAAAGAAATGCAACGTGTGTGCCTGGCACCTATTTTCAGGTTCGTACATCGCATTTAGATTCGACGACGCAGTCATTTATTTAAGATATTGGTATACATCCAAAAATTGCATACAACTCCATTTCAATGAAAAATTTATTTTATTTTTAATAATTTATATTGCAAAATTATTATGAAATATACTTTATACATTATTCAGTCATTTGATTGATTAATACATTTGGCAGTTGATTCGTCAAATGCTTACAATAATAATAGACATTGTTAATTAACGTACAGCAGCGATTACTAAATTCTACTTAATATGAAGAATTTAAGTATTGTTAAATACAAACATGGAAAATTTTACGCTTCAACGCTGCACGCAATATGACGTGATCGATAGATTTATAAAGTAATATCACAACGATGTCTTTGTTCTCTTTTTTTTTTTTTTTTTTATTTATCATAAATTTTTTCCTCCATCTCTTTCGCATATTTTATCCTAATCTATATGACAAAGATGGGAAGTTGCCTCTGGTTTTTTCCACCTCATTGAAATATTTTAGATAAAAATTAAAATGCAAGTCTCTTCATGAGCAGGTACATGTTTTGGTCGATCTCGAAACCATGAAGATTGTTGGCATCTCCTTGCAGTCTCATCAAAAGCCCTCCAAAGGATACATAAGCAGATCTGTAAAAAAAAGTAAAATAAAGAAATTAAATATAACAATTCAGTTAATTTTCTTGATTAAATTTAACTCATAAAAAATTCTGTCCATGTATATTCAGTAGCAGGATAAGAGCATTATTTTAAAGTGAATAGAAAATGGGAAATTCGTTAAATAAACACACTTTTATAATAATCAGCTTAATGGAATAGATAAGTACTTCTTAGAGTTAAGAAGATAACTTCTATCATTTTGAAATTAATCGCTCAAATATTTCCATATCAAATAAATTTTATTTTTCTCGAGTAAACTGAGAATGAATTTCGTCTAGTCTTATTTATCTAGTGACGAATATTCTTTACTTTAGACCTCGATAAATTTAAATTGAAATGAAAGGACCTATATAAGTCATCGTTATTCTTATAAACTTGTTCAATTCATTTGAAATTTTCTCACGTTATTTTTTCATCAATTCATAATGTATCTATTAATTACTCGTTTCAATGACTGCTCTAATTAATTCACATGAACAGAAACTTTTTGCCCAAGTGAATATCGATAATGAAATGGATAAGGAGGATGATGATAGTTTGATTCCCTACTGATAACGATAACACAAGAATGACATTTAGATTGCATGTTTCAATTTGAATACATGTCCTTTCAACAGACAATAGCTAGATACAAAATACTAGCAAAGTTGAATAACAACTTCTGTATTGTCTTTATGCAAGCTTTTAGCAATTAGAGGAAAAATACATTTAGAAGCTCAATGTTATCTTGACGAGAAAAACACGAGATGTTATCCTGATGGATTGTTGCGACCGTCGTAAATGCAGTGTCGATAGCGGTCGTGTTTGATGGGAATAACACAACCAGCTAACCACACTGCCAACACGCCAGTCGCTTCTAAAAAAGATTTTCTTCAGCAAGGTCACTTGAAGGCTTCTTCAGCGACATCTTCCTTCGTCCTCTTCAACTGCTTCAACTACTCCAACCTCATCATCAACAATCATTTTACTACTTAACTAAGAAGCCTTGTGAAACTTAGAACTTGAATTCGTACCCGTGTAGAAAAGATTTAACTGAAGGTTGGCATCAAAGTGCAACTTTATAGCAACCTCTCAAGCGTATTTCTAGAAGTTAACATTCCGTTCACCTGCCAAACATGAATCTCGACTCTTCCTGTGCAATTGGCAAGCTCAAATGACTTTATTTTGGCCTCCAATCATTATAGGTATACATAAGCTATCTAGTAATGTAGCTAATGTCACCATTACCCTTTAGATCTATCACCATCGATTTTAGCTAGATTGGTTCCATCAAACCTTTACTTAGTTCCTAATTAGCTCCACTTAGAGTTGGAAATTTTTTAATTAACTTTCTGTGTCATAGACATCTTGTCTATTAATATTTACTCATTAACTTTTTTTAAAATTATTCATCTATTTTTCCTGTTATAAAGAGTAATTAATCAAACTATGTATTATTGAGAGTGAGAAATGGCAACTACAGATTATAATTAACCTTGACTTCATTTATTTATTACTTCAATGCTCATTAATCAAATTAGATGAAGACGATATAGTAAAAAAAAAAAAAAAATAAGGCAATGATCTTTATATAATTAAACAAAAATTAATTATTCCATTTTCAGATTTCATTTAAACACAAGGGTAATAGAAGAAATTCACAAAATATAACAATTTTTTTTGTTTAGATAATTAATCATGATGAAATTTATTGATTATAATTATTTTAATTAATATAAAGGTCATTGCCAAGATGCTTATAATTAAAGTATAAAAAGTAGGTGAAATGAAATGATAAAAATCAGTCGAATGAGCTTTATTATGATTACAAAGTCTTGTTTTAGTGATTGAGTAGTTGGCGGCATCCTTTGGATAATTGTCAATTTTTACAGCGTCCTTGGAACGTTTTCTTGTTTTATTCAGGATCCAATGATTTTTCTTTCTTCGTTGCTCATTTTGTATTACATTTTTAAACTTAATTATCATAATAATTATTAACTAATGATACTTAAAAATAACACTAACATCAATTCATTTAAATATAAATTTTATTTTATTCCTTATAAAAAACTGCTTCAATCAATCAGACTAAACAATCTTATAATTAATTATACAATGATCAGCTATTTTGCGGTTGGTTTGATTCATACAATATGGTAATAAATTAGAATAAAAGTCGAGAATAATTGAGTTATTTTTGTTGAAAATAAGTTTTAATTTATTGAGCTTTTTATGTAAAGCTATTACAACTATTTGATTGATAAATCATCTTTAAAAATAACTTATCCAATTAATTATTTTTAAAGACTACATTTTCAATCTCAATTACCAACGAGAAGACAAAAAAACATCAAAAAATTATGAACAAGTATATTTTTAGTGGAAATTTATTAATAAAATACTGCTCACAGAGGAATTTTTTCATCCGAAAATAACTTTCTTTATAGTGTAGAAACACATTAACAAGATGTAAAGAATGATGACCTCAATATAATAATGAATTACAGTAAACATAACAGGCTGAAGTATATAAAGGGTGTGGCAAGGACGTGACTTATCCTGGTCAGGATATTGCAAGAATTTAGAATTTCACGTAATTAAATATAAATAAGAGAAATAACGATGGAAAATTGAGAAGTAAAAAAAATAAGAAAGTGGCGAAATTCAAGTGGAGCCAGGTAGTTGTGATTTACCGATGATGACAGTGACAGAAGAGATGTCGTACCAGATAGTGCATTTACAGTATTCAGGGCCCGTGTAAACGCGCATCTGGCACGAGCCCCAACTGCCGCAATTCGCTCTCTCTCTCGCTCATACTTTTTTTATTTTCCTTCTCATGTCACGTTCTCACTCGCGAATAAGAGAATGACTCGACTTCCGGTTGTTCGACCACTCCCACGGTCTAACCTCGTACTCAATTACGTTTAATACGTGTTTTTTTTTTTATATTTTGAAATTTATTGACCTAATTTTGTTATACGAAAGAAACAATTCCGTCAACTGTTTAATATTTATCGGCTTCGAATGATTTATATTTTGTTTGCCAAAAAATAATAATACGATCTATTTAATGTATATTTTTTGAGTAAACAAACGTTATCAGAGCACTAAAACTTGGAGAAGAATGCGGCAAAGTCAAAGAAACACGATCAGCTGTTCCATTGAGGCGACTCACGCACGTTCAAGGGAACAGAGAGAGCGAGAGAGAGGGAGAGAATATCAGCTGATCGAACTGCTGACTATAGGTGTTTGTAATTTTGAATATTTATTTGCCATTTGAAAAAAATTCATCTCTACTTATTGATGACATTAGATAACAATAATAATGATATTATTATTAAGAACAAAAAAGGCCAAAAAAAAAAAAAAGATTATTTAACTGTTTTATAATGATTAATGATTTTTTGTCCATGGATAATTTTTTGAAATGTCATCTTGAAAGAAAATTTAATTGCCAATGATTTGTCTAACACTATTGGTTGACTTGAGTGTCGTGTGAGCTCGGATAGAGAACGAGACACTGTATCCTCGCTGCACTAATAATAGTTAGTTGCAACTTCTCTTTCTCCCTCTTTTATCCCTCCCTGTCCTCATTGCTCTCCCTCCCAGAATCTATTTTTCTATCTCCCTTTATCTCTCTTTCTCTCTCTTTTATGCACTCTCCTCCTCTTACGGCGTGTGTAGACGATCGTCAGGCAAGAACGAACTTGACGATAGAAACTAAAATAAAATGGCCGATCGTTTTTCCGTTTAATTTTCTTCATTCACGACAATTTTCCTTTTAATCACGGCTATTTATTACCACTTCACTACTACTCTGCGCCCTCGTCATTAATATCTCCACCAAACAAATAAATAAATCCACGAATATAACACCAAAATTACCGAGTTTTCGAGCTTTATCGTTCAACGTAACGACTTTTAAGAATTTTTTGCAAGCGCGTTGGAAAATAAATTGCCGAAATAAGTCGAATTTTTTTTTTATCGTAATTGCAAATGCATTAAGACAAATAATTAAAGGTAATTGAGTGTATAAAAGAAAAAAGGTGACACCGAAGAGCACAAGCGCGTGTCTGTACGACGACTAGGCGAATACTAGACGAGCAAGAGCGAGAGCGATCAGAGCTACTGATCCCGGGGACGACGTTGTGCGCGGGCCGAATGGAGAGGCGATCGTAGAAACGCACCGCGCACTGTAGCGCGTGCGAGGCCGAACGTTATTACACAATCTAGTTGGCATACAGAGACTTCTGCCAAGTTTAAGCGCGAGTGATGATGAGAGTTAAGGTATACGAGTAAGAAGCCAAAGGCAAACGGAGCTTTAACTATGTGAACCAACATCGGATGACGATCGTGTTCACTAGAGCATCGCGAGCGCGAGAAACCATCGACTGACGGGCGTAGGACATTTTCATTTCTATATATACACATAAGGGAGCTTCAGAAATTGCATGATCAAAACGATCTCACGTGTCGAGGACATAGCTAGACTGATTTACTCATATCTACTACTGTGATACTATGCCAGAGGAACTAGAGTGAGAGATATGACCCAGAAGAACTTTAACTGTGCTAATATTCAATGCTGTCACTACGAAAAATTCAATTGGGAAGATCGGTTTTAATGTCATACCACTGTTTCATATGAGAGGCTATTAGAAATTGTGTTATTTACAGAATTCAGAGATGCATTTTTTAATCATTCCATTTTTTGGATGAGTATCGATGTATCAATTGTTTGTTAACATGGTACGTGATTTGAATTAGTGCAACTCAAAGCCAATAATAACCAGGTTATTTTGTAAATTTTTATTAACTTTTTAATTTTGAGTTTATCAACTTTTGACAAATTATCTTTTATTGATAAACTATTTTTTAAAAATAATTTATTCATGTAAATTTGATTACGTTATTCATTGAAATTTGAAATTCATTTCAAATATAATGGGTTTTTTTAATCAACTTAATTGATGCTAGGAGATTTTTTTTACGATATCTAGTTAAAAAACAACTTGTTCAATATTTATAAAATACAGTTGCTCTTATTTAAATAACATTTTTTTAATAAATAATTGCAATAAAAAAAAATTTATCTAGCTTTTTTAAATTTTATTGACTTAATTAAACAGTTTGTTTATAATTTAAAAGAAAATTTTCGATGAATCTTAATTCGATACGAATTTATGATAAACATCAAAGTATATTTTTATCCAAACTTTGGCCCATAACCAATAACTAATTATACGAGGCATATTTGAACCCCTAACCCAGTATCATTCTATTAAATTTTCATAATTCAAAGGTCAACTTTACCAATTAATATCAAATAAAACAATCCAAATTCTAATTTAAATATCCAATCATTATAGAATGTAATTAATTCATAAACTACTGAAATACTTTAGACAAACTGTCAACAATCTACAATTTATGAAACTCTCTCACCTTCAATTTTCCTATCATGCCTTTTCTATTTTCTACCTTATCGCCTACACTCAAAAGTATTTCATTGAAATAATGTTAAAAATTACTCAACAAATAATACTAGCATCTAACGAAATCACTTATAAATTCATTACTTCATTATCCGTGAAACATTTTTTACAATTTCCTCGTTGTGTAATTGAGAATAAAAATAAAAGAAACGAAAGATTATTCAATCTTTTGAGCTTTGTTATTGTTACAAACATTGTTTTATATTTCAGTAGTAACTGTTTTTAGTTACGAGTATATAATTCATAATGTTATTATGTTGATTCACTACTGTCAGCATGAATAATAATTATGAATCCATCGTCAACAATGAAACACAAGCGAGAAAATAAATAAAATATACTAGACATTTGAGTATTTTATTTTTCATAAGTAAATTATCATTGATGAGGTGGGAAAAGTATTTGAGTACTGACGTTTCCCGTGTCCTTGCACCTTCACCCAGACTCTCTGGGTCGAGGAATGTCGAACGATGACACAATATATTACTTAGAAAGGTATCTATCGAATATTTAAAACGATGAAATCACTTAAATTGATTCGTAGAACTTATTGAATTAATTAATAAGCCTTTTTCTAATATGAATAATTAATAATTTATTAATTTCTACATTGCAACATTTAATGCAGGGTAAATAGAAGAAAAAGGGGTCGCTAGAATACGAGAACAACACGAGGCACGCGCGTTTCTCGGCCGCTGCACTGATTTTTTTATGACAGAAATAAATCGGGATGGCCGGGGGTTGCGTAACTGCTTTACTTTGCTAGAGTACTAGCCAGCCAGCGTGTGTTCCGAGCACGAGAATGTGTCCTTGTTTTTCGTGCACGGCCGACCCGGAACGTCGTTATAACTACTGTCGCTGTATGTCCAGTTTCAAACTAGTTTGATGACTCATACTGCATCTTTTAACTATCAAGTACTCAAATAAGTACTGAATTTTTATTTCCTATTGAATTTTTATTTACAATTGTCTATTTTCCTCACTCTAGAATTATCAAAGATCATTTTAAAAAATAAATTCCAATTATTATTCTAGAAATAGACACTTAACTTTAACTCAATGTACTTTTGATTATTCAATTTAAAACCTTGGTGTTAAAATAAACATTAGATGACCAAAGTTCTTTTTATAAAGGTCTAGAAAATTTTCTTAAAAAAAAATTACATGTTTAGCAACATATTTCTTTCGTCAATGGTTACGAAAATGTCTAATTAAAAATAATTAATATGAAATTTAATCTTTTTCTCAGGATAAAAATAGTGCACTATTTCAATCAATAGCATTGTATGCAATTAAAAATAAAATGGAATGTTTCAGAACAAAAAATGAGTCAGAGAAATATTAAAAAAATTAAAAATAATTAATTCATCAGTAATGTCGTAAGAATATAATATACAAAGAAATCAATTCGTGGAAGTTTCAGTTAATTATTTGTTAGTTATGAAAAAGCATTGATCTAATTATGATTAAGCATGAAAATCGAAATCATTAATAGAATTGAAAAATTGAAAAAGATATACTTTCTTAAACTGAATCAGTGAAAACTATTGCGAATCAGTGAATATTCATTGATTCACAATAGTTTTCACTGATTTAGTTTAAGAGTGTAAAAGAGATGGAGAATAACTTGTGGGAGGAAATAAATCGGCATTCAAGCCAGATCGGCTTGCCAGGTGTCAAATCTGCCCTGTTCCAATTTAAACTTGGCTAGGTTTTATCATCAATACAGATCAAAGTACACCAGTTTTGCCTTCAAAAATCTTTAAATAATAAAACATTTTCTATCAATAATAACACGAATAATAATAACTATGATGAAAATCTGGAAAACGTCAATCAGTCAATTATTTATGATAGAAAAAAAAAATTCTCCAGCATCACAAAATTACTGATTAAAATAAAGAATAAACTTTGACGTGATTATTCTATCAATTTTTTGCAACGTATATATTTTCCCTTGCCTCTCAATTTCCGTATCCCTACTCTTTCTAATCAGTGCGATGGTCTCCCTGCACTGGTACGCAAGAAATAAAGTCGTCATGGCCGCTCCTGGCCAATGTGTGGTTGACTAATTACGTAACTTTTTCAACACTAGGATTATATACACATGGATAAGACATTTTACATTATGAATAACTCTAGACTAGAAAATACTCTTGAAACTAATGTACACGCCCTTTTTTTAAATTAATTACAACGTCCTTTAGTGCAAATAATTATTTATAATCCTGAGTCACGTATTCTACAATCAGCTGATGCTTCATGTATTTTAAAAGCATCATTGTATCAAATGAATTCTGCATGAAATGGCAAAGAAATAAATTTCATTCGACCCAGTAGAACACGTACGGTCCTGGTCAGACGAGGCAATTACGAAACACGAGAGGTTTTAAGTCACGCGACGACTACCCAAGTTTATCTACGACGCAACACGTGGTATAATGCACAAAACAAGCGCTCGAATATGCAATGACATTAATTGTCTTCTCAGTTACAGAAGTCCGTGACAACTACGACGGTATGTAATCACAAATTCACTACAAAACTCAATGTCATGATTATACTTAGTTACGAAAAAAATTATAAATACTAAGCTATCATTTGAATAGGCAATAATTGACGAAGAATAACAATAGTGTTTATAACTAACACTTTTGAAGTTTCAAATGAACAGGTAATATTTAATTACTCCAACTAATTTAAGGTCAATAATTGAATTTATACAAATAGAACTCAATCGTCCTTCGATACCTTTTTTACTCTCTTATACTGAATCAGTGAAAACTACTGCGAATTAATTAATATTTACTGATTCGCAGTAGTTTTCACTTATTTAATTTAAGAGAGTATTTGACTATTATTTAATTGAAAATAGTTTTACAATAAAATAAACTTGAATGAAATATAAAGAGTTATGAAAGAAATTTTTTATCATTTAATTTTAAATGTTCAATTATTTAAAAGAATTAATATGTAACTTTGTATGAGTTTTTTTTTTTTAATAAGAAACACAAAGACTCTGAATACCCAGACAGTTTTTATGACAAGAAGTACTTTTTTTATTTTTCAATTTATAAAAGTGTAAAAGTATATCACTGAGAAATGTAATTTTTTTTACAAAACCGCAAGGTCATGTAAATAAAACTTCATATCTTTACTACTTCTTTGTTTTAAATTTTACAAAACTTCCATTTAATATTTCACTTCCATAAAATGTACTTTATTACTTGAGAAATAAACTTAAATTGACAGATTAAATATTCACAACAATAAAAAAAATATCAAATAGTGTAAAAAGTGTGGTATTTATCGTCATTCTCATTTGTTATTTGCTTAAATATTCACTTTAAACAATTCATGAAAATGTTTTTCTCAAATTGAAATAAAATTAAAGTTGATAAATACATTTATCAAAATTTTATTGAGAATATTAAATCATCTACATTCATAAAATACAATGTAATGAACGTCACTGGTTTCCATATTCGATGTTATTTGCATTATTTGTAATGCATGACGTTAAGCACATTGATTAATCATCGTTGAAAAATTCGTTTACGCTATTCGCATTATAGGTATTTAAAGTAGCATAAGCCATACCATAATTTTAACATCCATTAATAATAGTAATGTTATATAAAACCACATAACTTATTTATTTTATCGTAGAATAAATTAATGGCTCAAAGCTGATACAATATTGCAATAATGGAACTTGTCGATAGAAATTTTAAGATAGGAGTTTCCCGTTTCATAGCATTATTATCATCAATATAATTATTTTGTGACAATGAATGTTAATCGATATCAATCATAATACAGAGGGTGATAATAAAATTAAATGATTGAATAATAAATTTATTTGACATTGAATTAAGTGAAATACTTCAATTATAAGTTGGCAAATAATTTATATAATCAATAAGAATGATTTTTTAAAAAGTGGAAAATTATTTTTTCATTCAGAATAAATTTTATTTAATCCTTCATAATAATATATTATTTAAGAACTAATTTACTATTTAATATTTTATCTTTAAAAAAAATCTAGTTAGTTTTCTTTTAAAAAACTTTTATTAAATAGCTTTTCATTGCTGCTTAAAATTCTGCCGTCTATAAAGACAAATAGTAATTCAATATTCTTTTATGAACAAAATTAATCATTCATTAATAATGATATTTATTAATAGATCTTTTAGTCGATATTTAGTTGAGAAAAAGTCTTTTCACAATAGATAACTGATTACGTCACAAAAAAAAAAAAAAACAACAAACATTTTGTTTGAATGAGAAAAAGAAAATACAAACCTCGGTTAAGAATTAATCGAACGAGCACAATTTTCAATTGCTTCAATAACTATGAAAACAAAGATACTTGGAGAATAAAAGAAGTAACACTACTATTATTAAAGACAACTGGAAAGATGTCTCTCGACTCGAAAGCCTTGTGAAGGCAACAGGAGAGAACACACAGGAAGAGAAAAGCAACTGGCAGACGGTAGGGTGGATTCTCTCTCTTTTGATTGGGGGCAACAGGGGATGACCTACTTTTAGCCGAGGCGAAATTTCCCCGCTTGCGCCTGACCTTTTCCCAGCTTCTGGACTTGTGATACAGGCATGGCTCTCTCCCGGTTTGTGTCGGGTTATCTAGGGAGGGGCGACAGGTGAATATGTATAGAAAGCAAGGTAACTAGGTCACCCCTGGAGTAGAAGGAACACAGGGGATGAGCAAATTTGAGAGAAGGTCGTGAGAGCCTAGAGAGAATCCTGGATATAGATTGGAACTACCTGCGAGAAACTCATTTCAAGAGACTCTTATGAAAGCCTTTTTGTTTCACAAACTCCCTCCGGACATTTTAAATGTTATGATACTTGAACAAAATTCTTCTTTTCAAGTATAAGCAAGTAGCTTATGCTAAAGTTAAGATACATTAACTTATTGGATGTTGGAAAAAATGTGCAAGTTCAAATGAGAAAAATGTAATTGAATCTCTCTTGCAACATACTTTTTTATCATGTCCAATAATCGAGTTAGATATAAAGGAATTATGAAGATTAGCTTCAATTTGTATAAAGCAAAAGACTAGGAAATCACT
Source organism: Chelonus formosanus (assembly GCA_028641665.1). Lineage (NCBI taxonomy): Eukaryota > Metazoa > Arthropoda > Insecta > Hymenoptera > Braconidae > Chelonus > Chelonus formosanus. Next base: position 2,968,614 of record CM054006.1, on the reverse strand, counting down.
TTTCCTCTTTTCCAAGGTCTTGACCTGCTTGATTCAAGATTCTCGCTCATGTAGTTGCAAGGACGCCACTCCTCTTCCGTCGACTTTGCGCGTTAATTATCTTTACAACTTGTAGAAGAGTACTTAAGCTTTATACGATAGGATTCATTCTAGTTTATTAAGAATTCAATATCCAGTATTGTTATAAAAGTATCACATCCAAGGATTTTACCTTAAAACCTGTTTATTTTTAATTTATATGTAAAAATTAAACGCCCACGTTGGATAAACAATATCTATTATTTATAAATAAACTGTGAAATGACGATAAAATAAAAATGAATAGATAATAATGAAGTAAAATAATTGAAAGAAGGAAAAGATGAAGAAGAATAGTAACAATGAACGATTGTTTCCCTTGCATCTGTAAAACGATAATCTAATTAAATTTATTTTTCAACTGAAGTAGTTCTACTTCGTGCCCATGGCTACAAATAAAGGCGTAGTTGTATCTGCAATTTTTACACAGAACATGGTAGAAGAGTATAAAGATAATAAGTGAAAGAAAAAAAAAAAGAGTGCACAATCTACCCAGCCAACATGTAGCATCTACTGAAACAAACCATCTGCTGGTAAAAATCATCCAACTAATTTGATATTCAACTGATTTTTATTTTATTTTCCATTTCTCTTGTAAGTAGAACTACATTCCCCTCACTCGATTCAACTTTTCAAACAATACCAGTGAAAAAAAAAAATTCGATAAAAATAATTAATGATCAAAGTAAAACTTTTAGACACATAATGAAAATGTCTGACCAAAGATAGCTTTCACTACTTTGAGTCCCGTTGCAAGTTGGAGAATGGCACAAATTGAATTTCAACGAGAGAAAAAAAGAGCTTAAAATAAAGTTTAAAGTGATAAATTAAACAAGTGTTTCAATCTACTTAAAAATAAAACAGGTAAAATTGAACAAATTGGATTTCATGCTGTGAAGCCTTGGAGAAGATTTAGATCAGCCATGTCCAGACAGTTGATTTGAAATTGTCATCAAAAATCCTTATATAGATTCTTTCGCCCTTGTTTTGAAATATTTCTTTAGGTAGACGATAAATACAAGACAGTACAATTGATTGAATTGTGAATGGCAATGAAATGAATATAAATGAAATATCCAATCGACTTAAATAAGTGTCGATATTATTAATGTCTGAGTATGGTCTGAAGTAATGATAGTAATCAGACATTTAGTTTAATAAATATGGTATGTTAAATAACTGAGGCATATTTTTTCCTTTAATAAATTCCACAATCAGGTCTACGTCTGTCAAATTCAAATACAATCTTGGAAGTCTGTAATTTAGCATAACTTGAATGCAAGTTAAAATGTTACCCAATTGGCTGTTACATTCAAAAGTAGACGTTTGTAACGTTGCCATTGGTATCATTGGGTGTGATGGCGGAGCATTCAAGGGGTTGCCATGGATTAGCCACATTCATCCTGAGCATTCTAGTGTCCTCGATCAATAATTCATTTCCGTGCTGTCACGCCCCCATAAATCCTTGGCGACCAGTAAACCTGATGGCTTGGGTTTTCCTGGATTATTTTAAACATCCGCCCACTCTCGAATCTCACCTTACTCTTCCTCTTGTTTTACATCCATTAGCGACCTTTTCAAACTCTAAAACCTCCGGATCAACCCCAGTGACATCGCTCAAGCTTTTATATCCAATCTCGATAGCCAAGCAAACTCGTAGAGTAATGAAGATGGAATTCCATAGCTTTACATTGATCTAATGCATCAATTTATTATTTATGACATTAATTTGATGGTTTTAATTGATTAATTATACTGCCGATATAAACGAGAACGTCGTCGACGCCCTCAGAAAACTGAGATACCACCAGCTGTGTTCACGCGCTTCTTTATCTACGGAGTGAACCCAGAGTGGCTCCCTGTTCTCCAAGCGCAGTTGTTCTCATTATCATTTATTCATTAATATTATTTATTCACACTGTTATTTAATTATTCACTTGTACTTTTATTCAATTGACATGAAGATTTTATAATTAATCGGCTTCCAACTCAAAACCATCTCCATTATTTGGATCTTTTTACTGTCAATTAAATATTCAACTCTTCAATCAAATCCTTTAATTACTTTCGTTTAAATAATTAATTTTAACCTCATGTAATAAATTAATTATTTAATAAAATAAATTTTATTTTGAATAAAATATGTGCTGCCATCTCTCACTGTTTAACATCTGTATGCACTGATAATTATTCACGTATGTAAAGTGGACATGTTACAAAAGAATAATTTGAACAAAACCGTAAGTCGGTAAGAACGAATTTTATTATATATTTTTATCTCTACCTTCACCGCCCTCAATAAACCAACTTATTTAATTACGATAATACATCAAAGTCATCATAAATTTCTAATAATTTTTTTTTTATCTTTAATAAAAGTAGCTATCTACTTAAATAGATCTTAAAAGTCAATCAATTATTACGAATAGCTACAGTTACTATCAACAAGAATCTCAAATAAATATTGATTCAATTCATCCGTGACCTATATCCGTCTTTATTCTAAAGACCTTATCTAAAACTCTTCCTTCCAATAGTATACCTCAACACAAAGAATGTTTAGCTATACTCATTCAACTATGAAAAATTGATTTTCCGATGAAATTTATCAAACTTTGTCTACAGGGCGTCTAAGCGTAAAGATTGTCAAACGAAATATATAGGAACAATAAGATGAGGGTATTTAAGGGTATTAAATAGATAAATAAAAAATAATTAAAGTATCAACTTACAATCTACTGCTAGGTTCATTGTTTGCTTCATCTCCTTCGATACGATAGACCTTCCCGTACATTACGTATTCAAAGCTGTCCGCTCTCGATCCACCTTCTTGTTCAATTGCATTCCAATCACCTCCATCAGGGTAACCATCTTCTCTTAAGGTGGTCGCAAGTACCAGCCGGAATTTATCGCCTGTAATTTATTATGGTTTGTTCATTAAAAAATTCCACCAATAGTTGTTTCATTATTTTAGATTGATATTATTACAAGAATTTAATTCTGTTTTACTTGGAGCATTCCAATAAAATATTTTTACGATTAATTCAAATTATTTTTCATAAATAACATTTTGGAAATAAAGTTTGCCAATTAATATTGTATTTGAAATGATGAAACAATTTTTAATTGACAATAATGCATTTAATTGATACAAAGAGAGTGGTGGAAGTTTAATTTATCAGTAAAACAATTGTTTTCTAAGTCGGAAAAAATCTAAAGCTATTTTTAGACAATTGTAATTTCACAATACCTCTGAGAGGAAATCTATAATGACATTTAAAAGGAGTTGAATTAGCTAGAATTCCAATTGATTAATCTAATAAAAGCGAATTGCGGAAATCATGAGGCTGAGTATGAATAAATATTTATCAAAGTCTTGGAACTATTCATAAAAGCATGAAATAATTGAACAGGTTTGATACATTTATTTCATTTTTTGACGTCAAAAAATATGAATCCAATGCCAGAGATGTTGTCAGACCAGGGATATTATTGAAGTCTTGAATTCTGAAGGCGACCCGAATGCGAAAAAAGTTTGAGAAAAAAAATAAATGATGGATCGTAGAGAAAGGAATTAGAGAATGTCGATGTGCTTTTCCGGACTCGTGGTTGTCTCTTGGAACGTGTCCAAATTTAGGTTGCTGAGGGAAAAAGCACACAGATATATAAAATACAAAAAGAATGAAGGGAATGAGTTACACTGATAATAGAGACTTTTGGTTGTTGCATTATACATTGTAAGATATACGAAGAAAGTAGTCTGACATGAGATGTAGTTTTTATACTAAAAGTGACAATGAATGATGTTGCATGTTTTCTTACATTTTAAAATGTTTTGCCCGTAAAATATAACTCTTTATTTAGAAAACACATTTGTTAAGTGAAGGTAAATAAGCCATTTTATTTGAACGTCAACTCGAGTTTGTTTAATATTTCAACCTAAGTAGTAACGAACAAAATATTGTTTGAATAAGAAACAAAAAAGTCGTTTTTTCCTTTTTAAATTGATTAAGTTTATTAAATTACTGATAAATATATTTTACTTCTTTTTAAAACAGAAAATTATTTCATACTTTTATCAAATATTTATTTACGTGGAAGTTTTTTGCAAAAAAAAAAACTTTATACATTGCTAAAAGAGTAATTAAACAATTCTTTAGCTTTTACACAAAATAAAAATATTTTTCTTTTATCTACACAACTTTAAAATACGCAATTATTTGATAAATAATCTTCACATTACCTCAGTGATGTGCAAAAAAATATTTACCAATTAACGATAAATAATTTTTTCTATTTTTATTCTAATGTTAAATCTAATCTTTTGCATAAATAATTCAAAAGAAGAATTAGCATTTTAATAAAAAAAATATATAATCAACAAATACCTATGTCCCTTGCATGAATAACATTTGTTTCAAGTTACAGTTTAATAATAAAATACAAGACACTTCAGTGTACCGCAGTGAAATGAATATATATGTACATTTCGCTACAACATTTGGCCATAAGTCGAAAAAGAAATGAATGAAATCCTAGAAATTTACATAATCAGATATAAATATATGCATAAAGATCAAACCGACCCAAAAGTTGAATAAAATTCCGATGTATAAAAATAATTGAGTAAAAAGCACTATTTATTCCCACACTTAACAAATAATCACTCTAAACATATAATAATAAATAATGAATTTCATGTAATATTTGGGCTACATTCCAAGAGGAAGTTATGTGAATTTTAATGGCAATAATAATCTTGGCTCAAAATATAAGCTGGAGTTAGAAATTTGTTGAGAATAGAAGGGATACGACGCAGTTTGATGGCGTGAGTTCTTTCATGTAACCGCTCGTCGCCCCTCTTTTGCGTCAATCTTTTACGACTATCTCACTCGCACTCGTATATTTAATACCAAAGAAGAAACCGACTCTGGACCGAATCCGCCCGAGTTGCCCGAACACAAGCGACGACATCGAGCTATCGATCGTACTGTCGTTCGATTTAAAGGACAGTACGACCTTGGTAATACCACCCTGTCTCTTTTTACACCCTATTGTTTATTAGACTTCTATAAATACAAATATTTAACTTCTTCTATTTTTACTTTTTATTTTTTATTTATCCTTATTTTTCGAATCATCAAAAATTTCCTATCTAGGTCACATTTTTATTCATTTTATTGATCTTTTTATTTTAATAAAATATTAATATAAAAAAGTGGATTATTAAATGATGAAATTGAAATACTTTACTTACTGAATTAATTGAAAATGATGTTTATCAATATATTTATGATGAAATCATTAATTATAATTTTTTACTGACTAAAATTGAAAGAAATTAAATAATTTCATGCAACTATAAAAAGCAGATTGAAGTTAAAAATTTATATGCCCTCTCTCAAACTTGTACTCCTTTTTAAAACGGAAATTTTAATTATATTACATAAGTTAAAGACTCCTAAGTAGAGAGCAAAGTTGCATGAGAGCAAAAAATTTGCGTCACTAAATTCCCGCCTCTCTTCTACTTCTTTTTTTTTTTTTTTACTGACTAATAATCCGAGTTCCGTCACAAAAACGATAATTGCCGAGTATTCTCGAACAAATTCGATAGTTTCCGCACTTATAACTGCAACTATCATCCTTAATACTCTCCAAGCTTATACATTAATAATAAATTACAACTAAAATGTTAATTAAAAAAAGAAATAGTACAAACAATAATTAAAACTAATATTGAATCAATGCACTAATGATAAATAAATGAAAATAGCTCCACTTTGATATGATAAAATCAGCAAGATCAATTAAATGAATCTATGTCTAAAAATGGATAAGAAATCAAACAAGTTAACGAGTATGGATTAATCTTAATTGAAATAGAATCACAATTCATGAAAGAAAATGAGTATGTCAGTTATAAGGCAAGGGGAATTAAATACCGTCAACTCACGTTTTACGAAGAAAACAGCTAGCGCGTTTTCTCGAGCGACCCAGAGCGACTCTAGTGGCCAACAGCAAATCGTACCAGCTTTGACCTTGGCATTGAACTTGCGGTAGTAGGAGAGAAGAGAAACGGGAGGAGTGAAGTGGGGAATATCTAGTGGTGGGAGTACTCTCGGGCGATAAAGGAGGAGAGAAGTGAGGAAAGGGTTGCATCACCTCGCGCAAGTCTGAACCGCCACGCGTCAATACAGCGGCCTAGCCCATGACTCTATAACCTTCGTCGTTTGCCCATCGGTGGAGCATTTATAGTAGAAATGAGTGGGGGAAATAACTGAGAGATAAATCGATGAAATTTTCGGTTTGCCAGAGAGAGAAAGCGACATGTGACTGTATTTGTAAACACACCAAGCTAAATAATGAATACTACGAAAACTTGCGAAGCTGCGTCACATGAAAAGAATTGATTGTTGAAAAAATGTATATTGAAAATGGAAAATAAGAAGGATAGAGAATTATTTGAGACGTAGAAGGAAGGTTGCACGCAGGAAACTCAAGGAGAAGGAATACCGGTGGTGATTTGTATGAATGAAGACGTAGTTGGAAGGAACTGGGTCGATCGTTCTATGGGGATTTGTGTGGATTGAGGAAGGGGAAAAGGAAGCTAAGGAAAACGTAACACCTGCTTTTATATACTAGTATACACTTCTATGTCACACAACAGACGGGAAGCCATTATTTGCCTTGTTATGTGGTATGAAGAAGAAAACAAAAACAACGCGTGACTCCAAAGATATAGAGGTTTAGTTTGTATATTATGATTTGAGTCATCGCGTGCCGATTCACTACAGTTAAAACCCCTGTTTGGTATCATCATATTGACCTTCAATATATGTGTACATGTTTGATTGATAGCTTGCTTAAAAACTTTTGCTCCAAAAGTTCATCTTCATTTTTAGAGTCATTTAGATATGTTTCATTTATTTTGATTACACTTTTTTTTTTTATTATGATGGATGTATTATTTTGCCGTCATGTTTTCATTTTTGAAATATTTCATTTAATACAAATGTAAATTTAACGATGGCAATGAATGTAAAAAATGATTGATGGGTTAATGATTTTTTTTTCTAGCTTTTACGGATGGAAAAAAATATTTTTAAAATTTTAAAATACTTAGGATTTACTTCTTGATTATTATTGAAGACACATAGCACCGTGTAGCGTTATAGAACATGACAAACATGATGCTAACATGTATCGATTAAAAATATCCGCATAGAAGTCACTTGAAAAACGGTGTAAACAAACATGATGACACACTATGAGCTTTGAAGACTCGCGCAAACGCTATAGAAAATAATATTTTATATATATACTTTATCTTGACCTTCGTGAATAGAAGCAATTATTTTATTATTCTCAAATTCAAGTAGACATAATTATACAGGTAGATTAGAATTACGTATTATCAGAATAAATGTACAAAATTCAAACTAAAATAAACTTCAAAGAACTATAAAACATTTTATTGACGATAAAGTCAAGAGATTAAAAACAAGTTTAAAATTTTTATTTATTTAGAAAAAATAAACTTACCAAGCTCCATTGGATATAACCAGCTGTTAATATCGAGTATAAGGTCCATCTTAAAGGATTCTGATTCGCAGTGTAAACGACTGACTGAAAAAGAAAGAAAATTAAATTTATACCTGAATGTTATTAATAAAATACTTGAAAGTTTAAATTAATGTTGTCATTGAAATGGAATAAAAAAATGCCAAAGATTAATTACAATGCATGACTCATGTTATAATTTTTATGAAAAAAAATTTTGTTAGAAGTAATACATGTATTAACAAATTAAAACTTGTAAATATTGATTAATTTATTGACACATCATAAATACAAACTTGTCGATATTAATTAATTCCACTTTCTATCAAAGAAAAAATATTTTCTTTTCAAACATAATAAATGAAATGATGTGAAATGAATGCTAACGTATTGAAGACGTTTGTTTGAAATTTTTCCCAATCTGCTCTTGTCCAAACACGTCGTAATGCGTACCAAGATGACGCAATACATCCGATTTTAATGTTACGTTATGAATTTTAGGTTTTTTTTTTTGCGTCAAAACACGTCACTCAAAAATCAAAACATTACAACTATTATATTTACAAAAATAATCTTTGTTTATTTACGTTTTTTTCCATTTAATTTAGGTTGAATTGTCATAGAAGAAACTCAAAGCTATCTCTGATTACTGAACTTCAAATTGTTTGGCATAAAACTGCTCCAAGATCGACCATATGTTACAGTAGTGACCTTGAATATCCACACAAAATTCGATAGCTTAAAATCCCACCGTTACAAAATAATATTTTTTTTTCGTTTTATAATAGAGATAATTTGATAAGAGCTCAGTGTAAACATTATTAAACTTTGATAAAAAAAAATAGTTACATTTAAATATAAACTTGGATAAAAAAGTTAAAAATATTGACAATGAGTCACGAATTAAGAAGAACGAACAAGAGCCGAACTGTGTCTACAGCTACATCGCGAACAATTCCTTTACTTTTGTTGGGATCTAGTCCTCTCCCTGTCCCTACCCTAATCGAGTATCGTTCGCCCACGCATACCCGCAACCCTTGAGTGAGACGGCGCACATCGTTCGTCGCAAAGGGTAGGAGGAAGAAACTCACTAATGTACTTACCCCCTCTACTAAAAATTCTTGATTTTTCATGATGATTCTTTCTACCTGACACATGTGACCGTTTCATATTATTTGTTTTTTATATTTTCCCTATTTTTATACTCACTGCAATCTATTTTTATGGTAATAAATGATCATTCGGTTGCATAATAATACATGAGTCAATAAAAACAAACTGACAAAGAAAGTATGGAAAAATTAAAAGATTTTTATAGCTTTCTAACAATAAAGGCATAATGATTTTCTGAATAAATAAATTAATATCTCAAATATTTTTCATAATAAACTTGTCAATGAATAAGTGAATTTAATAATTCAATTTATTGGAATAAAAATTATTTAGAATCATAAATCGATATGAAAAAAAATGAGATACTTTTTTAGTAGTTAACAGTTTTTTATTTTACAGCACACCAAGATTTATGGAGGGAACGAGTTAGCAAAGAAAAACTTTTGACAATGAATGAAAAAAATGTAGGAAATATGAAGAAAGTTGTTTTCGGTGGAAAAAAGTTGGTAAATTTAAAATAAAAAATGACGAAAATACTAGAATACGGTTGAGAGTCAATAAAAGGTATAAAGAAAGATAAGCGCAAAGTTGGAGGAGAATCTGAGCGACATTTGCACCGAATGTAAAAATAGAGTGGGAGAAAATTTCACGGACAAAGGGGGTTGAAAAGGGAGGGAATTAGAGAGAATGCGCGAGGGGGTTTCTCAACTGCGCAGTGACTGTATCCGTTATCGACCAGTCGGCTGACGCTATAAATACTGGGCAACGGGCCCTCATCATCCCCTTTGCCCTCTTTCTATACCTTGAAACCAACCCCTGTTATCCAAACACCCACACACAACCTCTCAATACCCTCCCTGGCCTCTCTTGCCCCCTGTTATAACGCGCGCATTCGCGGTCTCATTCGCTCTTGCCTCCCGGCTATCCCGTCAAAAGAGGGGTGGAAAACCTTGACCTTCAACTGTCGAGAGAGGGTTGATATACATAGTTAACTTTTACCACTAAGATCCCAACCTTATCCCAATACATTTTCGTGAAAAATTATTTTTAACTTTAATTATCTTATGCAAGATTTACTTTAAGGGAGTCTGATGGTATACTGACAAGCGTTTTAGGCTTAAAATATATATTAGAACACTTGCTACCAGTTAACATAAGCCTTTGAGGAGGTTCTTCCGCGCCCCAACTACTTTATTAACCCATTGACCGAAATCGACGGTGATGTTAGTGTGAGGGGACTTACCAACATAAACAGAAGTGAATGATTGTCTTGAAATAAATTATACTTCATTCGAACTTCGACTAGACTTTACATTATTCAATTTATTTCTATTTTTTTGTTTTTTTTTGGCATAAAATTTAATTTATTTTTAATTAAATACTTTTGTTAATTATAAGGTCATATGATATTTTGACATTCATAAATTCATGGATTTCAATTTTTTAATAAATTCTTGAGTTTACACATTTAGTAAAAAGACTAGTGCAAATAAAACTACAAAAATTTCACATTATAAGAGATATTTCAATTAAAATAACAGTTTATAATTGAAGAGTTTTACAATAAAATGAAAATAATTAAATAAAACATATTACATATTTTCATTTAACTTTCGAGTAAATATAAATTGCTGTGATAACTTTTCTTTATCATTTAGAAAAGGAAATTTAAAACTGTACTTATTTATTATCATTATTATTATTATTCATAATTGCAATAAAATAAAAAAAATATATTCTTAAGTATTTTTTTTTTATAAAATAAATGCATTTTTCGAGGTACACAGTTCACAGAAAGCTTGAAAATAATTTTGTGAACATAAAATTGCATTATATAAAGCATCTTAATTTTGCAAAGTAAGGTAGATATATTTTTGGAATAGATGTCTTTTGCAAAATATCATTTTTCTACACTAACGACATCCATTATTATTCACGGTGAACTATTAAAAAAAATCACTACAGACGTTTTTAGTTTCCACATTCAAACTTAACAGAATTTAATTTTTGTGAAGTAAAATATGATCTACTTTATTCAATGTCACTGGAAAATTGCTATTTTAATGTCAAGAATTTTTTTCTCTTCAAATTAATAAAGACCATTAAGAAAAAAAATATATAATTAACACGACAATGATATATTTGCAAATCTTCTATTTATATTTTTGAATTCCGTCAAATTAGCAACTGATAGAATCAAGTACCAACGTAACCTGAGTCTGTTCATCTATGGGCGTAACTACTTAAAGAAAGCAATGTAGTAATTGTGTGTTAATTATCTTAACTAATTTTGCCATTCTATTCGACAAAATGTACCCTGATAGTTAATCTGATTTGCTGAGATTACATGAATGACAAATCAATGCAAAGATCACACTATTTTACCTTGTTAATATAGCTTTTCAAGTGCTCTCCTATAATTTAAATAGATACTATAATTGAGTTGACAGTCGATCCGAATAACTCTTAATTAGTCGTCACTACAATTGTTCTATCAAAATAAAGTCCCGTCTTGTATTATAAATTATAGTTTTTTACTACTTGAAATAATAAGCTGACTTACTCTACTTAACAATTAAACAAATTATGTAAAATTAACTTAACTAAGAAATAAACTCGATAGTATTTTACCTTGGATCTTCAATTTGTCTCCTTTGAAAGGTAACGTAATTTCACGTGGTATAATTACTAACAACAAAGATCTAATGAGTTATTTGTATAATTAAACAATTCTGAAAGCCTAAAGGTATTCAGCGTGAAGTTTCAAATTTAAAGATAAGTAATCTTTTAAGAAATTCTATTATTTTATATTCAAGTACTTGTTTTTTAATGATAACTGGTAAAAATGGAAGCTAAAAACATTGGATTATTTTTGTAAATGATAATTAACATGGTTGAAGTATTTTTAGAATTTTTATATCCATTTATTTCATTTGATAATAACATTATGATTTTAAATTTGTTTATTGTTTAATATTCATGTAGAGTACTGAATTAATATGCAGATGAAGAATTTTTATTTTATTTTCTAGAGATAAAAGCAGTCGAGTTTTACGACTTAATTGGGAAACTTCATTTTGAACTTTACAAAGTTCACAGCTGACGACACCAAGAATTACCAAGATTTTACTTTGAAACTATTAACTGTTTTTTGAATTTACATACTTAAATGATATAAATTCTTTCATTATATAATTTTGAATAATAATAGATAAAAAAAGAAATAATAATTTGTTAAAAATAATTTTAACTAAAATTAATTGACAATTTATTTTTTTAAAGTTTTTATCATCCGATAGTAAAATAAATTAATGCAATTTATCTTTTCAAGCTTAGTGATTAAATTCATTAGAAAATAAAATAAAATATTATTTCAAAAATTATAATTATTTAAAAAAAAACATAAATTGATAAAGAAAAGCGATTTCAATTAGAACGTCACTTTTTTGGTAGCAATTAAAAAATAAGTACAACTTTTTGTTGTTTATAAATGTATCAATAATATTTGTGTTTTCAAAAAAATGATATACATCGAACTAAAACAAAAAAAAAATTCTTTATCATATCATTACAGAGAATTTCTTGAAAAAACTCATGAATATATGATGTCATAATGATAAAAATTCAACCAAAATAATCACCTTATCAATTGTTTTTTTCCGAGAGTAAAAAATTCAACCTATTTTTCTTTATCAATTTCGTAAAAATCTTGCCAATGACACAAAATTATCCATAACCACAGTTAATTATATTAGTATTAAAAATAAAAGCTATCATCAATCTGATGATAAAATAAATCATCAAAAACTATGCACATGTATGTCTTATGAAATAATGTACATTATTTCATTAAATCCTTATAAAAATAGAGAAATAATTAAACCTCAGTGTCTGAATAGAAGTCAGAAAATTCAGGATTAATTGTGATGATAATTAACACGAAACTGTCAATTTTCGGAGTTAAAAAGAAAAATAGATAATTAAAGGAGACGATCGTGGACGAACAAAAGCGGGAACTTGCGTAACATTTATTACAAGGTCATGCCGCAATACCAAACGATAATTCATTCTTATCTCCGTTATCGGACGCAGTTGTGAGCACCCGACCATGTCTCGTAACCAAGAGCAACATAGTGTATCAAAACCTAATGCAATAATGTACAGTAATTTGATATAACTAATTTAAAAAATTGCTTATCAATGTCTTTGCAACTTACATTATGCTAGTGTTCATTATCATCTACTTAGAATTTTCTATATATGTATATATAGATTTTTTTTTTACATATTTCGTCATCATACAAAACTCAAATGGCTGAAAATATTCAAATGCATGTTATGTGTCAAAAATATCCAAGCCTGGATAGAAAGCAGTTCCGTCGCAATAAGAACTGAGAAGTCTTACTACGTGATGATTCATTCTTTCTGGTTATTTTATCGCTTAATTTTACGATCGTCATTCATTTCGTGACTGATCGACACAATACGACCTAGGGGAATAGAATATGAGCTTTCGTAAGAGCCTGGAGCAACAAAAACAAGTCAATTTATTGCTTATAATGCTCAAGAAAGTTATTGATGAATCAGGTTAGTGGTGAGATCTCAAAATAACTAGAAAAATATTCGTATTATTTTTTGGTAAACACTTTTCTCAAGCTAATGAAATATTTATTCAATGTAAATTACAGTTTGTAAGCAATAGTTCATGATAACAATTGATAAGAAAACTATTTTCGACGAAGCCATGAATATCTTTTCTATTTTACTCCAATTTTTATCACCTGATTTCAATACAAAATACTTGATTTGAATAATTTTCAGGTCAAGTTCGATCTAACCTTGAAATCATTTCGTTTGTGCTTCCCAATTGAATGTAGGAAGCAATTTACTCTCATTTTTACCAATTATCTTTGGACATAGTCAAGAATAGAACCGTGATACAATCAAAAATGTTAATATTCTGTTGTTTTGTTCCTTACATATCAACAAAATTTTCCATATATATTAAAAGAAATTTTTTTAACTAACAATAAACCATAAAATGGTGATTGCAAATTGATAATGGAAGAAACAAAGACATTCTCGCATGATTTCTCATGTTATAAACACTTAAAAACACCGGCAAGCGACACAAGAAACATCAACAGGAGAAGAGATATGAAGATAAGAACAACTGAAGATTGTGTATTGCATCCAGAATCGAGATTAAGAGAAATCAAGTCACGATTCATGCACTTGAGATTTTTATTCAATCCACGTACAGAGATGGTATTAGATCCATAACCTACTCTTTCATATAAAAAGTCATTAATCGTCTCGAACGTCGCGTTTTCCGGATCGATACGCGGTCTATCCCAGGCGGATTGCATGTTTTACGATCAAGACCTCCCGCGAGAGTTATAAACCATCAGTGTCCAGAGAAGAATAAAGAAAAAAAAAGTAACATCGTACCTGCAGCAATGATCGATCCATCTTGGTTGATGTTGTTGGCTCGATTAACACTTTTGTCGATGTTACGAGGATTCAGAAAGACGCAATTTGGCTAACGACGCACGCACGGGAAAAAAAGATGGAGCGAGAGCATGAGAAAGAGAACGGAGGAAGAAGAACAGCAGCGCTGCCGGATCTACGCATAAGCCATTGAAAACTGCGAGTTTATTAAAAAACAATTTTTAACTATCAAATAACTTTTATGGAAACTGATTTATTTGGTCTGTATGACATTGCCAGTTAAAAGTGAACACTTGTAAAACTTGGTGGCACTACTGATGATATCTTAATTGGCGAAAAGCTGAAGAAAAGTTGCCGGAGAGTGTGGCAGTGCAAAAGAGAACGCACGGAAGACAACCATCCTGGCTGCCTTGGCACTGACAGTGGCCCTCGCGCCTAGCAACACGAAGGCCGAACTGCTGCGGCGAGCCGCACGGAAACCAGCCGGCTGAGCATACCCCCTTCTCTCTCCTTGCACAGCTCCACTTTGCTGCCTGTCCGACGGGATACACTACATAGCACTCACCGTCTCTCTATACCTCCACCACTTATGCCATCATCAAAGATCCTCACTGTGTTTCTATTCTTTTATTTTTCTTTCTTTTTTTTTATTTCATTATTTTATTCTTTCTCGTTATATTCATCCATTTGTTAGCTATCAATATCTTTCATTAAATTACCAACGTCATTCCACGCACATTATTCATTTTGAATAATACAATAAAGTCCTAGAGATAAATGAGTTTAAATATATTAATGCACATGACAGAAATGTTTTTATTGACTGGGTCAAGTTCAAGATTGTAATTTAGCCTTTTTTAGAATAAAAAAAAAAAAAAAACCCGGAACTTTAAAATAATTTTTTTTTCTTCTTCTTTTAATTACGATCTAATTATAAAATTAGCAGTAAAATCTTTTTAAAAATCAATATTATACTAAAAGTTTTAAATAACTTGGATTAAAAGATAAAATATGTATTCCTTTTTCATAATCTCTGGGGAGATACTCAGGTTTGAGGATATATACTCCATTTTACTCTAGATTTCTCTAATAAATCCACACAATTCTATTCTCATGGACTCCTATTAATTTTTCATGAATTAAAATTAACAACACAACCATTATACTGAAAAATAAATGATTCTTCAACGATTATAACTATTAAAGAATAATTGTTAATTCACTCGATACCACCAGAAACAACTCAAGTTATGAATGATTGATGGCATAAATATTTTTATCGCTTACCTACTTTTCCTTATGCATTAACAAATAAAATACAAAAAAAAAATAAATTTTAACTTTTATAAAAATGAACAAACAATTATTACAAATATGTATTTTAAAAAAAAAAACGAAATAAAACTTGGAAATAATTAACAACAATTGAATTATTTATTCTAACAGCTTGAAAAGTGACTTGGTAATTTGGCGATTCAATGGCATATTATGCATCATCTTATGTCCTCTCAATATGAACTGTAAGTGCAGGGAAATTATGATAATACAAAACCCAAGTCTTGTGAGGAATGGAAGAGTAGAAAATTAGAATGTACTTTGCAATAAATTCTCGACATTATAATAAGCACTGAGTGCTCCTCTCTCTAAGTTGTCTGAACAAATCAACGTCACTAGCTCACAAGCATACATACAGCAGTATTATTACCTTCAACAACTATCTATGTATATATATTTAAACTATGTACATACACAAAGCAAATAATGAATTGTAATAGCTTATAAAAATTTTCAAACTACATATCATTGTGGATATGTAGCTGTTTTTATTTTACTTGTTTTTGAGTCACTTTAACCCTTGACCATTCATTACAAAAAAAAAATAACCGGCTCTCGAACCCCTTATGTCTTTCATCCTTTTCAATAAGAAAAGTCCAGATCCCTTGTTCGCTCTCCCCCGTATCGTTGCCCTAGTTTTCGCACATGGCTAGTTGATCAATAATCTCATTTGCAAATTGCCCACCATTTTTATTCAATTCAAACCAGTTTTAAGTTGAAATTCATATACAGCCGCGTGTCAAAAAATTTTTTAAGGAGCAAAACAAAATGACGATTGTATTTAAAAATATATATACTGGCAGACAAAACAATTGAATAAATTTATCCAAGATATATATTTACATCACCTGAAGTTGAATATTAAAAAAAAACGAGAGAATTAAATTAATAATTAGATAAGTATGTTTTTTTTCAACGAAACGACTGTATGATAACGCTCGATTTTTCAATGTCATCAAGCAAACAGAATGGCAGAAAAAGTCTCAATATATAAGAGATGAGTATACGAGTGAAGCGGAAGAAAAAACACGAAAAACATGTATCGTGTTACGACACGAGCATTGAATATAGATCATAGCTTGAGTTACCAAGTCATATGTATCTGATCTTAAATCTCAACATACTAGTAGTCAATATTCACACAAAATTACGAAACATTCTGATCTAGAATATAAATCGAATATTTTTAATAATTATTACGTACTCCTTTACAATATTTTCATATTAAAAACAAATGATTATTTCGTTAACTAAAATAAAAATAAAAAAATTCTTGTATTTTATGTAATAAACCATTCACATATGCATGAGACAATGTCATGAGAAATTGCAAAACATTTCCCGATAAATACGAGTTTATTTTTTATCGAATTTTTTTATGTAATAAAAGAAAATGCATGGACTAATATACACTAGAATAAAAATAAAAAATAATATTTAGAATAGAATAACTAAAAATTAATAACACTGAAGATTATTTTTGTTATAAAATAAAATATTCTCTTATTAATCAAATGATAAGCAAAAAAGATCTTTTTAGATAAATCAAATAATTCCGTTGACTAACTTTACAGTTTTTATTTATTAAAACAATAATCCCCTAATGGAATTGTATTGGATAATTAATCAAATGATAAAAGTTATTAAATATTTAAAAAAAAATAATAAACTACCCGGTGCAATAGGCTGTGAGGTCTTATTGATTTTATTGAGTACGAAAGCCATTACAAACATCTGTCTGTTCAAGCTTAAAAATAATTTATATAAAAAACGATTCCTACTGTTTACTTTTTTATGTAATACGTGGTCTAAATAGGCATAAAAAATGGAGCTTATTCACCTAGAAAATAGCCTTTACTGCACTCCCTCTACTGGGATGACATCTCCAATGCAACCTTGAAGCCAAGTCTGACCTTGACCGTGTCAGCCCCCACTGTTGGCGAAACCCACCATTCTGCTCCGTTCACGTCGCGTCATATTACGCGAATGCGATGTTGCTTTGGCACTGCTGCTGCGCTGCGGGCTCATCGCTGCATCGACCGGCCGCAGCAACCCTCGCCAACTATTCCCTATATGTACAATATCAGCGTCCCGCCAAGACTACCAACGACATATTACTACCCTCCTACCTCTCTACTTACTTTTCTCACCCTTCACTCAACATCTCCTACACACTTCATACCAACTAGTCCCACTAACACCCATCGAACTTTCTTACCCGTAAATATATTTGCGTGTGCTCTAAGCGGATGAGAATTCTGGGTTACAAATACAAAAATCTATCTTGTATCATGATGAAATATTAACGCAGTGAAGAGGAAAATTTCTATTGGTATTGCTGGATTACTAGTACCGATGATAACCTTACCTACATATAATAAAAATACCACATTTAATGTATCAGTGGAATTATACTTCTTGATTAATTCTGCTGGATTTACTAGGTCCAATGAAGATACTGTTTTTTCATTATGAATTAAGGCGGATAAATTCTTGGGAATTATTTACATCTATAATCTTATGAGATTATTTTTATATCTTCCGTAGTTTTACGATTATGAGTAGTTTCAGGTCATTAATCTTACTATCAATTTCATGCATTACATAATTTCATTATTTATTATGTTTTATTGTATATAAATTATAAATGTTATAATAATTTAGTTTTTCATTTATAAATGTTTTTAGAATTTCGTTGGTTTTTTTTTCTATATGGATCAAAAAATCTTTTGTGATAATAATTCATTATGAAATAATTTATGAAGTGAAAAGCTATTTTATTGAATTTAAAAAAATAATGACTTTACTAAAAGCACTTTTTCGCTAAAAACGACAAAATTTTCCATTCTACCTAAGAGAAATATTTTTAGAGCACTTTTTAATTCAGTTAGATTACTTTATTATTTAGGTCATCTATAGAATTTGACTTATATTCATCAACAATTGATATTTCTACTAATTAATTTTAATTTATGATAAAAAAAAGTTTTGTCTTAACGTTCATGAAAAAATATTATTCTAAAACATTTTCTTTCCAATATGTTCACTATTATTATATTGTTTTATTAAATTTTAATCGAAATGATTGCTTTGCATTTATTTTTAATAAATTAATTTTATCAAGAATTTAATTTTCTATCGATAAAATTTTCCTCATGCGTATTCTCCTGTATTCAACTGACGCAAGAGAGTTAACGATTTGGTTGAGCTTCGTTGCGCAACACTGAATGTTTACTTTTGCAAAAAAAAAAATTTGTTACATAGAATCAATTTTAAAATTGATCAGTTTTTGGTATTATTATTAACCCTACTAACAAGTGTAAATAATAATCACACATTACTTTTTACAAATATTTGTAAAAACAATAATCAACTCGAAAAATGTTTTTCAATTTTGTGAAAATGTTTATTTACTAGAAAAATGATAAATAATGGTTGAAACTGAAACATTTTTACTTTAATTAGTGGTTTTTTCATTCATTTTGGAAATACAAACTGGAAAAAAGTGAAACTAATGCATCAACGGAAAATCAGAGGTTAATAAAATGAATAATAATAATCAACACCCAACAGTATTATTAAAACACTCTGAAATTATGTTTGCTTATAGATATTAAAAAATAATGACGGCAAATGTTATAAAATGATTGATTTTTTCATTGTTCTTTCGAATGACGTTGTAACGCAATACAAAACGAAATACATACATCCATATAATGCGCAATATATGAATACAGAACTTAGAGAGAACATTTGTATTTGTATAATTGATTTATAAGGAGTGATATAAATATACATATATGCTGTTTGGTTCACATAAAATATTTGATTGTTATGACAGTCAAAAAACTTATCATAACCGTTATTTAGTTCAAGATCAACGATTTAAGATCTTGAACAGTTTGTATAAAACGTTATTATACGTGTAGCCTCCCTCCAAAACATGGAACTACCGCGTTGCCGGTAACTTGATGTTCATACATCGGCAACGACATATTTATGTTTTGTAATTGATGACAATTTATGTAATTTGTGTAAAAAAAATTGTTAAATAATGATTAATTGTTTTTTAATACTCACCCCTGTCAAATTTTTTACCCTCAGGATCTATGTCTTTTACGTTAAAAATATCCTCGAATAACACACCCGCCATTTTACTGAAACTGTGGTGGCGCTATGATGTGGCGAGTTGAAGAACTAAAGTCAAGGCTGTAACAGAAAAAATTTTTGTAACTATTGCTAAATTTAGTTATTTTTCTAGAGATTTTTATTTATTATAATTTTAAAATGATAATTGAGTAAATATATTTACAATATAATAAATAAAATTAATTGATAAAAAAAATTTATTACATGAAATAAAAAATTTCTATTAATGACGGTTTCAACGTAACTGACTAATGTTCATCATTTTACTGGTTTAAAACCTTTTTGATTTATTTTACAAAACTTAAAATTATTTATTACATTTATCACATAATGTAAGTTTAACTTTAATTGAAGGTTCAGAAATATGAGGCAATATTTTATCTAACTCATTTAGAAGACTTTTTGTAAAGAACATCTTCTAACAATTTACAAAAAACAAAATCTTAATAAAGATTAAGTTTTGTAGTAATTAATACTCTTAATGTCTGATCAAAAGCAGTACAAACAGCAAGACCTTGTTTATCTGGAGACCAATCTAGAGAGCTAACTGGCTGAGATGACATAATGCAATTTTGAAGTAAATCAACATTTCCTACTACACCTTTTTCCATTCCATCTGCATCTGTTTGTCTTCGTTTCTCAGGATAATTACTAGAATGCATTGAATTATTTTAAATTTTTCATGCACCTTATTACCATACTCTATGTGAATTAATTTCTATACTTGATATTCCATTTGAATTAATTGCAATAGTAAAGAAAAAAACATTTTTTCCTTCGAAATAATAATACTTACTATTTCCATAAATATAAAGTTCCACCTCCACCACATGTCATAAAAATTTCACGGTTTTGAGGTAGATGTCTAACTAGCCAAACCGTAGATTTATGAGCCTGAAAATAAATTTATTCATCATTATTTATAGAATAATATAGCAGTGTTTGTAAATATTTGAAATATTTATAGAATAATTTGATTTATGTTACCTTTTCTGTAAGATAAGCAAATCCTTTTTTTGGATGTTGTGTCCTCAAATCAAATAAATAAATTTTTGACTCCAAAGTTGTAGCAACGAGCTTATTCATTGAAATATCCTGCCTATCGAATTCTAAACTGCAGACACCATTCTTTAAATTACTTTCCCATCTTAATGACATTGCCTTGAGATCAAACATCTTAACATCACCATTATCATAGCCAGCGGCAACAACACGTTCTTCAGAATTATACGAATTGCCAAATGCCACCGTCCAACAATCTCGACGACTTTCACCTTCTTTTGGTTCCATCACAGCTACAGGACGGCCTTTTTGTCTTGGATCCCAGACTTTGACACTTCCATCTCTAGATCCAGTAACAATTTCTGGTGCTCCACAACCGATAGATTGACCAGCAACTCCATCAATAGCATTTATGATCTCACTATGAGCATTGGCTGAATATATAGGGATAGATGGATCTTCTAAATTATAAATATTTAATTTCCCCTGAGCAGAAATATTAATAATCGTATTAAATTTAGAAAATTAATAAAGAAAAATCAACTCACTTTAAAATCACCGGTTGCTAAATATCTTTCTCGTAAGCTAGAAGCTTTGAAAGTACCACATTTTATGGGGTTTGAGCGTTCTACATCTTTAATTAACTTCAGTTCCCCGCTAGATATTTCATAGATTTGTATTATGCCGGAACCACGAGGTTTAGATCCCATAACCACAAACTTTGCACTGCATGGAATCCATTTTGCGTCAAATAATGAATAGTCTACGGGTTTTTCAATATGACAAATTATTTGAGGCTTCTCCAGCCGATCCATGACACTTTGCAATACATAAACCTCTTTTTGTTTTGTCAATAAAATGTATACAACATATAATTCGCTGACGAACGTCTTTCGTTATTTAAAGTTACTGTAAACAATTTTTAGCGCCCTCTACAGACTATTACAATAACGATAAAATCATTAATAAATTTCAAATATCCATCCAAAAATCAAAGATATCCATCATTGATGAATTTTATATATATATATATATTCTATTTTATTTCAAAATAAAAAAAGACAAATTTTATTGCATCAAGTATGAATGTAAGAAATAAATAAACTATTATTTTACATCAAATTAATTATTAAGCTGATTTTTCGCTTTCACACTCTTCATTTTCATCTTGTTCCATTAATTCATTTTCATTGTCATCTTGGTGTTGCGTTTGTGATTCTTGTGATTGTTCTTGTTGCTCTTCTGTTGGTTGAGTAACTTTTCCTTCAACTTTACGAGAAAATATTCTTAGATATGTCTTTACATTTCTGTTCATCTCGCTCATCTGAAATGAAATAGTTTTTTTTTTTTGTAATTTAGAATACTATGTTTAAAATTACATTTAGAAAAAATTATAATGTTACTTACAGATTCTATAATTTTGTCCAAAGCTATTTTTATATCTTTTTTACTTTCTTCATCATAAGAAACATTTAAAAATGTCAAAGCTTTAAGTAAGATTTCTCGATCAATATGGTATTTAGGAGTAAGTATTTCAGCAAGAATAGAAAATGCTAATTCATTGTGCACAGAATGATTTTGCAATTCTGGCTTATGAAGTTTACTATCAGTAAGACCAAGAATAAAATCGGATATATGATTAGGATCAATAGCCTGAAGAGGACTTCCCTCAGGGGCATTTTCGATAATTCGAAGTGTTGGCATAAAAGCACGTGAAAGAATTTCATGACTTTGATGTCCTTTTAATACATAAGTTTTGAAAAAAGTAATCAAGCAATTTCGCAAGTTGACGTCGTCATCAGTAACTGGATTATGAAGCAGAATAATTAATCGAGACACGAGAGGTACACTGCACAGTTTTCCATGAAGCAACAGCTTGCAGAAACCTTCAGTTGTTATGGTACGAATGTCTTGATCTCCGTGCTCTAAAAGAGCAAGCATAATTTTAACAATATTATTATTATTTTCACCCTCAGAAACTAAACTAAAACCAGTAATGTCTTCTTCCGTATTATTGTACAATGGACGACCGTTGCGTCTGCTCTCATTTCGAGAATTATTTTCATTATCATCTGGAGCAACGTCAAAATAATCAAGGCCGTAAAGTAAAAATAAATCAAAAATAACTTTAAGTGATACAATCCATACATCACGATCTTCTTCAGTAAATTGTAAAAGATAAATCATCCAATGTTTTTTTGCTAACTCTCTATCTAATAGAAGACAAATGCCAACGGCTTTCAAAGCTGATATATGAACTGTATTATTCGTATGAATCAAAGCATTAAGTGCCATGTTCTCAAACAAACTTCTTAAAACTGGTGTGAGAGTTTTAATCGATGGTGCTTGAGCCATTCCACACATAATCTGTAAACACTTGATCATTGTATCTGGATCATTTTTTTCTTCACAAGCTTCTGGTTCTTGAGTTTGTGGTACAGCAGGATTTACATTTATTGCATCAACTTCTTTTTGTTTGTCACTGAGTACTTGTTTTAGTCGTTGAGCTTCAATAAAATCTTCATTTTGAACTGCATCATATAATTCATTTTCTAGTTTCACCATACTCATTTTTATTCTTTGTATTTGCATTAATCGTTCATGTTGTTCATCATCGGTGATTTGCTCTACTTCAATATTTGTCTTCATTGGAACTCGGATATCACTAATAACATGTGCTAAACAATTCAAACGTGTTGAAATATCAGGAATTACTTTTTCACAATATTTTACAATAGAATCAACTATTTTTCCCGTATGATTTTCACTCAGCAGAGTATCAGTCATCAATTGCTTCAAGTTTGATCGGCCTGCTTCATCAGATAAATCATAAGTCTTTGCAATTTCAAATAATTGATATAATATAAATTGCTGTGTCATTTTTTCAATATTAGAATACTCTCCAGAAGTCATTATTTCTTGATACTTGCTGATATATTCACAAAATTTACTTAACTCTGGGAGACATTCGTCGATTAAATCTGTGCATTGTCTTTGATAAAAATAATCTACAAGACATTTCCAATAAAGAACATTTTCGCTGGTCAGATTATCAATTGGTATTAATTTTTCATTGAAGTCTAGAGGGATCTCTTTCATCAAATCTGTCTTTTCGATTTTATCGAATAAAATAGGTAAAACCATACTAATTGTTTCAGAATTAGTTTCAGCATCAAGAGCTCTTATTAAATCTGTATAGCTATTGTTAAGATGTTGAAGCCATGCAGGTAAGAGAGTTGCTTTAATGACATTTCGTACTGATTCTGAACGATCTTTTAATCCTTCACGGAGTAGTGCTTCTCGATTTCTAATTGTCAAAGAGCGAACAAGAATTTTACTGATAAAAACATATGCTGCTTTACGAACAGTATCACTGATATCACGAGTTCTTCGAAGAATAGCTTGTAAAGCTTTTCCATTACGTCCAATGCTACTTATCACTGCTTTGCGTACCTCTGAGCTTGGATCTTTGGATAAATGGAAAAGGTACAATTTAATTACAGGACATTGATCATTTGATGGTTCTTGAAGTCTATGTAATGCATAAGTTGCTTGAGCTCGTACTTTTGGTGACTTATCCAGTAGACAATGTGTCAAACTAAGTTGTATTTTTTCAAAAAATTCATCATCAATGAGTGCATCTTCTCCCATGGAATTTAAAAATAAATTTAAAAAATGACAAACTCTGTATCTTACTGCAACATCGACAACATCATGAGATTTCAAAAGAAAATCTATCAATTGTGTCAAAAATTGACACATACTTCCTGGGTCAGTAGTGTCATCAGTTTCATTAGTCGATATTAAACTCGTAGTAAAGCTTGCTATGAAATGCATTGTATTCATCACTGCTGGATTATTATCAATAACTGTAAATGGTACTTTTATACAATTGATGAATGCGTTGGTAAACTCATCTTCATTAGCCTAAAAATATAGGTTATGAATTAGAAATTATTGAAAGGAAGTACTGAAGTGAAATAACAATAAAAAATAATTCATAACTTACATCATCATAAAGTTTTTTCAGCTTTTTCAATAGCTTTCGATGTTTAGCTCTACTTTCTTGAGCAATTGTAAATATTTCAATCATAGCCGGTATGACAGCACTTGATGAGACGCAAGGCATTTTGGCAGTTTCTTGTTGTTATATTTATGTAATTGATTATTTATTACCTTATTTTCTAAAATAATTTAATTTTTAATATCGATAGATTATTTTATACGAACATAAAAATCACTATAAATAAACTCTAAAACTCATGATATCAACAATAAAAAGTTCGTTAGTGTTTAAATGAACTGATAATTGTCGCCAACTACCAAAAAATCAAGTACATACAAGGATTATCTAAAATAACTTATAATTGGAAAAAATATTTAATTTTAAAAAATTTGTTTAGTATAGATAATTACCATTAATTTATTGTTTATATTAAAAATCATTATTAATATGGGTTAAAAAATTAATATAAAAAACATATTTTGAATTTAGAGTTGGTAGCACATATAATTTTAACTTCAGAGTAGATGGAGCCAGAAGTGAATTATTAATAGGCAACTTCATTTCTTTGTATCCGTAATAAAACACATTTGGAGCTCAATGAAAATATTCTTAGAAAGAATTAAAAATATTTAATTCAATAAATGAATTGATAATATTTATTTTCAAGTATACGAAAAAATTGTATTCTGATTATCATTATGAATGATTCACAGGGTCAAATACATGCAGAGGTAGCTAAAATTATTTTTTCAAGAAATAATAAATATTTTTATCTAGATGAGACAATAACTTTTTTGTTAATAAATAATTATGATTTTTGTAGTTACCTTTTGGTGCTCCTCCAATTATTCCAGACATTCGAGATAATTTACGGTCATACATTCTGTATCCAGAAAAACTACCTATCCACCAGGTTGAAAATAATCAGCTTTATTGGCCTAGACAGCCAGATATTTTGGCATTACTCGAATATGACTTATCTCCTCTTGGAACAACTCTAAAGTTTGATCGAGATCCCATAACAGGGAAATTAACTCATATGAGAGAAGATGTTTTGTATGGAGTTGGAGAAAATGCTAAAAATTCAATGTCTCTGACTAGAGCACCTGGGCCACCTATGGAAGGAGTCCAAGGTTAATTAATTAAAACCATGAATATCTAATTTATGATAATAATAACAAATACTGAATTCTCCTTAGGTAATTCTAGTAACTTACTATTTTGGCCTGGTGGATTTAATGAGCCAGAACCAGTTAAAGCAGTTCCAACATCAGATATCGATTTTGAAAATAATTTGAGAACTCTAGCAAAAGGATTTAGAGCCGGAATAGAATTTGCTGCAGATAATTTTACCTTAAAAGATGTTGTAAAAAATGATTTTAAAAAGCAACCAAAAAAACAAAAGAAAAAAATAGAGAAGGTGGATTTAATGGCAATGGTCCATGATGAGGATAATAAATTAGGCTTATGGTCTACAACAACTGTCGAAACAAAAACACCTGTTAAGACATTCGATGATACTGCTATTAATTCTGATCTAAAAGATATTGATGATTTAGTCATCGATGATACTACTCCAATATTGAAATTAACAGAAAAGCCTAAATCGATGGTTGCTGAATGGGCTGAACAATTAGATGTCTCTGTACCAGTTCGAGATTTTGATAAAAAAGTTCCTAAGCCGGCCATAACATTTGATTATGAATTAGATACTTTCCAAAAACAAGCGATTATTAAATTAGAAGAAGGTTGTAATGTTTTTGTAGCGGCACACACATCAGCTGGAAAAACGACAGTTGCAGAATATGCAATAGCCTTAAGTCAAAGACATATGACTCGAGTAATTTATACTTCTCCAATAAAAGCTTTATCAAATCAAAAATATCGAGACTTTAAGAGAAATAAACACTTTGAAAGTATCGGCCTAGTAACCGGTGATATTCAGATTAACCAAACTGCCAATTGTTTAATAATGACTACTGAAATTCTTCAAACTATGCTTTATAACGCTTCCGAAGTAATACGTGATTTGGAGTATGTAATATTCGATGAAGTTCACTACATAAATAACGAAGATCGAGGACATGTATGGGAAGAAATAGTTATTCTTCTCCCTCAACACGTAAATATTGTTATGTTATCAGCTACTGTTCCCAATCCTCTTATTTTTGCTAACTGGGTTGGTAATATAAAAAAAAGAAAAATGTATGTAATTAGTACACTGAAACGACCGATTCCATTGAAACATTATTTATACATTGGTACAGATGGTAAAACAAGGAATGACAGATACTTAGTTCTTGATGGTGATGGAAAATTTCATCTTGATAATTGGTATAAGACTAAAACCCTCCAAGATTCTCGAGATAAAAATTCTAAAAATGATAATCGAAATAGAGCTCAATTTACTCTAAAACAGGCAAAAACAATGTGGGAAGCATTTATTGCTCATTTAAAAGAACAACAACTCTTACCCGTTGTAATTTTTACACTGTCAAAGAATCGATGTGATCAGAATGCTGATTTTTTAACATCTGTTTGTCTTACCACAGAAACAGAAAAAAGTCACGTACGGACATTCTTTAAAAAATGTATTAAAAGATTAAATGAATCCGATAGACATTTACCTCAAATCATTCGAATGAGAGGTCTTTTAGAACGAGGTATTGGAGTTCATCATAGTGGTATTTTACCAATTTTAAAAGAAATCATTGAATTACTTTTCCAGAATGGTGTTGTAAAATTACTAT
This sequence comes from Chelonus formosanus, assembly GCA_028641665.1. Taxonomy (NCBI): domain Eukaryota; kingdom Metazoa; phylum Arthropoda; class Insecta; order Hymenoptera; family Braconidae; genus Chelonus; species Chelonus formosanus. The sequence continues at coordinate 2,941,170 of CM054006.1, read as the reverse complement.
TTGCTACTGAGACATTTGCCATGGGAATAAATATGCCAGCGAGAACAGTAGTATTTGACTCTGTTCGAAAATATGATGGAAAACAATTTCGCGGACTTTTACCTACTGAGTATATTCAGATGGCTGGTCGTGCAGGTCGTCGAGGTCATGATAAATCGGGAACAGTGATACTTATGTGTAAAAATGAGGTTCCAACAATTGCATCATTAAAAGCAATGATGTGTGGAGAACCACATGCTCTGCAGTCACAATTTAAAATTACTTACTCTATGGTATTAAATTTAAGAAGAGTAAGTGAGTCTGTGACTATTGAAGATATGATGCGAAGATCATTCAAAGAATTATCTCTGACTACAGAGAAAGATAAACGACAATCGGAATTGGCAAAAATTGAGGAAGCTTTAGCTAAGCTCCCACCTCCAACTGATTTCCAGAAAAAATTAGCTGATTACTATAGTCTCGCGATTGACTATTTACAAGAATGGAAAATTGTGAGTTCACAATTACTGGCAACGAAACAGGCAATGAAAGTGTTGGTTCCTGGAAGAATACTATTGATATCCTATCGTCATCACTATAACAAATTAGCAGTTCTTTTGTCAAAAGATATGAAAGATAAAGTCAATGAATATACTGTTTTGGTTTTAACCAATGCTGATGAAGTAAAGAAAAAAGATGATAAAGTAGATATTTGGCACAGTATTATTGCTCTCACAAAAAAGAAGATCTTTGTGCCGATGGGCGTTCCCTTACATGTTTTCCTCACAATAAGAGATGAACATATTAATGAAATTAGTAGTACTGTACTACAAACAAACTGTGATGCAGTTTTTAGAGATTATTTAAAACGAAAAATTCCCAGATTTCAAAATGATGCGCCTAATCAAGCTTGTCAATCAGCTATTCAAGAGCTTTTAACATTGTCAATAATGACTTCGAGTAATCCTAATATAGTTCAGCCATATATTGTGATATCAGTTTCTAATCCAGAATTGTTAACTAGATTTAAATATATTGAGAAACTTCAAGTGCAGATGGCTTACATGAAACTTTCAGAAGTACCAAATTTTGAATCGCATTTTGAACAAGTTTTTGAACGTAATGAACTCGAACGCAGTCGTCGATATTTACAATTTCAACTTAGTGATGAGAGTATGGTACTTTATCCAGAATATGTTAGTCGAGTAGAGGTTTTGAAACGACTAAAATATATAGATACTGATGGAAGAAGTAAGTATATGAATTATTTATGAACATAAATTAGCGATAAAAAATTATTTTTTTTCAGTAACTTTAAAAGGTCGAGTTGCATTGGACATGGGTACTCATGAGCTATTGATAACAGAACTTATCTACAGAAATATTCTAACTAATTTACAACCTGCTGAAATAGCTGCAATTTTATCCGCTTTAGTTTTTCAGCACAAAACAGATGTAGTGGATATAAAATTGCCAGTTTTAAAAGAAGTAAAATTTATATTTACACATTTTTATTTTCTTAAAATTTACATTTTTATTTTATACTTAACGTTAAACAAAAATAATTGATTAATTGATGATTAACTTAAAAATTTTCAGATATGTAAAGTAATAACAGAAGTAAGGGATGAAATAGAAGCACTGGAATTACAGTATAATCTGGAGCCCGTCGAGCCTTTGAATTTTGGTTTAGTGGAAGTTGTTTATGAATGGGCTCGAGCAGAAACTTTTGCTAAAATCATGGAACTTACAGATGTACAAGAAGGAATCATTGTTCGATGTATACAACAATTAAATGATACTCTAAAAGATGTCAAAAATGCAGCGAACAGGATTGGAGAAACAGTTTTAAAAGAAAAAATGGAAGAAGCTTCTACTGCTATCAAACGAGATATTGTCTTTACAGCATCTCTTTACACTCAAGATTAAACAAGTTTGTAAATGAAGAAATAAATATTTTTTTTTACATTGAATAATAGAATGTGCCTGTAGAAAATGTTCTAACACTACTTTTCTTTTAGAAAATGAAAAAATGTGAACAATATTCTAACTCATATTATATATTTATAAAAAATTGGTATAATACGCTAGTTTGATTTACTATGTGACTAAAGAACTCGTTGATCGGTGTTGTTAAGATTTCCTTGTCCCTTATTCAGTTCAGAAATACAAGCCCACTGGCCCTCAGAATTTTCTCGCCATAACGAAACTTTGTTATCTCCTCCACTTACTGCCAAAATACCACCAGTTAATGACCAACTAACATTCCAAATCACATCATCAAAAACATTAAGAACATTAGGTGTCCAACTAGCGTAATCAGTTGATGTCCAGACAACAACCCTTCTGTCTTGAGAACAAGAAGCCAAAGCAGCTCGTGGAGATCCAACAGCTGGAGCCCATGCAACATCTCTTACCTAAAAACAAATTAACAACCCAATTCAAATAACTCGACTAATCTAATATTAACTCATTTTCTGTCATGATAATTGTTTAAGGTAAAAAAGCACTTACCCAATCACTATGAGCTTCTAATTTACTTTCTTCAATCCATCTGTCACCTTCTTCCCTCCAGATCTTCACTAAATTATCACAACCACCAGTTGCGAGTCTTTTCACAGGACCTGTTCTTTGATGAGATGCATCGAATGTTGGTTCAATAACAGGACACCAACTGACAGCATTACAACCGATTGAATGAGCATTAGGTATTTTCTGGGTGTCCCAATTGTTTCCATTATCCGTTAGAATTGATATAGAACCATCTGAACTACCACAAGCTAAGACTAAACCAAATTCATGAGGTGCCCAAGCAACTGAATTCACTGATGAGTCGTGACTTTTATGTTCATGAATTTTCGTCCATTCTCCAAGTTCCTTCCAAATAATGACTTTTCTAAAAATGGGTAAATAAAGTATTCATAATCAATAATAAGTTTGTAAATCTTTTAATCATTTCAATTTATAAATATTAATGTGATTGTATAAGATGAAAAAAACCTGATACTGACCGGTCATAACTACAAGATGCTATAATATTCCCGAATCTAGGATGTGCCCAAGCAACTTGCCATACAGGTCCTTCATGACCTTTTAAATCTGCTACCAAACTTTGTGATCCATTTTTTAAATCAAAAACTTTTACTGAATTGTCACTGGAACATGTTGCTAATCTTAAACCATAATAATCCATCTCTGCATCATGAATCATGTCTTCATGACCAGTATCAACAGTATTTAGCACGGACACCATGGTGATTATTTAATTTTTTTTTAATTAATTAATTATGATAAAAATTAAGCTTTTAAATGCACAGATAAAGTGTCTTTTACACTATTTTAAGGCTATGTTGGTCTGTCATACGTGGAACATAACCAACCGAGAGAATGGAGACTAATCCAGACACCCAACTCTGAACTAAAAATTCGAATTCATTAAAATAAACTAGTAGCGACATCGCGTTTTTGACAGATAGAAGCTTCTCTCTGTGGTGACGATAACAACTACCGGTATAACATGAGTTAGTAGATGGCGTCACAATGATGTATTTTAAGTTAAACACTCTCTCCATCATTGTTTAGAAAAAATTAATTGCTGCTATTTTATTTATTATAATCAAGATATTATGATTCCTTTCAGCACAGAAAAAGGTGATAATAAGTTTAAAATATTTCATTATTGATTGAAATTTATATTGTACAGTTTAAAATTAAAACTTAATAACAAAAAAATTGTGAGGTTAGTTCACCATACTAATGTAAGAAAGGGAGGGAAACATTTCATAAAACTTAGTTGTTTTGTATGCCAAATCTGATAAACAGCGTTCTGATCCTATTGTACCCCAATCAGTAGTTATTTCAAATGTGTGGGAATAGGAAAATGATGTGGTTGATAAAAGAGGGTGAGAGTATTGATTGAAATAAGAATATAATTGCGTTTACGCATATTTTTATTTTTTTTCTTGTTATCATTCGAAAAACATACACTAAGGATTATGAACGAAAATACAAAGTACATACACTATGAAACACACTTACACACATATAGATTAAATATTAACGTCGACGATTACATTAATAGTTGATGAATTATTAAGTACATAAATAATTGAGGCCGTTACGTTAAACAAACACAAAATAGTATGATTAATATTTACTCAAATCCAAAACATTCCCATAATTATTTGAATATATTATAAATCTACTGTAAGTACATATTTTTCCGACACACGAATAAATTATTTCTTATATTAATTTTTAAATCTAATATTTGCCACAGATGGAGATCAGTTTCTTACTTCGTGATGGTTACTTCACTTTTCAGGTATGTATCTGTGGCTGTTTGACTAGAATCCACTCTCAATATATTTTGATAATATATTTTGATAAATAATATAAATCATAAATAATTATATTAAATAAACTCTAATTTAAATTAAATCTTGGATTGTTATATAAATCGTGACTTAATTTACGAATATTTACTGAAACACAGCCCATTAATACTCTTTCTGGTTTGAGTAAAAATTTTCAGAGTTACTTAGATTTGACTGACTAATTGACAAGAAGGATTTTGTAATATTAAAATTAACTTACTCACTAAGACTTTAGCTTAAATCTTACTTACTGATCTCTATTCAAATGCTAAAACACAAATGTTTCAAGAAATCAAATCCTACCTTGAACCAAAAAAATACTTTAAAGTCATTAATGAAAAAAATCTTGAATGCTTTCAACTTCAGTAAAGTATTACTTAGTTCAATTGACTATTTCTAATACTGGCACGTATCCCATTAGAGATTTGGTGTCGTGACTAGATGGATATAATTATGATGACTAGTATGTAATTATTACATTTATTATAATAAATGACTAGATAATGAATTTATGAGAAACATACAGTTTAAAGTGACTAGATTTCAAACTAGATTTGTTAATAATCCTGAGACACCTTATCTATATGGCATCGCATCCACGGGCAGTGATTTTAGCTTTTGCTTCATTTCAATTTACCAACTAGCATGCTTAAATAAATATAGATAATGAGATTGTGAAAGTACTTAGAGAAAGACGTATTGAATAATAATTGCATATAAAATCGGCCTGCCTATTGAGTATATATGTTTGTATTTCTTTTGCAATCAATTATCAATGAGTTTTTAGAATATGATTAGCTCTGACATAGACAATATTTTCTTTTTCATTGGAATGTTTTGTATGGATTCAATAGTTTTCCTTTTAATTTAAGAATATAAATAGTTTTGATTAAATTTTAAATATCTAAACTAAAATTTTTAAAACTAATGATATACTTATTTAGTACTTGACTAGATTTTTTGAGATTTGGCTGTGGAACGAAAATATATTGATTGACTCAATGTCTCTTTTCTTTTTTAAATTTGGTCTATACTGTATGGCTTTTCAATGATGTAGAATCATTGGCTCTTAATTTTAAACACTCAAATTATTTCTAAATAGTTCTAACGACTAGAATTGTACTTTTTTTACCATCTCACTGTTTTTGACTAGATTTTATACTTTTTTTTTGTTTAAAAGTAATTTTGGTATTTTTTTTTTGTTCCAACTTATGTTGTAAATGACTAGATTTTTAAATGAGAATCTATTGCTCTGATTAAAATTCATTGACTGTTTTGATTGAATTAAAATCGAACATAAAATTCTTAGTATCTTATGATAGTTTTTGGACAGGTAGCTTCAGCCGAGATATTTTTTAAACATTAACAAATTCTTCCAATGACTAGATGATTTTATGACTAGATAATTAAATAAAATTATTTTGACTACATTTTTTTTATCAAACTTTGATTTTTTTTTTTGGTTTTGAGGATTTTATTTTTGAATTTTTTTTCTTAATTTTTTTATACATAAAATACTGTTGAAATTTTTGAATGACTAGATTTTATAATACAATTACTGACGACTAGATTTTACTTTTATCTACAATGTTTCAGTTCGACTGATATTATTTTTCATTTTTTCGTAATTTTATACAAATTTCATCTTTGGTAGATCTCCAGAGAAATGACTAGATTAATGATTAAATTATTTTGACTAGAATATATTATTTTTCATGACTAGATAGACTTATTTTTTTGACTAGATTTGTTTAATCTCACTAATATTGGACATGACTAGATAGAAATTTTTTGATTATTTCCCATTTTTAATATTATACATTCATGACTATTTTTACATCTTTGGTATATTCATATACAATAATATTATCTTTGTTTCAATGTATCACAGTTATATCATCAAGACTAGAATTTTTAATGGCTTATTTACAAGTTCTGGAGATTGTCTGATGCAGAAATTGAAATCAAAAAGTTCTTACTTTAACAATTAAAACTGAGAGTCATTTCGACAGTAGAAAAGTTACGTGACAGCAGAAGAATGACTTTAGTAAGAATAAATTTTAATTGCATACCTATTGTGAAAAAAATGTTTGAGTAAATTTTCTGTAGTATATCCATCGGTGAAATGATCTTGATTTGTTTTTGCAAGTGATGCGAAATAATATCAGGCAGATCTGCGTTTGGTTTTTTCACAAAATTACTTCAGTTATATACTCCAACATGGACTAGATTCATGACTAAAGTTGTTTTTCGCTTGAGTTGTTGTCTGATGTAAATTCACAGGCATCTACTATTGAAAGTGGAAACATTTTTGTTTCCATAATGATTCAATTTTGCATATTGCGTGATCCAGACTTTGTAGTATAGTAATTTGATGTTTTTTCTTGTTTTTGTTAATTCTATACTATCGGACTGATTTATTATCATTTCACTCCAGTCGTCAAAACCCATGATTTGTACACTGTGTGCTCATTGATTTTTTTGGTTAAAAAAATTATACTTCTTTAAATTTAGTAAAGCTATGCGTTGCTCATCTCCTTGTTCTGAAATTAATACACAACATTGTTAAATACTTTAATAAAAAATCAAATTATAGCAACATAAAAACTACCAACACTATTCAAAATAAAGTAATAACAAATAATTTATCAACAAAAAATTAATTTTGATTTTTAATTTATCACTTTCAAAATAATTCAACACAAATTAATCACTGATCCACATTATTCACCGTACAGTAATAATCTATTGATCAATATCAAAATAATTAATTATTTAAATAGAAAAGAAATATGTTACTCACCAGAAGATGATTATAAAAAAAATTCCCAGGTGTCAAAAAAGAATTCTTCTTTAATGATGACAATAAAATGATAGATTTTGATGTTTACAAATGAATTTAAGGAGTGATGAAGTTCGTCAACGAAGGGATGAGGCTCGCGTGGCTCGGAGGATGCAAAGTTTTCGTAACCCTCCGGAGCCACGCAAGCGCATTCTTATTCACTTCGTTGCCGAACGCAGACTAATTTCGACAGACGCGTTGCGCCGTACGATATGAAGATCCCTACTACTTGGCACGTGCCTTCACGCGTGCTCCCACTCTGGAATTATTTCTCCCTTCCCTTTGATCACAAAACCGCCCTTACACTGCGCGCGTCGATAGTTGTAGCTTTGAAATTTCTCATTGGTTGAATTCCCGATGAATATTCACCCCTGTTGTGATACTAAAAATTTCACATACTTGTAGATGCACCCTCTGTACCAGGCGTGACGACACGTTCCATGATAGTAAAATATTATTTATTAATTTGTACAAATTCACTCCAGAAATTCTCATTTAAATTTTCATATCAGCTTTTAGTAATGTTTAATTCAAAAACTAAAAGCACTATTAATTATTGTAAATCGTATTATTTATCAAATAATACAGATTATTGGCAAGCGTAGATTTAATTTCAAATTTTAATTGTTTATTGTCACCTGGCCTTGAGACTAGTTCAAGGAAAATGATTATGCAATTAATTGTATTGTCATTGAAAGAGATGCGGGCAGACAAGAATTTATGATATTCCAAACAGACATGCAAAATATACTCAAGGTTTTGAATCAATGCCAAACCCGTATTTAATACTTTTGATAGTATTTTTGCATCCTTGGACATATCCATATCTCATATTTTAACATAAAAAATTTTTTACATCTCTGATGATGAAACAAAAAGTATCTCACATAATAAATATGTTGGTATCCCATGTTTATATGAGAATTAATGCACTTGGTAACGATCCACAAGCAGCTGAAGAATCTTTAGTTGGAGTGTGTGATGACTCTGACTGATGAGAGCATTCGGTTGCCGCGCCTGTAATTATCATTTTCCATCTTCCTGCACTAATCTTCCGACTAAGATCACTCTCCTATATGCCACCTGGGATGAACCTCATAATATTTTAAGAAGTGCCACGTGCCATGTGGATCAGGTATACTTACTTATATGCAATATATCACGACAGACGAGCTGCCCTTCTTTTGAAATTAGTTTACATGACGATACTTTCACTATTCATCAATTTTTGGGTTTCGATATTAACTTCCAAACTGGTCAGTCAGTTGAAATAACTTATATATTTTTTAGTAATAATTTCAATCATTTATAATCTAGACTTTATTAATAACATTTGTTTTATTTTTAAATCAACTAAATCAACTTAATTATTATTCTTACCGAAATGAATTCAAAATGAGAATTTTATTCAAATTGAACTAAATATTGACAATAGCAAAATTATCTATGGGGTATTGAATAAGTCTCTTTACTAGTGCAGCTGCAAAGTATGTGCTCATGATACCAGAACATGAATTTAAGAAGCAAACCAACATACATATTGTAAGTGTATTCAATATGATAGAGTAATCATTTTTAGGATTAATTAATTAAGATACAGTCATGGTTCCTAACAACAAGGGACTCAGTTGCTCTTGCCAACATTGTACAAACATAAAAGGGTTATACATTTTGTTCCTACACCATGTACAAGAAAACGTTTTGCATGAATTCCCAGTCACGCTAATCAAATAAAATTTTATTGTATACATTCAATAACAAAACCCACTTTCATAATTGAATCGTGAGCTGTTAACTAAAAGTTTTGGGATTAATCTATTGTTCACAGTTTAATTTTGTGAATATTGGTTTTAGAATAATATTTATTAAAATAAAATAAATAAAGTCAGGTCTTTATTTACAGTTGATATTCAATAAGTATAATAAAACAATATTTATAAATAATAATAGAGAGCTTATAATTTAATTATTTAGACTTTTCTATTTATAAAACATGTTTTTAAAAATGATCAATATTGCAAATATCATGTAAAGAATATGAGCTAAAGTCCAGAACAAGAATTTTTTCTCTATAAAATAAACTCTTCCCTTCGTATGTAAACTGACGTATTATGTTTCTTTGAAAATATTTGATACTGTAAATAAAAAATTGATTGAAATAATTCATGAGTCAGTTCATAGGAAGAACAGAGAATGCATCTGCCCTTCCTTATTGTAGCTATAGACATCAGAGTAGACGTATGCCAACATGATGAAAAAATACTAACACTCCAGTCTTACTCTAAAGGCCCTGCTGTTCGATTTATTCGTGGGTGGTTTTTTTTAGATCATCAATAGATCTATAAACCTAATATGAAAGAAAAAAAAAACACAGCACGTGCGCATAATAAAAAATAAAATTCTTAATTATTGTAGAACTCTAGTCATTTAGACCTTTTGATGTCAGAATAGTTTACACAACCACTAGGTGTCTTTTGTATAATAAATTATAAAATTTATTTTACCTATGTATTCATGAATTCAACTCACCAAAAATGCATCATGACTCAGGACATCTTTTGTGTAATTGATCTACAAAGAAGACATCATCCACCGTTAATTAAATACATGATTCAGTTCTTAATTTATTAGAGACTTTTTGTGGTAAGTTCAAATACTCACTTAAGTCGCAGTAGGAGGCTTTCACACTTATTTATGCACCAGGCTGGCGTTGATGACCATGAGAAAGGGTGTAGGAACATGACTGAGACGATGAGGGTTGTTACCAAGCACCTTGATGTTATCTGAAATTTCAAGCAATCAAGCTTAGTTCATTGTCATCTATATCAGTATTAGGTATGTGCTCGCGACCCTTGAAGCAGTTTCCGTTGATCGAAAGTGCATGAGGGAGATTTTGCACGCCAGATGCAGCCGGAAAGATTTGCCGGAATCCAGGACAATGAGCAGGTTAAAGAGGTGCTCGAGGTAGTGAAAAATGTTTTTTCAGTGATGAATTGAGGTTCAAGAGCATGAACAATAGGTCATTATTTTTTAATGGAGCAAGGGTTTATCTATGGTTCATGAATTTTACAGACCATTTTGGTGGATTATCTAGTTTAATAGAGAATCATGTTGTTTTCGACAATTGAATAATATAGTAATTTAATAAAATATTTATTTATTATTAAGATAAAAAAAAATATCACTTAGGTTGAGAAAGATATCAACATTGAAGTAGTGATTCAGCAATTTAGTTTGATATTTTTTATGTAAATGAATGGGTCGTTTTGAAAACCACATAAGTCACACAATCAGAACCTAACAGGAATTAATGGAAATTTAGTTATTCACAGGTAAGGAAACATTTGTGACAAAAAAGGATCTTTGAAAGAAATTTAACTTGTGTGGTCTTTGAAATGACTGATTTAAATGAATAAGAAATCTAGAACTTTATTGAAATATTTTTAGATTATTTTTGTCTTACTTTTGGAAACTCTTTATAAATATTGGTAAAATCTTTTTACACTAAAAAAATAATATTCTTGAATTCAGAATGATTGTAATCTTAATCATAACATTTTTCATCATTCATCAATGATAGCAGAATGATGACAGGAATTGTACGATCCTGCTATCATTTTGTATCTATTCTTGATTTATTTAGGAATATTATGATTAAGAATGAAATTTTTCATGATCCAAGAATATTATTTTGTTGATGTATATAAAAAAATGTAAAATTGAGTCAAAGAACAGGCAATACATCAACCACTATGACTTTTAACGGTTCAACTGATACAAAAGGATATGATTTCATACCCTTACATTCGAAGAAAACAAAATAAATGAAATGTTATTTATCAATGTATAGTTAAGTAACCGTATTCGTGGGAAATTTTAGCATATAAAAGCGTTGGCAAATTGATATAAAAATTCCTCTTTTTAACCTTTACATTACTGAGTATCTACTTATCAAATACCATATGTTAGAAATCGGAATATAATGTCTATTATTTACAGACTTTTCGTTATTTTTCTTTGCAGGGGATCGAGCTATTGTTTGAACTTCCTCAACAACCTGCAAAATGCGGTTGAAAATATGTATATTTCAGAGATTCATGCATGCATGAAAATTCTGTTTTACTTTCGTGATTATTAAGAAATAATTTCAGACTCTATTCTGTCATAAAAGAATTACAGTTTAACGGAAAGTTCAATGCGGTGTATTATACGAGGAACAGACTAATAAAAGACGAAAATTAAACATCATAAAATGCAATAATATGACGATATCAATGCACGAGTTGTGATAAAAATTTACAACCTCATGCCTTACTTCTGGATAATTAAGTTCTCAACAATCAACTTCTCTTTCACGTTCGTAAAGCCTAAATTATTGAGGTCAAACATAATCATCAAGATATCTAAATTTCATTACTACTCAATTTTTAATACGACCCAAGTGTAATCATAAATTTTTAAATTCACATCTTGCAACACAAAATGTTCATCACATTTACACTTAATATTTTACTACTTTTTTTAAGATTTTTTTTATATTAATCTAGAATCTATTTTCTTTTCCATTAAAAATCATCTAGCAAATTTTATAAATACATTTTATTGTTTACTCTAGATTAAAATAATTTTTACCCTATTCAAAGATTATAAATTTTTTCTGACGAAAAAGAAACATTATTAGAAGAATAATTCTATTAAAAAAAAAAATAAAGCTTCTATCCTAATAAAAATGAAGTGTCTATGAAGTTTATGTGAATCTTGGATACTCAGGTTTATCAATTAAATAAATGTTTCTACTACATAAAATAAAGATTAATAAATTAGTGAGAATAATGTTTATCAGGTGAACAAAAATACGAAAATAAATGCAAATAGAAGCATTGAAAAAAAATGAAAATACATGTAAATAATGAAAACTATAGATGCCAAGAATAGTTTTGGTCTAAAAATGTTTATTCTTAGAGTCACTTTGATTAGTTGAGTTAAGAAATGTGCATGTAAAGGATTGCATTAGTGACCTGAGAAAACAATACGTCACAACCCTAATGTTTTATCGACCCTCCAAATGCGTCACCCACTCCCTATAACACTCTCATATGTGACATTTGAATGACGCGTACATAGGGACGTCATGACATACCGTGAGGTCGACGTGTCAGTGCAATTGTCCAGATTGGTGATTCACAATTACTTATTGTCATCTTTTGTGTATCCTAAAATCACTTTAATCTCATTTATTTTTCTTCCACTTCCAAAAATAGAAGAGAATATTTCTTCGAATTTATTACTGAGCTATAAGTACTTCAAGGGAAAGAAAGGGTGGATTATAAAGTGAAAATTGACTTTAAAGTCTTCAATAACTGATGAAAAAAAATTTTTTTTTTGCATAATTTACTCCAGTCTATTAGCATAATGATGCAGACTTATAATTTATTACTCTTCAATGGGCTTTTAGAGTATTATTTATGAACGCAGATTGAAACTTAAGTTATAAATAATAACAAAATGAATTACTAAGTTTTATTTTAGTAATTGAAATAAAAAATTTTAGAAAACAATAAAATCTTTTAAATGTTAATTAAACATTAGCATTATGTAATAATAAATTTATTCACTTTGAGCTTTTAAATGGGAATTAATTTATTGATTAACTTCAAATAATTATTTTTTAAATTGACATTGAAGCTGATCAAGATGTCTACAAACAATAATTTAATTGCAAGTAAGTTTTTCCATTACATCATTGGGTGATATAACGATTGAGTGATGGAGAATTGAAAAGACATCATACATTTTTAAAATTAAATTTTTTTCCTGATAGTTCTATGGGTTCTGTAAGATAAGACGTAACTTCCTGAGGATCATGATTGTGGCACGTGCAGAGGATTAGACTACAGCTCATTTGCAAACATGATCATCTGCAAGACGTAACAGCACCTTTATACAATCACTAAGAAAGTAGAGTCTAGTATATTTGTGGTTAATATAAGCATGGTTTCGAAGTGGCTTAGAATAGATGTAATAATAGTGTCATAAAATATACACAATAAACTCCAAGAATCGTGTAACAATGATTACAGAAACTTTTAGGGATGAATATTATTGCATGATATCAACATTAAAACGTCGGGTGTATAAACGATATGTGAGAAATAAAAGGATGCAGGAAAAAAATAGACAGACATGTGTGTAAGAAAATTAGAGCCTGGCGTGGTAAGAAATAAAGGGTTGTGTTATCATATATTCTCTTTTTCGATTTCACATTACATCAAGACAAACCTCTACAATCATGTCTATTTTAATGTCTGAAAAGAGACAAGAAAATTTATATGAGAAACTTTTCACCCTTTGACAGACCTCATGGAAGTGGGGTCGTCGACATGAACTACGTGCGAAATAAACGAGGTAAAATGTTAGTAGGGATTTCAATGTTATTCAACTACTCAACTGCTAGCCACCCATCTGTCGCCATTTATATCTTTTTCCTTCATTTCTTATGATTTTTATGACATTCAACTTCTAGACTGTTTTCTATTAATATTTTATTAAAGATTCCAGGGATTTTTTTATGAACATAAGGTCAGAATATTTTTCATAAATAAATCTAGTCTCTTAATAGTCGATTAAATCTCTTCTCATCTTCATCATACAATTCGTTTCTTACTTTTTCAAAAAAAAATTCAATACTGGTTTGTAGTCTCCCATAAGTCTAGATTATATAAAAAAAAATTGTTAAGTAATTTTAAAAATTCACAAATGAATTAAAATGTTAAAAAATAATTGATAATAATAAAGTAGATAAATTGTTATGCATTTGTAAATGTTTGAAATGAGATTAAATTTTAGTTGGAGAGAAAAAAAGTGTCTGTCATGATTGGATCCATTCAGGTCTCACGATTCTCATGAACAAACTCAATCGAGCAGATTACATCCCTCCAATAGTATTGTTTCAAAGTGCAGTGGGTATTGATAACAGGTATCGAAGACAGGACGAGAGCACTGAGATAATTTAAGGGTGTGACAGTGGCAAGTAGTACGAGCAGGACATGCAGGAAGGAAGTGTCGTGGTCGGCTCTTCCGGGCAGCTGTTCCTGCTTTACTATGTAGACTATCCTATATGGTAAAGCAATCCAGTATGGGACACCATACAAGTGCCATTACTACCGGCGACACTGCTGGCTTCATTTAATACCCCTTGGTTTCATAATTGCTATTTAGGTCGATATTTTCTTTTTTTTTTTTTTTCATTCATTTAATTGCATTCTTTTTGAGCAGGTACTTTGTTAATTACTCAAAAAATACTCATTGTTGAAATCAAAAATTATTCAAAGATATTTTTTTATTCAGCCAGACAACTTGGAGAGAAAAAATGATCCTTAATGAAATATATTCATAAAGTCCAGTGAAAGTTGATAAAATGTTCACAAAGTCCAGTGAAATTAAAAGTTTGGATATTTTTTGAATAAAAAGTTCTGCCAATAATGAAGTATCGTAGTAATTAATTAAATTATAAATTTTTCCATAGGAAATATTATAAAGTATTTCATGTTAATTTGATGAAAAGTAAAGTAAGAATTCATCGTAAGGTAGGAATTTAAATTATAATCAAGGTGGTATGTCCATTAGTACAGTAATTACTTCATGATGATAGGAACCTTGAATGCTTTCCCTTCGTTCCTTCACCCCTTCAAACTGTCTCGTGATTTGCTCTTCAATTGAAACCGGTCATTCGTAATATACTTTGTAACATACTTCAATTTTTATTATGAGTTGAATATTTTATCAATTTATCCATTACCAACGAAACCTGGTGATGGTCAATGAATTGCTCGAATTAAAAATATTCATCTAGGCAATATCTGACCAGTTGATATTTGTAAAAAAGACTTTTACATCACTCCTATCCAGTCTGCTATAAGAATTTTTCTTGAAATATTTTCCCAGCCATGAAAAAACTGAATAGAATATTTTAAAACTCATTAATAAGTCTTGATAAAAAGTAGAAAGTTCAATAATGAATGGATAATAGTAATAACTGTCAACTCATTCAATAAAAAGGTAATTTTTGAAGACGAAATGATTCGTCTACCCGCAGATCTTAAAAAATTTTAAGATTCTTAACCCGTATCATTGGGCAGCTCACCTTCATATGGGTTCCATGGAACAATCAAGTAGGCAACGTACGAATAAAATTCATCAAATGAGAATTAGTTGTATTATAAAAAAAAGTTCTTGCCCTCATACTTGATAACTTTTTGAAAGATTAAGAACAGGATAAGTCTTAAAGTACGATTCATACATAAATCAATTTTTTAAGAGAAAACCGGTGTAACTCAGCTTATTTATTATGTCAGATCTTGAAGACCTGCTGAGATGAACATTCCTGCGGGTTGTTTGTACTGCTAATTCAACCAAAATTCCCAACCAATTATCAAGATGTTTTTCCTAACTCAAGTTGTAACAGTTTTTTGTGATCAGTTCAATCAAATATCAATTTATTTCAATAATTATTTCATGAGAGAATAGTCAAGTCTAATTTAAATATCAAGGTTTATTAATAAAAATAAACAATAGTATTCAATTCAATGTTTTTTGATATAATCTTGCATGTAAGGTATGCTTGACTACATTCAGAACATTCCTGACATTTCCCTTAGATCAGAACTGATATTACACTGCCCAGTATGATGTTCATGTTGGTATGTTGATGTAATATTAAATGATTCAACTTAAAAATAGACTAAAATATAAAACTATTTATACTGTCAACTTTTTTTATAGCTAAAAATAATGTAGATGATGAATCTAAAACAGGAAAGATGGTTGTGTTCTTTCAATTGAATATCACTTCTTGACAATTTGGAATTATTCCATTCCTGTAATCTAAATTGTTGTTGATAAAAAAAGCTTTGTATTTAGAGAGGGATGCTGGTATGAACAGATGCGTAAGTGGTCACCCCCCATGAAGCTGATCGCCACCCCCAAAGCAATGACACAATGTGTAGTCCATAGGGATATGTTACTGCAAAAGCCTCTAGATCTTCAGTGCTTAGAGTAAAACTACTCAGGATCACTAATATCCGTTTTACTTTCAAAATCACCCCCGGGTTATTCTTACATACATACGACAGATAATAAATTTTTTCATGCTCATCAAATAACTTTTGTATTCGGAATTTATTATTAGTCATTGGCGTTTGCTTTATTGATGAAAGTAATCATTTCTACCAAGAGATTTTCACGGATAAAAGTACGATTTGTTTGGATTAAAGTAAAAAATATCCAAGACCACACGTTCATCCAACCATCACTCCCTTCTTTTTTTCAATCTCGATTGACTTTGTTCAAAGGATATAGTGCGTTTACTGACATACTCTAGCATATTTATGTTCACTCCTCACCCTTTTCAAAAGTGTATGCAATGAATTCGCGAGTACGCAAAGTCGACAGTCACTCGACTGACGTTTAAGTGCGTATTTTAGACAAAACTCCCCCTAATTTTCAAACAGACTTTACAAACCAGTCATACACGTTCGTTTTGTCACGTGTATACTATACTGAACAAATAAAATACATATATAGCATTCAAGATATCTCATGATTGTACTTGATGATCCCACCCGCATCATTCAAACTCTACGCACAGATGCATCTTAGGATTTAATTTTTTTATGTTTGAATTATTGTATGTACTATTCAAAATGTGGATTGAAGTGATATTAGCTAACAGACTACTTGAAAATAGTTTCGTTTAGAACTATAGACTAAGTATGTAAAGAATTTAACATTTGGTTTTGTCTTTCTATTGTGTTGGATTAACTGACTCTAGACTATAGATGATGATACTATTTTCAAGAAATTTTGCTGCTTATAACTCTGAGGCTCGATAGGTCATTCCTTATTACTATAATTAAACATTGAATGCATACTACTTGCTTTGCTTTAGTTAATCATACAGTCAACCATTCTTGCAAATATCGATCAATTTTTCTAGCAGAAATAATTACCACATATAAGACGAGACTTTTAAATTGAGTTGTTAATCATTTTTTTAACATTCGAAATTATTATAATATTTTTAATAAAAAATTTTTGTTTATTTATTTAAATAATGGTTTATTAATATTCAGAAGTTGATATTAAAACAGGAATGATTTGTAAATTCTACCCAAGAAAAAGTTAAATTAAAATTCCACCAGGTCCCATGTATTTCATTGCCCCAAAATGAATTTTTAATGAAAAAAAAATAGATCACTTCCTTCAATTAATTTTATTTAAATTGTCACAGGATTTTTTTTCCATCGAACCCAATCCAAAAGTATGTTTAGAACTTATATCTATTTCCTGTTCACCTCATGAACCTTTGCTGAGTCTTATTTATGATAAATAAAACTATACATTACAGCGTAAAAAATCACTGGGGGTCTGTATAAATTTCCTGACAGATGTCCCCAATCATTAGCGCGTAAGATTCCACCCTAACATCACCCTTAAAAATTTTTATAGACAAGACTGATGGCAGTATCTCAGAAAGGAGGTCACATAATGAGAGAGATAGGGTCACCAAGATCTCCCCCTTGATTTCTTGTATGCTAGATTCAGCTTATACCTGATGGACTTCTCTTGAGGGGGTTTTATGTACACTTCCTCCCCCATGTATGCACCTATGTAGGCATCCATACGTAAAAACGTGGTCTCGTGTGCGCGCGTGTGTCCAAGGGATAAAAAAGCACGTGCCCTGATCAAGCAGCAAGTTGAAGAGTGTATATGTGCCCTTCACTTTTCTCTTTAGGCTTTCTATGCTCTCCTTCCCCTCGTTCGTCTATTTACGTTCATGGGCCCGGTGTGTGCTGAGACGAGGGAGCATGAACTCGCGACTAGACCAGGTGGTATGACGTGGTTCACGATGGGGGCACGCATGGGGGTCTTCGAGGCAGCTGCACCATTGACAATGCTTGGATAAAGCGACAAACCAAAGGCAAAAGGGGTCCGGGGAGTTATTTCTGGTCTTATGGCTCGTATATATGATTAGGGGAGTCTCCAATAGCGAAATGATTGCAAATTTTACTACAGATTTCATTTTTTATGATTTTTTGAATCTGTTCTACATAAAAACTTGTCTTTTTTCAAATAAATCCTCATTTTTTATTCATTTATTAATTTGCAAATTTATTTTTTCATTCATCTTTTACATTGTCAATTTTTTCTAATTATTTTTTTCGCAACTTCGATCATTCATAAATATTCAAATAACATTCGGCATTTTTATACTTAATGTTAAACATTGAAAAAATCTTTAGAAGAAAATTCTAATAAAAGAACTAAATAAAATAATTAAACATTGTTCAATGAGGTTTTGATTAATTATTTAATTCATATAAAAATGTTTAATAAATAATTCAACGAATTATTGTTAATTTGTTGTTGTCAAGTAAAATTGTTAGTCAATAATCAATTGTATTTAATAAGAAAGTATTTTTAAGTTGTTTGAAAAGAGTTAAAAAAAATACTGAATACAAAAAAGCACCTTTGTAGGTAATACGTCATGTTAAAGACTCATAGATCCCCTAGCGATATGCCTTTAAGATGTGAAGAAGTGTGACGTCAAAAAGCATTACGTCACAAGACCTAAAGGCAGCAGGTTGTTTTGCAGCAGTTAAGCATCAACATAACAGTCTCGGTCTAACAGTCCCATAAAGGTGGTGCTGATATACTTGGTGGGTCTTATGATGACGTGACTCTACACCTTGCAAGGGACGCTCGGCTTTTCTTATTCGTGTTCTTTCAAAAGCCACACGCAATACTCATACTAATTCAAGAAGCTAATGTTGCCCCTTCGAAGGGTCTACACAAAAGGAGCAAGGTGATGCTTGTGCAAGGTCTCTTCAAAGGAAACCGATTACTTTTTTCATTCATAATAACACCTTCTTCTTTACTAAAAATTTATCGATTCCTTTTTTTTTTTAATTTCTATCACACTTAATTTATTATTAATAGTTTAAATTTTTTTTTCAATTTAAACAAAATATTATGATGGAGAAATAATTATGTTGATTTAATAATAATTATAGAATATGAAAATTAACTACTTTATTAATAAGCCAATAAAAAAATAGAAATAATTTCTGTAAAAAAATAAATATTATTTATCTTTCTAGAAGATATTTATTTACATTGATGAAATATTTCCAACTTCCGGTTTTATTTGAAAGGGGGAAGAAACTAATATACTAAGTAGTTAAATAGAAACTTACACCAAAAAAAAATAATACATCACAATGATAAATTCCATTCTATAATTTTTTGGTATAAAATTGGAGTATTTATTTTAAAATAAATCAATAATGACAAAAAAAAATATTTCTCTTTAAAATAAAAAAGTTACAATTTTTTGTATGGAATATCATTTCCATATTCCAAGGGTTTAAATTTTATAAAAAAAATTTTATTTATTATTAAGATTGAAATAAACTTATTCCCAATATAATATCGTATTCCAAACTTTAATCTTCTCTTTAATGTGTGAGATAAAAAAATAATTGGTCTATTCGCTAGAGACATTGGTAGATTCCTTTGATCTACTCCAGAAGATTGACATTGTTGTGCACAGCAATCCATTTCGAGACATTGAACACAGATCACTCATACATACTAGGTACTAGTCCTTTTGTTTGGCCTCTGATGGTCGACATGTACAGAGACACTCACTACGTAGAAGAGACACCCGAGCTCTTGTCACAGATGCGAGCCGCGTGACCTTTTGACAGATCCCTTCGTCAAACCTACCCTTCTCCTTCTTCGTAAGGGGATTCATGACGCGCTAAATGCACTGCGATGCTTCTTGTTTTGGCTTCACACTAGATTACTCATCGCAAAAAGCTCTCACTCTTCTATTGTTCTCTTATATTTTTATCTACAAATATTTATTAAAAAAAAAAGTAAAACAAACATAGCTTGCTTTTAATCCTTAAGGCAAACTTTTTAATATGAATGTAATCGTAATTCAAATATATTTGCTTCTTCTTTGTATGCTAGGCAAACACATCAACATTGTTTTATTTGTTTCTATGACTAAGAACTTGTAAAAGATAAAGCTTCCATTTAATTTCAAGATATCATTTATTGAAGACCATGTTGACATTGCTGTACATTCAAAAGCTTTAAACTAATTTCAACAAAGATTTAATTTTGGTTGACTGGATATATATTTTTTCTACACAAGAAAATATTGTGATAAGTTTTTTTTTTCAATTCTAATTTTTTTCTTAAAAAGATTCCTAATTTTATTATCAAGAACTCAAGATGAAGTTGATAAATTGGAAAATAAGTATGCACTAACGAAGAACTCAATTAACTGATGTCTAAACTAACTCTTATCACACCTGTTGACCATTCACAATATCTAATTACTCAATGATATTTTTGTTGAATTGAAAGAAATAAACATTGTTTCAAACACGAACAATTCCAAGTTCTTGAGAAACTTAATAGTGATAAGAGTGAATATCGCGTGTCATGAGTGATATATTTCATTGCTTTGATTTGTTCGAATTACCATCATGATTGGATCAAACTAATTCTAGTAATGCTTCAAACATTTTTCTCAAAATAGCTCCAATGATAATGTAATGATACTTGTACAAGAAAGAAAATTGGCCAAGCTTTTATCAGCATCAAAAATTCAGGGACCTTCAATCAATAAAGTAATAGGAATGCTATTGAAATTATCATCAGAAATATATCTTGATGTAATTAATTACTTGACTAAATAAAAGGTATAATCCAAAGTCATCAAGAATAAATAAAATATCAATGTCATCTGTTGATGTCATCTTTAATGTTATTAGCAGAATATTTTGAACCATATGTTGATGTTTTATCATCATAGTACAGCATGCCAAAATGAACTTAGGGTATCTAATATTCATTTATTAATTACGTAGCTAGTGGTCATGTTGATAAGTTAATCCCTCTTCAAATCGATGTTAGCTTCTTGAGAGATAAACATATGCTTCAGTTACTCTAAAATGTGCTTCAATTTATTTTTTGAATCAATTTATGAGATTCTAAAGGAAGTGTCATTGCTCAAGAATTTTTTGTATTATTAAAAAATATGTTGTTCTATGAGTTTTGATATTAATACTTATGTTCACAAATAAACTACAACTAATTTTTATTTTGAAAAATACTTTAGAATATTGAATAAAATTTTAATATGAAGTAATGATCAATACTTAGTCAAAAGAGAGCAGAATTATTCATGGATTATGAATCATAATGATTGTCTATAATGGAACTAGACCTAGATGTTGTTGGAGCGATCATTCAATGATCAAATATAACTTCCAGCACATAAGAATAAGAATAAGAAATCATAGATTTAAATATATTTGACTTTTTTTACGTAGAAAATTATGAGTCAAACCTGTTACTATTATTAAGAATTTATTTTGAACGTCAAGACAGGTTCTTTTCTCAAGATATCTCCCTGTCATTGATGGAATGTACCTATTCAAGCCAAGTATTAGCAGTGTTCCTTTCGAAAAAATTCTCTTGTATGGCCTTAATTCTTCTGCAAATGGATGTAATGAAAGGGCGCGATCAGGAGTATTTCGGCACGTGGGTCTAAAAGTAATTTAAGAGGCCGCGTGTATCAGAGAAGGCTCCAAGCATCCAAGCAAATACATTTAGAACTCTTATTCGGACATTGGAGTCGCGTGCACGCCACGCCAGGGTGACAAACAATGGTAAAAATCAGGCATTGTGGTGAGTATTGTGAGGCAAAAGGCTGTGACATCGAGTTCGGCCAGCTGCATTTCTGCCCCTTCAAGCTACTGAACGTCGAACATACACTAAGGTGATGTGTCTACATGTATGTGTGTTGGAACTAGGACGAGGGGCATGTCGGGGAGTCGAAAGGACCAAGGGAATGATCGAAGGGTGGTAGGCAGGCTTGGACTCAACTTGATTTGTCAGATTGCATGCTTAAAGTATATCGACAGCAGTATAATTGAATACACCCAATGATGATTGTTGAAGATCTCCTAAAATATTTTAAAATCCTGAATAAATAATCAAACTACGATACGCATACACATTCTCCAGCATCTATAAAATATATATGTCAATTTTTAACTCAATTCATTACATTGTTTTAGACTAGAACCTAGATGATGGCATATCATGGATACCAGGAACGTTGGAGATAATGTTGTGGAAAGAATCAAATAAATCAATTTTTTCCCAATTTCTGGGGAATAAAATGATACAATGACTGGAATATTTTATTCCGTTGAATAATAATAGAAAGGAAAGGGTGGAAAAGATACAAACGATTATCTCATGCTTCTGATAGATGCGTGAAGCTGCGTGGGTTCAACGGATTGTAGAAATGTATATGCAGCTGTCAGATTTCCATAATATATGTATGTAGAGCCGCACGCGTCTTATTATTGTCACTGAAAATGTACTGAATGCAAAATAGTTTCTGAAGCTGTAGGAGTGTAACGATATTGATTTGTTAAACCTTTTCTATTCAGGATTCTTATATTCTTTGAAGTATTCTTATAGATATTATTGATTGTAGTAGTTTTAGAGACGTTGATTTTACTGTCAGGATCACTGCAGGTAAAAACACCCTCGCATCATCTGCACTACTTGAGTGGGAGAAGAAGACCTTTCCAACGGTTTCTTCAAACTTAACGAAACTCTAGACTCATTTTTACTCAACTCGACAGATGCTGGTTAAAAAACTGCGGTTAATGCGATTAGTGGAAATTTGGAATTTGACTACATTTAAATAGAGTCGTGGAGATAGATAGTTGGATATGTAATATTCATTATTAAGCTGGATTTTTATTCCATCTAGATTCTGTTATTTGTAAATTACTTCTTCAAAGGATCAAAGACGATTTTAATTGATCTGATTATTTATTTCTCTTGAATCAAATCGTTTTTTCGTTATTCTATCAATCATTCTCTCTTTCAACTTAATAAACGAAATGATAACAAACATTCATTTATCATCAAAGGATTAATTGGATGGTAGGTATTGATAATTTTCCTGATGATCCATGAAAAGGTCTAAGCTAAGCTAAGACAATTGTTATCAAAATGAAACATGGAGAGTTGTTATGTATCTTTCTATCAATTATTTTACATTCAAATGGTAATATAATTTGATGCAATTCATTGGTTAATAAAAAATCTTTGTCAAGCTTTAATAGTTATCTTTCAATAAATCATTCACGAACAATTAATAAATATTCATTTAGACGTGTAGCTGAAGCAGATGTTTATCAGTGATTAATAAATTTGATCTGAGAGGACTAAATCTTTCTATATCAATGTGATTACTGGCTTTTAATCCACTGGGAGAAAGTGGCATTATTATTAGAATTTCTATTCTAAAGCTCATTTGCTACAGCCAGGAAAAAGTTCAAAGATCCCTCGGCAATTATGAAAAAGTATGCTTAGAGAAACAACTAATACAAAAATCCTCCAATTAAAATCAACCTTTAGTTGCACGCTTGTCACAGATTAATTTTTACCACAAAAGCCATCACAGCTTTATGTAACATTTTATCAAGAAAAATTTTTAAACCGAGCGAGATGTTGAAATAAGGCTTTTGAAATAACGAGACTGTTCCATTGATAGTCACGTGTCGAACACGAGTCACCCCTGAGGGTAATAGTTTCCCTGGCATCCCTACGGTTTCTTGGCATAGGTCGCATTACTCGACTTTCGCTCGTGCGTTCATTCACAACATCAAGAAGGGGCCTAGGTCGAGACTGTAAAAAGATGCACACAACTGAACACCACCACCCCAAGCTCAAGGTGTCGAGGTAACAAACTGAGACACCTTCTCGTACGCCTCTTCCTTTCACTTATACACATTATGTATATCGACGTCTTCCTGTCGAGCATTTCTTTTTATTCTTTTTTAAGGGTAGCCACTATGCCAAGGTGTATAGCACATATATATGGGTTTACTTCCGGCTCGACAGTTTGTTCATTGATACTTCTTTACGGTACTTGTTGGTTCCCCTTCAGACTTAGGGGACCCCTCGCAACAAGACGACCGACGTCTTGAATGAAAGAAGTATTACGTCACTGTTCAGTCGGAACAATTGTAGTTTAGAATGAATGAGTTTTGCAAGGTGTTGTGAAAATTGATTATGTCTGACAGGTCTTACTTTTTGACGTCTTATCTAAATATCTAGGGTTGCAGTGCTTGAAGAAACTAGTTTTTTTTTTGGAAATTAACTTTCTCATTTCTTTAGTAAATGGTTTTTTAAAAAATATTTTTCTTTTTACTTTAAACGATGGTTTTATGATTTGTTTTTAATCAATTTGAAAAAATATTATTTGTTACAGAGATTTTATATTTTGATAATTCTTTGTTTTATTTGAAAATTTTGATTACATTTAATTTTTATCAATCTGACTGATTTTTCAACAAAAATAATAACTATTTTATTATTTTCAGCTTGTATAAAATACCTGAATGGATGGGAAATATTTAATTATTGAAGTTCTAATCAAAAATTCCAACCAGCATATTTTCCAATAAATTTTTAACTATTCCATTAAAAACTTTGGTTCCAATAAAATGATTATCTTCCAGATGATTAAAAAATATCATAAAATACCAACTAACAAAATAATTATCAATATTTTACTGGAATAAAAAACAAGAAATTACCACTGAAATTAGATTCCGTCACACAATATCGCATGCATCAGTATAATTGTATGAAACATGAGACATGACTATTATCAATTATTGATACTAAATCATTATGAAGGTTTCATTGAAGCAACTAGCATACACCTCAGTCAAATAACAATAATATCCATCATAATTCCCTGAACACGAAATAAATAATGCTTATCACATTATACAGATTAACATAAACAGTAAGTAAAAATGGAACATCTGTTGATAATTGACAAGTTTATGTGCATGAAAACATAGTTGAGCATCAAACAAAGAGAATCACAAAATTCCTGGAGATAAAAGTGAATCTAACATAAGGTATAAGTATTCTCCCTTGACTGTATGTGGTTCCTTAACATTAACCATCTCCCCTTTTTTTCGCTGGCAGCGTAGGGTGTTCCGGTGTGGCATAAATCACATCCTTGCTTGTTGCCATATCCTGTCCATCCGGCTTCATGCTACACGAAGTGCCCTTGCAACCCTCAAGCACGCACGGCGTCGCATATGTATCCATACCTATCTCTATATAATATAGCTGAGCCTGGTGATAGAAAAATCGAGAAGGGAAAGAGGCAGGAGAAGTTGAAGAAAAAGCTACCAAGGGATACGAATGGAATGAACGCATGGAAGCGCGTGCGTGTTGAAATTACGCAATAGAGGCAGAGGGGAAACATATATAGAAGAACCTTGATGGGGAGATGTTCGAGGGTGACTCATCACCTGGCCCGTGCCGCGAGCTGCGGGGTAATGAGGGGATTGTATTGGCTCGTAGAAGGGGCAGGTGAGCACTAACTCAAACGAGGGGCGAGACGGGTTCTTCTCTCTCTCGCACTTCTATTGTAAGGGATGCACACTAGTTATGAAAGGCACGTGTGCACTAAAAAAAAAACTTGTCCACTAAAACTAAGGTGCGTAATATCCATGTCGTGCCTCTTTTAAGGATAGAAATATCGCCTTCAAGGTGAAAACTACTAAGCAACCGATTAATCGATTATCGAAATATATGATGCTTGGAGTATATCTTTTGATCTAGACCGTTTTTATCTGATTCTCGAAAATTCTGGCTTATTGAAATATGAGCTTGGCTTTGGAAATAGTTTTAAAATATTGGATTATGAGTAAACATTTTTTTTACCTGAATACTTTCACATTAGTCATGTTTTATTTTATTATTAATTATTTTTTAAAGGCACTAGGGAATGCTTTGGTAAATAATTAATAATTCTTTTAAATTGAAATAATTATTTTTGATAGAAAGTGAATAATGTTGAAACAATAAAATTCAGGATTAATTGAATGCAAACATTTCACAATTACTAATAATGATAATGAAAAGATTTGAAAAATAGATATTCAGTATATAATTAAACAAAAATATTTTTTTATGACTGCCTCAGTGAAGTGTGGAAGAAAGTATTTCTTATTGATTGTTCTATTCAATGAAGGAAAGAATAAAATCAATAAGAATATAAAAATAATATTTAATTGATTCAATCCTAGGAAGATTGAGATAAATAAACGTATAGTTCAACTGTAATTACTTTAGAATATTCAAAACCACTTGAGCATCCATTGATTTTATCAACTCTGTCCAACAGCATACCTACTAATCAACCATTTATATTGCTGCACATAAGGTCTTTGCTATTATGCCAATATTCGTGATTATTTCCATACAGTTTTAAGGTGTATATAGACTTGATGTAAAGTTGTCTCGACTTGTCTCAATTAAATCGATCCATTTGTCTCACCAGATAGCTTTAGAACTAAATAAATTATCGAATTAAGTATAAAATCATTAAAAACAAAAATATGTTAAATAATGCCAACACTATTTATCTTATCTGATCATCATTTACTGGTGGTATAATTAAAAGGGCTGATATTGGATACGATTTCAGAGTACATTGGCACGCGTTGGTCACCATGAATACTCTTGGTTGAACATACCATGCTTGGTCTCCTTCAACATACTATGTGCCATGTGGTCTTTTACACTAGGGCTATGATTTATAGGACCGCCTACCACTCTCTGTATGTATTCATAAGATTTCATTAATTATCAAACTCTTTGAACCATTAATTTTCCACTATATTTACGTCTTGCATGATCACTATTTTTTCGTTCGAATTGATAGAATAAATTGATTTAAAAATAAAATTATTCTTGTGTAATAAATGTTATTATTCAATATCTCATTGCAAGAATAAAGCCTTCAGATTCAATTTTCTCTTCTAGATGAAAGTATACTGGAGAAGAGAATTCATTTTATTCAAAAAACTACTTTTCTTTTGATAAGGTCAATAAATCATTTTAAATTGATTTTTAATGATGAATTAAATTTAGACATATTTTACTATCAGTTACATTTTATACACAGAAAATAAAAGTTACAATTGCTCTATAAAAAAGGGTAAGATTCACTCCAACGTAATCAACCTTGGGATGCAATGAACTATGATGAAATATTGCTCTATATTGGAGGGTAATTCTCTACTGGCAGATGTAATTTTTACACTACAAATATTACTTAAAAAAAAAGTAAAAATTTTTTTCTCAACTTTGATTATGCTTTTTTATTGAAAAATAATTGAGTTAAAATAAGTCCAGGTAATAACTGTCATATAACTTTGGTGATAAAATGTATTTTTAAATATTCTGAGAAATATTTACCAGTCTTTTTATAAATCAAAAAAGAAACAAAAGTACTTGATGGTTGATGAGTGGTTTGAAAATGATTTGTCACAAATGAGTAATATAAAAGTTTAGTAATAGCAAAAATGCCAGGTGCACTCCTATTCTGATGGCTCTTCTATATTTGGATGCTATTTTCTTATACATACATACATGTTATTGATATTATCGTTCGATATTTCATTTCATACTATGACTCGAAAAGAACTAGTAAAAAGGACATATGGCCAGTGACATTTCGTGTTTAGCTGTCACATACATTTTCTTACTTGGTCAACTTGGTCAAGATAGCTTTATAATGAAAAATATTGTCTTACCAGCTGGAATAATAATATTAAATTTTTATTTATTTTCTTTTCCGACCTTCTAACATTCATTTAAACAATAGAAACAATATTTTTTTTTATTTATGGATAGCTAAAATTATGTTAGAAAAGTTAGTAAGACTGACAATATCAGATATGATGTTTCATGTAGCACCTGAATGTCTCTACAGCTCCAAACATATAATTTACACGTTATTCATATAGTTTAAGTTTATAAACATTTTTTACAATGTTGTTATGATGTGTTATTATGTCTTGAAAAATTTCAAACACGGTTTTATGAATAGTAAAAAATGATAAATAATTTATCAACCAGCCATTGATCACCAACATACTCAATTTTTTTGACATAAGACGAACATCCAACTATTCAATATTCAATTTGTAGGGAAGTTGGTTGACAATCTGGTTGGTTTGTTGAGTTACATTATACACACTATAAAAGTACCTCGGTTTGGAAGAGTAGTTGGAGAGAAAACGTTTAAGAGCCACTTTCGATGCAAATTCATTGTACCCTCAATGTCGATGTGGGGTACATCATCCCTTCATTCTTCCTTTCCTATCCACATCGTCCTCGAGACTCTATAACCAATTTATTCTCACGTACGAGCAGAAAATTGGAAGAAGCCTAGGCTACTTACTGCTATGGTATTAAATTATCGCTTTAGGGTACCAACAATACTTTTACATATTTTCTAAACAAACACACGTTTGAACTATTGATATGAAAAAATTCTTTGATTGGAAAATTATCCTTTACTTATTTATAGAGCTTGTGGAGATAGCTCTATTCTTCAAATTTCTAAATAAGTTTTAGAAGTGTTTAACCAATATTTTTTTTCGTTCTCAAACTTTTTAACAATTTTCATCAAACTGTTTATGTATTGGGTTGGCAAGAAAATAGTGAAACACTTTTATAATTTGAATATTCTAGAATACAGAGTATCATGATGTTATTACATCTCTGCTCTCCAAGCAGATGCAAGTCATTGATAGACATGGTGACTGCATTGGAGATTGAAGTTTGAAGACTATTAAATAAATAATAAAATTAAAAGTTATTTTAAGTGCTTTACTATTTCTTGGCAACCCAATATAATTTTAGAATATATGATTAAAAATATTGTTTCACTATTAATATGTAATAAATAATATATTAATATTCAATCAATCAATTAATTGCAATATTATATAAAATAATCTATAAGAAATAAAACAATAATAATTAAAAATTCCCATTAGAAAGTTAATCTGCTAAGATGTTTTTTAAATTAATTTTTAATATAAAACTCAATAAATATTTCATAATTTTCTGTTGAATTTAAAGTTAATAGTTAATCCAACAATGTAAAAAAGTAAAATGAGTAAAACCACGGCGAACAAGAGGGTGAGAGCGACAACGTCCAACTTATTCATGAACCTGTTGAAGCGCTCGAGATGCGTTTAGGGATGAAGCAAGCTTCTCTTGCTCGACAGTAGATATGAGGGTAGTTAGTGCCCTTTCGTTATTCAGGGGGATGAAATCACTGCAGCGGCTAAGGACTCGTGAAATTGCCCTCTTAAAATACATCTTTCTAACTTCTCGCCCGCACTGTTTCATACTCTTTCATCAGTCTTTATAAATTTATTTACTTATCACCGTAATAAATATTGAATGATGTAATAAACTTTCAACATAATCCTTTCAGAATTTTCAATTTTACCAAACTAATTGCCCTATTTTTTTTTCATAAATTTTTTTTATTACATTTTGTACAGACAATCATGTAGATGTGATCAAATTAATATGCATAAATTTATTTCAATAAAGCAAAATAAAAAATATCTTATTAATTTTTGATTAATAATTTATTTATATCAGATAATAAATAATTCTCTCTTCTTCTAGAAATGATGAGAAATGTTTTTTTTTTCGTTTTATGGCTAAGTTTTCCTGACAACAAAATTATCCTTGATGTATAACCATGAAAATGACCCTTTTTTACATTTCCATGATTAGTTATAATACCATAAATAATTCTCAGTATGATTTTAAGTGCATAATAACATCGTTCGCGATAAAAAACTCAAATTTACCAAAATTATCGGTTACAGTAAATTGGAAGAAAGGTTAGTGATTTATTTATAATAGAGGAAAAATTTCTCACAATTTCAGTCAAAATATTAAGACGACCAAATACAATCTACATGCATGCAGTAAAACTTTTATAGATAAACCGATTAATAAATCAAAAAAAAAAATTATTTCCGTGGTATTTTAAAGATAAATATTTTGAATCAAAAGTAGAAATCGCCCTTTTCAATCAGACAATGCATATATAACTGTAAAAACTGCAAGCTAATCATTAGGTTGGGGTTATAGTGAGACAGGTGTGTCTTACACATTACAAAAAGGTGCATACACATTTACCTCACAATAGCGTGACACTTAGAGACCTCTCAATCATCAGAATTATGATTTGCGTGAGCCCAAGTTCCTGAGCCTTCACGGTCATGTAGTTACCAATTATTTAGGGCGACAATAATTTTTCAGACTATTTTTGAAATTTTCTGGGGACCAATGATCCAAGAATCTTGATAATAAGGCTTGAAGAAAAATGCTAAAGATGGAGATGTGATGATCAATGAAAGATGTCTTGATCAATGAAGATGTTGGATAGGATATGAATTTATCATAGCTACATTTCTGTCATTGGAGGCAGCGATGACTGTTCAGGTGAAGGGTCGCCAGGGCACCAGGCAAATCAACGGATGACGATGGGGCGACGCAAAGCGTCTAGACGCCACCACGTCGTCGGACTGACTCACTTGGCGTCGGTGTTTAGGGGAGTCCGTCTAAATATTGCGTGTGCACGCAATGATACATAAAAGTATAAGTGCGGAAATAGTTTCACTACAGCTCGTAGTCTATTATTAGATCAATATTTTTCTGTGAAACTTCGTGGAATTATATCAACATTTTAACTACATGATCTCCATTGATTGCAATTACATACCAAACATCTGAAACGTTTACTATGTTATAAAAATTACAATGGAATTGTTTGGATTAAAAAAATAATTGCATATCAACGCTGGAGTATAGCAATTTTTCAACTCCATCAAGTTAAATAAATTATAAGAAAAAAATTATCACAATATTACAACTAATTATTTTGTCTTCAATTTTTTAATTATTATTTTTGTTAAATAAACTTCTTAGATGTTTATAAAGGAAATGAATTTTAAATAATGTATTTGAATAAAGTAATATATCAATTAGAGGGGAAAAGCTCGAATTAAAGTAATTTACTTTGCTTTGTAATTTCAAGAAAACTTTTTGTTTAAATAAAAATCTATTATGACTGAAACGTTTATTAAATAACCTAAAGAATATTTCATTTTTATAATTATTATGAATTAATTATTCATTTTAATTTTTTAAAAAGGTAAAGTGCTTGTTTGATGATTTAAAAGTATTGAATGAAACTTGATAGAAAAGAAAAGGTAAATAAAATATCGAAATTACTAATTCCTAATATGATAATTTAAAAATAGAAACAAAACAAATATTAAAAGAAAAAAAGATAATTTAAAGAGTCGCGACGAAATTCGATCCATACATTTATTTTCATGACACATTAGCATTAGAGGCGCCGTGGCAACATATATATTTCACAAGACTTCAAGTTTATGACTCGAAAAAGCCTCCCACTATCTGTCCAGTGTGACTCAGGCCAGTGATGATCTAAACTTTAATTCAATTACTAAAAAAAAAAAAGCACCGCCGATCTTAAATGAGTCGGCAAAAAAAAAACAATTCAAGTATAGGATATTAATCAAACATGATGATCAAATCATGGTAAAATAATTGAGGGAAAATAAAATGGGAATGCAAGAGAGCAGCTGTAAAAAATAGAAACTGATGGGAAGTGTAACACAATGATGTACAAAAGTATTCCCACAACAAATTCAAAGTACATTATCAAGGGTGTGTTCTACACCTATGGGATACTCTTGAGGCCAACCCTCTTGTTCTTGAATGACACTAACGCGCACATTTAATCGAGGGCGCGATCTCATGTTGATGGCCACAACGAACAAATAACCCCAAACATTCTTTTACTCTTGAAATGTTGGATGCCGTGGGAGAGTTATGGCACTTTAATTACCCATTTGGCGTCCTACTGTCCCGACAAAACTGACGCGTTGCGACGGTTGATTGGTGATTCACCCCCGCAACCAACGTCATTTTGGTTCCAACCTCCATCATGTTACCAATCGAACTAAATAATACCCTCCATTGCATTACCCTCGCGAACAGGTACTTTATACACCCTTCCGTTTAATGTAAAACTGCAGGTGCATCCAATTCCCATCCCCTTTCATTTCACTTTATTTTTTCCTATTTTTGTTTAATATTCTCACAACAATTTGCTATTTTATTTACTTTTTTTACTGTTAACTATTTAATTCCTGCTTTTATCAACAAAATGTCCAGCTTGGGATGAAAAAGATTTTATTGATGAACATAAAAATGAGATTTCGAGCTTACGTTGTGAATTTTTTAATATGAATTGTGTAAATAATTAATTTTACGAAGAAGGGTTGAAATAATTGACAACGCGTGTATGTTGAATAATAGCCGTTAGTGTAACACCCCTGAATGTTTTATCGATGCAAGACTATGGCAGTTATAACGGTCATTGTTCAATTATCTGCACAATGATAACTCCTATCTATTAATTTTTATTATCATGAAGTAAGTTCAAAAATGGCAGTCAACATATTTTTTCCAATATTTTCTAACATATGTCATGAAATGCTAAGGAATCAATTCTAATTTTTCACATATTTTTACTCCAAAAAAAAAAACCAATTAAAAAATTCTTTATTCTTTTCTAGTAAACCTAAACTTTATTTTGAAAAAAACAAAAAATTGGTATATTAAAAAAGAAAAATTCTTAACTGTTATTAAAATCCAAATGTATTCATTGCAGTTGAATTATTTTAGATAAAATTATCTAGAATATTGATTTATTATAATTTTTTTTTAATAAAATCAATGTATTTATCACTAATACATAAAGACTTTTCTAACATGGAAGTAAAATTTTTCGATTAAGTTTAATAATTTATTGAATTAATAATTATTTATTAATAAAGTCTATGGCATCTTAAAGAATAAGAATTCTATCAAATGATTATTAACCATGATTTGCATTTAAATTTATCATAATATTAAACCAAGTAACAAAACATTTTTTTCAAGCAGAATATAAATAAACTGAATAAAATATTTTGTTGCAAATATTCGAGAATTATTTTCATTGATTAAATAACGAATTTTTTCATGTAATAAGATTATTTTCTCAGTGTCCTTGCATGTTAAGATATAAAGCTAAATAATAATGCTTTAACAACAATGATCATAATCAAATGAAAAAAAAAGATTAATTGTTTCTAATTCTAGTAAACAAATAGCCATCATTTTAATTATTTATTACTGCATTCTTCTAATCATGCTAATAATTAATTATTATTCTGAAAAATTATTGTTTTAATAACAATAAATAATTATAAAATTGAAGATTTTTATTTAGCTATTATTTTATATATTTCAATAAAAGATATTTTTATTTATTCATTACATTTTTCTCAGTTAATTGACATGTGTAAAATTTTTTTTCTACCCCAACAAAAAATTTGATGAGAAAAAAAACGTCTGGTTTAAATATAGAATATAGTCTGGCGTATGGATGGTGACTTAAGAATCTGAATCACGTCAAATTCGTTAACGCGTTACTTACAAATATTGTGCACCATGTACATCACTCAGACACGTTTAATACATAATACCAAAGTACAATTCTGTCAACGGCACGCGCTCATTAGGGTCCAGTTCCACCTTTCTATTGTATGCAATAGCTCAATTGAAATTCTCGAAGAATTAACAATAAACAAGCTTAGTCTTGAGAATAATACCAACAATAATAATAACAACAATCTTAAAAGAAAACAATAGAGCTTTGGATTTTCTGCTCTGACAATTAATTATTTCCTACCAAATAACGATGTAATAAATTACATCAAAAATATTTGTTCAATTTATTATACCAATTAGTGTAAAATTAAATAATTAATTATCAAAACAAATCAATGATTTAAATAATGAACATTTATTTCAGTTGTAAAAAAAAAAAGATAAAAAAACAGAACTCGATGGGAAGTGAGACGATGCTTGGTATCGGTAGTTACTTGAAATAACTTCATTACCACGATGAGAGAAAGAGGAATAGAGTGTCGAGTGTGTTAACCTTATTACGCGTTTACGAAGAGCTTATATTTGCCAAACGTAACCCCGACAAACTAGAACTCTCTCACAAGCGTGTATCCCCTTTCCCCAATTGGTTCAACTGCACCCAATGTACCATCCTCTGCACCTCTGTGCTTTCTCGCTCGAGGCGGCATCCGTAATTCGAGGTATACCCGTTAATTACTGTATTCAACGGTGGAAGTGCGAAAGGGTTATCCTCCAACCTCTAGTCTGAATAGCGAAGCTAATACTGTGAACTAATTCGTTTATGGGAACGCAAGCTGAAAGTGTGAATTAAATGTTAAGATAAGTCTCAATAATTCTTCATTACAGGTAGTCAAATGTCTCACTTGTTTTTTCATATCAATTTATATTACTTGATAAGATGTTTACCTTTCATTACCTTCTCACTCGTTCATTATCAACAATATCATTTTTATTCCATTTTTTAGGTTCACTTCAACAGCATTAAAGTAATTCGTTTTTTTTTTTTTTTTTTTTGGTATGAAATGAAAATTAATGAGTCTGATAATAGCAAGTGTAGTACTGTTAAGACTGTCATGTCTTGGAAAAACTCGACAATTTATTGGAAAATGTAATATCCCTATAATCTCACCCACTGACTTGATCTTGTGCTCCTTCTTCTCTTCTAGACCTCGGCTTCCCTTCTTTACTTCTGACTTTTTCCCGTAAATAATAGAGGGGACAATGTCGATTCTGTCTCTGACACGTTAGTCAATCAACTCATCGTTCCTATGTATGTTGTCTTTAGTTTCGAATTTTTCGTTGAAGATTAATTCCAGTGATTGCATTGTTTGACAATCATTGTATTCACATACATTTAGATATTCTACTTTTTTTACTTTGAATTATCTTGACAACTAATTTTATAGATAAACAATGTAAAAAAGTACTCAAGTCATTGTAGTAAGTGTGCTGTAAATCCAAGTGAGTATCATTTTGAAATAAAATATACAATGTTAAATGTCATATCAATAAACCATGGAAGATTTACAGTCAATTTTCAACGTTTAAAAGTGTTTTAAAATCGATTGTTCAATTTTTATAGCATTTTCAATTTAAAACACTTGGATTTACAGTATACATTTTGCTAATGAATAATAAAACTTATTTAAAAATAACCAAAAGCTTTGTATACTTCCGATTGTTACATCAAAGCTTTATTTCTGCTTTCAACACTCAAATTCTTGGAAAATAAAATCAAAAACTTATTTCGGTGAACCTACATAATGATAACATTGATTAAAATTCATACTTTTGTTGTAAAGAGATAAAATAAAACAAATTGTCTCGTTTGTTATTTCATTTTGATACCCAAGATAGAAAAAAAAATAAAGTAATAATGAAGTTAACATAGAATGTAATTCATAGAATTTGTAACGTATCTCTGATGGCGATATATTGACCCTATCACGCTTATTTGAAACATCAGACTCGTGGCAGTCATTACCAGTAAACAAGATGGCTATTTGATCGATACTGTGTTCCCCTCGACAAAATGTTGCAAAAGCTTTGGCGCCCCTTGAAAAAAATCTACGGTGACTCAGAACGACGCAGGTACCACCCATTCCTGTCGCACCTTATCTACCCTTCGACATGATATTGCCCTCCACTCCTCAATATTACTCCACGCACCGCAATTTCCTCAACTTTGAGACTGTCTAATATAGATCCTTTACTTCCTACTTTTATGCTGTTGAATAATCAAGCTCTGGAGAATGTGCTTAATTAGATTACACTTATTTTTTTTTTTTTTTTAATTAACGTTTACACGAAAGAGGAAAATAAACTATTCCAGTAACTCTTCTATATGCCTGTCTAATCAAACATCAACTGAAGCTACGACGAAGGGATATTTTCTGACGCTTTTTCGTTACGTTTGATCTCGACGTGACGATTTCTGGTCCATGTAATCTAAACTCAATACTTCTTATTTAAATTTGTCAATAACTGCTTTTACATCTGGTAAACTGTTGAATTTTTTTTTATTTCAGTTATTTGTTTAAAAAAAATCCATTTAGTTTAAAAGACCAATTGTTTTGTTTTTTTTTATCTATTGGAAAATTGTCAGGTTGGGATAAAAAATACTAGAGTATTTTTTTTTTTTTCATTTTGTAAGTATACAGATTATTGCAATAGAGGGGAAATAGTTGATAGAACAATTCGTATGAAGAGTTCACACGTTAACTTAGTGATAGTACAACCCACATACGCACACATCGAGGGTTGTAGAAACGTTTTTCGCCCTTTGCTCCTCACACTTTGTCAATCTCTCCACGACTACTTTCTTTGATGTTTTTCTGTTGATTTTATTCTACGAAAAAGCACAAAAGCACGTGCCAATCTTTTTTCCCTGATTGTTGGCCATCAAATTAATACTTTTTTTAAATTTTTCCTGTTTAATAAAAATTTTTCTTGCAGTTTTGTCGAAATTAGAGAAAAATTTCACTCCAAAATTAATAAAAGTATCAAAAATTAGACTTTATCATCATAGAAGTTAAATTAAAATAATTAAAGTGATATTGATGAATAGAAAAAATTGTTGAATGAAAAAAATATTTTGTTGTTTTTAGATAGTTATCTTGAATTGACTTACCAAGTCAAAACTGAATTATTTCAATGAACCCTCCGGTTCAGGGTAATATTTTATTCCAGTTTATTGAGTTCCAAGGTCAACCATTGTCAAGTTTATTTTATATTTATAATTTTTTTTCATAGTGTATAAATGAAGCTATAGATTATATGGATAAATGTTCCATTAAAATGAAAATTCAAATTCAAGGAAACTTTTGCTGAATGAAACATAATCCGTTCAAATGTATTGCTAATCAATGAAATAGACCCATAAATCATTTTATAATGTTGACAGTATTTAAAAGTTATGGTGTATGAAACTTTATCAAACTTAGTTATTATTATAGTGATACTTAATCTTATTTCCATGGATTTATTTCCTTCCTCACCAAACACGTCCAAATTCGTAATGAGAATTCATCTGTCGATTATTTTTATTAATAGAAAAATTCCCCGAAGGATTCTATGACTCAGTCTGAAGGTATTTTGTCAACACAAAGAGAAAAGAAGGAAGGAAAAAAACCAAATTGACGAGGGGTTGATAGATAACTAAAGTATATATACAGGAGTAAAAGCAAAAACTCACGAAGAGAATCCCGCTGCGATAGCAATGAGGTTCTGCGAGTAAGTCGCGTGTCATGCACGTGTCCAGTCGTCAATTTCCTAGCTTCCAAGCACATTGTGCGTTTGGTAATCCGCCTACAGTGTACTGTTCCCATGCCGTAGGAGACCGAGTTGTGGCGTTTCTTTTAACAGTACTACGATGCCACGATATAGTAAATATAATGTGGATCTACCGGGGTATATTCCACCAACTCCCTAGGGGTAGTTATGGCCACGATTGGAACCCTAGAAGATATAATGGCCTATGGACATTCGACTAAATCTCACAACCCGGAAATCAACTCCTCGAGAGCTTCCAAAAAGGCATAGTCGACCAGAAGATTGCCAAATTAATTAGCACAGGCATTTATAACTGACTAAATTAATATTATTGTTTAACCAATTAAATCATTACACGAGATTAAATCTTCATATTTTTCATTTCTACTATAATGTTATAGTTAAAGCTTAATTAAAGCTTCTCTATCTTACTTTAATTGAATAAAAAAAAAAACATTTAATATTTAATAAAGTAAATTGAAATAAATTCCTGAGAATAAATTAATTCATTTTTTCAAACAATTTGTTTTTAGAATAATCTCTTATGTTTTTTAACTTCCCATTAGGAAGTATATTTTAATGGGATCGATTTTTGAAATTTGTGATTTCATCATATCTATCTTTTGAGATATTTGAAAACATCTTAGAAGATTTAAAAATAGAGGTACGTATGTATAATTGTACTACTAGAGATATCTACTTCAGACAAATTTCATTCGAAAGATAATAACAATAAAGAAGACCTGAAAGGGGTTTGAACAAATTTGAAATAGATTCTACTTATTGAGTGATATTCTACTTCACATGACTCTAAGTAATTATATATTGTTTATAAAAATAACAATTTGTTATAAACTAAAAAATGACAAAATTACGGATTTCAATAAATGGAAATTTCGTTATCAGGATACAAAGTAAGCCCAGACCCATTTTTTTGTTTCAATTTTTTATCTAACAAATGACTAATTATATTATTTATATTAAAAATGTGATGTAAGTTAATTTCAATGTAATAAGAAAATAATTCATGTGAATGTAATTAATTAAGTTAATAAATAGAATAAAAAATAAGGATCTAAAGAATGGAATACTATGAAGAATCATCATAATCAAATATACAGTCTCATGATTTATGCATCGAACTTTAAAGACATTAGACCACCGATAGCTATCAAGTGTGAAGTCGTTATTGAATTATCTTCCAAGTAGTCAGCAGGGTCGCATTAATATTAAATGTATATCTACACCCCAAAACGACTGGTTGTGATGTGCGGAATGCCATGAGATTGTCAAACAAAGAGCCGAAAGGACCATAAAGGATGCAACTACATCTCGAACCCTCGTGTAAACCAATTTGCACGCCATGAAGCTCGATGACGATCCGTTGTCGAGCACGTAGATATTTCCCATAGGAGTAGCATTGAAGAAGGGGCACACGGCTTTACGCCCCCTTCTTCTTTAGCTTTCGATATGGAGTATATAAAACGCAACGGCACGTTCCCACAGGAACACCAGAACTATGAGAACCCAGTAGAAAAACTCATGATCACCACACTGGCCTTCTCCAAAACAACGTGTGTATAAAAGGGATGAATACTTTGATTAAAAACCACTCCCTCTCTTCACGCTCCTCATTAGGGTGTACCTTACAACTATTAGACCACTCTATAATGCATCGGAAGGTCTTTGAAAATAGCCGCTATTGTTTCCTAATTTTCTTTGTTTTACTTCATATAAGTTTAAAATTTTTTTTTAATCATTATTTATTTGCAAAATAAATTAAATGATATTTTTTCTTACATGTTGAAGCAAACCATTTATTTTCCAGAGAGTCATGAGTTAAATTAAAGGAAGCTTGTTGTTGTTTTTTTTTGTTCAATTAAATTATTTTCATAAAAACTTCTGCTTTTTTATATTGATGACAGTGTTTTATAGAATCCAATTTTCCAATTTATTTCTTATTAAAAAGCTTTTATATCCCTAACTAAGTGTAGTATTTACTGCTACAAACTTTCAGAATCGTATTTTTAGGCACGAAAAAAAAAATCAAGCTTACACTGTTAGTTATTACTTAAATAATGGATTACCATCAAAGTTTGAATAAATGTGCTTGTAATCGGTAGTTATTACGGTGTATGGAGGTTGAAAAAAATCAAGAACACCCGAGTAAGCAAAGCGATAAACCTTCGTTTATATATTATCGAGTGGTGAATAGTACTTCGAGAGAGGAAAAAAAATGATCGTGCGGAATAATTGTAGCGAGTGAGAAGTGTAAGCGCGAATAATTTAGTCCGCCCTCGCATGCAGATATTACTTGTGTGAAGAAATAGCGTAGGTATAATGTCAAACAATTACCTGACGTAATAATTAGTAATTTGACGAGGCATATAGGAGTAAAGAGAGGCACTGAGTGTGATTTAAGTGCTAGCTAAGTGTTATGTGGGCCACCGATTACCCCGTCTGACTTCTCTTTACCCTTTGTAATTGATACTGCTGGATCTGTTATCTCAATTGCTAAGCGCACTCGTGGATCATTCGATACAGGTACAACAAAGGCGGGAAAGCTTTCTTGCCTAATCATTAGTAGTCATTAACACGATTTTCTTTTGAAAAATCTTAGAAAAAAAAAATTTTATATTTTTATTTTAATATCACACCAGACTCAACTATTTTTTTATCAGATATTTGTTAAATCGTTTGAAATTAATTGTATGTGTGGAAATAATGAATGGTAGTCTTAATGGAAAGAAGCCTGATGCTTCATAATGCTGACGATTAATTTTGTGTTGG
The DNA here is from genome assembly GCA_028641665.1 of Chelonus formosanus. Classification (NCBI taxonomy): domain Eukaryota; kingdom Metazoa; phylum Arthropoda; class Insecta; order Hymenoptera; family Braconidae; genus Chelonus; species Chelonus formosanus. The sequence continues at coordinate 2,900,889 of CM054006.1, read as the reverse complement.
AGATGCATCAATAGACTTACCCCTTGAAGAGCTGCACCAGCGTTCCCACCATCCACCAACCCCTTATGATGCCGACACATGGGAATATTTTCGTTGAACGATTATGGTGATTCGCACTATCGAATCACGTGCAACACTCAGCCATATGGCGCATCTAGAGACACAATCTTGGGTAGATTGAAAATTATTGCTGGTTATGATCTGGAATCAGGAACAATAGAAATGAAATTTTTTTTATGTTAAGGGAAACAGTCGAGTTTATTCTAGAATCAATTATTCTATTTGATTATCATATATAAATAATGTAAAAATACTGTTGGTTTGGTTTTGTTAATTTTAAATAAACTGTTCTATGTGTTATACTACTTAGCATGTTGAAGATTCGTCTACTTACAAAGACTTTATCTAAATAATTAGCTAAAAGAAAAAGTCTATTAAATGTTAAAAATCATTTAACACTTTTCAATCAATTCATTTTTCTATGAAGTAATAAATATATAACTTCATGCAATACTGACTTATTCCAATAAATACATTCAGTCATGCAAAAAAATTCATGATCTTTTTCAAGAATTAATTATTGATTCATTATTAATCACACATTGTGAGCTAATGATTGTTAAAGTTATATTCATGACATAATAGCAGAGAAAAATATCAAATAATTGCAAGAAAGAATGGTAATTATTGGAAAATAGGTAAGTGATACAAAAAAAAAATCACCAAGAAAATTCATGGGGAACCTGAATGTGTTATAGAGTCCAAGAATCTAAGAATGACGTGACGACGAGTGAAAACGCACATGCAAATGACTTCTCATTAGAGAGTCACGTTGTTGTTGAACAATAGAGTGAATTTTCTTCTGCAGTGGCTGCTTCCAGGGATGATATAGACTTGAAAAGAGGGGAAAGGTCTTTGAGACTTATGAAACGATAAAGCCAATGAGTCTAGCGATAAGAATTGCAAGAGTAGAAAGCAATTAAAAATCTCACTTGGACGATAGGATTTATACGATATAGTAAATGTACTTGAGCAAAATTGTCGCGTCTACTAATCGAATTCGATCTCAGCATGCACTACGGTATTTACCTTAATAATTTTATCACGCACAAACAGTGGCACGCGTTTGCTATATATTTGCCCGGTGAGAATAATTGACGGCAAACCCTCTTGTGTACCCTTTCGAATACATTACCGCAATTGATCATTTATCTTATGATAAATTATTTTACGTTCTTTCGTCATAACGAATTAATTTTAAACTTTTTATATAATAAATTCTCACCTTACAATGCCATGTTCAGCTTTAATTCTATTCAATGCAGTTGATTCAAATGGTTTGAATAAATTCATTGATTTTTCATCTCATCATATAAACCAGACAAATTTTATGAAAATATTTTGTTAATAAACAATTAAATTCCTCTAGAGTTCTAGGTGCTTGACTACATCAAAGTGATTACTGAATTTATTTGGCAGTCACAAATTTTCAAAGCTAAAAGCAACCTTTTTGCATTTGACAGCTAATATTCCTGAAAAAAAAATTTTATGATAAATTTCAAACACGTTCAATCAAAATTATATTTTATATTTATTAAATATTTTATCAAATTATATCTGACTCCCAAGGTAACATCAATAATTAAAATTCTTTTTCTCAATTATCTTATCATTTTTTAGCATTGATTAATAAATTCTGAACAAGACTAAATACATTGCAACAGAATTGATTTCTACTCAAAATAGTAATGTCCAGTACTGTCTAACAATATTAATATTTCAATAGAAATATTTATCAAAACACTTTACTTAATTAAAATTCTTTATTCAAGAAGTATTTTAAGTAGTACAGATCAATTTTTGTCAGGCATTTTTTTTTTAATTTATACCAATTTCTCTGTATATATTTCTGTTACTTGAAAAGTTATGATTCAAATTTAAATAAGTTATTTAAACTTCCTTTCCTCTATTTTATTGTTCTCCATGGATACATCAATTAATAAGATCCAAGTAATTTTTCTATTTCTCTAAACATCCAACGAGTAATTGCCAGACTAATTCGTGAATAGCAAACGATTGATTACGAATGTGAAAGCAGAGCAACAAGTTGCCTGAAATCGTAGATACGCAGTGAAACAGGCGCAGAAAGGGCGCAAGAGAATGGGAAAGAAAGGGGTGGCGTGGTGGCCGAAGCCTCGACAAACTACTATACATGAGACCGTTTATCATAACACCTTGCTAGCAAGGAATTGAGCGAACACGAGTTGGCGAGAACTACCCTTATCTTGCAAGTTAATCCAAAAAGAAAGTCTAGTTTCACCAAAACACACGCTCGAATACTTTGGATAGTTTGGTCACGCGGCTAACCTTGGCCTACCAGTGAAGGCTTTTTCTACTTGATTCTTCTACTGCTTGAGCACTAACTCAAGAATCAAAATTTATTACATCTAATTAAGTACTTTTTATATTTATTTAATATACCTTTGTATATATTGTACGTTGATAAAATTTTATTGCATTCTTAATAAAAGAGGCCATGATTAAAATTATATTATGCTCACGAAAGTACGCTATAAAATAATGTTGTAATAATTGCTTGAAAAGGGGTTGAAATGAGCTCAAAAGAAGCTAATGTGAAATGCGTCAATTAACTACCACTGCTATGTGATGAAACATTCCATTCTGCGTAATGAAACTGTATGCCTATCTGTTGCGTCAAAGCTCAAATGATCGCATAATTATACTATGGACGTGTAAATTTCAATGTTAGATGTTTATCATTAGCTATTAACTATTTTATATATTCACCACTTTATATTTTTACGATATATTTTATTTAATTCATCAATAATTAAAGACTATGATAATTAGATCTGATAAAAAAAGTAGTACATTGAAGTGAAGCTTGCATTAGTTATTAAAATAAATGTTGCCAATGATTGATATATATTTTTTCTTATTTTAAACAACATCGTCAGCTATGGAAAAGTTTTTAAAAATTTTTTTACATGAAATGAGCAGCTATTAAGTGGAAGATAAATATACTGTGGATTTTTTTGAATATGTAAATATGTTATATTTGTGTTTCTGAAACACTTTCAAAGCTTGTTATAAATAAGTAGAACCACATCATTAGGAGGACTTTCTGATACCACTATGTTCAACACTGTGGTTTCCTTTGAAGATGCCAAGAAGGACTACTGTATCTCAGGGTTGTCCGATGCTCAACAGGCCGGAAATACAAAATGGTCAACTTCACAGAAAAGAATGACGAGTAATTTTTGTTATATCCCAACATTAAAGAGAACAGATAAAGATTTTTTAGAACTTGTGTTATACAAATTAACTAATATTTTTAATATTTTTAAAGAGAAAAAGTTAAAAATTTATATTTAAAAATTTTTTTAATTAATTTAAATTAAAAAATTATTTAAAATAAAATTTATCTGTGTTTATTTAAATATTTAAATTATTCAGACATTTGAATGTAATCTTTTAAAATACGGTTTTAAATAGATATTAAAACATATATTTTAAATAAAAATATATAATAAATTTAGTATATTCTTCTAGTTTTATTTCCGGACGTCTACCAAAGCTTTGGGTCATTTTATGTTACAAAGACACTGACAGATAGAGATTTTGATTTATGACAAATACACTAGTTTTCATTTTAATGTAAAATAATAATAATAACATTATAATATTATTTTTAATTTTAAAATAGAAAGATAATTTTAAAAAATAGAATATCAAGTATCAAACAAATTTATCTTTCATAAATACTATAATGAAAGTAAGCAAATGAAGTAATTTAAATAAAGAAAAAATCAATAGCATTCTAGTAAGTCCTGATATACAGATAAAACTAATAAGGATAAAAATATCTAAATATTCACAAAAGGAATCCACGAAGAATGAACATGCATCGATAGCTCCAATTTCGAAAGTTACTGTTCACCCTTACAGGAATATGACGAGGGGTTGAGCGTTGAAACGACGAGTTTTTGTTAGCGTGCCGTGTTCCAAGTGTACGCGGACACGTTCCATATCAAGCCTAAAAGATTACCCTGATATTTATGTCTTTCTTTGTCGATAATCCTTATAAAGGAAGAACCGCGATATCAAAGAACGTTGGGAATTAGATATCGTGGACGTACATCAGGCTGTCGGATACCACGTAAGATACTTTTCCAGGCTGATCTCTTTCGTTCAATGCTCCCCGTTGCGAATTGAAATACAGTTTTTTTAATTCCCTTCATCTTACAGTTCATAGTCAGCTACTGAAAGTGATAATTATGCCTTATCTTTCCACTACTTCCACATCAACCAACCAAAGAAATTACGTTATATCCACCAGAGAAAATTTCAACTTTTAAATGACTACTAAATCTCTAAAAAAACTACTCTCCAACATAAAAGTCTTTTTGATGATAAATTTTGTTATGTGAGAAAATTATTATTTACCAGAATATTAAAATTGTAATGGAATGTTGTTTGATTAGAAATATGAAAAAAATAAATTGATGAGTAAGTTGAAATGGTGTGGATACCAAAAGTAAGTTGTCATTGAAGGGAATAGATGCAGTGGCTGATGGGAAAGTAATCAGTTTCCCCCTTATGGCATTTTTCTATCAACCATGAGGGCTTTTCCCATCAAGTAGTCGCATTCCGGTGGTGATACATGTTGTCTATCTTGGTAAAATATTTGCTGTGAAATAAAATAAGTAAATAAAAAATTAAATAATTTAAATAATTAATATAATAATAAAGTATTCTGTTAAATGTTAAATAAATAAAAGCTAATGGAAAGTAGCTTCTACCAATAAAAGAATAATCTATTATTTTCCCTTTTTTCAAATAACTTATTTTTATCGTTCTCACTGAATTGATCATTAATATTATTGATATGTTTGAAAATTTTTGGATCGAAAGTAAATATACTTGAGACCATAAAAAAATCCTTACCAGCATCATGAACGTGTGAAACGTCCTTTCTTAGAGCTTTTATAGTTATTATCCTTCAAGATGTTTGTACTCAAAGGAATACAAGAGATATTGTGGTCACTTTCTTCTTCAAAAGCATGGCATTGTTTGCTAAACGATCAACAACTAATGTTCTTTATTCATTTTTCAAAGAAATGTTTCCAAAAAGTGTATCATGATGCTTAGAAGTAACTCTTCTTGTCCTTGAAATACCTAAAAAAAAAAAAAAAGGTGAAATATTGTTAGTTAATTAAAAAAATAAAATAAAATTGATTATGTTAAAAGTAAAGTCTTGCAATAAAGCCCTTTTCCAAGTATGTTAAAAAAAAATATTGAATATAACAGAAACCCTACTTTTAGTCACAGCACAAAATAAACTAAAATAAAATGACATTGGTATGCAAAGACCTGGCACATTGATCATAATTCCCGCGTGGGTAAACAGGGGACATTCCGCAAGCTTCCTTGGGGTGAAAACGACTCGTTATTTAGGGTTGACAGCTACACATATAGCAGCTATTTGAAACAATTATATGATTTACGGCTATTTTACTTTGATCTATCACAATTTGCTATACAAAATTTTTTAAATCCATCCAATAATATTTTCCATCATCATAAAAGTGTCTCTTGTAGAAAGCAGTAGATTATTTGATAGAAAAAATTTCCTTTCGATACTTGGGATGTACTACATACATCATAGGCGACCTGGTATTTCGATTGACAGTGAATTGACGATAGAAGTCTTGGGACTCTAGCCACTCCAAGCTAAAATTCCATTTCGCCAGCGAATAGCAAAGCGAAGATGACAAAGTCGAAGAAAATTGAGAAATTGCTTCTTGTAGTGGCGTCAGCGTTTGGGATAGTGCTGTTGAGAAAGTCTCGCGGGACAAGAACGAACATAAAACTCTTGAAGACTAAGTAGATTCCCAAGACCTTTGTAAAAGCTTCGCGACGCTTTGACGATCATCCTAGCGTTGAATATCCGTGGGAAATATAAGGCCAATTGGATTGTTCGTTTCTCTCAAATAACCCGCGACAATTTTATTGTAACTGTGATACATCAAATATTTAATAGCATTGAGATTTATAGAAAATAATTTAACACAGTTCATTGATGATCAAGTTGATGCTGATGATTCTTTTAGAGTAATTTAATTGGAATATGTTAAGTTTAAACAATTTATTAAGTCATTGGAGTTCAAAAGACTTGCAAAAAATTTTTGCATAAGCTTAACGACAGCTTATCTTCCTTAATAATAGAAAAATAATAATAATAATTTTAAAGAATAGATAAATTCCAAAGGGTCGATTACACTCAAGACTAGAGAACCTTTTCAACTTTCGTTCAAGATGAGATGTATTTCTTTATCCACAGTACACAATAGCACTGCTGAGGTTACTCAAGCCAGAAATCCTTCTTTTGTCATTTCTACAATCAAGTAACACGTTGTAGAGTAATATTGATCGGCTCATACACAATAGCCTCAAGCAATCAATTTTTTTTTAAATTCATCTATTAAAAAAATTATTGCATCAAATAAAGTATTGTCACACGATTAAGAAATGGAACAATGAGGATAAGAAAAAAAGCAGATATAATTAATTTAATGATTCCATTTATTTATTAGTATATTATATTTACAGATGTACAACTATGCTTAAAATAAATTATAATTAAAGTAAAAAAATAGTTACAACTAAACATAAATAAGCAAAAATATTTGTTCAATGTTATTACTAAAGTTTATGATACATTTTTACAATTTTTGTAATTAATTATTAATTATGTAATGATACCTATTTTTTACAATAATATTGAACATTAAATATTAATAAATGTAAGCTACAAAATTAAATTACAAAACTCACAAAATATTTTTATATAAAATAGTACATTATAAGCTCGCAGTTTTGTGTTTTACTTTTTTCTTGTTAATAATAATGAAAAACTTATTAATAAAGACACGCTCAATATTAATGGTACGATGAGTTTATTATTACTTAAAGCTACTCATTTTCCTCTGAACATTAATTACTTTTGCGCGTTATACAGCCAAATTTTATCTTCCAATCTTTATCTTACATTTTTAACATTGCAATCTCCCACAATGAATTTTATCTGCACTTAATTATTGTTTTTTAATATATATATATTTTTTTTTACATTATTTTAGATTTATATTTTATGAACATTTTCCTGATATTTCAACTCTTTAATGCATTTCAAGTTTATTTGTCAATTATTTTAAACACTTTTCATCTATTTATTCAGATCAAATAGTACAATATAAAGTTTTAGAAAAAATATTTAAAATACAATTTAATAATTTTTAAAAAAATGAAATGTTTTGATAAAAATACATTGATTAAAAATATCAATCTCACTAAAAATGCCAAATATTTGTTGAAAAAATATCTTTCTTTGATTAAATAAATAAATAAATAATTTTCTTAAAAATTAATTTCGTTTATGCATTTAAGTTTTAATTTTTCCTAACAATTCTCACTAAAAACTATCATAATCCACAGCTCTTAATTACTTAGTATACATTTTCTATATCTAATAACTTATCAAAAAACATCTTAACTATGATCTTTGGACTAGACAATACTCTTTCATTCCTATTTGGAATGAATAAAAAATATCAAAATAATAAAAAAACAAAAACTGAAAATTTTCACACATTAATCTATGCAAGTGAAGTTACAAATTTTTTTTTATCTTTGAAAAAGTTATCTTGTACTGAAACTAACAATGAATATTAAAAATATTTTAGCTGGAAAGTAAGACTGTTATCAACTGAAATACTAATTGCATGAAACCATCAAGAATACCAAGAGTGAAATTTTTCCATTTATAGTACTAAATGATAACCTCTTAACAGTCAATTATGTGAAGAGTACTAATGTTTTTACAGCTTTATTGTTATCATCTAAATGACTTTCTCAATTACCTGCATAGAACAATTAGATTAAAGTTAAATGCTATTAACTTAATTATCTTTGATCTTTCAGCTGTATGACCGAGACGATTTCAATTCTCGATATATTTAAATAGTTACACTAGATACTAAACCTACTATAGTATACCTACGTTTATCACTACAACATTAGAAATAAATAATCATCATTTTAATTTGTTAATTACTAATAGACTGACTAGTTTAAATTATTGCCATAAATTATGTCTATCAATGACAAATGAAAGAAAAGATTTTGCACTTGAAAATAAATATTGATTATTTATGGTTTGGCATCAGTTTTCTTGACGACTAAATTTTACTGAAAGATTGAATAATTCAACTACTTTACCAATACTTCAATATTACTTATTTACAATAATGACTTTTATGAATAGTTTATGAGTTAGAGATGATGACTAGTTTTCCTGAATGACTCGTTAGACTAGAATGAAATAATAAATTGCAGAATCTTGATAATATTTTGATTGTTCACTCACGTATCTTGCAAGTCAACGGTTCCAGCAGAGATTTTACATGAGATCCAGTCCGAATCTCCAGTAGAGCGAGGGTCGCCTTGGCAGCGGTCTTGCAGGGAACTGATGCTGTCAGGGCATCTCGTTGAGATGAGATCTGTTTGCAAGTGCCAATGTACCAGCTGTTGATGGCTTTGATGATTCCATATTAATACTATTATTATTACTGATACTATTGTTATTGTTAATGATAGGAATGTTGTTGTTTGTTTCAGGATGTTGAGTAGTCGAGTGTTTACGTAATGCAGCTTGTCGTGTAAATTTAGCTTCGCATTTGGAACAGGAAATTTCAGAAATCACTGAATTACTTGAAACAGTAGTTGAAGAAGCATCACCCGAAGGCATTCGAGGCTTATGCCAGCGCCGATGAGATGCTAAGTTGGCTGGACATGAAAACCTTTTGTCACATTCAGGACAACGGTACTCAACATGAGCGATCCTTGAGCACCTGTGTTGCGCCAGCTGGAAAGCGTCTTCATATAGTTGCCTACATAGCTTGCACTGGTAGGGACCAAGACGATTTTCAATCTTTGCCAGCTCAGCTCTAGCCTCTTCAGTAACTTCGACAATATTAAATGCAGGATCGATGTCACCTGTGACAACAGCCTCATCAGGACCAAGAATCACAGTTCCTGATACTGGACTACTGGTGTCTTCGTCGAATTTCAATCTTCTTGCATGCTTCTTCTTAGGTCTTGAATTAATCTTCTCGGTTGTTGATGTCTTCGGAGTTGCAGCTATTGGAGTGATGTTGGAACTTAGATTCGATGATTCTTCTTCATCTCTTGTACGGCGTCTTGGACATTGAGGTGGAGACGGTGTGCTGGGAGGTGTCATCGGTGCGTTAATACTTTGGAGATGATGCTGAGGAGTGAGAAGTAATTGTTGCTGGTAGCTCTGCATTGATCGTAAAGTGCTTGGTGATGTAAGAAGAAGTTTCTGACTTGGAATAGGGCTGGAACTTGGACTTTGGTAGCTGGACATTTCACTAGAGTATAAAAGATCTTGACTCTCTGGACGACGTAAGCTATCATAGTAATGATAAGCTCGTGCCACAGGACTATGATGGTCTTCTGTTCCATATCGAGATTCCCAGTTGTAGTATTTCTTCTCTCGATCGTAAACATCTCGGCGGTCTTCTATGTCATCGACTTCGATGGTCTCACTGTCATCTGTTCTTGAACTATGTGGAGTTGATGATGGTTTTAATGATAAGTCAAGTGGAATAGGACTAACTGGTCTTGTGTCAGCAGTAATCACCTGATGATCCGGAATGTAAGAACTGTCCAAAGGCACGAACCTTGAAACTGAGCTGTAAGAGTGCACTGTTTCGCCGTAATAACCGCCAAGATAGCACAGTCCTGGTGGAGGCAAGAAGGTCCTTGGTAGCGCGCTGTGCAGCATCCCGACACCTTTTTTCAAATTATTTGCTTCGTATAATTTTTGATTAAATTTTTTCTTGGTAACAATCTAATTTACATCATTTTACAAATTTTTTATTGATCTTATACTATGTCCGTAAGTTTTTGCTGGACATTTATGTCACAATTTGACGACGATGCAAGTTTTATTATTTTTTAATATTGAAGCAGCACAAAAGCCTAACAATTTTCCTTCTCGGCGGTGGCTAAACGCCGTCTGCTGGATCGGCGCGTCTACCAAGGCACGTATACTCCCAGGCTCCGCCTACGGACTTACTAGTCACCAAGTCTCCATTGGTTGTACCACTTCCACCAACGCGTCGACGCATGTTCACTGCATTACATACTTTAGTTATGAAAGCTTTGAATTCAGGGGATAGTTGAAGCTGTTCAGCAGCTGGAATATTTCAGGGAAGGATACACAACGTAGTTGTAGCAACTACAACTATGAATCCTATCAAATTCAAATTGATTATTGTCTTTATGGTCTACATATATGTAAAAATTATAAACTGAATTTACTGAATTTCTAATGTTGATAAAATGAATAAACACATCGTTTTTATCACTTATTGTATCTTATTTGCTTCATAAGAATGTATAAAAATCATACAAAAATTTGTTGTTATTTAAATAATCTCAAGAATCTCTGAGTCATTCTAACTTATTAAAACGACATCCAGGCTTATTAAATATCCTGGGAACCAGGGTATTTAAATTTACGTCTACTCCGAAAGTAAATTATATATGCATAACACAACAGATCTGAAAGTTAAAAGGGTCCAATATAAATTGGAAAAATTACTTCAAAAATAACTTGTACCATTGTTAAACTGATCACTGGCTTTATCAGTAAATTGAAATTTAAATGACAATAACAAATCAGTAAAATTCTACGTTAATAGAATAGTTGTATTAAATGAGAGTTAAACATTCTTTATGTTCGATAAATATTTATTCTCTAAAACCATTTTCTATCATCTAAATTTTATACCGTAATTTTCAAATTTAATCTTTGCTCTTAAGAGAACTTCGCAGGGTGGACAATCATGATGTAATTGGGAAAGAGGCTCTCGACCTCTTGTCAAAATACTAGACTTCCACTAGATCTAACAATTTATCATCAGCTGAGAATGTATTCGATTACTTTATTACTCCTAATTTTCATTATAATAAGTAATTTTAATGTAATTTAAAAAAATTGATAAAACAATTTCTTATTTAAACTTATAAATTGATCAATTTAAATAAAATTCAAAATTAATCCTTTGCAATAATAAACACTTTAAACCTGAGGTAATATGCGTTAATAGAAATATCAGGAATTATAGCAAAAAAAAATAAATAAATTTAATACTCAATTTAATAACTAGCAAAATTTAGCTCTTATTTCTCTAGTTCATTAATTACAGATCTTAATAAAAGTTTGATGATTTAAAATCTATGTAAAATTCTGATAAAACTCAAGTAAAAAAATGTCACAGCCACAAAAGCAACTTAAATAGAATAGTTGGGATGTTGAAAAGAATAAAGACAAGTGGGATGGAGCAGATATAAAAGTCGGTGAGAGCTTTTGGACTTAGGGTAGAGGTAAAAGCTAAGGTAAGCTCTCGATAAAGATATAGCAGGCAAAAGCAATGGCATGGTTCCAAAGGGCCGTAGATAGTTATACATATTTTATGCGATTTTAATGTGTCTCTGGCCGACGTTACATTTGCTTGTGAGTACCAACGATGTCGGGAATACACTGAGTAAACCCTCAAACCTTCGAAGCTGACTACCGTGATGTTATAATCGGCTTATGCAACAACCACCACATCTATCCTTCAGCTCTTTACTTCCATCGCGAATTCTAGTCTCTTGATGCATCGAACTACTATGTAGATCATTTTGATTGCATACATTACTACTCATTACTTGTTTATATTCAATGTACTTGTTTATCCCACACCTTGTTAATTATTAAATAAATTTACCAAATAATAAAAAAAAATTGAAAAAAAAGTTTGTTTTTGTTCAATAATCTATTACGATAGAAAAAAATTGATTTATATTTTTATGTAAAGAAGTTAATCGAACACTTGTCTCTTCAGATAAAAATAATCATTTTTCTATTCATGTGCTAATTTCTAATTGTTTAATAATTATTGCAATATTATATTGCAAATAGAATTCGAATAACAACGACGTAAAATGATATATCAATTGAAATACATGAGTTGGACTACAAATACCTTTAGCTACCTCCGGCTTGAATGTGTTTGTCGATCGAATGCAGGGAACACGCGTCTCTGCCCTAGGCCAGGATGTGCATTATTGGATAAAGTTACATTAAATACACTCGGCATTATTGTCCCTTTCTCGTCCATATAATATTCTAGGCATTGTGATCATTACACGATAGCGAATTCTTATAAATTATACACGTCGGTCTATTATTGATAAATTCTACAACATAAATAAATAGTTTACTTTAGAATTTCATTAATTAAATACTAATTTGAAATAATAATAATTATAAAAAATGTTTATTATGGATTATAAATATATCTATAAAATATTATTTAATTTTTCTGTAATATTTACATCAGACTAATATTGTTTAAATAATTTAACAATAATGCACTCTTGAAGAGGATGTATGTATATTTAAAATAATTTTTTTCCTAATCGATTTCCCTCAGTTTTTGCTTTCTTTGTTGTCCTTGGAGTCCCACCACCTGGAGGTTTACGTTTTCGTGTCTATAATTACATAAATTATTGTTTAATAAAAGGTTTCACCTAATGAGTATTTCAAAATATGTAGATAGAAAAATTGATAAAAGTTTCACATAAATTACAAATTTTGAGTTTGTTTTTTTAAAAAATTATTTACCTTATTATCAGATTGTTGATCATCTTCAGTTTCTTCTTGTTTTTCATCTTTCCGTGCGTCATTCACTGATGGACTTATATGAGCAAACAAGAAATTCTTTGACTGTTTGTTAGTTAATACAACATTATCAGTTTGCTTTACAACCACTGCAAGTCGTGCCAATGCTTCGTCGCCTCGAGCTAAAAATGATCCTTTTCTCATAGCATTCTGAGAGAAAAAAATGCTTATTAGTTTATCAAGCAATTTAATAACACGATACAAAAGTAATACAGTAATTAAAGTGAAAATTTTTCCTTACATGCAATAATTTAGACTTTTCTCCAACTGGAGTGCTCATTAGTTGTGATACTGTTCTAGGAATGACTGTTTTACTTGACGTAATTTCCACGCTTTTCTGCTCAACATTATTTCCTTTCTTCTTTAAAACTTTCATTCCTAATTTGAATAAACTTCCACTTGATGTCATCTCTTCACATAATAAGTCATCATCAGCAGATCGAATTTTTTCTTCTAAAAATTTCTCTCGTTCCAATCTGAATTTTCGCCATTCCATGTCATTTGCTATTTCATTTGGATCTATTGGATTGTCAATATCATCTTCATCCATCGGCTTTAACAAAATCTCTTCAGATAAGCTATCAATGTTTTTCCATTTAAATTTACGTTCACGACCAGAACCATCAGTATGTAGATCTCCATCTTCGAACAATAATTCTTTAAGCATCCTAACGTCTCTTTGATCGTCATCTAGAATTTGTCTTGCATGCATTTTTCCCAACTGATCACGCATTTGATCCTCATCGATTTCTTCATCATCTCCATCTTCTAATTCAAATTTATCAAGACCTTTTTCATCTTCATCCTCTGATCCCCATTCGCTTTCACTTAATTCAGCTTCAGCTTCAAGAAAATTAGCCGCCACCTTTTTTATATCTTTCTTTGGTACGACAACTACTTCATTTTCTTCAGAGTCATAATCAATGAATTTTTCTTCATCCTCACTATCTATATCTTCATCTTCTTCATCACTTGAATTGACTTTATCTCCACCCTCTTCATCATCAGACAGAACCAGCTGCTTAACTTTTTTCTTTTTCTTCAACTCTTTTTTTGCACTTATTTTTTCATTACTTTTTTCAATGTCCTCATCTTCTGAGGATGAAGCAATATGCAATGACTGCCATGGTGTCGTTTTAGTTGCTTTTTCTTGCAGTTTTTCTTTTGAAATATTATCGGAATTATCACATGAATTTTCATCAAATGTTAATTTGAAATCTTGAGATGTTTCATCAGTATTTTCAATAAATTGCTTATGTGAAGCTTGAGTTTGAAATTTTCCTGAGCACATATCTAATAGTTGAGACTCAGAAATAGGTTCATCAGGCTTAGAATCAACTAAGCCAGTCAATTTTAGAGTAAAGTTATTTGATTGGGTATTATTTGACTGTGTAAAATTCCCAGAACACAAAGCCATTAACTCCTCTTCAGTAACATTTTTATCTTGAGATTGGAATAATTTTTTGTCTGACTCATGTGTTTGCGTTTGAGTACTATCGATATCCCAACTATTCATTAGGCTTGGGATTGATTTCGCCGGTGACTCAATACCCAAAGACTTAGAACTGAAGAATGAATATTGATTACACTGTGACTGCAAAGATTGTGGATGACTAGGATCTAAAGGAGTCTTATAAATTTGACTATTCATTTCTGTATCGTTTCGAATTGGTTGGTAAGATGGTAATTCTTCTTCATCTTCAAAAATATCAATATCTGTTTTTGTTCGTTCAAATGGCTTTTTGGACTTAGTACTTTCAGAATTATTAGATTGTTCATTATCAGAATTAGATTCATCATCGATTGTAACAATTCTACTGAATTTTTTAGATGCTACTTCTTTGCTGTCATCGTCAATTTCATCTTCTTTAGCTTTTTCTTCATCTTCCTCTTCTTCTTCATCTTCTTCATTTTCGTCATCACTCAAATCAACATTTTCTTCTTCACTAACTTCAGCTTCATCATCTCCAAACTCACAGTAATTTCTTTTATTTTCTTTAATAGGCATATCGTCTTCTTCAGGTTCACTTTCTTCAACATCTTCATCAGCATCTTCTAATTTTGAATTTTTTTCTTCAAATTCATAATCGTCATCAATTTCTTCTTCTTCGTCGAATTGTCGTTCCTTTAGCTTCCATTCTTCATTTCTTTTATTTAGCATTTTCTTCTTCAAATCTTCTTTCAAACGTACTAATTTTGCTCCTGGTTTGTTTAATTCTGGGTCCTCAGTTTCATCAGTAGAAACTTTATAAGAAACAACATCTTTAACAACTTTGATTCCCTCAGATGTAGCCTCTGTTTGAAAAACAGTAATTTCACGATCATTTTCGACGTGCTTATTAGTAGCTGAATGTTTTATTAAAAATCGATCCATTAAACTATTTATAGCTTCTTTATTAGGTTTGACTTCATTAGTCAAATCTATGACCATTCCTGGACCTCCTCGTAATTTTGGTTTAATATTAGGAACATTTAATAATAAATTCTTTTTCATGTTTGTTACAGTTGGTTTTGGAGCTTCAGCTGTCTTTTCGACATCAGGAAGTGGTGAACCTAGTATCACTTCATCTGGATCTTCATTTTCTTTATCACCTTGCTCAGGTGTTGAAGAATGGGATAATGAATCCTTGTTCATTTTAGATTCTGCTTCAATTAATTTTTCAATTTCATCATCAGTCATTGTTTTGATATTTAATAGTTCCTCATCTTCATCTGTTAATTTATTAGAGTCAGATGATGAAATACTAGTAACAACTTTGACTTCTTGTGAATTTTCGTGACAATCGTTTTTATCTGTATTAACATCAGATTCATTTTTGTTTTCGTCATCATATATTTGATCATTACTAATGACAGTTGAAGATTTCAACAGTAGAGTAGAAGACTTCTGGATTTCTGGAGACAATAACTCACTATCCTTATCAATCTCCACGGTCTCTTCCGTGGTAGATTTTAGTTCAGGAAAATCAATGTTACTATCATCATCAAATAGTCGTCTAGTGACAGCAGCTTTAACATCTGGAATATCTTTTCCGCTTAAATCATCTTGAAGAACATTCGTTCCGGGGTTTTTTATTTCATTATTGGAAGACAATTTTTCTGGAGAATCTTTAAATTGAACACCACTATCAGAATTCTCATCTTCCGAATCAGATTTAAAAAATTGTTCAGCTTCTTTTTTCTTCTCTTTCAACGCTTCATCAACGATTGCAGCAGACATTTTCAACCTGGCAGTCGACGTAAGGGTTCTAGGTAGACCCAATACAATTTTCTTCCTGTTCAAAAATTCTTCTAAAGTCCTTTGTTTTGCTTTATGATATGGTAATGATACAGAAGATTCACGAATCAATCGTTGAGTTTCACTATGAATTTGTTTCATGGCTTCATCTTTTGCTGCTCGTTTAGATCCAGTTTTCTTTTTTGGTTTCTCTCCTTTATTTTTTTTAGATTTGTTCTTAGAACTACTTTCATCTTCAGATTTCTTTTCAGGTATTTTTTTATCAACGATTTTATTATTAGTATAACTTTCATCTTCAGAATCAGAGTCAATTAAAGTACTGAATTTTTTGGGTTTATTGTTATTAAGGTTTTCTATATTATCATCCTTTTTTGGAGTCTCTTCAGCATCTTCACTATTTTTACTGTCGTTTTTTTCTTCATTATTATCACTATCAGAGTCACTATCAATTCTTTTTTTCACTTTAGAACTAGCAATTTTCTCATGCATTCCAGAAACAGAGATCTTTGTGAGATCATCTTCAGAGTCACTGTCAATGATAGTTCTAAACCTACTTCTACGTTTTATATTTAAGTTATCTACATCCCTATCGTTATCATCGTCGTCTGCATCTTTTTTATTATCATTATTTTGATCACTGAAATTTCTATCCATATTTTCTGTACCTCGATTTTCGGTATCTGAAGAGGAATCTCCACTTATGGCCTCACTTGTTGCTCCACTTTCTTCAAATGTCTGATTGTTTACATTCGACATCACGAAATTATCTGAATTACTTATTTTAGTTTGAATATGTAAATCAGTATTGATTATATTCTTATTATCAATTAATTTCTCACCTGTTAATTCTGTAAAAAAAAACGAACAATTACATATCGATATTTGGTTATATATTTCACAAATTTTATCAACTTTCTTACCTGCAACTACGTCACTACTATTCCTTAAAATATCCGTAGATTCCATAATAATTGTTCAAACTATTAATACACTTATTTATCACTATAAAATTATTCACTCATAATTCACACACGAATGCATAAACAGTATGATCAGCTGAAGATTTCCCCGCCAAAACTAATCAACAACCATTAAATATGGCGTCTAGATGGACTAATTTCGACTCCATTGAGAATTATCGACGCCATTTTCAACCGACCGATAAAAATTTCTCCAATGAAAATTGAGTTCGAGTTTCAAAATACAGATGGCGGCACTCAAATATTTTTTTACCCGATAAAGATTCTTTATTCGAAAAAAAATAAATTTGAATTTATAGAGAGGGCATTACCGCATTAGAACTTGTTTATTTTTAATTCTATTTTAAGATTATTTCTACTGAAAAATTTAATTAACAGAAGAATTTGGCTGAGATGATTAATATTTTTTAAATTCTTATGATCATTATGCTCAGACAATTATTGTCATTGATGAACATACATACATATTTATTGCAAAATTAAAATTATTGATGATTGATGACAAAATTACCTTATATCAGCTACTGATTCAGGTATGATTAATAAGTCATTTTTTAAAAAGAATAGATTTTAGATATTTTATTGTAGATATATTAATACACTAGATGCATTGCAACATTAATTTACATAAAATAATCAAACCTCACATTAATTTTTTGGTTAAAATTCTTTCAAAAATAGATAAAAATAAAATCAACTAATAGCAGTCAAAATGCAGAAAAATTAAAAATAATTGATAAGAATGCACAAATGAAATAGTTGATGAGCTGGTTTATTTTCTCGTTAATTTTAGCAGCAAGTGCATAATGAGAATACGAGAGTTTTAAAGAGTATGAGAGAAGCCTTGTAAGGCATGACACAGCTAGGGATATCTGAAAGCAGCTTGAGTAGCTCTCCTCGTTCTTTTCCTCATTTACTCAGCGATGAGCTAGCCTGGTTGAACTCTATTTTTACTTTTTCTTAATTTGTCTCATGCATTTACCGGCTTCTTCGCCCAAGGGAAGTAAGTTATGAAGACTCTTGGCATGTGGCAGGCACGTGCCACTCCCGCAACGATAATCACCCAATACACTTCTGCATCTGCTCAATTTTTAAAAAACATTTTCACAGCTTTGGTCAGTCAAAAATATATGAAAAGCACTTGAACAAATATAACTATTTAAAATCACGTGCAAAAAAAAGTCTATGTACGTGAATACATTAATAGAAATGAACAAAGAAAAGGTAATACATCAGTTTGATATGAAGAAAGTACAATAAAATTCGTT
This sequence comes from Chelonus formosanus, assembly GCA_028641665.1. Classification (NCBI taxonomy): domain Eukaryota; kingdom Metazoa; phylum Arthropoda; class Insecta; order Hymenoptera; family Braconidae; genus Chelonus; species Chelonus formosanus. The sequence continues at coordinate 2,882,565 of CM054006.1, read as the reverse complement.
CATTTTATATATAATACGATTTATTATAATTAAGAGTCATAAAGGTATGATAAGAAGAGTGGTAGAATGCCGGACAACAATATGAGCCGACGATGACAAGTGTAGATGGTATGTTACACTTTTGATTATATTTCAATTTTTCAGATCGTTTCAAAAGATTGTAAATATTACGAAATATTTAGGAGCAACAGTTTTCGAATAACTTGAAAATTATAATAAGTAGTTAATGATAGTGAGGACTAAATAATAAATATTTAATGTTAATAACGAATAATCATATTGTATAAACTACAAATTACAATACAGTCTGATAAATGTGTGTAATAAAGGCACTTGAAGTTGTATGTTTATTTTATATTTTTTTCGCATTAGTTTGGTTTCTGTTACCCCTCTCACGATGTTATATTTCACCCGCGTTGAGTTGCTGCTGTAATATATGTATAAGAGAATAGTAATGATGGATGTGTAGTTCAATCGTGGGACGATTGATAGATGATTTCGAAATGACAATGTATTACGATGGAAAATAGGCGAGGCGGAAGTCGGTGAAGCTTTAATTGTTGGTAGTTTAGAAACATTTGCGGTGGACAATGCCAGGGCCAGACTCGTCGTATTCCTGTTTGGAGATCCACATCTGTTGGAAGGTGGAGAGAGAGGCAAGGATGGATCCACCGATCCATACGGAGTATTTCCTTTCAGGTGGAGCGATGATTTTGATTTTGATGGTGGATGGAGCCAGGGCAGTGATTTCTTTCTGCATACGGTCAGCAATACCTGGGTACATAGTGGTACCTCCAGAGAGTACGGTGTTAGCGTACAAGTCCTTACGGATATCGACGTCACACTTCATGATGGAGTTGTAGACGGTTTCGTGGATACCACAGGATTCCATACCCAAGAAGGAAGGTTGGAAGAGGGCTTCTGGACAACGGAACCTCTCGTTACCAATGGTGATGACTTGTCCGTCGGGAAGTTCATAGCTCTTCTCGAGGGAAGTTGAGGCAGCGGCGGTTGCCATTTCTTGTTCAAAGTCCAAAGCAACATAACAGAGTTTTTCCTTGATGTCACGGACAATTTCTCGCTCAGCGGTGGTTGTGAATGAGTATCCTCTCTCAGTAAGGATCTTCATTAGGTAATCGGTCAAGTCACGACCGGCCAAGTCCAAACGGAGGATGGCATGAGGTAAGGCATAACCTTCATAGATTGGTACAGTGTGTGAGACACCATCTCCAGAGTCCAAGACAATACCGGTGGTACGTCCAGAAGCGTACAATGAGAGTACGGCTTGAATGGCAACGTACATGGCTGGGCTGTTGAAGGTTTCGAACATGATTTGGGTCATCTTCTCTCGGTTAGCTTTTGGGTTGAGTGGAGCTTCAGTGAGAAGGACTGGGTGTTCTTCTGGAGCAACTCGGAGTTCATTGTAGAAGGTGTGGTGCCAGATTTTTTCCATATCATCCCAGTTGGTGATGATACCGTGCTCGATGGGGTATTTCAAGGTGAGAATACCTCTCTTGCTTTGAGCTTCATCTCCAACGTATGAGTCTTTTTGTCCCATACCGACCATCACACCCTATTGGATAAAGTGATAATTGAATTAGTTTAATCAAATGCTAATAAATAATAATAATTCATTTAGTTTAACTTACTTGATGTCGGGGACGTCCAACGATGCTGGGGAAGACGGCACGGGGTGCATCATCTCCAGCAAAGCCAGCTTTGCACATACCGGACCCATTGTCCACGACAAGCGCCGCAACATCATCATCACACATCTTGATTGGTTTTTATTATAACGTTCTGCGAAAAAAATTCCAAATTAGTCTTATCACAAATATAATCCTGGCCACTATCCACTAAGTAAGAATGATTCACTGTTCGGCTATAGAATCACTAAATTTTTTTTCTCAATTTGATTCCAATTATCACAGGAAACGTAACGAAATTCCACGAAACTTTGTTATCAATCTGAATCAAATTTATTCACTTAATTCAAACTTTCCACGTGATCAATTGGAATAAAATATCAATAGCAAAATATTAAACAAAGAAACCTTTCAATAAGTACCGTGAGCAAAATTAAATGATCGTCGACGCGCTGAAGGCGTTCGTCTTGTATAGGACCGAGCAGCGAGTGGCGGACTAGAGGCAGTGTGGGGTCCCTTTATCCATATCGGTCTGAGCCAAAAATAGTGATCCGCCCCTTACATGGAAATCTACTGCTTCACTTTCGTCGCCACTCGTCGGCGTACGCAGTCCTTAGTCGCCCTAAGAGAGTTCGACGATGCTCGTCGTCGGCACTTTGTCCGGCGACGCCCCCCGAATCCAAATAAGGCGCTTGATACCCCACCATCTCATCAACGATGCTCACAGACTTCTGCAAGGGAGAGCAAACTCTTTCTCCCCCTTCAAAGACGTCGATCACACGTTGGTCGAGCTAAACTCTTCTTCACTTTCTAGTTTTCTACCCCAAGTACCATATCGATTGTCCATTGTTGTGAAAACTCAATCGTTGTTTTTCATTTCATAATTATTTGAAATCATTTTCAATGCTTAATTATTTTTAATATCGATGGAAAAATAATTGGATCATACTATTGATTGATAAAAATAATTGTAGACTATTTTTCCATTTTAATCATGGACATACTTAAATTAACTTAAATAACTAAACAACTCCCATAGAAGATTGAAAACGTTTCTTGCACAGAAATGAAGAGGATTAGAGGATTTCCGATTTGTGCTCAACATCCTCACTTTTCGTGACATTTCAAGAAGGCTGCATATGTACTATGGACTCACATCATCAACACATCTGGACGCTGTGGAGACACCCCACGAAGGGACAAGACCAAAGCACATGGTAAATGCGACTTATGGCATTTCGTGTGACCCTTATGCACTCCAATTCAATATATTACAAGCTTTTTTGACCAAGAAAGAATATTATTGAATTAGTAAAAAATACATGGTCCTATATTAACTCACCATCTGCAGGTTGAGTCAACAAATTCTTATCTTTTTTAAGAAAACTATTTTTTGTTTCTTCCCATATTCATCACATCAAAAATGATATAAAATGAATGATTTTTTTTTTTTGCTTAATTAAAACTTTCAGTTCATAATCAGCTTTGAATTGAACTAAATAACTAAACAAACTAAACATTAATCAGAAAAAGAGTAATTAGTTTTAATAATGAAAAAAAAATTTAAAAAATGATATTAGATATTTTTTTAGTTTAATTAATTTATTTTTATAAAAATAGGTTTGCATGAGAAATTATTAAATTGCATTAAGATAGAAAAAGAAGGATTAAAAATAGTAATTAAATAGTGTATTCCCATATAAAGACATCTGTAATAATTAGACATAAGTGATCATGTAAGAAAAGAATAATGAGCATGCAGAACTTAAAATTAACAAAATTATTGAACAAAGATCAAGAATTTAGCAAAAGCTGATATAATTAGATGAAGCTGCGGAAGAATTACAGAAACGCACCTTGTTGATTATGTAACTGAAAGTTGAAATTCCTGAATGAATAATTTGATCAAAACATATCTTGATGAATAAGCTAATAGGAGAGTCAATTTATAGCATGCATCCATATAGTAACTCAAAAGCTGAAATCTTGAAATGAAGACAATTGATTTACAGATATTGATGAGTAAATCTACTAACTAATATGACTTTAGGAAACCAAAATAAAAGCATGTGGGTTGAACAGCTGTAAGAATATAAGGTAGTTTATTGCATAAGATGTTAACTTATATACAAAAGATGATATTTGTGCTCAAATGACAGCAATCGCCACCGGACTAGCTAAATACAAAAAGTAATAGCGTCATAAAAAAAGTGACGAAGCGATACGATAATATATGATGTTTGAGAAATAATTTTAATAATATCAATGATAAAAGTTTTAAAAGAAACATCTTAGAAGCACTTGCGGTGGACGATGCCAGGGCCGGATTCGTCGTATTCCTGTTTGGAGATCCACATCTGTTGGAAGGTGGAGAGAGAGGCAAGGATGGATCCACCGATCCATACGGAGTATTTCCTTTCAGGTGGAGCGATGATCTTGATTTTGATGGTGGATGGAGCCAGGGCAGTGATTTCTTTCTGCATACGGTCAGCAATACCTGGGTACATAGTGGTACCTCCAGAGAGTACGTTGTTGGCGTACAAGTCCTTACGGATATCGACGTCACACTTCATGATGGAGTTGTAGACGGTTTCGTGGATACCACAGGATTCCATACCCAAGAAGGAAGGTTGGAAGAGGGCTTCTGGACAACGGAACCTCTCGTTACCAATGGTGATGACTTGTCCGTCGGGAAGTTCATAGCTCTTCTCGAGGGAAGTTGAGGCAGCGGCGGTTGCCATTTCTTGTTCAAAGTCCAAAGCAACATAACAGAGTTTTTCCTTGATGTCACGGACAATTTCTCGCTCAGCGGTGGTTGTGAATGAGTATCCTCTCTCAGTAAGGATCTTCATGAGGTAATCGGTCAAGTCACGACCGGCCAAGTCCAAACGGAGGATGGCATGAGGTAAGGCATAACCTTCATAGATTGGTACAGTGTGTGAGACACCATCTCCAGAGTCCAAGACAATACCGGTGGTACGTCCAGAAGCGTACAATGAGAGTACGGCTTGAATGGCAACGTACATGGCTGGGCTGTTGAAGGTTTCGAACATGATTTGGGTCATCTTCTCTCGGTTAGCTTTTGGGTTGAGTGGAGCTTCAGTGAGAAGGACTGGATGTTCTTCTGGAGCAACTCGGAGTTCATTGTAGAAGGTGTGGTGCCAGATTTTTTCCATATCATCCCAGTTGGTGATGATACCGTGCTCGATGGGGTATTTCAAGGTGAGAATACCTCTCTTGCTTTGAGCTTCATCTCCAACGTATGAGTCTTTTTGTCCCATACCGACCATCACACCCTATTGGATAAAGTGATAATTGAATTAGTTTAATCAAATGCTAATAAATAATAATAATTCATTTAGTTTAACTTACTTGATGTCGGGGACGTCCAACGATGCTGGGGAAGACGGCACGGGGTGCATCGTCTCCAGCAAATCCGGCTTTGCACATACCAGATCCATTGTCTACAACAAGAGCTGCTACTTCGTCGTCACACATTGTGATTTATTTTTATGTCAAATTCTGTTATATGAAAAAAAAGAATTAATTAAATTTCCAATTTTTTTCTGATATATTTTTTATAAAATATTATCAATAGTTTTTTCGATTTGTTACAGATCCACGGAAGAATTGACCTAGTTGCCTATAAACCGATCAGCCGATGGCGAGGAGTGGCTTCTACGCGCGTGATTCTATTTTGAATCATCGTGCTCTATGTTTAGACGACGCGCTGACGCTCCCTATAAGTTCAAGCAGCAGATTATGAACCCCTGACGCCGCCGCAAGCACTAGAGATCACGAAACTCAGCAATAGTGAACATAATTGGTTACGCGTGCCAAAATTATGCTTTCGACAAAACGACCAAGAATTTCAAATCCGGCCAAAGACCCGTGAATGACTCAAACTTCTCTCTACTCATTTTCATCAATTTATCAAAATTAACCACACTTATAATAATAACTCTCATCTTTACTGCGATTCCGGAAGATGATGAAAGACTTAACGATACGAAACATTCGAATGGATCGAAGGATTTTTAATTAATTCAAATTATTCAAATAAATTTTTTTAAAATTTTAATTTGCTAGAAATGAATTTTATTTACATCTTATTACTCCAATTAATAATCACTGAACTAAATCACAACCGAGTTTGAATAATTCTGATACAAATGCACGTAACGAAGTAAAGTAATCACTTGAAGAAAGTACCCGAAGTCTGAACTCAAGTAGGAGAATCAAATTTCCAAGAAATAATATTTCCAGAAGTACGTACCGTGCACGGGACAGAATGTGATGGCGTCTGTGCTGAGGAGCGTCGCGACGTCCAATATATGCTCTCGTCCAGACGCCCCCGCATTTCCGTACATCAGGTTTTACTCGACAGGCACGAAAAAGGCGTGCGTCTCGGAGCATCGCGACGCTCTCCGAACTAGGCGACCTTATGCTCCAAAGCTGGATTCGCTACTTGATTCTTTGACCCGTAAAACACTTTCTTTGATACTTTCTTTATTTATCATTCTCTTCCTAAACCCTTCCAGCTAGTCTATTTCCAACTTTTCTCTGAATTATTTAAATATTTTAATTGGCGATGAATTTTTACAGGACTTTAATTAATTCCAAAGTTTTTAGGAAAATTCACACTTTCATGATGAAAATGATGAAAGATATATTGCTTTGTTCAATATTTATAAAGTTAGCGTGAAAATATGAAATAAAATACTAATTAATTATTTAAATAAATATTATTTGTTTAATTCTTCTGAAAGAAATGATTGGCTTAGAATTTTTCAACTTCTTAAAAAAGCATGAATAAAAATAATTGTTCTATATTTCTGGGTGGCCTAAAATATTTTAAAAATATTTTTGACTATAAGTGTTATCAGGGTAGCACACTTTCTAAATTTTCCAGCAGCTCCCAAATCGATATTTATAATCAAAGAACGACTTCTTTCAAAAAAATACATTCTTAATAATGGAAAGAAACTAAAAGAAAACAATGAAATAATCTTTATTTATTTTTAAAATCATAGAACATCTCTGAATAAATTATTATGATGAAATGGATTTGTTGAATTTTCAGAAAGTTTATTTAAATTTTATTTTAATACAGAAAATTTGCGTTTGTTTAATAATACATTCTTATGAGAGACAAGTATTGCTTCATTTGAAAAAGAAAAATAGATTCAAAATAGCTAAAGCGTTGCTTAGAATGTATGTCTATTTAAAATCTCACGTTTCCTAAAACCCTATAAGAAAACTTCCTTAATCACACAGTAATAGCAGTTGACTTTTGTTAATTTTGAAATCAACCTTGGAAAAATAAATTTTAAAACAAAAAAACAATGTTGAATATCTCAGAAATCATATCAATAATACTTTTTTTGTTAGATAGTTTCTTTTGCTTTAAACAACTTTGCTCTTCAGAGTAGTTTTTAAAAATAGTTCTCTCTCCCAAAGCAAATATGCAGCTACAGTTTGATTCAATTCATAAAAATATTTATAAAATAATTGATGCAATGATGGAATAGCATAGCTCATATTTTATCTGGGACCAATAAATCAATCATCACTGATTAGACGCCGGTCATTTATGTAGTAATTCCATTATGAAACAAGGTGAGTACCTAATTAAAGATTTGTTTGAATGATAAAGCCAAAACGTTATATAATCAGTGATTAAAACTTTATTAAATCAATCAGAAATAGTTAATTCTAATTTTTAGATAATATAACGTAGTTGTCATTGGTTTATTAATTGGATTTAAAACAACATAAATCAAAACTTGTTGCACTTCAAGAAGACCAGAATCCTCGTGGCGATCTGTAAACATTAGCGCAAGGTCGGACAGGTAGGTAGACGTCACAACATAGTAGTTATTTTAAATCGCGCCTCTTCAACAGCCTGTCAGATCTCTCCATACGAAGTCATATTCGCTGTGCTCTCAGAAATCATCCCTACTCTCTTCCTCGACGGCTGAATATAGTTTGAAGACATGAAGCAATTAATTAAATTCATTTTGTTGACAAACGAACAGTTCAATTACATCATGAGAATTTTATTCTATAAGCTTTGTACATTTAATTGTTATTGTAAGTAGTAAATAATTATTGGTATATACATTTCCATTTATAATGAAGGAAAATGCTAAAATCGTTTCCAGAAATATGAACCACTCCTAACTAAAATTAGAACATCTCGTCAGCATTGATAGATTTAAATGAAGTTTTTTAAAGAAAGGAATCATGTACCCTTTCTAAAAATATTAAGAAACGATAGGGAATCATAATAAATATATTTTTATTTTTATCTTGAAAAACTAAAAGCTAAAAAAGTTTGTGAAGAATGTTGATTAGGAAAGACTAGGAAATTAACGAGGAATTTTTGAAATAATTTTTTATCTATTATAATTATTTTTAAAATTTTCTATATTTTTGTATATTCAGCATGATAAATAAAATGACATTATATAAGAATAATAATGTATTATATAATATTTACAAAATAAATAATTATAAGATTGTAGACATAAATATCAATGGCTTAACTTTGGTAAAGTTTACAATGAAAAAGGAACTATTGGTCGAGAAATGAATTCCAAAAATTTGCCTTTCATAATGCAAAATAGATGAAAGAGCCTCGCATTACAGGAAGAAGCATCGCGTTGCCAAAAAGCGACACGACTCGAACGTGCACCATCGGAATGTTAATCTGTCTTCTCTTCCTGGTCCCAGGATAGCCATGTCGATTATATCATATGTAGTTGAGGCTCCTAGATACCTGTTGCTGTATCACACAGCCATCTTCTTTTAATTTTTCAGCATTAGAAAAAGATCCAAAGGTGCTCGAACAAAAAATGACTGAATTTGGTAACGCGCTGTAAGCGAAGAGCTTTTCTGCATGTTCTAACATCTATGCTCATGTATATTTATTCTCCAATATGTCTTGACATCATTTTTCCTTTGTTACAAGCCAATGCTCATGAGCATGTATTGCATAGTAAAGTCATGAGTAGATGAGAACAAAAAGAAATACAATGACGATTGAATGATGTTTTTATAGACGTACGTGATGTTAAAAAAGAGTCGTTGACATTGAACGAGTAAATTGAGTATGCAATTGGGCATTGACAGAATTGCAGGAAATGTTTGTATTGTTGTCAGGCCCAATAATGAGGATAGAATGTTACATTTAGAAGCATTTACGGTGGACGATGCCAGGGCCGGATTCGTCGTATTCCTGTTTGGAGATCCACATCTGTTGGAAGGTGGAGAGAGAGGCAAGGATGGATCCACCGATCCATACGGAGTATTTCCTTTCAGGTGGAGCGATGATCTTGATTTTGATGGTGGATGGAGCCAGGGCAGTGATTTCTTTCTGCATACGGTCAGCAATACCTGGGTACATAGTGGTACCTCCAGAGAGTACGTTGTTGGCGTACAAGTCCTTACGGATATCGACGTCACACTTCATGATGGAGTTGTAGACGGTTTCGTGGATACCACAGGATTCCATACCCAAGAAGGAAGGTTGGAAGAGGGCTTCTGGACAACGGAACCTCTCGTTACCAATGGTGATGACTTGTCCGTCGGGAAGTTCATAGCTCTTCTCGAGGGAAGTTGAGGCAGCGGCGGTTGCCATTTCTTGTTCAAAGTCCAAAGCAACATAACAGAGTTTTTCCTTGATGTCACGGACAATTTCTCGCTCAGCGGTGGTTGTGAATGAGTATCCTCTCTCAGTAAGGATCTTCATTAGGTAATCGGTCAAGTCACGACCGGCCAAGTCCAAACGGAGGATGGCATGAGGTAAGGCATAACCTTCATAGATTGGTACAGTGTGTGAGACACCATCTCCAGAGTCCAAGACAATACCGGTGGTACGTCCAGAAGCGTACAATGAGAGTACGGCTTGAATGGCAACGTACATGGCTGGGCTGTTGAAGGTTTCGAACATGATTTGGGTCATCTTCTCTCGGTTAGCTTTTGGGTTGAGTGGAGCTTCAGTGAGAAGGACTGGATGTTCTTCTGGAGCAACTCGGAGTTCATTGTAGAAGGTGTGGTGCCAGATTTTTTCCATATCATCCCAGTTGGTAATGATACCGTGCTCGATGGGGTATTTCAAGGTGAGAATACCTCTCTTGCTTTGAGCTTCATCTCCAACGTATGAGTCTTTTTGTCCCATACCGACCATCACACCCTATTGGATAAAGTGATAATTGAATTAGTTTAATCAAATGCTAATAAATAATAATAATTCATTTAGTTTAACTTACTTGATGTCGGGGACGTCCAACGATGCTGGGGAAGACGGCACGGGGTGCATCGTCTCCAGCAAATCCGGCTTTGCACATACCAGATCCATTGTCTACAACAAGAGCTGCTACATCGTCGTCACACATTTTGATGCTTTCTTAATACTTCTGCAATAACGAAAATTAATTTATTAATTAAGAAATTTATTCATTCTGCCTCCAATCTCTAACTCGTTTATCTTCTAATTTATTTTAAACTACTCTATCTCTTAAAATAATTAAAAAATTTATTCCACTTTTTGTTTCTCATATCACTTAAATCATTTCACTATTCACTCTTTCTAAAATTTGTCACCATCCAATTTGTAATCTCACTTATGAATTTTTATATTTTGATGAGAATAGTAGTAGTTTTTTTATGTAATTGGATATTTAAATTGAAAAAACTGAATCTTAAATTCTGTTGGTTCTAACTAATTTACAGTTGAATAAATAATACTATTTTAGACACCAAGAGAGTACTAACCGTGAAGGGTAAGTTGTGAATGAATACGCGGCTGAAAAGCGGCTGAGCTCTGGAAGTGCAGACACGAGCTGATATAACTTGCGTGCTCTCGTGCAGCCGTTACCGAAGATGGACACGAAGAGTTTCCAGGGGTGGCCAACTAATCTGCCCACGCTTTTCTACCCACGCTCGGTCGCGCAAAAAGCTCAAAAATATGAGTGCATTCAGACGACGAGAACAGCAGCATCGTTAGAATCTCTCATACCGTGTTTGGACACCCCTGTTTTTAGATTCTTCTTCAACCTCTCTTTTCACTTCTTTTATCTAAAATTGTGCAGATTCCCGTAGATTTTTCATAATTAAAAAAAAATATTTTCCTTTCTTTCTTCTTACTTCATTCTTATTATTTTTATAATCTTTTATAAATATTTCACCATTTCATCTTCTTTTTATATCCTACAGCTCAGCACCTGATTTTTAAAAAAATCTTTTTCAACAGTTATTTAAATAATCACGTTTGAACATATTCTCTTGACGTTGTAGCAGGTCATGTGCTGTGATAATAATTTTTATTTTTTCATTTGCTTCGTCAGCAAGACAAAAACACTTTAGATGAATAATAATAATAAAAAATGTTCATCAACATTTTAATTAAATAATGTCGATTGAATAAATTAAATAATGATCATTTATGTTTAAAAATAAATCTATGTTTCTGTATAATGTGAAATATGCTTATCTGACAATGAAATAATTTTCTTCATGAGTAAATTGATTGTATTTTTCAGAAAACCTTAAACAATAGAGTCAAGTCTGCTTGAACAATAAAATCATTTTATAACTTCCAATAAAATAACCATATAAAATTATGCTGAGTAATATTTTTGTTTCAATATATTTTAAATGCTGAAGTTTTAAGATAAAAACGGCATAAAAAATGTGTAAGGAAAACTTGCTCATAAAACAAATTTTTATACACTGTCCAAGTTTAATTATTATACATAATACTTGGAAGAAAATCAGTAAATAACAACTAAAAACTCAATAATTCTTGACGATTGGATAATTTTAAACAGTAGAGAGAGAAAGATATTTCTACCGCATAGCTGCAGATTAGATACTTATACTTCAACTTATGATATTAGAAATAAAATCAAAACTGATAGAAGTAAAAAACAATATCGAGCTATTTCATCTAATCTCATCATTTTAATTAATAAAAAAAACCGCTGATAAGCGGAAAACATCAATATTGAATAAAATATGCGCAGATTGACTTTCAAGTATTGATATCCGTCAATAAATGATTAAAAAATCCAAATTCCATAATAAACAATTGATTACAACTCATTAATGAAAACAAAAAAAATATTATTTCCAAAAAAAATATGTAAAACAGAGGTTAATAAACAGGATGATTCAACCGGTTTTCTCATAATGTAAGACATTTTTTAAATGTGCAAGTAACTGACCAACCGGTTCTCTCCAGGTATTTTTAAAGAAAAACCATTTTCTTTAAATGATTGTCCAATTTGTCAATTCTATAGCTCTAAAGCTGTATACCTGAAGACAGTTTTCAAATAAAAAAGACAATTTTCATTTCATCTAAAAAATTTTGAAATCACCAACATTTTACTTCTATTAGAAAAAATGTTTACTAGACGATATGTTTTTATGCTTGTAAAAATGGGTATTTTGATATTTATTTGTTGATAGCTTGATTCACTAAGCTAATAAAAATGCTAGTTTGAATCAAATAATTAATGAATAGCAATGATTCTTTCACTTAACATAATAAACTATCATTTGTAGTAATTAATGATCAATCACTTTTTAGGATAATTTATCAGACATTGAAACTGATATCAACATCATTTCCGTGATAATTTTCCAATTTGTCACAATTTACATGGTTCAGCGGGAATCACGACAATGAAGTTTAAGAGAGGGGATATTAAGTGAAGGTATAAGTCCGAGCTCAACGTTAGCAAACATCAGTTCAACTGGATTGCTTGTGTAGGATACGAATTATCAAAATGTTATTGACGTAAGTACACATCAATCATCTAATGCTAATAATAATATATGTATCAATTAATAAAATAATCAGTCTGCCACTTCCTTGATTGGATGTGGAGCATGATCATTATCATGTTTCTTTACATCAAGCAACAAATTGTTGCAATGTAATATATTATGTTGAATAGTTTCAGTGAGGTATGCCACATCCTATCATTTCACTTATACAGAAATTCAATCATCTCAATATTCGATTTTTTTAATCCAAATATTCAATATAAAACAAGTTTAATCTTTTATACTATTGATTCTTTTAATTTATGATTCAAACATTTTATTGAGTGCTTAGAATAATCAAATGAAGATTATCGATAACATAAAAGTGCTCTCTATGTTCAAAAGATTGCTATTTACTTTGCAAAAGATTATTGATACGAGGACTAAAAACTTTATTTAGCTTTTATTTGTATTTAATTATAATAAAATTTTTGCAATATTAATTTAGTATTATAAAAAAACTGACATTTTCTATATGAGCATTAAACTTCACGCGTGAACAATTTTATGCTATTCTATGCAGAAAAAATATCAAGATAAGTTTGTAGTAAAAATGAAAGAATGTTTGATAAAAACTAAAATAAAATTTTTCCAAAAAAAAATTAAAGCATAAAACATTAAACTCGTTCAATACCATATTATCAATTTATAAAAATAATAAATATTTTATCATTAAACCGTAAAGGTAAATATTTTTATTGATTTACAGTTCGTGCCCCGTTTTATTGTTAGCCTTGATTCTTACACCATTCTGCTTTGGTGAACAAAATGAAGCAACGGCCGACGATCTTTTAGCACGCGCCAAGGCTCTTTTGACTAGAATTAACATTGAATATGGACAATGGAATTATAAATTATCAATAGCAAGTTGGAATTATGCCTCAAATCTTACTGATGCAAACCTCGCAGTCCAGCTGAACGTGTCTGCTCAAACAGCAGATTACATTCGATCAATGTACAAGGAAGTTATTGCATTTCCTTGGCAGAATATCAGTGATTATGATATTCAGAGACAATTTAAAAAATTATCTACCCCTGGATCTGCTGCTTTATCGCCAGAAGTATAATTATTTTTATAATAATATTTATTAAAACCATTCACTTAATTACACTGAAAAATAATGATGCAACAGTGATTGTGTAAAATCATTTTCGCAAAGAAATTAGCTAGATTTTTATGTTTTCAAATTTTAATTCACAGAAATATACCGAATACGATGAAGTAGTGAGTAGAATGCAAAGTACTTACTCAACTGCCAAAGTCTGCAACTACACCGAAAAAAATAAAAACAACTGCAGTCTTTCTCTTGAACCTGAACTCACTGAAATCATGATAAACAGTAGAAATCCTGATGAACTGAAATACATCTGGAAGTCCTGGAGAGATGTATCTGGAAAGAAAGTTAAAAAAGATTTTATAAAATATGTCGAGTTAAGTAATGAAATTGCCAAATTGAATAACTACAGTGACATGGCTGCTTTCTGGATAAAAGATTACGAAGCCGATGATTTTACTGATCAAATAGGTAGATTATTATTTATTTATTTAATCATGCCAATTAAATTAATTCAAATTAACAATTATCTCTAATATCATTTTTAAGAATCTCTATGGCAACAAGTTAAGCCATTATACCTTCAAATTCATGCTTATGTCCGTCGTCAACTCCGTCTTAAATATGGAGAAGAAGTAGTTCCTAAAGATGGACCCATTCCTGCTCATTTACTTGGTAACATGTGGGCACAAACTTGGAATAATATTGCAGAATTCACTACTCCATATCCTGATACCAAATTACCTGATGTTACAGATGCGATGGTTGAGCAAGGTAAAATAATTAATTTCATTTATAACTCGAACATTAGTTAATTAATGTTGGTCTACTCAGGATACAATGCAACAAAAATTTTCCGAGTTGCTGAAGATTTTTTCACCTCTCTCGACTTGAGTCCAATGCCCGATACTTTCTGGGCGAATTCAATTCTTGAGAAACCCAAGGATGTAGAATTAATATGCCATGCAAGTGCTTGGGACTTCTATGATGGCAAAGACTTTAGAATAAAGCAATGTACACGTATTAACATGGAAGATCTCTTGACTGCTCACCATGAAATGGGTCATATTCAATATTTTCTTCAATATAAAAATCAGCCAACCGTTTATAAAGAAGGTGCTAATCCTGGATTCCATGAAGCCGTTGGAGATACAATTGCATTGAGTGCATCAACACCTGAGCATCTTCATGAAATTAATTTACTTGACAGTCCTTCTACAAGTGATGAAGCTATTCTTAATCATTTATATTTCAAAAGTCTTGATAAAATAGTATTTTTGCCATTCGCCTACATGATGGATAAATGGCGATGGGGAGTTTTCCAAGGAGAAATCCGTCCTGATTCATACAATTGTTATTGGTGGGCTCTTGCTGAAGAATTCCAAGGCATTGTTCCTCCAGTACCACGTTCTGAAGATGATTTTGATCCTGGCGCGAAATATCATATTATTGCCAATGTTGAATACATCAGATACTTCGTTAGCTTCATTGTTCAATTCCAATTCCATAAATCTCTTTGTATAGAAGCTGGAGAGTATAATCCAGACCATCCAGATTTAAAACCTTTAAGTCAGTGTAACATTTATAATAACAAGAAAGCAGGAAAATTGTTCCAGTAAGATATACCTACTTAAATACTTTGTTGGTAATAGGTGGTTCAATAGAACTTGAATGAACTTTTTTTTTGTAGAGCGATGTTAGAGGTTGGGTCATCTAAACCTTGGCAAGATGCAATGGAAAAAATTACTGGCCAAAGAAAAATGGATGCAAGTGGTCTTATGGAATATTTCAAGCCTCTTATTGATTGGCTTCAAAAGGAAAATGCTAAAAATAATGAATTTATTGGATGGAAAAGCAGCAACAAAAGTAATGATTTGAGTAAATTCAAACTCATTTAGCAGGCACTCATAATTTTATGACTAATTTCTATTCTTCATTTACATAATTAATTTAATTTATTTCTGTTTCAGTCTGCACAGGAAAACACTAAAACAATAAACAATTTGTTTGATATAGTATCAGAAAAATGAAAATAAATTTTACAACAAAACCAACTATTGATAAATATACAAATAAATTATAATTGAAAATTAGTTTTCATAAATTTGTCATACTTTGTTTTATTTTTTTTCACCGATGGTATGTGAAAATATAAGACATTAAGGTCTTAATATTTTTTCAAAATACTATAACATATTTCATTCCATTAAATATAAAACATACTCTTAAAAATTATTTTCCATTATTTTCCGCGTCCTCGACCGCGTTTTGTAGCTGACTTCCCACGGCCTTTACTTGTTTCTTTGCTTGTCGATGCAGTGTTTTTCTCAGCTGTTAATTTTTTCTCACTTGGTTTTTTCGCCTTCAAGAAATAAAAAATTAAAATTTAATTACGTTAAATTAATAAATATATTGTTGTATTATTATGAATTCTTTAGTCTCTCAAGTAATCGAATAGAGTTACCTTAATCATACGATCAACTTCTAAATCTTCATCATCGTTATCTGATTCTACATTATCTCCTTCATTGTCTAAATCTTCTCCGAATCCTTCATCATGCGATGCTTGAGCACTTTTCTTTTTTGAACCTGCACTTATTGCAAAAGCTGTTATGGCATGTTTATTATAAGCTCTCGTAAATGCTGCTTTGGTTTTTGAGTCGATCAATTGCAATGGATCTTTTTGACCGGGCCATAGAGAAGTTTCAATGAGTCCATCCAAATCATCTCTGAAAAATTAATTTGAGACAATAGTTTTAAAGATAATTCATGTAAAGAGTGAAAAAAAATAATAACATGTATATCATTTAGAATAAAAAAAAACTAATTATAATAGTATGAATAAATACCTCAGTAAATGGTAGTGATTCATGGCATTTACAGCAGCATCTACTCCTTCATTACCATATTTGATTAGAGGACGCACAACAGACTCTCTCAAAGGAACGAGGTAATCTAAATTAATTGCTTCTTTACTTGCTCCAGTTACTAATCGAGTATGTACAGTAATTTCTTGTAATAATCTATCAAACTTCATGCGTTTGGAATTACGTCCAAGCCACGAAGGAAAATTAATTTGAGATGTGATGTATCCTGACATCACAGATCCTGGTATCACTGATGAGAATGCAGCTTGAACCGGTAGTAGTGACCATCCACCTCCTTTACGAATGGTATTTTCTATAATATCACCGAAAGCTAAACTTTCTGCTGCTTCAGCCACTCTAGATAATAATTCGCTCCTGTCAAAGAAAAGTAATCATTACTATCATATCATACAATTAGTAAACAATCAAATAAATAATATAATTACTTTGGAGCTTTTGGTACAACAGATAGATAATTTTCTTGAACAAACAAACTAGCAATGTTGTAATCATGGAAGAAAAGATCACTCTTATCATGTATAGACATAGTTTTGTGTTCTTCAGCACTAAACACTTTTCTACAAACATCCCAAGGTCCTAATTTTAAATCTTTATTAATTTTTTCACTTATTCGTTCATTATTATTTCCTTCTACACGACTTGAGTCACTTTTAAGCATTGCTAAATGATTTATAACTTGTCGAATATCGAAATTGGTTGATTGAATTAGACGTTCAAGATTGTCTGTTGATATATTTATATTTTCTTTACAGCATAAAGACTTCATAGCTCCTTTAATTTGCTCAATTTTAGGTTTTTGGAATCGTAGATCGAAAGTATAATTAGCCAAAGTCCTCATTTTAGGATTATTCCTATCATTACAAATACAAATTATTGGAACATCTGTGGCTTTTATCAAATTTATCAATTCCTGTAGTCCACCACGATCTTCATTCCCAGCCATTCCATCAACTTCATCCATCAATAAAACATGTTTAGTTGATGTCTTTGATGGACCACCACTAGTAAAGTATCTTTTGACACTAGTATTTGATAATAGAGTCGACACATCTTCCTTTAGTAATCGTTTACTACGTGTATCTGAGGCGTTAAATTCCACTAAATCGAAGCCCAACTCCTTACAAACAACCTGAGCCGTTGTAGTTTTGCCAACACCTGGTGGACCAGACATCAGAGCAGCTTTGAAAAATGCTCCATCGTCATTTTTCGCCCATGGGGATGGTCTGGCTGGCTTAACTTTTCCATGTTGATTTTTATTCCAGTTTATTAACCATAAGTACAGTTTATTTGCACAACTTTTATCGGTATGTTGGCCTATTATTTGCTTCATAGTCTTAGGTCGATATTTTTCTACTAAAGCTTCTGCTTCTCCTATGGGAGGGGAAGGGGGTAATCCACTGTCAAGTCTAGATACATTTTTTTCCAAGCTTGATGAAGGTTTCGAAAGAGAAGTGATTTTAGAAATAACTGGTTGTTCTTTCTTTTGAGGAGATTTTTTCTCAAAACTTCTTGATAATTCAGTTTTATAATTTATTTGCGATTCTGAAAATGTTTTTGTTTCATCTTTATCTTTTTTAACAGGAGATTTTTCAGGTGAGCTTACTTTGGTTGTAGGAGACATGTCTTGCTGACCGCGAGGCGATTTGTTTCTTTTATGTTTAGTCGGAATTATATTACTAGCTTTACCTTGAGGTTTTGTACGAATTAAGTCTAATAATTCATCTTCAGTTATTTTTTTAATACCTAGAGAATCTGCTTTTGTCAATTTCGATGTCCCAGCTTCATCTCCAACAATTAAATAGGTTGTTTTTTTGGAAACTGCTGCCACTACACGACCACCGTATTGTTTGATTAGCTCATCAGCTTGTTCTCTCTCAAGAGATTCCAATACGCCAGTAATAACAAAACTTAGACCAGCAAGACAGTTAGGAGCTCCTTCTGGAATCTCTTTAGATCCAGGATTTCTCGCGCCTCCGCGATGTAAATATTTTTGATAATTTGCTGCATGTTGTTTCTTTTTTACAATATTTTCTTCATACGGATCAATTTCTTTTTCTACTTCTTTCTTTTCTTTGGGTTTTATCTTTTCAATAACTACCTTATAGCTTTCTTCAGAACTTTTAGATTTTTTTTCTTTCACTTTTTTGGGTGATTTTTCTTTTTCGTCTTTACTAAGTTTGATCTTTTTTGGCGGTGTTTCTTCATCCTCATTTATCTGCTTTCTTTTTCCGTTTATCTTCTTTTCATCAGTCTGTACAAATATCGAATCTATTTTATCTATATTTATTTGTTTAAGTGTATCTTCGAATTCATCATTATCATGAAATTCTGCTTCTTTTATTGATGTATCCGCAGAAGTATCAACAATTTTAGTTCGTTTAATTGGACTTTTAGCAAACATGTTGTCAATAGAAACAGTTGTTAATTCTTTCTTTTTTGTTTGTTTTTTTACCGGACTTCGACTAATTAATTTTGATTTCTTGCTAAATTCTTCATCTTCTGAATCCGACAGAACATGTTTCTTGGTTTTTTTCGACACCTAGAAACAAAAAGATCATTCTAAACACTGCTGTAAAGGTAAATATTAAATAGTCATTTAACA
Source organism: Chelonus formosanus (assembly GCA_028641665.1). Lineage (NCBI taxonomy): Eukaryota > Metazoa > Arthropoda > Insecta > Hymenoptera > Braconidae > Chelonus > Chelonus formosanus. Next base: position 2,863,541 of record CM054006.1, on the reverse strand, counting down.
AAATGTCTTCATTATACTTTTTCCTTCATTTTTAATGAAGAATTACTGCCAAGTCCACGTGGTTCATCTTCATCAGATGATATTACTGGCTTGCTGGTTTTTTTTGATGGTTTAGCATCAAATGATTTTGACACAGAAGATGATTTAAAAAATGAGCGAATATCCTATAAAAAATTAGATATTTAATTGATAAAGTTATTAAAATGTGTTTAATAAACCTAAAAAATGCTCCAAAAATTATTGTAAAAAACTGAACTTACTTTAGACATGATTGAAAATAAATGAATGCACAATATAAATACAATTACAGGCAATAAATATAAATCCAATAATATTTTGTTAGATTAATTTATACATTATTTTTATCATTTTTCGTTATGCCTATAGATAAACGTCCGTTACAACAAAATACGACGCATCTCATCGCGTTAGCCGACATCAGCGCCACTTTGAGCGCGAAAATAGTTCTCGAACACTACTTTACGAAATAGAATAAAAAAAAAATTTACAATTAATTATGTTCATTTTATTCCAATCGATGATTATTACAATTGATAATCTTCACACAATTACTTAAAAAAAAAGTTTGTGAATGCATATGTGAACGATTCTTTTTAAAAAAAGTGATTTTGAATTCTTAAGTTATGAAATCTGGTAAAAGTTATTATCAATATATGTTAATTAAAAAGTCATTTTCATTTTAGTTTCTTCAAAAATTACATTTAGTATCGTCCAGACCTTCCGTCTCTTCCTCTTTCCCTGCTCCTGCGTCTGTCTCTTGAGCGAGAACGGCGGTCGCGTGATCGTGATCTTCGTTTGCGATCTCTTCCACGAGATCTTGAGCGACTACGAGATCGTCTGCTACTCTTCTTACGGCTATATAAGTAGCGACGTAATTCTCTTGAGATTGGTTTCAAGTGCATAAAATTACAAAATCCTGATCGAGTACATTCACTGTAATAAATTTAAATGTTAGTACGTGATAAAACTAGTAAGACTGTTAGATTATTAATATTAAGTTTAGATGCTCACCCCATTTCATACTGACGACAGCAAGCTTCTCTAAAATCAGTGACTGGAGATAATTCAGCATATACAGGCCTTCCACCGAACCATCTATTATTTAAATCATTCACAGCTTTTTCTGCGTCTTCTTCACGACGAAATTTAATATAAACATTACCCACAAGATGATCTCCAAGATTGTCACACACATTCATTTCTTCGATCTCACCATATTTATCTTCACATTCAACAAATACATCTTCAAAAAAGTTATCATAATGCTCTTGCATTTCTTCATCAGAGACATTGGCAACCACTGAGAAATTACAAAAATATTACTAATAACTCAGAATAACTTTTAGAATATTTCATAATTTATTATCATATTTTAATCGGATTACTAAAAGCATAATTCATACTTACAATGTGACCCATCAGCACTTTTTGCTGAATTTTGAGGATTAACATATAAATTTTGGAGTAAACATGTCTGAAACAAATTATTATTGATGAATTTTTGAATCATAGACATGAAAAATTCAATAAAACATCTTATACATTCAATAATAATAAAATAATGAAGATAAGTAAAATTGAATGACTCACCTGGCTAAATGTTGGTTTGTTATGTATTCGAGAACATCGATCACCGTGACGGCAGGCTCCAATTTTAAAGTAGAACGAACAATTTACTCTGAAAATAATTTAGATTTAATAAAAAGTAATGAGATAATTATGTTAAAACATAAAAATTTGCCAAGAATATATCATAAAACTCCAAACGTAAACTTACTTGTCTTTTTCTGTACCAAAAATTGAGGCAAGATACTCTGCCATGTTACTCTTCTTCTAAGAGCTCTATGTATTTGTTATTAGTGCATTTAATAATAAAAAATAACTATAAAATTAAATTGTTGTTTATCTACACTATAAAAGTGTAAAAAAAAAATTTATTTTTGAGCTTGATTGATAATTGAAAAATTATAAACACAACACACCGGTGGAAAGCTTAGGAGGTTAGGAAAGCCGTGCAAAAATTTGTTTTGTTTTAATTCAACCAGGTGGCTCTGCATTCGACTTGAAGATCACGTGACTAACATGTGGATGAATGAAAACAAACTGAACCTTCAAAAAATAATGAAGTAGACAAAAAATTTATTTACAAGTCGAATATAATTTTTAGTGTCTACAAATATGGATTCAATTAAAGAATTCATGAGTATTTATTTAAGATGTTGGGAACAAAGACAAGGATATGAATTAGACAGATTATTTAAAGATGGAATTAGATCCTTTCAAAATCTACCTCAAAGCAAAAAAGGTACCACGATTGTTTAGTTAACTATTCATTAATTTACTTTTTTCATTAAAATAATTTTAAAAACCATAGCACTTGCTCTTACAATGGTTTTTGATGATACCAAAGGAATTTTAGTTTTTCTTATGAGAGAAGTTGATCAACCAGAAATATCAAGAGACTTTCAAATAGCATTCAATACTGCATTTCACTTTTTGCAATTTATTATAACAGACTTTCAGGACGTTTGTGAACCGTACGTCATAAAAATAAAGGTTTGAACTTATTGAATATTTGTTAACGATATAAAATTATCCAAATTTAATCATATTCATTATTTTCTTATTAATAGAAATGCTGTGCTTACATATCAACTTTAAAAACAGCTACTTATTTGCACAAAGTTTCGTGTATGACTCTTATTCTATTGATAGAGAATTTTTCACATATTAATCTTCAGTTAGATGATATTATTCGTGACTGGATGTCGAAAATAAGATTCTTTAACGAAAAAGGCAAGTTAGATTGTTATAAAAATATTATTGTCAACTTTAAATTATTTTACTTATAACAATTAATGCTTTCTATCATTAGAATTGAATCCAATTTTACGAGTAATAAGTGTCGTTGCTCGTTACTACCCTCATACAGCAGTAATCATAGAGAATGCCAATTTAATAAGAAATTGTGCAATGAAACTTTTCGATAAACTGGTAATTGATAATCAATTTATTTTCATAAACAACTCTTTTAATAATTTTTTTTAATACAGTTTCACGAAATTCAAAGAAATAAACCACATGTCTTACAAATGACAATAGAATCATTAGTAGATTTTCTCTACAATTTTCCTCTGAATGAAGATGATCCTGAGCTGCTAAAATTTATCAGTAAAATTAAAGAAGTCATTAAAGTTTTAGAGAAGAAAAAAAAAGAGACAAAGGATAAAATTATTGAAGCTATTATAAAATTCATCACTCAACAGATGATGACATTAAAAAAATTAATATTATGCGATTATGAATTCTGGCTTCGATTTTTACTTTTGTATCATAAAGATGAAGCATATGGTAACATTCCAGCGATAGCATTAAAAGTCTATTATGAAGCCATGGGTAAAGCATTAGGCGAATCAATTGAAAACCATAAACTTGTTGTTAATGCAAGTATTTTTTTGTATTTATTCTAATCCAATTTACACTGTTAGTTTACGATCAAGAAATTAAAACATTTTTACGGTTTTTAATAGAAATTAAAAGGAATGTTTCTACGAAACTTGGCTGATGAGTCTATCAGTCAAACAGATTTACGTTTGTCTGTAAGTGGATACACTAATCTCACTGAAGCTTTGAAAAAAGGATATGGTGATAGTTCTGTTGAAGAAATGTATTCAATTATCGCTAGTCGAATCCTTCCACTTTATTTTAGGTATTGTTAATTATTTGAAACTATTCGTTTTCTTGAAAGATAACCATTAATGGATATTGGTTTATTTTCAGTGAAAGTGAAGCTTCTAATTATTTTGACGATATCGCAGATTATTTAGAATCTTTATCACGTGTTCTTCTTTACATGTCCAACGTATCAAATAATCAAATGAAAGCTTTAGTAAGACTTTGTATTCTTTTGATCAAAAGATATCCTGAGCTGTCTCTTGTTAATCAAAGCTCAACAGTAAAATTATTCAAAAAGTCACTTTCTAATATTGCAAAACTTAAAATTCATGTTGTTCAAGAATTTATGAAGAATATAAGTAAGTATAATTGAAATAAAAAATAATTAACAATATTCAAATATAACCAAAAACATTTTCAGTTTTCGAAGGAATTATCTGGAGCTGTTCTCACAGTCTTTTGATTGATGCAGAGCTTCAACGAGAGTTAGAAAATCTAGAAAAACGCCCAATTTGTTATAAAAATTATGTTCCATTGTGGAAAGAACTATTGAATTCAGCCGGGTATGAGCAAATCTCTATTCCACAGCAAGTAGTTAATGAAATAATTGAAACATGCATCAAATTGATTAAAACATTAAATTTATCAATTAAAACACGAGAGGATAGTGTGTTTTCTGATCTTGCTGTATCAAAAATAGCTGAAAATGAAGCAGACTTTCGAATATTTCTTAATATGATTGATTTATATGATGAAATATTTGTTGATATTTCTCCAATTCATTTGAAAGATAAATTTTCAATATTTGTATACGAAATCATCAAAGCTTCTTATAAATATCCATTGCTATCAGGATTTTACCGGCTAATGAATCGTGCATTAAATGTTGAGGACTATTTTGACACAGAAGAGCTAGTTGATAAGGAATTATTCAAGATGATTTTACAATACTTGCAAAACATTCTGAACTCAGTTTCTCAATTTCCGTATGAACTACAAGTTTCTTGTATTCAATTGATCTTACATACTCCAATAATCTTCATATTATATTTAATTGATCATTTAATACCAATTTTTAAAATCTCATTATCAGTTGGATTAAATGACTATGATGTTGCTAATAGTGCTCTATCTGCATTAGAAAATTATTCATCACTATTAGAAAACGATAAAATGAATGTATTCATCAAAGAATTAATGCCTCTATTAGAATTATACTTAAGAAGTAAAGAAAGCTATCAAGTCTACGATGATTCTACCATCTCAAAAGAGAAGTCAACAAAAAATGATGATGATGGTTTAGAAAAATTGCAAAAAAGAATTCTTTTATTATTTGGAAAATTTGAACTTTCTGTAGTTTTAAAATTTCTACACAATCAATCATTAAACACTGGAGCAACTTGGGATAGAAAAAATCTTTTGGAATATTCCATAAATTTTCCAGATATGATTATTGATGTACAGTTGGATATAGTGTTACCACGGATTACTGAATTGGCTTTAAACTGTAGTGATAGACGAACAAGAGTGGGAGCAAGTGAAGTGCTTCATTCAATCATTGCTATTCTACTTGGCAAAACTGTTAATCAAATATCTCCAAATTTATCTGAAGGTCCAGATCGATTAGCTCCTTTATATAAAACTTTATCTCCAGTTCTATTAAGACTTGGATCTGACTCTGATGAAGTTATCAGACAACTGTACAATCCGTTGACATTACAAATAACACATTGGTTAAGTTCTCGATTAATGCTATATTCACCAGCCGTTGGATATTTCGTAGATGCTTTATTTGACGGTCTAAGTGATGAAAATAATTTTTCTCTTAGAGATTTCTCAGGAATTTGTTTAGCAGAATTTATCAAGTGGTCTATTAAACAGTCTAGTGATCATGATTTAACAAAATCACCTATTAACATTAACACTGCAGTTGAAAATATCACCAACTTTGCTTTACATCCTTCGAAACATCGAAGAATCGCTGCTGCTATTGCATTTAATTATCTTCATGTTCATTTCTGTCAAACTGAAGAGATAATTGATATTTTCTGGTTTGAACTTCTGTATGCTTTTGTGAAGAGTGTCCATGGATGTGATGATTCAAATATTCAAATTACCATTAATCATCTTCAGGATATATTAATTAAAAAATCAAATATTTTCAACGTAAAAAACCCGCGTAGAAAAGTCCCTACAGAATTTAATGGAGGAGTACTCAAAGATGCTGTTGATTGGCTATTTAGTCAATGCAGTTCATCAGATTGTACTTTAAGAAAAACTGCAATGAATTTATTTGAAAATCTTTCTCCAAGTATTGATAATTGTGATTCTCCAGCAAATGCTGTGAATAATTATGTAGATGCTAATGGAATAGAAGGACTTAATAGAATTATTTTGAAAGATACAGATGATACAATCAGAAGAATCGTTTTGAATTCAGAAAAATCTCTGAACTATTTGAAAAATATTTTAAAAACTTTCAACTGTTATACTTGGTTAATTGAAAAAAAATTAATTGATACGAATCTTCTTTTTTCTGATCTCAATATAAATAAGCACATCATTTTTACCTGCATAGAAAATTTTACTTTTGCTGTATTAAATCCTGAAATAAACGGAGACTTGGTAGATTCAAAAAATGTCACTCTAGTCTATGATTTTTTATGTCAAGTAATAATCGCATTATTTGAATTATTGATAACAATATTATATACGGAAATATTAGAAGAAAATTGGGTGCACAATCAATTGTTTATTAATGAAAATTTATTAACTCTCATTTCTCGATGTATTATTGAGCCTCAGAAAGCAGGATTTGATGTTAAGAATTTATTAATTACTGAAACACTTCCTACTTATCTGGAGAAACTTTTAAACATTATGGAAAGAAAAGTTTCTGTAACAACTATTCATTTTATGGAGAGTCGATTAAATAATGATATCCAAAAAGTTGCTGAAAATTTATTTAACATCGATGATGATTTTGTAGATGATTACATGAAACGATTAAATATCGTTAAAGGATTAATTTTATTAAATAAATGTGGAATATTTGAAAAACTAAACGTAGGGAAAAAAATTGTGTCAAATTCTACCGAAAAAGTGTTACAAATTTTCAATAGTCTTAAAATAGCTGGAACTGCTGATTTTTTTGTAACATTGTCGACAGAAAAGAAGTTGTATTTAGAATCTTTGTTAAAATTATTATTACACTATAACACCAACTCGACAAAAATAATCATTGAAAGGCTGCTAGTTAATGCTGCATCACTAGACTTGGAACCGAGTACAAATATCTCTCATGGAGAATATTTTTATAATACATTTAAAGATGTTATAATTTCTAGTCTGTTAAATGATCTAACAGAACTTTTTTTAGAATTGTCTAATTTATTACAACATTACCCAGATGTTGCTTTATTTCTAAGCGAAGAAATAGTGGTCTGGGTTTTGAAGCATAAAAATGAGTACTCAGAAATTTCTAAAAAATTAGCTGAGGAATTTATTAAAAATTTCCAGAGGTTTCATCAATCATTGAATGATCAAGAGGGGAGAAAAAAATCGTTTACTAATATTTATAGTGCTGTTGTACGTTTAAAATCTTCTAATATTTTGCATAAAGATGAACCTTTGTATACTTGGATCTTAAAGGAATTTTTATCCACTGATGATCTAGCCAAAAAAGCTCGAATTCTAAATAACTTTTTAATCTGTTTAACTGAAGAAGAATCAATATCGTCGGAGTTGGGGGTTATTTTAGGAGGTCTGAAGCAATGCCGACCGAAGAATTGTTGTGAAATTCTTCAAGGAGATACTTTAATGGTTTCCAAAATTACAGAGTGCTTTCAAGCATTAATAAATTTGCTTCCAGTTACTAAATCTATCAATGTTCTTCATGCTACAATTATCTTTTCAATGGGAATTGGTAAATCTGTATTTAATGATGCAGCTTATGGATACCTGTTTCAATACATCAATAGTATTCCAGAAACAAGAGCATTAGAATCACTTAAAATGACTTACGATTTATTTATGGAAATATCAGTAGTGAAGGAAAGGTTGGACATCATTCATTATTTTTTAATTCCAATGATTGAAAATTGCAAGTTTTCAATTATAGAACAATTTTTTGAACAAAATATTCAAAATATATTTACAATTATTTCTCAAGAGTTACCAAGATATAAAGCAGACTGTGGAAAATTAATTGTCTCAAAAATTTGTTGCTTCAAGTTGCTAGAATTGATGTTCAATAAAATAGATCCTGAACAAATAAATGACAGAGAAGGATTATTCGCAAAAAATATTCTTGAAGAAAATGCCAACATCTCTGTGACTCAAAAAATTTTCAAATGTGCTCTCCAAGTACGTAGTTGGAAAACAGGCATAATAGATCATGAAGAAATCTTAAGACTTCTTCATTGTGCAGCTTATAATTGTTGTATAACAGTAGCAAGTACGACAAGAGACGAAAAGTATTATCTCTCTTTATTTGCAGAAAATAGAAAATCAGGTCAACTTATTTGGGAACATATTGTTGACTGCAAAAAGACTTACGAATTATCACAAACCTTTAGAGAATATCCGAAACAACAAAAAAAATTAATAAATATAAAAAATACACTAAGAAGTCGGCTGAATGCTGATTTAATGTTTTATTCCTACATGAAAAGCTACAATCTAACAAAATCTACTCTAGATGAAAATATTCATGCTGAAGATTTTGCAGCAATACAATCATCAGAATCATCGCCGGAATCATTAGCTATAACTCTTGAAGTTGATGATTTGAATAATCATGAATGCATGTATTCCATCTGTGGTATTTTGAAAAAAATGATAGATGATAAAATCGGTGTATCCGGTGATAGGAGGAATCCTCCAAAAGGTCTACAGTGCTTTGCTGGCTCAATAGGATGTGTTCATTATAATGCTAAATTGTTTATGCTGAAGATAATTCTTAATAATCAAGCAATGTTTAAACCTTATGCAGAACTATTTTTAGCGCCAATAATAAGTGTACTGATTTCAATGCTTACAGAAGGGAAATTAAATTATATTATCACTGATGCTTTACTTATGTTGATAGACTGGGCTGAAATTGCTGTGCCTGATCAAAGGATTAGTGAACAAGCTAATGAATTATTTTCTTTACTTGTTAAAAAAGTTGATGAAGATCTGCCAAGTGATTATGTTGTAAAGTACAACTTTAGAATTGTTGAAATGCTTGTACAAATCTGGTACCATTGTCTGAGGATTGCACCAGGACTTAGTGAAAGAATCAGGAATACTAAACAAAATCGATTGAGAGCAGTTCAGCTAATTTTAATTTATCTAGCAAACAAAATGGCAGCTAAGATAATGAATGAGCCTGATATATTAGAGTTTTTAATAGAATTTTTAAAAGAAAATTGGTCAGAAAAAGATGAATATGCTATTCTAACATGTGAAGCAATTAGTCTTTACTTGAAATTTTCAAATTACTCAGACGATATTATAATAGAAGATGAAAATGCAGAAAAAATCCGTCATGTATTTAGAGAATTACAAAAAAGGAATGCTGATAGATTAGTTAAATGCATTTATGCTATGTGCAAAGCTTATCCAGCTTTAGCAGATTATTTTTTTGAATTCATTATTGCTAATAGTTCAAAAATTGGTCCTCCAAATCTCGCTAAATGTCTTGAAGTATTTTTAATACGGATGCCAAAAATGAATGTCAATGATATCCTTCGAGATTTGAATTACTTGAAATTCGTAGACTTATTGAACAATAAGGTCATATCATGTGAAAAAGTGTGCCTTGAAATCATAGGAAAATTAGTTCCTATTTTAGATTCTACTAAATTAGTAGCTTATGCTACTTTGGCTTCTGGATATTCTACACATGATTCTCCAGAGTATCGAAAGTTGACTTATGATATGTTCATGAGTGTTTTTAAAAAATATTCACAGGATATTTCTGAAAGTTATCAATCACAACTTCTCGTAGAAATGAGCAAAAAAGTTCTTCTTCCAGGGATCTTGGATCCTTTTGAAAGTCTTCAAATCCAGTTACTGATATTTTGGACTGAGGAAGTAGGACTAAAAGAAACATGTGTAGAAAGAATGATTGATATTCTCGATGTGTATTCACCTGATGTCGAAAAAGATTTCTTACCCATCTTTGCAATTATATTTTTGCAATTAACTAAGAAATCTCCTAAATATTTACGAAAAATGTTTGAATCTTTAAATTCAAGCTGTAATTATAAAAATTATCAAATAGCTATTTCGTGGAGAATGAAAAATTTAAGCTATCGAATTCCATTATTCACTTCATCTTATGCAAGCCAATACACACAAAGATTTACTTTGTCTAGTTTTGCTGGTGATGAAATGATATCGGCGTACAATAATTTAATGTTACGAGCAACATTCACAGATTCAGATCAGTCTGCAACAAACAACACATTTACACTAGGAAAATCTTCAACCCTAACTGAAAATGATGTTTTTATTGTACCAGAAGCCCCATCCAGGAATATTTTATCAAAGAGATTCTTAAAAAATCCAACGGTATCTTCTACTATACTCAACAGAAAATTGGAACATTACCAAACTAGAGAAAATGCTTTTAGACAAAATTTAAATAAACAAAAAAATTTAGTAAAGTTAAATCGAATGTATAGAATCGGTGATTTTCCAGATATTGAAATAACTCATGAATCATTTTTAACTCCTTTACAAGAGCTCATAAAAAAAGATCAACTAATTTGTAAAGATTTAGTTGTTTCTATGATATGTTCTTTACTCAACCAAGTCCAAAATGAAGCAAAGAATGGTAAAAGAGAAAATAGCAATAATTTAACAGCTATTCTAGAAAAAAAATTGAATTATATTCTTGAAAATCGACGAGGAAGTGGTTTAATAATTGCTGTAGTTCTAGAAATTATGTACAAAATGGATGATATAAAATTCAATCCAACAGTTGTAACTCATGTATCACAATCAGCTGGTTTTAATACTCTTGGAGCACTTTTACTTGAAAGGAATTTATACAATGACACTGTAGATTACTATCCTCTAGCCAAAAGAAGCCGTAATGAAGCTGGACCAAGTTCTTCAGTGGAAACTAATCAATGGATATATCTCGCAGAGTTGTATGAATCAATAAACGAAGTGGATATCGTTTTAAGTATTTTCCAGAATCATGTTACAGAAATTAAAGAACTCTGTGAAGCAGCTACAGCGAGAGCAGATGCGAAGTGGAATAAAGCTGTTAAATATTATGAAAAAATTTGTAACTCCGAAGTAGATACAATCAGAAGACACTCTCGCCAAGGAATGTTTGAATGTTTCGCTCGTTTGTGTGATTGGAATAGAATAATTGAAATTGTAACACAAGATTTAAATTCACGAAAGAGTTTAGAATTTATTTTAGTCAATTCTGAATCAGTAGAAGATGGATGGATGTCCACCTGGTACTTCCAAGCATTAGTTTACAGAATTCTTACTTGGCAAATGTGTCCTGAGAATGCCGATGATGAAGAACAAGAAAGATGTAGACGAGAAAAAATGGTGTTGCAAGAATTTCAAAATGATTTAGAAGTTTATTTAAAAATTCCCAGCAAAGCTCAGATATTAAAAAATTTATTTGCTGAAGAAATTGCGAGGATTTGTTCATTTGAACTTCAAGCAGAATCAAAAGACTTCATCAATACTGCTTTAGACAAAGTTAGAGAGCAATGGAATCAATTAAACCCACTCTCAGCTGCTCTAAGAGCCAAAGAAGTAATCAAATTAAGAGGGATTTCCAATGTTGAAATTTATAGGAAAGTTTTGGATGATCCATCAAAGATACAATCAATTTTAATCAAATATTGGCTGACTAGTGTTCCCCAGTCGAAAGATGATCTACTTCCTTGGGATAGACACATTGCATACAGATGGAATTGTATGAAAGATTTCAAAAACTTTACAGAAGCTCGAGGCTTTGAAGAAGACGAATATGACTTCGATTTAGTCAGTCCTATCGTTAAATTAAAATTTCAGATGATCGAAGCTGCTTTTCAGCAAGAAAATAAATCTTTGATGAAGAATTACTTACAGTTCGTTTTTAATCATCTTATCGAAGACGACAATGAATTTCACAATCAATTCAAATTGAATAAAGTGAGATTTAGAATTTTAAGAGCAAAAGCTGGTAATGCTGAAATTAAATTAGTCCAATATCCACTCAGTTGGAAAGAAGCTGAAGAGATCTTACGTAATGACAATATTGATATTAACACCCGAATTTCTACCAGACATTTCATCAGTGATTTAGCTTTAACAATAATAGATTTAAGTACTAAAGAACCTGAACTCTACAGAGAAATCTTTAATAACATTGAACAATACATCCTGCCATTTATGTCAAATCCTGATGAAGAAATTGAAGGATTAAATGCTTGCTGCTTGAATAATCTTAAAACATCTTACATGGATGCTCTACGTCATTCAAATAACACGAAACTGATTACAGATTGTTGTGAACGATTATTAAAATACTGTTATGATAGAATTTTAGGTAACGAAGATGATCGTGATTTGATTAGAGAATTTATCAAATCAACGTTAAAAGCCATTGGGTATGGTTCAAGAATAGCTACTAATTATTTTCCTTGTTTATTAAATTCTCAATATTTAGAAAATACAGAAACAAGAAAAATTTTCAAAAAAGAATGTCAAAAAATTCCTTCATGGAGATTCCTTAAGTGGCAAGCTCAACTTCTTACTCATTTACCTACATCTCTAGAAGACATAGTAGCTCCTATTGTAGAAAAATTAATACAAAAATATCCTAACGCTCTCATTTACAATTTAAAATTAACTCTTGATACTAATTTAGAATTTAAAAATCATCCTATTGTTCTAAAATACATCCAAAATCTTGCTCACAAACATGAATTAAATAATTTTATTAAAGCAATGGAGTATTTAATCAGGCCTGAATTATATTTGATATATCATCTGGAGAAGTTACTAGAAAGTCCCAATCTTGGTAATGCAGATCTCATTCATAATTTGATAAAGAAAGTTTATCCGGAAGAAACAGTTCCTTCAATGCAAGGTGATTTATACAAATACATAACAAAATATCGTGAAGATATTCTGAAGATGAAAAGTATGACGATAGATGAGATTAAAGAGCATGTAGTCAAGTTAAAAGAAGAATTACTGAAGAGTTTGAACAAAAAAAAAGATAGCAAGTATTTAAAAGATTATAGTCCTTGGCTCAGTGAATTTTGTGGATCAGAAATTGAAATTCCAGGACAATATTCCGGAGATCAAGAACCAATGCCTAAATATCACGTGAAGATTATGAAACTCGATTCAAAAGTTCAAGTAATGAAGTCAGATAAAAAGCCAATAAAAGTAACATTAATTGGAAATGACGCAAAAAATTATAACTTCCTAGTAAAATTCGGTGAAGACTTGAGACTTGATGAAAGAGTTGAACAAGCTTTTGGAATAATGAATGAGATTTTACAGTCAGATATGTCCAGCTCTCGGCGTAATTTAGCTTTGAATACTTATCAAGTAGTAGCACTTTCTGGATCTTTTGGTCTTATTCAATGGATTGATAATACCAAAAATCTGAATGATTATATAGAATTTAATTTAAATGGAGCTCAGCAAGAATTACTTGATAAGTTGAAATTGGAATATTCTAAATGGATTTATGATGCAAGTCCTAAAGAGAAACAATCAGTTCAATACAAAGAAGCTTTAATCAAATATGATAAACAAGCAGTCACAGAAAAAATGAATAGTTTAATAAATAAAACAGAGTGGTGTATGCTTCGACGAACTTTTTTAACGTTAAGTCCATCATTAGAAAGCTTTATGTCTTCAAGGAGAAATTTTATAATCACATATGGAACTATGTGCATTGGTCATTGGGTTTTGGGTATTGGAGATCGACATTTAGAAAACACTTTGATATCTGTAGATTCTGGAAAAACCATAGGAATTGATTTCGCAAGTGCTTTTGGAGGTGGAATTGATCAGCCAGTTCCTGAATTAGTACCTTTTCGATTAACGAATCAAATAAAAGGATTGATGAAGCCTTTCAATGAAAATGATGAATTCAAAGCAATTATGATTCATGTTCTTCAGGCTTTAAGAAATGGAAAAGGGCCTTTGCTTGCTTATTTACGAGTAGTCGCGAATGAAAACTTGAATTGGATTGAACATGCTCAAAAATTCTCATTGAAAATTCAAGAAAAAAATCGAAACATCAGTTGGCTAGCTTCCAATAAATTTGATTATGTTACATTAAAATTAAATGGTATAAAACCATCTGAAGCAATGCTGAAAGAAATGAAAGATCAGCATTATGGTACTAAATATTTCCCAAGGTACATTGAAATTGTAAGTGGAATTGAAGGATCTATTATATCTCTGAGAGCAAAGAAAAATGATGATGATTTAAGTGCAGAAGAGCAAGTACGTTGTTTGCTAGATCAAGCAACAGATTTGAATGTGCTTGGACGTATGTACATGGGATGGACTCCATGGATATAAAAGTATTAAAAAAAAAATTTTCATTTCATTTATTAAAATGTCAATACGTACTTATTTTTCTGTATTTTTTTAAAAGTATCAATTATTAATTTATACAAGGTCAAAACATGAACAATAAATTGATAATTTTTACTAGAATTCAGATCTGGTTGATTGTACATACATATAATTTTATTTGAATTTTAGCGCTAGATAAAATTAAGTCGGTAAACTCACAACTTCAAAGAATACTGTCTTACCTAGAAGTGACTTGTTCGTGTCACCAGGAATTTGGGAGCGTGACATCCGTCCCCCATAAGATGTCAGTCAAAGGCATTTTTACAATCTTTTAAATTTCAATCTTTAAATGTATGGTTAGTTAGTACATACTCTGGCCACAAGGTGTCTGTCGTGTACAATTTTTAGTTCGTACTCGAGCATACAGATGGCTCTAGTAAAAAGCCACTTCTGGGCTTCTAGGTAAGACAGTATTCTTTGTATTTAATAGTTTCGATTATCCGAACCGGTTCCTTTCTTGGTCGGTTTTTCTAGTTTATGGCTCAATGTGTGTACAGCAACGTGTTTTTTTGTAAATTGATTGATAAAATTATTTAAACATTATTATTCATTATGGTGCAAATAAAAATAATCGATTCTGAGAACAGTGTGAAAAAGAAAAAAAAAGTGTCTAAGAAAACGAAGAAGTCATGGAGAAAACACGTAAACATCAAAGATGTTGATGATTTCTTAGAAGATAAGAGGTTAGAAGAACGTCTTGGTATTCCCTTTGATAAAAGATTGGATACAGAACTTTTTGCAGTTGATACAACGCCAGACCTTCATCTAATAGATGAAGATCATAAAAAAAGCAAAGCAGCATATAGATTGGCTTTGAAAAATTCTGAACCAAGATGCTATGCTATTTTGAAACCTAGTTCTGCTGTGCCAGACCCAATAGTCAAACGTAATAGAGTAAAAACTCCAGAAGAACGTAAGAATCCCATTACCAGACATATTGAGAAGTTAAGAAAATTAAATGGGCAATTAAAATTGAAAGAAAAGATTGCTTTAAAAAATAGGAAACTTGCTGAAGAAAGAAAAAAAAATAAACCTAAGAGAGGTGAATACAATCTTGACATTTGGGATGTTCAACCTGCTGAAGAAGTAGAGATTATAACTAAGATTGATTCTCAATGGCTCTCTTCAGAAACGTTGAAACATACTCTTGCTATTAAAGGTGTAAAAAAGAAGAAAATTCCAAAAACTGTTCATACGAAGCCATCAATTCTTCCTGCTGTTGAAATGCCTCATCCAGGAACCTCTTATAATCCTTCGTATGAAGATCATCAAAGTTTATTACATGAAGTGGCCGAGAAAGAAATAAAGCTAATGAAACAAGAAGCACATCTTGATCGAGTTACTACTAAAATGTTTAAAAAGGTAATAATTAACTGATAATACATTTTTTTTTAACTGTAAAATTTGGAGTTATTAATACTAATATTTTATTCATTAAAGGTCTCACCTGAAGAAAATATCAAGAACAGGCTAAAAGAATTATCTGAAGGATTACCATCTACAGAAGGATCAACGTCAGCGAATGATGAAGATCCGGGAAAAAATGAAGACCCTAATAAACTTTCCGTAAATCCTCCTACGAAAAATAAGAAAAAAACACTTGTCCAGAGGCGAAAAATCAGAGAACAAAATGCATTAGCATCAGAGCTAAAAAAGAAAAAATTAGAAAAAAAGAAGATATCTGATATTTATAGAGTTAAAATGCTTAATAAAAAAATTGCAGATAGAGAACGAAAATCGGAGCTTTTAAGCAAAAAGAAAGATCAACTGAAAGCTTTAAAAGCTAAAGAAACTAAGGTTTTATCGAAAAATAAATTCGAAGAACCTGACCCTGATTTTCAGTTAGGAGAAGAATTGAGTGGAAATTTAAGAAACACTCAACCAGCAAAGAGTTTACTTACTGATCGTTTTAAATCACTACAACAAAGAAATATCGTTGCTCCAAGCAGCCGTGTACTGTAAGTATATCTTTCATGAACAAATAACAATAAATCAATGAAAAGTTATTAATGGTTTTTTTTTTTTTTTCAGGAAACTCAATAAGCCCAAAGTGAAGCGATACATAAAACCAGATCATAAAATACATTTGCCTAAAAGATCAAAATAAATTATTCATTATAACAACAAAATAAAAATAATTTTGTTTCACACTTACATGATATTATTTCACTCTTTATATTTATTTTTTATCGATTAAATTATGCAAATTCATAATAAATTGAGTCTTAGTCATCGAGCCAATTATAGGATCTGTATTTACCATCTAAAAAGAAGAATTATAAAGGTAATATTTTATTTTTCAAACTTTGTAATAGTTTAGGAATTCATTAATAATATTCAATTCGAACGTGAACCTGAAGAGCAGAAGCTATAACATATTTTATTCCGTGTAGACGTTTTAGATACTCCTGAATTTTTGATTTATTCTGCTCTTTCAAGTGTCTCATGTGTTGAAGCATTATATTTTTTTTATTCAATTCTACCATTAACTCTGCCATTTTTCTTTCGTGATACATGATTTTCGATCTCAGTTTCTCGATACGACCATCATGATTAATTAATATATTCTCTGTAAGAGGTACAACAACGCCTCGACGTTTTTCAGTTATATCCAATCGTTTTATCAACTTGCTGATTAACTTTTTTTTAATCTCTATGACTTGTAGAGATTTATTTATGTTACTCTCGGTTTTTTTATTACGAAATTCAATGCTCCTAATAGAAATAAAAATGAAAAGTAATGTTGCAATTATCAACTTTAATTGGTCTACGTTACTTGATAGCTGATAAATGTTCTACTTCATCATATTTTTCCATTTTGAAATGATCTAATTCGTAATGAAGATTTATATTTTCATCAAACAATTTTCGAACAAATACACCTTGTCGTTTATTTCTGTCAGATTCCCATTGTTTCGATAATTCAAAAAGATTTTTACGTAAATCTATAATCAATCTAGAAATGAAATAATGATAAGAATAGTAGTATAGTATAGTATTTCTAAAGCTTTTTTTCAAAACACTTACTTTTCTCTATCAATTTTAAATTTCACTTCGAGACGGTTCAATTCTTCTTTTAAATTTTCATCCTTTTTTCTGATTAAAGTTTCACCTGTTTCAAGCTTTAATCTAAGTACGGGTTCCTTGACTTTGAAATCTTCAAGAGCATTTATTCTAGCACCTGAACTCGGATATCTCATTATTTAGGAATGAATAATAATAATTTTTAAAAATAAAAAAGATAAGAATATTAATAAACAAATAACAGAATAATATATTACGTAAAATTTTAATTTTTGACATAAATTGTAATCTTGTAGACTCGTAATCATTTTTCATCGAGTTCACTTTATCTTCATGAATTTTTTTCTCTTCTGCTCTCTGCTTACTTATTATATTTATTGCATTCTTTGATGCATTAGCTTTAATCGATTCCGTATCGGAATTTCGATTAAGTTCAGCTATCTCGTCTGCGGTTTGAGTTTCTCTTAAAATGAGATTTTTCGTTGTTTCTTCAATCATTTCTGTGAGTTCTTCATTACATTTGCTTATTCTTAGAAATTCAAATTTATTTATTGATTTAAAGTTTCATTTTTAAAATTGAAAAAAGTTTTTCTAATATTCATAATAATTTACCTTTCAATTCGATTTTGTATATCAGCAATTCTAATTTCGTACATAGTTCTTTGTACATTATTTGGATATACTCGCGGTTTTTCATCATTTTCATTTGTAGTTTCCATATCTAATCAATAATTTAACCTAACATTAAATTAAAAGTCAGAAAAATACTACAATCGTTGAGAAAAAAGTTTAATGTTTTCGTGATAATGAATTACATTATTCATTTATTTTTATGACGGTTACTCCCTCTCTCTATACCATAAAGTAACATGTTACTTTCTATGTATGTACACTTTAATACTTTAATCTTGATCTTGAATTTATTAAAATTGTATCGTCGTTTAGTTACCTTTTAAATAATCTATCTATCTATCTATATATATATATATATATATATTGGTAGCCACTTGAACTAGAAAGATAAGAATTTCTATGTCAATTCTATTTCGAAGCTTCTCAAGTTTAATTTGTCTATCTCTTCATAGATTTTCTGTATCTCTTCCTTAAATTCTGGATCACAAGCACCCACTTCAATATCTAGAGTCTTTGATTTAATTGTCAAATCAGAAATTAATTTTTTAATAAAATTTAGAAGTTCATTGAGTTTTCTGATATGTTGATTATCATCTTGAATTTCTTTCATAATATTTTCCCTACTTTCTTCAGCTTCTTGAATATTTTTTTCTAACACATTACTTTTTCTCATAATATCACTGTATTCATCTTCATACATTTTAATCATCTCCTCTTTCCTCGCTGCATTCTTTTCTATACGAAGATTGTTACTATAGACTTGAGTATTATTTATATGATTCTCTACCAATGATTCTATAATTTTGTTCTGTTCGAGAATTTGTTCTACAGCCATTTCTGCTTCTTTTTCTAATAATGATGCTTGGCATCTAGCAGTTTCTTCTCTTTCCTTATGTATCTGAATTTTTTCCTCTAGTTCCCGACAGACTTTCATTATTTTATCCAGCTCTAAATGTAACGCAATATTTTCTCGAACTGCTCTGTGAGTAGCATCGGCAATTCGTAGGTTCGTTGCCTCTTGAAATTTTAATGCCAAATCTTTCAAACGTTCTTCTGTCTCTTTTTGCATTCTAAAAAATTTTAATAACAAGTTTTCTATTCATAAAAAAGTTTATACAATTTAACAATAACTTACTTGGCTTTTCCAATAATTAATGATTTTTCTGCTTCATAAAGAGTTTTTGCATGACGTTCTTCCTGTTCTGCCATTTGTTTCTCTTGTATTTCGAATTTCTCAGTCAATTCTGCTCTAGCGTTTTTCCATTCATCAAGAGCATTCAATTTTCCAGCTACATTGAAAATTTAATCATGAGTTAAAATGAGAACAATAGGTAAGTATAAATGATAAGTAAGTATCACTCACTAACTAATTTCACTTCAGCATTGAGTGTTGTTTCCATGTTATGATACTCTTGTTTCATCGTAGCTTCTTTTGATTTAAATGCAGCCTGTTCTTCTTTACGTAAGTCTTCCATAGCAGCAAGGCGTTCACTCAACTCACGAGCTTCTTCAGTTTTTTGTTGTAAAATTCTTTTCAAATGAGCTATAACATCAGACCGATCATCTTCTAATTGAGCTAATTTTCCTTTCAGAGCTTCCATTTCTCCTTCGAGAAATTCATTTCGAGTTCTGAGTCTAAACAAAAGGTTCGATAGATTTTTAAATCATTTAGAAATTTATAATTTTTGAAAAGTGATTTTACCTTGCCAGTTGACGATTATTATCAATAATTAGTTGTTCAAAAAATACAGTGTCTCTTTCACTGATGCTAGATTTTTTTTTAGCTTTCTTTTCTTTATCTCCTGCCTTCTTTTTCTTTTTAGGCATTCTATATACTCTTTATTTAAAAAATGAACAAGCGTAATATTTATTTTTCAATTTTCATAACGAATTAGTTTATAGATAGACAGAGAAACTTTGAAGGATTGATTTGGATAAAGTTGGTTGCTATAGTAAATTATATCAATAAATTTGTTCAAAAAAAAATTACACTAAACTAAATTTTCGAATTTTTATTAATAATATTTAATGATAAAAATAGATAATTATGGATGAGAATACAACTTTATAAGAATTTAATTATTTATTTGTTTTTTTTTCTACACTCTTTTATCTTTTCATAATACAAACTTCAGTCATTAACAGGTATTTGGTTCTTGACAATATTCTCACTTGGCAACATCGAAACTTAAGTTAGTTCAAAAAACCAACAATTCGACGTAATCTCAAATAAAACTGAGATCAGAGTCAATTTTTATTAATATCACACCAAAAAAGTATACAAAGTCAGTAGTATCAGTGATTTCTTAAAAATTATTTATAATTTATACAGTTATTGATGTAATAAAAAAGTTAACAAAACAGTTATGAAGTTGATACTGAAAAATGATAAATCGACCAATTGACTCTGAACTCGATTTTTAAATTTGTAGAAAAATCAACTAGTTAACAGGTTGGGCATTTTCTCTGTCCGGTTGTTGTGGTGGTTGATTTTGTTGTTGTTGTTGTTGTTGTTGTTGAGGAGGTTGCGGCCTTCGGAAATATATGATAAGACTCAGCATGCCCGTAAAAACTCCAATGAGATATAAATCCCAGTTTTGACCGAATAACTGGTCCCACTTGTTCAAATGTTCAGAAAAACTAAATTCTTGGAAATAGTCAAGACCAAACAAGAAAAACAATTTGATAAGAGCTAATGCCACAGGTATTCGTGCGTCAGGACTTGTTTCCGCTGCTAAATCATAGCACCTTTTAGCTAAATGTCGATCTCGTGCCAAGCCAAGCCCACGTTCATGCATATAACCTAAATTAAATATGGCCTGGGCATTGTGTTGTTGATCAGACGCCAGGCGATAATATCTAGCCGCTGCTTCATAATCAACACGAGTTCCTCGACCATAATAGTGTGCATCTCCAAGTTTTACCTAAAAATATTCATTTTTATTATTTATTTTAAAGAAGAATAAAATTAAAAATAAAGAAATAATTCTAAATTCATTTACCCAAGCCGGAGAATAGCTTTGAGCAGCAGCACGAGCCCAAAAGCCCAATGCCATCACTAATCCATCTTTTGGAGTAACGACAGTAGTTTCTTCTCTGTCTAATATAAATGCAGCATTGCTTTGTGCTACTTCATATCCCATTTCTGCCAGAAGAGCGTATCTGATAAACGCTTGATCAATTCTACCTTCACGATAATCAGTGTGTGCTGTCATTAATTGACTACTCCATTTCCCTCGTTCTGCAACATTTTTGAATAATTCCACTGCTGTAGAACAACTACGCATTGTTCCTGTCCCAGTGGCATGCATTTGAGCTAAATTATAGAATGCCAAAACATGACCAGACTGGCTTGCAAGGCTAAAATATTTGTTAGCGAGTTTGTAGTCACGTTTTACACCAATCCCACCTAAAGAAAATAACGATATATATTAGAATTTATGATCTAAAAATATTTACATTCAGAATTAAAATATACGATTGAATAACTTACTAAAATACATATTTCCCAATTGTAACTGGCCATCAACCCAACCTTGGTCAGCAGCTTGACTAAAATATTGCAAAGCTTTAGCAGTATCTTTTTCAACACCTCTTCCATGAAGATACATAAGACCTAAACCACTTTGACCAACCGGATTTCCTAACATTGCTGCACTTGCAAAATATTTATAAGCTGTTTCATTATCTTGCTGGACAATATCACTTCCTTCTAAATAAATCTATTGATAAAAAACCGCGATTAAAATAGGAGATAAAAATTCAATAAAGTAATTAAAAATATTCATATATTACCAACCTTTCCTAAGAAGGCCATAGCAATAGCATTTCCAGCATTTGCGGCATGTTGGAAATAATCAAGAGCACGTTGATGATCGAGAGGAACTCCTCTGCCTCCTTGATAATGGAGCTGTCCTAATCCTACTTGTGCTTGTACATCGCCTCTTTCTGCCAATAGCTGATAATATTCTATTAAATCATCATTCAAAATTCCAGAGTTATATTCAGGATTCTCCTGTTCATCCAACAACCGAATTCGTTGAATCATTGGCCCTCCACTTAATGTAACTTGGTCAGCAACTTTATTAGCTACTTTACGATAAAAATCTAAAGCTTTTTCACATGAACTTATCGTAGAAACACCAGCAGAATAACGATATCCAATTGCCATTTGCGCTCGAGTATCTCCACCAATTGCTCCGATAGTGTAATGCAATAAAGCTTTTGCTTGGGATACGTTTACTCCTCCAAGACCCATGGCATAAAAAAATCCCATTCCCATATGAGCTGAAGGTAAACCGGTTTGTACTAATTCTTTAAATGTCTGTAAAGCAGCAGGAATATCTTGTGTTGCCGATGGAAGTCCAGTTTGTGTTCCAAGTAGTTGAGCCCACGCCAACATTGACCTTGCTTCCGCATGACCAAGTGTCGCTGCTCCTGATATTAGCTTGTAAGCTTCCGCTTTATTACTTCTCGTGGCGTTAAGCAAAGCTTGTGCTTTTTGAAATAATTCTTCAGCTGAAAATAAAAATATAATTAATTATTGATTTTTCAGCTTTAAGTCTTCTTTCATTATTTTCAATATTACCTTCTTCTTGTTCGGGTGTCAAAGGTTCTTTAGGTTCTTCTTCAACGATTTCTTCTTCTGGTTCATCATCCCACGTTGGAACTTCTTCTGCACCCTTAGATAAACTTGTTAAAGAGTCCAATGCTATTTTTTTAGCAATCATATGTAATAATGCCGTTGTTCCTACAGAATTATCTAATTCTTTATCTGATTCTTCATTTTCACTTGAACTATCTTTAGATCGTTTGGATGTCGTTTCTGTAAGAACAGAATCTGTCGCCGGTACTAAATTAATAATAGAATCTCTAAATGATTGGTCTTGACGTAATTGTTTATAAATTGTCTCGAAATCATTATCATCATCATCAAACTCATCAATTATATTTTTATTATCACTTTGTATTTTTGAACTATCTTCATCTTCTTCATCTTTATTCCCAGTCAACTCTGCTGTGGATATCATTAAAAAAGCTACCCAAAGTAGAAATACAAATTTATGACCCAACTTCATATTTTTTCTTATTTTAACACCATTCACACATAACGAATATATTGTTTTTTACTGTATATTATTCACTTTTCGATACTTTATTATCAGTTATCAACAAACGTAAGCACATACGTGGACATTGCAGCAGCTTGTTTTTATCAGACATTGAATAATTCAGGTGTTTACATACTATGTTTTTCAGCGATCAACCCAGCAAGATATGTTATTTAACAATTGATTATAAAAAAAATAAATAAGTTATTTAAATTAATTAATTTAGAAACATAGAATCTATGATTGCTGAATCAGCTGTTTCACTTGTGCGATTTAGGGATATTTTATGCGAATGATAGTGTTGATTCTTTTTCGTCATTACGATTTTTCTAGCATTTGTGTGATATTGATGTAACATATGACATATAGACTTGTACACGTTGAGTTACGCTATTGGTATATGTCTATTTATTAATTTTTTTTTATCTACTGTTATTTATCGAATCGCAACCTTTCAATTACAATAATAGCGGTGACCACAAAATTTTCAAACAACTCTGAACTTTTGCTTACGTGGATAAAAAGTGTTTATTACATTTTTTGAGGTTACTTTTATTACATCATAAAATCAGATAACATTTTTTTAAATAAATTATATAACTCTTACGATAAGAACACTAGGTATTTCTACTTTTTATCGAAATATTGATTAATAATAAATTGACAAAAAAAATTTTTTCATAAAAATATTTTCGGTTTTCAGTTTGGTAGCATTGTAACTTTTATTACTTAATATTTTGTATCAAAGATGGCGCTACTCGACTGCTAATGTAGCGGTATAAGTCTAAGGAGGGCAACCACTACAATAATTATTTATTTATTTATTTAAGAAAGTAATACTTTATTTATTTATTTAGCAATATTTGTTAAATCAACTCTATTTATTATAAACAATGTAAATTAAGCCACAGCTGTAGTGTTATACAAAAAGGCTGGAAATCTACTGTCGGTAAGTCCTGCTTGCCCACAGGTGCTGGTGTTCGTCCACAAAGGCGCTGCTGCTGCGGCAATGCTGCCACATCCACTCCCCCCCGGTTGAGACCCAGAGGGAGATTTAAATGAGACTTTCCTTTGGTAAGTCTTTAGAGGACGGTCTAATGATGCTCTCCACTGATGTGGCTGCATTGGCTGGTGCGAATGAGGTTCTCCTTCTTGGATTAGGTCATCAGTCTTGGTAATGAATGCTGGTTTCAAGCGATCAATGGAGAATGATTTGACAGTACCTTTCACGTTCACTCTAAAGACTCGGTCAGATACTCTTTCTTCCACTTTGAATGGTCCTGAGTATGGAGGCTCCAGGGGTGCTTTGACGTGATCCGAACGTATAAACACGTGCGAACAGGTGTCTAGGCCTTTTAAAATAAACATTCTTGCTCTTGAGTGATGCGCCGTGGGTGTTGGTCGCAAAGCACGCATGTATTCTCGATGCTTTTGTATAAATATTTCAGGATCAGGATTTATGTCACTGGTCACAAAAAATTCACCGGGCAGTCTTAACGTGGTCCCATAAAGCATTTCAGCTGGCGTGGCCTTGAGGTCCTCTTTGTAGCTAGTTCTTAATCCCAATAAAATCGTGGGAAGTATCCTTGTCCATGGTTCAGGTGAACACATGAGGGCTGTCTTAAGTGTCCTGTGCCATCTTTCTATCATCCCATTGGATTGGGGATGATAAGGAGTAGTGCGAGTTTTTTTAGCACCTATGAATCTTGCTAATGCCTGGAAGAGTGTAGATTCGAATTGAGATCCCTGATCAGAGGTTATGGTGACTGGAGTTCCATAATGAGCGATCCAATGATCAAATAGTGCCGTTGTGATAGTTTCAGAAGTAATGTCCCGTAATGGAACTGCAACAGGCCATCTTGAAAAACGATCTATGATCGTTAGACAGTATTGGTAGCCATCCACATTAGGTAAGAAAATGATGTCAAGATGAATATGGTTGAAGCGACTGTCAGGTACATCAATCGGATTTGGTTTGAGCTTGTTGTGTCGGTATACTTTTGCTTTCTGGCAAGGTAAACACTGTCGAGACCATGACAAAGCATCTTTTCGAATGCTGGGCCAAACGTACTTTTCACGAAGCATTCGAGATGTGCTCCTTTTACTTGGGTGTGCTGGTCCATGAACCACGTTGAAGGCGATCTTCCTGAGAGACTCTGGTATATAAGGACGGACTATGTTGTTTGTAATTTCACAATAAATTTTGACGCCTTCTATTTCAAGTTGTTGTAATTTAAGTGAAGAAGGGTTTTCAATAAGATCTTTTAGCTCTTTATCAGTTTCTTGGGCTTCTTGGATTGCGACGAGCGAGAGTTTTGTAGGCATGTCAATGGTGTTGATGCGTGATAGAGCATCAGCAACTATGTTCTCGTTGCCCTTCACATAGACTATGTCCGTTGTGAACTGCGAAATGTAATCCAACTGTCTCAGCTGACGTTCAGAGGCTTTGTCTAATTTTTGCTGAAAGGCGTAGGTGAGAGGTCTATGGTCAGTCTTAACGATGAAGTGCCGACCATCAAGTAAATCCTGGAAATGTTTGATTCCTGCAAAGATTGCTAGCAATTCTCGGTCGTAAGTACTGTAGTTACGTTCAGCATTACTCAGTTTTCTTGAAAAATGACCTATAGGTTTCCAGATACCATCTTCAAGTTGATCCAGAGTTGCGCCAATGCCCGTCGATGAAGCATCTGTAGATAAAACTAGTTTTGCGGTGGATGACGGAAAAGCTAGTCGTGTCGCTGAGGTTAGACAACGTTGGCAAGCATCAAACGCTTCAATAGCTTCTTTAGACCAAGGGATTTTGGTTTTGTCATTCTTCTTTGTCGATTTTAAATACTCATACAAAGGTTGTTGTAATTTAGCAGCTTCTGGAATGCATCGACGGTAATAATTGATCATGCCCAAGAACCTTTGTAGCTCCATGACTGTTTCTGGTCTCGGGAATTGATGAATCTTTTCTAGCCGTTCTGGAGTAGGTGAGTATCCATCGGAGTTTAGTGTATAACCAAGAAATTTGACTGCTGTTTGACCAAAGGTACATTTGGAAACGTTGATTGTCAGTGAGTATTCTTTTAATTTTTGAAATACTTGTCTGAGGTGTTCCTGATGTTGTTTTTCATCAGTTGACATTATGAGAATGTCGTCAATGTAAATAAAGACGAAATCAAGACCTCTAAATATGGAATCAACAAACCTCTGGAAGGTTTGAGTGGCATTTTTTAACCCAAAAGGCATGACGACGTATTCATAAAGCCCCCATGGCGTAATGATAGCGGTCTTCGGAATGTCCTCTTCGTGCATGGGTATCTGGTGGTACGCCTTTTGAAGATCTAGAGTTGAGAATATTTTTTTCCCATGTAGCATTGGAAACAAGTTACGTATGTGAGGTGGAGGATACTTATCTGGTTGTGTAACCCCATTGAGTTTCCTGTAATCTCCACATAACCTCCAAGACGTCTTCTTCTCTGCCAAATGGATAGGACTGGCCCAAGGACTACTGGATGGCCTGATGTCCCCAATGTCAAGTAAGTCATTGATTTCAGCTTTTGCTGCAGTAGCCTTTACCCCTGCTAATCTACGAGCTCTCGCTGTTACCGGTGGACCAGTTGTGATGATCCTGTGTGCATAACCTGCTCTTTTAGGGTTAGGTTTACGCTGAGGGGTGGTAACTTCTACGAACTCTTGAAGTAGTTCTGCGTATGGTGTTGAAGAATCTATTGTCGAGATGTTGTGAAGTGAAGTCTTAAGCAATTCACCATTAGTTGTGAGCTTGGTTACTGTATCAATAAGTCTTTGATTTTGTAGATCAATGAGTAGACCGTAGTGTGATAAGAAGTCAGCTCCAATTATTGCAGTTGAAATGTTAGCAATAATAAAGGACCATGGAAAGCTGCGTCGCAGATTGAGGTTGAGGTTAAGAATCTTTGACCCAAATGTGTTAATCCTGGTGGAATTAGCTGCGAATAGTACTAGGTCGCTTTGTGACTCATTTGTTCGAAAGATACTCGATGGAACTATCGAGACAACAGAGCCTGAATCAACTAGGAACTTTTGATTGGAATTCTTGTCGTAAATGTGAAGGCGGAGCTCTTTTGATGCAAAGTTAGTGCTGTCACCAACGGCTCCAACTGATGACAGCAAAGTTAGTTTCCCTGTTGTTTTGTATTTTTGTCAAAATTGCATGGCATCGTGCAAAATTTAGCAGAACTTCCAAATCTCTGATGATAGTAACAGACGCCTTGATCATCATGCCTGCGACTCCTTGATCTAGATCTGCTCCTAAATTGTTGAGGTGCCTGTGCAAGTTGTTGCTGCTGAAATTGTGGATACTGTGGAATGGTTTGAAGTGGGATTTGATGCATTTGTTGCAATTGTTGTGAAAATTGAATTTGTTGATCTTTTACGACTTTAAGTTCTCGAAGACAAGCAGCAAGCATCTGTTGCGTATCGTCAATCTTTTTTTCTAGATCTTTATTAGTTTTGTGTGGGGGATCTATGCGGTCAACTGATGCTGATGTTGACATAACAAATGTCCCACGTGCTTCTATAATGCGATCAGCCACTTTAGCCAAGGTGTCTAAATTTTCATTATCGTTAATGACCAAAAGCGTTCTAATGTCAGCTGGCAAGCAATCTAACCAGAGCTGGTGTAAAAAGTCATTGTCTACAGAGGTTCCCGCGATGTCTCTCATCTCTCTGAGAAGCTGAGATGGTTTACGATCCCCTAGAGTCATGCCCTTCAATAATTTGCGAATGTCTTTTTGTCGTGAGCTGGCAAAACGATCTAGAATTGCATGCTTAGCAGCTTCATATTTGTTTCGCGCTGGAGGGTTACTGAGAATGTCGTTGATCTGCTTGAGAGTCGCTGGATCAAGAGCCTTTATAACAGTACTGAATTTAGTATTATCACTGCAAGTTGGAAATGACCTGAATTCCGCTTCGACCACAAGGAACCATGTCTTGGGATCATCTCTGTAGAAGTCAGGGACCTGTGGTTTGTTGACGGCCAGTACTTGGTCCTGAGATCTGCATTCGCTATAATTGCTGGAAGTAATGTTCAATGGCGGGCTTTCAGTTTGATGTTGTATAGGACCCGTATTGTGAGTGTTATTTGGACCATATTGCATTGTTGATTCACTCGTGTTAAGTTGATTTTCCATGTCTCGGAAGTTTCTCAGTGGATCAAAATCATCAGCTTCACCGCCTTTTCTGCTGGGAGAACGTTCCAAAGGCATTCCTGTAACTGCGCAATTAATGGAGGCGCGTGCTAAGAATGTCTCAACAAGGGGTCACCAAAATGTAGCGGTATAAGTCTAAGGAGGGCAACCACTACAATAATTATTTATTTATTTATTTAAGAAAGTAATACTTTATTTATTTATTTAGCAATATTTGTTAAATCAACTCTATTTATTATAAACAATGTAAATTAAGCCACAGCTGTAGTGTTATACAAAAAGGCTGGAAATCTACTGTCGGTAAGTCCTGCTTGCCCACAGGTGCTGGTGTTCGTCCACAAAGGCGCTGCTGCTGCGGCAATGCTGCCACACTAAAATGGCGCCACCTGGTGTAAAAATTCCATA
Source organism: Chelonus formosanus (assembly GCA_028641665.1). Lineage (NCBI taxonomy): Eukaryota > Metazoa > Arthropoda > Insecta > Hymenoptera > Braconidae > Chelonus > Chelonus formosanus. The sequence goes on along the minus strand of CM054006.1, from coordinate 2,834,887 downwards.
AAATATTCATTTGTTTTTGCTGTGTTCTGCGTGTTTTTCAACAAAAATGATCGCGAATAAAGTAGATTAGAATGACAAAGAAAAGGCGTATGTAACAATAATAATGAGAATAACAATGTGACAATCAGTTGATAGTAATAAGAATTGTGTTGAAAATGTTTATTCTACATAACTTTATTATTCTTTGGGCCATTTTTATAAATATTTGTCAAGGATCAGAACGAATTGTAAGCTATTTTTTTATTTATCTACAATTTTTTTATAGCTACGATCAATAATAATATCAACGTAGTCAAAGTTCAATTCTATTTTATTTTTATTATTAACGTTAAACCTTATAATTTAACATATATAATAACTTATCATTATCAAACAATGTCTATGTAACCCTGAATCATGTATTTTTATTACTATGGGAACAATGAGATAGACAGATTTTATTTTTATTAATAATAATCGTTTTATTGTTTAAATATCTTTCTTTTATAATTAGAAATCATAGAATAAAGATCTATGTATTTTTTTAGCTGACTTATAAATTGAATCCCGGATGCGGGGAAATATGTGATGGAAAAAATTTAACAACTTTTTACTTAAGAGCTGATGGCTCTAATGATACCTTACACTACCTTTGGGATTTTATTGGCCATCCATCAATCCTTCTAACAGTTACTTCGTCCACAGCTGAGTTAAATATAGACTGGAAAAATTATTTATCTCATCAACCGAAATCTATAAATTTTACTGAAACGCCTTTATATAGTTTTGGTTTATTAGTAGAGAAGGTTAGTTTTTTTTCTTTGTGCTCCAATTATGAATTCACGTCTGTTTACTCTATGACTAGTCATTCTTAAAAAGAAATTCGCCCATCTATTATTCATCGATTTTCTATTATTAACTGATTCATTAATTAAATGAAAAGTTATTAATATTTTTTTTTTTACAGATTTTAGAATTTAATGACGTCAATGATACGGGATCAATTTTCAATATAAGTGATAATAATATAAATGTTTTGAATTCACAATACTTTCACTGGATCAGAAAGAATACGGCAGAAAATAAGAGGTTTATAGAGTTAGATATGATAGGAAAAAATTATAATGATCCAGAGTCCAATATGTCGATAGTTGGTGATATAGAAATAATACTTAATGGATTTAGTACACTTGATCATTCAGATGTGACACCACATTTATTACACTCTGAAAATTCAACGCAAATAGATTTTATTATTAATCATTTAAAAACAAATTCATCATTCTTTAAAAGTAGATTTGGAATAGAACTAATGATGATTAGTCTAGGAGACCCTAATTCTAAAATGTTTGTTGATACTAAAAAGAGTCTGGATGATGAACATACTCCAGGAATATTTGAGGTACGTATAAAATAATTACATTTTTTTTCCTAATTTGATGAAACCAAAAATATCACATTGAATTATTTTATTCACAGATTGTTGAAATAACAACTCCAAAAATAACAGTTAAAAACAATAAAGAGTCAGCGTATTTACAATGGAGACCAGTTTCTTACTCAACATCTGATAGAGATGTTACAAGCTCAACAGAAACCATTCTTTATCCATTGATAAACAGTTTAGAAATTCCTCACAATTCACTCTTGTATGCATTTTATGGTAACGAAACAAATAGGTTGTTGATAGAGAAAATGAATATTACAATTGGCACATCAGGAGATGGATTCTATAAGAAAACTAATTATACTACATGGTAAATATTTTATTAAATTTTTTTATTAAATAAATATTATTATTTTATAAGTTTAGTTATAAATAATAGTTTATTTGTTTATAAACAGGAAATATTTGCTTTGTGAGGCTTTTAATTTATTGTCTTTATTAATGGTGCTCAAGTTAAATTTTTGTAGTGTCAAGGATAGAAAAAATCTTGACTTACATTGATTTATTCTATTTTTCTCGGATGAAAGATGAATCATCAAATTTCATTGAGATTATAGAAGTATTAATGAGATATTTATCACTTTAGGACTTTCATTGTTGGTTATGGTAGTCCACCGGGTGAACAGTTTTCCTACTTGGTCATCATGATTATATCAATTGGCGTCGGACTGCCTGTCATCACAATGATTCTGGCGGCGATTCATGCTTGCATTCGCAGATTACCAAGAAGACAAGCTACTAGATTAGTTGATTCATAAGTGATAAAACAATTGCAAACATTAATAAATACATTAATATATGGTAGTGAAACTATTTCAATGAATTCAAATTACATGAAATTTGTTACGAAAAAATGCAATATAAACAAAAAGGCTGACAAAACTATTTTTGCGTTGGCGATAGCATTTATACATTAAACAAATAAATTTTATAACAAATAGTTAAGTATAATTTTTCTTAGAAATAATCATACAAATGAAGTGTGTTATCCAGTGGCCATGAAACGACTCGCGAAACGAATGTTGTGGGTCACATAGTGGGTGAGTGTCCCTGAGTGCATGCGAACTTTCTGATCGGATGAGGGGGATGAGCGGGAGGAAACGATCAACGTTTTCAGGTGAAGATAGTAAGAGTGGCGCGGTATGGTACCGTATTCCTGGTAACTATAAGGAGGGAGATTTCGCACCACGGAGGGGGTGTACTTTCATTGATCCACTCGTAGCACACATTCGTCGATAAAGTATTTACAAATCCTGCGTTATTATAAAATTTTTAATTGTTTAAAATATTGATGAATTTTTTTTTATTATTTTTGATTCATTATTTGACTTATTTTTTTTTTTTTCTCATTTTAAATGTCAAACCGAATTTTTTATTTTTTTTTTTTTTTTAGATGGAATCTAGAAGAGGAAAAAATTTTTTAAAAAAACGGGAGTTTACTTTGATGATGAAAAGTTGAAAATTGATTAGGAAAATAAGAGTTTGAAAAAACTTTGTAAGAAACACTAATTAAGTTTAGTGTACAAAATCAATGGGAATTTGAGTGGGGGATGAGTCGTCCGGATTTGGAATCGTGGATGCGTCACAAACTAGTGAAAGAGGGAAAAGCAGAGTAGGGGTAGGTAAGGGAGGGTTGAAATATAGTTCCAGAGAAATCCGCACCGTGATGTTGGCGCAGGACGATGCAGTAACATCCGTGCTCGGGTTGGTTTGTCTCCCCGCGACTTGGACACTAACCCTCAAGACTGCCTCCGTTTAAAAAAAAATCGTAACCAGATACATTAAGCTGTTATCATAAAAACCCAAAAAGTAGTTTGAAAATAGTCGTTGAGGTTGCACGCGGTGGTTAATAATCAATAAAAAAACTAAAACTGGACAGAAAATGTCCAAGAGACCAAAAAAAGTGTGACTGTGAAATATTCAAAGACAATCGTTTTGTCCAAGAGCCAAGAGCAGCCCCTAATTTTATTCTTCGAGTGTCTTCTGCTAATGTGTGATGACTTTATTAAATTAAATATTAAGTTAAAGTAAAAAAAAAAATAAAAAAAGAAGATAATAAAATAACCATCAAACATTAAGTCACTCATACAATCACGCATTTTCATACTTGAAACTTACAGAAAAAATCAGCCGAGAGTGCTACAGCGAAAGTAATGACAAGACATCGATGAGAGCCTGAAATGTTAACACAAAGCAAGTTTTATGCTCTATTTATTCACTACACTTTCGTGTAGTATGATAGGGGGCGGGTCCTTGCAGCTGCGGTGAAGGTGATGGACGAAATAATGGATTTCGAGGACTGCTCAGGACACCAGTGCTTGTTCTTAGCTTTTGTTGCTTAGTGTTTTGTGTGCAAAAGAAAAAAATAGTGTTGTGCACTGTGAAGAAATTATAAGGATATAACAAAATCAAGCTAAGGCCCGCGGATAAATCCAGAGCCCGCCCCAAACATCAGTGCCTATTTTCCTCCGTACCGCTTTTCTCCTGCATTCAAAACTACAACAGTGTATATAATTTTTCAAAAAATAAGATACATCAAAGTGGCATTCGTCAAACGTAAGTGTTAACACTATTACAACTATTTTTTACATCACTATGTACTATATTTACCACAACTTTATTTTCCCTTCCGTTGAAAATTTTTTCCTGAGGTAGTGGCGCAACCTTTTGACCTTCCTGCACGAGTCTACCGTCGAATCGCTGGTCAATACGACAATACGGTTTACAAGACGTGTATTGATTACGACACGCGTATATGAGAATGAAAGGGGTAACTTTATTTAAAAAAAAAAGTCAACTGGAAAGTAGGAAAAATTTAACTTCGCTACTATATATTATTTTCACTTATAAACGTCTATACTTGACATCAACACGATCAAAATGGCTTTGTATAACCTTTTTATCGCTAAAAGGGATTGCCATAGACATTAATAATTAAGTATATTTTCATCGAAGAATCATAGTGGAGGTCAATCAATATATTATTCAATCAGATATCTTTCGATCAGCTGGCAACTTCACCCTAATATGAAGCTTTATTTCGATCATAAAACAGACAACAATAAATTGATAAAACAAATAACAAAAGAGCAGCTGTAAAAGTAGCACAAGTGTGTAAAAGTCAGCCGGCGTAAGTAGTGCAGGTCGAGTTCCGGGAAAACTGGGGGCTGGTCATTGAACGATTGTACCTACTGCGCCATCCGCATCCACGGTCGTGTCTGATCTAAGCTACTCATTTCCCCTCATGCTCTTTCTCGTTTTATCTGACGTTTATTTTTCCGCTCGACTCGGCTGAACTTTCAATGAGCTTGAGGGCTTTAATACCTCAACGGGAAGAAATGACAAGAGTCTATTAGAACGGACGATTGGCTTCGGCAGAGGCCAAGGCTGCGCGCGCTTTATCAAGCATGCGATGGCATATTGTATGTGGGTATATACCTACCTACGGTGATAATACAACGTGCGAGTTACTGAAAATCACAAGGGGAATTATCTGACAAGAGAATATACAAGTTGAGCTTAGTGACGAGAATATATGCTTGTAAACCTATCAAGCTTATTGATTTCATCTTTGCATATATATCCAACCAGAACTGTCATATCTTTTAAACATTTCTTTTACACTGTAACTGCTATAGTCAATTATAGTTACTGATGCTGATATATCAACCCCAGCTTAAATGAAATATGTAATAAGTACATAAATAACAGGGGTGTGTAGTAGGCGGTAGCAGTCACAACGAATTACTAGCAAAAGTCGATAATTTTATTCGATTTAATGACTATCTTTCGTGCTTGACTATTTCACCTAAATATAATGAGGTATGAATTTTTTTGAATGATTAAACAGTCAATTAGAGATAGAGGTCTAGAGGTATTGTATGTGTGTTCTGTTTTGAATATTCGGTGGCAACAAGAGTAACAAAGCAGTAGCAGGTCAGTAGGGCGCGCGCAGACCCTCCGTAGTGTATATTCTTATATGAAGCATCGAGGAGTCGCGCGCATGACCCCGCACTAGGATCGGGGCCGGCATCAGCAGCCAGCATGCTTCGAGTCTAACCCCAACACTTTTTCCCCTCTATTTCTTCATCCCCTTTACTTCTCGTCTTCCCGCCAACGTCACGCCATGCCGCGACACATACTGCATCGTTCAAGACTATTTTATCATTAATTCTATACCATTATTTATTACTATTGTTTACACTGTTATCTGTATCTGCCATTCTTTTCCCCTCAACCAGGATAAGTCTCTCCTAATCATCCATAGCATCGTCCAAAATGTTGGAAACAACTCAAATTGACCATGACATTAATAAATACGAATGTCATAGTATAGAGGAAAGATTAGAGGGAGTATTCGTTAGTAAATTTCTTGCTTTGAATCAGAGTGAAGTAAACGTTAATGCGGCTTGAACGGCACGACAACGCTATCGGGGCGCGGCGGAGGGACAAGAGGGTGAGGGTGAAATGGCCATGCGGATAGAGCCAGTAACTGGGTCAAACCGGTATTTATATTTCGCTTGTATTGAGAGCAGCAAATAATGTTTCTATTAAATTGAGTGATGACTATATGGATAAAGGAAATCATATCACACAGGAGATTAATTTAAAAAAAAAAAAAATTTGTGAGGATGAACGGATTAGATAATTATAAATAAATTATGTGACGTAGAAGCGTGATGTGGCGAAATACAAATAACAGTTTCTTGTGTGCTATAAAGTCATATAGAGACTATGTATAAATGTATAATTGTCAGTAGAATATTGGGCTATGTGTGATGACAAGGTTCAGTTGGTATTCATGACTAGGTCGATATATATATATATACATTAAGTATATTTGCAAATATATATGTATGTAAAGGAGAAGAAAGTCAAACGACGGAAGTAACGAACAACCGCACTCTATTCCGCAGCCCGAGGCGACTCTACGTTTTCGCTTCGTATAACACTAGATAGACAGACATGAAGCTCAAGTCGAGAGCAAGAGAGTAAGCGCCGGCGCCATTTCAAATTCTTTACTACTTTCCCATCGACCAGATGAATCTTTCCTTTTAGCTTAAATATTTCCTTTAGCCTTGCACTTTGCTCTTATAAATCATTTGATATCGCCCGTCATCTTCCAACCATTACACCAATTAATTTTTATTTTTTCTTTATGGCTTGACTATTTTTTTCTCCCAAAGATTAAGAAGCTTTACAGTCAATTTTATTTATAAGCTATCAGTTTATTTATTACATATTTCGTTATATTTTTTTTATTAGGATATTAAGAAATTATTCGTTTATTTGTTTCTATTTAAAATAAATCATTTTATGATTTCTTTTGTTTTTTTTTTTTTTTTAATTTGTGTAATACTTTTTATAGTTATTTTTAAATAATACAGTAACGTTAAATAAATAATGTATTATGTTTCGTGGTATTTTACAATCAATTTTGGTTTGAAAAGAAAGAATAAAAAGTGTAAAGGAAAATAGAGGGTAATTAGGTGGTAATTGATGTAAGTTTATTATTTGCCCAATTAAATTGTCAACTGTAAGGAGTGGCTATTGTATGTCAGTACCATTCACTAGGTTCATGTTGTCATGACAACATTTTTCTGCAACGTCCGCGCGTCCTGATTCATGACGTCATCTTGTGGCATCGGCATTTACCCCGTTACCACCCTCTTATTGTATACTGAGAAGAATATCTACTAAAAATTACCACGTCATAAATAGTAATCACGAGATATTTCAAGAATAACATAATAAAAAATGGAATTTTCTTTTTTAAATGATTTTTACGGAAATAACTTTTATCAGGCAAGTTTTAAATTAGTCTATCTGTAATATAATAAACATTAAATATTTTAAGAAATTAAAAATAATGATATAAATTAAAATTAATTAATATATTTTTATTTTTTTCATTTTCTAAAAATGAATCAGTGAATATTCATTATTTAGAGAGATAGTAATAGCACTTATTTAAACAGTGATGGTTTTATAACTGCAAATCAGTGAATACAAATTATTTCACAACGATTTTTACTCATTCATTTTTTACACATTAACTTTTCACATTTTGTTATCTGATTGTCAAGAGAGTTTTACTGTGAATGTGCCTGTTGCCGGATTAGTGAATTCAATAACATTATCCTAGAATGAATATTATTAAATTGAGCTGCTGAAAGTTATTTAATACAATTTAGCACTTGAAATTTCATTTTTTTTATGTGTAGAAAATTGATATCTAATAAAATAATCCTGTAAGAAGTAGTGATTTTGCATGGTAATTTTAAATAGATATGAGAATTAAAACTCTTATATTTCTTCGTAATAAGTACTAAGTGTCTAAAATATCTCGGATTAACTAACTAGATTAATAATTCAAACTTCTAATGTGAAGTAATTTTTACTTAATATTTCTCGAAGTGTACACTTGGCGACGCTGGTGTCGCGATAACTACACTAAGATGGCGCGTTTCTCATCTATCCTGTCAATTTTTTTTATCTAGTTAATTTATATTCATTCATCATCAACTAACCAAATAGTTTTATAAACCAACCCTATTTCTTTAGCTTTCAATATTTATTATATATCTTTATCACTATAGAATAGAGAAAATAAAAATATAAAGTCATATTGATAAAAAAAACAACAATAACCTTCACGTCGAGTATCGATCAGTCAAGGCGATCTAAATTTTTGTATTTGACTAAAAATGAATAATTCTATTACCCATAAAGGTAATAGGAAGATGACTGATTGATAGCTTAGATAAACAGAAAAGAGTGTAGTCACTGAAAATGATGGTTGACCTCATACTTATGGGAAAAAAATAAAAGTAAGGGTGGAATCGGTTTAGTTGGTCGGTGTGGTGCGATCGATATGTTGCAAACGTAATAGGACATGGAATTGCAGCGACTCTCGCCGTCGGACAGTCTGACTCGTTGGGGACTGTAACTACTTCGGTACAGACTGTAACGTGTTCACCTACTTTCCATTGACACGCGATAGCCCAATCGCGGTTAGTTGCCGAGTTAGGTCGACGTTTGAATCCATATCGGAAGAAGTATCGAGTAACATCGTTTTGTTCAAACGATATATCCACTTTAATGCACGTAAATTAAACATTACTTCTTTATGGAAACTTGTCCACTTACGTCTTTCACTCTTAATGAATCCTAAGGTTACTCTTATGCTAATTAATTAAACATCACTTCACATTATTTCTTCCTAATTATTATTACTTTATTCAAACTTTTTTTTTTCTGTTTTAATCAATTTTATTATAATAATTATTAATATTTATTTTTTTTTTTTTTGTAGATTGACATTTTTATTGAAATATTGGAGAAGAGTGGAAAATTTATTCTAATTCGTGGAATTTCTTTATGAATAATAGATTAGTGATTCAGTTCCTTCATAGAACTTAAAAAAAAAAAAATGTCTGGATGTTGAAAAAATGAGATATTGATTGAAATTTGGCTTTTATCTTTTGTAATAGATAACGGCGTATCGCTTAAAAGTCCAGGCTATGATAATTTCAATAGCAGATTGAGCACATCGTCGTCGCTTCATGTATACGTATGTATGTTTTCTTCATTAAATTCAAGTGTATATTGAAGAGAAATCATTTTTGAAAAGTGAGGAAAAATTACAATTGACAATGAGAGTAAAAATTTTTTTTTTTATGTAACCTACATCTGGTGATCTTCAATTCTGTTTTACATCTTTCGTTAATTACAAGCATGAATTAACGAAGAAGAACTTTGAATACTTTTTGCTGACAGTTTTTGATAATAATTTTAATCTTTAGATTGTAAACATAAAGCCTTTTTTTTCTTAAAGAATTTTTTATGAGAATGATTCCTTTTTTAATTGCAAAACATCCATGAAATAATGTTAACAATGTATGAATATTTCAGGTCGGACATGAAAAATCTTGGTTCACGTTGGACTGGCCCCAACATACCACGCACTGCCGGAGCGCGTTCACTACTGGTCGCCGCAATTTCACCGAACAATACCGGGAGACGCAGGCATAACGTGAGGAGTGATACTTACCTAACGAGACGGCGGAGTATTTTTGCAAGCGGCGAAAAGAAAGAGAGCGAGATAACGAGAAGCTACGTGGTGCAACAGCCGCATTTATCCGTCCGATCCTACAAAACTTCTTTGTACACTACCGCGCATTCCAAATTCAAGAAGCACCTTGCTATTGATATTTCTATATCTCGCTTACAGCAACACTTTCGCCATCGACAGTTTTATTACTTTTCACCTAAGACACATAGCCGTCATTTCAGGAACTGTTAGCACCTACCGCAAGGTAATGATGCTCTTTATTGTTGTCATATTGAAAGAACTATCCAGAGTTGACATCATCAAGACAATACATAACAATTATTTCTAATATTAAATGAAAAAAAGAGCAGTGGAAATCAATTTTCCCTTTTTTAGATGATTAAAAAAAAAGTTGATATGATTTTTGTAAAAAACTTAATTTATGTTGCTTTTTAAAAAGCACAAATGAATTATTATGAATTATTATTATTAATTTTTATGAAGGCTATTATTAGGAGTTTTAATGTTACCCTAACATCTTATCAAGATCAGGACTTTTAACTATAATTAGCACATTAAAATCACAAAAAAATAATTAATGAAAATTCTTTGAAATCAAGAAAATAACTTTTTCCCTAAATGTTATGTTTAATTTTCATTTGGTAAAAAATCTTTAATGGTTGACCTGGATTATTCTTGCAATATATCATATATTCACTAATGAATATTTTGACAAGGTTAATTGATCGTTTCACTCAATTTTTTCTATTAATTGAAATATAGATGAGAGTGATAGGATGGATTTAAAAGCAGGAAAGAAATAAAAGGTACAATTACAGGAAGGTGCCGTCGTTGTGTGCAGCGTAGACAATGTCCGAAGATTTTGACTCCCTATCAGAAGAACGAAGTTTGTTCCGTCCGTTCACGCGGGAATCCTTGGCTGCGATTGAGGCTCGCATTGCCGAAGAACTTGCTAAGCAAAAAGAACTCGAGGCTAAAAGAGCACAAAGCGAGGTATGGATATTTTTATTACCATGATAAGGTTTTATATTTTTTAATCAAGTGGTGTTATCACATTTAAGTCAGACTTTAAATAAAATCAGTATAGAGTTAAAACCAATTAAAAAACAATAATATCCAATTAGTTTATTTATTCAGACAAGATATCTAAATAATGATTAAACAACATTAATGAGAAAAATAATCAGACATTTGATGGAAAAGCTTTGAAAGCCATGTGTGCTGAAGTTGAATAATTATTATGTTTACAAGGTAAAAATGCTTTTTTTATATTGCAACGCGCATATTGCCTTACTTGCGCACAGGTGGCCGAGGTAAACTTGTAAATTATAATCGATTCGTTGTGTTTAAAAATTAAATTGATCAAAGAATTACAAGAATACAGGTCATTAAAAGTTTATTTATATATATATTTTTTTAGAGTTATTTTTATAAAATAAAATAATTCCATTTAGCGGTGATTTTTAGTTATTAAATTAACTCGATTCGCTCTGTTTATTTATCGTCCATAACTGACGATCATTAATAATCTCATAAATATTTGCTGCAAAGTTGTCTTAAATTGATAAATATTTTAATACCCCAGAGCTTTTGTTTTGTAATTATTATAGCGAATTTCTGATTGAACAGGTTGATAAATGGCAATTGAATTTTCATTATAAAATAAATAAAAGCTTGATTTATTTTTGTATATGGTTCTTAATACGGATTATTATCTTTTATAAATTGGTTGTTTTTATTTTAATTTGATAATTGAAATTAATTTAGTGATTAATACCGAATAAATCTATTAATCGCGTTAACTGTTGACATTTATTGTTGTAACAGTGTTGGGTGTGTGCTTGAACATGTAACATTAGTAGTAGCGTCAGTGGGATTAACTAACTCTATATATTTTATTACTATTATAAAGTCGATACAGAGTTTTCCTGTGTTCTCTGTTCTCTTAAAGTACATATTAAAACAGTCGCGTGCGAGAGCTCGATGTATGCAATGTCATATTTATGCTGTGCCTGACTCTATCTTGTATTTTCTATTACACTTCTAATCTTCCGCAATACCTTGCCCTAATAATAATTATTTCGTTCTCTAGAAATATCATTGATACCCTTTAGAAAGAATTTGAAGCAATTTTAAGTAATTTTACAATCATAATAATAACTATTTTTAATGTATAATATAGAAATAATAATAATAATAATGATAATAATAATAATCATAACTATTCTTTGAACTTTAAAGTAATGAATCATATTAGAATTAAATAATATCTAGATTGTCTTGTAACAAAATTTGACAGTAATTCAATTGATAATTTTCTTCTTTTTCCTACTTGTTTGTGTTGTATGTGTGTAACTCTTTCCCTGTTGTGCAATTCCAGGGTGGTTATGGACGGAAGAAAAAGAAAAAAGAAGTAAGATGTTGCATCATGCCAAGTATCTTAAATATAATCAAGCTAATTACACATATTTTCTTTATTTTTATTAAACCCACAGCATTTAGAGGCATAGATAATATATGTATATTGACTAGAGCTTGTTCTAGTATCTAGAGAAACACGTACACACGAACACAGTTATTTTTAATCAATTATTCTATACACTGGGGAACAGTTGAATGCTTTTGCTTCATTTAATTTACTCTTCTCAAGATATTTTTCCCTTTTTGCTTTCTCATTTCGTATCAATTATTTAATTAAATAGTTTTGATGTAAATATCCAACAATAACTTTTTATGTTAATTAAATGGATAATATTTTTATACAATTAAAAATATTATGAGAAGAGTTTGCCTAAAGCAGTGTACTATTTTTCGTATCGCTTTTATATAATGAATGTTTAAATACAAAATGCTTCAAATAAATAAAAATAACAACGAAACACACATTTTTCAATACAAATTCTTTTTAAAGCCTTTTATCAGTGTATAAACAATACATACCGAATATACTCATTAATTTTTAATTATTTTATTATTTTAATGATTGCTTGCACGCGCAAACTCTATGGAATTTCAACTTTAAAGACACTTAAAAAGTTATATTATTTTTCGGCTGAAAAATAGATGATTAGGATAGATCGTAGGAACAAACCTAGAATAGATGATAACAATAGTTTATAATATACATACATGCAAATACACTACACTTGCTATTGTACACTATTTTAATAAAAATTAACACTTTATATAGGATATGTACACTGATCAATATTTGAAAAATAAAATTTTACGAAGTAAAAAAAAAAATATGGAAGAAAAAAAAAAAATTCATTTTCCAGGTGCTACTAAAAATTAAAGGCAATATGAAATAAATCAATAAATTTGTAAAGAAAAAATAACTGCTGTATATTTAATGTCTCTTGATATTTACATTTGTTTGTAAAAAAAACAAAAGTAAAAACAGAGCCATATGCATTAGAGAAAGAAAAAAAAACTGAATTTATTGGTATTTTATATGAAATAAAATCATCAATGATACAATGAAATGTGTACATAGAAATAGAATTAAATGTTATATGTGACATAATGAGCAAATAATAAAATGTTACCCATGTTTCACAGGCCCGTTATGACGACGAAGACGAAGATGAGGGTCCACAGCCTGATCCAATGTTTGAGCAAGGGGGGCCCCTTCCAGTCCGATTGCACAACGAATTTCCCCCCGAGCTGGCCTCGACGCCTCTTGAAGATATTGATGGCTTCTACCATAATCAAAGGGTAAGAATAATTTGTTTGCTCATTGTTACGGTCAATTTATCAAGATAATCAATCAAAATATTATTACAAACCAATTTTATTTATTTAGGATAGAAAAAAAACAATTTTGTTTAAATAAAAGACTTTATGGTTGAATTAAAATTAAAAAGGTTTATAAAACTTGGGAATATTTAACTCTTATAATGAACCCTTGAGCTTTACCTTTTTATTTGACAGCCATATAACTAAAGTTTTCTAGGAAAAGGTTTTATGCTTGACCGCAATATTTTTCTCTAGCTTCAATAAAAATCTATAAAAAATTTAACAAAATTATGAGATTTAGATTTTTTTAAATATTTCAGTGAAACTATTTAGTACATAATATTTTTATTGAACTGTTTCCATTTTAAGTTTGAATATTTTAAAATCTTTTTTTAGAATATTTTTCCATCTCTCTTGAAACATTTAAATTTGTTTTGACGAATAAATTTGAATTCTTATAAGCAATTTAGAATGTTTTCCTCAGTTTCTTACACCCATTGTTTTTCTTATCACATTCAATAAATATATAATGACTCTTAGATATTGTTCAAGGGTTAAATAACTTGTCGATTACTTACCTAATTTGAGAATATTTTACCCTAGAGTTCATTGCACTCATCAATTGTATTTTTAACTTCTTGGTAAAGTTTGAATCTTCATTGAACAATTAATTATACCAAGTGTAACAAATTATCTGCTTATAAATACAAATTGAGGAATTTATTGATTGAAAAAAATAAAATATTTATTTTGGTTGGAAATTAATTCCCCATATGTTCATAACAATTATAGGAGTGATAATAAAATCATATAAATTATATCTAGATTAGAATAAATTTGGGCTTTCAATATATAATTTTACCATCAAAATAGTTTCTTTATTGACACAAATGTTTATTGAACGATACAAGCGTGATAAGTTATTAACTTCATATGATGGAGACATTCATGATTTTTATCGTCGAAAATAGCTATTTTTATTAACACCTCAATACCTAAAACATATGTAAAATATCGATTGATTTAAATCGGCTTAAATAATAAATTATTTGGAAAAATGATGAGTAATAAGTGTGTTTATTTCAGTTAATTAATTAAAATGATTTTGTTTCTAGACGTTCGTGGTCATCAGCAAAGGGAAGGATATATTCAGATTCTCGGCGTCGGATGCTTTATGGATCCTCGATCCGTTTAATCCAATTCGACGGGTGGCCATTTATATTCTGGTCCACCCACTCTTTTCCTTATTCATCATCACCACTATTTTGGTTAACTGCATACTCATGATTATGCCCACTACGCCCACCATCGAGTCCACCGAGTACGTAAATTATTCACTCGTACTTCTACCCCTTTACATCCGGCTATTACTGCAGTTCAAGCAGAGCATTTATTGTTGATGTTTAATCTCCAGAAAAATAATGATAAGGGAATTTTCAAGAAAAAGTATCAATTATATAATGCTATTAGCTTTGCTAGTTTGTCTATAGAAAATATATCCAATAGCAGTTAAAAGTATAAACATGTATGTCTAAAGTTTATTCTAGGAATTATTTTATTTTGAAGAAATTATAGATTATGTACATATTTTGATCGATTTCTCGTAACTTTTGGTAAGTTCAGTAATAAAATACTTAGTAGACTACATCAAGAGATTTCTGTTGTTAAAATAGATCAGAGATTTGTTTCTGCAACAGACTTAACTATTAATGTATTGTGGCCTTAAGAAAAAAAAACTTTTTTTTATATAGTCATAGAATATTAGAACTAATTTATTGATTAATAGATTCCATTGTTTTATTTTTGCTTCTGAATTATTGCTTACTTTGAATAAAAAAAAATTTCTCCATCGAACAGCAAAAATTCTAGTAGTGTTGTTGAAGGAAATAATTGTACAATAATTAATTAATTTCTCTTGAATAACATATAATTTAAAATGATGCAATGACAAATATAAAGTAATATTGAGCTATCAATTTATGTTTTCAGAGTGATATTTACGGGCATCTACACATTTGAGTCCGCCGTTAAGGTGATGGCGAGGGGTTTCATTCTGCAGCCTTTTACCTATCTTAGAGATGCATGGAATTGGCTCGACTTCGTAGTTATAGCTTTAGCGTGAGTAGTTAAACATATTCATTGATTTATTGATTTATTTATGAAGACAAAAAAAAAATATAAATAACAACGACAAAAATCTCTTCGCTTGAAGGTACACAATGACATTTCCTTTTTTATTTCTCTAATTTTGTACTGAATTATCTATTGAGGCCATAAATGTTTCTTACTCAAAAGTTTTGAAAACCAACAACAAATAACAAAATATAAAATTTTTTATTCAGTCATTATTATTCCAATTTATGAAAAGAATAAAATATTTTTTTGTTAAATTATTTTAATAAATAACCTTCATATTTGCGGAGTAAAGTTTAATGAATATTTTGAAAAATATTTGTTATCTTTAGATAGTTTTATCGATGTAATACTCCATGGGCATCGATAAATTTACATTAGCAATCAACAGGTTCATAGAATAAACGAAGAAGCTTATTAAATTTCCTTATAGACAAGTAGTGATCCTGTATAACTCATCGGTAGGCATTACTAAAAATCATCTGAGAACTGATAAACCTTTAATACCGATAACTATTTATTAACGAGTGATGTATAAAAATAAACAACGTTGATTCTATTAATATTCTCTCCTTGTATATTAATGAAGAAATACTGTTGAATCATTCACCATACAAAATCATACCAATTTCATGGATAACTGAGTACTGTATTTTATCAAGACAAACTAAATATGTAGAATAACACAAAGTTTATTTACATATTAGTACATTAGTAAAATTAGTTTAAATTCATGGTAAATAATAATTATTATTAGAAATAGAAAGCGATAAATTAAATAATTATTTAAACAGTAGTCTAGAACTAATATAATTATACGTTATTGATAAATGTTAATAGAATATTTATTACATCTAATTAAAAATTAGGAACTTAATTATATATTGATTCATTATTAATTATTACATAAATACTTATATGATATATATATTTATATATCGTGCATGAAATAATTGAAATATTTGTATAAGAGTTTTATGAAACGCGGTAGATTATAGATAGTATAGTATTGTAATTTTATATTAATTAATTATTTATTTTTATTTAATTGAAATTAAAAATAATTTTCTTTATTTCATTTATTTTGTATCACTGTAATGTGTGTGACGTTCGGGTGTATTGCAGTTATGTGACGATGGGCATAGATCTAGGCAACCTTGCCGCTCTCAGGACATTTCGAGTCCTCCGAGCCTTGAAGACTGTCGCTATTGTACCAGGTATGCTTAGAGTATTGATCAGTGTAGTAAAACAGATTATTATAGACATGCTATTTAGTTTCAATGAATCGGTGCCTGTTTTTTTATTTTATTTTATTTGATTATTTAATGAGCTTTTTATTATTAATTATTCTCAATGACTTCTTGATTATTTAAAGTCCACTGAAAGTCAACAAATATGTATAACAATGATCCTGATATGTTTATTCGTTTATTTAAGAATCCTTCTATTTTAATTAATTGTCCTTTGCTTAGGTCTGAAAACCATTGTCGGCGCTGTGATAGAGTCTGTAAAAAATCTGCGCGATGTGATAATCTTAACGATGTTCTCCCTTTCCGTCTTTGCGTTAATGGGCCTCCAAATTTACATGGGGGTCCTTACGCAAAAATGTATAAAAAATTTTCCAGAAGATGGTTCCTGGGGTAATCTAACTGATGAGAATTGGGAAAAGTTTGTCAGTAATTCGAGTAAGTACTTTGAACGATTTCAAAATATGCTGTAAACAAATTATAAATCTTATGACCCTTGGAGAAAACTTTCCCCTTTTAATGTTGTCAGGAATAAAAGGAAAAGCTTTCTATCAAGGGTATCTTAAAAACGATTCAATCCATTTTTTTTTTAATCGCTTTAATACTTATTAAAGTAATTCAGAATTGCTTTGATATTCAACTAAATCAATTAAACAACACTAAAAATATATTCTGATTAAATCACAAATAAACCTTTTTCCATTGTTTGCTGTATATTCTAAATTACCTGGTACATTGATTAAATATTATTTTTTCAGCCAATTGGTATGTCGATGATAATGGAAATATGCCTTTATGTGGTAATTCATCGGGAGCTGGGTGAGTACTCTCAGTAAATACATTTAAGAAAACAAATCAATCCAATTAATGAAAGTAATATTAATGGTCAATTGAGCTAATCGAATGAAACATTTTATCTAGCATGTGTGAACCCGGTTACACGTGCTTACAAGGCTATGGAGACAATCCAAATTATGGATATACGAGTTTTGATACATTTGGATGGGCATTATTGTCAGCTTTCCGTTTGATGACCCAGGATTATTGGGAGAACTTGTATCAGCTAGTTTTGAGGTCAGCTGGACCCTGGCACATGTTGTTCTTCATCGTTATCATTTTCCTGGGATCATTTTATCTAGTGAACTTGATCCTTGCCATCGTAGCCATGTCGTATGACGAGTTGCAGAAGAAAGCAGAGGAAGAAGAAGCGGCTGAGGAGGAAGCTATAAGAGTAAGTGCTAATTAATTCATAATTTATTGTATTTATTAAAGTAAGACTATCTTGTAATTAATTTACAACAATATATGACTATTAATTAATTACTTAAATAATGATAATAATCATAGGGCTTTAATTAAGTTCAGTAAAAAAACTGAATAATTAATTGCAGGAAGCAGAAGAAGCAGCTTTAGCGAAAGAACATAAAGCTGCTGCACATGCGGCAGCAAAAGAAGCAGCTGCTGCAGCAGCTGCTGCCGAACAAATAGTTAAATCGCCTTCAAATTTCTCCTGCCACAGTTACGAATTATTCGTCGGTCAAGAAAAAAGCAATGATGACAACAATAAAGAAAGAATAAGCATAAGATCCGTCGAATCTGTTAGTGAATATAGAGTCAGACCAATCAACAATAATCACAATGCTGCTAATAAAGTCCGCAAAGTGAGCGCTGTAAGTATTATTTTTATTTATTCTTAATCAAGTGAAAGAGAAAAAAAAAATAATTGAATTACGAACTTAACAAAGTTCATTTTATTTAGACTCTTTAATTAGTCTGTGTAGACTAATTAAAGAATGAAATTGAAAAAAAAAAATTTAGCTAACGAAATAAATGAAGTAAAATCTATCTTTTATTCAATTTATTGTCTATTATTCTTATCTTTGATATTTGGCATTATTTGTGGCTGCTTTGATGCATACAGGGAATGCACATGTGACTTTTAAAAATATTATCTTTAATTGCTAATTTACTGTTTATTTCATAACTTTAAAGATTTATTTATTAAAATTATTTTTAAATTTATCAAAAATATATCAATTTCAATTATTCTAACACGTGATTTATCATTTATAAAATTATTAAAAAAACATAAATTTTATTCAAGAGTATATGTATATTTTCTTGACAAGAATTAATTTTTATTAAACTATTAGCATGTCAATTAAATCCAGCGAGTGTGAATATTTGCATGGTAATGCATGTGCTAAAGAAATAGATAGAAACAATAATTACATGATACTTACAAGGACTACACTGATTATGCATAAAAAATACAGTCAACTAAATAAACTAAAATATCAAAAATAAAAACATAATGATCTAAAAAAAAAAAAACTACTTTCAGTTCATTAAATTATTATTTTACAAATGCATTTCAAGTTAAGTGACAGAGTTAAATGATGGTAACCATAAACTAATAACTCATTCATCTCACGAATTTAAATAATATGCATGCGCAACGGTACTATGAATTTGCATAAATAATTAATTTATTATCTATAGGTCTTGGTAACAAACAAACTTGCCATTATTATTAATTTATTTCACGTAATCTTTATCAGTTTATCAGCAATGTTGTAAACCTCGAATCCTCGTAATGAGTAAAAATTATCCACGTATATATAATTAATTACATGTGCTTTTGCAAGTCGTGCCTATATGAACATTGATGTAAAAACTAGTACTCTTTAAAAAAAAAATCGATTCGGTAGGAGATACCTTTTCTTATTTTTTTTTTCTTAAGGTCTCTCGCGCCCCTAATGGCCAGTTTACTTATGCCTACCGGGAAAATCTAAGGAAGGTACGTGATGGGATATCGGTTACAACCGTACGTACTATTTACATGAACTAAACAGGTTCAAATCTTCAACAACTATCTCTCTTTCTCTCGCGTTACCAGAGACAGGCTCATTTTTCCTCTACTCTATTCTCACGATTTAATTATATTCAATTAATAACGATATTCTATAAAAATATTATAATTAGTCCCTGAATTCATGCGTATCTATCAAATATTTATTTTTAATTACCAACTATTTCGTTTTTTTCAACCATTAATTTACTCTGTTTTTTAATGTTGATTAATAATTTGTAATTAAAGTGTTATACTGAGATAAAAAATCTGGAAAGCTATTTTATTCCATTGATTCTTATCTATCACAATGTTTGCTTCTATGAAATTGGTCAATATAAAGTATTTCATACGTTTGCTTTACATAGTAACTGATATTTTAATTATTTATAACACAAAGTGTTAACTATTGATATGACAGAAAAATGTATCGATTTTACTTCGTGATAGTCTTTATATATTTATGTAATGATGTAATACATGTTAAAGATAGATATTATCGACTTTATGCAATTATACTAAGACATGGGCAACATTTTTTCTGATAAAATTCTGATTTTATTAAACCATTTTTTCTCTCAGTATAAATATAATCAAAACTTGAACAATTTTTATTTAAAATTAATCCAACGATTTATTTTCTTGATTGTAATCCTGTAAATTTAATTTTCAGGCAAGCCTTAGTCTTCCTGGCTCTCCTTTCAATCTACGAAGAGGGAGTCGAGGAAGCCATCAATTTACCATTCGAAATGGACGAGGAAGATTTGTTGGTCCTCCTGGTGGAGACAGAAAACCGCTGGTTCTTTCGACGTATCTTGATGCCCAGGAACATCTGCCTTACGCTGACGATTCAAATGCCGTCACTCCAATGTCTGAGGAAAATGGAACAATCGTCGTTCCCGTTTATTACACAAGTTTAGGATCAAGACATTCATCCTACACCTCGCACGCTTCAAGACTTTCTTATACGTCTCATGGAGATCTGCTAGGAGGAATTACTAATGCTGGAAAACCCATGACCAAAGAGAGTAGACTTCGAAGTAGATCTGCTCGACCTCCTTCAGTTAATGGTCACGCAACAGAGCCATCACAAAAACTTCATCATGTGAGTGTTAAAAAAACATTCTTCTTGATTTATTAATATGCTCATCTAATTAAATTTATTGATTTATAACTTCAATTCATTAAAGAAGCAACCTTTTTAATTATATTAATGAGAGGGTTCATTATTAACGTTATCTTCAATGAGCTATTCCTAAATTAATTTTTCATTGTTAGAGTAGATAATTGTTTATTTTTAGTAACATACATGTTGAAAACGTATTTTATGCATTTATCTTAAAATTAATGAATGATATTGATGGATAAGTAATAATGAAAATGCTGATTTATCTATTCAATCTTTTTCAATAAAAATGGTATTGAAAATGAGCTGATTTTTTTTTTCAAGATTAAATAGGAACTATTAATTCATCTATTGATAAAATCTCATGGATCTCATATAAAAATGTTGCATTAAAAACTTTTACCTAAGGATTTTTACTTGGCTCATCCAATTTCATCAAATCCCATAATATTTCTCTTGTTTCTGTAAAAGTTTATAAAGATTATGTTACTAAAATCTTATTTTGTTTCATTTTTCTTCTTTTTACTAAACTATAAAATAATTTATTCAAATACTTATCTTCCATTTAATCTTATGTTACGAACAAATAAATTTTTTCCCATTTTTTTTAATAAAAACAAATAATTATTTATCATTGTAATAGAATTGATTTAATTTTCTTTATATGTTTTGCAGGATGTAGACATGGAAGATCCTCTGGGTAAAAATAAACAGCCAGACAACCCATTCATAGAACCCAGTCAACAAAACGCAGTTGTTGATATGAAAGGTCAGAAGTAAAACTTATTCATAGTTATTCCAAGTTAATGCTAACAATTGTTTTACTTATAACTTTATGTATTAACTTGAATTACACTTTCTCAGATGTTATGGTTCTGAATGACATTATCGAACAGGCTGCTGGGCGGCAAAGCAGATCATCAGACCAAGGAGGTAATTTAATATTTCATTCATTGGATTTTTTATGTAACACCGTATTTTTTGTGTGTGACAGTAAACGTCGATTGTACACGTGTTTATAATTATAAAAATCTCATTAGAGAAGTTTTGGAAAATCGTATAATCATGTTTTTATGTGCTATATATTAATTCGAGTAGAGTCAGCAATATTTTCAGTGTATAAAAATAATTACTAGCTAGAATGAATGAATTCTGTGTGTGTTTTTTGGGGAAATAGAATTCTTATTGGAGTTGCAAACAATTTTTTTTTCATTTATTTACCATTTTTTGCATGAATTTTTCTTTTAATTTTGTGAAATTTATGCAGTGTGCATGCTGTTAAAGCGTGCAGTGATTATTGATTTATTGATATTAAAATTTTATTTTATTATTTTGATTTGAAGCTTTTGTCACTTTTTTCAATAACGTTTTTGCGCTTTATATGACATATTATGAGGATTATATTTATTTATATATTTATAAATATTCATTTGCTGATATTCGAATGACATAATTGTTGTTTAATCATTTTTGTTTGATGAATAAATCAGTTGAGTTGAGCAAGCTTATAAAATAATAGAATAATTTAAAAGAAACTCTTTCCCCAAAAAAGAGTGGTCACAACTAATTTACTGACATAAAATACAGTTTCGACATACTACTTTCCGACAGATGACGATGAGGAAGGTCCTACGTTTAAGGAAAAATTATTATCAGCAATCGTACGTGTGATCGATTTTTTGTGCGTTTGGGACTGTTGTTGGGCCTGGTTAAAGTTTCAAGAATGGGTATCTCTACTAGTCTTCGATCCCTTCGTAGAGCTTTTTATTACTCTTTGCATCGTAGTCAACACTTTATTTATGGCATTGGACCATCACGATATGGACAAAGATATGGAGCGGATATTGAAATCAGGAAACTACGTAAGTTTTTTCAAATTAATTCTCAATCTTTAAAACTTTTATTCATAAAACATTGAATGGAGTAAAATTTAATATTTAATAATGATTTTTAGTTTTTTACTGCTACATTTGGTATCGAAGCAACGTTAAAGCTCATTGCCATGAGTCCCAAGTATTATTTTCAAGAGGGATGGAATATTTTTGATTTTATTATTGTTGCTTTATCACTTTTGGAGTTGGGTCTTGAAGGAGTGCAGGGTCTTTCAGTTTTACGGTCATTTCGATTGGTAAATAATGATTATTTAGTCTAAAAACTTTAATAGATTATTAAATTGAAATAATGGGTTAATTGTTAAATTTTGTGTTTCAGTTGCGAGTGTTTAAATTAGCAAAATCGTGGCCAACATTAAATTTGTTGATATCGATTATGGGAAGAACTGTGGGAGCCTTGGGTAACTTAACATTTGTGCTGTGCATTATTATATTTATATTTGCTGTGATGGGTATGCAGCTATTTGGGAAAAATTACACCGACAACGTCGATCGTTTTCCCGATGGTACATTACCAAGATGGAACTTTACTGATTTTATGCATTCCTTCATGATTGTTTTTCGTGTACTGTGCGGAGAATGGATCGAATCTATGTGGGATTGCATGTTGGTTGGTGATGTCTCATGTATTCCATTCTTCTTGGCTACTGTCGTCATCGGTAATTTAGTCGTACGTATGATTTATAATTACATAATCCAGAAAATTTAATTAACTATCACTAATGAAACCCGCTATAATAATAATGATAATTTATATGATGTCTCTCATTAAAAGGTACTCAACCTCTTCTTGGCGTTGCTTTTGAGCAATTTTGGTTCATCAAACTTGTCGGCGCCTACAGCGGACAATGATACCAATAAAATAGCTGAAGCAATCGACCGAATAGCCAGGTTTATCAAATGGGTCAAGCGAAACGTCCTCAATCTTCTCAAAATGATGCGGGCCAAATTTACGAACCAGATATCCGATCAGGCGCCAGGTGAGGGACCGTCCAACAGTTGGAAAGAAGGTTTATATCCAATCAGATCGCTTGCTGTGTGCGCTGTGTAGTTTTGTCATCATTGTATTACAGTTGTTGGTCATTGATTATTTCTTTTGATCAATCCTGTCAATTCAATCATCTCAAAATGATTTTCTCATTAAGTTGATCCTACTTCCTGAATATCATTGCAAAGGAAAATAATCATTGATAGTCGCTAATTGCTTTTCTAATTTGGATTTGAAGTGGATATGACCGATGTAATTAACATGTAGTCTATTCATCAACTTTGACACGCACTCCTATCACTTTACGTTAAAAACGCGCTCATGAGGACAATATTAATCAGAATGTTTTTAATAATCAATCACTTGTGTAATAAAATCAATTGTTTGGCTGAGTTTACAGTAGATTTAATCTCATTATTCTTTTTTTAAATTATTATATTTATTTGTGTACTCATTTTTTTCATAACATCATGAAATTAGATCATTATTAAAGGCAATAAAATATTTAGCACGACGAATGAATAAAATATTACTGTAATTATTCATCTATTTGGATTATTAAAATAGTTCAAGGTAAACCCTCTGCAAAAGATTATTTAAATTAATTTATTCAATTGAAAAAATAACGATCATTATAATCAAAATGATAAAAAGTTTGAAAGTATTCAATACTTAGTCTTTATAATAATCTACTGTAAATTTATCACTCATACAATTTATTCACAAAGCAAATATGATTTATGTGATTTTTCAGTTAATTCGGTTCAATTAACTTACCACGTATTAACTCACAAGTCACGCACGCTATACTGCACTAAATTAAACTTGCACTTTCTGTGACTCAATTATAAAATAAAGCAATACAAAATCATTTTAATTAATTCGTGATCGAAAAATAAAAGTTGTACTGTTCTTACAAGTCACTCTGACGTTATCATTCTGATTAATTATGGACCAAATGGGTGTGCATGTACTGCTAAAATAAGAAAACTTTTATCGCTTTAAAATATAAGATAATATATTAGCTTCTGCTATAATATTATTTTAATCCTAGTATTGCTAGTTATTTTACTAAAATTCGTAATAAAAGGTGATAAAACTTTTCATTTGACGTCGAGATCGTTACAAAACGGTTTTTTGACTCGAGTCAAATATAGCAACTTAATATTTGAACAGTTTTCCGTTATTATTTTTCGACCATGAAAAATGGTAACCCGGATGGGTTAGAGATCATGTGTAACTGCGCAGATGGAATTGACCGGGACGGAGATCGGGATCTTGCAGATGGAGAACTGGATGGTTATAGAGATAAGAAGAGTGCGAAAGAGTTCAACAATCAGCTGGAGGTGGCTATTGGGGATGGAATGGAGTTTACCATTCATGGTAATTATTGTTATAATTTATATTATTTAAATTTTTATGGTCTTAATATTTTTACGTGACGAGTTATCTGTTATTAATTTGGTTCATGTTCAACTAATAGTCTCATTTTTCGTCTTTTTGCAAAGGAGATTTGAGAAACAAATTGAGAAAAGAAAGACTGAGCATAAACAATACCAAGGCCCTGGGAAATTCGATCAATCATCACGACTATAGACTGGATCATGATTATATTAATCATCATGATGACGATACGATCAGGTAAATTAATTATATTGATTTATTTGTAAATAATTTATTTTTTTATACTTGAAATAGTAGTTTACTAAGTTTTTTTTTTTAATCGATCTGTTAATCTTGATTATTTTTATTCTAGTAATAAATCATACGGAAGTCACAAAAATCGACCGTTCAAAGATGAGAGTCATAAAGGAAGTGTAGATTCGTTAGATGGTGAAGAGAAAAAAGACGCCAGTAAAGAAGATCTTGAAGAAGGTTTGTAATAAATCTGTTTACATCAATCATAATCTGGCATGTGAATTTTTTATGTGGATAAATCTATTCGATTACTCATTAATCATTTAATTAATTTAGATGATGATGAAGAAAAGGAGGAAGATGAGTTGGATGGTCCGGACATTATCGAAGCTGATGAAGATATAATTGAAGCCGACTATCCAGCTGATTGTTGTCCAGATAATTGTTATAAAAAGTTTCCATTTTTGGCCGGAGATGATGATGCCCCATTTTGGCAGGGCTGGGCAAATCTGCGACTCAAGACTTTTCAACTCATCGAAAATAAATATTTTGAGACGGCGGTCATAACTATGATTTTACTCAGTAGTTTAGCATTGGTATGTGAAAGATAAATTTTGATTATAATTTTTAATATTTTAATATTAATTTAATTAAAATAATTATCATTTTCAGGCTCTTGAAGATGTTCATCTTCAACAACGACCGATTCTTCAAGATATTCTTTATTACATGGATCGAATATTCACAGTCATCTTTTTCCTTGAAATGTTGATCAAATGGTTAGCGTTAGGATTCAAAAAGTATTTCACAAACGCTTGGTGCTGGCTTGACTTCATAATTGTCATGGTAAATAATTATTTTTCACGAGTTAAAAAATAACAAATTCATTCTTTACCTCACTAGGTGCTGAAAATGGCCAAGACCATCAAGTTATTATCAGAAGTACTATTTATATCCTTATCCTTGCAGATATCTATTTACAGACTTATTAAATCAATTCTAAATCTATATTTAGTGTTATAAGCGTTAGTTATTCACGAAGATTTCTGAACTTGTTGATGAAATCAATACACTTTGAAAAAATCTAATAACCATCTATTGAAAATCTATAAAAACTTTCATCTCAGTCGTATTGAATTTTATAAAAGTTTATAAATCTTCTGGGAATAAACAATCATCGATTCATCCTTTCTAATTTTACTGTTTCATCGAGTTCTGAAGGATATCAAGAAGAGAAACTGGATTGAATCTAAAAAAACGGTGTTTTTTAACCTCGCATGTGTTTGTAGAAATTATTTTAATATGAGTTGATCACAATAGTTATCACTCATCAACTTGGGTGCTGTCTGGGCTGGTGCTGCTGACATCCCGGCATTCCGTTCCATGCGAACATTGAGGGCATTGAGGCCCTTGCGAGCAGTCTCTCGGTGGGAGGGGATGAGAGTAAGTGAAGGGCCTTGCGACGATGCTAAGACTTTATATGAAATATTTTATGAATTTGTTCAATGCTGGTATTTAGTCAATTAGTTATTTTATTGCCTCTTCAATTAACTAATAAAGCTAATAAGTATCGTTCAATTACCTATAAAAGCACATAATGCAAAATGGTTTTATTTCCATGCAGATGCATCTAATTAATTAAGTTTTTCATTTGTTAAATGGTTTAAAATGTTTCCACAATTTATTCTATAAATAATACGATTATTTTTACCTTTTATTATTGAATAAATCCAATAAAAGTATTTTTCAATTATATTTAAATGCATAGATATAGACTAAATGAATGAAATATCAGCATTGAGTCAAAAAAAAATTAAAAATAAAAAAGGCTGCTACAGAAACGTTGTAGCATACTGTGGTGTGCTTTCTCGTATGCAGAGGTACACACTGTCGTCTAAAATCTTTAAGTGTACACGATATAAATATTATACATACATATTATATAATAATATATTATGTATATAATTATATTATATATCAGAGTCTTTGTCGTACTAGCTATTGCCATGTACGCCTCTCTAATCCAAGTTTGGTGGAGTTATTGTGCAAAGTATGCTTTTTATGTAACTTCCTTATGTGTTTTCTATCCGAATCATTTGTCTGCAAATTTTTTCAACGTTTTATTATATATTACGTATATTTATCAGGCAGCGTATCTCCGTGAGCATCTGATATTTACAGGGATTGCCTGCTTATTACTATGAGACATGATGTTTTATTCACGTGAAAGTAAAGAATCTTTTTAATTCCTGGTTTATTGGGAATGTTTTCTGTAGAATGAATAAGCTATTGAATAAAAAAAATGATGAATACTAAAGGAGTCATAATTAAAAACTCCCAAAATAAATTAATCACAAGCTTTTCAATGAAAATTTATTTAAAAATCATGTCTTATAGTAGATGAAAAAAAAGTCAGACAAAAAATTATTCTGTTTCAGGATGGAGCTGATTTTTAATTTCACCTCACCTTATTTCTACGTCTTGTATTCTGTATATCGTCTACTAATTGTTACTGCTGTGTTGTACCTTCTCTATCTACCAAAACCTATTATGTATACTAATATCTTTTTATCATCAAAAGATCTAAGGGCCAGTGTAAAATACCAAGGATTCTGTATGAAAATATGTATATAAATATATCGAATTATTTTTGTTTAATTATAAAAACAGGTCGCGAATATTCTCCAACTGAATTTATTTTGTAGAAAGACAAAAAAAATAATTATTTCTATTCTACGTAGCTTCTACTCTTGCTGTTATTCGATCTCGTTTCTCGCTCGCAGGTTTCGCTCATTAACTTCGTAGCGTCGCTCTGCGGCGCAGGCGGAATTCAAGCCTTCAAAACAATGCGGACCCTAAGGGCCCTTAGGCCACTCAGGGCGATGTCTAGAATGCAGGGGATGCGGGTATGTAGCCCACCGTCTCAGCCGACCTTATCATATCTATATCACATCTTCCTCAACCACACTTTTAATCGTTAGATAATTAGAAATCCTCATCGAGTCAATTGCATCAACATTGTTATAATCGATATGTTATTTTATTAATTATTCCATCATTTACTGATTAATTATAATTAATTCAACTACGTTAAATGCCTTTCACTTAATTGCATGAGAGAAAAAATAATTATAAAATAAATTCCAAGAAAAAAAATATTTTATGAAAGTAGTTGTGAGATAAATAATTTATTTCATTTAAATTATTAAAAAATTTTTTCTCTTCATGTATTTATTTATTTAGTAGCTTCTTCTCTTGCTTTGCTCCAACACGCCCCACACCATTTAGAAAGCAATGATTTTAATACCGTAGCAGCTTAATGTTATTTATACTCAAATAACTTACTTCCCAACTAATTAGTTACCTCTTGAATAAAAGATAGTAGTATAAAAAATTAAAAAGTTGACACAAAATTATTGATAAGGTCGCTGAGACATTGGGTTTAGTACATATTAGTCATGCCCATACCCTGACACTTATATTCACTTGTGTATCCGTAATTTTTTCATTTCCATAAACTCTCTTGCATGACTTCTTCAAGCATGTCAATTCCAGCATATCAGCAAATTAACTATGCATGAATGTAATAATGAATCCTAAATATTTTTTTTTATATAAATATTTGCATTACTTATTGCTGATAACTGCCAACAAAAACTAACGACATAAAAACTACATATAGAAATAATCAAGCTTCTTTACATTGAAAATATTAAATGCAAAAATCTTTGTGGTATTGAAGGCTTGCAAATTTATTGGAATTTGCTAGCTTAATGCTTAAAAATCAAAATGAAAATATGCTGTTTTATTGCATAAGTTTCAAAAAAGTACATTTTTATGTTATTTATTTAAAACAATAGCATCTAATTGCATGTCACTCAATACTCAGTATTTAGTTGGTGTAGCATTTGGCTTTGATATCATTTAAATTCTTCTAACATTTTTCTTTTGATTGTACAAGTACCAAATCTACTATCATTGTAGACTTACTATCATTATGCTGCAATAAAATGAACAAATAACTCAGTAAATTAACTTACCTCTAGTTTAATTGAAAGTAAATAAATCGAAATTTCTATACTTGTACATTCAATTAGCTTATTGATAGAAGTTAGAAAATTTAGTAGTTAAATGTTAATCTATGATGGAGATTAAATTTAAATGATCTGTTCAGGTGGTCGTGAATGCATTGGTCCAGGCTATCCCGTCCATCTTCAACGTATTGCTCGTTTGTCTTATTTTCTGGCTCATTTTTGCTATTATGGGAGTACAATTATTCGCTGGAAAATATTTTAAGGTATGATTAAACTATATTAAGTCTAAATTATTACTTCCATGGTTAAAATAATAATTTTGATTCTAATGAAATTGTCTTTTATTTTACAGTGCGTTGATATGAATAAAACGACATTGAGTCATGAAATAATACCAGATAGAAATGCCTGTAAAGCTGAAAATTATACTTGGGAAAATTCTCCAATGAATTTCGATCACGTAGGAAAGGCTTATTTATGTTTGTTCCAAGTTGCAACATTCAAAGGCTGGATACAAATTATGAATGATGCCATAGACTCTAGAGAAGTAAATAATTTTTTATTGAAATATCAAAAACTCCAAGAAAGTCTTTGGTGGATAAATAAATTCAATATTCTGCTGAATAAAAAAATATTCATGATCATAATCTTATTTCAGGTGAATAAACAGCCAATTCGCGAAACGAATATTTACATGTACCTTTACTTCGTATTCTTCATAATCTTTGGATCATTTTTTACTCTTAACCTGTTTATCGGAGTTATCATCGATAATTTTAACGAACAGAAAAAGAAAGCTGGGGGCTCATTAGAAATGTTCATGACTGAAGATCAGAAAAAATACTACAATGCAATGAAGAAGATGGGTAGTAAAAAACCGTTAAAAGCTATTCCTCGACCAAGGGTAAATATTATTCTTCAATAAAAATGATACAATATTTTTAACTACTTAAAAAAAACTCAACAATATTATTTTAAAATTTTTCAGTGGCGACCACAAGCTATAGTGTTTGAAATAGTGACAGATAAAAAGTTCGATATGATAATCATGTTGTTTATCGGTCTCAACATGTTGACGATGACACTCGATCACTATCAACAGACTGAAACATTCAGCAGTGTGTTAGATTATTTAAATATGATATTCATTGTGATATTCACCAGCGAGTGTCTCATGAAGATCTTTGCTCTACGTTACCACTACTTCAAGGAGCCTTGGAATCTCTTTGATTTTGTTGTTGTTATATTATCAATATTAGGTAATGTAACGTTATGAACACATTAGTCGTATGACCCTCCTGAAATGGATGATGATATAAAATGAAATATGAAGCCTGTTTACTTTAAATGATTGAACACAATGATATTTTATTAAAGGAAAATTATTTATATTTTTCTTATTACAAGTTATTCAATTTTTAGCATGTTTCATTTTTCTTCTTTCAATTGCATTGCACTTTTTCAACACCAATAAAAAAGTAAACAGGTACTTCAATACATTTCAAAAGAGTCTAAGCGACTGATTAGATTCATTACGTTATAATGCCTCACATTGATGTCGTTAATTCAATGTTTCCCCCATAAAAATGCATCAATAAGCCTCTGTGGAAAGAGAATACCTCAGTCGTTAAATACGCTAAAGTGCGTTTATTAACGGCTATTGGACTTAGAAAGTATAGTAAGCATATGAGCATGACATTTATGTCAGAACAGAAAAATACAGCCTCCCGTTATTTGGTAACAATTTTCAGTCTAATATTACAAAATACACTTTACTACATTAAAAACACATTTTAATTGTTTTGAAAATTTTCTCATACTAAATACTCAATTATAGATTTTTATTAAACATAGAAATTAAGTAGAGGATGCACTCTAATTTTTTCATAGAATTAGAAATTCTTAGACTAGATAGAGAAGAGAAATAATTTTTTGAGGCTGCATGATTAGTTTTGATGCATCTTGTACAAAACCCTTTTTTTATTTTATCAATGCAAAATATTAACTTGATGGATTTACCTTTTTAGGGTTGGTACTCAGTGATATTATCGAGAAGTACTTTGTATCACCAACATTACTTCGAGTCGTCAGAGTGGCCAAAGTCGGACGAGTACTGCGTTTGGTAAAAGGAGCCAAGGGTATAAGAACATTACTCTTTGCCTTGGCCATGTCGTTACCAGCGCTCTTCAACATCTGTTTATTGCTCTTTCTCGTCATGTTTATCTTCGCAATCTTTGGCATGTCCTTCTTCATGCACGTGAAGGATAAAAGCGGCCTCGATGACGTCTATAATTTCAAAACATTTGGACAATCTATGATACTGCTGTTCCAGGTAATTTGTCATTGCATTAATAAAATTGTATTTTGCTATGGATGATAGTTTATAAAGGTTACAAATCAGCTAAATACAAATTAGATATTTTTTTTTAATTAAAAAATATTGATTATTTAATTATAAATAGATGAAATTGAATGATAATAACATACTAAAATTCATGGCAAAACAATTTAAAAGGAAAAAAAAGAAAAAGAATTTGATTTTAATAATAAATTAAACTTAGATGTCAACGTCAGCCGGTTGGGATGGCGTGCTCGACGGTATCATAAATGAGGAGGATTGTCAGGAACCAAATAATGAAATAGGATATCCTGGCAACTGTGGCTCGTCGACAATAGGAATTGCATACCTATTATCGTACCTCGTCATCAGCTTCCTAATCGTCATCAATATGTACATCGCCGTGATATTAGAAAATTATTCACAAGCGACAGAAGATGTGCAGGAGGGATTGACCGATGATGATTACGATATGTATTATGAAATATGGCAGCAATTCGATCCAGATGGAACGCAATATATTAGATATGACCAGCTCTCTGACTTCTTGGATGTTTTGGAGCCCCCTTTGCAAATACACAAACCGAATAAGTATAAGATCGTGTCGATGGATATCCCCATATGTAAGGGAGACCTTATGTTTTGCGTGGATATCCTCGATGCTCTCACCAAAGACTTCTTCGCAAGAAAGGGTAATCCCATTGAAGAAACGGCAGAGCTGGGTGAAGTTCAGACACGACCAGGTGAAGTGGGTTACGAGCCTGTGTCGTCTACATTATGGCGCCAGAGAGAGGAATATTGCGCCCGGCTGATACAAAATGCTTGGCGTAAACACAAACAACAACGTCTTGGTGGACCGAGTGAAGAGAGCGACGATCCTGACATGGATCCTAGAGTTCGTCAGACTGCAGTACTTGTTGAAAGCGATGGCTTCGTCACGAAGAATGGCCATCGCGTTGTCATCCACAGCCGATCGCCAAGTGTCACATCACGTACTGCGGATGTTTGATCTTAACTCAAATCGTCGCAAGGACCATCATCAAATCCTTGATCTTTTATCGCTCTGCCAATTTCTCTCTTTCTCGTGCTGCTTCTACGCAACAGCCTTATAGTTTTATAATCAACGTGATGCCGTTCCTGCAACGAGTTGCCTTTTTCGTCGGATCGCACTGTCACGTCTCGCCATTAGAAGCGATCGTCAAGTAAAAGTAAAAAAAAAACAAAATAAATAATGAATAATAATTAATGGACTTGTCCACAAAATAAAGTTACCTCGAGCATGCCTCGACGTCGTCCACTTGTGAGTCCACGATTGACTCTTGAACCCTTCCCCTGATGGTTAAAAGCTCTTTGCTTGCTTGTGTTCTATAACTGCTCTCTATTTTTTATCTTTTTTTCTCTACTCCTGGCAACAAGATTATAAAAACCACCATCACCAGCATTAACCGCGCTTCGCTTTGTTCTTCGAGTTCGCTTCCCCTCAAAATGAATTCAGAAGACCAAAAAACTTTTTAAACATTGTATTGTGCCACGTGTAACATCATTCGTGAATGTCGAAGCGCGGTTTTACGCATCATCTATCTGTGAACGACGTAGAAGAGAATCGAATTATCTCGACGAGCACCATTCCACGCATCATCTCTCGGCCGATTGCCCGATTGCAACTAGCAACAAACCAAAACAATTCAAAATCAATCGTCTCTGTCGCTTTATTCAATATTTTTTACATTCTTTTATTACTCTCGTTATTTACTATTGTTATTGATTATTATTATTATTATTAATTATTATTGATTATTGTTATTATTATTATTATTATTACTTATTGTTATTATCATAAATACTATTAATGTTATTATTAATGTTATCATCAGCATAAATATCATTAAATCAATAAAACCACGCGTATGCAGATAATGTGCTGTATTTTCTAATATTGAGCTTTCTTAAAAAAAATGCCCATAACTTTAACTAAAAAACTTTTTTCATATCTAAATATATAAATGTATATTTCTTTCTCATTATTCATCGTAATGCATTGTCGAAATACGTTTAATAAATGTAATAACTTTTTCTATCCGAGTGGATGAATGATTGCATCAAGGGCAAAAATGCGAAACGGTCGCGAGTTTTAGATTATAAAATTTTGAACCAAAAAAAAAAATGATAAATATATTATTAAAAGAATTTAAATATTAATAAGAAAGCTGTTGAAAATGTAATATAATTTTTGGTGTATCAAAAAAAAAATCTAAATGATAAAATTTGCGATCGTTTTTCAAATTGAAAAAATTTGAAATTATATGAATAATAATAATAGTAATAATAATAATTAAACGTGCATTAGAAATTCGACGAATGCTTCAGAGTAAATGAGATACAAAGTATTAAAATAATAATTACACTCAATGATTGCCTGCACATTACTTAATCACGAGATTGAAGCTACGAAGTAATTGAATTAAGTGAAATGAAAAAATAAATAAAATTAGCGATATAAATGATAAATTGTGACGTGAATTAACAATGAATTAAATTAAAAAGAAAACAAAACTCTTACGCACCCGTCTTTTGCGTACGCAAAGCTGTGGATTAATAAAAAGAAAAATAATTATATAATTTATTATAAGTAAATAAAAGTGTAAGATAGATGAGCGTATATGATGAAAAGCTCTCACGTAATGAGTATTCATCGTATGTGCACCTATCGGCCACGCTTTCACGTTTGTTTAATTCACCCACTGTTTATTCATTTAGCCTTCTATCAAGTACACCAAAGCAACTCTCATTGTGCGGAATAATGAGGCAAATAAATAAATATAAGAACATTTAATTAAAACGAATTCATCAACAGCAAATGAACAACATTGACTGACTTTCATATCAACTTACTTTGATGCCAATTATTAATCATTATATATTCAATATAAAATTATATAATTTAATAGCAAAGTAATGGGCATAAAGTAATGTGATATTTTAAAGCCAGTTGGTATAAAAATACTAAGAACTTATGTGCTCGCTATTTTTCTATGCTATAATTATGCGTGATGGATTCATGAGAAGATATTAAATAATTAAGAGAACAATCAGTCATGGCTCTTAGCAATTTTTCAACTATAATAAAAAAAAGTGTAAAAGAAGAAACGCAAGATCCTTTATTGCATGTTATAAGCTTTATATAGTTATCAGTCAAATGGGTTTATTGCTTTGATAATTCACATGCAATCTAAGCTTCTTGCGTTTTTATCTTAAATTTAGAATACATATAGTACTCATAATGTCAACACAATTTAGATGACAATGGAAGTGCTTATTTTGCGAAAAAAGAAACAAGCAACAATGTTCATTAATTTAAGCTAGAAAAATTTAAAAAAGAAAATCCATTTATAAATAAATAAATACATGAAAATAAATAAAACTTAATTGATTAAGTCAAGAGAATCATTTTAAATAAATTACATTATCAATGTCAAATCTGCTTACCAAAATATAATAAATCGCCGATCATGATCATAATAAGGATAAAATTCTTTTTTTACATAATTAGATTTTTCGCTGTCGTAACTCCATCGAATTTATTACGAAAAAAAAACTTAATGTTTGATTTAATATTTTAATTTTTAATAAATGAATATTAATAACAAAATTAAATAAATAATAAGATAAACCGAAAAAAATCTCCACTGACAAATTGCCTTGATTGCAACATTATATGCTCGGAAACGAAAGCAAAAATGATATGTGAATAAAAAAAACAGAATTATAATAATTTGAAATTTATATTATAGCTGTTGTAATATGTGCAAATAATTCTATCACGTCATTTGGATGCATCATATGTACATGTATATTTTCTACAATTAGCTTAAATCATTGCATATATATATTCATCAATAGAAGCAATAAGTATCATTAAAATTTTATTCATAAATAGTAACATTTTGCAAATTGGGTGATGTATGAAAATGGTGTTTAATTCGATTCTTCCCCAGAATATGACCAATTCATGCATACACCAAAGCACATACATGTAAAAGTTATTTAAGAATAATATTTGCAGGTAATAATAATTATAATTATCATTGTAACAATAATTATTATGGTAATATTAATGGTAATGATAATGATAATAATATTAATAATAATAACAATAATAATATTAATGAAAATAATAATAAAATTAATTATAATGATATTAATTATAAATAATAAATAAAATCCTCGATATTTCCACATTTAACGATTTCTAGGTAAGTTTCGCGCGTGTATAAATAATAATAACAAACACTATGTGATTATCTGAAGGCTTTAAGTGTGTATATTTTGAAATATCAAGGAATGAGGATATAGAGAACAAATGTTAAGGAAAAATATTAAATCAAAAGTATGGAAATTGATAAACTTCCCCTACAAAAATATTTCAGTATCAATCACACAACTCCAGTTAGTGATTTAATATTTTTTCTCAAATTGATCGATCTCATCAAGTGATTATAAGATAATTATGATGATTAATTATAAATAAATATTATAATATTTGAGGGTATTGTCGAATTTACTTTGAATAAATTTGGCTTATATTTATTATTATTATTAATCGGTAGTAGCGATAATGGGGAGAGTATGTATATACTTTGATATGTTTTATCTATATAAATATCTGTTGATTTATATTCAAATTTTAATTATGTTTCTTATATAATCGCTGAGTAAAATATAACAATAAAAATAAAAAAAAAATTAACGTACTTTCTCCGTGAACGATACTGCCGTTATTCATAAGTTTATTATTGTCACAAGTGATTAAAAGAAAATGAACAAAAAAACCAAAGAAAAATAAATTAAATAATAAATGATAGATAAAATGATCGAGTATGAAGTGAGTTTTAAAATATTGATGAATGAGTAGTTAAAGAGGAGCTGATGAATAGCTCGTTCAACGACAGAAATTGACCGTAGTAATATTCAGAATAATTAAATAAATGAATAAACAAATTAATTTTGAAACCATGTGAAATAAACTAATTATATTAATAATACTAATAATAATAATAATAATAATAATACATGCTGTCGGAAAACGAGGTATCGAGAAGCACCTTGAGCTTTCTTACAATTTAAATTTTTTCAGAATCTTTCATTGCAATCATAAGATAATAATTGATAGAAAGCTATTATAACGTGCGAAGCTAAAAAAAAAAACAGAGCCTGTCGGCCAGTAATTAAAAATGCAACTGCCATGGGTAAAAAGCTAGGTAGATGAGCTGAGAATCCAATTTTCAACAACCTAGCGATGGAAATATTATACCTACCAATAAAAAAAAATAAATTAAATAAATTAATGAAAATAAGAAAAAAGATAGAGTACTGTCCATTATATACACGTTCTGTTACATTTACAAAGTAATGTACTTGTACGAATGGAGCAAATGAAGCAGATTTTAAAAAAATGTAGAAAAGAGGATCCTCAGTTGAACGAGATTCATTAATCTAAACGCAGAAAATTAATATGAGTTATTTGCACAATATTATAAATAATTACTATGTTTATTACGATTACTGAATTTTAAGAGCAAATAATGCAAAGATAAAAAATGTTGTTAAATAATTAATACAAGATGATGATTAAAAAAATAATAAAAACGAGCAAAAACAATAAATGATTTAGTGAAGGATTGATATTGGATCAAAAAAAATTTATTTGATATTTATTATAGTTTAAACGATTCGTAATTAGTTACTGTAATTATGTAATTCCTACGATAATATAGTTAACAATTAACAAGTTGTTACCGCTTTGTTATACACAATATAATTAATATATAATAAGATTATAAAGTAAGCCAATGCATCGTTAATTGGTCCTTTATTTAGGCTATAATTAATCATTAGATAATGTCTCCACTGTTTTATTATTTCGCTAATATATATTTTTATTTTTCTTTTCTAAAATCCAATATTCGGTTTGTTGATCCGCGTGGCCGAACGGATATACACATTTTACAGAAATATTTTCAATAAATGAAAAAATTAAACACTTTGTCATTTGTCATTTTTTATTAATCGAATCTCCCAAAAGCCAATATCATTATGTATTAAAAAAAATAATTTTTTTACATTCACGTAATTATTATTTATTTGTGGTTGACATTTTAAATGTAGTTTATTTTATTTTATATTTAAATTATTAATTTAAGTGTCAAGTTATCGGGTTTGTACAGCAGCTTCTTTTCTGGCTGCATCTTGCAGAAGTTGTGTATCAACTTCATCTCCTGGTAATTGAACATATCTGACAACCGATCCTCTGATAAAACAATTTTTTACAGATTGCTGAAATTAAAAAGAGTTCAAAGAATCTATAAGAACTATTACTCGAAGAAAAATGAGTACTCACCATGTGAGGATACTTTTCTGGATCAGTCACACTAATGTCAGTCAATTTAATATTCAAATATTGATCTACAGAATGTAAAGTCCCACATATACTGTAAATTAATTGTTATCAATATCATTTGTTTATACTTGAAACAGAGTGAATAATGCCGGCTACACCATCCACTCAAACGTCATTTAAATTATTGAATGAAAATTATATTTATAAACATAAAATTCCTACCTTAAGTCATTTTTTAATTCAACAACAACGTCTTTTCCAATTAAAGACTTGAAAAACGAATAGAATAACTGAAAATTTAATTATTAATAACTTAAATGTTGTTTTGAATTATTTTGAAGTTAAACGGTGAACTTTAATAAGCAACATTTAATAGACTTACCATGATTAATAAATGTTAAAGCCAACAGGTCTGATACAACAATTCCATTACCCAATGTTTAAATACAAATTGTTTATTGATACGTATCAATAATTAATTACTAAACTTCAATTCCTTGGTTCTATTTACGTTATTTAGGTTAATGTTAGTTAGTTAGGTTAATGTTCGACTCATGGATATCGTAATTTTTTCGTTTCAAACAGATAATGGAAACTTGACTGTTATACCGACTCTGTTTTGCTTGTTACTTCGGTGGAAACGAAAAAATTGGAAACGGGGGCGCCTTGCAATGGAAATTTTTTTTTAAATGGCATTGTTACTCTCAGTTTTCTTTGTGCGATAAGATAAATTTTACAACGTGCTTCATGAAAAAGCGCCTTAAATATTCCACTATTTTGTCGTTCAATAGAAATTGAAAGTGGAAATGTTTGAAAAATGACGCAGTTATGTGTTCAGGTATACAGGTGTCATTGCATGTCGTTTTTTGAATCATTTTGATGTTAGTTGGAACTTAAAATCAACGATAAACGATTTAGGCATAAATTCTTCGAATTTAAATTGGTATAATATTTCGATAATGGTGAAATACGTCGATTTTATCAAACCAGCCATTATACGAGTCATTTTGTATCCTGGTAAACTGGGACCTTTCTCAACTCCTACGGGTAATTCTTGTTTTAATATGACTTTTTTTGAAGCCTTTTATTTCTTATTTTAGTATGACCTATCAAATAATTTGGAGTGGATAAAAATTTACTCTAATTATTAACAGATGCTATCCTTTGCAAATATTTGAGATAGTCATTTTTAATCTCTCATATTTCAATGAGCTACTATGAAACTATCACCGGATGAACTCATTAAAAAGAAATTTGCAAAGTGATTCTCTTGGGTTAAATTGATTAGTGATCGAGTAATAAATATGCGTTCAAATTGCAATATAAACAAAATTTGAAATTAATATACAAGTTTATGTGACAAATATAATACATCATTACTCATATAAATTAATTTAATATTTGGAGCATTTCATGATGTATTTGTTTTTATTATTTTCCTATATTCCAAATGTTAGAAAAATAAAAAATTTCATATATGCTTTACATATATAATTATTTTGTTTGGTACATTTTCAGGCTACATTTGTTTACACCCAGCGATTAATCTTCCATGCGCAAAAATAATGAAGATACTTCCGGGTTATTACAAAGTATTTTACACAAACGTGAATTCTGGCCGAAAAGGTGGCAACTATCCAGCTTGTGATACGAAAATAGAGCTGGCTGGCTCATGTACTGCAACAGCATCTACCACAGATACGAAGCTTGAAAGAAATTGTGAACGGCAGAGAAGAGACACCGGCAAGAAGAAAACACAGACGACGAATTTCTATTGCGCCGGTTCGACCTCGAGATTCACGGACGAAAAGAAACTTCCTGATTCATATGAGTGTGAGTGTTTATTTTTTAAGTTTACAATCAATTATAACTTTAACTTTTATATTCTTCTAAATTTATTCAAGTGCCTCCAATCAATGATCTACTCCGTCATCAGAAATTAATACGCGCCAGTGTAACACTTCTAATTTTATCACAAATATTTGACCATGATTTTATTAAGCAAACTAATCATCAATTAATCAACTATTAATATTATTTTTACTTTTTTAAGTATTATAAACCACGCAGAAAGATCTGCTATGTTTGTTGACTGAAGAAATCTAGTTGTAAGCTAGATTTTGTGAACTAAACGTGTAGCATGTGATGCTTAGTTTATTCTTAGCCAGAGAGCAATGCTCATAGTTTCCTTAGTTTCACAAATAGACGGTGATCAACTTGCTCTGCTACCCATGCCATCGTATTTCATAATTATAGAATAATTTTTAGTCTTGTTACTTGATAATAATGAGCCCTGACTGCAATAAAAAGTGTAATCATTTTATAAGTAGCTTAAGACTTTATATGTATAGTAACTGTTTTTTTTTCATCAATGTTTTAACAGAAACCTGGATCAGAAAAGTGGCGGCCTATGGCCATTTCTAATCCATCAACTCGGCTACGTATGGCTCGCACGATGCCACATTGGGTCATGGTAATTTTTCACTGTCATAGTTTCATATTTCCTCTTAACATAAACAAACAATTTTACTCATTTAACTAATAGTACTATTTACTTTACATCCACTGAACTATTAAAATGTATTAATAAACTTTTTCCTTTAAAAATAAAGGCCCAAGAACAGCAGCGTTCAACAAATCAACCTCGACGACCGCCAACACCGCCTAAGGTACCACCCCCTTCCCTAACTGGAGACTGTGGTGATCCAGATTACGAAGTAATTGAATTCCCAGGACAAAATTCCATCCAGCAGAGTGGCATGCCAACTAAAGCATTAGGAATGACATCAGTTGATATAAAAAAATGTGCTTTATGTGGTGGACAAAATTTATTTGCCAGATGTGATGCTTGCAATGAAAGCTTTTGTGAGACCTGCGATGATATGAATCATAAACATCCCAAAAGACGTGGTCACGTACGAAGAAGAATTTATGATGAACATAAAAACTGTAAAACTAGACCACCACTTCCGCCAAAGGGTGAAGCACACTTGAATCCACCAGTTCCACCACCAAGAAGAAATCGTAGAAATACTCAGGTAGGATGCGTACTAGCCTGATACTTAAAATACCGTATACACATTTCAACGCGATTTTCTGCAATTCTCTGCCTCAAGCTGTAAATTTGTATAGACAAAAATTTGTTTTAAGTATTTATTTATTATTTTTATTTATTTACTAATAGTAAAAAAATTAATTTAAAAGAGGAGAAATGAATTAATTGCAGAAATTCGTTCCTTAATCGAGTCATCTCTGATTATCTGTTTAGTTTAAGCAAAGAATATTAAAATGAAAATGATAAAAGGAGTAATAAATGTCACACCGAGGCGATCAAAATAAAACTCCTGTAACTTTATATCTTTACATTGAATAATAATGATAATGATTAAATATTCAATTATAGAATTATCATTTTCAATATTGTAAAATAATAATAGATGTAATCAAGTTGACTTGAAAGGATATTACAGCGTTGTTAGACACTAATTAGTCACTTTGATAATTCCTATATCCTATATCCTTCTTAATAAACGATACATATGAGTAAATCATCGGCACATGGACTTCCAAGAGTTGGAGACGTAGCTTTTAAATATAAGGTTTCCGCGCCTAGGCAAGGGCGTCGAATAATCAGGCTCCAGGAAGCATTTCGTTGACCGATAAAATTGGAACTCTAAAAAGAAACAGCATCGATGTTCAAGAAAGGCCGTTACCAGCTACTCCAGATTCAAATTTCATTACTTCACGGTCTGTCCAGTCACTCAATACTTCTACTCCTGATGCTACTACTTCAGGAATCGATAAAATGTCTACACTTCAAGTACGTAATAGTTTTTATTGCAAATTTTTTATCCAATATCTCAAAATATCCAATGAGATAAAAAAGTTTAAATAATTAATTTTAGAAAAAACTTTGTGTTTTACTACCAATCAAGTACTGGTTTTAAAAATGTTGGTTTATTAATCAGAAATATGCTAATATTAATTTACTTATTTTTAGGAAAGATACCGGAAGTATCAGGAAGCAATGAGAGCCCAAGATGCTAATAGGCGCAAGCTTCCAGCACCTGAAATAACCAAAGAGTCTTTTAATCCTAGACCACTGAGTCTCGGCAGTTCTAGAACCTGTTTAATCCCACCTCCACCTCCTAGAGGAATGGTTCAGTCTTCTAGTGTTTGTGATTTATCCACTCAACATTTATGGAATCCTGGAATGCAACAGGTAAACTATCAATTTTTCAATTACTTATTTAATTTTTCTAAAAGATCATTTATTTATAATTATTCATCATTAACATAATAGGCTCAATCTATGGCACAATTGGCTCCAAGAGGAATGCCCATGATGTGGTATCCACCCGGAACACCTTGGGATAATTCCCTAACTGGATCGACAATGAGCTTAAATCATCCAGCAGCTATGTGGCCATATCCTGTGGGCTATAATCCTGCAGCTCTTCTTCCTCCGCATTACCCATCAGCTAGTATGTCTCGATGTCACAGTCCAGCAAGAAGTTATAAATCTAGCAGACGTAGTAGAGCAACTTCACCATCACCAAGTCAGAAATCAAGAAAATCAATGGCTTCGCGATCTAGGAGATCTCCTGATTCACCTTCTGATGCCAGCTCTGAGGAGTCCGATGACTCAGATTTCGATGATCGGTTGTCAAGAAGCTCGAGAAATATTAGGAGGACAACTTTACATAGGCGGTCTGCTGGATACCCTGATGTTGATGACAATAGATCTACCATGTCTCGAAGTCGTCGCAAGTGAGTTGTAGAATTTTACTAGAATTCATTCTGCTTGTAATCAATTTATATAAAAAATTTCTGATAATAATTTCTTTTATTTAAAATAATTAAGAAATTAAGCATTTGATATTAAATTTGATTTAATTTTTAGTACATGGAAATCAGAAGATAGAATTAACGGAATTCATTCATCAGTCAAGAATTTAGACTACGATGATTTAGATAGTCGATCGATGTCGTCCAGACAACATTCAGAAAACGATGATTTTCGAAGAACACGAAGAAATACTTTAGATTACCCTTCTCGACAAAACTCCGAAACTGATGATAGTCATGGAAGAAGACGTTCTGGATCCATTAATGTCAGTTCTCGGGGACGTTATATACCTTCTCGACATAATTCTGAAACTGAAGAAGAACGTAGATCACGAAGAAGGTCAGAGTCTGAGTCAAAGGACGAGAAATTGTCAAGAACTAGTACGAGTGGTACTTTGAGAAATCGTACAAAAGCTAACCCTGAAAATGATGTCTCCGATAAAAGATCTATTAGAAGCCGTTCCAGAGCTAATTCTTCAGATGATACTGAACACTTATCTAAAAGAGGACAACAAATCTCGAACAGCATGAAAGATCCTCATACCAATACTGATAGCAAAGAGAATCAAAAATTAAGTCCAAGAGAAGTTGAAAAATCATTAGATAAAAAATTAGAAGAAACAAGGATTGAAAAATCTAAAACAAATATTCAAATATTAAGTGAAAATACTGCTTCTATTAAGGAAGTAACTAAGAAACCTCAAAATCCTATTCCACCTGTTACTGCATCATCTCCAAAACCTTTAACACAAAAGTTGGTAGAAAATGAAAAAGAATGGACCTGTGATCATTGTACATTTATCAACGAAATCAAGGAACGTGTTTGTATTGTTTGTTGTAAAACGAGAAAAAGTTTATTGCCACCAAGTCCAGTTAATAGTCCAGAGTCTTCGGTAAATGCAGAAGAATCAAGTCCAGATCCTGTACCCAAAAGTCCAAGTGTAAAATTATCTAATGGTGAAGAGAGTGGTGATAGTACTGCTACACAGAATAAAGGTAGAATGAGACGAAGAATAAGTTTTTCTTTTGGTCCAAAAATGTTTAAGTAACGACATATGTCCTGAGATTATAATATTTCATTAATAATATTTTCGAAGATTTTCACTAATCCTTTTATCCTTGATGACATGATTTATACTGAACTTTTGAATGTATTCTTGAATGAATAATAAAGACTTGTCAAAAAATGAATTCAAGATAGTTTATTATTTTTATTATTCATTCAAGTGTTTCCTTATTTTATCCTCGTTTTCGAAGATTATTTCTTTTGATCAAAAATTAAGAATGGTTTTTATCAAAACTTTATTAATTTTAAAAACTTTTTCTAGAAAAAAATAGTAGTATTTTTCGCTTAGTAGTTGAAATTATTTATTTATATTTTTTCATTTTTCAGATTTAAATATTGAAAATGTTTCTCAAAACGTTATTGGAACAGAACCGGAAAATGTAGAATTAAAAGACTTGAATGATAAAAAGCCTGATTCACCTCCTGAACTAGTACAAAAAAATCAGACTTCAACATCCACATCGCCTATTAGAGATGTCGTTGAGATAAAATCATCTAAACCAGAACAAGAATT
Organism: Chelonus formosanus; assembly: GCA_028641665.1. Classification (NCBI taxonomy): domain Eukaryota; kingdom Metazoa; phylum Arthropoda; class Insecta; order Hymenoptera; family Braconidae; genus Chelonus; species Chelonus formosanus. The sequence goes on along the minus strand of CM054006.1, from coordinate 2,790,577 downwards.
GTTGTCCAGACCAGTAACCATTCCAGAAATACCCACTCATACCCAGATATTTGGTACTTCATCAAGACCTTCGCCAGTGCCATCAATAACTGCTACAGAAAGAGGAACCTCTCCACCTCCTCAAAGTATCGCTACTCAGGTTTTTATTTCTATCATTTAAAACTTGTTCCTTCTAATGCTATTTTTCATAATTAATGAATAAATTTAATTTATTCTAAACGATTAATTTTTATTTTTCTAGACTTATGATGTGCCTCCCCCAAAGGAAAGAAAAGTAAAAAGATCCACATCATATTTAGAACAAAGAGAACCATTTTATCAAGATGATAGTGATTTAGAGGTATGAGAATTGTTTATAGAGTGGAAAGTCATGCATTATTAAAAGATTAAAAAAAAAAAGAATTAAAATTGGAAGTAAGTTTAAATTTTAGGAACCAATAGGATATATAAATAGTCCAGACCTTTATCCTCGAGTCCATCACCAATACCATGTCCAGCCAACATCACCATTACTAGGAACCAGAAGAAATTCCATCGATTCAAGCCATCTTTATTATTATCCTAGGGTAAACAAATGTTTCCCGTGTATCTAGAATTTTTTTATTTAGTCAATATTATTTCATCCAAAATAAAATAATGCTTTTTATGATTTTGTTTGAATTGATTTGTCTGCGTAGCCTCGGTGTGAGTAGTTTTAATAATAAAAACATGTAGACAATAATTATGTCACTATTAAAAACTTTTAACTGATTGCAAATTTAATAGAATTGTTAAAATAGTGATTAATTTTATTAAATAAAATCTGTTTTAGGAAATAAATCAAGCACGAACTCCACATGAGATTCCCGCACCTTCTCCAACGCTATCAACTTTAACACGGCAAGGAATGGAGATAGTTGAACTTTTGCGAGAAGCTGAACGTCAAGGTTTTTCTGCCGATGATGTTCAAGTGGCACTAGCTCAAGGAGCTACAAATCCAATGGAATGGTTGAAAAATCAGTGGCCACATTTAATTGAAACTGTTCAAATTTTGGTGACCACTAGAGGAAAAGAAATGCCAGATAGTGAGAATAATATTGGAATTTTAACTTCAAATGAAGCTAAAAAAATCCTTAGAGAATGTAAGGGAGATGTTTGGACTAGTGTCACTAAAGCTATTCAACAAAGACAACAAAAGGTATGTAATCAGATTTCGTTTTTAAATAATTATTCATTTAATTTACATTAAACATTGTAATTGTCTTAGGTTGCGGGAATTATGTTGAAAGGTAATTTTTCACTTGTTGATGTCGTTCAAGCTCTAGATCGTAATAACGGTAATGAAGATAATGCTCTATTGGAGCTTCAAAGAAATCAATTAAAGCCATTTCTAATGCGTATTTGGGGTCCACCTGCTGGGGCGGAGAATGATGAAGCTGCTCCTCGTATGGGTAAGATTGATCAATGTCACTTGATGTTATAATTCTTTATTATGTAGAAATTATAATTAATTTAAATCAAATAGATGCAGCTGATGTGCCTGGAATTCTTGAACGCACACAAGCATCGTTGGATTTGGATGCAATGAAGCAGGTAATATTATCTTCACTTGATAATTTCAACTTGCAGGCTGGAAATCAACAAAAATCTACATCATCTAGGCAAAGCCCTCAACCTTTAGTTGACACTACTCTTCCTACCGTAGTTGATGGTAATTCGAATGATTTATTGAATAATTATGAAAATATTAACTATCAACACCAATTATTAAATGAAGAACAAGCCAATGAAAATTTAGCAAATAAAAAAAATCTTGTTACTGTAAAAACTCAACAGAAACAAATTGATCAATCAGTGCTCGGAAATACTAATATAAATCATACAGTGAGTATAGAAAATTCCAAAAATATTGTTGAAGACGTAACAGCAAACGATACAGTTAAAGCTAAAAGTATTGAGGAAAAGTCAATAAACGAATTGGCACAAATAAATCAGACTATTCATCAGAATTTAGCTGTAGAGAATTTATTGATAGCTGTGAAGTCATTGCCTGAACAAGTTCTTGGGTCGTTGACTACTGCCGTGCAAGAATTATCGACCAAGTTAGAGTCTGATGTACAGGGTGAAGAAAAAAAGGTCAATATTCCAATCGTCGACACTAATATCGATGAAGTAGCACAAATTCAAAAAATAGAAGATATTAAAAAAGATCAGAATAAATTAATTGAAGAAAAAAAAATACTACAGAAAAATGAGGATGTAGAATTATTAAATATAAAAGATAATAATAAACCAAAAGCACAAAATGCTGATCATGATAATCCTAATGTTAATAAAAGTTCCAATCTGTCAATTTCAGAGATTAATAATTTAATTTCATTATCAGATACAGACACAAAAAAAAGTCAACTTCACCATCTTGAGGAAGAAATACGAAAGATTGAACCAGTACTAGAGACAAAATTTTTTAAAGAAAATAAGAATGAAAAGAGAGTAGAAAATCAGGAAAAAGAAATTGACAGAGTATTGGGACATTCGATTTCAGCATTTGATGAACAAAAACAAAATGTAGATGCGGAAAAAGATCATTCGAGTTTAGAAAGGCAATCTGAAAGGACGGATGATAGCATTAAAAAGACAGATAGTCAGAGAATGGTTTCCTTCAACACAAAAAAAACTTTTCAAAAAAAAGAAATAATTAATCCAGTAGAAAATTTAAAAGAGAAGAATAATCAAAAATTAGAAAATGAAAATAAATTAATTCCAACAGAAAAAGTGATTGAAAAAAAAACCAAAGTTGATGAGAAAAAAGATATGGTATTGAAAGTTGATACAAAAAAAGAAGTAAAGTTGAAAGTTAAAAAGAAAGAAGAATTAAAATTAGAAAATGATGTAAAACAAGAAGCAAAGTTAAAAATTAATGAAAAAGAAACAAAAGCCGAAGTTTTAGAAAAAAATGAACAAGTATTTGAGAAAGCGGTATGTACTAGTTCTAAATTTAATCACACAAAAGCTGATATAGTCAATACAATAATGGAGCAAGAAGTTAACCAAGCTCCAGCGCGCATGAATGCATTAAAATCATTAAAAAACAGATTAACTAACATGATATCAAAATTTCCATTATCAAAGGCATCCATTACATCAATGAAAATTGGAAACATAACTGAAAAAACTGATCAGAGTGATCAACCAGATTTATCAAAATTAGATAACAAAGAATTACTGGATTCATCATTAATTCATTCATCTAGCTCTAACTCTATTAATAACGCTGATCCATGTGATGCTTCTCAATGTATAATTCATGATAATAATAATCATAATAACAACAGCAACAATACTTATAATGATGATATGGAGAGTGAAGATTTGAGCTTAGCTTATGACACTGCTTTAGATCATTCAGAATACAGCAAATTAGATGATATTACTATTTCCACCAGCACGGAAGCGTCTTCTAGTACAGATAGTTTTCCGAAAAAAGAACAGACAAATAAAATTTCCTCATTAAACGAGGATTTAAATGTTAATTTGGGCACACAGAGTGCCCAGACAAATGAGTTAGTTCAATCATTTCAGAATACTCTAGATAATTCAGAAAATAAGGAAATCAGAGATGTTAAACGCAGTTCAATTTACATAGAACCTTTGTTAATTTCCAAAGACAAAGAAACATCTAATATAACTCAAAGTTTTACCAATCATGCGAATATTGAATTAAAAATAAAAAAAGAAGAAATGTTAGACCAAGAACAATCGAAAGTGGATAATCAAGAAGATAAAGTAAAAAATAATTTCCAAAGCATTGAATTAGACGTGAGAGAATTGAGAGATGACACTAGTCATGTACAACTACAAAAAAATAAAAATCAAGATGAAGAAAATCGTCTTGATAATGAAAATAAAAAAATCGAGGAAAATATTAATAAAAATCAGAAAACGTTGAAAGATGAATCAAAAAATGTACAATATGATCAAATAATTATAGGAAGCAAACATCGTGATACTGAAAATGAAAAAATTATTATTGAACACTTTGAAAATCAGTTAGTGAGTGAAACTTCTAGTGCTCCAGAAGTATTTGAACTAAAAATTACTGAATCTCCTTTGATACCAGTCAATGATGCTGCTCCAATCCAGGAATCAAGTTCAGTAGTTCATGGATCTTTGAAAATAAATCTATCAAATGAAATTATTACAAAAAGACTCAGATTTGCCAGCCAACAATTATTGTCAAATGATTCTGTAGATTCTGTAGAGTCTTTAAGAGTTTCTTCTCCAGATGTTGCTACAGTTGATTCCGTCATGGAAACATCGATTGGAATTAATGAATCTGTAATAACGTTGAATGAAATAGTTTGTAATTATTATCAAGATCCAGTGAATAAGACTAATCAAAAGTTAACTAAATCAAGATCTAAATCTCCAGTTAAAAAAGCATACTTACTAAGAGTATTGCCATCAAAGAGATATTCAAATGCTTTTAATAGAAAAAATGGAACACAAGGAAAAGCTCCGAAGGATCTGGCATTAAATAGAGCTAAAGAAATAGCTGATAAAGTTACTCAGAAAGAACTAGTGGTTGCTTCAGTTCAAAATCAAGTGAAGAAAGTAAAAATTGTTAATGAAAATTCAGCACTTTTGTGTTCTAAAAATGAAAATCCAAATACTCTAAACAACAATAAAAACGTAATTGTTGATTTGAAAAATAATATTGATAAAGGAACATCTCTTGAAGCAGATCGTTCATCAAGTTCGTCAATTGTAAAGAAATCTAATGTTAGTGACATCAAGAATAGCAAAACATTATCAAAAATTCCAATTTATCAAAGAAAAAACTTTGTTTGTGGACAAACGGTTTCAGTATCGAACCAGAAAATTATTGAAGTGAACGTTTCAAAACCAACTAAAGCTAATTTTCAGGTTCCAAGAAGAATTATTCCAGTATTGCACCCTTTAGCTGCTTCTTCTAGTAAAAATGTTGAAGTCAATGCAAAGAAGAAGACTGATGTTGAAACCATAAACTCAAAGCAAACCGATTCGTCCAAGTTAGAAGCAAATAAAAAACAAGTTGAAGTGAGTAACGAACCAAATGGCAAAGAAAGTGTTGTATCCAAACATCAGAGTGATGTTAAAAATTTAAAAATTAATGAAGAAAAAATTAATAAACAAGAAAAACAACAACCAGTTAGGGTACAAGAAGTAATAAAACCTGAAATAATAATCAACTGTTTAGTTGATGGTGATAATGAAGACCACTCTTCTGAGTCTTTGTCTTTATCTAAGAGCTCTGATGAATCTACTGCTAAAAAAATGGATATTATTAATGAATTATGTAATCAAGAGAGTAAAGATCAAGTGAAAGATGATATGAAAATAAAAAATAACGAACATGAAAATGATGAAGAAGAAAAGCATAGCGGAAGTGATTTAGAAGAAGAATTTGAAAAGGATGATGAAGAAAATGAGGATGAGTATGAGGAAGATATAATAGAAGAAGAAGAAAGTTCTGAAGATTTAGAAATAATAGAAGATGAAATTACAGAAAATGATAAGACCAGTGATTCTGAAGTTAGTGAAATAAATTCAGAAGAATCAGTAATTTTAAGAAAATCTGATTCAACTGATGATGAATTAACTAGTGCTGAAATAATGTTGAAAAACACATTAGCTAATATTAAAGCAGAAATAACAGATTCCGAGGATGAAGAAGAAGAAGTCAGTATTAATTTAAATAGTCAAGAATTGGGGAATAGTAATAGTGAAGAGGTATCTGAGCATTCAGAGTATAATATACTTAAAGATGATCAACACAGAGATAGTGTAAATAAAACTGTAGAAATTAGTGCTGATGTTTCTGTTGAATCTACAATTATACTTAAAAGATCTAAATCACCTAGTCCTAATAAATTATCAATTAGTATTAATAATAATGCTAATCAAAGTCGTAGTAGTAAGCATGATTTAAATAAAGAAAAATCACAAGATGAAAAAAAATCTAATGCAGCTACAGTAGCTGCTCCAAGACTGCGAATTTCAGATCCAGAAATTATGATAAAAAAACAAACTGAGCGTCGTAAGAGATTTTCAATAGTAGCAAGTTGTATTCAACAATTCGAAGGAGAAAGTTCTAAAGAAAGAAGAAAATCATATCCATCTAGATCAGAACAAAGTTCAAAGAATTTGTACGACAAGCCACCAAGAAATGAGTCGGAGGTCAGTAAAAGTATGACATGTTCATGATAGATTTCTTTAAAGAAGATTAATTGCATAACTAAGTCAGTGATCGGCATTTAAAGTGTTGATTACAGTGACCAATTTCTACAAACGACTCGATTTATTTGATTTTTCAACAACTTTCAAAATTGTTAAATCATTTTTTAGTCATAAATTATTTTAAACAATTGAACTAGCTTCTACTCTGATAATTGGTAAGTATTATCGATGTCTTAATTTGTCAAAAATGTCTTGCTTCTGTCCAATCATCATTCATCTGCTTCTTTCATTAAGTTTATTTTAAAGCATCAGCAAGAGTTCGTTTTTAGATCTTGGTAATCGTAGAATATATATTTAATTTTAATATGACGTAAATAATGTTTTTATTATGAATCATTGAAAATGTTTCTAAAACTCGCATAATAAGATGACATTTATTTTAATGTAATACCTCTTAGAGAACTGCAAGACGTCTACTAGCAGAAGGTCGAGTCGCCAACTATGATCAAGCAGAAATAGCAGCAAGTTTGATAAGTTTAAAATTCCAAGATGATGAAGCCCTCCAAGCTGCCAAAGAATGCACTAGTGTTGAATCAGCCATTGCATACCTTCAGCAAGAATGCGAGCTTTGTACTGGACGATTTTCAGTTAATCAGATGGTTTCCATGCTGAAGTGTATTCATAGATGCTGCAATGAATGTGCAAAGAATTATTTTACAATTCAAATTAGCGATAGAAATATAATGGACGCTGTTTGTCCGTTTTGTAAAGAACCAGACCTGAAGGATGCTAATGAAGATGAAGTTTTAGAGTATTTCAGTATTTTAGATATTCAGTTGAAATCGTTATTGGATCCACCAATTCATGAACTCTTTCAGAGAAAGCTAAGAGACAGGACCTTGATGCAGGATCCGAACTTTAAGTGGTGTGCTCAAGTAAATCAATTTCATATTTTTTTTTCAAAAAAAGAAATAAAGTAAAGTGAAAATAAAGTCAAATTGAAATCCTAGAAAAAGGTACATAAAGATGTTCAGTTTTTTTAAAAGTGGTAATACTTTTTAGTTATTATATTTTCTATAGATATTGTTTGTAAATATTTCATTTGACTTTACTTTTCATTTTACACAATACTAGTAATTAATCGTTAATATCACATGATTGTTGATCTATAATTATGTAATTACAGTGTGAAAGTGGATTCTATGCAAATCCGAACCAAAAAAGGCTGATTTGTCCCGACTGTCGATCAGTTACATGTGCATTTTGTCGAAGACCTGTGAGTAATTAAAAATAATCATATAAAAGAAAATTAAAACGATTAAATGTCATTTATTTTATAATTACTAGTGGGAAAAACAACATGAAGGAATAACATGTGAACAATTTGCTGCATGGAAGGATGAAAACGATCCAGATAATCAAGCAGCTGGTTTAGCAAAACATTTAGCAGACAATGGAATCGATTGTCCTAAATGTAAATTTCGATATTCACTTTCTCGTGGAGGTAAAATGTTTATTCAGTTGATTAATTATTTTTAGTTTAAACAAAAATACTTTCCCTCATGGACAAATTAAAATTTGTTAACTTTTTTTTTATTATTCAAGGTTGTATGCACTTCACATGTCATCAATGTAAATATGAATTTTGTTGTGGTTGTGGAAAAGCTTTTATGATGGGTGCAAAATGTCCTGTAAGCATTTACTGTGCTAAGCTTGGACTCCACGCTCATCATCCTCGTAACTGTCTTTTTTACCTTCGTGACAAAGAACCTGCCCAACTTCAGGATCTGTTGAAGAAGAATGGCGTTGAATTTAATACAGAAAATCGTTCAGGTGATCGGAAATGCAAGGTTCAACTGCAAAAAGAAACACCTGCTGGTGTTGTTGACGTTATTTGTAATTCTGATGTTGTAGAGAACCACGCAGGATTATGTAGGTAAGAATAATAAACTTTGAATTTTATCACGAATTATTGTAAACGAATAAGACAGTGAACTATTGATAATAGTAAACGATAAAATAATTTTAAAAACATTTAGGATTCATTATGTTGAGTATCTAGTACGACAGATCCGATTATCAAAATTGGAACCGTTACCTTTGTTGACAATAGATGATCTTGAGACTTGTGTAAAACGTGCAGGATTCGATTTACCACCTAATTGGTACCGACGTGATCCACAAGACTATAGACAAGATCTTCTAAAGGTAAATTAATACTGAGAATGAGATTAACAAGTGGTACTTTTCCCCGCAGGCAGCATTACATTGAATACTTGGCGGGCCTGGTACTCAAGTCTAAGTTGGATCCAGTGACAATATTTGATTTGAACGAGACCAAACAAGAGTTGCGCCGAAGGGGAAAAGTTCCACCTGCTAAGGGACAAGAAATGTCTGAGCAAGATTACCTCAGGGCGTGCATTCAGGTGACTGACACACGCTCCAAGATTAGTCTGCTCCAAAATTAAACTATCATTGATATTAACGCTACACTACTCATTTTGAATTTCTAATGAGTCTTCATTACTTTTTTCAGGTTGTTCAAAAAGAGATTCCCTTGGAATAATGATGCTCCAAAATTCCCAAACGCTTTTTATTTAGATTCACAATAAACAAAAATACATATAACATTGATTTATTACTATTATAATTATTGTTACGATTCTATTATAATAAAGAAATTATATTAAAATTATTCATTACTGGAAATTCAGAAATTATTTTAAAATTAGCCAGATTATAAAATTATAAAATTACCGTAACTCTTAATGATGTTAATAATGTTTATTATTTTGTCCAGAGTTTGGATCACCTTTTAAATTAACCGGGTACTATAAATAAAGCCTTAATTACTTTACCCATATCTGTGTATATGTTGTATTATACAGTTCTACATATAATATATATACGTTGCAGTACAATGTGGATCGTTCACGTAGTATAGCTATATGATAATTACAATTTTCGGATTTAACTTCAAGTGGAATTAACCAGGAACCCGTAAATAAGCATATTTCCGAAAGGAAAAAAATATTAACGGGCCTTTTTTTAATGCCTTATTTATTGTCGACGTCTCGACACAATTTAAGTCACTTTGATTCCACTGGAAATTTAGTGGTTTTGTGATTTCGTGATGAGTGAAAATACAGAAATAACAAGTGTTGTGTCTCCTGAAGATGCTGCCGAGGCAGAAAAATTGAGAGAAGCGGCAAATGAACACTTTAAAAGTATAATAATCCCTACAAACTTCATAAAATACATAAAAATGAATAAATTTATTTGTTTTACTCCAATGTACATTCTTCTACTATTCTTATTTATTAATTAGATGGTCACGTGTTTGAGAAATCTAACCCCAACTTTTTTATTCTCATGATGATGATTTACTATTTCAGAATGATAATAATGTTCTACATTTACTTACAGGTGAAAACTATGAAAAAGCTATCGAGTTATATACAGAAGCAATCAAATTGAATCCAAATGTAGCAACTTATTATGGAAATCGAAGTTTTGCATATCTCAGAACAGAATGCTTCGGATATGCTCTTCTTGATGCCTCAAAAGCTATTGAATTAGACAGAAACTATGTCAAAGGTTATTGGCGTCGAGCTGGTGCTTATATGTCTTTGAGCAGGTTTAAATTAGCTCTTAAAGATTTTGAAACTGTTATGAAAGCAAGACCCAATGATAAGGATGCCAAAACTAAATATACCGAGTGTAATAAAATTGTCAAAAAATTAGCTTTTGAAAAAGCTATCTCTGTTGAGGATAGTAAAAAAAATATTGCTGATATGATCAACTTAGATGCTATGGGTAAGTCATCGACAAATGAATTTAATTTCATTTATAATATTATTTAATTGGTATCTTTACAGCAATTGAAGATGACTATACTGGACCAAAGTTGGAAAACGGAAAAGTAACTGTTCAATTTATGCAGGATTTGATAAATTGGTATAGAGATGAGAAAAAATTGCATAGAAAATATGCTTATCAAATTCTTCTGGATATCAAGGCATGGTTTGAAGCCCAACCAAGTTTGATAGACGTTACAATACCTGATGATAGTAAATTTACAATTTGTGGTGATATTCACGGACAATTTTATGATCTCTTAAATATTTTTAATCTTAATGGATTGCCATCTGAAACAAATCCCTACGTATCCTTTTTGAAAAATTATTTTAGAAAATTAAATAAAATTCATTATTTAGTGAATGATGATAACCTTAACATTTCCAAAGTTATTCAATGGAGATTTCGTTGACAGAGGGTCTTTCTCTGTAGAATGTATATTTACATTGTTCGGGTTCAAATTATTATATCCCAATCACTTTTTCATGTCTAGAGGTAAATAACTATAATTCTTTTTAGTATAAATAATAAACAAAGTAAAAAAAACTAATTACTTTACATAATTGATTAGGTAATCATGAATCTATCATAATGAATCACATGTATGGCTTTGATGGAGAAGTTAAAACTAAGTACTCTGCTCAAATGGCTGAATTGTTTGACGAAGTTTATAATTGGTTACCTTTAGCACACTGCCTGAATGGTAGAGTTCTCGTGATGCATGGCGGATTATTTTCAAGAGACGATGTAACTCTTAAAGAAATCCGTGAAATTAATAGAAATCGACAACCACCAGATGAAGGTGTAATGTGTGAGCTATTGTGGTCTGATCCTCAACCACAACCAGGTCGTGCACCAAGCAAACGTGGTGTTGGTGTTCAATTCGGACCTGATGTTACTCATGATTTCTTGAAACTGAATAACTTGGATTATATTGTTAGAAGCCATGAAGTTAAGAGTGATGGATATGAAGTCGCTCATGATGGCAAATGTATTACAGTGTTTTCTGCTCCAAATTATTGGTAACTTCTTTTATTAAATATTACATTGAAAAAAAAGAAGTCGAAACTTTTGTATAGGAATTATTGTTTTAATCAATGAAATATTTTTAGCGATACAATGGGCAACCGTGGTGCCTTCATCACACTCAATGGCAAGGATATGAAACCTAATTTTGTCACATATGAGGCTGTGGTAAGTAAAAAAGCAATGAATTCTCAAAATAATTACTAGTGATTTTTTTTTTTAATTGAATAAATTATTAAACAAATAATTTTTTTCCAGCCTCATCCAAATATAAGGCCAATGCAGTATGCTACTCCTTTCTTGAAATCCATGTTCTAGTAAACAATCTAGAACTATTAAGAAAAAGTAGATTAATAATAATTGGAATGATTATTCAAATCAAGGTAGTTGAATAAAAGTGTGCGTAATATATTTGATACAAATTTGAAAAAAAGGTAAAATGCGCTTAAAAATTTTTCAAAAAAATTAGAACAATAAGCAATTATCATAATATTCGTACATACTAGGAATGAAATTAATTTGTATCATAGAAATGATTGATCGCTATGTAGTTGAGTGAGGGAAAAATTATCATTACTATGTTAATGATTGATTGTAAAATTTTTTAAAAATATTTTTTATTGATTATGAAATAACTTTCTTGCAAAAGGAACTACAGCTGTCTTGTAGGGAAGCTCACACTGCTGAGTATCATTCTTTCAATGAAATTAACTATTCCAAATATGGGTTCATTATGAACAAAGTTGTGTTTATAATTTATAAATAATTTACGTTAAAATCATCTTATAAGAAAATGGTCAACTTTAAAATCATCATTGTTTTCTTGATTCTATTGTTTCGATCGAAATTTATAAATTTTGAATCTTAATTCTGGCGGAGGTTTTTTAAAAAAAAACTACATATGTATACTCAATACGTACATTAAATAAAAATAAATTTATTCTCAATTTGAAGGATATTTATTTTTTTGACGATTTAAATGATAATATTAAGTATTTCATCAACTATTACATCTCGGTTATGCTTGTTTACTTCAAAAAGCATTGAATTTTCATGACAACGAAGTTTTTCAAAAAAATTAGCGTAATTCTGAGGAATTTTTACGGGTATAGTAGCAATGATGAATTTTTGATTGTTTGAAAAAAACAAGGTACTAATTGAATTGTAAAAGTATTTACTAAATAATTCCATTTTTCCTATTTCATCAATTATTAACAGATCCTATAAAAAATCATTTATTATAAAAAATTTAATTAACAATTAAGGTCTGATTATTATTCATAACATTTACTACTTACAGAGTTGAATTCTAGAGTTGGTAAAGCACTTTTTTCGAAATTATCCACGAATACATGATAATTGCCAACTTTTGATTTTGATGGTTTTTGTCCATTCAATGCAGATCTAAAAAGTTCAGTCAGTGATGTAATTTTTTTTTAAGCCAAGATGATTTTTTTAAAATAATAAAATTGACAGTTTACTCAATTCGAGCTAGAGGAACTCTGTTAACAGGTTGCTTCAAAGGTACCACATCGAATCCTATTCTTGTTCTGTTTTCTGATCGCACTTCTTCAGTGTAAAATCCATCTAAAGAATGCTTACTACCTTGAGCTTTTTCAAAAATCTTCTTACAAATTGTTGTTTTTCCAATACCTGTACAATTTGAAAAGGCTGGCATGAAATTATTTTTTAATTTTATTTTTACAATGGACTAAAAATGTTTTTATTTATCGATTATACAATTGATACACAACAAAAAATATATAATATAATAAGATTCAATTAGGCTTTGAAATTTAACTGAATAAATCAATTGAAAATAATAAAACATTCTAAATTTCTAACAGAAAACATTTTTTAACTTAATTTCAAGTAAGCAACCGCTTTAGAGCTTTTTCCCTTATTTGGTGTACGATATATTGTATCATCTAACGTAGAGAATAAGCCATTGATATGGAGTTCTAATATATTTATTATTGAATAGTCATATTTTGAATTATTATATTAAAAATAAGAATATATACGGAAATCATACAAGGAATAATAATGAACCATCAATAAAAATATATTTAATTAAAAAAGCAATATATGTTTGAAAAAAATGTTACAATTCAATTGATATATTTGATAGATATTCTATTGAGTACAGAGTATGATTTTTATTTGATTGTGCGCATCATCCACAAAGTAATATTATGTCATAATTAGAGTAAGCAACACCGGACTTTCCTACGATTAGTATTTCCAGTTCTCATGCGTTTTTTCTTCTCTTTTCCCCGTTGCTCTTTGTCTTTTCTAATTTCTCTGACCTGAAATAAAATAATGTCGATAATAACGATGTTTCGATAACAACATTTTTTTAATTTGTTGATAAAAGTAAAATATTTTTTCTTTTAACATCTTTTAAAATTAATATAAGGTAATTCTAACAAGTAAACAATTTTTAAGTACTTAGAATTTACCAAAGTATAAAAGGCATCATCAACTCCCATTCTTGTTTTCGCTGAAGTTTCAACAAAAGGAACACCGTATTGACGAGCAATCTCTCTTGCTTGAGTCATATTCACTGCCCAAGATTGTTGAAGATCACATTTATTACCCACTAACACCATAGGCACTTCTTCTGCATCTTTCACTCTTTTTATTTGCTCTCTATATGTACCTATGTCCTGTAAAAAGTAATTATTGGTACCATTTTTAAATAAAAAATTCATTTCTTCGAATATTAATTACTGTATACCTCAAAACTTTTAGCAGAGTTGACAGCAAAAACTAATAAAAATCCTTCTCCTGTTCGCATATACTGATCTCGCATTGCGCTATATTCTTCTTGTCCAGCTGTATCTAAAATATCCAGTAGACAAGTTTCTCCGTCAATGACGACCTGATAAAATGCGGAAAGTTAATTAAAAATGGCCCTATTTATGGAGTACCATTGTATCAGTAAAATCATGCCTGCTTTCTGTAAGAATCTTCAATTGTCGGATCATATTCATCAACGAAATGATTCTGAATCAGTTGGATAGTGAGAGCTGATTTCCCAACACCTCCAGCTCCGACAACAACAAGTTTATATTCAGTCATTGTAATATATTAAACTACTTTGGAACCAATATAATACTCCCTACAGAATAAAAAGATATCATAAAATGAATATTAAATATTTACCAAATATTAGTTAGCAGAAAAATGCAACATACGTATAGTTCAATCATGTACATGTCTTCTATGATCACCAATGTCTCCTACAATTACTTATATGAGTAAATATGTTTGAATTTCCATGAATCATGAGAACAAGTATACATTATTAGACTTACTTGTGTAATGGAATTCGATTACACTTTGACACTTTACAGCGGTATATATGACACATCTGGTCCATTGCTTGAATGTGATTCACGAAACTGTACAGGTAAACACTTTATGTTAAAATTATGAAATAAAAATTTAACATTAACAAATAGGTACTTAATATTAATTTGTAATAAACAAATTAGTCTAAATAACCTCTCAGGCTGTCCACTTCACGTACATGAACACGAATCTACACATGTAGATACTTATCAGTTACTTTCAATGACTCTGAATGGTCAAAATATGAAATAAGTAGTTTATTCAAACAAATATCCAATACTAATTGATCTTAAATTATTTAATCAAAATATTAAAATAAATACACGTGACGCACAAACATACTATATTGTAACCACCGAAAGACTGCTGGGATGAGCTTGGGTTCGAGCAAAACAGCGTCACCACGCTTTTAGTAGTTCGACTAACTGACGCGCACTTGCGCATGTTGAATCATTTTTTCACTTTCCTATCATCTGCTATACAAATATCCTCATCATCTGCAAAACCGCTCTGACGGATACAAATTCACCCCTACTTTGTGTGATGAGGATAGGAGTGGGGTCCACCAAAGTGGCTGCTTACTATTTTGATTATTTTACTAAAGTTAATGCCAAAGTTTAACATGAATTAATAATAAATAAATAAATGATAAATTTTATAATGAATATAAAAAATTGAAAAGTAAAATTAACCTGGCGGGCCTGTCAAAAGTATTCGGGTAAACCGTGGCGTGGCGCCCGATTCCATGATCTCTCTGTAGTGTTGATAGAAATTCCAAGCGCTGCAGTGATGTGTTTAGTAAAGAAGTGTGATATCTAATCGCGCATCAATTTCAGAGTGATAAACTTTATTTTTATTAACGATAAATTCCTTAAATATGTTAAATAACCAAATGTAAGCATTAAATAACCTAATAAACGCTGCTAAGTTTCGAAACAAGATTACAAATCACCATAAAACTAACAGAGGTAATAAATACAAGTACCAAATGTGCAGTAGAGACTTGAGAGGTCCGATCAGCTGATCGACAGGCAAGTCGTACTCGTGTGCGTTTAGATCCTCTATGCTCAGTTTGTACCTTGAAGAAAGAAACTCAGGGGATTTTAGAGTGGGCGTCATATGTCTATCTCGTGTCTGTAAAATTTTTTTAGAAAAAAGAAATTTTTACAACACTACGTAATTTATTAATAAGCATTGAATATACTTTTTGTTATTATTATTACCATCAGTGGAAAAAAATAATAGCTCATGGGAAGACAAAAATATAATTAAGCTGACACATTTGTGAGCAACAAAGGCTGTGAACAAAATTAATAGGACGAATTATCATGGCTCGTCCTTCGATTTGTAGTCCACTACCGTGCATTTTGACACGTCAAATTGATGATCGTATTAATTATTGTAAACGCCTTGTTGATGCGAGGCTTAATAATTCTGAAAATTTATACCGGAAAGATCTCATCTCACATTATGGATGTGTCAATGCAATTGAATTTTCAAAAGAGGGACATCTTCTCGTCTCAGGTAATTCATGTCTTAATTTTTTTTATTGATAAATTTTTTGTTAATGAAATATTTTTAGACAAAATTGATTACTTTTTTACAGGTGGAGATGATAGAAGAGTTCTCTTATGGAAAGTAGATCAAGCTCTTCAAGGTGTTGGCAAACCTATGGCTATGAGAGCACAACATAGTAGTAATATATTCTGCCTCGGATATGATAGCAGCAATACGAAAATTTTCTCTGCTGGAAATGATGATCAAGTGATCGTTCACGATCTCAGAACGTAAGAATGTTGATTGATTAATTAATTTTATAATTTATTCATTTATTAAAAATATTTTCAGAGTAATACAACAAATAATTTGGTTAAATTCAAACGTTTTAATTTGAAAAATAATTATTATTCTACTAACATTTAGATTAAATCGATAAATAATCTGATAAACTAATAACCATTACTGAAATATTATCAAAACAAAATGTCTTCCACTAAAATTTTAAGAACTAATGATTTTTAAAAAAATTGAGTCATTGTAAATAAATTTATTATGTTTGTCTTAACAGCTGTATTTAAGTTAAATTATTAACTTTAATTGTAGTGGAGATCCCTTGGAATATTTTCTTCATGAAAAGCCAGTCTACGGGCTATCAGTTCACCCCGAAGATGACAATATATTTTCCAGTGCCTGTGATGATGGAAGAATTCTAATATTTGATATCCGGAATTCAAGCAATACTGAACCATTGTGTCTAGCTCAATACAAGACTCCTTTTCATTCAGTAATGTTCAACCCCGTTGAGCCTCGACAACTTGCTACTGCAAATGCTGAAGAGGGTGTGAGCACGTGGGATATCAGGAAACCATTAGAGTAAGTTTATCAAGCATTGAAATGAATTGAATTAATTTTCAATTTACTACACAATTGTATTTTAGCTGAAACGATTGATTCAAATTTAATTGTTCGATTACATAAGTTAATCCACTTAGTAAATCGATTTTATGTAGATTTTTTTTTACAGGCCTGTTTTACGTTATGGACTCGAAGGTCCAACTCAGAGTTGCATGAATGTTCGTTTTAATTCAGCAGGAACTCGATTATTAGCATTGAAACGCAGATTACCACCTGTTTTATATGCTGTTGATTCTCCAAAACTCGTGTGCCACTTTGATCAGCCTGGTTATTATAATAGCTGCACTATGAAGTCTTCTTGTTTTGCTGGAGATGATGAGTCATATGTTCTTTCTGGTAATGTATAAATTTTTTCCTGATAATTGTTGAAATAGACCATAGCTACTGAATAGTTGATTACACTTAAAACAATCATTTTTTATTTAAATCAAAATCATGATATCAATAACATATTCATTAGATGAACTCAATCTGATTTATCATTCTTCATGGAGAATGAGATTATGTAAGATGACAAATTATAGTTTGATCAGCCATATTAAAACTTTAATTGATATTAAGGATAAATCTTATATTTATAGTTCAGGACAATTCTATTTCTAAATAAATTTATTCAACTTTTGGCTATATCTTTTAAGAGTTTTATTAAAGAAATAAGACTAATTTAAATTACTATTTAATTCTTGTTTAATAGGATCTGATGACTTCAGTCTCTACATGTGGAAGATTCCAAATGAAGACGTAAACTGGGTAGAATCCGCGCATATGATTTTGCGGGGTCATAGATCAATTGTAAATCACGTTAGATACAATCCCAGACATTGCATTTTAGCTTCCTCAGGTGTGGAGAAGATTATCAAGATATGGAGTCCTTTTACCCTTGGAAATGGATGCCTTGGTGGTTTATCTGTGAGTAACAATCTTTTTCTGATTTTCTGATTTATTACAAAATATTTTAATTTTACAAGATAAATTGAAATATATTTTAATTTATTTTCCAGAAAACTGATGGAAAACTGGAAAAACAACGAAAAGTCTTTACTCATGATGAATATATCAGATTAGTATTAAGAAATGGTCAGTTCATGACCCATGATTACAGCCATCAGTCAACTCATGAAGATCCACGAATGATGGCATTCTTCGATTCTTTGGTACAACGCGAGATTGAAGGCTGGAGCTCAGAGGATGCTCCAACTGGTCAACGTAGTCCTAGTGATTCTGAAGACGTTCCTATAATGCCTCCAATTCGAGAATCCGATACTGATGGTAAAGTTTTTTAATTTTATTAAATAAGTTTTATAATTCATTTTTTAGCATTTCTTTTTTTTAATGATCTTAATTAACTAATATTTTTGCAGATTCAGACTGTTCTGTAGATACGCAACTGGTGCGTACTTTTCTTGGAGCAAAATCTAGACATCGATCTAGAGGAGGTGTAGTACCAGAAAGACCTTTTGAATCTCCAAACAGAATAACTAGATTAATTGGCAGTTGTAGAGAAAAGTTAATGAGACTAGCTGCGCTAGAAGGAGGAGCAATTGCTAATCGTCCAACAACATTAACAACACATGAAGACTCAGATTCGCAGGATCAAAAAAGCTCTGAAGAAGAGGTTACAGTTTCTAGTATATGTAAATTGAAATACAAAGCAAAAATGAAAATTATGAAGACCAGATATCCTGGTATGAGAAATAAATTACGAAGAAAGTGTACAATTTTAAAAATTCCTAGTGATTCTGAAAGTGATGTGGAATGTGATTCACGTAGTAGAAGTAATTCTAAGGATTCAAGAAATGATATTTCAACTGTTGATACAGCACAGCCAAGTACTAGTACAGGAGTAAGTTCACGAGGTTCTAGATACTCTCCAAGAGCTATCGCAACAGATAGTGATCTAGGAGAATCTAATCACAGCAGTATAAGTAGTGATGAAGAAAACGATCATCCAGCTAAACGAAGACGGCTTAAAACTGAAGAAAGATCTCGCGGACATCGGCATAGACCTGAAAGATGCAAATCAGGAAATAAAGCAGGTCGTGAGAAACATCACAACAACAGTAGTAGTAGCAGTAACAGTAGTAGTAATAATAGTAATAGTCCGGAATTCGCTAATGGTTCGAGCTTGGAAAATGGTAATAATGTAAGTAATAAAACAGTTTTAACGCCAATTAAAAAAAATGCCAAAGCCCCACCAACTCCAGATAGTGGAGTTACTTCCAATGTTTCAACGATAGAAAAGTGTGACACAACTGCAGAAGCTGCGTGTAATGGGGCTGAAAGCTCTGACCATGAAAGAACTCTTAAAACCATTGAATGCTTTAAGAAAAAAGTGGATGCCGCACGCAAAGGTTATCGTAAACGATCTGCACCTTAATTCATTTGAATTGTGAATCCTTCCGAATTATTAGAATGATTAAATAAGTCAAAAAATTAACTTCATAATAATGTGTAATTGATTAAATCGTTGATTATAATTAGTAAAAGGATAGAAGTAAATAAAAAATGTACTATTCTTTTACAAATAATCAGTCTTTGTTTGGAATGAAAAAATGATTTTAGTGTCAATTATGAATTGATAATGATTTTAAACAGGATTTTTTGTTAAAAAAAAATTAATGTATTTTGAATTATAAATTAGAAAGTATTTCAAGATTTTGTTAATAAAAATGCATGAAACAGGAAACATTCAGGAAAATTTTTGGCTTGTTTAATCAAGCTAACCGATCGTAAAAATAAAAAGTAATTTAAAATTATTTATCAATCTTCCTTTTTGTGGATATGAAAGGGAACTGAAGGACATTCTGAATAATATTTTTATAATAGTTTCATCCATAAGTTTCATTTATCTTGAAATATTCCAAATCATTTTGTGCTTGAGTTTTTTTTAATGTATTTTTGTTCTTCTTATACTAATTTAAACTTCAAGTATAATGATAAAAGAAGAAATAAAATGTGATGTCATTGTTTACAAAATTTATTTACAGCACGCATACATACATTTATTCGAAAACATATACACACGTTTTGTCTCATTTGAATATCAAACAATGTTGATTCATAATACTACCAAGAGAATATACTGAATGTGCAGCCTAGAAGATGAACATGTATAAACCTAACTGTGAGTCACCAGTTTTGGTTTAGTTTCTCACAGCAAAACTATTTTTGTTATCATTACTCCTTTCTGCACATTGGAATGTTCATTTATTGCTAATATTGTTATTTAATCATACATTTATATATATCCTTATTATAATAATTATTATTACTATTGATTGATTGAGTACATAATAAAATAAAACATCAATAAAAACAACACAGTTAGTTTTTAATGTTTATTGATAAAAAATAAATTGTTAAGAGTGCATATAACTTTAGAATAACAACAATCAATAATTAAAATGATATTGATGTAACCTGAAACCATGTGAGTAATCGGAAAAATCCAATTTTACGTAAAAAAAAACCTATAAGAAATGTATTATAGAATAATAAATTTTCAATAAAAAACTTTTTGAAATGATACCATGAAATATTTATCTTGATAGAAAAAACTTGAATTACTTGAAGAGCATAGTAATTTTCAAGGAATAAATCAAACACAAATGACTCACAAGAGGAAATAATATTAAATAAATTAAATATTGAAAGCAGTATTCTATGATGTACTGTTCATTACTCACTCTGGGTCGTGCTTATGAGCAAATATACTGAGCAATTGTGATGTAAGAGTGGTTTTCTGGAAACCACTTCCTTCCTTAGCCCAGCAACTAGTCTCAGTAGACGATTAGAGTATGACTTGACTCTTTCCTGATATTTTTATACCAAACTCTAAAATAAATTATACTTATAAACAATGTTTGCAGATGGAAATATAATTATTAGTGCCATCAAGTATTGTTTAGTGATCAGTTGGTGCATTTTATGCTTA
The DNA here is from genome assembly GCA_028641665.1 of Chelonus formosanus. NCBI lineage: Eukaryota > Metazoa > Arthropoda > Insecta > Hymenoptera > Braconidae > Chelonus > Chelonus formosanus. The sequence continues at coordinate 2,769,789 of CM054006.1, read as the reverse complement.
AGTAGTGCATATAATTTGAATATAAATCAAGCTATAGTTTTCAGTGATCCTTATAAACGGACGGTTCGAGGAAGTTATTTTGGATGGTCGGTGGCATTGTATAATGGACCTCGTTTTAGTAATCCTTCAGTGTTAGTAGGAGCTCCTAGAGCAGATATTAAAAATATTGCAATTAACGAACCTGGAAGTGTATTCAAGTGTATTTTAGATGGAAGTTGTAAAGAATGGATTGTGGATAATACTAATAATAATTCTACAGGATTTTTAACTTACGGTTCACAAATAAGAGATCATTCCTGGCTTGGAGCTAATATTGCTGTAGAAAATAAAGACCACCCCAGAGTTTTGGTATTAATTTCAATTTAATAATCAGTTTATTCTAAATATTAATATTAATAAAATAAATAAAAAGTCATTTGAAATTATTTTTTTCTGTTAAATCAAATTCTTTTATTTAACTTCTTTATTACATTGACAGATTTGTGCACCCCGATGGATATTATCCATCTGGTATATCGTTAACCAACGATATATGACTGGAATGTGCTATCAAACAGCAGTAATGACTCCTTACACCTTTGAAAGGCCAATCGATGATAGAATAAAACCTCTGGCAAATTATTCCTACCTATCTGCAAGAACTTTAAACGGGCAGATAGTTCCACACTGGGGTATGGGAGAACTGGGATTATCTGTTCATACTATTTCTGATGAACCCAGGTGGAATGCTATGTTAGGTAGTCCTGGAATGTATACTTGGTATGGAGCACCAGTTATTGTTTCTGAAGTTGATTATCATACCTTTGTACCCACAATACCAGATTTTTCATGGGTTGATAGAGAATACTTAGGTATATATATTCAAGTTATTTCATTTCAACAAATTCAAATGACCATCAAATATTATTGGAATAACTTTGGATTTTATTGTACATACAAATATTTATAAATTTGACATTTTATTCTAGGGTATGCTGTCACTTCTGGACATTATTTTGGTGATAGAAAACGAGCATACGCTGCAAGTGCTCCTAGAAGCGATGACATGAAAGGCAGAGTTGTGATTTTTAACAATGATGAATTTGATAATGGTTCGACAATGAAATTAAATATTCTTAGTGGAACTCAACACAGTGAATATTTTGGTGCTGCAATAACATCTTGTGATATTGATGGTGATAAACAAGATGAATTGATTGTCGGTGCTCCCTTGTGGACAAAAAATGGAGATGAAGGAAGGATTTATATTTTTTCTTCAAAGTCTAGAGTAAAATAATTAATTCTTCTTAATCATAAATTCTATCGAATTAATCAAATCGAATACAAATTGAATTATTTTGATATAGAAACTTCTTGAACTATCATCGTGGATTGATGGTAAAGTAGTAGATGGTCGATTCGGATCATCAGTGGTGTGTTTAGGTGATATAGACCAAGATGGTTTCAATGATGTAGCTGTAGGAGCACCATATGAAGAAGGTCATGGAGCAGTTTATATTTTCAATGGCCATTCAAATGGTTTGTTACATCAATGGAGCCAACGAATAACTGGAAAACAATTTCCTTTTTCTCTTCGAGGCTTTGGTATATCCATATCAGAACCTAGAGATATTGATGGAAATGGGTATAATGATATAGCTATTGGAGCTTATCAGTCAGGACATGCAGTCCTTCTCCGAACTCACCCGGTTGTTTCAGTATTTGTTACTCTTTCTAATAATGATAAAATCACACTTCACAGTAATTCTACGTCATTTAGTATTCAAATCTGTTGCGCTTATGAAGGAGTTCATGCTCCAACTTATTTGAGTTAGTATTATTTAGTATTATTTATGACTACAAATGAATATTGTAATTACATGATTTAAATGCTTTTGATTTATATTTTTTTAGAAATCATTAAAAAATTAAAGATTGATCCTATATTAGGACGAGCAACTGTGAAAAAATTGATATTAAATAATGGAACATATGACTGGAATGATGTCTTATATTATGGGGTTAATACGTGTAAGAATTTAGAAATAATTTTACAGGTAAAGTTGATTATACAAAAAAAAAAATTATTAGATCCACTAGTTAGAATAATGAGTTGATAATAATTTTTTTTTTGTTGACAGAATGGAATGAAAAATGTAATAGATCCAATTATAATATCAGCATCACTAGAATTAAATCCAATTCAAGATACAAATTTAACAAAGCCCAGCACATTTTGCTCTACATGTCCCGTATTAAATAGATATCGTTCTAAAATCGAGGATTCTTTGAAAATTCCTTTCGCAGTTGACTGCGGATCTGATAATATTTGCTTTGCAAATCTAACTTTAAATGTATCTACAAATCTAGAGAATGATAATCGATACGTAATAGGAACTTCCAAGACTGTCAAAATTTTTATTGATGTGCATAATTATGGAGAAGCTGCTTATCAATCAGAAGTTTCAATTATTTTTCCAAAACATCTTGCTTTAGCTAGTGTTCCTATTTCATGTATTGAAGGTACCACAAATACTGATAATTTAGATGTTACTTGTACCCTAGGAAATCCATTTATGACAAAAGTAAGACATTCAAAAAATTCAATCAACCTACCAATTTGACAAAGATTATTAATTAATTTCAATGTTTGATTTTTAAAGAAAAATATATCATTGGATGTAGACATGAGTCAAGTAAAAACTGATGAGAAGTCAGTAGTAATATTTATAAAAGTTTCTACTCAAAGTGAAAATGTGATGCCTATTCCTCTTCAATACAATTTAACAATTTATTTCGACCTTGATGCTGATATTACTGTTGCCGGGTAAGCCAAGATTATTTTTATATTTAACTCCGTATCATTTGTCTGGTAATAAATAGACAGCATTGAGCAGTATCTTATCAACTTGCAACAAAATTATGAATAAATTAATGCTAGATTGTCTTTTAATTTAATTAATACTAGAATTTATTATCCATTTTTAAATAAAATATTAAATTTGTTTAAATTTAATTGAAAAATTATAAAATATTCACAGAAAAGCTCAAGATAGCCTATATTCTTTCGTAAATGAAAAGAAAGAAATTGATGATACTGGAAAAGAAACACTAGGATCCATGAGATTCCAACACGTCTATGAAGTCCAGAAATTTGGAGCTACACCTATTCAACAGTCAACTCTAAAAATTTTAGTACCAACTGCAATGATTACTAACAAAAAAAATATTGAAATAGTATCAATCAATGACACATCAATCTCACGTATTGCTCTATCTGGAAAATTAAATTCTCATTGCACTCAACGACCACGTAATCTAACTAAAAAATGGGGCTATTTGGAAGCTACTGATGATCTTATAGACACAGGATTTAGTGATGAAGTATTTAATTTACCTCCTGGTGAACGAACACTCTATTTAAACTGTTCGAATCCGTTGATTGTTTGTAAAGAAGTATACTGTGTTTTTGAATCGCTGACAAATTCATCAACTATCGCTGAAGTGACATTGACGATGGATTTACTTTTGAAAAATTTTAGTATGTATTAAAAAAAATTATTTAGTTGATTAATTCATTGTTTATTGTTAATCACATCTACACTCCTTGCTTTAAACACATAATTATAGTTATTCTTTATAATAAGTGATTTCTTATCAAGCTGCCATTAAATTTCAACAATTGTTAACTATAAATTAATATTAATTAGTTATTATTAATAAAATTAAATTGTCTCAATAACCTAGTTTCATTGTCTGTTTACAGATAATACAATGGACGGAAAAGATATAATTTACTTTGTGTCAAATAGCCGTGCAAGTATAACAATGCCTAAAGGAATCATTCAAAAAATTGATCATAAGCCTGATTATTTTCAAGTAAAAACAACCTTCGTGGGTTCACCAGTTGCAAGTCAAGTTGCAACATGGGTCATAGCATTGTCAGTGTTTCTTGGAATTTTGTTACTTATTTTGTTAACCTTTGGTTTAATAAAACTTGGATTCTTCGATAGAAAGAAGAAGGAAGAATTAGAGGCATTAAAAGCTAATGAAAATGTTAGTAATGTGTTTGTCTATTAGCAATAATCACTCAGTTAAAATTCTTTTACAATTCAATATTACAGCCTTTAAATTTATTTTTTTATTTTTTTTTTTTTTTAGACCAAAGAAGGCTTTATTTTGGAAACAACTTCGTCGAGAGAAGCTCTAAGTGATTAATTATTTTGGTTGTTCATTAGAGATTTATTAATGTAATTGATATATTTGTATTATATTTTATAAAGATTTTATATTTATAATTGTTTTATTTCTTTTCTTTTTTCAAACAACTTTCGTAAGTTTGTAAATATATTTCTAAATAAACCGTATGTTGTTTTCTAAAAATATATTTTAGCAAAATGTATTATAAGGCCACAATAATACTTATAAAAATAAATGTAGGTACGTATTTAATCCCCAATTACTACCGTATTAACTCTGAATATATTTTAAATAAATATTGATTTAATAGTCGTTTCTATGAAACAATTGAAAAAAAACTTCAATAAAAAAGAATGTGTATCGCGCATGTTTTGAATTAAGAATTATAGATTTTTTCTCTTTTCAACAGCATATTGATTAAACTATTTTTAAGTATCAATAATAGTCACTAACTAATAACAATTTAATAAAAAATAATCAACAACAATAATACATACAATAACAATTGAGGATCAAGCAAATAAGCTTCTAAAAGCTATATCCATTAAAAATATTCTATTTCAATTTTTAAGCTTATGACTCTGTTAAACATATCCTTTATCAATATTTCACAAATTTTTCTATCTAGATTAAAATTCTTCTTTGAATAAATAACTTGATTATTAAAATTCATATTTCGAATGCATTATGCTATTAATTTGATTCTGATCCAATAAATTTAACTTGGATATATTATAAATAGTCTATAAATATAAATGGAAACTTGATAGTAACTAAATTAAAGTTACTCATCATCATCTCCTAGGCCAAGACCTTTTGATATATCAGCAGCAGTTAATTTTCCACCATCTGAAGATGCTGAGTCGTGTGGACGTGGAGCTGGTTGAGGTGGTGGGTCACTTCTTGGAGGACCATAGTTGTACGATGGTGGAGGAGGCGACGATGGATGATCATTGCCATGAGATTTCTATTAAAAGTCAATTGGTGGATGGGTTCGGGCATTTCGAATGTTGAAAATAATTAGCATTATTCAAACTCATGCAAGTATTTATTTAAATAGATCCAAGTAGTTTTTAATACATTGTATGTTCCATTAATGTATAAAAAAGCCTCAAGCCATAATAAGAACCAAAGTATACAAGTATAAGTTTAAGAAATAACAGAATAAAATAAAATGATAAATAATAAAATAAAATAAATTAGAAAAGTAAACGATCATCATTTAATAATATAATTTCTGTTCATTTGTTTGATTGTAAAAACCTTCCCATCAAAGTATTATAACTTTCTAAAGCTTTTCTATTCAAAATTATAGATAAAAAAATACTTTGAAAGCTTTTTTATCAAATTTTTCAAGCTTTAAAAGCGATAAGCAGTTAAATTAAAAGAAAATAATAGTAAAGAATCTTTTTACAGTATTTTTAAAAATAGTTTCATTGATTAACAAGATTAAAAAAATTTATGATGTAAATAGTTTGAGCATTAGTCGTTAAAAAAGCATTATTCAAAGCGTTTATTTTCGCAACTTAGTACTCACGTTCTTCGTAAGCCCATCTAAAGCCGAACTAAGTAAAGATGATCCAATAGCACCTCCAATTCCACTTAGAAAATCTCCTGATCCTTGTTGTGGTTGAGAACCTCCATAACCACCTGATGGTTGATAACCCCCTGAGGATTGGTAACCCCCGGAAGGTTGATGTCCTCCGCCACCAAGAACTCCACCGAGAATAGATCCAAGCGCTCCACCAAGAGGATCAGCCGGTTGTTGAGGTGCTGGTTGATGACCTCCACCGCCTATAATTATCGGGGTTTTATCAATCTTATTGACTAAAAAGTGATAATACTTGCTAATAGTATATACAGTGAATTATAAGAAATCATCCAGTTGTTATTAAGTCGTTATTATTATTATCCTTGACTGTGTAGAATGAATATTATCGTTCTTCAAGCATGATGTCACGCATATTACGTAGTACAGTGTATTTTCATCGTCATTTTATGGTTCAATTCATTCAATTCGATTATAACTCTGATTGCTTAAAAATACGAAAGACATACCAAAAGCTCCAAGAAGCGATCCAAGCATTCCACCAGCTCCAGCATCTTGCGTAGGATATCCTTGTTGATGACCAAGTCCAGAATCACCACGGAGAGCAGAGGATGCTAGACCGCTTGCTAATGCTGCTCCAAGGGCTCCTAAATTTAGGCCTCCTTCACTTTCGGTTTTTGATGAATGAGTTTTTTCGTGTTCTGATTTCTCATGATCTGTTTCACTTTCATTCTTCTTTTTCTAATAATTTAACAAGTATAAAAATAAGTATAAAATTTTTAAGCATTATGATGAGTTGATAATTTGATAGAAAAAATTTGTTTGATTTACATTAATTGCGTGCATTGCAGCGGCAACACCTCCAGCAGCAATCAATCCACCAACAGCAAGCCCAACTTTGTCTAAACAACTGCCAAAAGCATCATCTTCTTCTTGTTTGTAAGCTTGTGGTGGATTTCCAGGTTGCCAATTTCCACCATATCCTGGCATTGGAGGAGTAGGTCCAGGTGGTGGGCCCCAATTGCCTCCTGCAGGTGGAAATTGTGGCTGATCAGGATGAATATTAGGGTACAGCTGTCCTGGTCCTGCAAATTAATTATATTTAGTTGAAACTCTTTATTAGTTATTTCTTTTCATTTCGGAGTATATGTTTGAAGAGAAAAAATACCTGGAGGTCCGATATTAACGGGTGGAGCATCAGGAACTCTAGGAGGCTTTGATGGTGGAGAACTAAGAGATTCAAATAAAATAGACTTAATCGTTACATCTCCATCAATAGTGAGATGAGTGACTTTGTGATAAGATAATCGATGGGCGAATTCAGTGAAGTGTCTGCCATTGACAGCAATTTTGTACTGGAGAGGTTCACAGAGTATTATAATTTCAAACTCTTGTCCAGGCTGAATCCACATTGATCCTCCATTTTCCTCAGGGCCCCAGGACATGGATTTAATATGATTTCTAGTAATAAATCCCTCTGGAAAACGTGGGGATAGATGAAGAGCGATGTCATCTCGTGGATTTAGATTAGGACCCAATTGATAATTAATTGCAAATCGTACAGCATCTGGAGGTATTGATCCTTGAATTTTAACCATCTTTCCTGGGAAAAGACCTCCAGGGACTTCACCTACATATGGAATTTCCTGTAATTTCATATAGTTATCATTATTATAATCGAATTATACTTCCATTAATAACAGTTTATTTCATTAAAATAATTTCGATAATGTAAATTAAACATTTTCTTATCAGTGTTCATTACTAGCTGTTCATAAAAGAATACTAATTAATACTTTTATTATGAGTGATGACATTTGTATTTCGTAATTCCTATGATTTGAAAGTTGTATACAGTAATCATACAAAAATTTCAATGCTAGATTATTTTAGATCCAGAAGTTTCTGCTAGAAATAATGTAAACGAAAATTCGATAACATTTCTCAAAAATATAAATAGAATTCAAAGAAAATTTTACTCACTGGATTTAACACTGGAGAGTCCATTGTTGTTGGAAAATTCTATCTAAAAACTATGAACTTTATCCTTATAGTTTATTTTCACTTGGATTAGCCTTCAGAATACTGCAGTATTGCGCATATGGAGACGTCCGGCGTCTTTTTCATTGGTTCAATCACAATTTATTCCGTACACTGGTTTTACTATTTCTTATTGCTAGATATTTATTTACAGTGATGACGTGAGATCGTCTCGAGAGCTAGCGATCCAAAAATTGTTGACGGATGAAGAACTACAATGCTGCCACTCGGTTGATAAAAAAAAATTCGGCTGATAAAACAGAGCATCCAAATGTAAACAAACTGAGAAACAAATGCTTTGGAGGATAGCATTGAATTTTTTTGGAGTTGGAAAAAGTTTTTCATACTCGAATTATTCTAATTACTTTTTTAAAATATTTTTTCTCACAAAATACAGCTCTGAAAGTTGAAAAATAATCATTAACATTTTACAATTATGTTTATTTTGAACTTTTCTAACCACTGAAAGGCTTCAACATTATTCACCAAACCATGAGATGATAACAACCATGGAGGTGATTGAACAACCTAACACCAATTATTGTCATTAATGTTACAATAATATGAGTATTTTCGTTAATTAATCAACAACAATATTAGCAATAACAATCGTTCAAAATTCTGTGAACATAGCAAATTGACCTATTGAACAGATACTTTCCACGGAATTTTAGTAAAAGTCAAAGAAAGTATTGAACAAGTTGGGGAAATAAAATTGATTAATAGATAAAAAATAAATATCTTTATAATTGAAAGGAAAAACTAAAGTAATGAAACCAAAATTATTAAATAAATAGTCAATAATAGGCGTGGAGAATAAAATGATCTGAAGCGTTACAATCTGCCGTGCCCTAAACGCACCCACATGATATAAATAAAGGATTCCAAAGCGTTCTTGAATAATATTGATGAAGTTTTATCACTTTTCCTAGAAGCAATATTTCAAAATCTTGTTTTTTTTTTCTATCATGCTAAGTGAATGAGTAAGTATGTATTTTTCTATTGACTGTCATTAAAAACCATTAAAAAAATTTGATAAAAACCAGGTCGTTTACCTAAACATTTTTATTTATATCTCTATGTTTGATGTAGCAATCACGATGCGGGTGCTTGAGTAATGAATTTCTTATAGAAATCAAACCACACGGAGTGACCCAAAAAGACTTTTTTCAAGGACTCAAGGACACTCCAGTGATGAAGTAATGTGTACTGACGGCTGAAAACTTAATACAACGTAAGATTGGAGGATGTGAAAAGGACGAAAACTCCTGTTGAATGGATCAATAGACGACAAAGCCACATCCTTCTCATATGTGTTAGTCTTCAACCCAAACTCGTTCTTACGCAGGTCTTTTAACTATATCAATTCTTACACGAATGGAAGAGTACATGTATAATCACGTTCATGTATTGAAAGGGCTTATAGAACTACATACAAAGTATATATGTATGTACATATAAAACATACATACCACCACAGATACGGTGCAAATCCCTGCGTAAATAAGGGAGAAGACCAACACTGAAAAACATTTATATGGCTTCGTATTTGATTTGATTCGAAATAAAATTCAATCTTCTGGACTTGCTTCAGGTAAACGAACATTCCGAACACTGAGCGTCAGCTGCGAATGAATACAGGGTAGCAGTGGTATATTACACCGTTTCACATATGCTCCATAAGGTCTATATGATATTTTTTGTAAGAAGAGTGAAAGGTGAGTAAAACGATAAAGAAAGATAACATTGTGAATTACAAAGACCCTATGATTGTCATTTCAGTTTTTTTCTTTTTTAACAAAGATTTGTTTGGACTAATTGTTGTACGAACAATGTTTAAAAATAGATTTTCAACTCGTTTAAAAAATTTAAATGACAATAAATAATTTATTTCAATAATAAAAACAAGAATGTTCTTACGAGGATCTTGTTATGTGCATCAACGTGCAATAAATTTATATTGCACGTACGTCGTTATATCTTTTGACTTCCTGTTCAAGTTTGTTTCTAGAATAATAATCACACGTAGTCATCCATTTAATTAACAACATTTTAATTATGTTATTTCAGAGTCAAAAAGGTTGGTCATAAATTGAGGAAGTATATGGATATGTTTGATGTATCGACCTATTCATTGATAAATTGAATAAACTTTGAAATTCTTAGTCAAAGAAATAATAGAATAGTGTACTAACACACTATTGTGATAATATGACACTGGCCAGAGGGAGAACAGGAAACTTTATGCTTACTGCAAGCAAAGCCTGCAGTGAGTCGAAGTGGTGGATCGCTCGTACAGACACAACTAAACGTTCTTTTCAGCCCCTCGCACAGTCGCATGTAGTACGTAGTCTCCAACGGTTGCTACACGTGACGCGCGACTTCACTAAATTTACTTAAAAACTTTGTTGGCTTTTCAATTGTCTTATGAAAAATTGTTCAACTATGGAGATTGATATCTTTTTAAAGCAGTGATTTATGAAAATTTAATAGAAGTTTAAAGTGTTGATGTTACATTTAAGGTTAAAATGTAATCTTTTAATTTCATTAACAACTATATTATGGAGACAACGATGATGGGTAAATACTATTTGCTTATTCATTTTTCACTGATAATTTGAAGTTGGCTTTGCAAAAATATTTAAAATATGTCAAATGATTTAAACAAAGTAATTGTTAATGCAAAGCTGTATCTTTTATCGCACTTTTATGTTATTTTTTGTACGATTATCTGAATTATAAAAACTATTATCACATACGGAGCAAATTATATTTGTAAATTGTTTGTTCTAGAATGAGAATGATTTTATTCTGACTAAGGAATAGGTCAAGGGTTAATATATATAAAGATAAGACTTGAAACCTTTGATACGAAAATTTTTTGTCGCTTGAAAATTTTTTCTTCAACGTATCGTACTGTTTTTTGTGGATTTCATGGAAACAACTGCCTATTTCTCGTTGTAATTGGTAATAATTTTTCACTTTAACTGCTAGTTATACGCTTATTTACACCCACTTACTTATTACATCTATTACCACTGTGATGATGATGATAATGATTATCATTATTTTTGAACTAAAATAATTTAATTAAATAAAGAATTGAATGTCATATCCATATATTTTTTAAGAAATTTTATTCGCTTTATTAACGACTCCTTCATTAGCGGAAGCTTAAGGTTTGCGGTGTTTGTCTTTAATTGATCTTAATTAATGATTATAAGAGTTGATGTTCTTTTGAGTCATCATTCTCTTTTACTAGCATATCTGCTATATCTTGACTCAAGTTTTCTGATAAAATTTTCATTTATCTAGTTAATACAGTAAATAAACGCAAACAGTAAATAAAACTTCTTTTTCTTCATTTTCTACTTAATGTATGTACACATTGAGAAAGTCATCTATTTTAAGTTCATATAACAGTTGTTTACAAAATAAACCAAAGTAAAACTAACCATTCGACTGGGAATATAATCCTGGAATTTTAAACAGATTGAAACCTTACATCTTTATTGACAGAAACTTTCGTGTAAACTCGACCTGATTTCTGTAACTTGGCTGAGAAAAAAAAATACATAAAGATTTTTGCAAAAATAGGGTAGATAAGAATTAGATTGAGGGTGGATGAATCATCGTAATAAAAACCGTCGGGATCGATAGCACGTTCGTGCGTTTTCTTACGTGCTGGTTCATAATCTTGACTCGGTGTTGTGTAAAATTTTTTTTTTTACCAATGAATCATAAATGTATTGAGAAAAAATAGCTTAACTAAATGTATTAAGAAAAAGTAACTAATGCTAAAGTATGATTAAGGATAGTTAACTAGTTCTTGAAATTTTTTATATAAATACTTTTTCAAAAAAATGTTATCAGTTGATTCAAATGATATTTCTTTGAATGAATAATTAAATAGTTGATTCTAGTTGATGATAATTATTTTTAAAGAGATATTTAATGCTATATATTAGAACTAGATTAGATTTTTTCTGTTTTAACTAATTAATTGTTGTTGATAATCTTGACTAATTGAATAACTTTTTCAGGACAAAATAGATACAATTGTAAAACAATTAAAAGAGGATGAAGAAAAAATTCGCTTTACTAGCATGATTAAAAGTATTGCGAAAGCGATATTTGGCTTTCTGCTGATTTTGAAGAATCTAGAAGCAGCCACTATTGTGGATCATTTTGCTAACGATGACTATTTCTTGGAGCATGAAGTATCTTATGAAGATGCCATTGCAAAGGCTAGAAACCTCAGTATTTCACAAGGTATAAAATTAATCAAAGATAATATATTTCAAAAAAATTTTAATCTTACAAAAAGAGTAAAATTCAAACTAAACTCCATTTTTATTTATTAACAAATATTAAACAAAAAAACTATCTTTGAATGATTGAGAATCGTCATAACAAGTAGCACAATAATTTCAGTTAATTTATGAAACATGCATATGAAAGAAAATCATATTTATTATCCTATTGTTAAAATTTTAGTCTTTATTTAAATTTCCATTTTTATGGAATAAAGAAAAAATTGAATTTCACTGGTTAATGCATTTAATTAAAATGTCGATTTACTCTTTGTATTCCCTTATCTTTGAGAAAATAACTGTTGAGTCCAGAGTAAAAGAGCCATGTAAATGCTCGTCATGTTCTTCAAATCACGTATCATGTATCACGTGTTACTACAGTCAAGATACGCGTTGATGCCTTTACTTCTTGCAGAGACAATCATGATCATGAAGAAAGAGGTGATCGTCCCTGTTAATGCCGTTACGTAAACGTTAGACAGTCTAATGAGCTTAAATTATACATAAATTATTTATGAAATTTATGTAATTATTATATTAATTATAGACTTTCGTAAGATGACATTAATACTTGACAGTTAAAATAAAATAGCTAATGAAGGACATGGAAAATAATGGAATATTTTTTTGCAGATTCTATACCTGGATGTAAAGCATGTACGTACGAAGAGATGACCTACTGTAAAGACGGAAGTGTTATTAGTGATCATTGTTGCTGTGACAGTACCTATGATAGTAAGTATGTTTTTAAAAATTGGAAGATAATATTGGAGTTCCAATTGCTGCAATTATGTTGATATGACCTCGTCATCTCACTCAAGCGTTTCGATATCTTTTCTTTTATAATAAAACCTTGATCAACAATTATTTAGATGACAACTCAAGCATTTATTGGATTGTTCTACCTAGCTTTTGATTAAAAAAAACATAAATATTGAGTAAAAAATGGCAAAAACTACTTTAAATGTGAGATAACAATTTTAAATTACGTAAGAAATAGAGGAAATAGATTTTTTTGTATTTTTTCAACACTTGTATATGTTCCAGTAAATGGGTTTGTAAGTTATATGTTAAAGAATTCTATTAGTTGCGAAAAAAAAGACAACAATTTGGACTTTCTCCTCACAAAAAAATTTAGAATTAGAATAATGTTTGTTCTGAAATACTTTAGATAAAATAGATGAGATAAAGATCCTCTTAAAGTTAATTAAATGATAAACGAAGTATAATAGTTAAAATTTCAAGTTCTTTATCGCGTTCCAATCATAAATATCAACTATGTATTACTAATCCATCAAATGTACTTATTCAGTGTAGAGTAAAATGCAAAGTATAGAAATGCGTAGCTGCACATAGCTACGACGCGAATAGAATAGAATTTAAAAGCTTGAAAATACTGATAGATTTATCAATATTCCAAAGCATAGTCTAGAATGAAAATTTCTGTCGTGAATCAATCATTGAGTAGACAGTCACTGAAATATTGGTGGTTTAACGTAATTACCGTTATCTTGTTATGTTAATTTGTGTATTATTGTATATCGTTGATATAAACGTTATTATTTTATTATTTGGTGTCTTATCACGAACTTATATTTCACCGGAAGTGTCTTTATGTAAATTGATATCTCACGTAAGCCGACTCAAGTTGATAACATACATGCGTGGTTATAATCAGTTCACAAGGGATAACTTGCTTGTTGGCATATGGGATATATTGTGAGATATGGTATTAATATATTTCTCGTTTTTCAGGGGTGTTTTCTTTCGTCGAACATGTATGTTATATTGGACGACATGCGTGCAAATCGAAAGCTGATAACTGTGCTGAATATGAAAGACTAAAAAAGTGCTGTTGCTATTCATACTTGGGCTCTGTTTGTAAGTATTTCCTTTTGTATGTATATAGAATTAAAAATAAAAAAGAATACAATGTCTATTATTCAAATATTAGAGTATAATTATGTTTGAGAATAAGAAATAACATAAAAATAATTATTACTCCAAAAAAATGTATCAAAAAGTCTTTCAATTTATTTTGTACTTGAGAATAATGATTATGATTTAATCAACAAAAATTAAAAGCTTGAATTAATTTAAATGTTTGACTTGGAAACAATAATAAATTTGAAAAAATCTTAAAATATTTTTATATACAGTCCAAAAAAGATTTTATATAATAATGTAACTTAATTTTTTCAGGGAAATATCGTGCTGGTGGTGTTGACGCCATAAAACCAAATCCACTGATATTTTTCAAACTTTTACTGTTACCTTACGTACTTCAAAAAATATTTTGATGGATATTTTATAAATGTAAAGATGTACTATATAAGTATCAAGTGTAAAGCATGCTTTTGGTGTAATAAATTATTTTTTATAGTTATCCAGACAGTTTAAATGCTAAATTTCATCATTACTTATTTTGCTGTCTGAATACTAGACAAATAAACCGAGAACACTGAAAATTACTTTGCGTGACAAATTCATGGTTCTATTGTCTTTGATCACATTACGCCATAAGGGTACTTCATCATAATAAAAACCTGAGAACCTTTCTCGATACTTAGTAAATTCAAACTAACTACGAGAATTAGGTTGTGTCAATTATTTTTGATGCAATTTAAATATTAATTGAATTCATTGGCGACATCACTTGGAATAAATTTTAATTAGAAAAAAAAAAGTGGCAAATTATTATAAACAAAAGAGTAAAAATATTATAAAAATACTTAATGAATTAAAAACTATTATTGTACGATATCTATTGAACTTTTGATTACTTCACAGTGATTTATTTAAGAAAAAAAATCTTAATTATATCTAGAGTAATAAAATTATCTGTTATCGGTCTAAATTCATAAAACAATTGAATGAAAGTAATTTCTTTATTATTGCTATCATTATTGTCATATCAACAGATAATTAATTAATCACCAAAGGGGTAACGTATGATAATTGACTATGTACAGATGATTTAAATTATCAAGTAAACCATGTCAGATAAAAAAAAGTGGGATCATAAAGTAGTAAGCACGTGGCAATTATTTTTATTATTATGTGTAGAGGAGAAATTATTTTTTTGATAAATTAACATATTATTGTTGTTGATAATACAATTACACTATTCATAAGTTTTCCATTGTGCCATAAAAAATCTTACAGCCATATTATTCAATAAATATTCCCACTATTACATGAGTTATAAATTAAAGAATAGTTATCAACTAATCCTGGATATGATAAAATAACTAGCAATTCTTGTGTAACATTTATATCCTTCTAAATATTTTAAACAAATATGAAGTTTATTAGAGAAAAAAACAAATATTAGTAAGTGATTTAATCTTTTGCAAGTTAATTATCATAAATCTGGAAAAAACCACATATTTTTATCTAAATTATTCGCATTTTTTTAATCAGGAATATTGAGAATTATATCAATATGTTAACGAAAACATAAATAAATAATTAAATGCATAATATACACGTAGAGAATTTTTTTACTGCTGTGAAGTAAAAAAAAAGAGAAGTATACGATTTGAAGCTTAGAAGAAAAGAGGTGTGTATTCACAAGTGAATTTTGAGTTATCGTAAGTAACTAAGCACTACATTGCAATGTTTTACTCACAGTAACTCAAAATTTACTTGTGAATACACACATTTTTACTTCTAAGCTTCAAATCGTATACTTCTCTTTTTTTTTTTTACTTCACAGCAGTGAAAAAATTCTCTACACGTATGATGTTTAGCTGATAAAGAAAGATGTTGGCAAAAATTTACCATTTTTTCTAGTTCAATGAAAAACGAGGGAAATTAAACTGGAACTAATTTAATTGATGAACGGAATCACTTAAAAAGTTAAAAAAACTGAATTAATAATGTCGATATCATTGAATCGCTTCCTTCTATTATCCGCTTTTATTAAATACTACCGGTGAAAGGCAATCAAGTTACACGTGTCGAACTTTTCTATCTAAAAAATCATCAAGTGGGATCTCCAGAAGAATGCGGATAATTTTGGCAATGAGTAGTCTTCAACGGCGCCAAAAAATGTCATGAGAAAGTTCAAGGTCAGGATCCTGTATTTAATGTTAAATATGAAATATTGACGCTTTATATTAAATATCTTTCTTCTCCACCCATTCAATCTACATCTACTAAAGAGACACGTGGCTTTAAACATGAATGTATAATTTTGTAAATTTACCTATATCATTAGAAACTCAATTTTTTCATGTTAGAGAATAATATTACACGTAATGACGCATATATGCCACCAGATATTTCCGCTGTTCATGACTATCACAAATCAAATATTTTGTATCAAAAAGAGAACATAATTCTAAAAATTTCAACATTTACCATGATTGGCGATATTCCACTTAAATTGATATTCCTTAGAAATTTTGAATGGATAATTTACTTGTAACTTTTATCTTAAGTACATATTATTGTTTTACACGTGGAAAAAATTTTGAAGGACACATTTGCTTGTAGTAGAACGAACAATTAATACAATAGACACATGTTCTAACTTCTGTTAAATTAGATGATGGAATCTATCATTAGCTTTTCACCAATTTAATTTACGTTTGATTAGAAAAAAATAAATGTCATAATGCGTTAAGTCGTATTACATAAAATTCTGTAAATTATATCACAATGAATCTTGATAAATTAAGTAATAATTTGATCATCTGATAGTATATCTTTATTCTCATGCAGATCATTTGGAAATGATTAGCAATACAACACTTTTATGATATTCGGTTTTTGATTACCGTACTGTCACTACGTTACAAAGATACCGATTTCATATTATTGGTTCGTAGTAACAATCGCATGTAAATTGTAACACTCAATTCACAAGTTTTGTGATAACTTTTAGCGAGAGATAATAAGATTATTAACTTTTATCAACTGAAAAAAAAATTCTGTAGGATTAATGTTAAGTTATTTTTTTCTAGATATATTTAGGCATTATATAGTATAATCCATCAATAAAATGTGAAATATTCATGGTTTATTGCTCTATAAATAAACTTCTAGGAATTATGTTTTTGCAATGTACTATTTTGAGAAGTCATTATAATGATCGACGTAGATTAATGTGAATTGATGGTTAAAAATGAAAATTGCGAATTGCATTCTTTAATATACTTACCGGATATCCGTTTTCCTTGATGCAATTTCACTTTCTTTTATGTGGTACATTTCAAGGTGTGGCCTGCATTTAAAAAGAACGAGTTTGGTGTATTATGCAATGGACAAATTCAATATTGGTGGCATAATATAAAGATACTCAATATTTTTTTTAGTCTTCTTCTCTTTCTCTTTCTCTGGTTACAAGAGCTCTTGTGTCGATTTCCTCTTGTGAGGTCGAGCACGTGGCTTTGCTTCAGAGCCTTCCAATCCCCTAATGTCCTTTATCTGTTCCTGAAAAGCGTGTCAGTGGGGAAGAAAGTTAATTATATTTTTGAAATACTTTTTTTTTATTGTCAATTATCATTAATTTGTTATTTTCCCTTACGTTTAAATTTTTTGTTTTTTATTCCTCTATATCTTTTGTTTCATTTGATGTAAATTCTAAAAATTTTTTTGATGTACCTTTGAAAAAATGAGGTTATTTTAAATTTGCAAATTAGTGCAAAATTTCCCATTTTCGTCCAAAGCTCCATTTTGATCAGACTTTGATCCTGTTGTGAGAATTAGATAACGGTCAAGTCTCATCACTGACAGATAATAAAAAGAGTAAAAAAAAATCAATGAGACTCTTGTAGACTGGACGACCTCGGCTCACTCTTTCCAACTACCATATATCGAATAGCAAGCGAAATATCTATATTTTAAGTTATAAATTTAGCACATTTATATTTTTCTCCAATTCCCTAATAACCTTTTCATTTCCAATTCTATATTATTTATTTCGTTTTTAAAAAATAGCCATTTAACCTCTACTCAGCGAATTTGTAAACAATGCATTAATATCTCTAGAATGTTTTTTTTTTACTTTTTGCATTCTTACTAATAGCTCACTATTTAAAAATTAAAAAAAAAAAAAATACTTTAAGGAAATATTTTTTTAAAACAATATCATCAATTATAGTAAAACCAATATTTAACCTAATATTTCATCAGAATCATTGAATAACTTTTTATTGTCAATTATTCAATCTAGTATTTTGTACTCATAAATCTATATTTTTTGCAAAATAAAATTATTTTCAATTCGTTATCGAAGAAATATTCCTAAAACAAAAAGCAATCAATTAGAAAATTTTAATAAACAAGTAAATCAGACAACAAAAAATAATTCCCGATATTGATACGCTACTTACTTTGAAAAGAAGAAAAAGATTCTACGAACCAACAAAAAATAATAATACAGTTGCAAATAATGTGTTAGATGTTTTGAAGCGAACAAAATAATGTCTTAAATACTGTCAAGTTTTTTTTAAAAACATTTCATAAATAATTTTTGATGGTAGTTGAAGACGAAATGAGCAATAGACTTAATCAAAGTCGATATGGAAATAATACCGTAAGAGTGGGCGACCGACGTTCAGCTGGAGGTTGAATCGGAACACAGTCGGTCATCGTATCCACGTGTCTGATTCTATTGGTGGAGACATCCGCGACTTGCCGGGGGTAACTTCTTATTAAGTATATAAGGGCAAACTTTCGGCCGACAGAACGCATGTATACCAATCGTATGAGATATAAACCAATTTATACACGACTGTGGATATAACAGACTCATTAAAGCACCATTTGTTTCATCACTCGTTCCCCTTTTGTTTCTTCGGTGATCTCCCGTGCTCATGCACAACCGAGAAGTGGTGGTATTCACACCACAACGTGGGTAACAAGATAAAAACCCCCAGAGACTTTCTGAGAAGACGAGTCTACTGTGTTGCTTGCAAAAGTGACAGGAAGACTTCCTTCACAGCGTCTCGTACGTCGCTTTGAGTGTTTTCTTGTCACAAAAATATTATTTCATTTTTTTTTCTTATTGATTTGAATACAAAATAGTGCTTGGAATCTCTATTGATTTTAATCTATCGTGATTTTGTCAAGTATCAAGTGATAACAGATTTTTTAATCTTAAGAGAGAGATTAGTGAAAAAGAAAGAATATTCAATTTTATTTATTCGATATGAAAGCTACAAATATGAGTACTCTGGTGCCTTTCTCTGGATCTTGGACTACACCTTTCTTGTTTTTAAGTACTTTTATTGTTCTGGTGATTCTTTTTGTCAAGAGAACGAAATTTTTATACTCTCTAAGAAATGTTCCTTCACCAATTGCCTTGCCAATTATTGGAAATGCAGTTCAACTTAATTGCAGTCTTGAAGGTGGGTATTTTTTAAAAATGAAAGTTTGCTATTATGATGATTTTTTTTAAACGATATTGGTGAAAATGAATGATTTAAGTATATGCGAGTGATGCAATAAAATTTTCATCTTGTTAATGTTCCATTGCGTCTTTAGGGTCAATCGACTTCCTCTGGGTACAGACTGCAATGTGTATGGATAGTTGAGAAAGAAAAGAGAGTGAGTGAAAAGAAAAAAAATAATTGAGAAGGAAAGAACGAAAGAAAAGACTATGAAGAATCAGGTCGAGGTCGGTTGATGTGCATCAGGGTAATCATACATGCGAATCTTTCTCCTACACGCGTGAATAAACGGTCATCAAGGGAAAAGACATATAACTCTCTTCTTTGTATATATGTATATTATTATGCTAACTGCTTTTACTTACGATTTCGTTCTTGTCCTCATTTGGTTGTGCTGCACGTGGCTCCTCAATGAACTTCATCCTTAAAAAAAAATTATTTCGCTTGCAGTATTTTAAAATACATTTGTCATTGAGATCAATACAATCAGAGTCAATTTTATTAATTTAAAGAAAAATGAATTATTTATTTCCTCAAAGATTTGATTCATTGAAAACAATCAAGAGATTTAATAAATTTCTTTCATTCTTTTCAACAAATATTTCATACTTCAATTTTTAATTATTTTCGCTGATTAATTAACTTGAATTTTTATTGATAACATCATTGTTTTGAAAACTGATTTATAAAGTTGTTTATTGAAATTTAAATAAGTATCTTAAAATTTTTAAATTATTCTAGAAATAATTAATATTTAAAAAATGAACTTTGATGTGATGCAGCTAATTAAAATATTCTCTTTTTATCTCAATAACAATATATTTGTTAATTTAATTAAATATTCACTGTACTAGTGAAAGAGTTTGTAGCTAAAATTCCAATGAGTTTTTTTTCACAAAAATTAATGAATTTTTTTATCAAAACTAGTAACTTCTTCTCTTTGTATGTAATAATTAAAATAATTCATCTTTAAAAAATGTCTCTTTCTTAACAAAAAAAAAATTATCAAATAATTTTGTCTGAATAAAAATAAGTTTTTTTTGGAATATTAACTATTCGGTTGATATTAATAGAAAAAATTGGTACAAGTTTTGTTATTTTAAATTGAATGCATCAAATCAGTATTATTGAAAATAATAATTGTTGTTATTGAATGAAAGAGAAATCGAATAAAATTCAAGAGATATTTTCTTGGTAGATTGAATATACATAAAATTGATCAAACTTGTTTGCGTCAAGTCTCTTTAGCAATGCTCCTTGTAAGTATATTACATAGACCTTGGCTGCAACTAGTTTTACTGCAAAAATGTCCGAGATTTTTTCCGGTCAATGGCCGCTCTTTCCTCTTCTCCTTCTCTTCTTGTCCAAGTGAATAATCGCGCGTGCAGCATACTCTCGGTCATCGCCGCAACGTTGACGACCGTCGACGAGGCCAAGGAGGAAGAACCTACCTAATTGCCAGTGATAGAGATATAGATGCAGCGGTCTACTTGCACATAAGTCATTGAGGCAACGACCGAACACAAATAAACAGAATGCAATGAAAATCACATTAATATTCCGGATGCCTTGAATGTTTTCACATGATGTTGATGATTGAATTTATTTGTTGTTTTTTTATTTTGCTTGCAGAATTTTTCAAGAAACTACTTGAATGGGGTAAGCAATTTGGGGACATTTATCTTCTCTGGTTGGGACCAAGACCTTTAGTATTTGTTTATCGAGTTGAAGGGGTTCAGCCACTACTCAGCAGCAGCATTCATATTGAAAAGAGCTTGGAGTATCAGTATCTTAAACCTTGGCTTGGTGATGGACTTGTTAATAGCACAGGTAAATTTCTCAATCTTTGGCATTAAAAATTGGCTCGATTTAATCAAAATATGAAGTATAATTTTATTAAATTTATTCATGTTATTTTTGAAAAGTATTTTAATGAAATTTAAATAGTTTCTTACTATCATGAATTGATGATGAATTTTTCCTGAATTTCATGTCTGTTCAAATAAGAGTTTATCTACTTGTTGAACTATCGTTTTCATTAATATGTTGTTTCTGATCTAAAACAATCAAGTATTATTAAAAAATGTATAAAATAATTCCAAGTAAACAATATGTTATTGAGCTACCAATGATGCTTTTTTAAAAGCCATTTTGACTTATAAACATTCCTCTACATATTCATGACTTGTTTCTGGTTATTTCTGGAATGAGAAAAATAGCGATTTATTCTTGTCACGGTATTGCCATCCATTTGAATAATTTAGAACAAGTAAAGTAATTATTATCATTATAACCAGTCGATAATAGTTGTTATCCAATGATTGATGATTTCATTTCTGCGAATCTGTAGAAAAAAAAAAATGGTTATTATGTATATTGAAAATTGCTTAAAATAATTTTTATGGCTGTAAAAACTTGCCATATTTATCATTATTTTTCTTTGAGTTTAAGAGTAAAAATAATTTTTCTGTACACGTCATATTCATGAATATGATATTCTTATTTATAACTGCAACTGCTCTTTCTTCTGTTGCAGTTATGAATCCAATTTGTTCCATTCTCAATAGTATGAAAAAATTATACAAGCTTCATTTATGTCATTTAATCATAAATTTTTTTGCCATTCATAACAGATATTTCGCACTCGAGATATTCTGCTTCTCACTAAGTAGAGTATTGTAAAAACTATTCCGCACAGCCTTGAACGACAGGAGAAAGAGGGAAGTGAATCAGGTGTCCAGACGTTAACGACCGGCGCTTTAACTGCTAGTTTTGAAGAATTTCATTTTGCAATATATTATTTCTAAATAATTATTTTTCTTCATACGAATTTACCATTTTTATCAAGTTTATCCACCTTCAATTGAATTTATGAATTAATTGTTATAAATAGTTTAGTTGATAGTTTCCTTAATAGAAATATTCTCAATTAATTTTATTACTCAACTGTTGTAAACTATTGGATGATGAATTGAACATGTCAGCATTGTTACCATCATTATTATCATATGAATATCTAGAAAATTTAAAATGTTCTATCTTCATCATTGTCATTAATTCTTTAATGAGAAAAACTATTCTTCAAAATATCATTAAAAACTTCCACTAGAATATTCCAAGTTTATTATATGCAATGTAAAGAAATCATAATGTATATGATAATTTATGATATATCATTTTTTCCGAATAATTAAAAGGATTACCATTCGAGAAAATTGATTACATACATGTGCTAACAATTATGTTCAGTAAGCTTGAATTTTCTCGTGGTAAAAATCACGTGCCAAGGTTGTGTCTAAAGGATTTGATACAAATATAATATCTCTCTAGCTACAACAATAATTATATGATAATTGTATTACAAAAAACAAGTATCCTTATATTGGCATAATTAGATACTTGATGTGTTTATAATCACTGCTGATAAATTAAATATAACTTAGTATGTACAGAAAATATAATTTTTGTATCGAGGCGCCATAAATTCTCATGACTTTTATAATTTTAGTTGATAAAAAAAATTCTAAATTAGATTAATTCTTATCAAAATAATTTAAAAATAACTATTACAATTTCAGGGCTAATTTTTACTTGGAACATTAATATAATTAATAGATTATGATTTATATTTGATATATTTGTTGTACGGTTTTTCAGGTAATCAATGGCATTTTTTACGGAAACTTCTTACTCCAGCATTCCACAGTGTAATGCAACAGCAATATTTAAAGTCAGTAGCTCATGAATCAGCAACGATGGTCTCGTGTTTGAAAGCTGAAGTGAATAATGTTTTCAACGTTGTTCCCTATGCAAAACGAGCAGCTTTAGATATGATTTGTGGTAAGACAAGTAATAAATTTTCACTTTTACTATTTATTAGTAGCATTATGATTAATGATCTTCAATATAATCAATGATTGCAGAATGCAGCATGGGATATCATTTAAATGCTCAACAAAATTATCAAAACGATTATGTAATAGCAGTAGAAAAGTATGATTTATTTTTTTCTTTTTATTCATTCTAACTTATTTGTTACTTTACCAGTTAAATTGTATAATCAATGTAAAATAATTGTTTTGTTTTTTCAATTCCAGAATGACAGAAATTATCCAAACAAGATTTACTAATATTTGGATTTCTTTGGATCCGATCTTTCGACTGACTTCTTTAGGAAAAGAACACGAGAATGCACTCAATGTTATTCACAGTTTTGTAGATAACGTTAGTATCTTTAAAATTTTATAGTTTATAATTTTATTTGTTGCATAAAAAAATTTTTAAATCATTTAATAAATACTTACAGGTAATAACCGAACGAAAAACACAATGGAAATCGAACCATGACGATAATTTTAATAATCCAATGAACACAAGGCAACAACCATTACTTGATCTCCTTCTCAAATATTCTCAAAATGATCTTGGACTCACAGATATAGATATTAGGGATCAAGTGAATACTTTCATGTTCGCTGGACATGATACAACTGCTACGAGTATTTCTTGGGTTTTATATTGCTTGGGTCGGCATCCAGAATATCAGGTATATTTTTAATAGAATGTTTTGATGAAAAAAACTTATCTTAATTCTGAAGTAAATTATTTATAAGCATTTACTGAACATCTAGGAAAAAATCTTGGATGAGTTTGAAGCAGTTATTGGATCAGAAGAACTAACTTTAGATAATTTAAGTAAACTCACTTGGTTGGAAGCTTGTATTAAAGAAACTTGGAGGTTGTATCCTGTGGTTCCATTAATTGCCCGACAAATATATCATCCAATTAGATTAAGTAAGTAAAAGATAACTGATAAAGTAATTGATTAGTGCAGGACATAATGTATATTACTAAATAGATTCAGAAAAACCAAATAAAATGATTATTACATCTAAAGTGTTTTAACAATAATGATCACAAGTAAGAAACTATTTGGTTATGAATTTTATTTTTTTATTGCAGTGAATAATGATATTCCTATTGGATCAACAGTATTAATAAATGTATTTATGCTTCATCGAGATCCCCGACATTTTCCGGATCCCGAAGAATTCAAACCAGAACGTTTTCTACCGGAAAATCCAAAACCACAAAGTTTCACATACATCCCATTCAGTGCAGGCTCACGAAACTGTATTGGATGGAAATTTGGAACGATGGTGGTTAAAGCGTCAATTCTTACACTCCTCAGAGCTTATAAAATTGAAGCTTTAGACAGCACGGACCAATTACGATTAATTTCTTCAGTAGTTCTTATTAATAGAGATGGAATTCGTCTCAAAATTTCTCCACGAGAAAGTAAAATTCTAAAGCCAAAATTAGATGAAAGTATTAGTAATGATTGTGAACAATTACCTGAATGTGTCAAAACAAAAGATGATTGAATGATATTATTTAAGATTATGAATAGTGTTACAATTTATAGATTTTTATAAATAGATTTTAAGTAGATTTTCTAAAATACTCAAGAGAACAATTTCTTGTATTTGATAATCATACTATTAGCAAATTTTTTACTTTAATATTCTTGTATCATAGTTTCGATATTTTAAATTATAGATAATAAAGAAGTGCCTATTATACATTTTAATTTGTTCTTTTTTCATAAATTATACAAATTATTTCTTACTTAATTTGTTTTAAATAAAAACAACTACTCCAATTGGTTTGGAGTACTTCTCCTGCTCAAGTACATCAACGCATGCGTGAAGAATGGAATGCAAACACTCAAGCACCGCAGTCTGGCGCATCGTTGCGCATCAGAAGACTCACGTTTGTAGGTTATATTTTGTTGTGTGGATTTTTTAATTTATTTATTAAAAATGAAAGTACCGATAGCAATAGGATTGGTATTTTTAGGCTGTTGTACGAATGTTGTGTTTCTGGAATTATTAGTAAAGTAAGTTTTGTGTTATTTTCGAATAGAATTTTCGAGCTAAATGTCATTGAGGTTATGACGTAATGCCACTTGTCACATTAATCAACAAATTCGTTTGAATATGTATTTTATTTAATTTTAACCGAGTATTTTTCTTACAGAGAAGATCCTGGAAGTGGCAATCTTATTACATTCTCACAATTTCTTTTAATTTCAATAGAAGGATTTTTTTTTACTTCAAAGTTTGGCACAGTTAAACCAAAGATAGGAATTAAGGATTACCTGATTCTTGTTGTGATGTTTTTTGTATCTAGTGTTTGTAATAATTATGCTTTTGATTTTAATATACCTATGCCTTTACACATGATATTCAGAGCTGTAAGTATTAAAAATAATGTATTTAACCTTTGTAATTTTTAATTCATAACCAATCAACTAATAGACATAATTAATATTACAGGGATCTCTGATAGCGAATATGATAATGGGTATAATAATTTTAAAGAAAAGATACGTATTCAGCAAGTACCTATCAGTATTTATGATAACTATGGGTATTGTGATATGTACAATAGTAAGTGGACAAGAGGTAAAGTCGACTCAAAAACTTGTAGAAAATGCTATTCCTCCAACTCCTGTGGAAAATTTATTTTGGTGGTGTGTTGGAATTTTTTTATTGACTCTAGCATTGTTTATATCTGCAAGAATGGGTATATATCAAGAAGAGTTATATGCTAAGTACGGAAAACGTCCTAGAGAAGCTCTATATTATACAGTAAGAAGATTTATTTAATTAATTATTAATTTAAAGAATTAATAAATTTATCAGTAAAAGTATTATTTATGTCACTGAAAAAAACACTTGATAAATTGGATAAAAAAAGAAACCTAAGTAGTTGTTACAATCATCATGACTTGCAAAAATGTTCAATATTTTAAACCGTTAAAGCAATTCTTACGTAAAATTCTGTTTCAGCATCTTTTACCATTACCATTTTTTTTAACTTTGGCTCCAAATATTTGGGACCATGCAATGATGGCCATCAAGTCTGATCCACTTTTAGTTCCATATATTGGAGTGACGATGCCTAAGACTATTGCATATCTTATTGGAAATATTTTGACTCAGTATCCTTTTTCTTATGCTACTAAAATAGAACTAACAAGAAGGTGATAAATTCAATTATTGGCTATACGTTAATTTCTAATTCGATTAAAGAAAATAACTATATATGAAAATAGAATAGAATAGATGTCAATAATTGGAGATCATTCTACTTAATAATATTTTATATTTTTGCTGACATCATTTAACATGTATTATAACCTTAACTCAATATTTTAGATATATGTGCATCAGCTCAGTTTTTGTACTGACGACAGAATGTACATCTTTGACTGTTACTCTAGTTGTAACGTTAAGAAAATTTTTATCACTACTATTTTCCATAGTATATTTCCAAAATGAATTCAGTATTTATCATTGGATTGGAACATTTTTAGTGTTCTTAGGAACAGTTATTTTTACAGAACTTGTGCCAAAAATAATACAAAGTGTACAAGGTCCATCAAAGGCGAAGAAAGTAGAATGAATGATAATGATAAGAAGGGGAAAAAATATTAATTCTTTATTTTTGTTATCGAGAACTATTACTTTTGATTATGAAGTGATGCTTACGTCTATTTATTGTGGCAATAACCTGATAAGTAAAAGGATAATAATAATTGTTGGGGGCATTGAAAAATTAAATTACGGTAAAAATTTTCTTTAAGACGATCTCAAAACTATAATCAAGCGTTGGCGACGCGTTATCATTATCGTCCTCGCAGTGCATTTTAACGTTGGTTAAAAATGTGTTATCATGGTCAGAGCTGCTGAATATTCAGTAAATAATCACTTTACTCATTGAGTAATTGTAAATATAAGAATTGTAAATACTAAATTCAATCAATTTTAATGATCTATTACTTTTTAAATTATTTTAAATAAAACAACCATATTTTTGATCTGTTTTTTGAGTTACATAAAAAGTACCTAGTGAAATTACAAACTTATTCGATTAAAATTTGAAGAAGATTAATCAAAGTATAGGAATCAAGATTATTATTATTATTAGTAAAAATTCAAAAAAAATTAATAAACAAGTGTTATTAATACTTGGATTAGAGATTTAAATATTAATTCAAGAACGACATTGGGTATATACTATTTATTTTGTGCAAGTGCCTTCATACGTTGTCAGTCAATAATCAACCATTGTCGTTTATAATAAAAATCCATCTGTTTGGCAAAAAAATCGAGAATGGTTTTTTTTTAAGATTCATTGAATAAATTTACTATTAGCATATTATTTTTAGATAATTAAATTCTTTAATTAATTTAATCTAATGATTGAATTTATTATATTGGCAAGTGAAAAAATTTGATTCATTTAATTGAAAAATAAAAAAATGTTAAACTACGAAAAATTGAGTTTGATTGATCACCCAATTTGTTATGATGAATTAAATACCAAATTCTTTAAAACTGGTAAGTTTTATATTTTTTATTATACGGAATTTTTTAAAACTTCAAATAATTGATTAATCATTCTCTTCGTAGAATTAGGTGGTAACTATGATTATTTTGTGGCTCAACCCCTATGGATAAAAATAAGACTATTTCTTTTCTGGATATTTTGGACTTCTTTAGTCGTCGTAATAATTTTTCTCATTTTCCTCAATTGGTGTATTTCACCAATGTTGTGTTAACCATTGACTCATTGAGGATATTTGTAAAAAATAAGAAATCTTAAAAGATAATAACTGAATTCTTTTTAGTATTTAAAAGAGCAGAATTATATATCCTGTCTTTCTATCTTTAGACTCTAGTAGCTTGTAAAGTTAGTAATATTTCAATACAGATGTTAAATTTGAATTATCATCAAATAATTACGTTTTGTTTAGTCTATAATATCATTTTCTCTTTACTTATCACATGCTTTGTCAGTTGAATAATCTAATCTACCCATGATATTCTATGGCACATGTGGATCCAATAAAGAGTAAACAATAATTTTGTATGCTGTCTACCGAACAGTCTTCTAGAATTGTATAAATAGGATACCAATGAATAAGAATAGCTAGTAGATTACAGAAAGTGAAGAACGAGCATCGAATGCTTTT
The DNA here is from genome assembly GCA_028641665.1 of Chelonus formosanus. Taxonomy (NCBI): domain Eukaryota; kingdom Metazoa; phylum Arthropoda; class Insecta; order Hymenoptera; family Braconidae; genus Chelonus; species Chelonus formosanus. The sequence continues at coordinate 2,741,265 of CM054006.1, read as the reverse complement.
GAATAAGAAAATTAAAATAACTCTGGATTATAAAGTGAATTATAAAGTGTGTGTGAAGAATTTAGTATAAGCAAAAATTCGTAAAGTGCATTGCAATTTGGAGAATTTGATGCGCAGAACAAGGAGCGCATTGATCTAATTTGGGAGTGGACTTCTTTGATATATTACATGTTCAGTAAGCTGATCTGATTCAATTAAATATATAATTGGAGCATAATTGAACTCCATTCTTGCTTCTATTGGAGGTATCACGAGAAGAGGAAGCAGATTGAGTCAAAGTATCTGTGAGTATTATAGCTTCTAAGTAAGAGATAGTGATGCTATTTTATAGATCCTAAAACGGCCTTGAGGGTTATAGAAACTATGGAGAGGGGGAGCATGAATTTAGCGAATGCGCCGGAGGTTAATAGCACCACCAACGGATCAGTCGCCACGTACAAGTCGTTGTCAGAGGATAATTCTAATTGGGATACGAAAAACGAAAATCAAGCTCACAAAATGGGGAAAACTGATGAAGTGGAAATTGACGATGGAGCAAAAGAAAAAATGTTGAATGATCCAACGAGTGCTGATCCACTAGCAAGAACTGCTGAGGTTTGTATTTTAATAATTTTTTTAGATTTATGGTTCTCTTCCTTAATTGATCGTAAAAAGTTTTGGTATTTTATCACAGACAGTCTCATAATTAACTCAAAAATGTGTATAATTGTGTTAAAAAAACTTATTGTGGAATGTTTTCTAAATAAAATCAGAGGTTTAATACAGAAAATAAAACTTTGATGATATTCTTTACATAGCACAGCTGTATAAAAAATCCGGTGTTGTTTAAAATGGCTGCCACTGCATTTTTAACGTATTGTTTGCTTAGTAGCTGATTATAATCTTTTTCAAATAATGCATTACTAAAAGATAATTGATGTATGGTTATCAATATTTATGAATTTATATCTACGATTTAAAATTTTTCATTATCAGTTTTTTTTCATATACAATAATATTATACATTTTTGTTTTTTTTTTTTATTATTAATTATATCGAGATAAAAGATAAATCTGTTGATTTCAAATAGGAAAACATGGTTATGATGTAAGTTTTATTTTATATCCATTAGAAATTATTTGTTCCCAATTTATCTCAACATTTTTTGCTCAAGTTTTTATTTATTAGAAATAATTTTATTGATCAAAATTTCACTATATACTTTAAATTTCTAAAAAAGCTAAATTTAATTACAAAATTTAACTGTAACAGCATACCTAACCTTGGAAACATAGAACCCATATTGCATCATTCATTCCAGAGAACTCTGTTATTACCCAGACTAAATTTTTCTTTTATTATTTAGATCATACTCATCTCAGAAAATGGTGATGCAAAAAATACCGTCAAATCCGCAAAAGACATTCTATGTGGAATGGGAAAAGAAGAGCTAATGAAATATGCTAATGATCCATTTTGGGTACGCTTGCGATGGATAATGTTCATAGGATTTTGGATTTTATGGTTTGCTATGTTATTTGGTGCCATAGCAATTATAGTATTCGCTCCAAAATGTACAGCTCCAACGCCCAAAAAATGGTGGGAGAAAAGTCCGATTATTCAAATAGACTCTTCTGACTTGGAAGGAAAAGACATTAAAGGTGTAGAAGCTCTATTGGACACCATAAAGGGTCAGCATATCCAAACAATTGCATTATCATCAATTCTCAAAGGCACTCCAGGTTATGTTGAAGACTTTAAAGTCATTAAGCGTGAAATTGGAGACATGCAATTTATGAAGGATGTCATTGCTGCTGCTAAACAACGTGATCAAAGGATCGTGCTGGAGGTTGATCCTAATCATTCATCAATAAATCATCCTTGGTTTAATAGATCAGTAAACCGAGAAGATCCTTATACTAATTATTATGTTTGGGCTGATGGAAAAAATGCTGCTGATGGAACTCGTCAACCTCCCAACAATTGGTTAAGTGTCTATGGTGGTTCAGCATGGGCTTGGCATCAAGTTCGTGGTCAATATTATTTGCATCAATTAAATAAAACCCAACCAGATTTTAATTTCGAGAATCCAAGTGTAATAGATGAATTTGTTGAAATATTCCAATTCTGGTTAAACCAAGGGATCAGTGGATTTAGGTTGGGAAGTACTCAGTATTTAACTGAAGATCCTCATCGTCTTGATGAAAAACGTAGCTCATTTCCAGCAGAACCCGAAGAGTATCAATATTTAAATCACGTTTACACGCAAAATCGTCAAGAAAATGTTAAGATTTTGAAACTTTGGAGAGAAAAAATTGCAAATATCACTAAAGATGATGAATTGTTTACTTTACAAGATGACGTGGGAGCTGATACATTAGCTATCTTGAATGAGAACCAAAGACTTATAGATTTACCACAGAAATCTCAATTTTTGAGCACTGCTGATGCTGAAATACCAGCTGAAATTTTAATTCGTGAAGTAACTGACTGGATTTCACGAACAAATGTCAGCTGGCCTGGCTGGGATGTAAGTATTTAATGGATTAAAATATTGTAATAAAAACTTTGGTAGAGTTTCTGCTAGTTGAAAATTTGGTAATGAAATTAGTTTTAGTAAAAAATGAAATTATTTTCAGGTAAATGGAAAAGAACGATCTCTAAGACAACGTATGCCTATAAATGTAGCTGATAGTATCACACTAATGACGTTACTATTGCCAGGTACACCGATATTTAAATTGAATGACACTTTATCAGCTCCAAAAGCATTTGCTACGTTGGCTGCCAAACGTAATGAAGAAACTTTCCTCTATGGAGATTTTAAGGCACATGTTATTAATGGAACAGTCTTTGCTTACACAAGGTATATTTGATATTTATTATTTAGATGTAAAATAGCATTAAGTTTCAGCTCGGAATTCTAAATAATACTAGTATAATTGATCAACTAAAGAATTGAAGCGAAGAAATATTTTCCATTTTATCAAATTATTATCTAATGAGGTCGATTAATAATTTTTTTACTTCATCCAAATATTCATGTAATGAAATAGTTTTTATCATACTCACAATAATAAATTTTAGAGGTCATTCTTATATTATCTGTCAAATGAAAAGTTTTATCACCAAGTATTTACTCAAACAAAACTTTAAAATTGCCCTAAATGCCTTTGTATGCGTCTTAATTTATTTTTTTTTTCATAAAAGAAAAACTAGTACTAATAAACTAATATATATTTAATTTTACTAACAATGAAACTATTTTTTAATTCGTTTTTACGTACATTCGGATTAAATAGAGATGGGTATGTATTTTATTGTTCAACTGATAGAATTGATAATTATTAGTAATTTAACGAAATAATTGTTATTACATAGATAATAATTTAAATAAATTAAATCAATAACAGGTTAAAAGGTGGACATCCTGGATATTTAGTAGCATACCAAAGCTCGAGGGAAAATGCATCGATTGATGTGTCATCGTTGTCAGCCATGCCTTCGGAAGTGAGCATATTAACTCACAGTCCAAATTATGTTCAAGATGGACAGTCTATTCCGTGAGTATTTAATTAACTTGTCATAATTAATTTATTGACAAACTTCTGTTTATTAACTTGCCAATATCAGCACAGAAAAAAGTCATTTAACCTCATTTAACCTATTGCATAAAAAAGCTATCAACTATATAAGTAATTTATTATTCAGTAAAAAATTTATATTTTTTTTTATTTATTATGAAATAGACGTTATAAATTAATTGTCATAATTTATTTATGTTTTAGGACTAAATTATCATCGGATAATATTCCTATGGCTCCAAAAAGTACAGTAGTTCTTACATTCGTACCAGAGTCTTGAAGTGCTTGTTTAAAAATATTTATATATAAGCATGACATTGGTTTTTGTGTGAAATAATAATATACATAAATATACTCGAACAAAATATGATGAAATTATAAAATAAAATCATCATTAATCACAGCATAAATTACGCTCTATGAAATTTTTTATGAAACAAAATATATTTATTACCCTATTTTTTTTTCAATTTCATTTACTCTATATGAAGTTTATGAGGATCAGTAAACCTTGCGGTAAGTATATAAAATAGAGCAGGTAAAGGTACCAGTAAAAACATTGCCGGATGAATACTTATTCCTCTGAGAGTTGCTATTGCCATAATTCCATATCCATGTAACAGCCAATGACCAAAAATTATTGTAATATTTTTTATATCGGATACAGAGCTTAGAAGCAAAGATTTCATAGTCTAAAACCATCAATATCAAATTAAATTCTTAATCTACCAAAAAAATGAGAAATTCATTATTTGAATAGATGATTACCTGATTTAATTTGAATGCAAAGTGAGCAGCATTTGATAAAACGGAGAGAATTATCGTTATGTATGGAAAGGAATAATCTGTAGTAAAAATAAATATGGAAAAGTTAAATTTGTTGTTTGGAATATGATAAAAAAGAATAATCTTGAGTTTATAACTTTTCTCATAGATATGCGATATGATTTAATGTCCAATTAAAATGCTAATGTTTCTATGAAATTAGAGCAATGTAGTGATTATCAATTTTTTGATATCAACTTACAGATTAGTCCTCCTCCAACAGCATGTAAAAATGCAAAAATTGGGAAAAAATATAAGGCATTGTAGATGGAATATTTCCCTTGTTTAGGCAAAAATTTTCTCACAACCCATGGTCTTACAAGTAACATTATCATAACCCCTAAAGAATAGAATACAAAAACCATCGTATACCTAAAAATAAAAAGAATTAAAAATTGGTATAACAAGACTTACTTCAAGAGAAAAAATATTACACTAACAATGGATACACAGCTTCTTGTGTACAGTGGAGAGAAGTCTCATAATTAGGAGAAGGATTATGAAATAAAGTATACCAGTCAGAAAGTCTTCTAGTTCTACAGGACTTGATTGTAAATGATCCAATGGGATCTGTTAATTGTAGCGTAATTAATGAGGCACTGAAAGTCTCAATTAGTGCTGATAAATGAATTGCTATTACTTCTTTAGGTATATTTCTTTTTAATGCTACCATGTCTATTGAAAACCAATGTAAAACTAAGGCAAGTAATGCCATAAATCCTAAATATAACCAGTCGTAAAATGTTGGAGCATCTTCACATGGTACACAAGCTGATGAAACATTTGTGCGAAATCCCCGAGGACAAGCTCCACAATCAGTCCAATTACCGTCTGGAAGTAATTCTCGTCCACAATAAATTCCAGGACAGTGTGCAAGCTGATTCATTTTTTTATTTATTTGTTGAAATTTCTTTTCTACTAATTTATTGTTAAAAAAATAACACATAAGTTTGTTGAAGAGTCAGCTTGATATTTATACAATACACTAATTCAATTGTTTACTGTAATAATTAACTTTAAGTCTTGGTTTTATCATTTCGTTGATAATGTATAAATTGATTTAACTGTGAAAGCTTGTAATTCGAACATTTTCTGAATTATTGACTGATATTGCAAGAATTAAATAGAGTTTAAATGTTAATAACAATCAGTCCATTCAATTTATCCGGGATAATAAAATGAACAGCCAGGTTAGTCTACAGTCACTTACAAAGGCATGCGCAAATAAAAGCCGTTAAATTGGAATATGCGCAAAAGTGACGTCTTTTAATGGCGCTGAATTCAAATTTCCAAGTAATTGTTTTTATTTTTTTTTTTAATTTATAATTCATTATTGATTTAAAATGATATATTGAAGAGTAAAAATAAAGTATTCATTATGAGTTTTTTTTCTATAATAATTTTATTAAAAAATAACGAGTGATTGCATAAAACAAGAGATTAAAAATGAAATTGTTAACACTGACAAGTTACGCCATCTGCAAGGTTTGCGCATGATCGTCCAAGTTTATCCGATGATAGCCGAATGAACATTACTATTTTGAGGCACCGAAGGGGCACCTCTTGACGGGGGTTTTTCGATAAGTGAAGGGCAACGGGTGTGTAAAGTGTACGGTTTTTTTCGTTTTTAATTTCAAAGACACTAATCGTGGCCTGTGGGCCCATGCCGAAATTCTCATCAGTGTTTAACTAGTTTGGATGTGTGTGTATGTGTGAGTGGACATTTTTAAAGTGAGTGTAAAGAAATAAAGAGACGCGGACAATGGTTGAGCGCGTCCCGGGAGGTCTCGGCGCCCTCGTTGCGGTACGAAAATGAAACAAGCTCGTCCGCAACGAGCAGCTGATGGCGGCCGAGTGCTGTTCTAGAGCCTCCATGTCTGCCGTTTAATTAGTTCATCAGTTTCTCCTTGGACTTATCGTAAAAGTGTGGTCGTTAACGTAGATTAGCTACCAAAGATTATCATCGTGATTTGTATAACAAAAGCAACATCAACGAATAAGCCAAGATCTAGTTAAGAGATCGTCGTACGACTGTACGAGGCGTGATATAACGGTGCTTCTCTCTCGCTCCTTCTCTTTTTCTCATACACTCGTCCCTTCTCACTCCTTCATTCTTACTCTTTCTCTCCGGGACTTCGGCATCCGGACGGGCGCGTAGCCGGTCCCGGCTATCGAATTCTCGCCGAGTGAAAAAAAAGGCAAACGACGGGGCGTGTGCGTGCACCGTACGTATATATACTTTGCGTCTTTTTTCTACGCGTGGTATATGAAACTCCAAAGTGTACGAGTTCAACATTTACCTAATTAATATTCGGTGAGGATTGCAGTTGTGAAAGAGTGTAAACTAGCGGAAGTGCGTGGTACACTTACATCAATTCTCTAGAACAAACCAAGCAAATAGTTGGCTGAAAAAAGGCAAAAGGAGTTATATCTAAATGTGTTAATTATTTAGATGGCACGCATGGTCAAAAGGTAACCTCTCCCCTAACATAAAATACAATATAACACGTGAGAAAATATAATTCAACTGTCAGGTTTTACCTGTGACAACGTTGCACTAGTAAACTTCTTTATCTTCTAGAGCCACTTCTTCAGCCAAAGGAATTATTTACAGCATAGTAAAACCAATAATTTCATCTGTGATCAAAGAAATAAAGCTTTAGTGTGATACAACGTGTCGTCAGTACGACCTAACTTTGTTATTAACATTATCATCATCGCAGTCATCATTATCATCATCATCAGCTGTCTTGAAGACTTGAATAAAATTTATATTGAGGAATGCGGCCACCGGCTTGCCAGGGTGGTCCTAAACGTCGACTATAGCCACCACGATCTCAGCCAACGACTCGGATCAGAGGCACGAGCGTGACGCCGGTGATTCAAACCCATCCAGCATCCGCAGTGCCTCCAATCTACCCAACATGTCATCTGGGACGTTTGTAGATCGGATAGACCCCTTCGCCAAGCGATCCCTTAAGAAAAAATCCAAAAAGTCACAAGGATCTTCACGATATCGTAATTCACAAGATGTTGAGCTACAACAGCTACCTCAGCTCAAAGGTATGCATTAAATATTAGTTTACTTATTTCGTCATCTTTTCAAGATGATGATGGTCAATTAATTTCTTCACTCCTTAATGACTATTTTGGCTATCAACAATATCATTTTGTCATTCTTATATCTATATGGTCAGGACTCTTGGCATCATATGCTACCTAACCTCTCGCGTTAGCTCTTGGCATCTCACTCCTAGGATCTATAATAACTTTTCTCTATTAATATATATTTCTTGCATTCAAAATAGTCTTATAGTCTTTCGGAATCGATCATCATTTATGATTATAAATAATATTTGTGACATTTATGTTGGAATGTGGAATATTTGATCAAATTCTAGTTCAGTTGATGTTTACAATTTAACATTCAATCAACTTGAAGCTGTTTTCATTTTTTATTATTATTTTAATGTTTAATTAGATTTTCTAATATGAGATAAAACATTAGATTTTGAATTAATTATGAGATATATAGGATACTTGATAGATGTGTGTCATGTAGGGAGTGGAATAATTTCTAGTCACGTTTCTTATAGAAAATTTAAGATGCTTATGATGTTTAGATGCTGAGATTTTGATTATTTGTTTTAAATATTTTATTCGATTGGTGGAGAGATTATTTATTTTTAATTATCACCAGTGAAATTAAGATGAATAACAAAAGTTGTAGAAAATTGATAGGAAAATAATTACAAAAAAAACTCTTCGTCATAGTTTTAGCATTTTATGAAATTGAATGTTTACTCTACATATGTTTACCTTCATTTTAATTACTCTTATTAATTAATTCAACTTCTAGAGAAATTTTTCAAAATCTTGATTTACTAAAGTAACATGGGATTATTAATAATTGCAATTTTAATTAAAGCATTTATTTATCGAATTTTTTGGTTTATTAATAAAAGGTTGTTTGGTAGATATAAAAATATTGATCCGTTAGATCAAAATAGCTGAAGTGTGATAAAATATTATGAAATACTTTGAAACTACATTATTAATATTACTTCAACAATACATTCAGTTGAGAAAGTTAGTATGTAAAAGAATAACAGATACAAATCATTTTTAATTGGATTATTAATACCAAATTTATCTCTTTTTAGAATTCATTTATTCATCAATTTTTCTGAATAAATACTGCTGTTAGATTAACGATGAAAAGAATCCTGGGTAAATTTTAAAAAGTGATTGATTATAAAAACTTGAATGATGGTTTTCCATTTTCAAAATTGTAAAAATATCTGTCATTCATGATAGATTGTGAAAATGGATAATTTTTACATAATTCACAAATTGACCTACAACTTAAATTTTCAGCAATTTTGAATCAATAAAAAAAAATATAATTAACACAATTGAATAAATAAATATATAGAAATAGAATAAATATTTTTTCTATATATCCATCGATTTTTTTTTCTTAAAATCTATTCTTTATTCATAAACTTATTTATTTACACCAAACTACTAACAACTTTCTAAAATTTTCTACATTATTATCAAATTTTTATTTCTATTCAATTATTTTCCAAATATTACATTCTATATGTTGTTTCATTCAAAGAATTCCCAATTCAATAGTGTGATTCAAGTTTTTACTTCAATTTTTGTAACAGCCAATAAATACACTTGTTCCATCAACAACATCTATGTCCTTCACAATTCAATAGCAGAAGGCAAGACCATAGGTTCCATTAAAAAAGAAAAATACATTGATTTCCTGGTAAAAAAGAGAGAAGAGTTATCACTTGTAATATTTTGTCTTAATGAAAAAAGTGAAAGTTTTCAACGATATACGAGCAAACATTTTTATAAAAATAATCTAACAGTAAACAATTAAGATATCTAAAAGCATAATAATTGAATCAGCTACTACAAATAGTACCTGACATAATTACTGTCTTACTTCGCATGCTTTATCTCCCAATCTGACATGCAACATGAACTTGAAAAAAAAACCTAACATTTATTCCATACTTCCAATGATAAACAATGCTACATTTCTACCTAAACCAGGATACATAACTCCAAAAATATAACCAATGAATTTATGATGAAACATCAAGTTAATTTTCTATCTTTCTAAGAAACAATTCACGTTTAAATAAATGATCAAAATAATTTTATCCAGATTATTTTGGTATATTAGTTGTTCTTAGTTATTATACACACAAGATGCAACTAAAACCTACGCATCCTTACCGGTACATATCTTCCTACTCACTGATTCATGACTAATATTTGTCCTTCTAACTTTAACAGATTCTTATTAGTTTTATTGTCGATAAAGTATTTTAAAGTATTAGCATCAATTTAAAATAACAATTCCACTACAATTTCATAATAATAAACCCAACAGATATTACATAATAATTAATTGATCACAATAATAACAATAATTATTTATTTATCTGTTTAATAAATAAATGAATATTATTGATTAATTACTGATAGCAAGAGTTGGTTTAACTGAACTGTACTTTGGTTCTTTACGACGATTAAATTACAATAATTATTGAGAAAATGGTCATAATGACGTCTCATTACTTAGCAAAATGAAAATATAAGAAGTAACACAAACTTGCTCAGTGTGTTTGAACATAGAAACTCCCTGGAGCTCATATCTAATTACAATGTTTAATGGACGATGCTAATGCTTTCACAGTCCATCTCTCTTGCTTCTAGGTGGAGTTCCATCCCTCGATATTTCACATACATTTCTCGAACACTAACTTCCTCAATGAAATACATACTTCAATAAATACACACTTGTCTTTTAATAGAGACGTTATTTATTTTGCTACATTTTTTTTTTTATTTCATCATTTCAGTCAATTATTACTGATACTTAACACTAAACTTTCATTTGCATATTATTTAACATTCATTGTTTAACAAAAACAATGATGAATTTTTAATTATTAAATGAATTGTTAATTTGTTGATGATACATTTGAGTTTGTTTAAAGTGTGTAAATGATTATTTTAATGCTATTTAATGGATGATTAATTTTATATTAAAAGGTTTTTAAAGATTATATTAAAAGAAGAAAAAAAAAATGATGAAAACTTATCTGAGTCATCAACAGATATGAGAATCACTAGTCGTGTGTCCAATTGAGTGTGACATTGATCTAGTCGGTCACTGTCAAGATCATAGATACAGATTGGAGAACTTAATGACAAATGTTACTCTACATAACTTTAATTGAATTTCATTTTATTCTTTTGATTTCAATTATTGTGACTTTGATGCTGATATTTGGCTTTGATTAAATGTTTGGTGAATTGATTTAAACGTATTTTCATGACAGTTTGAATCTTTTTTTGTTTTGATGTTGAAGAATGTATGTATAATATTTAGACAGCTGTGATATGGGTATACTAATGTTGGTATAGTGAATATATTTTTGTTCAATAAAAGCATTATGTGAAATAAGGTGATGTCTTTGAGAGACATCTGTTAAGTGAACACATTCTTGATATAGAATCATTTCATTTAAATATTTATTGATGTTTGATCTACTAAATATTAATTCATGAGTTTGAGATAAATTGTACATAGTTATCTAATAGATCATTAAAAATATTCAGTGATTGAATATACATTTAAACAAGTAAACATTTCTACATTGTTTATTGTTTATTATTGAGTTACTAATTAATTTAATTATCACTTTGTCGTTGAATCAAATTTTTTGGAGAAAATTTCATTCATCTGAAACAAAAAAAAAACTTTTAAAAGCCATGTTGATTAAATAAATTGCTTTTCATTAATAAAAGTATCAACGTCAATTAAAAAATTAAAAAATAAAAAATATGACAGCTTAAAATAATAACTAATAAACCATTTGTGATAACAATTTGGAATAATTCTAGTAAGATTCGACTTTTACTAGTATAATGAAATGTTTTAGCATTTTTATTACTTTTGAAATGATTCTGATCATTGGCATTATTAACAATTACTATTTTTTGTCATTTCATCATAGTAGCATTGAATGGACCAAAGTTTTGTTTCATAATTCAATTTAAAAGAATTTATATTTGACACGTAATTTAATCAGTAAATAAATGTATCTATTAAGTAAGCAATATTTATTTTTTGTTAGCAACTAAAATTGTCATTTTATCATACATCTTAAAAATAAGACAGAATTGTAACTCTCTTTTTTTTCTGTTTAGTTTTTTGATGGCATGGTCATTTATTTAACCACCATAGCCTTAGATGTATGAAGATTTGACCTGATATGAAAGAATCATTCTAGTGTAAAAATGGTTAAAATTCAATTTTTTGCTCACGTGCAGTTTCCATTAATTTTTTTTACTCTGGTTCACGTTTGAAAAACTATTCAACTGATTGTTTTTTAACTTTAACGTATTGTTTTATATCCTTTGCTTGTCGTTAAAACTGCCATTCTGTTGATATTCAGTATTTTATTCTCATGAAATTTTTTTTTTAAGATATAATTTTGTTACCCAAATAAATAGGTTATTTTAATTTTAGGTTTATGATTTAATTATTTTCTTAATTGAGAACAAATTTTTCATTTATTGATTAAACAACTTTTTTTTTAACAAAAAAAGGAACGGATGAAAAACTCTAGAAATTGAAAAATTCATTATTAGAGAAAGAAGTCTAAAAATAAATTCATTTTTCATGCATCTGACTAGAATAACCCCTTGGGTCAGGTACCTTAAGGAGAAATGAGAGTGACTTTAGCCAAATATTAATCCTAGTATTTTGTTTGAAAATACACTTATCTCTTAGAAATTTTACATTTCATGCCATCATCATTAATACTCAATAAAAATTAACAATATTTAATTTATAAAAAAAAAATTATTAACATTATCATCATCTAGAAAATAGAATTCCAATTTACCAAAGTTATTTATTCTATTTATTTTCACCAGAGAAAATATAGTTGATATTTTACAATACCAATTTAATTTTCAATGACTTGCAAAATTGAAATAATAATAATTAAACCAATAAAACCTTTTCTATGGAATAAAAAAAAAAATATTTAGTATAAAAATATTAGCATAATAGAAATAAAGAATGTATGCACAAACGCGTCAGGTTCACAATCTCGTTTTGAAAGAGCACGTGTCGATCTCAGTGACGTAATTCTTCGGCGCAATGTCCTTGTTACAATCGATGCGTGGATGTTCACTCACGCTACCATAATTACTAATACCAAGGATCCTTTCCTTATACTTTCTGTAGTAGTTTCTAAAGCAACAGCGTCACTTTCAAGTCAGAAGGTAGGATTAACTTGACTAGATAACAAATGAAGTTTAAAAAATAATAATAATAATCGAGATTAAGTTAGATTTGATAAAATGAATGATTTTATTACGCAGTGAGATCGAGAGATCGTTCAAGATGTGCATGTACATATTAAGCATGGATGTGAACTCTTGGGGTAGAGGGCCGACGGTGAAGTAGTCGCAGTAATGGTGGGAGTATTGATCCAGAATACTGTCGACTATACCCACCTAGAATTCTCTTCACTCTTCCCTCACCACTGTCGTCTACTACTCTCTTGCTTTGCTTCAACTTCTGTGCCACCGGCATCTCCACCATAACCAACCACTTCGTTTACATTTAATTCTTCCCCACTTTTTCTATATAATAACCTAACTATTATTCTTCAATAAACGCTTTTTAGCTTCAACTTTACACGAGAAATATTTTTGTGCCCGTGTATATACCACATTAATGAGGTTTCCATTTTTATTACATTCTTTTATTTTTCTAATTTAATCGTTTATTTATATTCTACAATATTTATCAGTTCTTTAATTTTATCTGATTATTTTTTTTTTTTACCATTTTTTATATTTTTGAAATAAAAAACTCATTTATTAATAGTTCATTATTAGTAGATAATTGATTTTGAAAAACTAATTTGAGGTCAAATGAAATTTATTAATATTTTACTGCATTGTTCAATGGTTAATTAATGTACATTAAAATTTTATTATTAATTTTAAATGGAGGAAAATTAGTTAATTCTTAGTATTGTTGATGAATTTTATTTTGTTTTTAAAACAGGTATTCTTCGAGAGATTAGAATAGCGTAAGAATAGAGAAAGAAAAATAAGTAATAAATTTTATTACTGTCAAATAAAGTATTTTGTCAATAAATGTTACACAAAATGAATTAATTAGCAATAAATAATACTTATCTTTAAACACACTGATATGATAGAAGTTTTAAATAAATCGATTTATTTATCTAGTTATTTATTTGTAGAGTGAAAATAAAATTAAGAAAAAAAATGTAGAACAAAAAAAAATTTAATTTATTTTTTATACGAAATTTTTACGTACTTTGAACACATCAAAAGGAACTAGATGAGTTTCGGCAATTTAAGGAAGCATAAAAAGAAAATAAAATTATATGTAATTATCGAAACACTAAATTTTAGTAAAAAAAAATGGGTTGAATCAAGGTCAAATAGGGCTTAAATTGAAGCTTATTTTCGGTTCTTTTGAAATAATAATAGCTAAAAGAAAAAGTTCTTTATTTCTCTTTTCATGAAAAATAAATAAAAAAAAAAAACAATGGAGAATAGATTTTTAAAGTTTTGGAGTAGTGGATAATAAATTTCAAATGATGAAAATATCATAATAAACCAATAATTTTAAATGAATTCAAAAGTTAATTACTTTTTGTCATTTTAACGAGGGATATAAAAGAATTATTTAAATTGAGTTGAAAAGAGTGTCTGAATTTAAAAAAAAATAATCGGTTTTTATATCGTAATTTATTATACAATAAAATGTTCATTTATCTGCTATAATTATTTATTATAAATACAATATTAATTAGTCAACTTAAAATTTATTAATAACAATAAATTAATATTTTCTTAAGTTAAAAATATTAATATTTATTTAAAAGACTTTAAAGTCTTTTTTAAAAAACTATTATCAATTGTTGCATACATGTGATAGGTAATAATAAATAATAAATATAAAAAATAATAATCGACATCAAGTTAATGGGTATGAGAATACAATTATAGAATATTGTCAATTCAATTTTATTAATTGGAAATTTTCACTCCAATAGTTGTAATAAAAACAACAATTTTGAATTTAAAGGGAAAAAAATTAACAACTTGACTAAATATTGTTAAATAATTTTTTTTAAATAAAATTCTCAATTCTTTTAAGTAAATATCTAGAATTTTATTTACATGATTATGAACATCAACATCATACAAATGTTTTATTGAGGAACTTTCTTGATAAATAATTTATTCAAAAGAATGAAAAAAAAAAAAAACGAACTCAATTAAGAAAAGGGACGATTATTAACTTAGAAGTTGAGAACACTTATTAATTAACTGCTACTAAATCCTTCTTTCAAAGTACTTGAAACAGATGATTGTCAAAAAAAAGTCATCATATCAAATGTTTATTCATAAATATTAATGCTCAATCTGATTTCCACTTACTTCAATATTTTTAAAAATATTTCCTTTTATTATTCAAATTACTAACAATTTTTATTCAACCGTACTAATAATAAATAAAATTACCTTTAACACTCAATCAATTAGCAATTCATGTCCAAGATATTAAATGAAGCACGTACTTTTTATCAATATCATTTAACAATAATCTAGAATACACAATTTAAACAACAGTTATTTGATTCTCTTTAAAACTGTTTTATTAAACGTTCTACAATACACTCAGCTTGTTTTCTTTTCAAAAACAATAATAAAATAAAGAAAAAGTAAAATAGAAAACCTAGTAATTATTAATTAAACTGTTTATAAAGGATTTTAAATTATTCAGTATAATTGTAATATTTTTCTTGTGACATTGAATTTAATAAACGTTAATGACTTCGATGAAATGGTATAAACATAAATATATTGCTTTAGATTATTTGTTTATTGATTGTTGTCTTTCAACGAGATTTTATTTAAATAATTTCAATTTATAAAACAGTTGTAAGCTAACTTAAATTATTCGTCATTTAATATTGAGTATAAGTTTGAACTAAAGTAGTTTACAAAATGGTATTGAAGCTTGATAAACATAGATAAATTTAGTCATTAAATTCATTGTGTATTGATGATAATTTTGTTTAAATAATGTTATTATTAAAATTAGTAAATAATTAGGTTTTTAAACATGATTTAACGTAAATATATATATCTTACGTGAAAATGCAAATGAATATCAAATAGTTTTATTAATAAACAATTGGTATTAAATTAATTAATTCAAAAATTTCTATTTATTTATGCATAAGTATATTTAGAGCAGATAAACATTTATTATAAATCGAGCAATGAATTTATTTACATCAATACTCGTCTACTAATTGATTAATATTTAATAAACTTCTCTATTCAGAGATATAATCCAGAAGATGATCAATTATTGAAGTGCATTTTTATTAATGACCTTGAGGTCAAGTAAATTTGCTTTGTACAATTTTTAGGAAAGGTTGAATGATTGTTAGAAAAATGTAATAAATGATGTAATGGAGAGTAAATAAAGAAAGTAGGTTGGAAAATGAATTATTTCATAATATATAATGGTTAATATTTAATTAATATTAATTACTATTGAATTAACGAGGTATATAGGAAGAGGAGGATTTTGTAACAATTAACAAGGTTTCTCGTTAGTCAGTCAGCAAATCTGCTGTTTGAATATGACAGAGTCAGCTTTATTATTGTATCTAATGAATAACTTGTTTAGAGTTTGCAATATATATAAATTCATCTGTAAATCTTTGAAAAGCATTACAATTATATTTGTGGAGTAAATTAATCCATTTAAAAAAATAATACTCATATAATTTACTTTAAAGCCTGTTTGAAAAGTAACACATTATTTATTTAAATGATATTAATTTTTAATCTTTTAATTAATAACATTTAGTTTTATTTATCAACACTATTAGATTTTTGTTTTAATAATAAAAGGGTTTATTGAAAATTGTTTTTAAGAATTTGTAAATCAACTTGAATATTAGAAAATCATTGGTGCAAACCAGTTGAGATGTAAATAGATGATTGATCACATGAAGGATGTGTGCATATGATAGAATGCATTCGTTTAAAATAAAATAATGCATCCATTGAGATTTCAATAATATCGTAATGCTCAATAACTATTCAACAATAAATATATTATTATTATGATTGGTAATACCATCAAGCTCATGCTATGTAACATTCGATATTTTTTTTGGGTTATACTTTTCACGTACATTGAATTTCGACAAAAAAATTCAAAGCATTACTCTTAATATTCAGTAGAATCTTCTAAAAGTTTAGAATCGAGATATTTTATTGAATATTTAAAAATACAAATTTCGTTGCTAAAATAAAACAAATGATAAAAACAATCTATTTGAACATTACAAAAACAATGAAAAAGTATTATTGTTTATATTGGGAAAATAAAAATGCTCTTTTCAATTATTTGAAAATTAATATGTGTATTTTTTTTAAAAATGAAATAAGAAAGATTGTAAATAACATAAAATTGTTGTTTACTTTTTATTCTATCAATCAACAAATATTAACTTTTTTCGTTAAAAGTTCTTTGACATTTATTCTTCATCAGGATATCAAATTAATTGATTGAATTAAGAGAATCGAATAGAATCAGTTCAATTTTCCCTAATAATCAAAATGATTTATCATCACTTTCTATTACAATTTCCTGAGGTTCCTTCATCAATATCAATCCATGCAAATAATTCATCAACAACAATCACCACCTCACATTAATAAACCCAAAAATAATTAATTAAACAAAGAAATGATATTTTAATATTCTTTTATAATCAAAAGTTTTGTATTTACCTACAGTGAATTGGATCAAATTAATCCTGAAAATGTGCCAAAAGTAATTTAAAAATATTATTCATTATTTTTATCTCTGGAAACTTGAGTGCTAAAAACGACAATAAAGTTGAATACTTAACTCTGAATGTATGAGCTAACTAAAATCAACAACAATGAGAATGTCTCTATATATTTATAATTTTCATTGTTACCAAGTTTTATTCATTCTAAATCGTAAAGTGAATAGTGTTAAACTTTGGCAAGCAATATTTCTAACTGTTTTTCATACTAGCATAGCTTCTAGTATGTATCTGAATGAAATTATAAATAAACCTTTAAAACCTGTATCGTATCACTAAAATACGTGTTCTATTTTCAACAAAAACCTCCACCTATCTAGTATCTCCATTCTTCTTGAGTTTTTCCACAATGTTCTTTGTCACTTGGTGTTTAACGGATGCCAATGAAATCGCTTGCAATCATATGAGAAAGGTGTAGTGGGTAGCCTTTAACCTCCGTCGTCATCGCCTCAAGCATCATCTTGACTAAATCTAAAGTGAATTCTCGTGATGATGATCACACTGAGGTGAAGACGAAGTAGCAGAGGTTCCAGAAACTAAGTTAAAGAAGGGGCTGGTGGGTGAGTTAGCCATCTGGAGAATCAATACAGTTGATAAAAAGCTAAGAAAAACTTGAAAATATTTTATGGAAAAAGATCTTTTATTGAAAAAGAAAAAGTTTGACAAACTGTATTACTCTCTAAAAATAATATGAGTGAATATTCCATCATATTCAACCAATTTATCTTGATTAAATCTATGCCTTAATGTGGGACTGGGAATCAGTGAAATTTTACTGATTAATATCTAGTTTAAAGCACTGATTAAATTAATTAACTTTTTAGTTGATCAAATCTATGAACTTCAATATTCCCATCTATTATCGTTATTCCTCTGACATTACTTGTCGTCATTATTGCTGCTTAACTTACTTTTATATTAATCTTTTTTTTTTTCAATAAAGATATTTTTAACTTTATTATTCAATTATACAAAAATACTGATAGGAGACGACCAAGTTGATAGAATTTACTATAATTGAAAAAGAAATTCAATGTTGTGGATGAGTAAAATTATTATTTTTCTTTTAGCAGTAGAATTTGAATGATAAAATATTATAGTTTGTTATCAATAATTACATTTAAATAAACAGCTATATTTCAATTCATTTTCTAAATGTCCTATCAAATATCATATGATATTTCCAAACAGATTTATTGACTTTTATGTAAAAAAAAAAACATTTTACATTAAACTTCAAATTTCGATAAATCGTCCAGAAATAAGCTAGGGATCATTGGAGAGTTTTAAATATTTTATACAAAATATTCCTCTCAAATTTTCAAACCAATTCCTGGTATTCACATTTATATTTTTCCAACTCCTTTCAATTGCATTTCATCATTTTACTTTTTCTTCAATAAATTTTTTTTTCTTTGAAGTAAGAAATGATGTATATCAATTTTCGATAGCAAAGTTTAGAAGTAGATAAATCAAGTTTCAAAATGCACTTTGATTTATTAAGAATTCATCACATTTCACAGAAATTTTGCTATTTGAAAATTATTTGAAAACTTGTGGTCACTTTTCAACATTATTGACCAATTCAGAACTTTAAAATTGTATAATCAATAAATGTGGTCCATTGAAAGCAAACAACATAAGAAAATAAAATGATGAGATTTATAATACAATTTTTACAAGATCACTTGTTAAATTAAACATGTCCTAACTATTATCATTTAATTATCATAATTTTTAAATTTGATTCCAAGTTAAAAAATGAATTATTTATAATGAATATTCCTTCAGCATTTGATACATTAAATATTCTAAACCCCATCTTGATGTTGTTTCAATAATCAAAGAATCTAGGAATCCCAATCAAAACTAAATCTCGAATATTGAAACTTTAATAAATATAACAGAGCATTATTTATCATTATTTCAAGCTATTCTATTCCAATACTCAACATCACGAATATTATTTATAATTATAAACTCCATTCCACCTGATCAGCTTCCAAACAACCTCAATACTATTGATTAATCAGTAAAAATTAATGTCTGCTAAAAATAAGAGTGAAAATCAAACTGATTTATTTTTAGAAAGTACATAATCAAAAGTATATAAACATATACCCTAAAACTTCTTACAGTCTTTAGTCTCTCAATTACATGAATGAAAAAAGTATATACCATCTAAGTTACTCCACTACATGGTTTATTCACAGACATGCTAATGTAGAAGATAAGAAGAGTGTCTTGTAGCACGCGAAACCAAATTGCTTTTTCTAAGGAAAAGAACTCTCGACCTCATCCCTTCTTTTGTTCATTTTTTTCTTTTATTTCTTATTCCCTTGTTTATGCGCTGAACGTAAATTCTTATAACATTTATTAGTAAGAATAGTTTCATGACAGTCAGCTATAGAGCTAAGAAAAAATCAAGAATATAATATAAAAGATGTAAGTTGAGTGTTGAAAACAATTTTGTTGTGCTGATTGTGCTTTTTACGTGGAAAGTATATTGCTTTTGTTGTTTCAAGTGTTCAAATTGGTATACTGTTAATTCTATACTTTTCATTATATCTAAACTAAATGGCCTATTGATTTGTTAAAATCAAATAAATTTGAAAATCTCAGCAAATAAAGTCTAAACAGGAACTGTTATTATAGAAAATTATAACTTCAAGTCCTGTCATAAACTTAATAACATCTAAGTAAATAAATAAATGGTGAGAGATAGTAAGGTAAAATATTTATACTATACATTTTCATACCAAGTTTGATATTGACTAAGGATGGTTAATTCTGCGAGTGAAATCTTCGAGCAATATCTATTTTTCGTATTTCGTAGGTATTTTTTCAATTATATTGTACATGTTTAGTTAAGTTGTGTTGAAATAATAAATTTTTATCAGTGAAGCTTTGTGCAAGAATATGATCTAGAGATCTGTATTGCTTTTTGTTCCACTAATAATAACGCTGTGCAATTGATTCGATATTCAAAGTACAATACTGGGGTAGATGTCTTGAAATAATTGTACTGTCCTGCTAACCCCTCTACGAACATTGCCGATCATGTAGGTGTCATCAAGTGTCTCTGAGTGCTATTAAACTAATGATATCTTCAGTCTAAAATTAGTCATAAATAATCTTCATTTACTCTAATAGAAATATCTTTTTTTAAATACTTTTTTTCATTTATTTATACTTCATTTCAAAGTAAGTAACTTCAGTCAGACCTTAAAAAAATTTTCTTTTATATTAATTTTCAATATAATTCTTTCAATTTTATGCTTTCATTTCTATTTTATTGGAAGCTATGTAATTAAATTTTAGTAAATTATTATTTAAAATTAAATAAAAAAAAACATTCAAATATTTCACCTCTCTCTTGAGTTATATCTTGAACTTTAACCACTACTACTGGAGTAATTGCTTCATTATGTCTTCTCATCTGGTGTTGAATAAATATTTTTTCCTCCAACGATCATCTTATAAAACGTCATTGACCTTCAACGAATATAAAATAATGTATTAAAAAACATTTCAATTGAGTTGCTTACTGTATAAATTGAATGTAAAATGAAGCATTTTTACTGTGATATTAGAAATTTTTTTATATATTAATATAAATTATATTAATTCATTTCATAGTCTAGTCATCGGCAAATGACAACAACTTACGCCTATCTCGTAGGAAGACCTTACAAAGTTGCCTTACATAACGCTATTTGTTGATACACAGTAAATCAAGAGTCGGGATTTACAGAAATTGAAGGTTTTCTTTCAATAAGAAACTAGACTAAATGATAATTGAACTTAAATAATGTTTTATGTTCATTTCGAAAGAAATAAAATCTATCAAGAATTATAATGCTTAGTGTTAATGATTAATGATAGTGATGATTAATTGGAGAAAATGTAATTACAATAAAAAAAATTTCTTTCTGCAGATGTTACTCCTTCGGAACAAGAAGACTTGTTTATTCGGAAGCTACAGCAATGTTGTGTGGCATTTGACTTCCTGGATCCCGTTGCAGATCTCAAGGGAAAGGAGATCAAGCGTAGCACCCTCAATGAACTGGTTGAACATATCACAACCGGACGTGGAGTTCTTACTGAACCTGTTTACCCCGAAATCATCAAGATGGTAAGTTAATGGGTTCATTAATTAGATGATGTTTAAAAACACAGTCGAATAAATTGTCAATGACTTTCTTGATAATACTCTGTCTAAAACACCTTTGCTATTATTTATTTTTTCTTTAGAATTTTTATTTTTTGTAAAATACAGTAGAATAATATTCAGGTGTATAACAATAAATATTTATTAGTAGAGAATTACGAAATTTATAAAAAATCTTAGAAATTTTTTTTTTTTTTTGGAGTAACATGATAGGTTGAGAGAGTTTTACATTATTTACAGTATAGAAGGATTATGTTACATTTTTGTTTTTTAATTGTTTCAGATTTCGGCAAATTTATTTCGAACATTACCACCAAGTGAGAATCCAGACTTTGATCCTGAAGAGGATGATCCAACATTAGAAGCAAGTTGGCCCCATTTACAACTGGTTTATGAATTCTTTCTACGATTTCTCGAGTCTTCAGATTTCCAACCAGCTGTTGGTAAAAAAGTTATCGACCAAAAATTTGTTTTACAGGTAAATATAAAATAAGAATAAAAAATATGCACGATTATTAATTAAGATAAAAAAGTAAAGAAAACAAATACTAATCCTTTGTAATTAATCTGTTGACAGCTGTTAGAGTTGTTCGACTCTGAAGACCCGAGAGAAAGAGATTTTTTGAAAACTGTTTTACATCGTATTTATGGAAAATTTCTTGGTCTTCGAGCCTTTATTCGCAAACAAATTAATAATATTTTCCTTAGGTAACCTTTTGTTTTTACTATCGATATTAAAATGTCACTTTATATACATTTTTATGTCTATTTTGTGCTTATTTTTCCTATTTTATGGTTGTGTGTGTATATTTAATAAATCAATAATGTTACAGGTTTGTATATGAAACAGAACACTTCAATGGTGTTGGAGAATTATTGGAAATTCTGGGCAGCATTATCAATGGATTTGCACTCCCACTCAAGGTGGAACACAAGCAATTTTTAGTCAAGGTATGAATTAAAAAAAAAAAATTGTATCCATTTACAAGGTTGCATGCTTTTTATCTCAATGATTCTGTACACTTTTAAACTTGATGAAAAGATAAAATGACTAAAATTTTCACTTGATTGTCATTTTTAATTTTAATTTCTCAATAGAATTACTAAATTACAATTAATTCGCATAAAACCATAAATCAATTAATTGATCAGAAAGGCTATATAACCTTCTATTTGCTGTTAGACATACTAGAAACTTTACACAATCATAGAACTTTACATTATGATTTTTATATTTGTCAAGTTATTGACTTGTTTTCAAATAATATACGATAATTTGTGGTTTACTTTATCTTCATTAATTTATGTTCAACCCAACTTTTGAATTACATTAATATTATCAAGTTAACCCTTCATATACAACCATTTGTAACCTACTTTAAAGGTTAAAAACGTACAAATAAAATTTACTCCATAACTAAAATCAATAAAATAACTATGTTATATTATTATTATAGTGTTTGTTATTAAAAAGATTAAGGTAAAGAACTAATAATAAATTCAATTTGTAAACAAGCACTTATTTGTATAAGCGCTTATAAAATAAAATTGATATAGATTATTTTTTAAAACGGAGAAACAAAGTTCATATTTATCGTAATTGTGTAAATAATCATCCTAATGAAAAGAAACAATTTATTGATTGATAAAATTATTTACAGGTGCTGTTACCATTGCATAAGGTTAAATGTTTATCGCTTTATCACGCGCAATTGGCGTATTGTGTAGTACAATTTCTGGAAAAAGATGCCACTTTGACGGAGCCTGTGGTGCGGGGGCTTTTAAAATTCTGGCCTAAAACATGCAGCCAGAAAGAAGTGATGTTTCTTGGTGAAATAGAAGAGATTTTGGATGTTATAGAACCTAGCCAATTTGTTAAAATACAAGAGCCATTATTCAGGCAAATAGCACGTTGTGTTTCGTCACCACACTTTCAGGTATAGTATCATTATAAATACAGAGTGAATTTTTTTCGGTTAACTTGAACATTTGAAAAGTTTTAATGACATTTTTTCCTTTGATCTTTTTTTTTTCACTTTTAGGTTGCAGAAAGGGCATTGTATTTCTGGAACAATGAATATATTATGTCACTGATTGAAGAAAATAATCATGTGATAATGGGAATAATGTTCCCAGCTTTGTACAGAATCAGTAAAGAGCACTGGAATCAGACGATTGTTGCTCTTGTTTATAATGTTCTAAAAACTTTTATGGAAATGAACAGCAAGCTCTTCGATGAACTTACTGCCAGCTATAAATCTGAGAGACAAAAGTAATGTTTCATTTTATTTATCTACAGTTATCGATATTAAATAGTTTGGTTGCTAAATTACATTTAAGTTAATACATGATGAAATGAAAGATTGATTGATTATTAAATATGATAAAGAGGTTTAAAAAATTTATTATTAAAAGCTAATTACTCTGGTTAGCTATAGAAATTAAAACTACTTTTTTTATAAACAAAAGTCATTTTTTTATAGAGAAAAAAAGAGAGAAAAAGAAAGGGACGAATTATGGAAAAAACTTAATGAATTGGAGGTTGAAAAACGTGGTGCGCTGATGAATACTTCCAACACTCCAGTTTCTAACACCCCTGCACCTGCGACTCGAGCTCGTCCTTGAGCTGGTAATATAAAATTTCCTAAAGATGTATTTTTAAAATGAAAAAATAAGATAAACATATTTTCTTTTTTTAACACAATTTATTTTAAACTAATTTCAGATAATTGATATCCACGCTGTCCATTCGTTAGTCCTTAGTTCACGTCAGATTGTCTACAAAAAAGTTGAAATTGCAAATTATCATCGTTATTAGTGAAAAAGAGATACAGAAAAATAAAGTACGTCAAGTGGTGAGATCATTGATGTGTAAAGTAAATTAAATTTTCCCTGTTAATTTTGCCTTAAAGGCGGAATAAAAAAAAAAGAGAAGAACGTGGATTAACAAATAAAGAATACTACCATCGTATTCATGAATAATGAAATTAACAACAAAACTAAATAGTGAGGGACGAAAAAAAAAAATATTAAATACAAAAGAAAAACGAACATAATTTGAGGCCGACTAGAGGCCTTGATTTTTAATAATTTTATTGTGTATATTAATTTTTATTATTTTTGACAGCAATGATTTAAGTTGTATGATGTACTCAGTGTCAGCACATAATTTGAAAATGTTAGTCCCTTCTTAATAAAGCTCATTTGTGTTTTGTTGGAGAAGATGATTTAAGTGATAGATTAGTGCACTATTGAAGTATATTATTTACTTTATAATCATTTTATAGATATAATAATGCACGTTGCATCTAGAAGATAAAATATTTTATCTTCTTTTTTGCTTGAACTGACAGATATCTCACTTGAATTCTCATCGCCAACAATTGACAAGAGCATTGTTTGAAATGTATCATATATTCGTATTAATGATGATAACTATAACAAAAAACATGATTAATTAGGTGAATATATAAATAAAATAAATCTATATAAATATAAATATACAATATTATACAAAATATAGTAATATTGAAGATAAAAATTTTCACACTCAACTCTCTTTCATACACACAACAAAACACACACATACATATTTATCGAAGGGAAATTGAAACATATTAAACAAAAGAGTGTATTTAAACTAAAAAAAAAAAAAAAATAAGAAGTATGAAATGATATAAAAAAATGACAAATTTACAGTGCTATTCTATACTAACAGTGCATTGACCGTATTTCGTAGCCGGTCGCGCGTTTTTCAAGGACAATTCGCGGCTTAGTGTGTATGCAAGTGCGTGCAAAATTAACATTTATGAATAATAAATTAATTTAAAAAAAAAACGAAATCTAATGGAAGACAAGTAATGTTTCAAGATACATGTTGTTTTTTTTAAAATGAAAAAAAATGAATGATTCAAGTAATAAATAATAAAAACAAATGGAGGAATGGAGAAAGCGAGAATTAAGATAAACAATAAAAAAAAATTAACTGTACCAAAATATCCATGGTTACTTATAAATATAATAAATGATAGAGATAATATGTATAAGATTTATTCGGAGCTGGGCTCCCACTGGCCACCGTGAAAGTGTACGTGGGACGTTTTTAAAAATTTTCTTACAATTGCATAATAATGACTGCATTAGAGTTATTAACAGGTAGTTGGGAAAAAAATATTAATAATGAATGAGTGGTTGTTTGCTCATTTTTTTCAATAATGAAAAAGTCTAGTTGTCGGTGTTTTATAACATAGCATTTTTTTGTTCTTACTCTTACTTTTTTTTTTTTTAATTTTCTTTTTTAGTCACGACGACTCACGAAAGTAAATACGCTTTCAAGCGCACGGCCGTTATTATTTGTTAATTGCAAGTTCCGAAGAATAAAATAATGAACAAATCTAAAAAATATTTTGAAGAAAATTTGAATGCGTAAGTAAACATCATATGAAATGATTGTAAAGATGTAGATTCTTATCTCATTGTGTTAGTAGAATAACAAATGAAAAAAAAAGAACACGTACGAAAAAAATTTGATCAACTGTTCAATCGTAATACATAATATATTTTTAACATTTAAAATTAGTTGTAAAAAAAAAATAGAAATGATTTAGTTAATTCCATTCCGCAGAGCTCGCTGTACAAATGATAAATAAAAATGGTAAAAACCGTCAATGTTGCTCGGATATTAACATTCAACACAAACATAATAATAAAACAATATTAAAGACAATCAATTCGTTTATTATTTAAAACTTTGGAAGAGTTTTTAATTATTTCGTAAGTATAATTTAATAAAATTATTGTTTTTATCTAATATATTATTTAAATTATTTTTTTCTAACATTTATAAAACTTATTAATTAGTATTGAACTATTCTAATAATGATTTATTAAATAAAAGGCATATTTATAATTTATCCATTTTTACATGAATGTTTTTTTTTCAATTATTATTTTTTTACTATGAAAAGTACTTTTTATTACACGAAAAGCGATATAAATGATTTGTTTACATAACTAGTTGGTTTTTAAATTCAGTTTGTGTATTTTAAATCGAATTACAAAATATTTTTATTGTGTGTGTTTTGTTTTCTTTTTTTTCTTGGAAATAATGACGTCATCTACACCCACAAGTTGCGAATTCGTCACTAGGGGGTGATACTAGTTTCTTTAGTCAAACAATAGAAGTAAAAAATGCGAGTTAAAATTTATCTTTCTTGCCCAATTTATATCAAAAATGATAATTTAAACACGTATTCATTATGATTACATCCCATTTTGCAATAAATTTATCATAAATTTATAATTTTGAAGATTATATAAGTTTACAACTAAAAAAATATGACAATAACACTCTGATAGTTAAACAATTACTGTTTTGTTTATAAAAGTATCGAAACAGTTAATAAATTAACATTGTTAAGATTAGTGATGGCATTTATCATCACAAATAAATAAAGTAAGTAACAAATACAAATATACTACATAAATTGAAAAAATAAACATAACCTTATTTTATAAGCAGTAAAATGTCCTTTTGATGTTTTCTTTTAAAAATTGTTCATACATGTAATGTAACATTATTATTTGAATTATTCATTTTAAATATGTCTTTTCAGGAATATTATAACTGGATTGTAAAAGACTTGAGTCAGAATTGTATCAATAATGTTATCAAGAAAAAACAAAGATTTGCGAACTATCAAGGAAGGAGTGGTAGGAAAATATGTCAAAAAAGAAACTCCACCTGAAATGCCAAGTATGATTAGAATATTCTATTGTATTTTATTGTATGGTATTATTTTTTTTATTCTTGATTTACTCATTTTTTCTACTTATTATTAGTTATTAATGTATGGACTACTGAACCTAATGGAAGGAAAAGAAGACAACCCAATCAATCTGCTCTACCAGCATCAATTGTAAACAGTCAATTTCTTCAAATTATTTTCCCTTACGTTTTGGAGTAATTAATAATAATGATTTATTTTTCCTCATTAGCCAATTTCTCAACAAAGTATGGTACAAAAATTTGGAAACACAAAAACAACAACAAGTGCTGTTGGTTTAGGAAGTCATGAAGGAAAATATACTCCAAATAGTTCTGTTCCTGATTTAGCTCAAAGGTACCTAGTCACATTAGATTAAATTTTACTCCAAAATATAGTTATAAAGGTTCATTGAATCAAAACTTTTGGGTTTAGATTTGCCAGCTTATCTGTGAATTCTGGAGCAATTGATGGACCTGTGTCACGAACTGCAACACCAATGTATCATTTACGATTATCACCTACAATTTCATCCCATACATATGTCAATCAGTATGCAGGATCAGAATATCACTTAGATAGAGTTCAAACTCCGCAGTTGCCTTACGTACCTTTTGAGACTGATGGAGGATATGAAGACTTTAATCAAACTTCATACCACCAAAACCCTGGGTATTGACTTTATTCAGTTCTCTTTGATAAGATGTTTAATTTTATTGTGTTTACTTGCATGAGTAGAAATACTATGAATATCGATTAATTATTTTTAGATATAGCAGAGCTCATTCAGAAAGATCTAGTTCACGTAATGAGCAGTCAACAGAGTTGCCTTTACCTCCAGGATGGTCAGTGGATTTTACTTTGAGAGGTAGAAAGTATTACATTGATCATAACACAAAAACAACTCACTGGTCTCATCCACTAGAAAAGGAAGGATTACCTACTGGATGGGAAAGAATTGAATCACCTGAATACGGTGTTTATTACGTGAAGTACGTATATAAACATTTCTAATGAATTCATTAACTGAGCAAATCAAATTTTGAAATCATTCAACTTATGCTATACAAATATTTTCTTTAGCCATATTACTCGACAAGCACAATATGAGCATCCTTGTTATCCGTTGGAAATGCAAGCAGTACGAGTTGTTTCTCCTCCACGGCATACTCACTTCCACTCTCACAGTGTTTTAGTGCCAGCTAATCCTTATCTAAACGAAGAAATTCCTCATTGGTTGTATGTTTACAGTCGTGCATCAATATCCTTAGATAGAAAACTGCGATGGGAATTGTTTAGATTACCAGAACTTGATTGTTTTAATGCAATGCTCACAAGACTTTATAAACAAGAGTTAGAAGAGGTTGTCATGAGATATGAAGAATATAGGTATTTTTATTTACTTTTATTCATTCTTCTGATAAAAGTTACTGTTACTTACTGTAAATCAATTGTTTTTTCTTTTAGATCAGCACTACTTTGTCAAATGGAGCAAAGATTAAAAGAATTAAACCCCGAAACTGGATCATCGTCAAATGCAGTTGCATTACGCCGATCTCTTCCCTAAGTTACATGATAATTGATCAAAATATTTCAGTTTTTCATTAATTGAAAAATACTCAAAGGATTATTTGATATACAATAGTCGGAAATAAATAGAAATTATTTTTTTATTTTATAACTTAAATGGATAAATTATTATATTTCTAGAATATTAACAATGGTTGTACATAATAAAAGTAACTAACATGTATAGAACATCTTGTTCATCAGCTATCAAGTTATGCCATTTGTTCCGTTTCATCTTCGATGTTTAGAGGTGGAAATATTGAGTCGGATTCAATAGAAGTCATTGTGTCAGAAATTGTATCAAAATGTACATGCGATTTTTTTGTTAATCCTTCTATAGATACAACGGTAGTCTCCGTTTCTCCTATTAACCTTAGATGCCAAAGTACTAAACAAACAATGACAATCCACTTATTTTTTACACATCAGAATAATCAATTTTGAAAAATCAAAATTGAATTCTAACCTGGAAATTTCTCTTCAGTTGATGTCATAGGATAACTCTCTTTTATACGAACGTAAAGGTAAACTCCAAATGCATTCCATGCCAGGAGAGCATAGACAAAAGATAACCTCCTACTTATTATTGCTGCACGTTGAAGATCTTTTGGTTTTGTTAAAAATTTTCGAAAGTACATACGAAACCATCGTCTCATTGTGAATTATTTATTAATAAAATTTCAGGATAACTGTATAAATAAAACAGTTTTT
The DNA here is from genome assembly GCA_028641665.1 of Chelonus formosanus. NCBI lineage: Eukaryota > Metazoa > Arthropoda > Insecta > Hymenoptera > Braconidae > Chelonus > Chelonus formosanus. The sequence continues at coordinate 2,711,683 of CM054006.1, read as the reverse complement.
TTTAATCCTGTAAACTTTAGAAATATTTAACCGGTTTTTAAAAATTTTTGTTTTCATCATGTGCTTAATTCATTTTGGTGGTTAAAGGATAGAAATTTAATTCAAATTACCATTTTGCAATATTCTGGAAAAAAACATGTATACAAATAGTTTTGATATGCAAATAAATTATTTTTAATAAACTTGAATTCCCATAAAAATAATTACGAAATCACTTGGAAAACTAGTTTCTAATCGTCGACAACAAGCACTGTTGCCAGGTCGTATTCGCGCATTATATTATCAACTTATTTCTATTGGTTATGAAATTCAGGAGCGGAATAAATGAGTTCTCCAGAATATTTTCATATAAATGATTGAACATCAATAAAAATTATAAAAATATTTAAAGATACAATTTTAAAAAAATTAAATCAGAGTATTGGGTGTTTTATAGGTTAATAAATTACAATTTAAATAAAATATTTAAAATAAGAGGCGACATAATATATGACGGTGGTGCTGGTAAGTAGATAGTGATTGGTTGATGGGAGAAATACATATCGCGTCTCGTCGCTACTCGCCAAGAGTGGAATGGGAGTCTGGAATCGAATAAAAGGTGGAAGGAGGAACAGTTTCGCGCGTTGATCAGATTCTACAATTTTTTAAAGATTGCATTATTCGTAAGACTTGGTATTTTCCTTTAAAAATAATCTTCAAGACTAGTCCATCCATATTATTCTGGTGAAATGTCCGTTATGGGCAAGGTAAGTTTTATATTAAATTTGATAACGATTAATTTTTTCCGTCCGGTTACAGACAACCCCTTTTGCCGGCGATTGACTGTCGCTTGATAATTAAGCCTATGCAAAAAGATATTGTGTTATTCGTTTAATATTATTAAAATTCTCATATTCATTCTTTTATTGTTTCAATATTTTTTTTGCTATTTTTTACCAGCCTTTGACTATTTATCACTAAGTAAATAAACGATAAATTATTTTATCTAGAAAAGTATATGTGAATAAATGAATTTGTGCATTTATAGCCGGTGCTGTACTCTTATTGGAGGAGTTCTTGTTCGTGGAGGGTGAGAATTGGTATGTAATTGTAATCATTCAATTTATTACTTTTTAATTGAGAAAAATTATATTTTTTAGAAATTAATTTGTAGGTTAAATATTTTTTCAATTTTATTTATACGATTTGTTACGTTACAATGCCTTGGAAATATTTGTATCATTTTTTTTACAGCGCTCAATTTAAAGGAGATCCCGTATGACATAAAGCCTGTGAGCTTGGTGAAGGGTGGTGGAGAGCAGCATTGTAATGAGTACAGAGAGATCAATCCAATGGAGCATGTTCCGGCACTGCATATTGACAACCATACGTTAATAGAATCGGTAAAATTGCTGATAATTTAGTTAATAAATAAAAAAAATCTTTGTATTAAGAATCAATTGTGAACAGATATTGAAAAGTATTAAAAAAAATATTATTCTTTTATTTTTAATTTCAGCTAAATATTATGCATTATTTAGAAGAAACTCGACCACACCGTCCTTTACTTCCAGCAGATCCAATAAAAAGAGCAAGAGTCAGAGAAATCTGTGAAGTAATCTCCAGTGGTATTCAACCTCTTCAAAATTTAGTTGTACTTATTTACGTTGGTGAAGAACGTAAAAAAGAATGGGCACAACATTGGATAACCAGAGGTTTCACTGGTAATCATTATTTCTTTACAATTATCATTCATTCTTATTTATCGTTATAGTTATTCATTTATTTTTAAACTTTATCAAAAAGAATATTATTGTTTAAAAATATACATATTTGAATAAAAAAATAAGACTATCATTTAATTTTGCAGCTGTAGAGAAATTATTATCATCAAGTGCAGGCAAATACTGCGTAGGAGATGAAATAACTTTGGCAGATTGCTGTTTAGTCCCACAAATATTCAATGCAAGGAGGTTTCATGTTGATTTGCGGCCATTCCCAACCATCCTGCGAGTTGATCGTCACCTAGAAAATCACCCAGCATTTACAGCAGCTCATCCTAATAATCAGCCGGATTGTCCGCCAGAAGCGACTAAGTAGCAAGCAAGACAGACCACTCTCTTCTTATTCTAAATGCAAATCTTTAGAAGGAATAAGAAAAATTTTAAATGAAATAGAAAAAGAAGAAGATGTGGTCTAAATAATTATCACGAATTGATTACGATAGAGAATAACAATCAACTGATTATTTGAATAACCAAAAAACCGGACTATTAATTAATTTATTCCATAAATGTTGTTATTTATCATTAACTAACTGCAGAGATTCCATATATCGCTATTTACTTTTTAAATAGCAAATCAATTTTACACCAAAGTATTGAATCTACGGGTACAATATATACAACAATATTGTTTACTATTCATAGTCTTTAAGTCTTTTATTCTCTATCGTAAAACAACTTTTGATGAAAATAAGTTAACATAGTGGTGAGTAGAAGACGAATTACTAATAAATAAATATGAATTAATCTTTTTTTTTATGTTATCCTATTTTTTTATCTTAGAAATTATATACATAATACATATTTTGTTTAATATGCAATAAAAATGTTAGCTTATGTTTTATTTTTTAAATATAAATATATTTTTTCATATTTTTTTTTTACTTTCTGGTGATACTATCTTTTCCGTCATCAATGGTGATAAATATTGCTTCCGGTAATGTATTTCCTGTTTTTTGGATTCTAATCAATTCTAGAAGAATAGGATGAAAATGAAAAACATTATGACAATATTATTTAGATATTTTTTCTATTGACACTGATTGTGTAATATTCAAGAGATTGTGTTATTGAAAATGGTTGTACAATTTAATGATACAATGATTTACATTGAAAAAAATTTATAAATAACTCAATTGTTAACAACATGATCGATTCTGTATTTTAAAGAAAAAATTAAGGTCAACCAGCATAAAAAAGGAATTATAATAAAAATGGTATTTGACAATATTATAAATGTGTAAAAACTAGTACAAAGTAACAAAAAAAAAAAAAAAAAGACCAAAAAATATAATTGATATTGTTGTCAATAACTGAGTTATTTATTTTCATTTATGTTTAATATTTAATGGAAAAAAATGACAAAAAAATTGAAAAACATAATGGAGAAAGAAAAACAGGCTGCTCAAACCATACCTTAAAGTTGATGAGGCATGGAAAGTACAAAAGATCTTCCTTCAATAGTTTTCCATTTCTAAAGCATTCTTAGAATTTACATTTTTTGAATGATATTAATCATATTTTGTAAAGGGCGACTTTACTTTTTAATGAAACTATTCTGACCCGAAATTTAAATTTCAATCATTCTGGATGTTTTTTAAACTAGCATTTAATGCATTGCGAATGGCCTAAAAGGTTCTAATAGATGATATTCTAATATTTAAGAAGAAAATGTCATATTTGTATAGTTCACTTTGTTACAACCTGTATATTTTTTTATAACAATCTGTCGCCACATTCTTTTTTATCAACAGTTTTTGTGCAAAGTGTGTTGACATTGACATGAAACATGTAAAAAAAAAATTGTTATTTTTATTCTCATTTAATTTGATTTTATATGTATATGATACGTGTCGAAGCTCTAAATAATATTAATAATACTGCCAGCTTGCAAAACAAATTATAAAAAGAGAAAAATATAATACATTAACTATAACCATTGTATTTGAAAATAGAAGATGCAATGTATATTTTTAACGTACAAGAACTAATCACGTCGAATTTTCAGACATTTAACCAATGAATTAAATGTAAATATGGAAAAGATTTAAAAGGAAAAATAGTTAAAACAATTCAATGAGAATAATTGAAAGGAATATTGGCAAGAATCTCTTAAAAATATGAAACAGTAATGAAAACTAATTGATAATTAGCATTCTCAAGTATGGTAATTGACGATGTAATTAATAATTGAACGCATAAATAAGTAACACAAAAATGTAGTAATTAATTGAAATTGATTATTTTGAATGTATTCATAGGCCTTAAAAGTTAAGTTATTTTGTGAAATTGTCATAAAAGTTAAAAATAAACAATAAATCTGTATGATATAAACAATGATAATAACAACAATAAAGGGTCAATCAATAGGATTATCTGGTGAATAATAACAAATTTTTTAACTTAAAAATGATTGTGTAATATTTATGCTTATAGAAAATAATAAAATCTGTGTCATAGAAGTATTTTAAATCCTTACCATGTTTCTTTTTTTTAATGTGGCTAATATTATTGAATTTATTTTCACTGATAATTCTTATGTTTGTGGAATATCCAATTCGTCTGTATATGCAGACACTCGAATATAATTAATAACATATTTATTTTTAAATAAGTTTTTATAAAAAAATACATTTCCTTAACTATTGACTAGTACCGTCTTTGTTGTTAATTATGTTTTTTTGCATTATTATTGATTGTTGTTAACATTTTTAATTTATTATCCATGGAATGCATAATTAACTCAAATTTAATATTCGAAAATTAGCAGCAGAAAAAGAATTGAAATGATTAAAAGAAAAAAGTATTTACACTAGTGTTTTAGTTTTAAAGAAATATGATATGTCATAATTTCTCATGTCACAATTGTTTTTTGTTTTTCTTTGCTTTAATTTACTACAATAATTATTTTGTATTAATAATAATAATTATAATGATGACGATAAAATTTACAATCTATTTTTGATAGAAAGCTCTAAAAATTAATCTTACTGTAGATTTAATTTAAAATTATTATCGCATGATTTTTTTTGCTGCATTACAATGGCTTTGTACATTTCTAAAAATTATTTGTACATTTCAAAATTCAGGAAGGTAAAATCTAATATCCTTTTTATGTACTTTAAAAAATGATTGAACTACATAATTAATACATCCAACCTTCCTGATTTTGATGAAATAACATGAGTACACTTGACATTATTATTTAATAGTATAATTAACATATCTTAATGATACGCCATTCTTATCGCATTAACAGATTTAATTATTTTATAGAAAAAATTATTTAAAAAAAACTATATACTTATATAGTATAATTATTGATATACATCTTAGTTTGATTAAATTATTCATTAATTAATAACCTTCAATTATAGAAAGAGAGCTTGCAGTGGAGAAATGTGAAAGATGATTTGACCACGTTGTTGAGAAATGGATTCATGGAAGATGGTTGGCCGGGTTGTGAAATGAATAACAACAGAATGCATTTAATGAGCGATTGTTTATTATGCTCTTATGATCACTTGTCATACAGGTAACGATGCTTTTCATGAATGAAAATAGTTAATATATTATATTTATTTATAATTATTTAACATTGAAATGGAAAAAAAAAACGAATGGTGATAAAGAATAACAATTTGTGGATGCAAATAAATGTGGTTAGAATGTAGAATTATTAGAGTAAATCTTTATCTTAATATTTTTCTGTAATAATAATAATCATAATAATAATAACTAATTTACAAACTATCAATAACAATAGCCGTACCCCGAAAACTTAAATAAATGGGGTGAATTGGTAAAGGTCAATTAGGAAGAAAACGAAAAGCAAATATGACTCTAATAAAGTAAATATATGGTGATCTGTAAATAAATTTTTAAAAAATTCTTTTTTGCTTTTACAAATTGGCAAGTCATATAATGTGATGTAATTATGATCAACTCGCATTTTTTCCCTTTTGTTTCACTAATAAAATTCACAGTATTTATATTTAAATATCTACACATTGTAGCTGATTATTCAATTAGCAAAGTAGTGAAACAAAATAAAAAAATATGCGTTTACAATGTGATTCAATTTAATGGGTTTCCTACAATGATCAATATATCGAACCATTTTATTTATGTGTCTTTATTCACATAAACGGCTTTTTTAAAATCATTTTTTTTTTTTATTAATTCACTATTGCCTATTCATTATGCACTATTTTTGTTGTTTCTTTTTTACCAGAACAGAAAAATTTCTTTATTTTCATACATTTATTGTACTTTAGAAATTTGCCTATTAGAATTTAATAATATTATTTTTTACAATGCGAAAATTGATTAATCATTTTGTGCTGGTAATATTACGATTAGAATGATGATAATTTTAATAGAGTCAATTTTAAAAATATTTTATGAATAAATAAAAAGCCAGAGGAAAAAGACAAATAAGCATGAAGGCGACAAATTAAAGAAATATAGAAGAAAAAGCCATGATTTATCAAAAATTTTCATAACATTCTTTTGTCATTTATCAATTTCATAAAATTTTAGTAATTCACTTATCAATTGGAATTGCATGATATTCGGGACGCGACGACAGCTGTGATAAAAGGCGAACGATTGTGGTGATACACGGGGGGATATAAGAGAACTTAGTAAGTTCTTAAATTACATTTATAGCCAAAGGAATGTAAAGTACAATACTCGATCGTATGCGTTGAGTTACAAACGATTATTCCCTGGTACACTACTTGATCGCAGCCAGCTGCTCAAATTCAATATCGTGTAATATAACGTTAACACAAGTTTGACGGTCTTATGTATGGATCACGTCGCGCAATTTGATTACTCTATTATACAAAATAACAGTTTTCATCATTAAAAACATTCTTCTACTCACAATACTAAAACAACAACGAAACTTATCAAATAACGTCAAGATGTCTCGTTCATCATAACAGTTTATATATCTATCATTAATTATACACGTGATCTTAAAATTTATTAACATTTTTCATTATTAAAATATTTTTAATATTTAATTTTTGCATTTTTACAGAAAAATGTTGAATAAATATTAAATTTCAGTGAAAAATTAGTGTAAAAAATATAAACTATTGTGATGAAATGAGTTATTTGTTATAAATAATATTGTTAATAAAAGAATGTTTTTAAATGAACGTTAGAGACTCCTGATAATAAAAAAAATTATTGATGAGATGATTAAACAAAAATAAATATTCATCATCATTAGATAAAGATTTAACTATCTAATTCAAGAATGAAACAAACGTGTATATATATATATATATATATATATATAAGGAGCCTTTGCAAAGTGTTACAATTAATGATCGATCAATTAATTGATATTTGCGCGAGTTTAACGTACTATAATCATTTCTCTTTCGCAACCACACACGCTTTGCAGTTTAGTTATTTAGCCATATTTATTACTAGAACACTATTTATGCATAAACTTATACTCAACAAGGTACTTTAATAATTTTCATTTATTTATATATATATATAATATTTTATTTTTTATATATATATATAATCTTTTTTATCCCCGAGCTTCTACATGCTACTTTTCTACCTCAACAACAACGTTTTTCGTATTTTTTATATAGTTTTTATCTTTTTTAATATCTTTCACTCTTATACCGTGATTTCTTTATATTTTTTGTTCATCTTTACACACTATTCTTACCCAAAATAATTGTTATCATATTAACAACCTACCCTAACTCTTGCTTTGCAATGAAATAACAGTACAATTTTGTACAATCCATCTTCATTTATATTATATACTTTTTCCTCGATATCTTTTTTATATTATCTTATTCTTTGTTATTTTTTTTTTATTTATTTACTCTTTTATATTATTCATATTCATTTTCATTTGGTTTAACCACCTTGAAACTATTCTTTTGCCGCTTATAATCATTAACTGCTGATGCAATACTAATAATATCCCTTATATCATTATTATTATTATTAATTAATGACAGTGATGTTTAACGATTCTATATTAACAATGATGTAATGTTTTTATGCATGGCGACTACATGAATAATTTTTAGGCTTTCATCCTTTTTAATATTATTTTTTCATCATTTGTTTAAACCTTTCCAATGTAATTTTTAAACTCATTTTTATACAAAAAAAAAAACTTTCTCTAAACTCAAATTTCTTAATAACAATTTGTAATTATCGAGTTTCCTTTTCACAGTGACTGAATGCTAATTAGTGAATAAAAGACAGCTATTTAATGAACAGTAGGCAATTAAATTTTGAGTAAAAAGAAAATTTGAGAATAGAAAAGTAATTTCTTTTTTGTAAAAGTAAAATTAGTTAGTAACAAAGGCTTATATGATAACAATGATGATAACCAGTTTAAAATTCGCTAATGCGTTTAACGAGATTCATAATCATTATATAATAAATATTCAAGTATTTGTCAATTTTTCCTTCATTAAAATTCAATTTTGTCCTCATTTTGAAATCGTTGAAAAAGTGTGTTTTAGTGAGCGTTACATTGGAAGTAATAATAAAATCTCTTTCATTATCAAAGAATAATTTGTTCAATATTTGTTTTTTCATTTCCCTTTTGTTATTTTTTTTCTTGTCTTGCTTTAGATACTGTTATCATTATTTGTTTTTAGTCATTACATTCTATTGTCAAGTGGTGCTATGGATCGTATAAATTTTTTTTTTGTGACTTGATTGAGTAATAATGTACATTATTGTTATATTTGATTATTAATAGTGATGAAGTAAAATCATTTTGAAAAAATGATTATTTTTTAAACAATAGTTACAATAAAAATTTTCATCTTTTTAAAGTAAAAATTAACATCTACAATAGTTCATATATAATTATCAATTAATCAATATATATATATATATATATATATTTATATATTTATATATTTATATATATTTATATCTCTCTACAAACATACTCTTTGCATTGATTAAATATTATTACATTTTAAAAATGATTCATTTTCTTCTTATTTAGCACGATAGCACCATTTTGCTGTCGATCAATAAACGATTTATTTTTTTTAATGAATGGAATTAATGAAAAATGATCTGATTGTAGAATATATGCATTTTAACAGCTAATATCACTGTTAAATAATTCAACAATTGTAGTCACGATTAAAGGGAAGAATGAATACGTGCTCTCGTTATGGCACAGAGAATTTAATGGAGCGTAAAAGTGACATGTATAGTTGTTAATTTTTTTACAATTATACTTGCTCTTTGCTTGAATTATTATAGTTTTTGTTGTTTTACTCAATGTCAGTTAACGATGACATATTTTTAATTATTATTTTCTAATCATTTTGATAATTAGAAAAATCAAATAAACTTTTCGCATTATTATTGTTACTAACATACATTTTTTCATATTAATTTTCAACTTTAATCTTAATTGTTCAGCAAATCGCAGTTAATCTACAAGATTTGAGTTAATTGATTAATACAATGATAAATTCATGATGTAGCCTAGCACACACAGCCAAGTAACGTGATATATCACGCAGGATGGTAATAAAGATGTTTTATTCTTCAATTTTATTATATTTTTTTTTTTGTTTATCACGAGATTTTTTCGTTTTATTTATTTACAATGAATTTTTTATATTTATTCATTGTAACTATTTAACGATTTTTTTTAGTTTTAATTATTAACTATGAATTGCCAACGTGCGAAATATTTTTTTGATGTTAGACCCATCTTTCTCTTTAAGTTAACTAAATTTATTTAACTATTCGTGTCACATTGAATGATTTAACTTTACGTTATGTTAATGATGAAAATTTGCAAAGAGAATGATTTGTTGACATGTAATTTGAAAAATGACCATCTGTATCAAGTCTTTCTACGCATCGATTATAATAATTGTTCACAATAATTAATGTGACATTGATATATACACACGTGGGATTGAATTTCAATAATTGTAGAGATAATAAAAAAAAAACAAAAAAATACTCGTGTGCACATCTATGTTAGTTGAGTTTATGATATATATATAATTTACTTTTATATGACTGTAAATATGAAGACGTTACATTGATTTTTCTACAATTCATCGTGGTGAATGTGCTAGTTGAATGAATTATTTCAAGAGTCATCAGCACTCTTGTGGAATATAAAAAAAAATTAAATATGATTTTATAAAATATAATATCAAATTATATGTAAAATCATATTTAATATTTTTTTATGTCTTTAAAAATTAACAATTTGTGAATAGTATTGTAAGTATAAACAATATTACATACGTTTTTTGAAAAATTTGTTTACTTCATTAACAGACTACCTTTAAGGCCAAGGTAAATAAAAGTTAGTCTTTTAAAGAGCTTATATTACTTCATTAAAGGTTTCTTAACGGAAATTGCATTGAATTGGGATCATCAAAGAGACATGCACAGACTTTGTATGGTAATGGATATAGGAATATCTAGCTGAAGCATAATTTTTAATTAACCAAGTTCCTTCAAAAAAATAGAGGGATTCACTACACAAAATACTTGATGTTAAAAGTTGATCATTTCTAGCGCATTAAGAAAAAAAATGAAAGAAAGATAAGCTAAATTTTGATTTGTCATAGAACAAGTCTCTTAATGTGACTTATAGCGATAATTGATCAATATAAAACATTGAATATAATAATTGAAATTGGTTCTTTGACCACATTATAGTCTGTAAACACATCTCTTTGATGCTTACCTAAATTTGCAAGGAGACCGTATCTTCCGCGGTACGTTAAAGGAAAACCAGCTTCTCGGCATTCTCGGCGACATCACGAACACAACAGTGATTGTATTTGTGTAATATCGACCTTATTGTTCAAACTGTGAATACTGTCAGGTACGCAGTAGAAAGCTCCTTTTCCGAATCGTCCTTGCTCGTCGTACATTGCTTGCCGTGAAGCTATTTTTCCTGCGCAAAACAAATTGTCTACATTTTTCACACGACTATTGATATTTTTTTTTTTGTTTGTTTGTTTCAAATATTGCCAACTATTTGAATCAATTTATATGTTTGTACACCGAAAAAATCTAATAATATTAAACTTTAGAAATCCTTGGAGAAAACACAAAAAAATAGCTTCCACCCATTTCATTTAGAAAAGCCACTTACCCTAAATAGGTTTTGTACATCTACCAGTTGTAAAACAACGTTAAGACCAATATTAATCAATTCGATTTCGTTCGAGTTCATTAATGATTAAAAGTTTGTTATTCTCTCTAAACAAATATTTATAACAAATTCATTATAATTATCAAATTAGGACGAATTACATGATTTTGATAACAAAAAACGATATAAAACGCGAATCTTAGTGATAAAACACAAACTGTGGTAGTTGATTTAGCCTAAAGCTCAAGGTAATAGATATTTTACCGATTCACAATAGTGATAAAGACACGATCAATGGCCTTAGCTAACCCAACATTCGATAAACGACCGTTACCCCAATTTATCAACGTAACTTAAATCTTAAATCTAATAAACTGATGCCCTTATTTTATATTATTATTAATTATCAATTACTTAACAAAAATTTTATATTCATTTTCAATTCAAAACACTTATTGAGTCTGTTAATGAATTATATAAATTTGTGTCAGTTATTTGAAAAAAACCATAAAAAACATCTCTATCACACCTAAGAATTGTAATGATAGTAATAATAATGATAAAAATAATAATCATTGTAATCAATAGTTAATATTAATAATAATAAAATCTATCAAATGTTCTGATGCTTCGAATTAATCTAACTAGCATGTTTCAATCGTTTATTTCGCACGTTATGTGATATAAACTATAAATTTTTTGTCACGATGATACTTTGTAATCCAATTGATAACAGATAACAGATAATATATGATAAAATGTGAATATTTTGCTTCGCTTACGGACGCAAATTGTTTTTTTTTTGTTAACAATAATATATAATATCATTGTTTTCTTAATTATTTTCTATATATTTTCTTCTTTAATAATCTAATTCAACTTCTTCATATATATATATATATATATATATATATATTATATATATGCGTAAATTTATATATCTTTCGTTTTATTTTTTTTCATTTATATGTATATATAATATGTATTCACATACATGCATATATATACATAATTATATAATATTCTATATAATGCTCTCTATTCCATTCTTTGCTCTGATTGCTCACTTCTTTCTTGTCATATATTAATATCCTTTGTAATATTTATAAATATACAAGTTTTTTTTTATATCCAAGAACGGTAAACCAGCGCCATTTTGTTCATTGATTTGCGATCATTCTTTTATGTTCAATTTTAAATATGACTTTAGTTGATTATTTCTTTTGTATTCAATCACTGTCGGACTATTTTTATATTTCATTTTAATGTGAGCCCCTAAAACATTGCCCTACTCCAGAATGTAAATGACAATCGCGGAATATTTAAACTCTCTAATAAAAGTATCGGTTCACTCGTTCAACAAGTGGAACGTTGGATATAGACATTGTGACAATATTTATTGTTATTTTAAATTTAATTTTCTATTTTTTAATTATTTTTTTTTTCATTATTGTTTATTTAATATATCTATTTAAAAAAATTCATCTATACGAGCAACTGCTCATTTTGGACAAATTCATTACCATCTTTGTTTTTTTTTCTATTTGTGAATGTTATCATTACTTATATTCTCTCTCCTTAATGGAATAAAAAAATATTCGCTCACACTCAACTCTTCACGTATTCCAATCTGTTGCCCTGTATTATTTTTATCTTATTATTATTACAATAAATCTTTGATTAATGAACCTCACTGAATTGTTCTATTATTTTTTTTTTTATATATATATCATTTCGTCTTAATTATTATAATTAATTATCTTTGTCTACCTCTAAATCTAAGATGTGTACGTGTTTATTTTCATGTCAATTAACCAACACACGCAAAAAATGATGCTACTTTTCAATGAAAGAATGTGCTTTAAAATGAATTAATAATTAGATCGAAAATTATTACTGATAATAATGACATTATATAGTTATATCTAATAAAATTAATTGTAATAGAATTAAAAATTGATTATATTACTTTTGTTAATAATATTTATATTATTATCTGGCTTTATGAAGTGTAAAAATAAAATTATGAAAAAATAAAATATCCAACTAATAGTTAAAATAATAGTCAAGTACAAAAAAAGATCTTTATATTGATGCAGCTTCGAACTTTGAACTTATATATATATATCTAAACATATCAATTTAGATATATATATATGTATATATTCAAAGTATAATCAATTATTTTGCAAAATAACAATATATTGTAACTAATTACGTAACCGGACCAGCCAGTTATATTGGAATATTTTTATTTATTATACTCAACAATCAAATGGAAAATTATTGCGGATTTGTGAGAATTAATAATCTTTGGTATTAATAATGGTTATATTTTTCTCTAGACGATGAATAAATAAATTCACGGAAGAGAAAAACAAAGAACAAGATAGAGATAATAATAGTAATAATGGAAAAAATATTTCAATCTAATTATTATATCGTTTAAAAGCTAATGCCATAAATTTCAATTATTTTTAAGCACAATCTATATGAAAAAAAAAAACATGGCAACCATTGTAACATCAAAAAAGATGAGAGATTAAAAACAATTAATCATTTTTTGCGTTCAACAAGACTTTGCATAAACAAATTGATTGTGAGTAAATGTATGAATGTTGTAACTGGTTTATTGAAATTATTTCACGTAATCTATATCGAGTGTAATAGTGTTTATATTAATGTATATGTGTGATAAAGCCCCGTAACGTGGTGTATCACAGAACAATTGTAATAATTGTATAACGAACATGTAAATAACGATATAATATATTAATTAATATATTATTATATATTATGTATATATATATATACTTATATATATTAAGAATTTTAGAGATAGATAAAATGTTAACGAGCTGTGAGAGAGAGATGCATGAAACACATGATGTTGGCAATGCGTAAAGCGCCTAAAAGTGATGTTTAACGATATTTGTTTGTTTGAAGATCTACAAAGTATAGTCAGAGAAATCGGACAATGTAAATAGTTTTTGTGGTAGAACTTGAGGAAATAAAAGTTGCCCCTCAAAGTGCGATTAACTCTAAATGACGGAAGTCAATAATGGGGATGATCGCGGTTGAATCGCGTGGAATCAATGTATAATTCCGGGGATAGCATTGTGACGCGCTCGTTTAACTTCTTCCTCGCTGATCCGTTGTTCGATTAGGTACTGAGCAGTCGCGATAGCATTTGGAAAACCCGTGATAGTCACAATGCGGTTCCTCGTGCCGGGCGCGAACATGCCCTTCTTAGATATCTGAATGTTGGCGCCACTCAGGTGCTGAATCTCAATGAGGTTACGACCACCGGGTCCCAGAATAGCTCCCACTATAACCTCTGCAATTTCTATATCTACTTTCTTGGTCTCCTTGCTGTTGGCGTCTATCTGAGTAGGACTCTTACTTACGAGTGACAATTGGTTTGTGCCCAGGCCGAATGAATTGTTGTTCAGATGAATGGCACTTGCGGCAGTGTTGTTCTGCCGAAATGGATCGAATGTTTCATATCGCTCAAGGGTACTCCGTGGTGTTGGTGATGTAGAACCGAGTGTCGGGACCGTGCCAATTGGACCAAAAACTCCTCCATTGTTGTTGGACCCATTCGCTGAGGTCGCACTGTCAATTGGATTGCCCAGATAGCTTACGCTTGATGGCATTCCAATACCCATACCAAGAATATTGTATTTGGCTAATGTGGCGATCGCCGTGAGGATTTCAGTGGCTGCTGCCTCAGAAAAACCCGCACTCCTCAAACTTAATTTTATATGCTCGAGAAGTTGAGTTGTTACAGGTGCTGTACCAGCAGTTATTGCTGCACCCAAGTTCAAATTCAAACTGAGACCAGCGCCATTCAATAAACTCACTAGAACAATCATCAACAAACTAATAAATATCACGTTTATAATTCTTCCATCAATCAACTATTTAATTAATGAGTATTTTACCGGTATTGAGGCCAGCTGGAGATGTATATGTTGGTGTTGTAGCAGGTGCTTGTGCATAAGGACTTCCTGTTGGATTGTAATTAGCTACGGGCCCACTTACGTCTGCATAGCTGACATTTGGGCATGTACCACTTTGAGGATCATCCGCTATTTTAGCAAGAATCATCAACAAAGCGTTACGATTATTTTCCTTATCTCCAATCACCGTAATACAACGTTCTTGGAGAGATAAATCTTTAGCTTTTTGACTTATTTGAACATAAGAACCAGATTCTTCTTTTATTTGTTTTATGTAATTCCCTGCTTTGCCTATTATCATTCCTGCTGTACTATTGGGTACTAGTATTTTCACCTAGAGATGTAAAACATCATTCATTATTGTATATTTATTATTATTACTGCTGTTATGTAAACATAAACTTAACATAATTATATTCCCTTAACATATTATCATGCAAGTAAATGATACCTGTTTATCCCTCTCTGCTGTTGTCTTGCCCGAATCAAAGTCCACAGTTGTTTTTGGTGTCAAGTCAGGCTTCTCGCGAATCTTATCCATTATAAAATCCATAACAGCCATTATAGCTTCTATACTTCCCGTTATCAAACACACACGTTCAGAAGTTCCTAAACGAATATAAAATAAAAACACTCATAAACTGAATATAGTTCTCGTCCAACTATTGATTTGGCTCCAAAATAAAATTGGCACAATATTTACCTGGATAAAAATCTCGAGCTTTTGACATTTTAACCCTCGCTTCAGTGTCTTTTTGTAATTGTGCAATGGTATCACCGCCCTTTCCGATAATGGCCCCCGCTGCCACTCCTGGGACGAGTACTTTGAGGTGATACATTCCATCTCCTCCTGCTTGACAAATTAAAACGTCATTGACTCTAATAAACAACTTTTCAGCTTGAATATTCTAATGAAATGTGAAGGTTCATATTTATAAGGTTGGAGAAATATTTTTAGTCTATGAAATAAATAGAAAACTTTTATCATAAACCACAAAGTTATTGAAGCGTTGTTAACAATTCACTAGAAATCTGATTAATTCCACTGGTGAAAAGTCTTAATGGTTAGAAACAAACAGCTGTTTGACAGGCGACAAGTGTCTCTTAACTGGTTCACTTTCGACCTTGACCCACGACCCAACTGCTGCAGTATCTGAAGACTCACCAGTCTTATTCCACATCCTGGTACTGCAAACACTGGATAAAAAAATTTTTTTTTTTTTCAATTGATTTTGACCTTTAGTTGATTGTAAACGACACTGGCAAGTACGATGTTAGGTGAGTATGAAACAATGATGACGCAGAGGAAACTTGCGAAGTCACGAAACCTACGATACAGCTGCTAGAGTCCTCCATTAAACGACGTTCTCAAACGCCCACGCATCGACGAATGTCAAATTCGAAAATGCGCCGTCACGAAGTTGCTACGAGATGAAAATAGTGAAGGTGTACGCATGGAAAAGTTGATTGGAAATGTCTGAGAAAAATAGTTGGACATAAATAGCTCTAGGCGTATTGAAACATTGTTAAGTTATTCGTGGTATTTTCCAAAAGTGTTACAACTTGCCGTGGCAACACTTGAAGCTAAAAGCTTCAACTTGCCATTGCAGTAGCCAACGATTATCAATCCACGATGAAATGAACATTGACGACTCCCTCACGATGTTAACGAGCAAGAAAGCTAGAGGGAGGGAGAAGCACGAGTGACGAAGAGAAGAAGTGAGAGCGACAAATCTCTTATCTGACAATTTCCAGTATTAACGTATGATTTGAGTTAAAAAAGAAAGAATAGTTAAATAAAATTTTTTTAAATGATTACCTGATCCGTAGTGAGACCTTTTAGTTGCTCCGTTCTCAGCGTCGCAATCAAGGGGCCGCTTCCTGGAGTCTGCGATTTCTGGGGAGGGACACGTCTCCATTCCCGAGTCGGCGGCCATCTTGCGAGTCGTTTGCGCGCACACGGAGACGGAGTGTGCGTGCGTAGTACTTGTGTTTGTGAGGCCTGCAGGTGTGTAAGGAAACGAAACGGGACGTAGTGACACTGACTGCCAGGGACGAACTGGTAACTGTTTAAGATTATTTTTCAACGTCCCCAGGAACTTAACAACCTCTTATTCACACTAAACAGTAACGGAACCCACGGGTGGGAACTATTTACTGCGGATCGGATCGTGGGGATGATGACAACACTATGACAGTCCAACACGATCCGCTCGCGGGAATCCGCGTCTCACTGGCGACTGCTCGAGGCTCCCTTGCCAACCAGCTGGTTTGTTACTCGATGGATTCCGTCGATTTACTGTCTCTCTCACTCTTACACACCTTATACTATTACCCCACTCCTATGGCCAATCCGCGCACTTGGACCCCTCCGCCTCTCTATAATATATAGAAGGGAGAATCTCTTCTACTTCCCAAACTAAACCTCCCAACGCACGACCACGTTTGCCCAGGGCCGTAGCAGTTGCCCGAGTGCAATGAGGCCGCTTGCATAAAGCACCCCTCCTCTACTCTCAACTTGTCTACGTCATGCAGTCACCACAGTCACACGTCAACGCCATAGCGCAGGCGGTTAGAAATGCGATCGTTCTTCTATTCTATCCAACAAGGTAACTCAGCCCTTCTCCCCACACACCACCCATTTTACACATTTTTCCAGCAACTGTTGAAGCTTCTGTTGCAAAGTAAATAGCTGCGAATTGACCCTCGCCGATTGCCTCGCGAACAAAATAACCAAGCCACTTAGAGACCGTTGAATAACTCAACGTAAAAGGTTAGATTTTTTCTATCTACT
Source organism: Chelonus formosanus (assembly GCA_028641665.1). Taxonomy (NCBI): domain Eukaryota; kingdom Metazoa; phylum Arthropoda; class Insecta; order Hymenoptera; family Braconidae; genus Chelonus; species Chelonus formosanus. The sequence continues at coordinate 2,694,007 of CM054006.1, read as the reverse complement.
CTCGAGGTGACGAACATTTTACGATTCTACCATCTAAACATCATCATCTTTTACGTCAACTTCTAATACTTGTATTGTACTGCGCTTCAATTGCTATACAGGAATCAACACAACATCAACCTTATCCTTGAATCTCATCTCTAATATCTATTATCATCTCTTTAGATCATGATTTTATTCAAATTCATAAATTGAAATTTGTGTCGAGTTTTCGTCATTTTGATAATCGATTCATCAATAATGGATCGCTCATGACATCACTTCAGGATATAATATGTAATACTATGCGTTTAATGTAATTATTTTCTAACTCATTTTTGTATTTCATCATCAGTTATAAATTGTCATTTTTCTAGGATTTATTTATAAACGTTTCTCTACTCCAATAAAATCCTGCTGTTTGCTACTCATCAAATAATGTTGCTGCTGAGTCAAAATGTTATGCTGATTGTGTTCGACCTTTATATTATATACTCAAGAATGTCATATCAGTGTGTAAAGCGATTGTAAATCGCATTTTCTTATCGCTTTGGTCATTAGGGCACAGCATATAAAGAACGTATAAGTCTAGTAGGCCTTTTGTAAGCTATTGTAAAATTCATTATCAACTTTAAAGCGCATTTCTGGAATCAAAGTATCTTCTTTAAATTCTAAAAGCGCTTAAAATGAAAAACCTTTTAAAAATGAAAAGTTCAAGCGAGCGAGAAAACAACTTCCAAAGTCATTTAATTGCTTCGAAATATGTCTAGAATCATTCATTGCGATAATACACGACCGTGACACGAATTAATTGTATTTTTATATAGTGTTGGTCATAACAGCACTACACAATAGACTTTACATAGATATATACATGCATGTATTAGAATTGAAACTCAAGTCGTATGGCTCGATTCATCGATCAGATTGTAAACGAATCGTCAACGTGATTTGTTTCTTTTCCTTCTTGCTCCCTTGCGCACGATTACGTCCAATTACCAATACGTGCGTTTATTACATAACCTCCTAAGTGTTCCAGATTGGCGCTATTACAGCGCTCGGACCATTCTACGTACGTCTCTACACACTAACGTTGTTATAGACCAGCGTCTTAGATTTATCAGACTTCAGACTCTCATATTTAACTTCTTTTGCTTCTTTCGTACACGTTACCGTGACATCGATGCGATAACTTATATGTATATGTATTTTATTTATACTCTAGACTTTTACTTTTACATTTTTACAATTAAGGACATTTAACTTAATAGTAATTGTGACTAATTGTCATGCCCTTAAATTTTTTCATGACTAATATTGAGATATTCTTGATGACTTAAAAACCTTTTCTCAATAAGCATATTATATAATCTCACTGATGACTGGTATTGCTCATCCACTTCACAATCACTCAGTCAAGTCCTTTTCATCATAAAAATCTTCGTGGTAATTAAACAAATGCAAATCAATCAGGATTTGCTATTAACTAGAAGGTTTGTAAATTTTTGAGTTAAAAATACATTTTATCATGATATTTTTATCTGTAAAATCAAAAACTTTATCATTTCAGATTTACTTGAATAGCAAGTGGCTGTATCTTGCCATTCAATTTCAAGATTTTAATGAGGATTTTAATTGAAACAGATAAAAAGCTCTGTATTTATTAATATATATGCATATGTATCCGATACCAGGTAAATCATTTAGATGAATATAAATTAGATTAGACAAAAAAAATATATTTGAATAAAATTGATTCTTGTTTTATATGTTTACATGATCTAGCACAGTAGAACATACAGTTTTTCTTGCTACAACTTAAACAAAAAAAATTTCATAAAATAGATTATTCTTGTCTAATAGCCGTTGTGTGAGAATTATTTATTATATTCAATATAAAGAAGTATATAATGGAATAAAATTTTTTAACGATTTATTATCATAGACTGGTCTTTATCCAGTCTAATTTCTACAGTTGTAGATATAAAAGGCACATGCATGACGACTTCAACAGATCTAAATGTTCATCCAAGGACATTTTGTATTAAGGCTTGGTATGCACTTTGATTATGTTAGTTTTTTTGTTTACTATTTATTGCTGCGATTGAATCTAAGTAGACGTGCTATTATCAATGTTACTTAGATTTAATTTTAAACTTTAATTGTGTATTAAATACCTGTTTATATATCTTTATGACAATCTTGATAATTATTCATGTAGAACATGTTTCCTAGATAGACTATTGTTATAACAAAGACAAAATTAATTTCTCATTATTGTGGTCATTAAATTTCTTAACGATTATATTTCATTCTATTAGTAGAAACTTTCTCTATTATTTATTCCAAGAAATCTATCGAAATTTATGTTTTCATGTTAATTTTATTTTATTAACGTTAATTATGTCCAATTGTGTTTGAATAATTCAAATTTCCGCGGGAAAAAGTTGAGTCAAACACTAACTAAATCAAATTAAAAAATTATAAAAAAAAATTCTTAAAATTTATTAAATATATATTTTTTTATAATGTATAATATTTAAAAAGATTTATTTAAAGATTTTTATTATTAAAAAAATATTAAATAGACATTCATTTGACTAGTAACTGTCATAACAATTATAACCTTATTTTACTCACGTGACAATGTTTGTCTCCGTCTAAAAATGAGCATATTATTTCATTTATTCGTTTTAAAATTGTAAAACGAGTTACATAATAATTTCCTGACTTGAAAGTATACTATATTATAGCTTATTAATATCAGCAATCATGGGGCCGTGGAAGATTCAGCATTTGTGTCTAAAAGGTACATAATGGATCATGGACTCCAAAAAGCCACTATAAAAGTACTATTTTTTGCTACTGCACGTGAGATTACTGGAATTAAAGAGACTAAGATAAGTGTTCCTACAAGAATATTTTCAAAAGAACTTAATGATAAAATTATTAAGAATTTTGGATTAGAGAGTATTCAAAATAATATCATTCTTGCTGTTAATGAAGAATTTATAGCAGATAATGTCAAACTCCAATTGTGTGACACAGACGAAGTTGCTGTCATCCCACCACTTAGTGGAGGTAGTATTAATAAATAAATAAATAAATAATATCTAGATTCTTCTTGTTTAGCATTTTATGACAAATATCCTTTGTATTTTTCAGGATAACATGGAAGAACCAAAAAATATTGTTAAACTTCAATCGAATAAATTAAAAATTGATGAAGTAATAGATTTAGTAACTTCTCCATCATGTGGAGCTATATCAACATTTATTGGAACTACTAGAGACAACTTTGAATCTAAAAAAGTAATTTTATTTCTATAAAATATCGCAAAAGATCATAGTCTTTACCTATTTCTCTATATTTTTGTGATTAATTATTTCATCGGAAAAAACTGTAATAAAATTAGTTCTGTAATTATGTTAAAGGTTTTAAAATTGGAATATGAAGCTTACGAACCAATGGCTTTAAAGGAATTGAAAAATATCTGTGATAAAATCAGGGAAAAGTGGGATGTTAAACATATAGCTATTTTTCATAGACTCGGTGAAGTACCAGTTTGTGAAAGCAGTGTAATAATAGCAATCTCCTCTGCACATCGACAAGAGTCACTACAGGCTGTTCAGTTCACTATCGACACCTTAAAGTCAAATGTCCCAATTTGGAAAAAGGAAATTTATGATACAGCAGAATCAACGTGGAAGGAGAATAAAGAATGTGCGTGGGCGTCCAATTAATAATTCATTTTTATGTTTATGAAATTTTATCAGTTGCTCGTTATTAATAAAAATTTAAAAACAATTAAAATATAAGTTTAATTAGTCATGAATAAATAAATAGATTAATTCTGCATGACCAACTAATTTTGATTTTTCTTTCATTTAAATAGATGAAGAAATCATTCCCAAATCAGAATTTCCAAATGATTGTCAAGATGACAAAAATGAAATTAAATTAATTACTGAAGAACATGTAACAAAACAAATCGAACTCGATCCTGATCAAGTTCAAGTGAGAGCTGATTCTGCAGAATTGAAAAGGAGAATTGATTCATTTATCTTCAGAAAAAGGCAACAAGTTAATAGTGTAAATATTCAAGAATTTTGCTGTCATAGGTGCGTAAAACAATTTTCTCAATTAAGATTCAAGTTTATTGACTAAGGAAACGATTTAATAAGTTTCAAAATCTAGTCTGAATAATTTATGCTAATTTTATTATTATTATTATATAAACTGCTAAAGATTATCTCTATTGCAGGAATGTAAATGATGAAAATGAAAATTCTTGTGCAAGAGTTGATGCCATACTAGTACGTCGTAAAGACTCTAAAAGTCACGTTAAAGTTCACCGAGTTTATAACTTACAAGGACCACAGACAAATTCAATTTCATTGGCGCGAGAAACGAATCAAAAAGCACTTGAAATAAATAACCCATTATTAGATGAGAGATTATCTGTTGCAGAAAAATTTCTTAAAATTAATAAACCTGTTCCACGTGATATATATCAACGAATTAAGAACATTGAAGACAAATTGTTATATCTTGAAAGTATTTCTCCTGAATATGGCGATTTTTGTGTAAGTAGATTCTTGAGAATCATCTTAAAAATGATTTGAATAATATTTAAAAAAGATTTTTTATTTTTTTTTAGATTAAAGAAAATCCTGAAAGTCCTAGTCATCATTCACATAATGCAAAAAAAGTACGATTTTGATGTCATATATGAAAAATAAACCAGAACATTTGCTTTTATAATATAAATTCATTGGATGATTTATTTTTAATGGAATTATACAAAGAGTTAATAGTTTATCATTAACATAGTCGGTAAGAATAATACTTTTTAAAATTTATTTTATATTTCAAACTGAAATAAATCAAGAAATATTCTTTTACATTGAAATTCATCAAATTATCATCAATTTGTAGGCAAGTTGATATCAATAAACTTTTTTATTTGAGTAAATGTTCAATTTGTGGCGAAAGTGATAAACACTAAATGTTAAATAAAAATAAATTATTTACATATAGTGAAATTTCAGCTGCTTTGCAATTCTGCGAATATTTATGATTTATAAACATGCAAGCTGTTTGCATGAATACCAGTAAAAGCATTCGAACATCTTTCAGTACTTTTCATCCCGCAACACATGTTTTCTTATAGTAGTTCATGAATTTTTTTAATCTATAACGTAATATATAGCTTACTTCACCTAGTAGCTCATTACTTTCAACTAATATTACCCAGCAAAAAATAATAGACTTAATAATACCTTATAATTTTTATTCTTATAATTTATGTAATTCATGATAGCATTTCTTTTTTTATAGACTTTCTCAGCCACTGAACTGGATTGATATGATTCGTGCAGGAGTTTTAATAAATGTGAAAATTCGTGAACAGAATTGGAAAAGTAAGAATTTTTCAATTGTAATCAAATATATAATTTAACTGTCATACGATTATAACAGTAAAACCGTTATTCCCTGAAGAGACTGAAAAGTAGGCTTACAAGTTGATAATAATTCTTTTATGGAATAGAATTCAAAGTCTTGAAGACTCATTGATATGCTCAATACGTTTTTATTGACCTAACAGCAAAGTATAGTTATAGAGACAATTTTATCATTTTATATAATAATTAATTGATAATTTACACATTTTCTCTGCTCCAAAAAATTTTATTCACTTTTTTTTATATTTACAATATTAATAATCACTTGAATGGCTTGAGAATAAAGAGAAGACATTAATTTAATTTGTCAACTCGTATGAAATTAAGTTCTTGTGATTTATGTACTCAATTTATTGTTCAAAAGAGACAAATTTCTATTTCAATTCAATGAAGAGATTATAAAAAGTTTAAACAGTGACATATAAAAATGCAGACATTTGTTTTAGCAAGCTAGAAATGATTGATAAATATTTTTTGTCGAGATTTAAATATTTTTGAATCATAAATGGGCAATGAAATTAATTAAAATTTGATGATTTAATAGATTAGATTAGATTTATTTCTAAGAAAGTATCGTGTTTTTTTTTTTTTTTTTTGAAAAAAAATATTGTTGCAGCCTGAATTTGAACCAGGATTCTCAGGCCATCACTATAAAATTATTAATTTTCCGTATAAATAATTTTCCATCTCTCGGACTATAAGGATTATGGAGGGACTATGGACTCGCGAAGACTTCCTTTGGACTATTTTTTATTCTTTAGAAGAATACAGATAGATAATCCCATAGTCTTCGACGTACTTATAATAAGGTGTATATGAAATTCTGCACACACCATTGACCTGACCCGTTACCATTTTCGCCACCACAACATTTGATGATTTAATGTAAAACTAGAATTAAAATCTGTTTTTAGAATTTAAAAGAACAACTATGGATTTGACACTAGACTTTAATAATAGTAAAAGTATACTTTCTTTTTATTTAGATTAAAGTATCTAATTTAATTGTATTTTTGTATATCTAAAAATATTTCGTTAAATTTCAAAGTATCTAAAATGAAAAAAATCGGTTTTAGAACATAAGGAGTGAAGTTAAAACAATCGATCGTCTGCTCGCGCCAACCAATCCTGTGTATTTTGGAATTACTTTTGTGTATGAGTGTACATCAGAATAGTTTGTCATACGACTGGTAGAGGCAGTCGCCGTCGCGCTTCGAGACGGTATGGCTGTAAATCGTTGGATTTTTACAACTTCTTCAATTTAAAGTAAGTATTAAATAATTTTAACTATTGTTAATAATATTATTAGAATTTAAGTTAAAGTTAAAGAGCATAGTAACTTAACCTATTACTTCTTGAAGTCTTTTAGTGTTATACTTTTTTAAATCTTCCGGTGACATTTGTTTGCTTCCTAAACGTTAGTGTCAAAATCACACGCGGCTACCCCGGCCCTGACACTTTCTTTCTACGAAAGATTTTTTTTTTCTGCAAACAAAACAGTTGTTAAGAGTTCAAGGTGAGGAGAAAGTTTGAGAATTGTGATTAGAATAAGCTCGGTTAATTTAATTGATAGTTTACACATCGAATTCAAAATATTTCATTGATGTGAATTTTTTCCGTTATTTTTGTCTAGGTATAAATAGTTTCTGTTGTTTTATTTATTCGCATAAAAATTTGAAGTACGTTAAGCTGAGTGGATTTTGAATCATCTTGACAGTTTGAAGATTAATAGCTTGCAAAAATAAGACAAGGAAATTGAATTCAATACTTTTAAAATATTTAATTTATTTTCGAAATGACTAATCAATCAAACAGTTAATCTACTTAGCAATCGTTTATAATTATTCAATAATTTTGGTACCTAAAATTATTTATTTATTTTAAAATAATTATTCATTTTTGAAAATGATTATTTCCTGGCAAACTTTTATTATGAAATAAAGGATGATTTTGTATTCTTGATTATAATGTGTAAGGTCAGGTGATAAAAATTCATTTGGTTTTTGTTGCAGTATTTTAAAACATTCAAAAGCAGCGAAAAACTCTTCCACTTCTATATTAAATACTTGAATACTAAATAGTTAAAAATGTTATAATACTTGTGTGTTGAAATATTCAACTTTAAGAGGAGCACGTACTAAGTTGATAGAAAGTTGCGGAAAAAAAATATTTTGATACCTCAGCCAAGTGTTTTAAAATAAGATCACATTAGCCAATGAGACACAATTATCTTGAAAATTTGGAGTACTATTGGATCAATGGCAAATTTGTTCTCGATAATCTCTGCAGTCAATCTGCATTGTACAGAATATTTATTCATCAAACATATCTTTTTCTATTCCTCTATTTCTTTATAATAATATTACTTTATTCCCGTTCAATTGCATTTTTATACCATAGCCATCATACTTTTGACTACAAAAACTCGATAGACTTCAGCTATTTTTTGTCGACAAGTAGAAAATATGAAAATAAAATCTACCATGTGGAACCAAGTGAAAAGACGAATTGCGTGAAAACAACATATGTATAACTGACAATAACTAGTTCTGACGTTTAATACTAACAACGCAAATATTAAAAGTAATCCTATCATTATTAACTGTACAACATTGTTTAATTTTTCAATTAGTAGGAAAATTTGAAAATTGGTTAAACAATTCCATTTATCATGTTCATTAAAGAGATATAAAAGCCAATCCAATATAATGTTACGCTTATTATATGATGATTATCATCCTGAAGCAGATTTAATTAATTAATTAAGTTTCTAAAAATTTCAATCTTTATGCTATAATTATAGCTTCTCATAAATTAAATTTATTAAATAACGTTGTTATAAAAAGAAACTTGTTTAAATTATTTTTCATTATTTTCACTTTTCATAAATTGTTGAATGATAATATTAATTAATTCAAGTTGCATGAGAAGTATTGTTGGTAAAATTAGTCTGATAAATGTAAGTAAATTAGTGCAAATTATAGGTTATTGAATAAATATTATTTCCGGAAATTTTAAGAGCTCATAAATATGGAAACATTTCTATCGTTTTGTCGGAGAAAAATTAACGAGTATAAATCAATAATAAGGTCATCGGCTTTATTGTTTTTTTATGTTTCATTTTACATTTGAATAAGAAGAAATGTACTTCCATGCTGTCCTATCCTTTCTATTCGTCTAGTCAATAAACTCATGAGTTCGCGTGTCGTTTTTATCGTCTTGGATTCTTAACATCGTGTCACTTTGGGCCTTGCTACTGACACCGAATATTTATTCACGCGATTCAAACGCTTCAAGTTTCTTTTCCTTTATCATTCTTTTATCTTATTTTATTTCTCTAGTATTTCTAGTACATAATTATTTTATAGCTTTCAACTTTACTCTTCCATGTCAATTCATTCGATTTCCCGGTCATGCACACTATTTTTTTTTAGTTCTCTTTTAAAAGCCTTGCTTTAAACAAGCCTTGATACACAGTTTATTTTTTTAAGTCCTTAACTGACTAAATTTAAAAACTCAGTATGAGCTAAAAACAGCTTTTAATAGTAAAAATAAAACGATTGAATATTGTTAAATGATATAGAAGTTGGAAAATTTATTATTCTTTAGATCTACTTTGTATTTGATTTCCAGCTATTCTAGATATTTGCATTCTTTTATTAAATCCAAGGTCTAATTTCTTCATTACATATTTACTATAAACCCAAGACTTCTGAAATACTATCTGTAGTTGAAGAATCTAAATCAATATTCTATATGCATACTAATAGAATAGTTTCTAAATAAATATATATATAATAGAACAAAATTATTTAAATCACAAATCTAAATTTAGATTAAATCAGTTACCTTCATTTATATTTACTACCAAAAAAATGTTATTTAATTATCAAAACCATCGCTAACTAGCACACTCCAACATGATATGTAAAATTATTCAGGACAATGACTTTCATAGAGTCTGTCAAGGTGATCATAAGCAATGAATTGCATAGGTTCTATGTTTCTATCAACCATGTTAGGTAATTCTTTCTTTACAAAACTCATTTATCTTTTATACTTGAAAATTTTTTGTTATTGAACTTATTTATGTATCTTATCATATAACTCATAAAATAAAATATTAATTATTAATCTATTTTGTTATCAATTTTCTAGTTGTCACTGTTAGCAAACGTTAGGAAAATATATTAGAGATACCTGTTGGCCTCATGAATGAAGATAAACGATTCTAGATATATATATATATATATATATATTTATTCAGGCATGTCGTGCAGGGTGCGATCAGTCTTCTTTATTTGCATAAATAGCATCAAAGTTAATATGAATGTTTTTAAATTATTTCCTGATCATGTTCATCATTTTTTCACTTTAGCTTTGCTAGTTATTGGACAAATTCATCTACCACACTCCTCTGTTGACCTTTTTTACGCTTGCTTGATAACCAATGATCAGCCTTAATTTCATCAAAACTACTAGAATTAAAACTGAATGCTGGTTGTGATGGGGAAAAAAGCTATTTATAACGTTGGATTTCTCATGCAAGTAGTCATTTTAATTGGAAACATATAATCCTTACAAGTAGTTTACTAAATGTTTAGTAATATGCTCAAGTAACCTTGCTATCGTATTATTTCGTCTTTGATTAACACGAGATTATTTTAGGAATCCATGAGTTCGTTAAATTAGTTCCGTTAATTTATTGCAGTAATCTTGCTAAAGTAAGCCTTAACGTTATGATATAAACCATGTTTCAAGTATCTATAAATAAAATATATGTTTGTACACTGACGAAGGAAAAGAAAATTTCTTGCAAAAAATCAACAGCTACTTGACTACGAGTAGATTTTATTTGAATATTTTATTTTGAGACTCGATGAATTAGAATTTATAACAGCTAAAAATAAAATTATTCGCGGATTAAATATATTTTTTACTTCCTTGGGAATATAGTTTTCTTCACTTGATCATAAATTACTTCATTTTTTTTAATATTACATTTTTTCTTCAATGAAACTTATGATAATAGGCAAGATCAAAACACTCATGGTCATTTTCAATTTAGATTAAGAACATGAAGCATTATGTTAATAACCAACTTATCACAATTACTTTCTTACATTTATAAAATTCTAAAGTTCAAGTTGATATTTAATTATTCCTTGATGACAGTCATTTTTTGCTATTAATTTTAACGTATACTATCTTCACTAATTATTAATTAAATATCTATTTTTCCGTAATTGTAAAGTATCATGATTTTCTAATAATTCAATATCTTTATTCATATTTAGTTTCCTACTTATGTTACTTTGTCTTATGTCTTACTTTGTTCTATTTATTCTGTTAAAATGTAAGACCTAATATGATAGACCATTTTAAACTTAATTCACACTCATTTAAATGAAAAGTTTAACTTATTCAAGTGTTTAACTGTTCATTTTATTGTAAGATCTAATTCATTTAATTGAGCAATTACAGCTATTTAATAAAACGAACAATTTTCTTATAAAAATAAATTGATATAAAATTTATTCAATAAAAAATTGATTACTAGACTTCAATTACTCTTTTTTTAAAATTATTTTATAATAATCTTTTATAGAAAATGAATGTTGGAATAAATCTTCATCATTATTTTGCTATTTTTTCTCTATTAAATGATGTCATAGAAAAATTTTCTTCTCTTGAAATGGATACCCTTCAGTATCTCTCTTTACAGAAACAATTTGCTATCCATTATTATCTCTTCGTTCTTCCTTACGTGTCTGTCACTGCTGTTACCACAATCTTGAACGAAAATCAAAGTACTTAAACCTACAATGACTAAGTGAACAGGTAATTCTGTTGTTGGTTATCGCGTGTACAAAGTCGGTATAGATTCTACATCGTCGCCTAGTTCCCTAGTACACTGTAAACCTAGTACATAATACCTTTACTTCTTGTATTGTTCATGAATATATCTTTAGTATACAAACTATCCAAGAAGAATTAAGTGCGGATACTAATTTGCCTGTGACTTAAGTTTGCGTGACATTAACACGCGCAACCAAGTATCGTGTTGCTCAGGAGTTTGCGTGACGCACGAATTAATTTTCTTTTGAGTAAAAACCTCGTTGATACTATTTGGTATGGCCGTGAAGTTCTCGATACTAGGGCTTGGCCTACTTGAACTTTTTAATTTCAAATAAGGAAGTCTACACTTGAATGTATATTCATACATTAATGTTATTAAAACTTTTCCACTTCATTTCTCTACCTTTTCACTCACTTTACAACATCTTGTCCTCATTTAATACTTCTCCATCAAATTTCCATAACTTTTTTAAACATAAATTTCCTTTTTATTTCACTTCAACCAGGAAGAAATCCTTGAAATAATTCTCTTAAATGCACAGACAATTGTAAGTTAGGATTGTTCATTATTTGAAGCACATCTCCAACATCTGGCTTTTTTTAGTCTCATCTACAAGGAGAAGATTTAATTAAGAATCACTTCTTAAAAACTTTATAATTCTAACTTTGTAAAGTTTAATATTTAAAACAATTAAGTTGAATGTACTTGGATTTTTTTTTACCTTTTTACTTCCGTGTTGTCTGACGCTAATTCCACTTTGTTTCTTTTTTCGAACCCTCGTGTATGCATGTAGATATTTCCTCGTTAGGTTCCCCTTACTAGAGTTACGGTTATGAACCCTGAAAATAGACAGTTACTGATGTAATGATAAAATTTGGAGACTTGAACAAATTTATATTCAGTCTAAAAACAGTTATTCAAAGTTATTATCATGATCATGGTACAGTTTTTTAAGGACCAATACCATTAATACTTCATTAAAAAAATGGTATAACATTTCCTTATTTTTTTGATAAAATTACTCAAACAGTTCCCTTGATAACAAATTAAAAATAATATTTAGTAGCTGCATCATGAAGCACATAAATAGTTCCTGATTACTAATAGGATATTATTGACTCACAGTATAAAAATATTAATTAAAGTTTATGTATTCAACACAAATACACATCATCTTATAATATATAATTAGTTAATTAATTATAAATAATATTCTTGATTATATTTGCTCAAGAGTAATACTTTCTCTCAAAATTTAAAATTACATTGGCTTTCAATATTTTATAATCCTGGAATTACTTCCTTCAATTTCCTTTTTTTCCCCTCAGGAAAGGAGAACGTAGTAACGTTTCTTCTTAACTTTTTTCCTTTTTATCTTGGCGAGAAGCTATAGGATGTACTTTCTTATATACGTTGTAGGCTTTATCCTCTTATATATTTTATTCTAACTTCATTATATTTGCATCAAAGCACAATCAATGACTAGGCTTTTCCGCAGTGGATACTTTCAATCATGACTCTCAGGTATTGACAATATTGATCAAGTCAAGTGGAAGAAATGAGATTCATTTTCATACCTAACTTATGTTCATTTTGTTATTCATCATCCAATACAATACTCGAGTAATTATAAACTTATTGGAAACTAAATGACACCTAATTTTTGAAGAAAAAGGTCTAGCTTGCTGTGAATGGTTGACACATCAAACAAATTATCTTGAGGATTTAAAACAGTATTTGGTTTATCAAATATAATTTATAAAGTCTTTCGTCAAAGACAAATATCAAATCTAAATACTCTATAAATCAGCAGAAGTCTGTTTCATCTTGGCTATCTTATCCTGAATTTACTTTCGTGCAAACAAAGAGAATATCCTAGATTGCTGAGCAAATTTTCTGAAGGTTGGTAATTGTTAAGCTCATGGAGATCCAAGCAAACTAATCTCCAAGGTCTATAACTTTTCTATCTCTAATACCATCAACGGAGCTGGTGAGATAGCTAGTAATTACTAGAAAGTCTGTAGAAATTTTGAATATCTCTGTCCTACAGCAGCTGAATAATCTGATCGTTAAAAATATTTCCTTGTTCGTGGATGCTACATCGTTCTTTCTTCTTTAATTTCACACCAGTGCAATTCTAATTTATTTCTAACTTTAATTTTTTCCAGTATTCAATTACATATCAGAGTGTTATTACCATCTTAAATTAAACCAAGCCCGAGTATCTAATCTTTTAATGTTTTAAGCAATTAGTGGACTTTAGGAGTTTAATCCATATATCATAAACTTTGACAAGCTATTCTGTAACTATCGAAACTGGACAGTTATGAAGATCTCTACTTGGTACTGTGCTTGGTCGAGATATTGATCGAGGGGATATTAGTTACCTAATATCAAGCAGGTTTTGATGCCATTATAATTTGTGTTGTTGGAAGCTATTGATGTCCTTTCATACAATAAATTATTTTAATCTGTGAAAATTATCAATACATTATCATCACCATCATATTCCATATTTATTAGATTAAATATCGCTTCAATATTCACTGCCTATTTTTGATCACTAACATTATCATAGAATAAAGATATCAACTGTTGGTCCAGAATTAATTATTGATCCTCTTAATTTAGAAATAATTAATAAAATTGTAAATAATAGGTATTAATGAATGGATTATTTATATTTTTATTGATTTTAATCAATTAATTTTAATTTATCTGTAATAGATTAAAAATAGGTTGATGTTGTTGATCAAAAATTAATAGCAAACAATCTTGGTTACTTTAGAAAAATGTCTGTTGGTGAAAAAGGTTGCAGTAATGTATTTAGAAAGCTGTTGTGGTCTTTTATTGTTTGTGGCTGTGTACTTACATGCATTTCTTGAAGTAAATGGTTGAATTTCAAGGTACTTGATTGTTCGTTTGTTGCGTAGGCTGATAAGTATTTTTTTCTGAATGTTAGGTCGTAGTTGATAGTTCTAATGACTCCTCTAGTACATGCATGTTGTTAGCCAACTGGTTATTCAATTTATATGTTGAGGAGAGTGTAAGCAACTCTATTATTTTCATGAAAAATGGTAAAGAATCAGTGGCTTTTAGTTGAATAAAGTAAGGAAACATTCGGATGGATTGATAAGAGGATAAATTGATTTCAAATACTTTATGATGATATCAAAATTTATTTGGTGATGGCTAAAAGATATCGCAGCTATAAACTGTACATCCGCTTTAATATATGAGCTCCAAGTTCCAAAGTTACAATGGACGGAAGTTCGAAGTAGAAATAGACATCGCTCTGAAATAGTCAGACATCACACCAATAGTGAGACATTTTTCTGAATTGTTTTTTTCACGAATTTCTCCAAACTTTTTTTTAAAAAAAGAAAATTATTATGGGATTGATTAAAGTTTGTTAATTAAAGATAGGAGACAAGTAGATTTAATCAACTTGAATAAACAAATAGCTCATTAATTTTAGAGAAAATGTACATTTGTTCGTGGACAACCATTTCATTAAGATAATTGCAAATATTTTACTGTAAATTGGAAAACATTGTTTGTTTGTTCCTACTTTTTTATTGAAGTTATCATTGATTACTGATAAAAAAAATATCAAGATAAAATAAATAAAATTGTCGACTTTCAAATTATATAATTTAATTTAAAAAACATTAAGTCTTTAATTTAAATAAAATATTTGATTAAAAAGTTTAAAAGTATTTTTATATTAACTGGCTTTTATGGATGAATTTCATTATTATTTTTATAATTTAATTGGTCATCAAACAGGTTATTGACCTTTCTGATGAAAATACTTTGTATTAAGATAAATATCACTTCTACAGAAACCCTCCGTTAATTAAATAAATTACTTATAATCCAATAAATGAATTTAATATTGATTATTTTACATTACAGTTTGTTTCAAAGTTAACCTTGTACCGTTATGACTGAAATTCATAAATTAATTTGTCATTCGCTCATTTAAATTAAATAACATCCATTTAATTTCAAGAAAATTAGATTGGATAATATAAAAATGATTTAAGATAATAAATAATCATAATTTTTAAGTTTTTTTTTAAATTCAAAAGAAATCACAATGCAATACTCATTGAAGCTCAGTCTCAATGCTTTATTTGTTCAGTAGATTGAAAAAAATATCAATCGTTTTTTATTTAATTGTACTGTACAATGAATACCAATAGTAACAATTCTATACTGGGCTCGATGCCTTTACGATCAATGATACGCTTGGAATAAATCCTTGATAGGAGTAAACACTGCAAGAGAACAATGAAAATTTGACCTGAGTTCATGTCACATTTGACTGTTGTTCCACCTTTTAACTTTTGAAGATCAAAAAAACTTTATTCCAACTTAATCGGTTGAGGTGTACTCAAAGGAGTACTTTGAGGTCAGGGACAGTTACAAACGTCATTGATATTCTGTCGATCAGTATCACCTACGTTGATAGAAAGAAAGTTACTCCCTAAGTAACTAACCAAAACCGTTCTTCGTATTTTTCTTAATCCTACTGGGCGTCTAGAATCAGTTTTTTCAGGCATAAAATAACGCAATGGCGCCCACGTTTTTTGCCCAGTACACATAGCACACATTTTTTCTTTATCATGCTCATTCAAATGACTAGCATGTCGAGTGAAAGCCCGAAATTGTGAGGACGTTGCCTGAGTGGACAGTGTTTTCAATCGTCCCTTCATGTTACCAAGAAGACAATAGAATTTCTTGCCGCGAAATCGACTCCCAAGAATGCGAATAGTGTGAAGGCGGTTACATCTCTCTAGAATACGAGTCAAATGACTTGATCGTAGATACAATCTTCCAGCAGATCCCGTGCAGTCGATTATGGAAAGTTTCTCGAGCTTCTGATTACTTCGAGATAATTGACATAGGATATCATCGCAATCAGGACGACGATAAATTGTAATTCTTTCAAGTAATGGCATCCGTTTTAGCTGTTCAAGCACTGCGTGAGTGTCTGAATCATTTTCTTTTACCTAAAAAAGGAAATAACATTTAGTTAAAGGTGTTAATGATGCAAAAAGTATGAAAGTTTTTAGTTGTTGTTGCCAATAGTTGCGTTAAAACGTTTATAAACAAATTCCAATTATTTCCTAAGCAAATTAAGGTCAGAAATTCAGTTAAACAAATTTTCCTAATTTTTAATTACTTTCAAATTCCAGTTTATGATGTAAAATTGTATGATTTATTTTTTTGAAAAATAGAAATATAAAAATTCAAAAAATACCTCATAAGTCTTCCACAGAAGTGGCTCACCAACAATTCTACCAAAAAATTCTGAAACTTTTTCTAGGGTGTGGAGGTCTTGAGGGTCGAGATAAGAAAAGATTTCAAAAAGAATTTCTGTGGGAAGATCTTCAATCTTTATATACGTATTGATGTTGTTTGTATCATTATTTGTTGTTGATGTTGAACGTTCATGTGTCCTCTTGCAGAGTTTCTTGGACCATGATATCACATCTGGTTGTT